>OZ005659.1:89776805-91206805 GCA_963930645.1 Salticus scenicus
AGAATGAATTTGAAACTATATCTGGAGCTAAATAAATTATTCATGAATTTTATTTGCTAAAACATTCGTGTGTATTCACTCAGGGAAAGACTGACATATTTTGGTAAAATCGCCGTCTTTTCCCGAGTGAAAAGGAATCACTTTTTTCTCCCCAATGATCAATCTATATATTATTACTATATCTATGTATGTGATACGATACATTAATAATTTGGGTTTTAAAAGTTCTTTTTTTAAAATAGATTATTTAAACTCTATGAACCATATTTTTGTTTTATCAGTTTCATTAACAGATCCTGCTGGGCGATTTTTTTAATTTTGGTGTTGAAGTACACCGAACGTTTTTCGACAAGAAGTTTAATATAGCAAAAGCCATTTTAATCTAAGTAGCGCATCAAATGTATAAAAACATAAATGATTTATTTTTACACAAAATTTACAGAACAAATGCAGTTTTAAAGATAGGAAATTTATTTCAACAAGCACTATTTTAAACCTAAAAACCATTAAAAATATAAGCAGAATATAAAGGATTCTTATGTATAAACAAAAAAGAGTCTGATAAAATTATTAGCAAAATAGTCTTCCCCTTTTCATACAAAAAAAAAAAAAAAAAAAAAAAAAATCCATCTCTAATATGGCGACAAAAGTTCAAAAGCCGCCAATTGAGCGACATAATGAAGTTGTGTAACACGATACTGTTTACCTATTTATTTATTTTTTTATATAATAATCACTATGCTAATTTATCATACAAACAAATGAGCCTCTGTGTGTTACTGCACTTGCACTCTGTCGAACAGAAATATTTGAAAAATTCAAATTAATATTTAAATAAATAAATAAAAATATGTTTAATGGGAAAGATATATAACATAAAAAGATTAGTTGTCTAAAATACGGCAGAAATAGCGCTCATAGCATATTGTTACAAGGGATTAAGTCTTATTGTTACAATGGATTAAGTCTAAAATGGTGACAAAAATTCAAAAGCCGCCAAAGAGAACTATTTTAAGGCTGTACTATCAGGTTTACAACCCGTGAATTATATATAAACACAAAAAATTAATTGTCTCATGCGACAGACGTAGCCGGTCACAGCATATTGTAATATTTGGCGTGAAATTGCTGTCATTTAATGGTTGATTGGATAAACAAAATAAACATATGAAATAACGTAAAAGCAAATATTATGTTGTCTAAACCCAGTTACATTTGAGTCCAGTCCGAGTTACATGTGAACAGCACGTATAGTGTTGTTCACATGTAACTGGGATTCAAATATAAAAGGGAAACTCCAATTTTTTCGATACTATCTATTTCGAAACTGTTATATAATAAGCACCTAAATGGAAGCTCATTGATAAACTATTATCGCAGGTAATAGGGACAAGCGCCCGTGTTGCAGTGGATGACCAAATCGCTGCCGAATGCAGCAGGGACCTGGGGCGAGCTTTTGAACAATTTCAGTAATTTATTTTATTTTATTTTTATAAAGCTATATAGAAAAGAGTTTCCTTTAAATTTAGTGGCCAGCGAAGCGGGCAAAGCCTGCTAGTTTATTTAAAATGAGGAAAATAAATCAGAAAGATTAGAAAATAAATTAGAAATATCAGTCGCATCGTTACAAAAAAGATACCAAATGAAAGGGAAAATTTTTGTAAATCCGATGCATTAAACAGCTTATCAATCGGATGATTAGTTTTTTCTTAATTAATTAAAATGTGAAAATAATAACCTTCTAATTTCTGATAAATAAGCATTTAAATTTCAACATTTTATCCATAATTTAATTGTTGCCAATTTTTTTTTCGACAAAATAATAATAATTAAAAAGAAAACGTACATTCATTTAAAATGAGGAAAATAAATTAGAAATATCAGTCGCATCGTTACAAATAAGATAGCAAATGAGAGGGTAAATTTTTGTAAATCCGATGCATTAAACAGCTTATCAATCGGACAATTAGATTTTTTAAAATTAACTAAAGTATGAATTTTAGGTGGCAACAGCAGAAGATTGCATGGAAACCGTTAGGAGAAAAAAAATGAAAAATCTGCTTCACATTAAGTCACATGATTTTTAAGTGGGATTAAAAATTGCAGTTTTCACATTCTTTTAAATTTTCTCTCACGAACACAAAAATATAATATACAGCCTGTACCCCACAAGACCAACTTGCATTTCAAATTTCATCAATTATTTTGGTTAATAAACAAAAGTTATTATTATTTTTTTTTTTTTCAAATTAAGTTTTATTCTATCTTCGAAAAGATTTATGTGATCATAGATATAATAATATATATAGATCTATTATCCCCATATTATCCTGCAAAGATTTTTGATGCCGAAAAAAAAGCTTTGGATCAGCCATTAAGTGGTATTGAAGGAAAAAAGGAAAAAAAAGAAGAATGAATTTGAAATTATATCTGGAGCTTTTCATTCACCTTTAGTAAATAAATTATTCATGAATTTTATTTGCTAAAACATTCGTGTGTATTCACTCGGGGAAAGACTGCCATATTTTGGTAAAATCGCCGTCTTTTCCCGAGTGAAAAGGAATAACTTTTTTCTCCCCAATGATCAATCTATATATTATTACTATTAGGGATGAAACGGATATCCGGTATCCGGCCTATCCGGCTGAGTTTTAAATATCCGGCGGGGTACCGGATATCAGCACACCGGATACGGATATCCGGCAATTTCAAGCCGGATATCCGAAGGAGAAAATTCAAGCTTAATCTCCCATCAGATGAAAATTTTGCGACAATTTTTTAATTTTTTTTAGTCAGTTGTAGCTTGTAAAGGATTTTTTTTTTTTTTTTTTTTTTTAGTTGGCTTCTACGAAAATCGATTTTGGACTCATTAGCAAACAAATTTAGCCAAAAGTAGCTTCAGGTCTAAGAAATATAGAAGCCCTATTTTAATTTTGTACAGAGTTAGTTAGGTTTTTTTCAGAGAGTGATTTATAACAGTCCCCTTAATCTTCCCCATAACAATAAAAAGAGCTGTTCACTGTTGTTTCTGAACACATGATATTTATTCTCTGCAGTTGCAGTGTATATATAACTCTGTTTTCATGTCTTTTGTTAGATTGTTTAGTAATATTGTTAGTCTTGGATGTTAAAGTTGTTAGATTGTTTCGAGAATGAGTCAAATAATGTGCATTTATTGACTAGAACCTGTTTATTTACAATCCAGTTTTCCATACATAATAAAGCTGTTGTTTTTGTGACCATATATTTATACTAGCAGAAACCTGGCATCACTTGCGCCATCTATCTATTCGATTTGGATTTTTTTTAAACCCTCCAATTTATATAAATTTGCATTTTTAATGGAATATCTTACTAAAGCACCTGAATTTAGAATTCCCTGTAGCGTTGCATAGATATATCCCAAAAAATTAAAATTACTTCGAATAAAAGTACATCTTTTCAGAAAGTCTGTACTTTCACTTTCATATTGTTCATAAGAAAAATAAAAAAATCAGTTGTTTAAAGTTTTTGATTTTGTACTGCAGAAAAACTTCACTTACTTAAAGAATTTTAATAACTAATGTAAAATTTTCTTTCTTATCTGTACAGAATATAAAAATATAAAATAAGTAAAAAGTATAAATTCATTTTGAATTATTACTTTCTTCTATATTAAATAGAAGGAAGCATTGGATTTGTGAAAATTTTCAACTTCCAGTTTTCGATGGATTTGCACATTTTGAGGGAACCAAAACACAATTTAACCATTTTTGGAAAATGTCTATCTGACAAAAATTTGTGCAGTTCAAGAGTTAATACACAGAATTTCATATAAATTTATACATAGTTGCATCTTACCAAAAAAAAAAAAAAGTGCCCATCAACTTTTGGTGCAAATCACTCAACAGATGGCGCTGCTATACTGTGATTTATCCCATTTAAAGGAAGACTATATCTCAGCTTATACCGTGTATAATTAAAAAAATAATCTAAGTGTGTCACAGCAAGGGCTATTATGAAACATGTTCATTCAATTTCTGTACATAACGGCCAATAGATGATGCTGCTATGCTGCAATTTTCCCATGAATGGGGAAGTTATATCTCAGATTCATTCGTGTATAATTGCTAAAAATTTAGTATGGGAAAGGGTCATTTTTTTAAAACATCATGTTGATTCAATTTTGGTGCATATTGGTCGATAGTGGCTATATTATGTTGCAGTTTACTCTGTGAATAGAAAGGCTAAATCTCAACATCTATAAAATTAAAGAGATAAACAAGATAAAAATAACATGAGAGTAAAAGTTGGCTTAATTTGGGTGTATATCGACCAATAGGTGGCGCAGCTGTTCCTCACCTTCTGTGATTCTCCACATGGCTCAAAAATTTTTGATTAAAATTGCACTAAGCTCAATATCTAAGATCTTTATTGTAAGCAACTATGATTATGTTTCTTCTGCGTGTTAAACAGCATGTAGTGTTGTTATATAGAAGAAAGTTTTGTGATGGCCATAACATACTAGTTTGAAGCTTTTAGTTTATTTATTTATTTTTCTTCTTTCTTTTATGTTTTTTTTTTTATAAATGTCTCAAAAGAAAGTATTGGATTCATAAAAATTTTCAACTTCTGTTTTTGATGGATTTACACATTTTAAGAATACGAGAACCTGGTTTGACCAATTTTTAAAAAATGTCTGTGTGCGTGTGTGACAAAAATTATGTTCAACTGTACCTCCGGAACTACTGCGTACTACAATTACATATAAATTTATGTGTAGTTGCACCATGACATAAATCAGTGCCTACCAACTTTTGGTGCAAATGGCTGAACAGGTGGTGCTGCCATACTGCGATTTCTGCAACTTAGAGGAAGGCTATATCTCAGAAACTACTGCACAGAATTTCATATAAATATATATGTACATGTAACTTGGCATATATTAGTGCCTATCAAAATTTAGTGCCAATCGCTCTACAGGTGGTACTGTTATACAGTGCTTTCTGCAATTTAGGGAAGGCTATATTTTAGGTTCTATTTCATGTAACTACACAAAACTTCATGTTGGAAACTTCATTATGAGAAATTATGCTGGTTCAGTTTGGGTGCATGTTGGCCAGTAGGTGGCTCTGCAATACAGAAATTTCCCCCCAAAAGGGGAAGGCTATATCTCTTATTCTATTGTGTATAAGTGCATAGAACTTGGTATGTGAGAGAACCAACCATTGTGAAACACTATTGCGATTTATTTTAGGTGTATATCGGCCAACAGGTCGCAATACTGCACTACAATTTACACAATGAATAGGCTAAGTTAATCCCAACTTCTATGACATATGTGCATGAAACTTGATATATAAGACAACCATTATGAAAGCAAATGCTGACCTTATTTATGTGCATATCAGCCGACAGGTGGAGCTTCTATTATGATTTTTCACAAGCGTATATCTCAGCATCTGTTGATTAAAATTGCATAAACTCCTTTTGTAAAATATTTATTGTGAGAAGCTATGGTTAAACTTTTATACGATTTAAACCGTAAGTGGTGCTGTTATATAGAATTATGTAAAAGAAAGTTTTGTGATGGCCACAACATATTAGTTTTCATGTGAAAATAACTCTTCAACTGTGATTATATTAGTAAAATATTTTATTTCATTTTTTTAATAATAGTATTGTAAAAAATATGTAAATAATAAGTTTTAGTTTTATAATTATGAACAAAACCTGTCTTAATGTTTTTCACCAAACATTGCAAGTGTAGGAATGAATATGTTAGGCTTAAAATTTTATTCTTCATGGCAATATTGCATAAATAAATAGAATATTAAATAAATATGTTTAAATAAATTATATTTAAAATGTTTTTAAAAGAATACTATATGAAATATGTTTATATTTTATTGTTTTAAAATAAAGAAAAAGAAAAGAAATATACAACACAACAAAAAACAAAACTAATGCCGGATATCTTTATCCGGCAGGCAGAAGAGCTCCCGATATCCGGTATCCGGCAAAATCACTATCCGTTTCATCCCTAATTACTATATCTATGTATGTGATACGATACATTAATAATTTGGGTTTTAAAAGTTTTTTTAAATAGATTATTTAAACTCTATGAACCATATTTTTATTTTATCAGTTTCATTAGCAGATCCTGCTGGGCGATTTTTTAAATTTTGGTGTTGAAGTACACCGAACGTTTTTCGACAAGAAGTTTAATATAGCAACAGCCATTTTAATCTAAGTATCGCATCAAATATATAAAAACATAGATGATTTATTTTTACACAAAATTTACAGAACAAATGCAGTTTTAAAGATAGGAAATTTATTTCAACAAGCACTATTTTAAACCTAAAAACAATTAAAAATATAAGCAGAATATAAAGGATTCTTATGTATAAACAAAAAAAGAGTCTGATAAAATTATTAGCAAAATATTCTTCCCCTTTTCATACAAAAAAAAAAAAAAAAAAAAATCCATCGCTAATAAGGCGATCAAAATTCAAAAGCCGCCAATGGAGCGACATAATAAAGTTCTGTAACACGATAATGTTTACCTATTTATTTATTTTTTTATATAATAATCACTATGCTAATTTATCATACAAACAAATGAGCCTCTGTGTGTTACTGCATTTGCACGCTGTCGAACAGAAATATTTGAAAAATTCAAATTAATATTTAAATAATTAAATAAAAATATGTTTAATGGGAAATATATATAACCATAAAAGGATTAGTTGTCTAAAATACGGCAGAAATAGCGCTCATAGCATATTGTTACAAGGGATTAAGTCTTATTGTTACAATGGATTAAGTCTAAAATGGTGACAAAAATTCAAAAGCCGCCAAAGAGAACTATATTAAGGCTGTACTATCAGGTTTACAACCCATGAATTATATATAAACACAAAAAATTAATTGTCTCATGCGACAGACGTAGCCGGTCATAGCATATTGTAATATTTGGCGTGAAATTGCTGTCATTTAATGGTTGATTGGATAAACAAAATAAACATATGAAATAACGTAAAAGCAAATATTATGTTGTCTAAACCCAGTTACATTTGAGTCCAGTCCGAGTTACATGTGAACAACACGTATAGTGTTGTTCACATGTAACTGGGATTCAAATATAAAAGGGAAACTCCAATTTTTTCGATACTATCTATTTCGAAACTGTTATATAATAAGCACCTAAATGGAAGCTCATTGGTAAACTATTGTCGCAGGTAATAGGGACAAGCGCCTGAGTTGCAGTGGATGACCAAATCGCTGCCGAACGCAGCAGGGACCTGGAGCGAGCTTTTGAACAATTTCAGTAATTTATTTTATTTTATTTTTATAAAGCTATATAGAAAAGAGTTTCCTTTAAATTTAGTGGCCAGCGAAGCGGACAAAGCCTGCTAGTAAAAATTAACATTTCATCATTTAAATGTAGAACTTTTTTTTTTTTTAGAACTATCCCCAACTCGATCCGATGCAATATTCCACCCCAAATTCAACGTAAAGTAATTTTGTCGTTGAGTCATATATAATGTCTCGTTACGAGACACGAACAAAGTTATAAAGAAAATTACTACATATATAAAGGTAATATATTTTTAAAATATCCGTATCCGCGGATCTAGATACCGATGATCTGTATTCGTATCCGCGGATACAGAAAATGTGATGTCCGTATTCATATCCGTATCCGCAGATCACAATTTTGACGATCCGGCACATCCCTAATACACATATATATAGTATTAGTCAAGTACACATTTTTTTCCCCTTTTAGAATAAGGTAGGATTATCATTAATGATTCATTTATAATGTCTCACATAAACATTCAGATACCGTCTGATACGTAAGCAGATATTGCTCAAAGTGCATTTTTAATTCTGTTATTCGTCTTTAACAAAATATCTGAACAAAATATCATCTTTCCAACAAAATATCTGAAAAATATCCAAACTAATATATCAGTACAGAAATTTTATTTATTAATTCATCAACCATGAAATTTCATTTTAAATAAAGTGGAGTGTAAGGTTGATTTTACCAACTATGTGAAAAATGTCAGAGCCGGGAATCGAACCCGGGCTCTCCGATTAACGTGCAGTTGGTTTACCACTGAGTTACCCTGGCTGATAACTAACTCGTTATTTCTCACATAATATCCGTTGGCAAGGTCACCGGGTCTGCAAATTCAGAGGTGTGAATATTACTCGTGGCACAACTCCAATATACCACGAAATTTCAATTTAGGAATTTTATTTATTAATTCATCAACCTTGAAAATTCATTTTAAATAAAGTGGAGTGTAAGGCTGATTCCTGGGTCTGGCATTTTTCACACAGTATAGTAGGTATAAAAATCAACCTTACACTCCACTTTATTTAAAATGAATTTTCATGGTTGATGAATTAATAAATAAAATTTCTAAATTGAAATTTCGTGGTCTATTGGGGTTGTGTCACGAGAAATATTCTCATCTATTATATTTGCATTTTTAGACACGGTGACCTTGCTAATATGTACGTGAGAAATGCCGATCTCGCTATTAACCAGGGTAGCTCAGCGGTAGAGCAACCGTACATCAATCGGTGAGCCCGGGTTCCATTCCCGGCTCTAGCATTTTTCACATAGTTGGTATAAAAATCAACCCTACGCTCCACTTTATTAAAACTGATATATGTTATTTATTTATCTTAGTTTTAAATTTTTAAACTATTGCAATCGTATTTTAAAACAATTAAGCTTGCAATATTCTTTTCATGTTTATGCAAAATAATATATATTTATTCTACTTATTGTCTAATTTGAAGAGTGAAAACTTATGTTTACATTAGCATGTCAATGATCATTTTACTTTCCGATACATATGTAAGGAATGTATTGTAATCATGTCAAAAATCCGCCTTTAAGATTTTTATGGCCCAATGGGCCCAATTTTCATGGCCCATGGGACCAAATTTTATAAAGTGCGATAGCGTCTAAACGCCTTATTCAATTGAACAAAAAAATTATACACATATTATAGGTCACAGTTTCACGATCTATGTAGGTTGTGTTGAACCTAGCACTTCTAGTTTTTTTACAGGGACACAACAAGTAATTCTGAATCATTATGGCCTATCGGGGGGGGGGGGGATTATTTAAAATACGATAGCATCTAAATGCCTTATCCGTTTGAGTGCAAATTTATATACGAGTTATAGGTCACCATCACACAAACTGTATGGATTTTGGTAACTCTAGCACTTAACGAGTTTCCAGGGACACAATTAAAAATTGTTCATCATTAAGACCTATAGGCTTAAATTATTTAAAGTGCGACAGCGACTAACTCCTTATTCAAATTAACTGAAAATTTATATGCATGTTACACGTCACCGTTACACGAACTTTATGAACTTTAGAGAATCTAGCACTTATGTTTTTTACTTTTCGAACACTATAGTGAGGAAAGTATCGTAATTATGTCAAAAATCCGAATTTGAGATTTTGATGTTTCTATACGTTTCGAGGTCCCCTGGGTTCGTTTCCACTATTTTTGCGATGATGTATGTATGTGTGTATATATGTGTGTATGTCTGTGAGTGAACACGCTAGCATCTAAACGCTTTGTTCGAATTAGCTGAAAGTTGGTATGTATATTGTAAGTCACCATAGTACGAACCCTATTGATTTTAGTGAATCTAGCACTTATAGTTTTTTACAGGGACACAAAGAAAAATTCTTTATCATTATGGCCTATGGGCAGGGCCCGATTAACAAAGCTTTGTGCCCAGGGCACTTTCAAATTTTAGTGCCCCCCCCCCCAAAAAAAAAAGAAAGAAATATATATATATATATATATATATATATATATATATATATATCTGTTTCTGTTTTTGACTTTAATAAAATTACTTCACTCAGCCAAATATAGGCGCTGCTGGATTATAAGTTTCCGGATTTTCGATGCTTCTCCGTACGTTAATTGTACAATTTCATGTATTTCAAATGATCTGATGTACAGTATCAATCAAGATTTTATTTTAAAATTTTATTCATAAAAATAAAACATAGTTGAATTAGAAAACTGAAGAAAAACTAGGGGATTTAGATCAGATATTTTTAACTATTAGTAAAATTTTGTGCCCCTCAGAAATTTCGTGCCCAGGGCACGAGCCCCGGGTGCCCGTGCGATAATCAGGCCCTGCCTATGGGGCCAAATTTTTAAAAGTGCGATAACGTCTAAGCGCCTTATTCTTCTGGACAAAAAATTTGTACACATGTTATAGGTCACAGTTGCACCAACTGTATAGATTTTGGCGAATCTAGCACAGACAGTTTTTTTACAGGGACACAAAGAAAAATTCTTTATCATTATGGCCTATGGGACCAAATTTTTAGAAGTGCGATAGCATCTAAACGCCTTATTCAATTAAGCTGAAAAATTTATATGAATATTATAAATCACTGTTGCACTAACTATAAGCATTTTGGTGAATCTAGCATTTATAGGTTTTTACAGGGACACAACGAAAAATTCTTTATCATTATGATCTATGGGCTCAAAGTTCAGTAGCGTTAAATAAAACATCGTGTAATATATGGAGAAAAATACTCAAACACGTATTATGGTTTTCTCTCTTTTGTTTGATAACAACTTCTCTTTCTTTACTTTATCTACAAAACTGTTAATTACTCAATGTTCGGAAAGTCGAGTGGAGTCACTCCTGATTTTTTTTTTTTTTTTTTTTTAATTACTTTTCGAACACTATAGTGAGGAAAGTATTGTAATCATGTGAAAAATCCGAATTTGAGATTTTGTTGTTTCTATACGTTTCGAGGTCCCCCGAGTCCGTTTCCACTATTTTTACGATTATATATGTATGTGTGTATGTCTGTGAGTGAACCCGCTAGCGTCTAAACGCTTTGTTCGAATAAGCTGAAAGTTGGTACGTATATCGTAAGTCACCATAGTACGAACCCTATAGATTTTGGTGAATTTAGCACTTACAGTTTTTTTTACAGGGATACAAAGAAAAATTATTTTTCATTACGGCCTTTGGGACCAAAATCTGAAAAGTGCAATAGCATCTAAACGCCTTATTCAATTGAGCAAAAAAATTGTACGCATATTATAGGTCACAGATACTCAAATCTGTATGGATTTTGGAGAATCTAGCACTTATAGTTTTTTTTACAGGGACACAAAGAAAAATTCTTTATCATTATGGCCTATGGGACCAAATTTTTAGAAGTGCGATAGCATCTAAACGCCTTATTAATCTCAGCAAAGAATTTGTACACATGTTATAGGTCACATTTGAACCAACTGTATAGATTTTGGTGAATCTAGCACTTACAGGTTTTTTACAGGGACACAAAGAAAAATTATTTATCTTTATGGCCTATGAGACCAGCGATAGCATCTAAACGCCTTATTCAATTGAGCTGAAAATTTGTATGAATATTATAAATCACTGTTGCACTAATTATAAGCATTTTGATGAATCTAGCATTTATAGATTTTTACAGGGACACAACGAAAAATTCTTTATCCTTATGATCTAAGGGCTCAAAGTTCAGTAGCGTTAAATAAAACCTCGTGTGATATATGGAGAAAAATACTCAAACACTCTGTTATGGTTTTCTCTTTTTTGTTTGTTTAGCAACTCCTCTTTCTTTATTTTATCTACAAAACTGTTAGTTACTCAATGTTCGGAAAGTCGAGTGGAGTCACTCCAGATTTTTAAAAGTGCGATAGCATCTAAACGCCTTATTCAATTAAGCTGAAAAATTTATATGAATATTATAAATCACTGTTGCACTAACTATAAGCATTTTGGTGAATCTAGCATTTATAGGTTTTTACAGGGACACAGCGAAAAATTCTTTATCATTATGATCTATGGGCTTAGAGTTCAGTAGCGTTAAATAAAACATCGTGTAATATATGTTGAAAAATACTCAAACACTCTATTATGTTTTTTCTCTTTTGTTTGTTTAACAACTCCTCTGTCTTAACTTTATCTACAAAACTGTTAATTACTTAATGATCAGAAAGTCGAGGGGCGTCACTCCAGTATACCGCCCTCTTCAACCCCCGTTTCATTATTGTACCTACATTTATATAGAATTCAAATCTATTATTAACTTCAAAAGTTCATTTGAAATTATACAGGCAACTTTCACACGCAACATTCCTTGAAACCTACGAATCTTGACCTAACTTCTCTGGTAACAAACGTATTTACTTCAAAATACAATATTTGAATCGCCTGAAATTATTTAATTTTAGTTTACTTTAAGAGACACAGACAAAAATCAAACGTTAAAATTTAGATTTCGGTATTCAGAAAGCCTCAAAACGTGTAAATACACAATAGCCAAGCATTGGCAGCCCTGTATATCTTCTGAAGATTATGTACGTAGCACATGGTGCACATAAATATAATCCTATATTAATAACACACAGTAAAACCTGAAATAAACTTCCATCAATTTTCAAGCATTGTCTCACTATAATCTGCTTCTTTTGTTTAGCCCTGTAAACGAACAATCATAGATTTCCATGCCATATTCTACATGAAACATGGTTTTACGCATATAAAAAATATATATTCGTTTCATATAGTTTAGTGCAGTCTATTGCAGTCAAACTCTACTTACCTGCAATTTCCCCCATAGACGTAATGTATTTGAATTCTCTTGGGTTTCCCTGTACACGAACCATTTGCTTCATCTAAACGAAAAGTTTAGTGTAGCATCCCTATATGATACACATTTAGAATACAAAGTTTGGAGTTTCTACTAACTTGTTTTTGAGATATGCTGATAACAGACTGACACACACACACAGACTAACCGCTGAAAACGTGATTTTTGGATTCCGGGGACCTCAAAACATGTTAATATAACAAAAATTCAATTTCCAAAGTTTGACCCCAAAACAATACTTTCCTTATAGGTAAGAGAAAGTAATACATTGAAATCGTTTTAAACATCACTTCGGTACCCGTTGCCTACGGTAGCTGCTTTTCTGCCTGCATTGCTTTGGGTTCAGGTTCCCACTGCTTACAGAAAGGTCTTTCCCGGGCACTTATATTTGAGTATTTATCGACGACAGGTGTATCTTATATTATTTAAGAACAACGATTTTAAAGATGACTGTATCTCAGCATCTATTAACCCTCGCTTTCCCAAGATCAAGGCGTTACTGCAGAAGAATTGCTTTCAGGTGCTGTTTGGCACGTTTGGCGAAAATCACCAGCAATGCGCCTTTTTGTATCGTTTAAAACAAATCGTCGTACAACATTCCACTGGTTACGTTTGCTATCTCTTGCGAATTAGCTTATTTTTTGAATGAGGCGGGCTTAACTAAATTTCAACTATAAAATGACCTCATTTTGGGAAAGCGAGGGTTAAATATTTTAGTTTTTGAAGCATGTATTTTATAACCCTCGCTCTTCACACTTTATTATCATATTATTCCGACTAATCGACTAATACATAATAAATAAAAGAAAAAGGAGATTTTCTTTTAAAATAAATAAAATAAAATAAATTTTAATTAAACTTTAATTTTAATAAGTTTAATCCTTTCTACTATATACTATCCACAGAGTACATCTGTGATACTATCATTTTTTCAGATAAATACTAGAAATAAAAATGAAATAAAATAAATTTTCCTTTCAAAGGAATTAATTAAAAAAATTAAAAGTTGTTACACTATAAAAATTACACATTATTCATAAACATAACTGTTATAAATATGTTTTTCAATTTAAAATTTAATATATACATTTTTTTCCATTATCATTTGGTTTTCAATAAATATAATAAATAAATAAAAAAAGATTTCGCATTCAAATAAATTAAAAATAAATAGCGTAATAGCCGTTGCTAAGATACGCAGACGATTGAAACGAAAGAAGAAACTACGGGCAAATGAAATATTGAAGCCAATATTTAAAATCGAAAAAAAATATTAATTAAAAAAATTCAAATTCGAAATTCGAAAAAATCTGAGTGAGACTGCACACCTACAGGGTCACAGATCCCCATCTATCAAGTTTTGTTGCTCTGCGTTCAGTAGTGGGAACACCAGAGCGCATGCTGACAGACACACGCACACACTTCTCTTATATAGATAATACTGTTTGAACACTAAAATTTTGCGAAAATTTTCGACATTTAAGCATAAAATTATTTTAAAAACTTTAACTTATCAAAGAATCGATAAATTATTACCTAGATATATTTAGATTCTATAGTAATGTAAAATCGAGGGGGGGGGGATTGTTAGCAAGGATCATTTTAAAACTTTAAAAAACTAGCATACTGTAGCTGTGGCCACCACAGGACTTTCTCCTGTATTTTCCTATACAATTTCGCTCAGTAAAAAAAATATATATATATATATATATTTTAATTATATTCCATGATGAAACCAGATGATTTCTATTCTAGAGAAGTAGCATAACAGTAAATATTCAAAGAAAGTCAATTTTATTCCCTATATGACATCGTTAAAGAAATAAAAAATACTTTTCTTTTTAATGAAAAAAGTCGGTAACTTTATTTTAAATTATCTCAAATCGATGCTTCGACCATTCGTTTTAAAGGTATTGACAAGCTCCTTTGAATGGTACCCATTAGAGTCCTGCATCGGATCGGGTAACCCGATTTTACCCGAACCGCGGGTCGGATCGGGTTCGGGTAAATTTTTTCTCTTGTGGTTTGGGTTCAGGTCGGGTTGACTGATTTAGTTTTCGTGCGGGTCGAGTTGACTGGATTTTTTTTTTTTTTTTTTTTTTTTTTTTTTTTTTTTAATGCGGGTCGGGTTCGGTTTGGGTTTAATTTTCAACGAATCGGGTCGACGTGAAAACATCTTTCAAAAAAATATTATCTTAATAAAGCAGAAATTTGTTTGCTCTATATACCCAAGATGAATATACGCTTACCCAAATTATCATAATAAAATAAACATCCATATCCAACTAAAGCAATGAACAAAAAAAAAAAAAAGCAATTATTATTTAGAACATAAGCTGCTGAACTTCCTAAAATAGATTGTGAATTTAAACTGATAATTAATATTTTTTTCTTCCAGATGTTTCTAAGAGGTTATAGGAATGTAGATTTAGATGAGTTTAGTGGACGTTTAGTTGGCGTCTGTAACATTGTATTATTTTAATATTATACTGTGTGTGATAAGCATTAAACAATAAAACTACAAACACTAAGTTTGAAACCCATTTTTGTACACTTGAAGTTCACAACACACATAAAGAGTTAAAAATTATTATTAATCCATTTTTCAGATTTTTTAATTTTTAACTTAGTAATTATATTTTTAATTCTTTTTAAAATGACTTTCCACACACACAGCAGTGTGACAATTAAAATTTATTTTATTTTATAAATTAGAAATGTTTTCCATGATTTTTAGATGAATTATTAATTTTCATTTAGTTTCGGGTCGGGTTCGGGTATAAAGAAATCGAGTGCCGGTTGCCAAAAATTCTTTATTGCTGTTTCGGGTCGGTATTCTGGTCGAATAAAATTTATTTGTCGGGTTTCGGGTTGATTCAAAATTCACTTGTCGGGTTCGGGTCGGGTTGCAGGACTGTAGTACCCATAATGATAATTCACCCCCTTTGGAAATCCATGCTCCTACATACACAAAATATTTTTCTCATTTGACTATCACTGTCATAAACAATTCTTTTTAATTTCAGAATTATTATTAAAAAACGAGAATATTGTGGCAACCACAAGACTTTCTTCTATATTTTCCTGTACAAATTTACTCATTACAAATAATTTATTAAAATTATCTACCTTGATGAATCCAGACGATTTTCATCTTTAAAAAAACTACCATTAAATATCAAAATAAATACAATTTTGTTCTCTATAATTAATATCTTAAAAAATGCGTTTTCATAATGGTTATTTTCATTTCAAGTTTCATACAGTTACTCGCCATAGAAGTTGAGATATTATCTTCCCGTTCTCGGAGAATATTGCAGTAGACACTATCCCAGACGAGTTTTTGCTACGGTGAATGCCCAGACGAATGTTTGGTATCAAATGCTTTGCTCACTAACAAACCACGTGATTTTTGAATAGCTCACACTTCAATTTTCAAATGATTTATGCAAATATTTTCAAAAGTGTAAAAATATTAGGAGGGACGAATGCAAAAAATTCGAAATAGAGTTAGAGCCTTGAAAACTGGTATTATTAAGTTTTTGGAGGTGAGGAATCGATTGCAGATTCTTTCAAAAGGGTAAAATTAATGGGCGGGGGAGGTTGAAATGGTGCAGGAGGGACAAAAATTTTAAATTAGAGGTACAGCATTGAAAATCGGTATTATTCAGTTTTGGGAGGTGAAGAATCGATTGCGGATACTTTCGAAAGTGTAAAAGCTTTAAGGGAGCAGAGAGAATTTTAAAATACAAATAAAGCCTTGATTTTTTATTTTATTTTTTTTTTTTTGAGGGGGGGGGGAGATTGAAGAATCGATTGCAGATACTTTCTAAAGTGTAAAAGTTTTTGGGAGGCAGAGGTAATTTTAAAATACAAATAAAGTCTTGGACTTTTTTTTGTTTTTGGGGGGTGACGAATCAATTCCGGATAATTTCGAATGTGTAAAATTATTAGGAGGGGGGGGGCTGAAGGGCAAAAATATATAGAGAGCCTTCAAAGCTACTATTAATAGGTTTTTTAAAGGTGAGGAATTGATTACAGATATTTTTGAAAATGGAAAGTTATAACGACGATGTGGGGTGGGGGGGACAGAAAATTAGAAATATAGTTGGACTTTTGAAAATTGGTAATATGTTTTAGAGGATGAGGAATCGACTGCGAATACTTTCAAAAGTGTAAAATTATTAGGAGGTAAAATATGACAGGGGGAACAAAATTTTTATATTAGAGATACAGCCTTGAAAATCGATATTAATAAGCTTTTGTGGGGTGAGGAATCGATTACGGTTACTTTCAAAAATGTAAAATTATTAGGGAAGCAAATGGGGAGGGCAAATCTATTAAATTGGAGATACAACCTTAAAAATTGGTATTCATGGGCTTTTGAGAATAACCAATCGATAGCGGATACTTTCGAAAGTATAAAATTATTAGTTGAGCAGATGGGGAGCATAAATATCCATCGACCGATATATACCCAAATGGGAAATTGTAGCAAAACAGCTGCAATTTCCCTTTTGGGTATATTCGAATCTCAGATGTGTATCGGATGTCACCGATACACATTTTAAAATTTTTCATAAAATAAACCTAGAGCCTTGAAAAACGCATTTAGGATTTTGGGGGATAAAGAATCGATCGCGCGTACATCATAGGTGAATATTGAAAGACAGGTGGACCGGGTATGCAACAATATTTCCCCTGTGCGTAAAGTTTAGATCTCAGCTTCTATTGCGTATTCATGCACCGAATTTAATATGTTAGATAAATATTACGAAAACATAAGCTGGTTTATTTTGAGTTCATATCGGATGACAGCTGACGCTGCTGCTGTTCATTTTCTGCATGATTATATATCAGCATCTATTAATTATAAGTGCACTGAATCGCGTATGTGAAAATTTTATTGGGAGATATTATGTCGACTAAATTTTTGTGCATATTTACAGATGGGTGACGTTGTTATGTAAAATGATATCGAAGAAATTTTTGTGATGGCCATAGTATACTAGTTTTTACTGCATACATAGATGTTGTAAAGATAGCTACAAAAATGTAAGTTCTCAGTATTTTCACTTTCTTCTATATAAGTAAGAAGAAAGTGTTGTATTCGTGAAAATTTTCGACTTCCGGTTTTCGATGACTTTTCACGTTTTGAGAAGTCCTCACCACAATTTGAGCATTTTTTCGAAAATGTCTGTGTGTTAATAAAATTTTTTGGACGCGTATCGCACGAGCTGACGAAAGTAATTCAACAGAATTTTGTTATTTGTAGCTCGGCTTAAATTTGTGTGTTTAGATTTTGAAATATATCGCCAAACAAGTGGTGCTACTATAATTCCCCCCCCCCCCCGTTTGAAAAAAAAGATTTATCTCAGTTTCCATAGTATATAAGTGCACAAAACCTGATCCGTAAGAGGGCTGTTATGAAAAACTATACTGATTTAATTTGATGCATATCGGCGAAAGGTAGCGTTTCTATGCTATAATTTAACCCTTTTCCGGGGTTAAATATTTAAAACAATATTACAGCTTCTGTGATGTATAAATGCACCAAACTTTGTACGTGAGATGGATACAATGAAAACTACACTGATTCAGTTTCCATATGTTGGACGACAGGTGGCGCTGCTATGCTGAAATATTTTCCCTTTATATTGAAGGATATACCTCAGCTTCTATGATACATAAATGCTCTAAATTTGATATGTGAAATATATATGAAAATTTATGCTGATTCCATTGTGGTGTATATCAGACGACAAGACGACGCTGCTGTTATTCATTTCCTGCGATTTTACAGAGAGCTATATCTCAGGATTTCTTGGTTTAAAATTGCACAAAACTGCATAGTAAAATTTCTATTGTGAGAAGCTATGGTGATTAAATTTTTTGCTTATGTTAAACTCTAGATGGCGAATGTATTGATTAATGATGATCACCCACCTGTAAATTGATCTAGATGTATTGATTAATGTAGTAGAAAATTTTGTAATGGTCACAATTTACTAATTTGTTAGATAAATCAGCAAAAATTTAAAGAATAGCAGTCCAAAAGGTTTCCCATAGATAATTTATTCATATGTTTATTTTACTTTTTATTTATTTATTTATTTTATTTTATTTTATTTAAGAATTGGTGCGATGGAAAATTAAAAATGCCCTTGTATTTTGTAACATAGTAAATGCTAAACTTCTCAATTTTGTCTTTAACAGGTTTGTGAAAAACACCTTAAACAGTCAAATATAGAATACGAAACTTCTGCCTATGATGAGAAAAAAGGAGTTTTGATTCGAGTTCTTTTACAACGTCCACTTTTGAAAGCTGGTGTTATCCCACACATTTTCCTGGGTGCATATTTACAGTTCGGACGGGGATGCAGTTCGACGTAGCTGATTGATTTTTGCTTCGCGTGTCATATCTGACCTCACACTTTCCGTGAAAATTTGATGAAAGATTCTATCTCGTAAAGTTTTAATGATAATATTTAATTGTATTTCGACTTTATTTGTAAAATGCCTGTATTTTCGGAGTCAAAATTTCGTCCATCATTCATTCATGAAATTGAATAAATGTCTGATAATATAATTACAATTCGCAGTAATATAAAAAATTTAGATGAGTGTAAAAAATGGATACAAGAGTTTGGCGAGTTGGCAAACACCAAGTGGAATTCAAGATCATTAAAGCCATCAGCTCAAAGATTTGCTTGCTCGTAAGTATTAATATAAGTTTTTTGTTTTTTTGTTCCATTTTAATTTTATATGTATCGTAATTAAGCATTTTTAAAGAAAAAGCTGTAATGTAAATAACAATAATAAATAGATAAATAAAATAATACCTTTCCTCTACTGTTTTTATTTTTAATTTAATTTATTTATTTAATTTTATTTTTAATCTTAAAAGAAATTTATCTTATATTAAAGTATTGGAATTAGTAATTAAGAAGCAAAACTGCATTAACTTGCTAAAGTTATTGCATTTTATTACATTTAAGCCTGCAATGCACAAACATTTTTTAAATATCTTTAAAATATTTAAAATATGTTTAAACGTATGTAGAATCGGATTTTAGTTAATGAACTTAAAATATTGTTATTTATTTGTTTTATCTAAGTATTTTGTATTAATAGATTTTACAAGATATTTTAAATTATACTTTATAAGGATACAAATGAAATTTATATGCAGCTGTACTTTATGTTACTTTCTTTTTATGTATTAAGCATTTTATTATTATTATTATTTATTTTTGAATTTTCCTAACTATTTTATGTTGCAATTTTTATTTTAAAGTATAATTTTATTTTATTTTATTTATTTATTTTTAATGTCAGATAATATCTTCTTAAATCGGGTAACTTTTAACAGAAGAAATGGTTTTCAATTACATAAATATTTCACATTTTATAACTTGAATCTTTAGAATATTTAAAAATTTTGTGCATGAATGTTTTTATATTATTTTACTATACAGAAAGAAAAATAATAATAAATAAAAAATAAATAAAATTACATTTGCAAAAGAGCTTTATTTTATTTATTTATTTATTTTTCAATTAGTCATAGTTTTTTGTTTTAATCTTCATCTCAAAGATAAATGGTGAGAATAATAACAGAAAAATTATCTTTCATGAAATTCTCGAAATAAAATTTGCCATCTATACATTTCAATATTTCTTAGTAATACATAACATACTTTTTCTTCTACTATATGGTTAAGAAAAAGTAATAATGTGAAATATAAAAAACTATTTTTAACCATAAAATGGATAAATAATGCAAGAGAGAGAGAAAAAAATCTGGAGTGACTCCACTCGACTTTCCGAACATTGAGTAACTAACAGTTTTGTAGATAAAATAAAGAAAGAGGAATTGCTAAACAAACAAAAGAGAGAAAACCATAATAGAGTGTTTTTTTCTCCATATATCACACGAGGTTTTATTTAACGCTACTGAACTTTGAGCCCTTAGATCATAATGATAAAGAATTTTTCGTTTTGTCCCTGTAAAAATCTATAGATGCTAGATTCACCAAAATGCTTATAGTTAGTGCAACAGTGATTTATAATATTCATACAAATTTTCAGCTCAATTGAATAAGGCGTTTAGATGCTATCGCACTTTTAAAAATTTGGTCTCATAGGCCATAATGATAAAGAATTTTTCTTTGTGTCCCTGTAAAAAAACTGTAGTGCTAGATTCACCAAAATCTATACAGTTGGTGCAAATGCGACCTATAACATGTGTACAATTTTTTTGCTCAGATTAATAAGGCGTTTAGACGCTATCACACTTTTAAAAATTTGGCCCCATTGGCCTTAATGATAAAGAATTTTTCTTTGTGTCCCTGTAAAAAAACTATAAGTGCTAGATTCTCCAAAATCTATACAGATTGAGTATCTGTGACCTATAATATGGGTATAAAATTTTTGCTCAATTGAATAAGGCGTTTAGATGCTATCGCACTTTTAAGATTTTGGTCCCATAGGCCATAATGATAAAGAATTTTTCTTTGTGTCCCTGTAAAAAAACTATAAGTGCTAGATTCACCAAAATCTATAGGGTTCGTACTATGGTGACTTACAATATACGTACCAACTTTCAGGTTAATCGAACAAAGTCTTTAGACGCTAGCGTGTTCACAGACATACACACATACACACATACACACATACACACACACACACACACATACATACATCATCGTAAAAATAGTGAAAACGGACTCAGGGGACCTCAAAACGTATAGAAACATCAAAATCTCGAATTCGGATTTTTGACATGATTACAATACTTTCCTCACTATAGTGTTCGGAAAGTAAAAATCATTATCTATAATATTAAAACCATCGAGCTTTAATTTAGGTATATCTGCTCCGTGATTAAAACACAAAGCCTTTTCTGTAAGACCAAAATCGTACGATCTGGAATTTTGAACCAATTCGGAAAGGGAATATTCATTTTTCTTTATGCAGTGCAATACGAATACCGATAATAAAGCTTGAGCAGACGACATTAATACGTATTTCATATGTCTATGGCAGACGCTAATTAAAACTCAATCATAAAAATAATTCACACTATTAATTCATTGATTCATACTTCCCAAGGAAGTATATTAAAAACAAAGCAATTCGCGAATACTTATCGGTTACATTTATCTATGATCGGTTATCATCGTATGCTTTTTCGACGAAAATTTCTTTACACAGGATGTGGCGCCATCTGTATTTTTTTCCATTTCTTAAAAGAAGAAGAAAAAAAATCTTTTAAAATTAACAAATTGTCAGAGTTTATTGTTCTTTAAGTAGTTAACTTTTATCAGTTGAAAACTTTGTTCAGAAAAGATGGAGATAGATATTTAATATCAAAGGAGGTTTTATTTTATTTTATTTATGTACATTTATTTTTTTTTACTCTAATTATTATAATCTCTGGTACTTCATTTTGATACCATATTACTGTAAAAATAATTTAAAAAGAATAACATTAAAATATTGATAATTTATACGAGTAAAAATTTACATTGTGTAGTTTATTATTAAAAATTTAATGAGCAAATTAATTTGCTAAAGTATTAAATTAATTCTTATTTATTTATTTTTAGCAGTATACTTTTGTTGAAATATACTATTTTGATAGAATAAAGTGTTATAATACTATTCCAGTAAAAACAATTTTTAACTGTATTCCGATTTGCAGTTTATTTTTAGAATACAATGAATTAATATTTTGGATTATATCCAAGTGGTTTTACAAATATAGGAAGGAAAATCAGAAGTCTTGTCAAATTAGAATTAATGATATAGGGTCAGGTGGGGTAAAATAGGTCAAAAAACAGCATATTTTACATATGCACTTAAACAGCAGAAGATGTATTAGTTCCATTTGTTAAAAAATTGCACAAAATATGCAAATGAATATTTCTTGATGACATTTTAAGAGAAATAGCTCTGAAAAAAACAAAAAATTTGTACTGAAAAATAAATTTTAAAATATGCTGTTTGCGACTTATTTTACCCCATGGGTTGGGCAAAATAAGTCATCCTTTAAAACTGTTTTAAATTTTAATACAATTTACTTCATGCAAATAAAATTACAAATACACATTCCTTTTTTTTTTTTTTTTTTTTTTTATAAAAACTTGATTTTGTGTTCTTTCAACTAAAAAAGTGTCTTTATGGTCCATCATTAGTTCGGGAAGAACATTTAGAATTTACGATGCATCTACATCAGAAATATCTTTCTCTGGAAAATCCAATAGGAACTTCGATTTCCACTTTTTTTTTTTATCCCTTCAAATTTTTCGGAATACTCATGATTGTGTGAAAAATGATGCCATGAAATATTTTCTTTGATCTTTTCCCAGGAAATTCTACTTTAACATATTTTCCAACTTTTACCAATTTATTAGTATTAATGCTGTCCTAATTTTCTTCTTGAGAAAGACTTGTTTTTTTTTTTTTTTGTTTGTTTGTTTCTTTTACAGTTGATGTTTCTGTGATTTAGCATCTTTGTTGATTTTTTCGTCATACAATCAATTGAAAAATAAGTTGGTTGTTAAAATTACTCCTGTTTTCTGATGCGTATGGGTTCTTTTTCTGTGTGCATTTTTCAAAGCTTCTTTAGAAGACAATGTTTGATTGGGTGATAAAGTGTTTATAATAGCAGATTTTATGTACTCAAAAGGAGAATATATAAATAGTATCCTGATCCATGACTATTGAATTCGCACTAGAATTAATTTATCAAATTGGTGATTGATGATCTAGATTCATCTATTCTTGCTTTTGAAGTTGATGATAAACTGCAGAGTTTCATTCAGACAGTTTCAGGAGAATGTTGCGTCCTGCCTGCCCTTTGTAGGATCTAACATTAAAATTTTAAATGATAAGGATTTTTTAGCACTTCGAGAAATCTTCTAGATACAATCACTTCAACGATACTTTTTTAGGGTTGGTTGGTAGTAGGTTTTAAGACCAACTGACTACGTTAGGGTCCTAGGCCTATAGGTAGAATGGCCTCATGAGGTCCTTCTAAGGGGACGAAGCCCGTATTTAAGTGAGTTTCGGAGAAAAACACGGAAGGAACGGCTAGATCAAAGAGTGCAGGATGGGATCGAATCCGGCACCTCTCATCCACCGCTCGGCCGCTGGTGGGACATTTTTAAGGAACTTATAAATATTTTTTTTTCTAAAAGTCCCATCTTCCTCCCCAAATATACCGGAAACGACTCGGAATTTTTGAAAATTGCAAAAAACGTGCAAATTGAATATGAGTCTGTAAGTAAGAACTTTAAATGAGCTCTTAATCCCCCTAATTCCCCTCCAAATTTTACTGTTTGCTTTCTAAGGTTTCCCTTATCGCAATAAAGCTTCAATTTCTTTCTTTCTTTCTTTTATTTTTTTTAAGAAATTGTTTATGTTTATAGAAGATACTTTCGATAAACTAAAAAAATAACTACATTTGTTTAAAATTTCAAAGATGCGCCTTTCGCTGCCCCTGTTTTCGAAATTTCCAAAAATTTTTCAAAAATTTCCAAACAAAACAATGATTCTTCAAACTGATTAAGCCCCTCCCCCCCACCTTTTTTTTAGAATTTCCAAGGTTTTTAGAATTTCCAAGGCGTTCTCGAGACACGGGGGGAAGACTTTAAACGAAAAATTTTCTTTCATATTTTTCTAATGAATAATTATAGAGAAAAGCATTTTTTTTTAGAAATGTTGTTTTGAAAAGGTCATTCCATCAAAGTAACAGAAGATTCCCCCTTCCCCCAATTTTCACATTTACAAAATTAAAATTTGCTCATGTCTGACTCCTTGTGCCACCCCCATCCCCCTTCCCCCACCATACATATATTTGTTTTCTTCTTAACTAAACAAAATCCCGTAAAAATTGTCGAAGGCGTGTTTTACAGTTTTTAGAAATTCCGTAAATTACTGGATATAGAAAAACAAATTGAATAATTCGTATTCGACACTGTTTTTCAAGATTTTGTATGAACTTCAGAAACACACTTTTCTAAAATCGATTAACCAGGGAAGTCCTAGCAGTACCGTTTGGTACCAGCAATCACTATTTCAAATATACCCATTTTGTGGGGGGAAAAACCTGATGTTCTGAAGGCAATAAACATATACTAAGGGAAGGCAATAAACTGCAATATCTGAAGAGAAGGCAATAAACAAAATTTGCAAAATAATACAAAATTTGAAATGTATTATTAATTTCTAATTTAAAGGTTGCAGATGCATGGTAATTTCATTTTATATCAATATTATATGTCGGAAATAAGTCTATACAAGTTAAGGAATTTTTTTTTTTTTTTTTCTAGAGTAGCTTTTATTGTTATATTCATGCCTGCTCCCTGCTGTTAAATTTAAGAAAGGAAAAAGGAAACAATTATTATTTTTTAAGTATAGATTTGATTTAAAAGAGAGAAATATATAAATCTTTAAAAGTGAAACTTTTATACTGGTAAATATTTAAGTAGTATAGTTTTTTACTAGAAATTTAATGAACAAAGTAATTTATAAAATAATAGACTATATAATTCTTAATTATTTTACCAGTATGCTTTGCAGAAATGTATTATTTCGTAAAATTAAGTATTATAATGCGAAAAAATTAATTAATTAATTAATATTTTTAAAAATATATTATGGGTTTAAATTAAAGTCAAATAAAGATGCATTTTACTTCATTTTATTTTATTACTTATTTTACTAATTTTAATTCTGTTTTCAGAGTTTTTCCAATGCATTTAAGTGTTTGGTAACCGAGTTTTTTTTTTTTTTTTTTAATTGCAATATTATTTTATAAAAGTAAAAAAAAAATAACAAAAAACATGAAATTTTAGATTTGGATTTGATATATTATAATGATTATAATCTTTGTAAAATATTTCATTTACATACTATATTATAGAAATTTAATGAGAAAATTAATCAATTTATTATTATTATTTATTTATTAATTTATTTTTTCAGGATTTTTTCTATCCATAGTTTAAGTGATTTATCAATTAGTTTTTGAAAAAAATTACAAATATTTGCATGTGATTATGATATTATCTATCATTTTTATGAAAGTAAAGAAAAAAGTTTTTGTTGTTGCAATCACTTTTTAAAATAAAACAAATTTTGAAAGTTAACAACCTATCAACTTGAAAACAATGTAAATTGAATGAATATTTTTGATAAAAAAAAGTATTTTATAAAATACAAATACTAAATAAATAACTCATTTAATATATACATATATTAAAGAAAGAAAAATATTTTATTTTTGTAAGTTTGTTTTTGACACTAACTGCCGATAGATGGAGCCAAATTACCTATCTGAGATTGAATATTTCAAATGGAAGCGAAGTCGTATGCGTCCACGAACATTCCAAACCGGATTACATTCTTTTCTTTTGAGCGATGCGAAAGAAAAGAGTGTTTTCCGCGAGGTAATATAGTTCCATTTTTAAAGTGAAATATATATAAAAAACAAGAGTTTTTTTTTTTTTGAAAAAACGGGGCACGTCATGCTTCTCAGACAAAAGAAATTAATACCATATATCAATTTCATAAAATTTCTCCAAGCCGTTATCGAGAAAAAAAAAGTTACGCCATTGCAATTTTCCTTTGAAGTCTTAAATTGCAATACCAGATCTCAAAATATATAGAATGTTGAAGTGTGAAACTTTCAGGATAGCATCAGGCAGAAGATAAAAGTTTATTCTGAAAAAATATCTCCTATTTACTGAGATATTAAATATCGGCGTTTCCAAATTCCTTTGTTGTTAAATTAGCTGTATATATAGTGTCGCAGGTAAGCTTCGTTTGAGCTTAGCTGCGTCACGGAGACACGGCCGTGTCTCATGATAGATTCTACGAACTCGTCTTCTTCCTCAGCTGGAAGAATGGTTCATGGAAGGTGAGCATAGTTATTTTAAGCAAGATTCTGGCCCTTGCCATTCAGGCAAAAGAGTTACCGAATTTTTACGGGCCAAAAATATCGAAGTAATATCTTGGCAATTCGCCCGATATGAATCCTATAGAAAACTTATAGAATATTACAAAACGGGAAATTACCAAGAAAATTATTATAACCAAGAGGCAACTGATCGAAAACTTATAAATGTCTAGCATCACAATCTTTTAATTAAAGTAAGTGAAAAATCCTGCATAAAAAGCATGCCATGACGCATTGAAGTACTAATATTAACCAAAGAAAATGTCATCAGATATTAATGCCTTACATAATGTTACATTTTTTTTTTTTTTTTTTTTTTTTTTTTTTTTCGTTTCTATCAGAACAGATTTACCATATGGGTCATTCTCACATAATGGTAAATTTTGTGTCCTTGGCTAAAAAACGTTACTTGAGCAAGTCAGCTATGAAAATTTAAAAAAAATTTCAACAATTCTTTTCAAGCACTACACTGTGCAGTAATTTGAATACCGAAAAAAGTAAAATTTCAATATTTAAAAAAATTTTAAAGTTGTAAATGTCATTACCAAGGCTTGTCCCAAACTCCAAACTTTTTATTTGAACCTTTATTTTAAAGAATTGAAAAAAATTTAAACAAAGCTAACAATTTGCTAGGTATATTTCACTTTTCTACTTTTAATATCTTTGGAATTTTAGGCATAAAAAAAAAGAAATCTATTAATTATTCTTATTTAAAATTTGTCCCTAAGGGTAATTGTCATTACCAAGGTGTGTAAGTTTTTTTTCAGTACCTCACTACTAGATGGTGCTGTCATAATTATCAACCTGTCAAAAGTAAAGTGTTTCATGCCCTTACAAGCAGACAAGTTTTTTTTAGTTTAAGTAAATACAAATTATTTCATTTTGCTGTTTTTGTTCTAAAATTATAGTCAGTGTACTTATTGTGTGTCATTACAAAGTCCATTATTACGGAAATACGCAATTAATAAATTTAAATTTACTGAATGATTTATAAAGATTTTTGGGACCACATACAGAATGAATATTGCATTAGCTTTTAATTGCTATAATTTAGCCATAAATAGGCTTAACATTAAAAAAGTCATTACCAAGGTGATCATTACCAAGGTGTTCTGAAAACATGGTAATGATATCTAGGAACATGGTAATGATGTCTAGGAACATGGTAATGACTGCTGGGCAGTAAAGTGTAAATCACTTTATGTCGCCTGTTAAAACAGACAGCTATAGGATTCGTAGAGTGAAAATTATTCCAAAAAATCTCGCCATTATATATCGTCTAGACATTTTAATTTTTCTGTTACAAATTAGAATGATAAATACCGCTATCCATATATAAATGTGTAATTATTTCGCCATTGGTCATTTCTGTGGTTCTGTCTGTCATTACCATGTTCACAAATGTCATTACCATGTTGCAATGGAAATTAAAAAATTAATTAATCTGTAATTAAGGCAAACGATCTCTGCTGGTAATTTTTTCCTCTATAGCAGACATGGATAATTGCATTAATGTAAAAAAATCAGGAATTAAAACAATTTTTTTTTTATTTTTTTCTGAAACCAATATTTACCATTATCTGAGAATGACCCATATATGTCACCATGAAACTATTTGCAACCATGACGAATAGCTAAAGCTTCCTTTTCTATTTGTGGATAACTTTTTGAATAGGTGCCAAGGCATTAGTTGAATAGGCCACAAGTCTACTTTCTTGTAAGAGAACTGTTCCCATAGCATAAGAACTAGCATCAACAGAGACCACCACAGGCTTGTTGTCGTAATAATAAGCTAATTTCGGTGCATTTTGGAGCGCTTCTTCTAATTTAACAAAAGCATATTCTTAATTTTTAGACCAGTCTCGTGATTCTAACCAGTCTCATAACACATTCTTTTGAAGTAATCTTCGAAAAGGCTCAGAGATTGCTGAATAGTTTGGAATAAACTTTGAAACATAGTTAACCATACCAATGAATCTCTGCAACTCTGATAAACAACTGGGAGTTTTCAACAATTTAATGGCCTTTGATGGATCATCTCAATACCATCAGAAGTAAATAAATGGCCTAAGAACTTAACTTAAGTTTTCCAAACACGCATTTTTCTTTATTTAAACGCACACCACAATCCAAGAGTCTTTTAATAAATTTTCGGGCCCAAATTTTCATATGATCTTCAGTATTAGCCCATAATAATATATCATCCATTCATTCTACATTTTGAAAATCTTTCAAAATACTTTGCATCACCTGTTGAAAAATTCTCCGGGAGCTGAAGCAAATCCAAATGGAACCCTTAAAAAGGAAAATCGTCCCCAAGGTGTATTGACAATTAAATATTCTGAAGTTCTCTTAGTAGCCTTCAACTGCCAAAATCCCTTCTTGGCATCTAAAAGAGTAAAGAATTTAACTTTTCCTATTCTTGCTGCTATATCTTCAACAGTCTTAAGAAGAAAATGCCTTCGCTTAATTACTTTATTTATGTCGCTTGGATCCAAACATATACGAACAAGATCACCAGATTTAACGATAACCAATGGGCTAACAGCAGGTGTAGGTTGAGTGACTGTTTTTAAAATATTCATCTTAACCATTAAATCAATCTCTTTCTTAACAGTATCTCGCAAAGTATAAGGTATTCTACGAGGTGGGTGTATGGAGAACGTAACATTATTTTCAAATTCAGTGTCATATTCAAAATCTTTAAAGCATCCTATACCCACTGAGCTCCATTGTAACAGGAGAGCTGACTTCGCGGTCAGTCGTTTACTAGACGAATTACGCCTTGATGAATGCATAGGGGGCAAAAAGAAAAAAAGTAGTCCGTTTTACTATGCGTCTGACAGTATGAATTCTCGATTGTTATTGTTTATTATTTCATTATTCTCCAACATATTGTTAATAAATAAAGTGAATTTGCGACTTTAAGTAGCAGATTATTTTAATATGCATTTAGTTTAATGGTTACTGGAGATACATTTTATATAACTTGCTTATATATGGAATTGCTTATATTCCACTGAGCCCCATTGTAACAATTTGTAGCTCAGTGCTGTATTCGAAATTCAAAGTATCTTTTTAAATTCAAGCTAACATTTTGAGTTCCAAACTACTCTATCAACCCAATTACTTTTAGTTTTATTCAACCGTATTTTTCTTTCTTTCTATTTTTCCCCCCAATTTTGATATATTACGGAAATTATTTAATATCGAACATTCCTTGCTAAAATAAAAGGGGTTATTTTATTAATTATTTTGAGGGAGGTGGTCATTTAAATGATTGGTTATTTACTTTTATAACATTATAATAAATAATAAAAAATTTCTTTAAACGTTAAATTTTTAAGATCATAATCTTTAAATAACAGAACATTTTAATATGCATTTAGTTTGATATTTACTTCAGATATTTTTATATAACTTGCTTATAGATGGAACTGCTTATATTCCACTGAATACCGTTGTTACAATCTGTAGCTCAGTGCTGTATTAGCAGAAACTTTTTAAATTCAAGTTATCATTTTAAGTTCCAAACTACTTTGTCAATTCAATTATTATTTTCTCTTACCTGTAAAGTAGAGAAAGTATTGTTTTGGGTCAAAATTTCAAAAGTGAGTTTTTGTTATATTTACACGTTTTGATGTCCCCTGAATCCAAAAATATCATATTTTTTCGCAATTACAATACTTCCTTTACATAATGTATGCTTGGAAAGTAAAAAATAACAATAAAATCATTTTAGAGAGGTTGAGATTTGAGTTTATAAAAACTACAGTCCCTGGCCAAATTATTAGACGCACTATAGTTTTTTAATAATTAAATGTTTTGCAGCTCAGAGAATGTTTTCCAAATGAATAACCATTCATTTTTATGCAAGATGGAGCTCCCTGCCACACAGAACGGCCTGTTAAAGATTGTTTGGAAGTGCCAAAAATCCCTCTGTTGGATTGGCCGGGTAATAGCCCAGATATGAAACCTACTGAAAACGTGAGGTAGCTGATGACGAGAGAACTTTCTAAACGTGTGATCATAAACAAAATGCAACTCTTAGAAAAGGTCATTCATGTGTGGAATCACCATCCTCAGATGCATAATTGAAGCTCTCATAGCGGCTAAAGGTGGCTCAACAAAATATTAACATTTAATTGCATTAATTTCAAATTTTTTCAAGAGTTAATAAATACATATTTTTTCTATAACTATGGTATTTTATTTGTGTTAAAAAACAGGTAATAAGGTGGATAATAAAAAAAATAAATACATTGTATCTAGTAAAAACAATAAAGCTCTATAGTATCACCTGATAATTAAGGTTTTACATAGAATCTTACAGTGCGTCTAATAATTTGGCCAGGGACTGTATAAAATGTAAAAGCATAAATTTAAAAGAGCAATGCAATCCAGATGACTAATATTTTTTGCTAGGATTTAAGTTGCAAAAAAATCCGATTGAAAATAAGTTTACTTTTTTTTTTTTTTTTTTTTCCTCAAAGTTTTAATTGCTGTATGCGATAGTGAGAAAAAACAGAAATTTCATAGTGCAAATTCATCATTACTATAAAATCATATTTAAATTAAAATTTAAAGATTTTTATGTACTTTGCTTTAAATAAATAAAATGAGACATGTTTTCTCCCTAAATTTATTAAAAATCTTACAACGGTAAATATTATAGCAAATTCTACCCCTCTCATTTTTCCAAAAACTATGTAAACGACTTGTTTAACCTTACAATATTTTTTCAGACAGATACAAAGATGATTTTGTGTAAAATTTTCTTATCACTTTTTCACGCTTAGATAAATATGTATTTTATCTACAATGAAAGAGATTTTCATTGTGTCCCTGTAAAAAAGCTGCAAATGCTGGACAAACTAAAATCTATACAGTTTGTGCAACAGTGAATTATAACAATTATATAAATTTTCAGCTCAACTGGATGAGACTTTTGTACCCTATCGCACTTTAAATAATTTGAGCCCATGTAAAAACACTATAAGTGGTAGATTCTCCACAATTCATACAGTTCGTGTGAAAGTGATCTGTAACATGCATATAAATTTTCAGCTCAATCATATAAGGCATTTAGACGCTATCACACTTTAACAAATTTGGGCCCATAGACCATAATGTTAAAGAATTTTTTGTGTATAAAAAAAAAAAAAATGTGCTAGATTGGTCAAAATCATAGGCTTCGTGCTATGGTGACAGACTTTTAACATATGTACCAACTTTCAGCTCATTCGAACAAAGCATTTAGACGCTATCGTGTTCACTCACATACATCATCGTAAGAATATTAAATATGAATTCAGAGGACCTGGAAACATGTTGAAACACCAAAATCTCGAATTTTGATTTTTGGTATAATTACCGTACTTTAGTGCGGAAAGTATTGTAATCATGTCAACAATTATAGTGTTCAGAAAGTAAAAGTTAAATTAATAGATGAAAAAAAAAAAACTTGGCGTTTACAGTCATCTCATTTAAATAAATCTTTAAAAAAAAACAAAAAAAAAAAAAAACCATTTGAGTATTAATAAAATTTCAAAAAATTATCAAATAACAGAAAAAAAAAGAAGTAGGCTTTATTTATTTATAAATTGAATGTTAAATTAATTAGAATAACATATTAAATTTCTACATTGTTCATTAATTGTAATGAACAATAAAAATATGGGTTAAATAAATGAACACAGACACTTGAGTATTTGAAAGATATTTTATTTCATTAAAACGTTTTATATTTACAGACAGATGATTAAATCAGGATATATTTTAAAGTATCTGTCTCCCACCTCTCTTATTATTTTTCTCAAATTTGCAATTTTAAACGACCAATGGATTTTTACTTGCACTAATTCTATTGAAAGTAACTCAAAATAAAATTTTCAAACCACTGTAAAAGTTTTAATAATATATAATTAATATTTATGTAAATGATAAGATAAAAGAAATAGAAGCTTAAATGCAAGTTGAAAAATATTTATAATTAAATTATAATTAAACTAAGAAAGCATTTGCTTAATTAAAAAAAAAAAAAAAAAAAAAGCGATACACACTTTTTCACTTTACACACTTTTCCTATACACACTTTTTAACTTTATATGTGTGTATATATATATTCACAAATTGCGTTAAAAATTTGCCATTTAATACTAAGTTCCTACTCCCTCATTTCAACTATAGTGATCAAATACATTAAACTATATATATATATATATAGCGGTTTGTACAGCCGTAGGCTGAGCAGCTTTTAACCATACTTAATAATTCATAAATCTATCTCATTTAAAAAAAGAAAGAATGAAAGAAAAAACTGCATGATAAGCAAAGGAAAAATACAGAAAATTCTTTCTTTTGCCCCGAATGCGAACTAAAACTATCGGCACTGTATTCATACACGCTGACCGCGCTAGATAACGTTAGGGAATAGGAAGTCAGCTCTCCTGTTACAATGGAGCTCAGTGCCTATACCTTCAAATATTTCCTTTGGAGTTTCTTCACTGATTTCATTTAATTGTAAAACATTCACATTTTATTTAATTAAACCCAAATTATCACAAGTTTTACATCCTAATATACAATTATAATTACCATCAACTACTAAAAATTTTAGACTAACTGGTTTACCATCTACAGAACACACTGTTTTTATTTCTCCCAGTACATGTGTATATTGATTATTAAATGACTTTAAACGTTGTATTGACGTTTTTGAAATAAGCAGTGATAATTTATTCACAACATGTTTAGCTATCACAATACTTTCTGTACCTGTATCAAGTTTAAATTTAACTTGAATGTGATCATTAAATTTTACTGGGGTGAACCACGTATTTTTAATATCAACATTTATCAACTCCCCAATATGCAAAGATTCACAGTTTAAATCCTCATCAGAAACCTCCTTAAGTTCATGAACTTTTTTATTATAAAAATTACGAGATTCTGAATTTTGTTTCAATTTTGTTCTACATTGACGAGCTTAATGACTTTTATTTAAAACAAGCTTTACAAATTACATTAAAAGCAGGACAGATTTTAAATTCAACCACAACACCAACACAAAAAAAATGAAAAAAAAAAAAAAAAAATGGTCACAGTGACCAGGCAAAGTGCTCAGTTGACAATACAGAATTGATTAACCCATACAGCTGACTAGGAAACTTCAGTTAATAAGTGTACTAGCTGAACTAGTCTCCAAAACAATACCCCAGATTAGGAAGGTTAATATTATCATACAAAGACGGCTAGTCGACAATCGTAATTATCTGACCAGGAAGGTTAGTCAACAACCACAGTTACCAGATAAGGCAAGTTAGTCAGAATCTACACTTGAAAAAATTAAAATACAAAACGCCCTTGCGGGGACCCGATCTCAGGACCTCCGTATCAGAAGTCAAACACGCTACCACAGCACCATCCGTTCTTACTATAACGCGTGTTAATTTTTGTCCAAAATAATACTTCAGACCTTCCTAGGAAGGTTAATATTATCAGACAAAGAAGGCTAGTCGACAATGATAATTATCTGACCAGGAGAGTTAGTCAACAACGGCAGATACCAGACGAGGTAAATTAGTCAGAATCTACACTTGAAAAATTCTTCTTAATCGATTGACAAGATTGGAGCATTTTCTTTTTATCCTCTCATTTGACTAACCAGTTAAATTTAAGGAAAATGAAAACTGTACCAGGGAAACTGGTCGTCTAATAAGTTTTAGAGCCAAAACTTATCATCAGACGAAATATTATTATATATACATAGTAAAATAAAATGACTTTTGTGTCTGATGACTAACTAGGATTGTCATGCAGTGTTTTGATTGTTTAAAATCTTGCGTAATTTTATACAAATTTGTCAATGTACAGTCGGGGAAAAAAAAAAACGCAACACTCAACATAACTTCGTTGCTAATCGATGTAGAAAAATGTAGTAGGTATCATTCGACGGGGAATTGTGAGTAGTTTTAGAAAATGAACTGAAATTTTGAATTGGGGGTCGTCTACATATTAAAACGCGCATCAACTTTGATTTTTTCAATGGTAATGCCCCATTTTTATTTTATATTTGAATTCCTGGGATCGCGACAACGCGAAAAAGTATATTGGTTATATATTTTACTTATTTTTTCATTGACTTATAAGCGTTCAAAGTTTGAAGGTGCTAATGTTAAATTCATATTTCAAACTTTTATTAATATCTTCACAAAAAATAACTTGATCGACATAATTTTTTTTTTACGAGATACAGTGAAGAAACCCAAACATAATCCATCATTACTTTTGATTCTGAAAAATATTTTTAATTCTGAAAAATATTAATAAATTCATATTCATAAAAATTATGAATTATGACCTATATTAATTTTTACATAAAATGAATCCTAATGAAAAATATGGGTGTGCAAATTTTCAGCTCATTCCAGCTATTAGTTTTCGAGATATAAATAAATCTTTCTTTTGGAGTGGTTTAGGGGGCCGTCTCTTATAAAGTTTTGCATGAGATAACGAATCAAATCTTAAAAAATAACAAAGAAAATTAATCAAAATATTTTTATTTTTTATTTACGGGTCAAATTATATAAAAACAACCTCAAACGCAAAGTAATGAAACAAAAATGATGATTTTTAGACATTAGTGTTAGCATCTGTCTTCTAAAGAAGACAAGCCCCGCCTTCATCGTTCTTCAAAACAAAACAATACAGAAAAGTAAATGTGACATTAAGTATTCGTGTTAAACCCCTTATTTTATGTTGACAAAAAATATGCACAAGTGGTATTTTCTTCATCGATTAATTGGTGAAAAATTTTGAATCTTTTATACGAATACTAGAAGAAAAAAAAATTAACTAAATAGGCGGGGTTTACTGTTTTAAATACGAAAATAGGTTTAATGTGAAATTGTCAAATATAAAAAACGAATGGAATTGGAATGCAAGACAGAATTGTAAAATCGTTTCTTAACTACCGTCAGAGTTAAAAAAGGCTTAATCATTTGCTTCATATATTGCTTTATTTTATTTTATTTATTTACTTATTTATTTATTTTGTAGGGAGGAGGATTATTATTTTAAGGACACCTTAGTCTTTAAAATATTATTAATATAGTTTAACTTTATACGTTTTTAAAAACATACTTTAACTTCTATAAATATATTTTAACACTTTTTGCGACCGCAGGATTTTCTCTTTGACAGACCCGTCTACGGGCGTTATACTCTCAAAATAAATATTTCAGAACAAATTTTCTGTATTCACAATTATATTACAGATGGATATACATTATAATTATATTCTTTCTAATCAATATATTTCTATCCATAGTATATTTTATTGCAAAAATATGAACACTGGGTACACACTTAAAAAATATGTAACACACAAATTACGAAAGAAACGCCCACTGACTGAGTTACTGATTTTCAAATGGCGTGAATCTACGTCAGCAGTCGGGAAGGGGTTAATTAAGAAATTATAGTTTCATATAAATTATAAAACGAATCGTACTGTTCCAAAGAGTTCAACTGAGCCAAAACTGGTAAGTGTGATTAAAATTGTTTAATATTTACTTCATGAACCCTTACAATAATTTATCCGAAAAGATTTAGTTTATGCGTTTTTGTATATATATATATATATATATATATATATATATACTATTTCATTTCGTATATTATGTTACATCTACGAAAGAAAATTTAAGCTTTATTGGTGATCAGTATAGCCATAATAGACACTTTTACTTGAAAAATATTGCACTTTTTTCAAAGAGTACTGTATGGACTAATCGCAAGTGTAATGTATTTAAACATACCTAAAATTATCTAAAAAAGTACTGAAGTGTTTTCAAATATAAAAAATTGAATTCAGGATAATTAAGGAACTGAAAAACGGGAAACGTTTTATTAATTTTTATAATTACTTTTTTCGTGAAAGATTTCCGGTGTAAAATATTAAAATTTTGTCTATTTCTTATAGGATCTTAATTTTATTTTTCTACATTTACAGATAACCCCCTAACACATTTTTGATTATAACTCTATAAATACTAAAGATAAAGTATACAAACAGTATACTTTTCCGCACTGCCAGACTCTCAGAAATTCGAAAATGTAATCAAAATTGGGTGTTGCTATTGAAAAAAATCAAACTTGGCGCTCATTTCAATATGTAGATGACCCCTAATTCAAAATTTGACGACATATTCAGAAAGTGCTTTTAATTCCCTGTTGAATTATGTCTATTAGATGTTCCTACGTCAATAATTAACGAAATTACAGCGGGTGTTGCGTTTTTTTTTTTCCCCGACTGTACTTGTCAAACGTCTGTCTAGTATCACAAAGATAAGTCTCTTGACAAGATTCGCTTTTCCATTTTTCTGTGTGAACATACTTTATTTTGTTTACTAGAATCAACTTTCATTTTAAAAGCATTTATCACTAGATTGTTTACTTTTCGTTTTTCGTACCGCTAGAAATTCTTTCTCATTAGAAGTGGTTATACTATGCATTTCCTGATTAGTAGCCTGCTCACTTGTTCTACAAATATCAATAACTTTCTGCAAAGTTAACTCTCTTTCCGATAATAAATTATTCACGAACTTTATCGGAACTAATTCCTCGAACAATTTGATCGCGTAATAAGCTATCTTTTAAAATTACAAAAGAACAGTCACTTACTTTCGTTAAATAAGAATCAAAAGTTTCAAGATTACCTTGCAATAAGTTGAAAAATAAATATCGAGTATACGTTTCATTAGGCTTTGGTGAAAAATACTCATCAAACCTGTCCCTGTCAGTAATCTTCTTGCATTAAAAAAAAAAAAAAAAAGTTTAATTTATGCCACAGGGATTCTACACTCCGCCTTTTTTTTTTTTTTCAGGATACTTACATAGATGGGAAAATTCATCCTTTTTTGCTACTACATTTTACACTGGTCTGCAGTGGTTCGGTAACCAGAGTCCCTACAACAATATTTGTTCCATTTTTTGGTTAAAATATCAGAAAATGGCAAATTTCATTATTTTTTTTTTTATTATTTTACCATGTTTTTATTAACTTCGATTCTTGTTTGTATGTATGTTTGTTTGTTTGTTTGTATGCTTGTTTGTTTGTCAGGGACAAATACTGCAATCGATTTTTAACTAACTTCCCGACTAGCTAGATATTTGAAATTTTCAGGACAGCTCACAATACGGTGACAATACATTTTTCTAATAATTTTAGTCAACTATTTCAGGTCCCGTTGCCTTCGGCAGCGCTTATATGATTCGACAGAACATTTATTTAACTAACTTCCCGACTAGCTAGACATTTGAAACTTTCAGAATAGTTCAGAACACTAAGAAAATGCATTTTTTAAATACCTTTAGCCAACTGTTTCGGGTTCCTGCTGCCTTCGGCAGCGTTATCAGTACTAAGCTTGCAATTAATTTTTCACTAACTTTCCGACTATCTGGACATTTGAAACTTTCAAGACAGCTCATAATACGGTGACAATACATTTCTTTAATACATTTAGTCAACTGTTTCAGGTCCCTACTGCCTTCGGCAGCGTTTATATGATTCAACAGAAAATTTATTTAATTAACTTCCCGACTAGCTAGACATTTGAAACTTTCAGAATAGTTTAGAACACGGCGAAAATGCAATTTTAAACTATTTTTAACCAACTGCTTCGGGTTCCTGCTGCTTTCGACAGCGTTACCAGTACAAAGCTTGCAATCGGTTTTTCACTAACTTCCCGACTAGCTAGATATTTGAAACTTTTAGGATAGCTCAAAACACGGTGACAATACTTTTTTTAATACTTTTAGTCAACTGCTTCAGGTCCCTACTGCCTTCGGCAGCGTTTATATGATTCGACAGAAAATTTATTTAACTAACTTCCCGACTAGCTAGACCTTTGAAACTTTCAGAATAGTTCAGAACACTAAGAAAATGCATTTTTAAAATATTTTTTACCAACAGATTCGGGTTCCTACTGCCTTCGGCAGCGTTACCAGTACAAAGCTTGCAATCGATTTTTCACGAAATTCCCGACTAGCTAGATATTTGAAACTTTCAGGATAGCTCAGAATACGGTGACAATACATTTTTTAAAATACTTTTAGTCAACTGTTTTAGATCCCTATTGCATTCGGAAGCGTTTATATGATTCAACAGAAAATTTATTTAACTAACTTCCCGAGTAGCTAGACATTTGAAACTTTCAGAATAGTTCAGAATACGGTGAAAAGGCATTTCGAAAATATTTTTAACCAATTGCTTCGGGACCCTGCTGCCTTCGGCAGCGTTACCAGTACAAAGCTTGCAATCGATTTTTCACTAACTTCCCGACTAGCTAGATATTTGAAACTTTTAGGATAGCTCAAAACACGGTGACAATACTTTTTTTAATACTTTTAGTCAACTGCTTCAGGTCCCTACTGCCTTCGGCAGCGTTTATATGATTCGACAGAAAATTTATTTAACTAACTTCCCGACTAGCTAGACCTTTGAAACTTTCAGAATAGTTCAGAACACTAAGAAAATGCATTTTTAAAATATTTTTTACCAACAGATTCGGGTTCCTACTGCCTTCGGCAGCGTTACCAGTACAAAGCTTGCAATCGATTTTTCACGAAATTCCCGACTAGCTAGATATTTGAAACTTTCAGGATAGCTCAGAATACGGTGACAATACATTTTTTAAAATACTTTTAGTCAACTGTTTTAGATCCCTATTGCATTCGGAAGCGTTTATATGATTCAACAGAAAATTTATTTAACTAACTTCCCGAGTAGCTAGACATTTGAAACTTTCAGAATAGTTCAGAATACGGTGAAAAGGCATTTCGAAAATATTTTTAACCAATTGCTTCGGGACCCTGCTGCCTTCGGCAGCGTTACCAGTACAAAGCTTGCAATCAACTTTTAACTAACTTCCCGGCTATATAGCTATTTGAAATTTTTATAATAGCTTAAAACGCGATAGCAAGGAATTTTTTTAATACTTTTATCCAATTTCTCCGGGTTCTCGCTGCCTTCAGTAGCGTGTATATATGATTCAACAAAAAATTTAAAAACATGGTGTATAAAAGTTCTTTTTATCTTGTAATAATTTACAATACAGTCAACAACAAAAGTATCCGAGCACTAGCAAATAATTCCGATATTAAAAAAGTACATTTTATACTATTTTGTTAAATAAATCCTTATCGAATCATTTTCTTAGACTAACTAAGAACATGACTCGACAAGGATTTATTTAAGAAAGCAGTATTAAGTGTACTTTTTGTAGACAGGGTTTATTGCTTCCAGTACAGATTAAATAATCGTAACAAAAAATCTGTACGTGTTACAGATTTTTCGCTATTATTTTTGAATTCTGCACTACAAAATTAGTTGAAAATAGCTATTTTCATTTTTGTTACCCTCCATTTTTTTTTTTTTTTTTTTTTTTTTTTTTGTCGACTAGTGTAATTTCTATCATATTTTATTAAGCCACATTACTATAAAAATACTATAAAAATTTCTGTATGAATATAGTGGTAACAAAAATGGTGAAAATTTTTCATCTCTGAAGTTTATTAGAAATACCTATAAATAACAATTTATTTTAACGTATGTTTTACATAAGAAGTTTCGATTCTGTTACAGCCGTTGTGTCAATTCTTCAAAACTCCATCCTTACTTTATGAAAAAAACCTTACTCGATAGAAAGAAAAGGCAAGCATTTCTGAATTCAGAATATATATATATATATATATATATATATATATATATATATGTATATCTATATAAGTATATATATATATATATATACTTATATATATATAAGTATATACATATATATATAAGTATATATATATATATATTCTGAAAAGTATATATATATATATATATATATATACTTTTATATCTTTTATATATATATATATATATATATATAAAAGACACCCAAAACAAAAAATAAAGAAAGAAAAAGAAAAAAAGAAAGAAAAGTACTATTTCGCAGACCTGTGTAATCTTCACAAACTCTGTCAGATTGAAAATAGGGGAAGCCGGGGTAATAAGAGACAAAAAATATTAATAAAATCTATACTATTAATCTAAATAACTTGAAATAAATGTCTCGTATTAATTTCATTAAATGAACTCCTCTTGATTTTTTAGGTGATTTTTGAACTTAAATTTTTTGTTAATTTTGTTTTTTAAATTTTTATTAAATCCTTGTCTCTAATAACCCCACGTGGGGTAATAAGAAACCAGGCTTGTAACTGTCCATATATAACAATGTAAAATCATGTGGGATAATAAAAGACATCTGGAAACAATTCTGAATCAGCCAATAGTTTTTAATTTTTATTATTTACATCCATCCAAAAAATATGTTTTCTCGAAAATTAACTGTCATAAATGTGTTTGTGAAATTCATTTATTTTAATATTAGATCCTAAATAATATAATATTGTACTTAATGATAGTTCTACATAATCAACATAACCTAGGGATTAACCAAAAACATCAATATAATTTTTAAAATGGGCAGAAAATATTTTACCCATTTTCTAAAGTGAAGGCAAAAAAGACGTATCTTTAAAGTGTATACAAGCGAACAAAATGTTATAAAAGATTTTTCTAGTAATTATAAATGAACTTATTTATTATGTAATGAAGTATTAATGACTAAATGCTAACTTATACACATTCTAAACATAAATTTACATAATCATAACAACTAAATATGGTCTAGCCAAATCAGTAAAACTGCTTTTTGATTTAAAGTGAAAAAAAAATGTTCTCTTGGTAAACTTAGACTGGGCCTAACACTTGGTAAACTCTTCGTAAACTAGTCAGGCAGAATTAACAGAAACTACAATGGGGGGGGTGGGGGGGCACAGTAATTAACAGTGGGGGTAATAAGAGACTCATGTCTCTTATTACCCCCACAAAAAATAAAAATGGGGTAATAAGAAGCATGCCTAGAACATGTAAATAAAGAATGCTTTCAAGGTTTTAAAAAATTGTACATCAAAGTCATAGTCTTGGTCAAAAGGTTACACATTAATAAATCCCAAACATCTTACCTACAAAAAAAAAAAAAAAATAAAATAAAGAAAAATTTAGAAAAAGTCACGAACTTTCAGGGTAAGTTCAAAGTGAAGGTTTTTTTTTCGTCGTATAAAAAGAATTCAAAATGTGTTATAAACTTCTCAATAAGTGTATTGTAGTAAAGAATACACATGATACTTAATATTACATATTTTTAAAGTTGTCTAAGTATATTTTTTGGTGAGTTTTTTGACTGCGTCTCTTATAACCCCTGTCTCTTATTACCCCGGCTTCCCCTATTCAATTAAAAATTGCAGATTTTACAGTTTATTGGTAAAAAATATTTAACGTGTAAATGACAAAAACTGGATTTTGAAAATATACCCCAAAACAATACTTTCTCTACCATACATATGAGTAAGAGAAAGGGAAAACAAAAAGTCAGAATTGCAACAACGTATAAATTTTATCTGTAATTTGAAACAAAGTAAATCGAAAAGATAATTTAAAAGCAACATATAACACTATGCAAAAAATAGCTGGTTAAAAATAGTTAAAATAAGTATAATAAATAATGAATATTAAGTAACATAATTAAAATAATTTCTTCGAGCTTTTGGAACTTTAAAATGACTTTTATAAGTGTTAAGATGTAACCGGTGATGCCATTAATTAAAAAATATATAAACTGATGTCGGTTGACGACTTAAATTCGCTTGAAGTTGTGTGGTTGGGTTATACGTCGCACAAGTGCTGCGCAATGGGCAATGGTGATGGCCTGGGATTAGCCCCTAGGGGTGGTCCGAAGACATGCCATCACAATTTTGATCCTCCGCGGAGAGGATGGATCCCCCGCTTTGGTGACCCCCAGAGGTATAATTTGGATGGAAACTTTAAGGACATTGCGGTCATGACGGATTTTGCGTGCACCAGCCACCATTAGTGTACTCAACGGTCTTCGGCCAGCTCGAGTATCGAACCCGCAATCTTCCAATTACGAGCTTGATCCTCTACCGACTGGGCTACCGCAGCCCTAAATTCGCTTAAGATTCAAACAGGCAAGAAGTAATAAACTTAAAAAATGCTTTCATTTCGAAATATCAACCGCCAGGTAGTCGAAAGCCGACTAGTAATAATAATAATAATAATAAAATTTATTAAGAATCAATCACGATAGTGAAACTGATGATAGTGGAGCCCCTGTGATATGGATATAACTTGTTCCTATAAATGGAAAACTTAAGTTTTAATTAAAAATTCAAATTATTTTGAAAATACTTTTAAAAAAACAGTGTAGAATTTGTATATTTATTTATAATACCTTCTAACTTATAAAACACTGAAAATATTTCGTGTTATATAATGTTACAACAATATTTCATTCTTATGAGTTATTCCAATGAGAATGAAAAATAAATAAGTAAAACAATTGTTTCTTGTATCAAAGAGATTTTTCTTAACAAAGTGCAGCATTGTTGTACTATCCTTTCGATAAAAACTATTATAAAATATGAGCCACACATCTAATATAATTTTGTAGTTAACGGATCCATAATCAATAATTGTACAAAAATGATCTGAAATAGCACACCAACTTCCAAAGTAGCTGCATGTTATTTAAATTGTATAAACGCTTATCTTGTCAGTTCGGAGTTTCAGTACTCTTTGCGGTAAAATATTAATAATTTTTATTCTTAACTTTTAAGGGGACGCCACCAATGAAGTGGGTTTCATATAAAAGCTAATATTTCCATTTAAAATTTATAAATTGAACTATAATTAGGTTTGTTCAATAAAATATGTATTCAGACAACACTTCTTATAGTTTTTGATACATTTTTAAAGATTTTAAATTTTTAAATTGAGTTTTCTCAGTTTGCATTTTTTCCTGAATTCATGATCTTCAAATTTCAACAGATATTCAAGTATAGATTAAATATTTCTTCTAGATCTTTAATAGAACCTGATTAAAATAATTAGGGATAGATTTTGCAATATCTTTAAAAGAAAAAAAATTTAAAATTAAAATGTAACTAAAAGCATTTTTTTTTTCCAAATTTTTATTTGGACATGCACTTCTTAATTTTTTTCCCGAAAATATTTAATTTTCAAAATCTATCCCTAATTCTTTTAAGCATGTTCCATTAAACATTTTTTTTTTTTTTATAAAAGGTTTTTTTTCTTAAATATCTGTAGAAATTTTAGCAGTTTAAATATCCTAAATTTATGAAAAAAAATGCAAACTCAGAAAAACAATTTAAAGGTTTCAAAATCTCTAAAAAATGTATCAAAAACTATAAGAATTGATGTTTGAATATATATTTTACTGAACAAACCTAATATAGTTCATTTTATAAATATTAAATGGAAATATAAGCTTTTATATGACACTTAGTTTAGTGTTGCCATCAAAGGTGCCAAATCTCCTTAAGCAGTATTTTTAAATGGAAAAAGTTAATACAAATTAATTTTTAAAATATTAGATTTGTACCTATGTGTAAAAATTCCTAAAAATATTGGGTTGTTCGGAAAGTAATTTCGTTTTTGTCAGCAGAGGACTTAATTGTATTTTTTCCCCACCGTCTTCACAATTAAGCTGCATTACCATTATATACTGTGACAGCTGATATAGCAGGGCTTGCTTGTGAAAAATTTCGTTTTATTCTGCTCAATATGTTTTGATTGGTTCCCTATCACATAAAGAAAATCGGAAGCAACGTTTTCGGCATATTTTGTCTTTACTATCAAAAAGGCGAAAATACTGTTCAAACAAGGAAAAAAATATACGATGTGTATACAGAAAATTTATTTAAAGAACGCTAGTGTTAAAACTGGTTTACCAAATTTTGGAACAAAAAACAAAATATATAAAAACAAAAATATATAAAGTTTAAAGAATAACATTAATAAGAAATTAAAAAAATATAAGATATGTAATGCATAATTTCCGTGGCAAATTTCCCCCCCCCCCTTTCAAAAATTTTCCCTTGTCGCAAATGTTTATGTTTTACAATTTTCCAACTCTGTGGCCCCTCAGAAGATATTTAACGGTTAAAATAATCCTCCTCCCTCCTAAAAATCAAATTTATAGCCATAAAATCACCGAAAAATGATAAAAATAGGGGGCCATTGATAAAAACGGTGGGTGATAGGGCAAAATGGGCGTCATATTCGGATTCAAGAGGTCATTTTTTACATAAGAATATGCTGAAATGGTGTCAGAGGCAATTTTCATGCCGAGCAGTGTAATCCGGGCAGATACAATGACAAACTTTCAGCTTTATATATTTTTAATAAAAAAAAAAAAAAAAAAAAAAAATCACATTTATTCAAAGTGTAATACAATAAATGGTGACAATGCAAAATCACTGCCTGAAAAAAGAAAAAAAAAAATAGTTCTGTCGTACTCAAAAAAAAAAAAAAAAAAAAAAAAAAAAAAAAATTTCAAAGTATACTTTAAAACAAAAGTTCAATTTCGAAAATTCGACTCTAAAACAATACTTCGTCTACCATATTAAATGTAAAAGAAAATAATAAACTATAGTTAGCTATTACTAATTTTAAATGATAAATAAGGCATAATTACATGTAATACTTACAGGGTAATATCCATATAGCTTATCAGAAAAAGCGTCATTCCCCCCCCCCCCCCTTTAATTACGTACCGGACAGCTTATTAAACTGATTTATCACTGTATCCAGATATGAGGTAAAGCATGGGACCGCTCCAAGTTTAAAAGATGGAAAACAGGATTCAAATGTGAACTAATTTATCTTTTTAACCGACTTCAAAAAAGAAGGAAGGTTCTCAATTCAAACCGTATGTTTTTTTATGTTTGTTAGCTCATAACTTCTGAACGGATGCTCCGATTTTGACACTTTTTGCTTTGTTGAAAAGGTCTTGGTCTGAAATAGGTCCCATTGTAATATCTTTGCAATCTAAAGAAAATACAGGGTGCCCAAAAAAATCAGTCCAAACTCTTTTAACTGCTAAACGGCTGCAGCTATAGTGTTAAAAATGGTATGTAAGTATAGCAAAGTGGCCATGCAGTACAAGATTAAACCGCTTGCAGCGCCACCTGGTGGAAAATAGCGGAGTTAGTGTTCCTATCTCGAAAACGGTTCTAAAGAAAAATTGAATTACAAAGCTGAAGAGTATCACTGATTTAGTACAAAAAGATAGTTTAGACATTCATGCTAACGTTCCTATCTCGGAAACGGTTCAAGACAGGGGGAAAAAGTGAATTATAAAATTGCAGGGCATCATCGATTTAGTACGAAAAGATAGTTTAGACATTGATGCTAAAAATACAAGGCTAAAAACGTGCATTTGTTTGTTCGCATTTTCTTACACTATGCACACTTGAGCTACATTGCACACGTTGTAGTGTAGCTGGTGAGACATACGTTATATTGTTCAAAACACGGTTACTTGATACTTTTTATTTTGTTGTAAAAATCTTGGTCTGAATTAGGTCCCATTGTAATATCTTTACAAAAACGGCATCTTGTGAAAAACAGCGGAATCAGCGCTCCTATCTCAAAAACGGTTCAATATGGGAGAAAAGTTAATTACGAAGTTGTAGAGCATCATCGTTTTACTACGAAAAGACAGTTTTTAGACATTATTGCTAAAAATAGAACGCTTAAAACGTGCAATTTTTTCTTCGCAATTTCCTACACTTGGACATAAAAATTTTGACCACAAGACAAAATAAAATTTTGGGCAAATATGAGAATACCAATATGGATGTAACCAGAAGCGGGTTGGCAGAAGTTAGGAAATTGGACCATCACCCTCAGCTCTTCTTAAAAATAAAGTTTTAAATCTAATCATACACAAGTTCTGGCTTTTTCCATAAAGTTATGTATGATCAATCCTCCTCCCCTCTAAAAAATAAAAAAGTACAGAAGAAAATATTGTCTACACTATTAAATATACATACATACATAATATATATATATTGAATGTACAGATATGAATAAATAAGTGAACGTTATTATGTGCATCAATTGCATTATTATAAATTTAAAACTAACCATACTAAACTTTTTAAAAAGCTGATTTGATAGTCTCTTGCAATAATCAGGGATGAGATTAGCAAAAAGACAAAAAAGCTGAAACTGTACGCAAAGGAAATGAAATACTAGAACTTTTATGACAAAATCTATTATATTAATGTAATAAATAAGTTTTTTAATCTTCATTAAGCATTCATTCAAGTTTAGATTAGTTGATGTAACAAATGCACATCAAAATCACAAAAAAAGTTGAGAAAACTGAAAAAAAGCTGAAAAGCAAAATTTACAAAAAAGCTGAAATCAGCTGAAAATCTGAAAAATCCCATCCCTGAATAATGATACAATAAATGCATGAATAAATGAATAATAGCATTTACATATTAACTTTGGATAATTTACGTACTTAGTGAAGTAACTAAGGAATATTTTTATATTTTAAGATTCTTCCCCGCCCCCCTTAATATTATTTCTTAAAAATTTGAAACTTTTGAACCCACCAAATTTGTGAGCTCATGCCTTGTAAATAATAGGGCATTGATTGCATTTGGATTCTATTGCCTTTAGCAGGATTTTATTTGCTTCTTTTTAAAGCACACATGGAAAAGTCCTCTAATTAAGTTTAAACTTCACTTATTTCCTTGTATTTTTCCTTATTTCCAGATGTCGGCCTTGTTTATCCTTTTAACAGTAATGGTGCTATTAAATTCATCCATTCAAGTAGAAGTGGACAGTAATGAAGATGAGTACCTCTTAGATAAACTCCGCAATCTTTTCTCTGAATTCCTTCAAAAGCCAGACGAACATCTTTCGAAACAAATCCGTGACACGTCCAAATCAGATGGACAATTATTGGATAAAACAAAAGTAGAAAAAGCTTCTTCTGAAGAACAGACTAGCAAGTAAGTGAATAAATATTTATTATATCATCCAATGTCTGTCCTGTGCACCTAAAAGCCCATTCAGTCCAGATTGCCGCTCCAAATACCAACGATGCCAAATTAGTACAACAGCAACCCCATGTCGAGTTTATATGCTACATGTTCCGGGACGATGTCCCGCAAGTATACCAGACTGCAGCAGTTAGGCTACCAGATATTTAAAGAGGCAACTAGACCTGAGCACCTGACCATTCTTACTTTACTAAACCTAGAGGTGAACTGTAAATAAAGAGAGACCCCCCCAAAAAACATGCCCAAGTGCACAGTCGATAACAAAAGTGTCCGAACAGTAGCGAAAATTCCTATGTAAAAAAAGTACACTTAATACTGTTTTGTTAAGTAAATCCTTGTCGAATCCTGTTCTTAGTCAGTCTAAGAACAGGATTCGACAAGGATTTATTTAGCAAAACTGTATTAAGCGTACTTTTTTTTTATATAGGAATTTTTGCTAGTGTTCGGGCACTTTTGTTGCCGACTGTATTAATTAGCATAGCGTAAAAATTAAACAAGAATTTTCTAGCTTTATATTAGGAGAGAGCAACGAATCTCTTTATTTGCATTCGGTAAAGCATGCACATTGCACAGATCAGTTTTTTTAGTAGATTTAAAGTTAGTTTTAGAAGTTATTGGCTGTTTCTCTTTGAGGAAAACAAAACATTTCCCCATTATACAGTCGGTAACAAAAGTGTCCGAACACTAGCAAAAATTCCTATGTAAAAAAAAAAAAAAAAAAAAAAAAAAAACACTTCATACGGTTTTGTTCAATAAATCCTTATAAAATCATGTTCTTACACTGACTGAGAACAGGATTCGACAAGGATTTATTTAAAAAAACCGTATGAAGTGTACTTTTTTTACATAGGAATTTTTGCTAGTGTTCGGACACTTTTGTTACCGACTGTACATAAACATGAACATCTCAAATGGTTGAATCGTCTATCCGAAGGTGATCCCTCCAAATAGACAGAGTGGTGGTACAGGCCGTCCAAATGGATCATTTTTAATCCGTCAAGCACTTAAATGGTAATTAAAACAGGAAAAAACTACTACGTCAGAAACGCCAAAGAAAAATTATTGAGGTGCATACAGCTGTTTCGGTAGCCTAAAGCGTACCGTCTTCAGTGCAAAAAGAATTCTGAATTCTTTTTGCACTGAAGACGGTACGCTTTAGGCTACCGAAACAGCTGTATGCACCTCAATAATTTTTCTTTGGCGTTTCTGACGTAGTAGTTTATTCCTGTTTTAATATTCCAACGCCAAGTCTCCTGCTATTACTTAAATGGTGTTATATTTATCTGCGGAGTGTTGACCAAGACTAGCATGTTTAACTGAAAATGTATACAGTGCATTTGAAAAAGTGTGATGGCATTATCTTTAACTCTAAAGTTATGTTGTCAACTGATACAATTCAGATATTTAAATTAAAAGATTAACCTACAATATCTTATTTCATTAATACAATTTTTAGCATATTTTTTTCCCATGTGCTCCTATACGGCGACATTATAATAAATGTAGAATAGAAGATGTAGAAAACGCCAGGTATTACACATGGTCTAACTTATTTTTCACTGTTGTAAATATACTTTTCACTAGAGTACATTTATTTTATTGTCCTTCTTTTTATCAATTCCATTAAAACACTTTGTAATTCCTTTTTTTTTTTTTTTTTTTTTTTTTTTTTTTAATAAGCTCCTTTTTTAACAGTATTCTTTTGCGGAAAAATAACTGCAGTTGTAAATTGTATGACTAGTATGCGTAAAAGTAAATAATAATAATTATTATTATTATTATTTTGCATAAAATGCTAAAATCACAAATTCTAAAATGTTTTATGGATTTATTTGCAGACCGAAACTATCACCACTCTATTCATGCAATTATTTTGACAGTTCCGCTAGATTATGCATTAACATCAGACAGCTGGGAACAACTTTGACAGTCGGAGTTCTTGTCGATGGAATGAACATGGAAATGCATCCAATACATTGGTATCGAGTATATAAAGTACGAGGCCAAAGTGAGGAAAAGTCGTTGAGTTTTGTAAAGTTATCCAAAGGTAAGAAAGGAACAAATCACTGTAATATAAAATATCTTAAGGAAGTAGAATTATAATAAGGAAGTATCTTAAGAATTTTTTTTCCCCTCTAATGTAACTGATAAATGAATAGTGCTGGGTAGAGCCCTTATAAATACAGGCCGACTCATATAGAAGATTTTGCCCAAACTGAAATTAAATTCTTTCTTCTTTTCTTTTATTTTTTTAATCGTGTCATTTAAAATCTATACCAGGAACGGGTTGACAATTAATAACTGAAATGCTGAATTACTGTCCTTTTTCCAAAAACTTTTTCAATAAAAACTACACAAAAACTAGAAAAATAGTCAACAATAGTTGTGAGTTAGCTCACTTTTTTTAGAATCCTTAGTGCTGGCCACACAGATTATTGTTTTTTCGTACAATAACAGTCGTCATATTAAATGTTATCTTGATTAATTTTATATTTCTTGTTGTGTGTTGATATATTCCTTTCTTCATGACTCCCTGGCTATGATGACACTAGTTTTGAGATGCAAGTAAAACAAAAAAAAAATTTAAATTCAACAGTTCAGTATATTATGCTCTGTTCTATACAAGCAGCTTTGATTCTACTGCGTGTATCTCGTATCTGTGTTTGTTATGTGCAACTCTAGAGGGTATTTATAGTAAATAGTTGCTGTAAAAATGCTCATGATCATGATACCTAAGACAATACAGAAGGAATTCACATACGCACATGCCTTAAATTTTAAATAACATCATATTCTAATTTATCAGATTCGAAGCGTATTTAGACCAGTAAATTTAAGGTTAAGCAAATAATTCATAATGAGCTACAAATTTTTGGATCAGCTATTTATGAAAAGTAAAATAAAACCTTAAAAGCCGAAATTTTTTCATTTTAATTTCCATATAAAATGGCATAACAAAGATGGCCGCTAAGAACTTTCTGCCTTGTTTAATGTTTTATTTCCATATCTAAATACATATATATATATATATATGTATTTCACTGGAATGTGTTTTCACATAAACACTCCCAGCTGATAATAGAACAGTTAACACTCTGGGCCTTCAGTTGCCCGGTGTCGGGTTCAAGTCCCAGTACAGGTATGGATGTTCATAGTAGTTCGGAATACAAAAATCCATTTTAAGCAGTAGGATTCAGTCTGATTAGTCCTTGTGGGCAAAGAATGACCAAGGAGAGGAACTTCAACCAAAATCAAATCAAACTCTAATGAATCCTATTTTGATGTATACCTAGATTTTTCCAATGAAAAATTTATAAATGAGCTGTACTACATTGATTTATTTTCCGACAAATTGCAATGTTTTATCCTTCATGTGTTTGTTTCATCCTCATAGCTTTGAAATTATTGACTAATCGTAAAAATTTATGTGAATGCATCTGTTAGTCTTACATGTAAAGAAAAATTAATTAAAAAAAAAAGTTTGAAATATATTGAAAAATGGCTCAGATATTTCGCTTTTCTACATTTAGATATTTGTAAAAGCATTGTGGTAAAAATTAAAAGAAAGTTAAATCAAATGTTTTAGATTGTTTGTAAACACAAAAATCCAATGTAAAAGTATAATAAAATATCCTAGCAGTATTTGTAACAATAAAAATCAAAACAAAATGCGTGTATTCCACTCACACAACATTGTAATGAAATTATTATCATAATATCGACTCCAAATTTGTTTACAAGCGGAACTGAAATTATACACGCCTCTCCTAAGTAATAGGTACAAAACCCAAAATATTGGAGGGAAAACTTCTTGTACTGGCATGATGCGCGACAATCCCTTGTAGTAGTTATTTTGCAGTCACGAGCGATTAACTGCAGAAGATCTTTGGAAGCTTCAGAAAGAGTTGAAGAGACTGGATCAATTTCTCTCCTTTATGAACCATCTCTAAAAATTAGGATCTAGGTTGTATGCCAGTAATTAATTAGACTTAATGGTAAATCCCAAGTGAATTCTATAAAGTTGTTTCACTTGATGGAAGAAAGACCAAGTTAAATTTTAAAGAAAAGGTTTTGGTTTCTTACTCATTGTAGCGAATGTATCGCAATTCATTTAGAGAACTAAATTTTTCTCCCCTAAAAAAACATTTTACGAATGCTACAAAAATTTTAATTGCCTTTTGGAGATCAAGTTAAGAAATGTTAAATTTTGAAGTAAAAGAATACCGTTAGTGATTATTCTTTACCAGTTTAAAAACTGAAAATTTCCCCTTTCCTGTTAATCACTGATGTGGTATCACATGCAGTAGCTGCATGCAGGAAGAATCTGGAATCATTTATTGGACCAAGAGCTTCTTTTATTCTAGATACAGTGAGCAAAAAAAAAAAAGCATTTGCACACACACACACAATTTTTTGCATAAGTAACCATAAGAAGCAAATTTGATGCTATTGTTTTAGCTATAATTTATTTAAACAATAAGCAAATAAAAATAATCACCCTTTTACCTTAAATATTAATATTACACATTTTAAAAAATAAAACAACATTTTCTCATGCCAAAAAAGTATTTGCACACGAAACATTGACTGTTAAAAAAGGCATTAAATGTTAACATTATGCAAATATTTAGTACACCAGTCCCGCAGTACATTAGCTCCGCACATTAAAGTCACATAATATATATTAACTGGAACAGGGATTCTGAGTAGTTTCTGTTATTATGGCGCCTAAAACGTGTGAACTCTCTGTAGCTACCCGTGAGAAGATTATAGGTTTTTCTTAAGAATTCTGAATTAAGTTACCGAGAAATGGGTAAAAAATTAAATTTAAACTTTTCTAGTGTTCGTTATGTAATTAAAAGAAAAAAAAAAAAGAGACTGGTTTGACAATAAATAAGCCGCGAATTGGGCGAGAAGACAGGTAAAGAGAGCCATCGTAAAAGAATCTTCAAAAAACCCTTTTCTAAGTGCTCGAGAATTGGCTGTTAATGTCGCTTCAACGCCGGGGACAGTAGTTACACCACAAACAATTAGAAATATTCTTCATGACGCAACGCAAATATTCAAGGAAGAGCCTCTCGAAAAAAGCCATTTATTAGTGAAACAAATTGGGTGAAAAGACTTGAATTTGCAAAAGCTTATGTTAGCAAACCACTAGAGTTTTGGAAAAATGTTATTTTTCCGTTGAAAGCAAGCTCAATATTTTTGGCTCAGATGGTAAGAAAACTGGGCGAAAGCCAAATACTTCTCGTCAAGTTAAAAATTTGAAACGAACTGTAAAACACGGTGGTGATCATATAATGATTCGGGGTGTATGTCTTTTAACGTAGTTGATGAAATGGCCTTTATTGAAGGGAATATGAATGTCAAACAGTATATTGATATATTACGAGATAATTTGTGTAATAGTTCTCTGAAATTAGGAATTCCTAATTCATATTATTTCCAACAGGATATAACGATCCAAAGCACACTGCATATGTTACGAGGTTATGGTTGCTATATAATGTAAAAAATCAATTGCAAACACCACCGCAATCACCAGACTTTAATCCGATTGAAAATTTATGGCATATTTTGGATATGAAAATAAGGAAAAAGAAAATTTCTGACAAATTAGAGCTTAAGCAAGCTTTCAGGGTAGAATGGCTACAAATCAGCAGCGAAACTTGTCACAAATTAATTAAATCAATATCTAGACGATTACAAGCTGTAGTTGAAGCAAAGGGCATGCATGCTAAATATTAGCACTGTTTTTAACTTATAAATTATTCTTATATTTCTATTCCTACTGCTAGTGTGCAAACATTTTTTCAGCAGTACAAATGTTACTTTTTTATATTTTCATATTTTAAATATAATTATTAGGTCAGATATTAAATGTGTTTATTTGTGTTGCAAAAAACTTTGTATTTTTATTAACATGCTTTTATTAACTTGACATGATATAACTATTAATGTATGTAACGGAATCTTGCAATTAAATTTTCGGTCACTTCTAATCGTTCGATTGACCTGAAAATTTACACACGACTTTATAGTCAATAACAATACTACATACAAGTGTTTCCAGGCTCCTATTCCATCAGGAGCAGGTTCTAGGGGCAAACAAAAAAAAAATCTATATATATATAACTCTATCGTATGTGGCACAGGATTTGGCCGTATTTGTATAACGTCGAGTGGCAACAATTTATCAATTAATTTGTTTTCATTAAAAATTTGAAAGTATGTAAATATTATGGTATATCACTCACACGATTTTCTCTTACCCTGCATTTTAATACCATAAAGATAGACATTTTCTGCTTTTTAGTTCCCATTTCAATAAAACCGTGTTCTTTAATTTTTTAAAAGTATAATTTTAATTTTTAGCTGCTTTTTATTTTTTTATATGTATGATATAACGGCTCTATCCCAGTGTACGGTACGCTATTTTGGCGATTTTTTTTGGCGTATTTTTGGCGCCATTTCTCGGGCGATACTTATTTTCTCCTTGTCAACTTCACCCTTTCTCTCCCGTTAAAAGATGGTAACCTCGTTCTCTCTTTTGGTTTGTGTGCGTTATCGGATCCTCTTTGGAGTAACCTTATCGGCTCGGGACTATGTCGTTTGGGCACCTCGGTACTTGGGGTATATTTCATTCCCCCTCCCCCTTTACAGAGATAAGTTTCCGTTAATCCTTTAATCTTCTTAATCTTATCTTTTCTTAAAACTGCAATTTGCAACCCTATTTGGCGAGTTTCTCTTAGGTAAAAGAGAAAGTGGGGTTCGATCCTTGCTTGTAAATAAAGAAATATAATTGTATTTCCTGTTTGCCTATTAATATATAGATAATTGAATTTTTTAGGAATTTAAGAAAATCTTAAATTTTGCTAACGAAATATCGAAAGTTATATATTGATATTTTATGCCATCATCTTATATTTCAATTTAAGGCTGGCTCTATTTTTTTTTTTTTTTTTTTTTGAGAAAATAATAAGCGTATGTACTGATTTATGCGAAAATTTTCCCTATTCTATGATGCTAAGAAAATCTTACGTTTCGAACAACTTACGAAGTTTCAAATTATAACGCTGAAATTGAATAAGGTTTTGGACAGTTTCATAATAATATTTAAACATTAAAACAGGAATAAACTACTACGTCAGAAACGCCAAAGAAAAATTATTGAGGTGCATACAGCTGTTTCGGTTCCATAAATTTTGCAAAAAATATTCAAAACTGCCCTCACACTAATCTCACTATGGTTTCTTTTGATGTAAAATCTCTTTTCACTAATGTTCCAATAAGTGGCGCCCTCTGCTGTCTCGAAAATAGATTAAAAGAGTTTCATTTCACCTCTTTCGAAATACAAGAATTAATTTCTCTTACCCGCATTTGTTTATCACAAACCACTTTTTCTTTCCAAAATAAATTCTACCGTCAGTCTGAGGGTTTAGCCATGGGTTCCCCTCTCTCCCCAATTCTCGCAGACATTTACATGCACTATTTCGAAAGCAAGCTTTTTAAGAAAATATCTTTTCCTTTTTGGACCCGTTACGTTGACGACACCTTCACGCTTATCGACATATCTCATCACAATATTGACCATGTCTTAGAAACCTTAAATTCAATCGACAGTAATATCCAGTTTACATATGAAATTGAAAATAATGGCTCCCTTCCATTTCTTGATACCCTCGTCTCTCGCACTGTAAATGGATTTTCAACCACTGTTTATCGTAAAAATTTTGCAGTCTCCCTTCCTCCCCATGCGCGTTCATGTCACCCACCTAACCAAAAAATGGCTGCTTTCTATACTTTTGTAAACCGTGCCCTTAATATTTGTTCAAATCCTGTTTTATTGAAATCTGAAATTAAATACCTGAAAGCCATCGCAATTGACAGAGGTTATGACCCTTCCATTATAGACAAAGCTATCCAAAAATTACAACTCCCTCGTATTTCGTCTACTAAATCAGTCACATCTAATATCAGTATTGTTTTACCCTATTTTTCTAAAACCAGTCAAACCATAGCTAAAATTTTTAAACAATATGATTTTAAAATAATATTTTCGCCTTCCAATAAACTCACCTTTTCTCAGTTAAAAGATCCTATTGATATGCATAATTCTTGGGGCATTTATAGTATTTCCTGTCAGTGTGGTTTATCATATATTGGCCAAACTAAACGCAGTCTTAAATTTCGTCTAAAAGAACATATGAATTACGTCCGCAAACAAGAAACCAATAAATCGGCTATTTCTAAACATTGCTGGGAGGAAAATCATAATTTTAAATTTAATTCAGCTAAAATAATTTGCAGACCTAAATCCATTCATGAACTCGATTTCTTTGAAGCTTTTCATATTTATAAAAATTTTAAAAACCTTGTAAATTGTGATTTCGCTGTTCCCTATTTGTCTGATTGTTGGAAATTTTACATTCAGTCCACATTTCCTTAATTTTTCTACTGTTTACACAGCTACACATTCCTGAATTCCTATTGGCCACACTCCCCACCTCTTCCGTATTCCTATTGGTTGAACTAAATCCGGTCCCTCTCCTATATATACGAGCACTTCTCAAGATTCAGAATTCTTTTTGCACTGATGACGGTACGCTTTAGGCTACCGAAACAGCTGTATGCACCTCAATAATTTTTCTTTGGCGTTTCTGACGTAGTAGTTTATTCCTGTTTTAATATTCCAACGCCAAGTCTCCTGCTAATATTTAAACATATTTATCATAACCATCATATTTATCATAAACACCGATCCGACATTTTTATGATATTTATTCTTGAGATAAACACTGATTAACAAACATTAGTTTGTTAATCAGTAATAAACTGACTAACCTATAGACGGACCGATTTTGTGATTTTCGTGTTTTCTGCGCATCAAAAAGTGTAAATATCTAATTAAAAAAAAAAAGCTGACGTTAAAAACTTTTACAAATACCAAAGCTTCCCATTCTTTATGTTAAGGTAACTGAAAGGTCTGTCATGCTTTTCTTTATCTTATAAAAATTACTTTTATATTAATTATTGTTATATTTATATACATAATATTCATATTATTATCTATAATTAATATATTTTAATGAACGTGATAAATAATACATTGTTAGATTTTATTTTATTCATTCATTTAGTTATTACTTTCTCTTACCCATAGGGTCGAGAAATTATTGATTTAGGATCAAATTTTCGAACGTGAGTTTTTGTTATATTTACATGTTCTGAGGTCTCCTGCATGGTTCGTACACTTTTAAAAATCCTTGAAAAGTGCTTGAAAATTGCTGTAATATGTTAAAAAGTACTTGAATTTAAATTTTTTTTTCAAAAATATGTAACTAATTTTCTTTTATTATGAAAAAATAAGTTACTGATTTTTAACATATTTTATTTTATCTTTTTTTTTTTAATAAAGTGCTATTAAATGGTATGTAGTTCAATCCGGCATTGAATATGGGGATTTCTATAATATTTTTCTGCTTTTGTTTAATGAAATGCGCTATTTATATTCCTATTTATTCCATGGGAAAGCAGTGAACAGGTAGGAAGAGCCCTGCAGGAGTTAATAAAGCAAGGTGAGTCGGGGGTTGGTGAGTCGAACGAGCAGGAGGCAGAGCCCCTTAGTTATGTTAATAAATAAATTAAATACATTTGATACTGAGTTTTTAAGTAGATATTTCCCCCCCCCTCCCCCTCCAAAAAAAGGTGTGTGTATGTGGACTAGGGCTGGATTATTTATCAATATATCCCCAAGTATCGATATTTTTTAAATATCCCGATAACAATATTTAAGATTTTGCTCAGCCAATATATCCCTTTAACGATATTACCAAATGCGCACCTACCGCGCGATCAACGATATACCGATAAGTACCGTTAAACGCAAAGCACGGATTAATAGAATAATGCTTCCGCGCTAGCGCGCATCACGAATGGAACCCGAATGAAACCCGAGCGAAGGAACCACGATCAGCGAACGAAACCGAAACCCAAACAAAAAGAGCGCGCAATCTTATATCTTATACTAATACCCATTCTCTTATTTTTCTCCCATCCCTCACTGATAAAAAAATATATATATATAACTCCACCCCAAACGATCACTCCCCTCCCACAATGCAAATACTTCCTCTTCCTTCCTGCGTGCGAAACCTCAAATCTAAAATATCACTGCTTTAATAAGTCTACCGCATAAAAAAATAAAATAAAAATAAACAGTATTTATTGAAAGCCATCTGCTTTTACCACAGTATATTCCATACCTTGAGTATATTGACTTACCACAGTATATTGATACATTCATGCATTTACTGACGCTAAACGATAATATGAAAGAATTTATACTACCGTTAGTATTTGATAATATTGCACATCACTTTTCGTGGATCATAGGTGTAATACCACAGTAACCAAACCACAGACAACGCTTATTATGACGAATGAAAACAATATCTTTTGTTTTAGCTCATTTCCTGCTATTGGTTCATTGATATTGGTTTATTTCAAAGTATCGATAACTTCTGGCTAATACGATGCCACCTTCAACATGTGTTTAGGGTCAGTGATGCCAGATTGGGGATTTTGTCCCCATTTTGGGGATTTTTGAGGCTTCTGGGGACTTTTTGGGGGAATTCTAAAATTTTTGAGGACAAATCTGGGGAGTTCTTCAACTTTCTGTCAATGTTGGCAACGTAATGATTTATCCCTACGACCAGGGATTTTCAATAGCTTTATTGTTATTTGGGGATTTTTTTCAAAAATTACCTTCATTTGGGGAAAAATCTGAGCTTGAATCCACTTAAATCTGTTTGATGTTTTCTTTTGTAAAATTATTTTCCCTTTTTAGTAGAAATCAAGTTGGGGATTTATTCGAAAAATAACCCTGATTTGGGGAAATTTGAAGACCTGTTTGGGGAAATAATTTTCAACCATCTGGCATCACTGCTTTGGACTGTACTTCAGTAAGATAGCTCTCCCTTTCTCCTTTCCCATGTTATCCAATGGGATTTTCGTTGCTTCGTTTTATAAAAATATCTCATTCAAAAATGAAGTTTTTCGAATTCTGTTTTTTGAATATTACTCTTTGAACGGGTCGCCTTTTAGCTTGATGAACAATTTTTCGAAAAAATTAATTTAAATATTTTATTTCAATAAGTAAATTATGGACTCTAAGTGTGGACCTCTAAGTAAAATATTTAAATTTATTTTTTCGAAAAATTGCTCACTAAGCTAAAAGACGACCTGTTCAAAGAGTAATATTCAAAAAACAGAATTTAAGCTAAAAGACGACCTGTTCAAAGAGTAATATTCAAAAAACAGAATTCGAAAAAGTTCATTTTTTAATAAAATATTTTTATAGAACGACGCGACAAAAATCCCATTGGATAACATGGGAAGGGAGAAAGGGTGCTATCTGACTGATGTAAAATAAAGTTTTATCTTCAGTAATTTTACAGTGACAGTTTCTTTATAGAATTATATAATATTGGATAGTTTATTACTTTTTTTTATGTAGCATTTATTTTTTCTCTTTCCTTTTCCTTCTTTCTTTCTTTTTTTTTTTTTAAGCCGTACATGTTAAATAAAATTGGTTTAAATGCAAAATGAGTTACTTTAAGTAACAAAATGAAACTTTAACATAATTTTGTTTAAATAATATAATTTTTATACTGACAATGTATACATATATATATATATATATATATATATATATATATATATATATATATATATATATATATATATATATATATATAATATATATATAATTCAATTTTCAATTGTTGTGAAACTATTACGAATGTGAATTGAACACATATACATTTTTAAAATATTGCAATGATTTGGTATGCAGATACAAAAATAAAAATGACAAGTAACTGACATTTAGGATGCATATAAGAGTTTTAAGTAAAAAATATTACTCTCTACGATCAAAAAAGGTGTATCCAATGGCATTTCTTAACTATTTAAAATTATTTTCCTTTTTATTTAATACCTACATCTTAAGACAATTTTTCTTAAGCTTTGTTTTTAGTAGAATTATGAATTTTGATATACTTGGTATAAATAAAACACAGAACACATATTAGCTGTGTTAAAATATGATTTTAAAATAATTAAAGCTTAAAACGGGAAGAATAGAGGATAAACTATACAGAGGTATACTAAAAAGCAATAGTATAAGTTATAAGAAACACAAAATATTGATTCACTTTTTATGCATTTTTTTTTTTTTTTTTTTTTTTTTTTTTTTATGATAAAGTTATGGTAGTAATATACCAGAAAATACATGGAAAACACTCTATACTTGTATACTTTAAAATTCGTGTGCATATGTCTTTAAAAAATAACAAATGTCTATTTTTACCTATCTTGAAAGAAATATCGCAATATATCACTAATATCGATATTAACTTGGTGATATATCGCGATATTTAATTTCTGATATCGTCCAGCACTAGTGGACACATCTAAAATCCTGGTTGAAAGTGCTTGAAAAGTCCTTGAATTTTTTTTTACTCCTAAGTGTATGAACCATGCCATGAATACGAAAATCATGTTTTTAGCGAAAGGTCTGTATGTCTGTCTGTGTGTCTGTTATCAGCATATCTCAAGAACAAATAGCAGCAGAAATTCCAAACTCACTATTCTAAATGTGTATCATATAGGGATGCTACAGTAAGCTTTTTGTTGAGAGGAATCCAATGGTTCGTTCGTGTACAGGGACACTCAAAAGTATTCAAATACATTACGTCTATGGGGGAAATTGCAGGTAAGTAGAGTTTAACATCTATAGACTACACTAAACCAAATGAAACGAATATATATTTCGTGTAATAGAGATAGTCAACTAGGAAAATTTTTTTTGTGTATGTAGGAGCCTCGCTTCCCCCCCCCCCTCTCCCCGGGGGGGTGGAAGTCCCTGCTCGAGGTGAATAAAATTTTCATGATGGGTATCCTTCAAAAGAGCTCGCCAATACCTTTAAAACGAATGGTTGAACCATCGATCTGCGATAATTCAAAATAAAGTTATAAATTTTTTTCGTTTTTAACAATTTTTTTTTTTTTTTAAATTAAATATTGAGAATAAATTCAACTTTTTGTTTGGATATTTAGTGTTATACTACTACTCTAATATGGAAACCGTGTGCATTATCATGGAAGATAATTTTTTGACCGATTGTAGCTTGAACGGTGTTTGCAGAATTACCGGTTAAAGAATTTGGCGACAACTCGATTTTAAACTTCGCCAATGTTTTAGCGCTTGTAGCTCGCCGTCAAATTAAGTTATCCTGATGTAAATGATGTCACCCGATAGGATTTTTTCTGCTCTTTCCAAATATGTGCTTATTTTGCGTGTAAGTCTTTCAGGAAGCTCACAAATTTGGGGTTTTTCAGACGGGATGGAAAAAAAACAGATTTTTCTTATATCTACCATAACTCGAAAACGGTTAGAGATAGGACAGGGTTTCTATGGTGTTTTATGCTCCCCATGGGCTGTTCTATTACCTCCTTTCGTATGGCAGATTATGTCAAACTCACCCTGTATATATATATATATATATACACCACCTCCAACTAGAACGAATAAGTAGTCATTTTCTGAAACCTTAACTAAAATTATAGATTTATGAACTATGTGTTAAAGGTAAACAAATAACTTAGATAGACGAAGTGACCGAAAATTTCTAGTCTATACTTTTCTAGATGATGAAACAATATTATGAAGATTACGAATCCATTATATTGCGAGAAATTCTCGCTTGATTTTCTAAAATTGGGTCATAAACTAAGATTATAGTTATTGAAACTCGCCTCTCGAGTTCGCATTTTTTTGCAGAAGTTTTTAAATAAGCTTGATCTCGATAATATAGAAAAATGATCTAGAATTCTAATAGGGATTTTTAGAACTCGCTAGTAAAGTGAACTAGAATTTATAAGGATGATATGGTACTATATTTACTAGAGACACAATTTAGTTTCTAGATATCAGTCACAGAATTTTTTCTCAATGCACTTAAGGCTGCACACCAATTAGATTCACCCAATCACTCTTCTTCCCTTCCCACGCAATCCTATGAGATTTTTGCCATTTCGTACTATAAGGATATCTCATTCAAAATAAAATTTTCGAATTCTATTTTTTTAATTCTGCTCTTTGAATATGTCTTCTTCCACTGTAATGAGAATTTTCTTTAAAAAATAAATTTAAACATTTATTTTCAAGATGGAAAATTAGAGCACTAAGTTTACTTAATGAAATAAAATATTTAAATTTATTTATTTTATTTATTTGCTCACTAAGATAAAAGGCGAAATGTTCAAAGAGTGTAATTCGAAAATCAGAATTCGAAATACTTCATTGTTGAAGAGATATTCCTTACAATACGAAGCAACAAAAATCTCATGCGATTACATGGAAAGGGAAAAATAGTGAATCTTACTGCTGTTCAGTTTTAACCCTTTAACGTTCACTACTTAATTTATTTTAAAAATTACTAAACTAATTTTAAAAATGTCTTTAAGACACATAGCTGGTCATAAATATTTAAAAAATAAAAAATTAGCATTGTTCCTTTTCGAGAAAGTTTTGGTTTGAAACATCTATAAGTTAACCTTATTAAATTCAAATAATATTTAATTTAATTAATAAAACACTTTGTAAGTAAATATTATCGACTACAAAAATCCGTAAAAGTTGTTTCAGGTGAAAATAATAGTCCAGCTCTTCATTAAATGAAAAAAACTAGTCATGAGCGCATCATCAAACCAGTAATTCGTACTCGCGCACACTAAGAAACTTCGAGTGACTTATGCCTTTAGCTTCCTTTGAAGCATTTGTTAAATTTTGGAACAGTGATGCTATCTATCGGACAGAAAAGGAACAAAAGTTTAAAACCTGATTAAAACAATGGGAAATGTTAAAAAACTGCTACATAAAAAAAAATGTTAAATTATGTCATATATTTGGATTTTTTCCAATATGAAAAGTCAAGTAATCATCATAGAAAAGAAAAAAAAAATCTCACTTAAATTTTACGAAATCTTATGGTATTCGGTCCGCTTAGTTAAGACATATAATGCAAAAATACCACAAATCTCGTATTGCAAATAGTTATCATAAAACAGACAAAAGATGTTTTATAATTATTATTTCATCAACAGGAAACCTACCTTGGAACGTCAACCTAGGAGGCAATAACAACGAGCTAAGAATTTCCCCTGTAACAGAGTCAGATTTCAGTTACAACTTCTTCCTAGCCACAATAGACGAAAGCAGCCCAGAAAATGTCCAGGGAAACAATAGAGGACATCTTCAGCTTATAATGTTTAGAATCGAACCTATTAGCATTAGTGAGTAAATTGACATTCAGTAAATTTATATTGTTATTTAGATTTAAATGCATGAGAAATACCAACGCACGAAAAACACTGACGAATTGTGACACACCAATCATTATCATAACCAAAATATATAGCTAATGAAGGGCTTTATTAAGACATTTTTTAAGATTTTAAATGGAACTTTTTTTTTTCATTATTTTACCATGTTTTTATTAACTTCTATTCTTGTTTGTTTGTCCGGTACAAATCTTGCAATCGAATTTTAACTAACTTCCCTACTTGCTAGACATTTGAAACCTTCACAGTAGCTCAGAACCCGGTGACAACACAATACTTCGAAGTCTGATTTTCGAAATTTTGATTAGTTTTCTTATAATAAATTAAAATATGAAAATAATAACCTCCTAATAGCGTTAAAATAGCCATTAAAATATTAGCTATAATTTAATTGTTGCCCCCCGCCCCCCCCCCCCCAAAAAAAAAAAATAATAATAATAATAATAATAATACGAGTTCATTTTCTTTCGACATAAAAAAAAATACATTTAATTCAACGTGAACGTTAAAAAAAATATAAAAAGTTAAATTATGCATCTCACAAAAATTGACGTCATTATCACTTTAAAAATTTTATGCACATTGATAAGAGCTCTATGATTCATCAGAAAATTTAAAACATGGTATATAAAAAGTTTTTTTAATCGTATAATTATTTCATTAGAGACTTTTATGATTAATATTGTTTTTAATTATCAGTAGAGAAAATGGCAAAATTGGAGTTGATAACACTGGGTTCTTCATTTTCGCACAGCGAAAAGAAAAGACATGTCATCTGAAGCCAGTGTTGCCAGATTTGGGGACTTTTTTTATTCAACATCCACCATTAAAATTTTATTGCAACAGTTGCCTAATCACATCGAAGATTAATCGCCTATTATGTATGTCAAATTTTACTTCTCAAAATTATTGGTGGTTGTTGAATAAAAAAGTCCCCAAATCTGGCAACACTGTCTGAAGCTAAAGTTTTACATTAGTAAAAACCAATAAATGCGCATATTTACAGACATTAAACCTTTATTGTTTTTAGATTTTGAAATGTATATACAACATGCATTTTCTTTTCTTTTTAATACACATTGACATTCAATTTGTTGTACTTTTTTTCTCCAGGCGTTATATTTGATTTTTTAAAGCAACTAAACAAAATGCCAACTGAGTTGGGGCCGTGCCCTTAGCGACCGTGCCCTTAGCGGAAATCTATAAACCCGTGTCCTTAGCGGAAATGTTATCTCCCCTCGGTGGCGTACTTTTAGCATACGTGCCTTTAGCGGAATTGTATAATAAATTTAAATTAATAAATAAAAAATGAGCTCTTCAATTTTCCTCTACACTTTATCCACATTTAGCACTGGCTATATTTTACTTCAGAAGTAACCTGTCGCAAAAATAGGTATGCGTAGTGTAGAATATCCGTTATTTGAGGGAACGGTGATCTGTAACCATATAAAGTTTAATGAATCACAGTATTCCATACGAAAACGTACATTATTGCCATTTTATGATTTTATTTAAGTTTTTGAAAATATCATTAAGCATTACACCTTTTAAAACTAAAAGAACTAGTATGTTGTGGCCACCACAAGACTTTCTTCTATATTTTCCTATACATATTCAATCAGTAACAATATTAAAAAAAAAAAAGAAAAAAAAAAAAAAATACGATTTTTTTTTCTAATTTTTTTTTTTTTTTTTTTGTTAAAAGTAATACATATTCAATCAGTAACAATAGTTAAAAAAAAAAAAAAAAAAAAAAGTACGTTTTTTTTTTTTTTTTTTGTTAAAAGTAAAAAAAATCGATAACTTTGTTTTAAATTATCACAGATTTATAGTTCAACCATTCGTTTGAAAGGCATTGACGAGATCTTTCGAAAGATACCCATCTTGAAAATTTACCTCCCCCCCAGGGGGGGAAGCGATGCCCCCACATGCACAGTAATTTTTTCCTAGTTAACAATTACTATTATCAATAACTCATATTAATTTTACAATCACAAGTTAAAAATAACTCTCATTATGTACATTTATTCGAAATTTTGTCCTATACTGCCATGTTAAAAATTTAGAAAAAATACGATCACAGCGCCACCTGTTGATCTATTGATCCCCAAATGTAATCAGCACCACTTTATGTCGGGGACCAACTAAATACCAAGTTTGGTTAAATTTCGTTAAAAAAAAAAAAAAAAAAAAAATGCGATTTTTTTCCTAAGTTTTTTTTCGTTAAAAGTAAAAAAAAATCGATAACTTTGTTTTAAATTATCACAGATTTATAGTTCAACCATTCGTTTTAAAGGTATTGACGAGACCTTTCGAAAGATACCCATCTTGAAACTTTGCCCCCCCGGGGGGTACTCCCCCCTGGTGGGGGGGGGAGAACCGATGCCCCCATATGCACAAAAATTTTTTCCTAGTTAACTACTACTATTATCAACCTGATCTTTCGAAAGATACCCATTATGAAAATTTACCCCCCTGGGGGGTATTTCCCCCCTAGGGGGGAAGCGATGCCCCCCCATGCAGAAAATTTTTTTCCTAGTTACATACTACTATTATCAATAATTCATATTAATTTTACAATCACAAGTTTAAAACAACTCTTATTATGCACGTTTATACGAATTTTTGTCCTATGCTGCCATGTTAAAAATTTAGATAAAACACAGCGCCGCCTGTTGAGCTATTGATCCCCAAACATAATCAGCACCAGTTTATGTCGGGGACCAACTAAATACCAAAATTGGTTAAATTTCGTTAAAAAAAAAAAAAAAAAAAAAAATGCGATTTTTTTCATGTTTTTTTTCGTTAAAAGTAAAAAAAATCGATAACTTTGTTTTAAATTATCACAGATTTATGGTTCAACCATTCGTTTTAAAGGTATTGACGAGACCTTTCGAAAGATACCCATCTTGAAAATTTACTTCCCCGGGGGGGGACCGATGCCCCCCCCCATGCACAAAATTTTTTTCCTAGTTACATACTACTATTATCAATAATTCATATTCATTTTACAATCACAAGTTTAAAATAACTCTCTTTATGCCCATTTATACGGAATTTTGTCCTATGCTGCCATGTTAAAAATTTGCATAAAATGCGATCACAGCGCCACCTGTTGAGCTATTGATCCCCAAATCTAATGGGCACCAGTTCATGTCAAGGTGCAACTAAATACCAAGTTTGGTTAAATTTCATTCATTGGTTCGTGAGATACAGCGTCCACAAAAAAATGATACAGACAGACAGACAGACATTTTCTAAAAACTATTAATTCGTAATCTAGACATCCCAAAACATGTAAATCCATCAAAAAACGGAGGTCGAAAATTTTCGCGAATCCAATACTTTCTCTATATTACATATAGAAGAAAGTAAAAATGAAAAATCATGAGGTACACATTGATTATCAACACTTTCCAACTGTACGTATTCGTTGTATCGTATAACATTCTATGTTCTTTGTCTATATTATCACACATGCGAAATTCTTTATGATTTTTTGATGAAGTTATTTAAATGTGATTTATAAAAATGTCTCCCCTAAAGCGCAAGGCATTGGCATTTTTTGGATGTTCCTGTGCACAAACCAGTGGCATAGGTTCTATTAGAGCCATTTTAAGCAGGGAATAATCAATAATGAATTTGAATAACACATATCATTAAAAAAAAAAAAACTAGTATGTTGTGGCCACCACAAGTCTTTCTTCTATATTTTCCTATACAAATTCTCTAACAAAGAAACATTCAACATATGTCGTCTTCAAAAAATATTGAAAAAAATGTATGTGCTTCTACTCTTCCTAAAATACCAGAAAGTGAAAAAATTATCGGCTGAAAGGAGTTACAGCGACCAGAACAAAATTATCAAAATTAAGCATATTTGGCGATTTCACATTGTTAGGCGATTGATTTTGAGTACTTGGCGGAGAAACAAAACACGGTTCTGTTCGTACACGGCAATCTCGGTGCTAGCGAACTGAAAGCCTAACAGCGCTAAATCGCCAAATATGCTTAATTTTGATAATTTTTTGTGGTCGCTGTAATTCATTTCAGCCGATAATTTTTTCACTTCCCGGTGTTTTATGAAGAGTAGAATCACATATATTTTTTTCAATATTTTTTGAAGATGACAGCTTTTGAATGTTTCCTTGTAAGTGCAAATAATCAATTTTTATCTTAGAGAAAACTAACACTAAATATCCAAAGAAAGACAGATTTATTGTCTATAAATGACATCTTAAAAAATGGATTTTTGTAATAGTTATCTCACATATCAAGTTTCGTACAGTTATATGCCATTGAAGTTGAGATATAACTTTCTCGTTATCGAGGAAATTTGCAGTATAGCAGAGCCACCTATTGGCCGACAAGCATCCAAATTGAATCAGCATAATGTCTCATAATGGCCTTCACATATATCACGATTTGTTTGATTATACGCAATAGAACATGAGATATAGCCTCACCTTAAATTGCGGAAATCGCTGTATAGCAGCGCCACCTGTCTAGCGGTTGACACTAAAAGTTTATAGACACTCATTTAGGTTAAAGTGCATCAATATATAAATTTATATGCAATTCTATGCAGTAGTTCCTGAGATATAGCTTTCCCTTAAATTGCAGAAATATCTTTATAGCAGCGCCACCTGTCAGTCCCTAAGCATTCAAATTGAATCGGCATAATGTCTCACATTGGCCTTCTCTTATATCAAGTTTTGATTGATTATGCACAATAGCACCTGAGATGTAGCTTCCCCTTAGATTGGGGAAATCGCTGTATATCAGAGCTACCTGTTGAGCGGTTGGCATCAAAAGTTGACAGGCACTAATATAGCTCAAGGTGTATCTACATGTAAATTTTTATGCAATTCTGAGCAATAGTTTCGGAGATACAGTTACCACAAAGTTTTTTCACACACACACACACAAGTGCTAAGTTATTAAAATTTGGTTTGTAGACGTACCTCTCATAGAACAAAATGCTTTGGAATACTTTCGGCTATTCCTGTACATAAACCAATAACAATATTTACTCCATTTTCCATAGAGAACACTGGATAATGAACTTATATCAGTTCGAGAATGAACATACCTTCTTATTTCCGCTAAGGGTACGGCTTCTTCTATTCCTCCTTCTTCCCTTTTACCCCATTCCGCTAAGGGCACGTTCCGCTAAGGGCACGACACCACTGAGTTAGGCGTAGTACCAAACACATCATCCCATTTTGTGTAGTTCTAAAACAACTGTTTATAACTTTAAGAAACAGTTTTCTTAAATCAACTTCTTTCCCTTTATCACTACAGAAATAACGACAAACATGAGAAGGAATTCTTACGGGAAATTTAGATTTTTTTTAATTAATTAATTTGAAAGAAAACACTAGTTTTCGTTTCGTTTTTTTTTTCATCAAATATAAAATTCTCACCAGCTTTCGGTTTATATTCATCTTTTAATAACCAAGACAGCAAGACATATAAAATGGAATATTTCCAGTCATTTGATTTACACCTCTACCAATTGTAACCATTGTAGTTCTATATAAATTCGGAACAACAGTTTTATTTGTAAGATATGTCACAGTTGCAAAAGTATCATAGCAAAAGCAATAACATAAATGTTATAATATAGTGACCGCTCCCGTTTACTAAGGGGGAAAAATTCTGGCTATTCGCGATTGAAAAAAAAAAAAAAAAAAAATCTGACGTGACTCCTCTCGACCTTCCGAACATTAATTTATTTAAACACCTGTTAATTATTTAAAGTAAGAGAAGTCATTAAATGAACAAAAGAGAAAATTATATAAGGGTGTTTGAGTATTTTCCCCCCAAATAGTATGCCTTTCAATTTAACGAATTGTATTTCAAATAACTTCAGCTCACAAGTCATAATGATACAGAATTTTTCATCGTGTCCCTGTAAAAAAAATAGGGCTAGATTCACCAAAATCTATACAGTTCGTGCCACGGTGATTTATAAGAGGTATATAAATTTTCAGCTCAATCCGATAAGGCATTTAGACGTTATCGTATTTTAAATAACTTCAGCCCATAGGCCATAAATGATAAAGGAGTGTTTGTTGTGCTCCTGTAAAAAACAAACAAACAAACAAAAACAAACAAAAAAAAAAAAACTATAAATGTTAGATTCACCAAAATCCATACAGTTCGTGCGACGATGACCCTTAGCATTACCTAAATTTTCAGCTTAATCGAATAAAGCATTTAGAAGATATCGCACTTTAAATAATGTGAGCCCAGAGGCCATAAGGATAAGGAATTTTTCTTTGTGACCCTGTCGAAAAACTATAAGTGCTAGGTTCATCAAAATCAATAGGGTTCGTAGGTTCGTTGTACAGTGACTTATAACATACGTACCAACTTTCAGCTCATTTGAAGAAAGCGTTTAGACGCTATCGTGTTCACTCACGCACATGCATACATCACTGTAAAAATAGAAAAAATGAACTCAGGGGCCATTAAAACATATAGATACACCAAAATCTCAAAGTCAAATTTTTGTCATGATTACAATACTGCCCTTACATAGTAAATTCGGAAAGTAAAAAGTTGTGCATCCAAACTTTTTAATTATTATTTATTTATTTCCGCTTTGCTATTTTCCTTTTATTTTCATACTATTTAAGGAAGAAAATTAATCTTCCAAAAAATTAAATGCTCCAAAATCAGAAAACATTCTTAAGCAATTACGATGCACACATTTGAAACAATATTCTTTCAACTTAATTTAATCTTATCTATGATTAAACAAGAACGAAAAATCGCGCAGTTCGCATAAAATAGTAACCATGGACGTATATACATGGACGTATAGTGTACGAGCATGATAGTAGCACTTTTTAACGGTGATGTGCCTTTAGCGTAACGTGCCCCTAGCGTAAAGGGTTGGAATTAAGGAAGGAGGAATAGAAGAAGCCCTGCCCTTAGCGTAAGTAATAATTATCCAAATTTAACGTCTATTTCAGTGAACAATGGTTGGACAATCTCAGAATTTATCTTGGAAATTGCTGGAAAAGTATCTCATTTTGTGTTAGGTGTTTTTCATCTAAACTAAATTTAAGTACACAATGTGATGTGAGTGAATATAGTTTATAGACAATATACAGAGCTACCCAAAATTATGCTAAACATTCTTTTCTGTTGAATGCAATTCATCGAAGTGCTTTGCTACATTTTACTAACATTAAGTTACATTTTTAAATCGACGAACAGTGCTTAGGAAAAAAATTAAATTTTCATACCCATACTGTAAACAAACTAATTTTTCAAGTTTTATTTTTAACTCTTCTTTTTTAGTGCTAGAGGCCTATTTCAGTCGGTACAGTTGTCGAATTTTTATAGGTCACTCTTAATTAGTGCTAGAGGCCTATTTCAGTCGGTTTATTGAATGGGGATTTATTGAATGAAGTCCCCCCAAGCCCAACTTTGACATGAGCCCCCCCCCAGGCCCAACTTTGACATGAGTCCCCCCCAAGGTACCCCTATTTCAGTCGGTACAGCGTTGTCGAATTTTTATAATACACTCTTAATTAGTGCTAGAGGCCTATTTCAGTCGGTTTATTGAATGGGGATTTATTGAATGAAGTCCCCCCAAAGCACAACTTTGACATGAGTCCCTCCCCCCCAGGCCCAACTTTGACATGAGTCCCCCCCAAAGTACCCCTATTTCAGTCGGTACAGCGTTGTCGAATTTTTATAATACACTCTTAATAGTGCTAAGGGCCTATTTCAGTCGGTTTATTGAATGGAGATTTATTGAATGAAGTCCCCCCAAGGCACAACTTTGACATGAGTCCCCCCCAAGGTACCCCTATTTCAGTCGGTACAGCGTTGTCGAATTTTTATAATACACTCTTAATAGTGCTAAGGGCCTATTTCAGTCGGTTTATTGAATGGGGATTTATTGAATGAAGTCCCCCCAAGGCACAACTTTGACATGAGTCCCCCCCAAAGTACCCCTATTTCAGTCGGTACAGCGTTGTCGAATTTTTATAATACACTCTTAATAGTGCTAAGGGCCTATTTCAGTCGGTTTATTGAATGGGGATTTATTGAATGAAGTCCCCCCCAAGGCACAACTTTGAGATGAGTCCCCCCCAAGGTACCCCTATTTCAGTCGGTACAGCGTTGTCAAATTTTTATAATACACTCTTAATAGTGCTAAGGGCCTATTTCAGTCGGTTTATTGAATGGGGATTTATTGAATGAAGTCCCCCCAAGGCCCAACTTTGACACGAGTCCCCCCAAGGCACAACTTTGACATGAGTCCCCCCCAAGGTACAACATTGACATGAGTCCCCCCAAGGCCCAACTTTGACATGAGACCCCCGCCCAGGCCCAACTTTGACATGAGTCCCCCCAAGGCCCAACTTTGACATGAGTCCCCCCAAGGTACAACTTTGACATGAGTCCCCCCCCCAAGGCACACCTTTGACATGAGTCCCCCCCAAGGCACACCTCCCCCTCATTGGGAAAAAGAGAAAAAACGTTGTTTTGCGGCTATAAGACAGTTTGGACTTCCAACGTTATTTGTTACAATATCTGCAGCTGAAACACATTGGTTTGATTTAATGAAAACTTTATCATGGAATTTAGATCGTCACGAATTAACTAAAGAAGAATTTGTCGATATTAACAAGTTTAGCAGTAGGCCTCTGGCACTAAATTAAAATCTGTCTATGTCAGATTTTCATGTTTTAAATAATGAAATAATGTCGTGTCTGTATAATTTTTCTTTTTTTTTTTTTTTTTTTTTGTAGACATTCGGATTCAAAGTCACGGTGTAGACTATTTTTTTTTTTTTCTTTTTTTGTATAAGATCACTTTTTGAGGTGCCTTGAATATGAAAGTCCAATTTTTAGCGGTTGATATGTACGTATATCTGTTATCAATATAGCTTAAAAACAAATAACTGTAGGAAATTCAAATTGTGTGTTTTGAAGTTCGTATTAGGTTGCCACTTAAAAAATTTGATCAAGATTGGCAAGTTTGAAGGCAAATTGATAATAGACTTGATTTTTTTTTTTTTTTTTTTTTTTGAGGTAAATGTAGGCACTATGACTGAACGGGTGGGTTGTAGAGGGCGATACCCCCACATTAAATAAAACTGTTCCTAAACCTATTTTAGATTGTTTTTAAAGTAGATTGAACTTTATTATCTTGCCTTATTGATTTTACGACTCAATCTGTATTGAAATGCAGTGTAAGAGAAAGCTGTCTGAGTGACACGCCATATTATTTTATTGTATAAATGTGACAACAAATAACATTCCTTCAATTTTCAAACGCTCATATTTTGGGATAGTTTACATCTGAAACCAAATAGCCAGTCCTAAGTCTAGATATAGTGTGAAGAAAAGTTCATATATATATATATATATATTCCCCCCCCCCCGTTATTTAAAAAAATAATTTATTAAAATTATTATCTCTATATATTAAAAAAAAGTAACTGTCGCTGGCGTCAATTTTTTTTGTCTGCGACAGCAGCTTCTCGCGGAGGGCAAAATGCTCTGCATCATGAGAGGTATCAGTGTATTCCGACTGCTTCAATGAAGGCATTTCAGCTGCTTAGAAATTTCTATCATTTTAATTAACGAAGTTATTAACTAAAAACGTCGGGTTTATAAAGGTACTCTATTTGCCACCGGAGAAAAAGTTTCTCTTATGACGTTTTTTTCTGTGTTTCTGACGTCACTTTCCCCAGGAAAATTAAAATGTGATCATTGGTGTAAATAAGAAAAATTGAAAAATTGGCATCTTTGAGATGCTCGAGAGAAGAAAAAAATTATTTAGAATAGCGAAACATGAAAATAACCGATATTTTAAAAATATTAAGTAAAAATTTAATAAAAATGAAATGAACATTATGTTATATTTTTATTTTATTTTATATTATTGTTTTATATTATTAGTTAAGTTTATACTATTAGTTAAGTTTATATGATTAGTTTTTATTTTAACGTTAGGCGAAAAAAATTTAGTAATGAATATAATGATCATGTTAAACAACGATTTGTATAGAGTTAGAAGTTAAGCCCAGAAATTTTTAAAATGAAATTTACGAGACAACAACATAGATTAGTTTATATAAAGATTTAGTTTTTTAACTCAATGTATTTAAAAGTGATGGACCTTTACTATGACCAATTTAGCGATTTTTAAAATTTAGAAATGAAGAAGCTCGTACGTTTTTCGCCAAGGAATTCATTTACGCAACCACAATAGCCATTTTAACTCTAGCCAAGCCTTAAATATACAGAAAAATTATAGGAACAACTATAGTATCTCCCCACAGCTGAATTTGGCGATTTATTTTTGGCGATTATGGCTAAATCATAAATCTAAAAATAATAAATGATAAAATCATAAACTAAATTATAAATCATAAAATCATAAATCCAAAATAAACAACATGCAGGCTGCCATATTATATCGCAAACAGTCCAGAACGACATCGTTATCGTTCAAATCGGCGCCAAACAAAAATCGCCAAATTCAGCTGTGGCAATAATGTGCTATGTTGTTGTGTGTGCAATAATAATAATAATAATAATAATAAAATTCGCAACCTATTTTTGTTTTTTAAGCATTGATGTAAAACTTTGCAGGAAACAGAATTTAATTTAATACAACAGGACTTTTTTTTGTCTATTTTTCCATGTAATGGAATGAAGTAACTGCATTGATAAAATATTTTAGTTACACCTAATACAGGATCTCACTGGCAGATTTAAATTTTTTCACTTTCAGCGATTTTTAAAAATTTTCAGCTATTGTTAAAATTTAGAAATGAAGAAACTCGAATGTCTTTCGCCAAGGAATTCATTTACGCAACCACAATAGCCATTTTAACTCTAGCCATGCATTAAATATAGAAAAAAAATTATAAAATAGTGCAATAATAATAACTAGTATCGCCCAGTGGTCGAAACTCGACCATTTTTTTTTTTTTTGCAAAGCGAGGCAAAGCAAAGTTATTGCCTTGTCCTAAACTGAATGCAATTGCAACACAGCTGCGGCAATTGTTTGCCGATATTCACTCCAACTGAATCAGCAGAGTTTTACTTAATATAACTATTTCTCTCTGTAGATGTTAGCCTTTCCTGAAATGAGAGAAAATCGCAACGTGAAAACGCCCCTTGTTGTGTGATACAGCCCAGAAGCTAATAGGTACCCTGTCAAACCAAGGCCCAACCAAGTATCAAATTCTGTTAAATTAATTCGATTGGTTCATAAAGTACAGTGTTTGAACAAAAAAAAAAAAAAAAAAGATATTTTTCAAAAATGGTCGAATTGAGTTCGGGAAATTTCAAAACGTGTAACTTTATCGAAAACCGAAAATCTAAAACTTTTCTGAATCTTATATTTTCTACTTATATATGCAGAGGAAATAATAATAAATCCACTTTAAAAAAAAAAAAAAAATAAGTAGTCAATTTCACTTAACTAAAATGCAAGGAAATCTCAAAACGTGTAAATTCATCGAAAACCGGAAATCAAAAGTTTTTATGTATCTTCTACTTGCTTCTTCTACCCACAAAAGCTAGCAATAAAGACACTTTTTTAAAAAATAAGTAGCCAATTTCAGTTAATTGAAACGTAAAGAAAGCTCAAAACATGTAAATTCAGCAAAAAACGGAAATCGGAATTTTTTCCGTATCGTCTCTTTATACATGCAGCAGTTAGTAACAAATCCATTTTCCTTTTATTTAGTATATTAGTTGAATATTTATTGTTTAAATATCACCCTTTGAATTGATGAATACTGAGATTTATTGCTTGCCTCTAAGGCCGCTTATATCTCGAAAAATCCACACCACAAGGGTTTACAAGTTTTTATTATACAAGTCAACGAGATATATAAAGTAGAGTGATAAATGGTAACCAAAGCGTATCTAACCTAGGTTAGATACGCTTTGATGGTAACCCCTGAGAAGGTCCAAGATGAGTCATGTGACATGCTTTCCTTGCACATGCGTATTCGGTGGTTTCCTTGGTAACAGCTCATTTTCAGTACATTTCTATGGCAACGGTTTCAATGTTTTTGTTTACTTTACGTAGTTTAATATTCTTTTGTTCTAAACCATTTTGATTTTGATTTTACTTCTTTTTTATTTCGTGTAGTTGAACTTTAACCGACAAAATGCTTAAAAATAGTTGAAAAATTATTATTTGTTGTTAAATTGAGCTCTTTAAAAGTTTAAATTTTCTTTTATAAACACTTTTAAACTTTGTTGAGAAACGACGAAAAGAAAGGTATTTTATTATGTATTAAAATGTGAAATATGTGTAAAATTATTTTAAAAGCCAATTTATTTCGGTCATAGGACTGTCATGTTACCTAATAATAATGATAATTTGTTGAACTGATATTTTAAATGCCAAAATAGCGATAAAGGGCCAAACACAGCAACCTATTCAAGCATGTCACGTGATTCATCTTGAACCACGGAAAGCTAATCCTTCATCCATTGAATCAACACTCTAATTTATATATCTCGTTGATACAAGTACACAATATTTTGAAGACATAAGACAACACAAACATCCATGCCCGCACCAGGATTCGAACCTGGGACCAGTGGATTCGGAAGGCAGCGGCCTACCGACCGAACCACCTGGCCGGCTGAAATGTTTATGTTTACATTCGAAACTCGAAGTTTGCCATTTTTTTTTCTGGAGTTTTGTGATTTTAAATTAAAATTTTATCAGTTTTACAGAAAAAATAACTCAATCAAACACATGTAGACAGTAACTTATATATAACTATCCGCGATTGTAATGAAATGCTCGCCCTCTGGTGGGCTAAGGTGAAATTATCACACCACTGCATATCCTCATATTATGCAATCGACTTTCCATGATGAAATGGCGGAGAAAGAATAATAATTACACGTGGCTGTTATATTTACTAACAACTGCAGTGTTCAGAGAGCGCCATCTATCGATCATTACAAACGCGGTATTTGGGATTAAAATCGGCAGATAATTTCCGTATTTTTTAATAATTTTTTACAAAAAATCCAATGGACGATTAACACAGAATATCTTTTTCACGGCTCCATGGACAGACATCATCGTCATCAATTCGCTTGCGTATAGTGATGCTACATTATACAAATTACTGTGTCTATGGTTTTATTTGAGCTTTATGAAATTGCCAGATTTAACACTTTCTACTTTTAGGTATTTTTTAATGTAAAGGAATACGTGTATAAAAAGGGAAAATGGGGGAAAATGCATAAAAAATAAATGTATTTTTAAATACCTTCTTGACATCTTAAGAAAATAATGTTTGTATTCGCACCTTCCGGCTAACCATACCTTTCGAATGATACCATTTTCAACCCTCTACTCCCATAATTAATAAGTTAAAAAGGGACTACAAATTTTATGCTTGCCTATCTGTATATATATATAAATTACGTGTCACGATGTTTGTCCGGGGTAAACTCCTAAACTAAGGAACCGATTTCAATGAAATTTTGCACACTGTGTGCAGTTTGGTCCAACTTGAGAGATAGGATAGTTTTTATCTCAATTTATTGTCACAATATTGTTTTATTGCAATTATTTGTTAATTATAGACCTTTATTAAAGTTGCTCCAAAATATCTGTGAGTTCCATTAATTTAATTGTTGCAAAAAAAAAAAAAAAAATACGAGTTCATTTTCTTTTGACATAAAAATAAATACATTTAATCAAACGTGAACGTTAAAAAATTATAAAAAGTTAAATTATGCATCTCACGAAAATTGACGTCATAATCAATTTAAAGATTTTATACACATTGATAAAGTGCTAATGTAGTTCTATCATAGACATAGTAATATATATAGATCTCTCATCCCCATGTTACCGTACAAAGATTTTTGATGCCGAAAAAAATAAATAAATAAATAAATAAAAGCTTTGGAAACAGCCATTAAGTGGTATTGAAAAAAAAAAAAAAAAAAAAGAAAAGAAAGAAAGAAATATGAATTTGAAACTGTATCTGGAGTCTTCCATTCCCCTTTAGCAAATAAATTATTCATAAATTTTATTTGCTAAAATATTAGTATGTATTCCCGTGTGTATTCACTCGGGGAAAGACGGCCATATTTTGGTAAAAACGTCGTCTTTTCCCAAATGAAAAGGAATAACTTTTTTCTCCCCAATGATCACTCTATTCTATATATGCTATACTATATCTATGAGTTCTATACGCAGGCGAAGTATGACTCACTGACCGTCTGTGCAGCCAAGAAAAAGATTTCCTATGTTAATTGCCCACTGGATTTTTTGTAAGAAATTATTAAAAATCGAGGAAATTTATTTCCTGATTTTAATCCTTATGTTTGGGTATAGATATGTATTAGTTATCGCGGGTGTTAGATTGAATTATTTTGCTGTCAAATTGACAAAATTTTAATTTTAAATTTCAAAACTCTGTCCTCAAAACTCCTGTTCCTTTTATTATTATTATTATTATTATTATTTGGCGATCAAAAGCGTAAAACGAAAATATACATGCCAGATGTATGCATTGTACGAAATGCAATATGTATTATTCATTGTACGTATGTATGACATGTAATATGTATTGTACGAAATATTGTTTCATATTATTCATTACTCTTTTAATATAAGTTGTTAAAATAACCATGATTTTTGAAAGGAATTAAATATTTTCGCCAGATAATTTGGCGATATTCTTTTTTTTTCGCCAAGGATGACAGAAATGAAATCTATTCCGCTGCAAAATATTAGTATCTTACATCAGATATTTTATTTGGATATTTGAAAACAAATTTGACTTCAAACTATGATAGAATATTTATCATTTTCCTTTTAATTAGTATATTAATAGTACATTAAAATTTAAAAGCATGGTATATAAAAAGTTTTTTTTTTTTTTTTTTTTTTTTTTTTATCTTATAATTATTCTTATCTTAATCCTCAATGTTTCCCATCTTTATTAACTTGAATTTACTATTAAAATTTTAACATACTCAAAAACTTCTCATCACTTCGTTAAAATACACTAAACTTTTCCAAAATCTTTTTCTATTTAAAATGATACATGTATTTACTTTAACTGTCCAATATTTCATAAGATTTCCAATTTTAAGGTTTTAAAATATTTATCAAATTTACTTATTTTTCTGGTTTAGCCTTATTGTTTTCCTTTTTATAACTACAGCTGTTGCAATCTTTAAAATATTTAAAATGATGAGTGATTTTAAAATCGTCTGTTTCTTTTATACTTTTATTTTAATAGAATTTTAATAGAATTTAATTTATATATTAGTCATTTTAGCAATTTTATCCAAAGTAGCATTAGAAATAATATATATCACTTCTCCATTAAAATTTATAGGACCCTACAATGAAATTAATTTGTGCTTAATATCAACACTACGAAAATTTTTATCAATCGCTTCCAAATTTTGACCTAAGTTTCAAATCTCAACCCTGTGGGTTTTTACATCGGCTACAACGTTTTCGTTTTTGTTCGTAAATAATAATTTGACTGTACTAAATAGTTTACAGCCGTATAATTCAACGTATAACTTAGTCACAGCAACGCGTGGCCGGGTCTGCTAGTTAATATATAGATAATAATAATAATAAAATTCGCAACCTATTTTTGTTTTTAGTGCTAGAGGCCTATTTCTGTCGGTACAGTTGTCGAATTTTTATAGGTCACTCTTAATTAGTGCTAGAGGCCTATTTCAGTCGGTTTATTGAATGGGGATTTATTGAATGAAGTCCCCCCAAAGCACAACTTTGACATGAGTCCCCCCCAAGGTACCCCTATTTCAACCGGTACAGCGTTGTCGAATTTTTATAATACACTCTTAATAGTGCTAAGGGCCTATTTCAGTCGGTTTATTGAATGGGGATTTATTGAATGAAGTCCCCCCCCAAGGCACAACTTTGACATGAGTCCCCCCCAAGGTACAACTTTGACATGAGACCCCCAAGGCCCAACTTTGACATGAGTCCCCCCCCAGGCCCAACTTTGACATGAGTCCCCCCAAGGCCCAACTTTGACATGAGTCCCCCCCAAGGTACAACTTTGACATGAGTCCCCCCCAAGGCACACCTTTGACATGAGTCCCCCCCAAGGCACACCTCCCCCTCATTGGGAAAAAGAGAAAAAACGTTGTTTTGCGGCTATAAGACAATTTGGACTTCCAACGTTATTTGTTACAATATCTGCAGCTGAAACACATTGGTTTGATTTAATGAAAACTTTATCATGGAATTTAGATCGTCACGAATTAACTAAAGAAGAATTTGTCGATATTAACAAGTTTAGCAGTAGGCCTCTGGCACTAAATTAAAATCTGTCAATGTCAGATTTTCATGTTTTAAATAATGAAATAATGTCGTGTCTGTATATTTTTTACTAAGCATTGATGTGAAAACTTTGCAGAAAACAGAATTTAATTTAATACAAAAGGACTTTTTTTCTTTTCTATTTTTCCATGTAATGGAATGAAGTAACTGAATTGCTAAAATATTTTAGTTACACCTAATACAGGACCTCACTGGCAGATTTTAAATTTTTCATTTTTTTGACGATGATTTAAATTATCATCTCAGTTATGCATGTCAAGATTTTTGCGAGAAAAGTCTACGCTACTTCGGTGCAAAATTTAAAATTTCGCCAAGAGGTTAAACTGTACCACTGCTTTAGCAGAATTTTTTTTTTTTTTTCAATTTTATTTTAAATATTTTTTAACTTAATTCAAGAGGGGGAAAAGAAAAATATTTTTTATTTGGTCTAAATGTACAAAATATCTCTAGGTAAAATATTATCTGTATTATTAGAAAGAAAATGGCTAAAGTAGTTTTTCCTGTACCATTGATGTCTCTATAAATTAAATTAAATTAAATTATCCAATTTCATTATATTTCATTCTCCACACGCATTTTTTATTTTCTAAATTCAATATTACATAATATATATGTAAAAAAATAAAGGTGTAATCAGTACATATCCAGAAGACGTAGCCAACAAATATTCAGAAGCCATCATTAACACAAGTTCAGGAGATATCGCCAACAATAATAATTATTCAGAAGATATCGCAAACAAGTATTAAGGAGCCATCATGAATATTTATTCAGAAAATTTTGTCAACAATTATTCAAAAGCCATCCAATTTATGAATGGTGATGGTCTATCTCGAATGCTTCAAACCGGCAATTCGTTTTTACAATACAATCAAGGATGAATTTTTCACTTATCAATAGGTTTCGAAAAATGTGATTCCCCCCCCCCCCCCCCCGATTTAACTTAGTATTTAATATAGTTTAAGAAATAGTAAAATCAGATATTGACGGGCATTTTGGCAAATTCATGGCGACAATGCAAAATCGCTATCTGAAAGAAATTGTCCTGTCGTACTACTACTAATGAAATGTTTAAAATAATTGCAATAATCACATAAGATATTTATTTTCAATGGATCTGACTAAATCATATTCTAGAAAAAATGCACTTTAAAAAGTTGCATCTTTACTGTTGTAAGCTCCATTTTAAACCTTATTGCACATCTATACATATAAAAGAGTACTTCCACTCACTCACTCACTGACTCATCAACGCACAGAAAAATCTACTGGAGCCACTGATTCGAAACTGGGTCAGATTATACAACATATAGTGTAAGCACCCCCTAAGAAGCGATTTTGCGAAATTCGCCCCCCAAGGGGATGTAGGGGGCAAAATGTGATTTCACAAAAACCTTCATATCTGAAAGAAAAAAGCAGATATCCGTAAAATTTTTGCTTTAAAATATAGCTAATTTAATTATCTAAAAACCAATTTCTGGAATTTTAGAAGTTCGGTCCCCAAGGGGGGAAAGGGGGCAAAACGTGATTTCACATGCGCAAAACGTGGTTTCACATACTCCTATATATCTCAAACAGAAAACAGATATATGTGAAATTTTTTCTCTAATATATAGCTAATACAAATACCTAAAAACTAATTTCTGGAATTTTCGAAATTCAGCCCCCAAGAGGGAAGGAGAGGGCGCAAAACGTGATTTGAAATAATCTTTTATATTGCAAACAGAAAAAAATATACGTGTAAGATATTTTTCTTTTAAAATATAGCTTCCATAAATACATAAAAACTAATTTCTTTAATTTTAGAAATTCGTCCCAGGTGGGGCGGGAAAAGGGGGCTATGGGGTAAAAAAATAGAAATATAGTTAGACCGTTCAATATTGGTACAGATAGGTTTTAGAGATCTTCAAGTCAAATGAGGATATTTTTGAAAGTGTAAAGTTATTAGGAGGGTCAGAAATGTGTGTGTGTGGGGGGGGGGGCGGAGGGGCAAAAAAATAAAAATAGAGTTAGACCGTTCAAAATTGGTACATAAAGGTTTTTGATACCTACAAATCGATTACGGATATTTTCGAATTTGTAAAGTAATTAGGAGGAGCGGGAGGAGGGGACGGAGGGGCAAAAAATAAAAATAAAGTTAGGTCGTTCAAAATTGGTACATAGAGGTTTTTGATACCTACAAATCGATTGCGGATATTTTCGAATTTGTAAAGTTATTAAATTGGTACATGGAGGTTTTTGATACCTACAAATCGATTGCGTATACTTTCGAATTTGTAAAATTATTAGGATAGACGGGAAGGGGAGGTGAAAGAGCAAAAATATATACATAAGAGTTAGAGCACTGAAAATTAGTGTTAGGTTTTAAGGCCCGATAAATCAATTGCGGATATTTTCGAAAGTACAGAATTATTACGAAGGGCGGGAAGGGATCGGGCGCTGGGGGTAAAAATAAAGAAATTCAGACAAAATGTTGGAAACTAGTATCATTAGGTTTAAAAGCCCGAGAGAACGACTGCGAGTATTTTTTAAAGTCTAAAATAATTAGGAGGGGCAGGAACGGTAGGTGAAGGAGCATGCGAGCCTTGCGCGCCTGTATGCGCTGCCGCAGGCAGTGGTGGCTCAAACAGATTATTCCACTGATGGGAGAATTTTTTTTTTTATTTATGTTTTTCCCTTACGATAATATAGTGATTCATTAAAAGTAATGAACATAAATGCGCGCGCACTGCGCACAATTGCCTGCGCTGCCAAGGGCAGTGGGGCCCCGTTGCGACATTTTTTCAAATCACATTTTTTCTTTTCTTTTTTTCGCATGATAAAAATATATGTAATTGTGGGAATTCATTAACTATAGTGATTCGTTTAAAAATAGTGACCAGCGAAGCGGACGTAGCCTGCTAGTTGGAAATAAATGCAGAGTGTGCACATTGCCCTAAATTAAATGAAAAAATTCAAAAGTAAAAAATATAGGCATTAGAAAAAATAAGTTCATAATTTCTTTAATCAAGCAATAATACCTGAAAAATTCATCGTCAAACAGTGACAAAAATTTAACAAGTGGATCGTACAGAGGCTGTTCGCATATTTTTTAGACGATTTTATTTCGCAGTAAGAAAAAATCGTTTGCATGGAGAATTTTATTTTCACAACAGTTATATTTTTGGAAGTTTTATTTATCTTCTGATATTTAGAATTTTTGTTTAGATGCAAAAATGTGCTTTTAAAATGGCAATGGATGGAAGTATAGGTTTCCGCTCTTTCCAAAGATAGTTTTTAGGGAAATCTTTATGAAAAGCATTTATCAGGAGAAAAATGGAAAAATGTTGCAACAACAGATGAATCTTGGGTCTATTTAAGTGGTTGCAATAAAAAAAGGTCAATTTATTATCACAAAAGTGGGGGGGGGGGGAAATTTGCTACATGGCTCAAAGCATCAAAAGAAAGTTTTTCTAAAGGATTTATGATTGCCACTGGTTTTTCATACAAGCGCAAGATAAAAGCAAAAAAATGTGACAAAAATGTCAAAATCAACTCTAAATACTCTCAAGAACATATTTTAATTCCAATTTTAAAAAATGAAAATCCAGAACTTTATCCACAATGCTATCAATCGGTTAAACTGTATCAAGACAAAACAAGCAGCCACACATCACAATCCACAATTGCTTTTCTAGAAAAAAATGGAACAAAAAACGGGAATTAAAACCATACCCTTCACTGACATTCCTGCTAAATCTTCTGATGTATCACTGTTGGATTTTTGTGTTTTTCGACTCTTAAAATCAACATTATCCAAACACCGACCTACAACGCTTTGTGGACTCTGGAAAGCCGTTCAAGAGGAGTAGAAAAATATACCTCTTCCGATATTATAAAAAGCATTATTATCATAGAAATTATGATGTAGAATGTTAGTTAAGAACAAGGGCTATCAAACTGAACAAATAAAACTCGAAATATGAGTGAAATTGCTTCAGTACACTCCATCAAAATCGTCTAAAAAATGTGCGAACAGCCTCTATATACTAAAGCTGTAACGCTAAATCGTTTAGATGTTAAATCTTTTTCTCTGTTCTAAACAGATAGTGCTATCGTTGTTTATTTTGTGTGTCTAGCTGTCTAACATATGTTTTCTCTCAAAATAATGGCAAATTGTTATTAAATTGTCGAACGTAAAAACAGATTTTTCACATATTATAAACGATATAATATTAAATATTGTGTATTTCAGTGCGATACCAAATATGGTGGATTTCAATAATATTGTTCAACTTTTCTCTTGTGTTATGTATTATAAATATTCCAATTCAAAGAAAGGCAAAGTTGTGAATAGTCGGGTAGAATCCCACGGGGGTTAATGAACGAAGCGAGTCGGGTTGAGGGAAAGCCTTCCTTGGGGGTTGGTGGGCGAAGCGAGCACAAAAGAAAATCAATTTTATTCTCTGTATGACATCTTAAAAAATTGCGATTTTTTTTCTTTTCTTTAAAAATGAAAAACTCGATAACTTTATTTTAAACGAGCAGGCTGTGCCTGCTTCGCTGGTCACTATATTTAAATGACTTAAAAAAATAATCAATATTTTTTATACGTTCTACAAATTAAAACTAAAAAGAAAGTACACTGAAATTGCTTAAAAACTTCCCTTCGGGCCCTCGCTGACTTCGGCAGAAACTTCTTCACCGCAACGCCTTGGTACTGGATAATTTAATTTAATTTATAGAAATGTCAATAATACAGGAAAAACTGTATTAGTCATTTTCTTTTTGATATTAAACAGAACAGAAAACGTATAATATTTTACATGGTAATATTTTGTATAATTAGACCAATTAAAAAAAAAAAAAAAAAACTTTTCCTTTTTCACCTACTCGCATTACAAAAATATTTAAAATAAAATTGAGAAAAATTGTGCAAAAACATTGAAACAGCTTGGACCTCTTGGCCGAATTTGAAATGTGGCACTGTAGTAGCTCGGACGTTTCTCGCCAAAATGTTTACTTATGCATTTGCGATACCGATATCAACTCATCGCCGAAATGACAACAAAATTGTAAATAATTATTTAAATATATATATATATATATATATATATATATATATATACGTTTTAAATTTTCTGTTGAATCTTATAGCACTACATAAGCACATAGATATAGTAACAAAATGACATAGATTGATCAGCGAGAGGGAAAAGTGATTCCTTTTTTCTCGGGAAAAGTTACTCTAATGGCTGTCTTTCCTCGAGTAAATTACACACAGGAATACATACGGATAATTTAGTAAATAAAATTTATGTATAATTTATTTACTAAAGGTGAATGAAAAACTCCAGATACTGTTTCAAATTCATTTTTCTTTTTTTCAATATTTTCTATTGGCTGATTTTAGAACTTTTTTTCGGCATCAAAAATTTTTGCTCGATAACATGGAGATGATAGATCTATATATATATTACTATATCTATTCACTAGCACAACAGCACTTTATCAATGTGTAGAAAAATTTAAAGTGATAATGACGTCATTTTTTGTGAGATACATAATTTAATTTATTTTTTGCATTTTTTTAATGTTCACATTTAATGGACCTTATGCACGAGTGGCAACGGCTGAGGGTATTTACCGTTTTAAGCAACGAGATATATAAAGGATTTAAGCGGCTTCTATTGGCTGATAGAGAAGTAAACAAAAGTTTCGAACTCAGCGATTGGTGAACAAACTTTTATATACCCGCAATGATGAGCGATGCATAAAGTCCATTAAATGTATTTATTTTTATGTAAAAAAATAAAATAAAATAAAATAAATAAATAAACTTTTTTTTTTGGCAACTATTAAATTATAACTAATATTTATTTTCATATTTTAATTCCATTTATTTTCATATTTTAATTAATTAAAAGAAAACTTTTCAACATAATGTCTTTAATAACTTGATATGGGGTAGGTGCTCCAGTAATTGACATCTATCCCGAAATAATTAATAAATAAGAAAAATAATAAAATCATATATTTTACATATACAAATTTTAACAATTTATGTCAAACACTGGAGCATAGGGTGCTAATAACTGGTAAAATGAATAACTAGCAGTGTCAAACACTGGAACATAGGGTGCCAATTACTGAAAAAATGAAAAACTGACAGTGTCAATTACTGGAACATTGAGTGGGTGTCAAATAAAAATTCATAAAAAAAAAAAAAATAATAATAATAATAATTGTTATCAAATGTATATATTTTAACATATATGTGGTTCTGAATGCCTTTCATACCATATGTACTAACTTAAGATTTCTAAAAATATTTTCTGATAACTAGAACATTAACATCAGAGATTGCTCTAAAAGTGTCAATCACTGGTGCACTTACCCTGTATAGTGTCCAGACAAAAAATAAACAGTTTTTAGAACTCTTTTAAAAAGTATAACATCTATGCAGTATCTAAAAAAATTCATCAGTTTTTACTAAAAAAAATGGCCAACTTTCATCACCAAAGCAGTTAAATCTAGACCAATCAAAAATAGGAGTAGTCCACCCGGATGTATTCCCCAAAAACTCTTTGCTTTATTTATATAAATTATTTCAGATCGATGGTTCAACCAATCGTTTTAAAAGTATGGATGAGCTATTTCGAAAGATACTCATAATGAAAATTTGCCCTCCTCGGGAGGGGGAGGGGGCGCCACCAGGGGGGAAGCAATGCTCCTACATTTACAAAAAAAAATTCCCAGTTGAATATCACTATTATAAATAATTATATTTAATTTCATAATGATTATTAAAAAAAAAACTCCTTTTATGTACATTTATACGAAATTTCGTCCTATACCACCACGTTAAAAATTTAGAAAAAGCGGGATGGCAACGCCACCTGTTGGAAGATTTCCACCAAACGTTGATAGACACTAATATATGTCAAGCTGCAACTACATATCAAATTTTATGAAATTTTCTGCAGTAGTTACTGAGATACAGTTGTCATAAAATTTTGTCACACACACACAGACAGACATTTTCTAAAAATTGTTAAATCGTGTTCTAAACCTCTTGAATCCATTAAAAGCCCGAAGTCGATTGCGAATCCAGTACTTTCTTCTATTGAATATGGAAGAAAGTAACTTATTCATGCAAAGCCTGACTAATGCAGGGCAAGCGAGACTAATGCCCCTGGCTTTCTTGTTAGGTTTGCCTTCTCTTCTGAATTAATCTTAAAACTTACTTTATTGCCTTCTTAAAGTAATAGAATTAAGTGAAGAAATACAAGGAGGGGGGGGGGGTCAATATAGGTGAAACTCCAATTAGAGGGAGCTCCAAAGAGATTTCGCTCAGGGCCTCTAGAGTTGTAGGTTCGCCATTGCTTGAGCAAAAAACAGTAGTGGTATATACTCCATTTTTCAGTAGGGAACTTGAACTTCCCATAGTGTACTATGATTTTAAATAACATACACTGCTCGACATTGAAAATGCAACACCAAGAAGGAATGATAATAACGGAATGAAATTTGTTGGACACATACATTATAGTAGGAAGAACAATTGATTAAAATTTCAGGAAATTTGGAGTAATATGTACTGAGAAAACAGTACGTAAAGCAGCGACCTCTGTGAGCAATAACAGCACATATCTGCCTAGGCATTGAATCGAACAGCGATTGGATGACATGTACGGGTAGAGCACTTCATGAAGCTTCAACACGATGCCACAATTCATCGATCGAAGTTACTGGTGAGTGGTGGGGGGAGGCAGTTGCTTTTCAACGATTAAACAGTCATTTTCATTGGTGCGAGATCAGGAGAACGCGCTGGCCAGAGCAACAGTCGAACACATTCGGCATCAATGAAGGTCCAGACAATATGGACAACTTGCGGTCGTGCATTGTCCTGCTTAAATGTTGCGCTTCGGAGGCCTTGAACATAGGGCAGAGCTATGGACCTTAACTCGTCAGAAATGTAATGGCTGGTATTCAGAGTGGCGGGAATGTAAACAAGAGGTGACCGGGACGTGTATCCAATGGTACATCATACCATCAATCCAGGCGGTGACTCAGTATGCGGCTACCAAAATTCTGATTACCCTCAAAACTGCATCACTGATATGGGCGCGATTAATGTGTGATCAACGATGAACCTGGACGCAGGAATAGCGTGAAGTCACTTTTCAGACAAGTCACAATCCTGTTTACAGCATCAAGATTGCCTTATAAGTATTTAACGGCATTATGAATAATGCACATTGCCAGCATCATCACACTGTCCATCATTTGCAATGATGTTATGGGCTCCCATTGGATACACGTCTCGATTACTTCATGTTCGTATTCCTGGAACTCTGAACAGCGACCATTAAATTTCTGATGAGTCAAGGCCCGCCCCTCTGCCCTGTATTCGAGGCCTCCGTAGCCCAAAATTTAAGCCAGATAATGCACGACCGCAAGTTGTTTGTATTGTCTGGACCTTCTTTGATACAGAATGTGTTCGACTGTTGCTCTGGCCAGCACGTTCTCCTGATCTCGCACCAATGAAAATGACTGTTTAATCGTTGAAAAGCGACTGCCCCCCCCCACCACCACTCACCAGTAACTTCGATCGATGAATTGTGGCATCGTGTTGAAGCTTCATGAAGTGCTCTACTCGTACATGTCATCCAATCGCTGTTCGATTCAATGCCTAAGCAGATATGTGCTGTTATTGCTCACAGAGGTCGCTGGTTTATGTACTGTTTTCTCAGTACATATTACTCCACATTTCCTGAAATTTTAATCAATTGTTCTTCCTATTATAATGTATGTGTCCAACAAATTTCATTCAGTTTCAGTTATTATCATTCCTTCTTGGTGTTGCATTTTCAATGTCGAGCAGTGTATATTAGTTTCAAGGTAGAGTCCTGCATCGGGTCGGGTAACCCGATTTTACCCGAACCCGACCCGACCCGCGGGTCGGGTTCGGGTCGGGTTGACAGAATTTTTTCTCTTGCGGGTCGGGTTCGGGTCGGGTTGACTGATCTTTTTTTCGTGCGGGTCGGGTTGACTGAATTTTTTTTCTTGCGGGTCGGGTTCGGGTTCGGGTCGGGTTTGGTTTTCAACAAGTCGGGTCGAGTTGAGAACACCTTTCAAAATTTTTTTTACGATTATAAACATAAATTTATAGGCATGTTTACAACTATGTAGCTAATTTAAACATTCTGCACATACTAGACATGTATCGGTTGGTTGGTTGGTTGGAGGACTTAAGGCCGATTGACTCCAGATGTGTGCTAGGCCTATAGGGGATTTGCCCCCCGTTTGAGTCTTTCTAAGGGGTCATAGCCCGTACTTACGCGTGTTTCGGAGGAAAGCACGGAAATGAGCGCGACCTGGGATCGAACCCGACACCTCCCATCTACCAGCTTCGAGTGCAGAACCGCTCGGCCGCTGGTAGGCAGACATGTACCGGAGCTCCCTATTCGTATCCGCGGATATCCGCCAGAAAAATAGATCCGTATTTGTATCTGGATCTGTTTTCTTTTCTTCAACGGAACTAATATGTATCTTTTGTAGAAATTGTATGAAAATTAGAAAAGTATTATAAATCTTTATCGACTGTTGTTAATATATAAATTAAAGAAATACAAATACAGTATAACCTCGCATTTGCATTCTGGAAATTGAAAAGATTTCGCAGTTTACAAGTTTTTTTTTTTTTTTTAACTTTTTTCTATATTTAGTAGAAGAAAGTATTAGATTCTATCAACTTTTGGTGTCAACCGCTCGACGGATGGCACTGCTATACAGCGATTTCTGCAATTTCTGGGGAGGCTATATCTCAGGTTCTGTTGCGTATAATCTAACAAAACTTGATATGTGAGAAGACCAATATGAGATATTATGCCGATTCAATTTGAATGCCTATCAGCCAACAGGTGGCGCTGCTACACAGCAATTTCCGCAATTTAAGGAAAGGCTATATCTCAAGAACTACTGCACATAATTTCATATAAATTTGTATGTAGGTGCCATTTAATATATATTAGTGCCTGCCAACTTTTGGTGTAAACCGCTTGTGATATAGATTATCACATATTATAAAATTTATATTTTTCTCTTTAAAGGATAGGTAAATTCTCTAAATAAGTTAAATTATACATTAGATTCTTTAATCTTAAACAACTACTTAAAATATAATGATATAACGATTTTATCCAATAAATAATAAATTTTACAATATGCGTTTTCTAATTTTTATATCTTCCCTTTCATATCTTTCTCAATGTAACTGAAACATTTTTGATCTATTCCCAGTATTCTATTAATAAGCTTGACGTACTGGAAATTCTTTTTGCGCTGTAAATGATAATGTTTTGACTTATTTCTATCAGTTTGTTTTGTGAAACTAGAAAATAATTAATTCGGTCTGTTTTAATCTTACATCGAAATGTAACTCATGCACCCTCTTGTCGCTAATTTACATCAACGGTTAGAGGAAATTTTTGCTTAGCTAGTTATTTTCCCAGGGTCCAAATCTTGGCGAAATCATGCCAACATTCACTAACAATGGTCAATAAATTACTCGTCGCTTTTTAAAAATATACATATGAATATTCCTAGCGTAATGCAACCATTCTCTATCCTAAACTTTGAACTTGGCGTGTATGATTCAACGCCAAATGCATTGTCATCGTTTTGCTTCAGTTTAGGAGCTGACACTTTGGTACTGTTTACTGCCCATGTAACATGTAAAATCTCAAGAGCGACTCGGGCCTGGGGCCCGGCTTGATCCTCGGTACTGTTTCCCCCACTTCGGAATGTTTTTCTTTAAAAAACTTATTATGTTCTTTTAATAGACTATGGTCACGTGCATTGGAAAATTTTCAATAAACTTGCAAGAGAACAAAATATGTCTCTGAGTTAATTCCGAGCCTGGACTTTGAATAGAAATTAAGTTCTAATAATGTTCTTACTTTTCAGCCAACATCATCAACGAAAATATTCTTTTTACGACGGCCAAGTCATCTTCTTGATACCGCTCAACAGGTGGCGCTGCTACACAGCGATTTCTACAATTACAAGGAAAGCTATATCTCATGTTCTATTGCGTATCATCAAACAAAACTTAATATGTGAGAAGGCGATATTATGAGACATTATGCTGACTCAGTTTGAATGCTTGTCGGCCAATAGGTGGCGTTGTTTGTTATACTGCAAATTTCATCGATAACAGGATGGCTATATCTCTATGCCATATAACTGTACGAACCATGATATGTGAGATAACCATTATAAAATCGCATTGTTTAAGAAGTTATTTAAAGACGATAAAACTGTCTCTCTTTGGATGCTTAGTGTTAGATTTCCCTAAGATGAAAATTATTTGCATTCATCACTTTAAACTTTTTAATAATAGTTTTAATAAATTATTCGCACTTAGTGAATTTGACAGAAAAATGTAGAAGAATGTCTTGTGGTGACCACAACATACTAGTTTTTTTTATAATTTACCAACTGTGTGAGAATGAAAATTTACTTTATTTTATATAATGTTATATCATTTTACCTTGTTTTGCATGATTTTTAGATGAATAAGTAATGTTGATTTATTTTTCGGGTTTCGGGTCGGGTTCGGGTCGCAAAAAAATCTCTGTTGCGGGTTCGGGTCGGTTTTCGGGTTGATAAAAATTTTTTTGTCGGGTTCGGGTCGGGTTGATGAAATTTTTTTTTTCGGGTTCGGGTCGGGTTTCGGGTTGATTTAAAATTCATCTGTCGGGTTCGGGTCGGGTAAAACCCGACCCGCGCAGGACTCTATTTCAAGGAATTCTGTGAATATTTACAGGAGTAAGAGGCAAAGGACAGACAGGCAAACCGAAGTTATAGAAAATTTTCAGCTTTGTTGAAAAGTGTTAAAAAAGAATAATATTTACGAGTGTTTTTATAATTTATAAAAAATTTAAAAATGTTTTTAACTTCCAATATTATGCAAATAAAGTATATTTGTTTATGTTTAAAGATTAATTCATTTTTTTGATTCATATCATTTTAGTTCCTCATCATACTATAGGTATGGGGAGCTTAGGTATTTGTGAATTTTTTCGACTTCGATTTTTTAACTTTTTTAAACACTTTTGAAGTTCAACGAATCCGAAAATAACAAAATTGATATGATGCCCGTCCGTACGTTGTGTGTTATCTTGTTAGTCTGTGTACATGATATCTCACGAACAAATGATCGTAGAAAGGCCGGACGTCAGATCAATTGTAAAATATTACTTTATGATTCTGGCAAGAACCCTATTGATTTACAATATTCTAATTAAAAAACTTTTTTAGTTATTTCAATTTTCCGAAAAGTCATAATCTCAAAAATTCGAATATGGAGTCAAAAACGGATGTTATCATTTGAAAACTAGTATATTGTAGCCACCACAACACTCTCTTCTATATTTTCCTATACAAATTTACTTAGTACAAATAATTTTTTAAAACTATTATTTATTAACATTATATACCATAATGAATGCAGACGATTTTCATCTTAGAGGAAACTAACACTAAATATATAGACAGTTTTATTCTCTATAAATAGCATATTAAAAACACGTTTTCATGATGGTTATCTCATATATCGAGTTTCGTATCGTTTATGCCATAGAAGTTGAGATATAGCCTGCCGTTCTCAGGAAAAATTGCAGTATAGCAACGCCACCTACTGGTCGATGTTCATCCAAATTGAATCAGCATGTCTTCTTACTTATCAAGTTTTGTTTGATTATACACAGCGGAAACTGAGATATAGCCTTCTTTAAATTGCGGTAATCTCTGTATAGCAGCGCTACCTGTTGAGCGATAGGCACTAATTTATGTCAAGCTGCATGTAAATATAAATTTATATGCAATTCTGTGCAGTAGTTACTGAGACATAGCTTTCCCCCTAAATTACGGAAATCGCTGTATAAATATAGCAGCGCCACCTGTTGAGCGATTGACATCAAAAGTGGATAGGCACTAAATAAGATCAAGGTGCATATACATATAAGTTTATATGCACTTTGGTGCAGTAGTTCCTGAGATACAGCTGTCACAAAATTTTTGTCACACACACAGACATACATTTTCTATAAATGGTCAAATCGTGTTCTAGACATCTCAAAATGTTAAAATCCATCCAAAATCGGAATGCAAAAAATTTTTTACGAATACAATACTTTCTTCAATTCAACTGAATGTAGAAGAAAGTAAAAATGAAGTTGATGCACATTTTAAGGGCGTATCAGATTCAGCAACTTTAGAAACAACCAATTTTTGAGCCGACTTTAGCGCCGATTTTTCCTCGACAAAAACACCGTAGAGGTTACAATAGTCGGGTGAAAAGTTGGATGAAAGAAGACTAACTTCTGACGCTTATCACTTTTCTTGGCGCGAATAAAATACGCAATGATTAGCGTTAAAATTCCCTTTCATTTGTGTAAAATATCGCATTATTATTTCTATTTTGATCTTTTTTACAACTATTGTCATAACGCCATACGAAAATAAAAACGATTAATTGAAAATTCTTATCATTTAACGGTAAAATAAACGTGCTTAACGATAATATTTCTTCTTCAAATCTTCACTTGAAGGGATTCCCGTGTTCCGCCATCTTGGAAATATGACGTATCAAAATAGCGCATCCTGATTGGACGAATCCGAGGAGAAATTGAGTATACGGACAATTTTATCAAGGCAGCTCTGAAAAAGTTGGGCAACTTCGGTCTGCGCTATCACACTGGGAGTAGAGACAATTTTTTCCGAAAAATCGGCGCTAATCAGTGGTTGGCTCTAAAATCGCCTGTAAAGTCGTCGAGTCTGATACGCCCTTTAGACGACCCCCTAACCAAAATTTAACTGTAACATTAATAACTGGGCATTTTTACCAATCGATCGATACTAGCCGCATATTTATATGATAATTCACGGCGCGAAATTAGTTGGAATAGTTTTTTTTCCCTCTAACTGTACAATAAAACTTATAATGAATAAGTTAAAAAAAAAAAAAAAAAAAACTTGAATAAATTCTATAAAATAAAAAATAAAAAAACCTTGCAACAATTGTTTCGTGTCGAAATAAAATACGACCCTTCGTTAGACAAAGTAGGAACGAGTACTGTAAACAAAAGAGTTTCTAACTGATCCATCAGACTATTTTAACTATGTAACTGTAAAGGGCGTATCAGATTCAGCAACTTTAGAAACAACCAATTTTTGAGCCGACTTTAGCGCCGATTTTTCCTCGACAAAAACACCGTAGAGGTTACAATAGTCGGGTGAAAAGTTGGATGAAAGAAGACTAACTTCTGACGCTTATCACTTTTCTTGGCGCGAATAAAATACGCAATGATTAGCGTTAAAATTCCCTTTCATTTGTGTAAAATATCGCATTATTATTTCTATTTTGATCTTTTTTACAACTATTGTCATAACGCCATACGAAAATAAAAACGATTAATTGAAAATTCTTATCATTTAACGGTAAAATAAACGTGCTTAACGATAATATTTCTTCTTCAAATCTTCACTTGAAGGGATTCCCGTGTTCCGCCATCTTGGAAATATGACGTATCAAAATAGCGCATCCTGATTGGACGAATCCGAGGAGAAATTGAGTATACGGACAATTTTATCAAGGCAGCTCTGAAAAAGTTGGGCAACTTCGGTCTGCGCTATCACACTGGGAGTAGAGACAATTTTTTCCGAAAAATCGGCGCTAATCAGTGGTTGGCTCTAAAATCGCCTGTAAAGTCGTCGAGTCTGATACGCCCTTTAATGTTCTTGCACACAGCTTTATACTATGTTCAGAGTATCAGAGTCGAGTTATTACTTTCTCTTACCCATAAGGTAGAGAAAGTATTGTTTTAGGGCCAAATTTTCGAACGTGAGTTTTTGTTATACTTACACGTTTTGAGGCCCCCTGAATCTGAAAATCACGATTTTAGCGAATGGTCTGTCTGTTATCAGCATAGCTCAAGAACAAATAGTAGCAGAAAGTCCAAACTTGGTATTCTAAATGTGTATGGTATAGGGATGCTACACTAAACTTTTTGTTGAGATGAAGCAAATGATTTGTGTACAGGGACACCCAAGATAATTGAAACAGGGTTCCCACTCAATTTCAAAAATAAAGTTCCCTGACTTTTCCAGGTCTATTTAAGAAAATTCCAGTCACAAAATTTGATTCATAGCATAAAACATAACATAGCTCACGACATAACAGACAACATAGTAATGAGACTGGTGAGTGCTCAAAAAGCATTTTCCAGGTTTAAATAATAATTTTTCCAGGTTTTGGGGCAATATTTGCAATTTTCTCTGATTTTTTTTCATAACTTTAAAATTCCCTGACTACTCCAGGTTTTCCCTGACCCGTGGGAACCCTGTTCAAATACATTACGTCTATGGGGGAAAGCGCAGGTAAGTACAGTTTAACATCTGTACACTGCACTAAACCAAATGAAACGAATATATATTTTTTTGAAGTGAAAACTTCTTTAGGCGCGTTGAGCACTTTTGGGTGAACAAAAAATCTTTGAACTCCCGTCATCGTCAGCTGACGCTTTCCATTTGAAGTGAAAACTTTTGGGTGAACAAAAATCATTGAATTCGCATCATCGTTAGCATACGCTTTCCATCCTTGTATGATACAAATAATGTATCATACAATTAACTTGCTAATGTGAAGTGTTAATAATTATATACTGTATATTGTTTTAAAGTCTGGTGCGGCTCTACACGACTTCTCTCATCTCCGGGCACTGTCTCTATTGCAGTTAGACCTCACAAAACCGTGAGAAAGCCCAAAACTGCCATTTTCTCACGTTTTTAAAATCTGGTGCGGCTCTACACGACTTCTCTCATCTCCGGGCACTGTCTCTATTGCAGTTAGACCTCACAAAACCGTGAGAAAGGCCAAAGCCGCAATTTTTCTCACGTTTTTACAATCTGGTGCGGCTCTACACGACTTCTCTCATCTCCGGACACTTTCTCTATTGCAGTTAGACCTCACAAAACCGTGAGAAAGGCCAAAGCCGCCATTTTTCTCACGTTTTTACAATCTGGTGCGGCTCTACACGACTTCACTCATCTCCGGACACTGTCTCTTAAAGATTGCAGCCGGAAACGTTGCAGTTAGACCTCACAAAACCGTGAGAAAGGCCAAAGCCACCATTTTTCTCACGTTTTTACAATCTGGTGCGGCTCTACACGACTTCTCTCATCTCCGGACACTGTCTCTATTGCAGTTAGCGTATTAAATAAAAATGTAATATAATTTTTGTAGTAGTAGTTTATATTAATGAATAAAAAAACACTTCTTTTAAAAGTATTTCCTACACAATAAAATATTTCCTGACGATTCAAGAAATACACACGTAATTGTTCACGTTTTCACTTCTGTCGGCACTCCCGAAGTGCAACTGTTTTTTTTTTTTTTTTTTATATATCAGGGTTCATACTCAAATATGGGGAAAAAATTCCCTGAGTTCCCAGACAAGTTTCAAGAAAATATTGGCGACATATTACAAGAAACGCTCTTCTAGACAGGACAGAATACAGCTACATCCACTGTATGATGTCATATTACTGTCGATCATGATAGAAATTCAGATAGAAATCATTATTTACATGCATATTTTCACAATACTTAATCATCTAAATTTTGATACGAAGCTAAACAAGAAAAACATAACTTGAGAGAAAAAAAAAAAAAAAAAAAAAAAAAACGTTTGTTTTTCCAGGTTTTATAATTGATTTTCCCTGACTTTTAATGAAAATTTTTATTTTCCCTGACTTTTTTAAACAAATTCCAAATACCCTGAGGTGTATGAACCCTGTATATGCATAAAAACATGTCTCATGTAGAATATGGTAGGGAAATCATTCACTGTTCGTTTACAGGGCTACACAAAAGAACTAGATAAAAGTGCGACAATAGTTACAAATTGGTGGAAGTGTATTTCAGGCTGGGCCATATATTATTACTGTAGGATTATATTTAGGTGCACCATGTGGTCTGTATATAATCTTCGAAAGATATAACAGGGCTGCAAATAGTTAAGCGATAACATTATTTTTTGTTGTTAGTGGATGTGCTTTACTAGTAATATTTTACCATTTCCAGGAAGGCTGTTCGGGAATTGAAATGAATTCCTCATAGAGATATGGTAAATTAATGTATGTTTTTAAGCTATATATTCATTGCTTGTTTTTGTATATTTACACATTTTGAGGCTTCCCGATTACCGTAGTCAAGTTTTTTAACGTTTGATCTTTGTCTGTGTCTCTTAGAGTGACTTAAAAACGAATAATTTTAGGAGATCCAAATGTTGTATTTTGAAATTAATATAAGTTTGCTGCTGGAAAAGTTTGATCAAGATTGATAAGTTTCAAGGAATGTTGCGTGTGAAAATTGTCTGAATAATTTTAAGTGAACTTTTAATTTTAATAACAGATTTAAATTCGATATAAATGTAGGTGCATTAATGAAATGGGGGGTTGAGGGGAGCAGTAGCCCCCCTCACACAGAAACAATTATTATATAAAACTCTTCCGAAGCCTAATTTGAATTGTTTAACATAGGTTTACATAACAGTACTCATTATCTTACCTCTTAATCTCCAACCTGTATTTATAGTATTACATTTCAGGGTAAGAGAAAGTCGTGTGAGTGACACACCAGATTATTTTTCCTCATATTCCATTTATTATTATACACTTTTAAAAGAGTGACATTGTTGCTTTTTAAACACAAAATAAAGAGATTTGTTTTTTTTAGATATGGGGAATTTATATCATGGTGAAGAAATTACTATAAATCTTCGGTCTCACATGGAACTTCCTACTCAATCCATCCAGTATGAATGGTCAAGAATCGGACCCGACTTTGAGCCCAGACAGAATTTGCCTAGTAATATGAAACTGAGTAGAGATGGTAGTGCCTTGATTATCAAGGAGCACCGAAACTATGGAGACATGATATTGACGTGTGTCGTCTATTCCAACAAGAACTTTACTTTGGGCAGAAGGAATTTCTTTTTGAAAAAACTTGGTAAGACTTTAAGACTATCGTTTGTGTTAGTAGGATTTTTCAGGTTTATAAACAAGGGTAAAATTAAATTAAAAGACTTTCAAAATGGTAAGTTGTGCCATCTTAAAATTAAATATTCTTATAAGCAGGTTGCAAAAATTCATTTACATTTAATCACAGCTAACTCTGAAAATATGTATTTTTTCCCGCCAATTTCAGAAATTATTGATAGGGAACTATTTCACAGTTAATGGCCAGAGTTTGCAGTTTTTTTCAAAGCTAGTTTCCAAAGTACTTGAAATAAAATTTTACCTTTATCATAGCTGCCAACATTTCTAATTTTTTAAATCATAATTATCACCAGTATTTTTTTAAAAATCAATATGCCACATATATTTTCGATGAATAATAAAAATTAAATAAACTGGAAACATTTATAAAAACTTTCCAGTATGAAGTCTCCATTGAAAAAAGATGTAGACACTATATTTTTTCAGCCGATTTTTGAAATGCAAGTTCAATTCGCTTGTATTTGATTTAATTTAGATTTAATTGCCAAAGTACGCAATTTTGTGTGGCCGAACAATAAAATTCATGCTTATGTATCTCACGAGATAGAAAAAAGGCAATTTGTTGAACGTCTTAATTTGCCACTTCATTTTGCTTAGTGGAGCACTTTGTGAGTGGTTATTTTCAGATCTATCAAATAAATAAGTTTTAATTCTTTAACGTGCATTGCTTAATTTTGTTTGAAAATTGCTAAACTAATTTCAAAAATAGCTATTAACCACATAGCTGATAATAAATATGTAAAAAAAAAAAAAAAAAAAATAGGAGAAATATTTTGTTTGAAACATCTTTCTGTTAACCTTATTAAATTTAAATAATATTTATTTTAATAAATAATAAACTTTATAACTCAACATTATAAAATACCTAATCTCGCAAATTTGCTTCAAGTAAAAATAATAGCTATGCTGCTATCTACCGAACAGAGAAAGAACAAAAGTCTATAAATTCATTAAAACGGGGGGAAAATGTTAAAAAATCGCTTCAAGTGTAATATTTTTTTTGTTACATTATTTCTTTTCTTTCTAGAATCTACTGAGAAACCAAATCTCGCGTTCAAAACTCGAGTCAAACGGAAACGCAGATATCTTGAAAAGTTTTATGCACAGCCATTCTGGAATACTCAACATTTCCCTAAATACAGAAGAGATTCTAGCCATTTAGAAAATACAGATTCATATTCAGATTACGAAACACAGACAATTCCATACGAAGATAAAATTGCACCTGATCAGTCTCCCCTGGTTGAAGACTTATCGGAAATTAGCAGCTCTCCGCAATCTACTTCGCAGTTTTCTATCATCGATAAACCTAAAGAAACTGTTTTGAATTTCTATGGAAACACTCCATTCCCTAAGATGTTTGTAACAGAATCAGAAGTGAAGGACCAGGAAAAAACATCGCTTAATCCTCTGAATGGCCTGATCAAAGAAGCAAATAGCATTGTGGAATCAGACGATGACAGAAAAGATTTAGAGTATTCTGTGGTCAAGACTGTTGAAGAAAAACCAACATTTGAAGATAAGGAATCCATGTTGATAGCTGATTGCAATGTCGATGCTGATTGTGGTATTAATGCTGTTTGTTTTCATATTGAAACAACACAGAAATTCTGCAAATGCTTGCCACATTATAGGGGAAATGGAATGTTCTGCTGGATGTTTTAAAAAGAAGAATATTTGTCCAGTTTTAATATTACTTTTTTTTTTTCAAATTTAACAGTTAATTACAATAAAGAATTTTAAACGCAAATCTAATAAAGAATTTATATCATTGAATTTTCTGCACATTTATCATAAATGAAAATACTTCTGCTCTTTTGACTTCACACTTTCTTTTGCAGTTAGTGCTCAACTTACAATAGCTACTTTTTAAAATGTCTTAATTGTATCTAAAACAATCTGGTGTGTCACTCATACGACTTTCGCTTACCCTGCACTCTGCACTACAGTACTTTAAAGATAGGTTGCAGATTGTCATAGGACTAATAATTAAATCTACTTTAAAAATAATCTACAATAGATTGAGGAACAGTTTTATTTAAACATGTACTTCTGTGTAAGGGGGCTACCGCCCCTTTCAACCCTTGCTTAATTAAAGTGCCTACATTTATTTAAAAAAATAAAGTAAAAGAATAAAAAAGAAAAGAAAATTCAAGGCTGTTATTAATTAACCTTCAAACTTGCCATTGTTTATCAAATTTTTCCAACTTAATAAGAACTTTAAAATATCAAATTTGAATTTCCTGCAGTTATTTCTTTTTAAGTTATGCTGGTAACAGATACACATACAGATCAACTGCTAAGAGCACCTCAAAACGGGATATTATAAAAAAAACCTTTATTCATAGTATGGGTATGAAAAATTTATTTTCCATCCCGAGCAATAGTCATTGATGTAGTAAAATGCAGCAAAGCACTTCCATCAATTACATTCAATAGAAAAGAACGTTTTGCTTAATTTTCGGTAGCCCTGTATATTGTCTATAAACTATATGCACATCAGATCGTGTATTTAAATTTAGTTTTATATGAAAAAGACCTAATGGAAAATGAAATAAACTTTCAGCACTTTCAGAGTATAGTCCCAATATATCCAAATACTTTGGGCAGCCCTGTAAAACGAATGCAGGCTTCGCAGCATTCCTAAAATTTTATGCTAATTATATTACATTGTCACCACTCTTTTAAAACAATACTTTTTCATAAAATATTTTTGTATTAGACCAAAGAACATTAAAAAATATTCAAGAAAATTTTCTTATTGACGATAGTGGTGACAATATAATAAAATGAGAGTAAAATTTTAGGAATGCTGCGAATGATGAATGATTTCCATACCACAATTTACACAAAATATGATTTCATGTATATAAAAGAATGTCTATTCCAATTTGTTTAGGGCAGTATATAGAGATCAGAAATTTCCCCATACCAGAAATTTCCCCCATAGATGTAATGTATTTGAATTCTCTTTAATGTCCCTGTAAATGAACCACTTGCTTAATCTCAATGAAAAGTTTAGCGTTGCATCAGTTTATGACACAGATTTATAATGCCCAGTTTCGACTACCTGATTTGTTCATGAGATATGCTGACAGACACACAAACACACATATGGACCAACCACTAAAAACATGATTTTCGGATTCAGGGGACCTCAAAACGTGTAAATATAACAGAAACTCAATTTCGAAAATTTTACCCAAAAGCAACACTTTCGCTACCTTCTATATGAGTAAGAGGAAGTAAAAAACTTGTTTCATAAATTACTGATTCGAAAACATGATGATACTTGTAGTACGATTTCTACAATTTCTGTTCAGCATTAAAGTAACAAATTTTTACTCTGTATTACTATTTTTACTTTGTATACATTATTAATTGCAGATTATATTTTTAATTGTAAAAATCCTTTAATTTTTTTCCCTCAGTTAACTTTTAACAATGAAATGTTTAAATTTTGAATAAGAAAAATTTGATTTTTTTCTTCTTTTTTTTCCCTCAGTTATATCATGACTTAGTTTGACAGTTCTTTGTATTATATACAACAAAAATGATGAAAAAATCAATATGCCATAATTTTTTTTTTTATTTTTATTAACTTAAGAATTATATTGGTCACTAACCTTATTTGTCTCATTCCTGATCCCAACACTAAAAATTTGTTGTTAAAAGGTACTGCATGCAATAACGCTACAAATTTTCTCGGAAAAATATTTATTTTCATGCAGACAAGTGTTTGTAAGCATACCATAATATTAGATAACTTCTATAGGAGAGTGCAAAATGATAAACACCACAATAAAACAGTCGGCAGCAAAATTATTTGAGCACTAGCAATAATTACTAAGTAAAAAAAGTACACTTAATACTGCTTTGTTAAAATAAATCCTTGTCAAGTTATGTTATTAGTCATGAAATTGCGAATTCACAAAAAAAAAAAAAAAAAAAAAAAAAAAATAGAAGAAGAAATACCAGAAATTTTAGTGAGAAAAAGCATTCATATGGAAAGATAACATGTAATTTATTGCAGAGATGCACAATTCCCTCATTATGAAAAATACTAATTTTAATTAGGTTTAGAAGTCATATGAAATTGATATTATAGTCTTATTTTATTAATTTAACCATAAAAAAAAGTGGAATTTCAATATTGAAAATGAAATAAATACCTGAAATCATGTAAATTACATGAACACAATTATCCCTGGAAAACTGAAAAGTAAATCTACGAAAATGCTCTGAAGTCAGCTGAAAAATCTAATCTTTGTACTAAATAAATAAATAAACTAGTTTGCATAGGTGGACTCTGCTCAGTTCCCCATCATATGTATGTTCTCATAAATTTCTTGTACAGGACATATTATAATCATGTTAAGAGAAATGAATTTGAATAAACACTTGACACAGTGACAGAACGAAATCCTTGCCTAATACGCTACCCACCATTCAGTTCGATATATTTATCTCATTCTAATCTATTAATTTATTTTATTGGGATCAATTTCATAGTTTATTTTCAGGCTACTATTTCCAATGCAACTTTCCCAAAAATGCATACTTATATGAAATATCGCCCCATTTTGCTAGGTTAATAAAATCTTAAATTTCGAATAACTTACGAAATTTTTCTATTAGAATATTTGTAGTCAATCATGTTCATACAAGTATCATAAATGTTATTTTGAAATTGTCTGATATATTTATGATCCTCAAAATAAACGTTTATACTCGATTTTGCCTTATTCTGCCATTTTAAGTAAATTGTAAATTCCAAATAACTTACGAATTTTTTAAACTGGAAAATTCATACTCTATGGTATTCATGTTAGTATTCTAAATAATATTTCAAAAGTGATGTGACATCTTTACGATGAAAATATCCCTCAAGATTGACGTTTGTGTAAAATTTTGCCCTATTCTGTTATGATAAGAAATTCGTAAAATTCTAATAACTTACGAAATTTTTATATTGGAAAATTCATAGTCAATAATATTCATACCAGTATCGTAAATAATATTTCTAAAGTAGTCTGAAATCTTTTCGATGAAAATATCCCTCAAAATTGACATTTATGTGAAATTTTTAAAGTAGCATGTTTATAGTACTGATGTTCATTCCGGCATCAAAACTGATATTTTAAAACTGGTCTGACATTTTTACAGCAAAAATTTTTCATTTAATGCAAGTTTAAGTGAAATTTTGCCCAATTCCCCCATGTTAAGAAAATCATAAATTTCAAATAACTTACGAAGTTTTTTAATTCGAATGTTGCAAATAAATAGGGTTCTTGCCAGTGTCGAAAGTAATATTTTAAAACTGGTCGGACCTCTGCGATCATTTGTTCGTGAGATATCGTGTAAACAGACTAACAAACTAACGGACTAACACACTAACAGACACCATATAAAGTTTGTCATTTTCAGATTCCTCACACCTGAAAACGTGTAAAAAAGTCAAAAAACGGAGGTCGAACATTTTCACGATTACCTAAGTTCCCCATACCTATATGATGGGGAACTAAATGGTTCCTGCTAAATTTAAATTTGTACTTGTTTTTCTAAAATTTAATATTATCTTTTTGAGTTTAATAAAAGTAAAAAATTAATAAGATGCATTTTTTGCATCTTTTAGTTCCAAAATATTCAAAAAATAAAAACACAATTTTAATAAATTCCTTAGGTAATGAATAATTCTATAAACAAATTTCCACATAAAACTAGTTGGCATAGGTGGACTCTGCTCAGTTCCCCATCATATTTATATTCTCATAAATTTCTAGTGCAAGACATATTATAATCATGTTAAAAGAAATTAATTTGACCAAAGCTTAATACAGTGACAGAATGAAATCCCCGCCAAATAGGCTATCCACCGTTCACTTCGATATATTTATCTTATTCTAATCTATTAATTTATTTTATCAGGGTCAATTCTGTTGTTTAGTTTTCATGCTACTATTTCCAATACAATAATCCTCAAAATTCATATTTATATGAAAAATTTACAATTTCACTATGTTGATAAAATCGTAAATTACGAAATTTTCTTATTAGAATATTTGTATTCAATCATGTTGAAACAAATATCATAAATGTAATTTTGAAGTTGTCTAATGTATTTATGATCCTCAAAATGGAAATTTATGCTCAATTTTGCCTTATTCTGACATGTTAAGTAAATCGTAAATTCCAAATAACTTACGAATTTTTTAAATTGGAAAAATCATAGTCTATGATATTCATGCCAGTATCCTATATAATATTTCGAAAGTGGTTTGACATCTTTACGATGAAAATATCCCTCAAGATTGACGTTTATGTGAAATTTGGCTCTATGCTGCCATGTTAAGAAATTCGTAATTTTCCAATAACTTACGAAATTTTTATATTGGAAAATTCATAGTCATTAATATTCATGCCAGTGTTCTAAATAATATTTCAAAAGTAGTCCGACATCTTTACGATGAAAATATCTCTCAAAATTGACGTTTATGTGAAATTTTGCCCCATACTCCCATGTTAAGAAATTCGTAAATTTCCAATAACTTGCGAAATTTTCAAAGTAGCACATTTATAGTTACTAATCAGTGGCGCACCCAGAATTTCTGTCTGGAGGGGGCTGAAGAGTAATTGGGTCCTACAGTATAGTAATAGGTTTATGTCCATATACGCAGCAACGGCGGCTCATGAACCGAAAATAGATGAAGAGCTGAGAAATAACATTTAAGTAGTTTTAATGCATAATTTTAATTAAAAATACTCATTTTATTTAAATGTAAATTTATACTCTATAAATGAATACAGTGTAAAATATTAGGTGAAATGGCTCTTCACCTATTTTCGGTCCATGAGCCGCCACTGGTACGCAGACATATGCATAGTAAAGAATCTGTTTTAAATGTTTCTTTTGAAATAAATGAATGAATGAATGAAACTGAATTTAAGTTGAATAGCACAATTGTCGAATTTATCTCCGTATATAATGTGCAAGTAATTCGGTCAGTTGGGGGTTGAAATTGAACTTTCGAACATAAAGTTGTAGATTCAACTATGATCAAAAACTGTCTACGATCAAAATCTTCTAGGTCCATCTACGATCAAAAGAATATGACAAGCTGGTGAACATAAAATTTACTCGAAATGAAATGCCCCCACCCAAATATTTCCATTGAAAATAAATTTTGATCAATTTTAATACCCTTTTGTGATGCTTTATTTGTATATGCAGTAACACTTAAGTAATTAAGAAATCTTAATAATTATAGCCAAATAAAAGCTGCAGTTGTTATAAGTATGAATTAGAACAGAATTTCAGTGTAAATTTTTACATGGCTATTTTTATTTAATTATCTGGAGTGTGGGGCGATGCTCTTTCAAGGTTCGATTAACAGAAACAAATCGGACGTGTAGTCTTCGTGGGGGTAAGCCAACACAGCAAGCAGGGGGCAGAACCTCTTAATATCCTAAAACATATATTACTTAGAACAGTTTGTTCAGTTGGTAAATATTTCAAGCGTTACCTTTCTGAGTAATATCATTACAGGATATTGTATTCCAATAATATAATATATATTTATGAAATTTGAATTTTTATAACAGGCAAAATTTTATTATCCAAGAACGGAGCTTAGATCTCAGTGACATCAGAAGCAAAAATGAAAATTGTGCTTGGACCCTACTGTATTTTCTACATACTGTTACAAAAAAAAAAAAAAATAATAATAATAATAATAATTAACCCCATCCTCCCAAGCATCTGTAAAATATCTCAAAATATTATTATCAGGGTATTTTCCTATTTTGAACAGTAAACTACGCTTTGTGGCATTTCTCTAAATCGGTATATTTTTAGAAAAATATTTTACTCATTTGTGATCGGATCAATTAAATTTTATCTTCAGCAATTGATGCGAAATTTCACTAGCATGTATTTGTACTAGATGCATTTAAAGGGTTTAACACGAATATGCAAAGTCCATTTTTAATTTAAAATTTAGTTTTAGAGGAACGACTATAAGAGCAAAGCTAATTTTTATTTCATATCAAACGAGAATTTTCATTTGCCGATGTGAATGTGTTAATTTTGCCCAGGGACAAAACACACTTCCACAAAGATGCTATAAATACTCATAAATTAAGATACAATAACTGCATGAGCTTGGTATCCCCTTTTCCTGAAAAATACATCCCAGCTTATTTCCACGTCTGATTGCTTCTTCTGTCTGACTTTTTAGATACTTACTCGATTTCGTGATAACAGTATATTCTCTAGTTTAGGACCTTAGAAGCCCATTCCTAAAAATTGCAACTTCTTTCAACTAAAAATCAAAGAACTAGTTCATTGTTTTTGTTTTTGACAGTAAGGATTTCAAAAATTCCTAATATTTAATGTATAATTTATAAACTATTTCTGCTTACAATATCTGTGTTTGAGTAGGTTTTTTTTTTTTTTTCTTTTCATGCACATCTGAAATTTTTTACTATGTCAGCTCGTTCTGGAGGGGGCTTCAGCCCCCTAAGCCCCCTCCGTGGGTGCGCCACTGTTACTAATGTTCATTCCGGCATCAAACCTGATATTTTAAAACTGGTCTGACATTTTTACAGTAAAAAGTTTCCATTTAATGCACGTTTAAGTGAATTTTTGTCCTATTCTCCCGTGTTAAGAAAATCGTAAATTTCTCATAACTTACGAAGTTTTTTAATTCGAATGTTGCAAAAGAATAGGGTTCTTGCCAGTATCGAAAGTAATATTTTAAAACTGATCTGACCTCTCTGCGATCATTTGTTCGCGAGATATTGTGTTAACAGACTAACAAACTAACACACTGACACACTAACAGACACCATACAAATTTTGTCATTTTTGGATTCCTCACACCTGAAACCGTGTAAAAAAGTTAAAAAAACGAGGTCGAAAATTTTCACGATTACCTAAGTCTCCCATACCTATAGTATGATGGGGAACTAAAAGGATGGGCTTTGACTGTCAGCAAGGATAGAGATTGTATGTTCTAAAAAGGAACATTTAAAATTTAGACTCTTTTCAAGACTGTTAAGTATGCACAAACAGGGATGCCACTCAAAAAATTTTAAAAAAGAGGAAATCACACGTAAAGTAAAAATTCCGATATTTTTCATATATTTATATGGAATTCCGAAATTAATGTACAATAAAATATAATTTGAATATAATAAATTAAAAAAATAGTTATTTTACAATCAAGTGGCTATAATATTTTTAGTAATATTAAAAGAATGGAAAAGAATTATTTAAAAAGTTTCGAAATAAACCATTGTCTGTATATATGTCTGACTATCCAAAAGTTGTATACAATTAATTTAACATAATTTAAAAGAAAATAATTACTCATGTAGGGAAATATCGAAGCAAAGTTGGATTTTACAAATATCTTGAATTAGATCACTAAGCAACTTGCTCCCCCATTTTGATCCAAGTGGCAGCCACTTAATTTTTCAACATGATGACTTTTGAGATTCCGAGTTAATTCAAACTAAATTTGTACAGTACTTACCTCACAAGTGTATTTTATTATATTTGTTTGCCAACTTGGCCTGCCATTTTGTTTCCAAGTTCCAGCCATTTGAAAATTTTAAATTCACATAAAAAGGTATTTATGAACTGATTAGCTTAAAACTTCATATGTACATAGCCTAAATCAATATTTCTACCAAATCCATTAATAATTTATAGCCGCTATTTTGGAATAAAATAGCAGCTACTTGATAAGTAAAAAGAAATCAACCTACCCTTCCGAATGAGCCAGAGCCAGAAGGACTTGTTTGACTTTTGCTTGTTCCTAATGTATAAACAAATGTCAATGATTATATAGAATAGTTTTATTTATATTTGTATATAGCTTATCTTCAATGTGAAAAATGTTTTCTCATTTTCAGAAAATATGAGTAAGGTTCTTGTTGCTATTATACAGGGTGCGGCAGCTATTTGAGAACACACGTTATAAGTGATATAATGCCTTTATATCGTCCTTAAACAGCCATTTTTGTTACAGATAAACATGGCAGAACCTATTCTAACTCCGGAAAGGAAAAAGCACGCTGTTAATGTCTCCTTGGCTGCAGGATTCTCCGTTTCTGAAATAGCTGCATTTCTGAAAGTCGCCCGATCATTCGTTTTCAGAGTTCAAAAAGAACTGAGGGTTGCCAATACTAATGTGACAGCTGTTTTGCCCAGAAAACATCATTGACAGGTCTCGGACATTACCAGGACACCTGAATTCATCAATTATGTTCATGCTGCCATCGAAGAGGACCGTGGAAAGTCCATAGGGGTACTCAGCTGAAATCTGCGGGTTAGCGAGTTCACAATTCCACGTGTGGTTAATGAAGACCTCTGTTACAAATCGTATGTAATGCGGAGAGGACAGTTCATGTCCGAGAAAACCAGAACGAATAGAGTAATCGGAGCAAAGTGCCTCTTAAAGAAGCTGAAACATCAGGAACAGACAGGAACGCTCGGTTTTTTGTCGGACAAGAAAAACTTCGTTCAGGACCAGAAAATCAACCGGATAAATGATCTTTGGCTGTGTAAAAGACAAGAGGAAATTCCCACTGTCATGCACACTAAATTTCCTGCGTCTGTTATGGTCTTAGGGATCGTGAGGAATGAAGGTGACGTCATGCCTCCACATTTCTTTTCACAACATGCCAGAATCAACATCAGTTACTTATACCGATGTGTTGAACACGGTTGTGAAGCGCTGGATTATTGCTCTAGCACGTGGCAGGCCATATGTTTTTCAGCAGGACATTGCGCCAGCGGATACGGCCCATTCAACACGAGTGGATGGTTAAACAATTTTCATGATCATATCACTCCACGCATGTGGCCCCCTAGCTCACCTGATGTTAACTCTTTGGACTATTAAGCTTGGGGCGTTGTTGAAAGGGTCTCTAATAAGTACCCACATAACACCGTTGGTGTCTCCAGACAGCTATTGTGGATGCCATGACAAATATCCCCAGGGTCCATCTCATTTCTGCCTGCGGGCGGTTTCAACAGCGTGTTGAGGTTGTTATTGCAGCTGACGTTGGATTTATTGAATGGTGTCGTGCATTAGGTCCAACTTCTTGTGTACACACCGTTCCATGTTCTTTAAATGATATATCTATAGTGTTTACTCCCTTTTTCTACGGACGATACTTTGTTCTCAAATAGCTGCCGCACCCTGTACATGAAAACTTTTCATGCAACTTTCAATTAAGCTGATTTTTGTTCCAATTTCTGGAGGTCGAAATCCAAAAAAAGGCTGCAAAAGTTGAATCAAAGATCATCCAAAAAACAAGTTTTCATGGTGTATAAAACAGATCAAAGTGCATTTATTTACCATTCTTTTCCAGGGCCTACATAAAGTCTTCTTGATAGAAAGACAAGAATGATAAATGACCTCATACCGCCGACCCTGTCTTTTCTCAGCACTTATAACAAGCTTTCTTTTCATTGATTTATCATCCTAGGAGAAATTGCTTGTACAAACAACTTTTTGACTAGCCAGAAAAAATTGCTCATACTGCCAACTCCTATCAGCGATGCTGCATATGCGCTATAGCATGGAAAATTAAAGGCAGGACACAAAAAATTTATTGTGGCAGGTCCCAGGGGACGTGTAATTTTCATTCTTTAAAAAAAAAAAAAAAAAAAAAAAAAAAAGAAAGAAAATTCAAACTAGAAGAAAGAAAAAAAAGCAAATTTTAAAATATATTTCCTGTTTAAAACTGATATTTTCCTTATATTTTTATTTCCTTATATTTTCTGTTCTGAATTTCTCTTTGCAGAAGAAGAAAAAAAAAAATTCTTTAAAACTCCATTTTACCAGAAAGGAAAAGGAACCAATTCTATACGACAAACACAAACAATTGGTACAATGCACAAAATCAAAAACAAAGTTCCGACTTCGAGTTTAAAAATAAAGTTCCGATGTGAAAAGATTATCAGTAAAATGTGTACGATACACCGAATCTCATCACCACGTAACAAATCACCAATGGGCACCCTCTATCAAAGCTTAGATAAAATATGAAATTCTGAAAATGGTCGCAAAACTATTCTTTAAAAAATATCAAAAACATTCCTATCCAATTTCAATGCGATATACCAATCCAATATGATAAACATACATGAGTGGCCGGAGCGAAAACAAACACAAAGTTCTGAAATGGGAAAATGAAGTTTCAATACCAGAGAGCTACCAGTTAAAAATAACGATACATTGAATTGGACTACCCTACTGCGTTCCAAGTTCGTCGAAACAAAACAAAAACAAATGAAATGGATGAACGAACGTGATTACAGGAACATGACATTATGTACGTGTTAAGGTTCAAGAAACTTTATTATTAAGTAAACATAACTACTAAAAAAAAGAAAAATGTTTGCTGCACTAAGCAAAAATTTGCTAATGTCAGAATGTTATTATTATTATTACAGTAATTGCTTTTATGGATAAGTAAGTGCAGTTCTTTTACTTTCTTTGCTAATTGCATTATTTAAGTTATTAGTACAATTTATTGGTAAACAATTTTGTGGTTAAAGGAGGTTGGGGGATTGGTGGTTGCCTTTGCAAACGTGATATTTCTGTTTTCAGCAGGGACCGATATCCGGAAAATTTCGATAACCAGAATCAAGTCGGTTCCTTGATTGCCAGATAATGGATCCTGTACTGCAGCGGTTCCCAACCTTTTTAGTTGTGCGGACCACAAATTTTATAAAAACGACTTTGAGGCCCACTAACTACTTAATATACAAGTAAAAAATATAATGACAAATAGACATCTATATATGTTATATATATATATGTATATACTGGGCAGATATATCAGTAATTAGTAAAAGATACTGTACAAGAAGAATTAATAATAATAATAATAGTAATAACTTTATTGTATTTACTTAGCTGTTACCTCTTGAAACTGGATAATTTTAGCTTCAAATCCCTCTCAATATTCAATTTATTACTATATTTATTTTTCAAAAAAACTAAAGTTGAAAAAGCTCGTTCACATAGATAGGTTGTTGAAAAGCCCATCAAGTGTCTCAGTGCAATTTTTGCAATAGCTGGATAATCTTGCCAAACGTTTATCCAAAACGTGACCAATGGTGTTGCTTTAAAAAGTGATTTTAGTATCTGATCACATGATAGTTCTATTAACGTGTCTTCCACTCTTTAAGATAATTTCAATGCTTTTAGGTAATTTTCTTCAAAGAGATTTCTGATCAATTGGATTTCATCTGACGAAATCCCTGAACAACAGCCAACTCGTTTTCCTTATTGACTACTACGGACCACGGAAATCTTGAGTACACCACATCTCACTAGTGAATCGTCCTGAAAAACTGGTATTTGACCTCAATATTCCACGGCCCAGTACCGCACTGCCCGCGGCCCATGGGTTGGAAACCGCTGCTGTATTGTATTTGAAGTAGAATGTGTAGCTAAATTTTATAATCAGTCTACTTTCATTTACAATAAGATAAAATTTTAATTTATATCTTTTAATATATAAAATCATTTATGTGGGGATCTATATTTTTGAAAAAAGGACCAAGATTTTTTGAACTCATGGGTCCCAGAATTTTGAAAGACTAGCAGCATCACTGTTCTATAGTATTAAACTGGGCATTGAGGTGATTTGAGCTAACAAAATTGGCTCAAATTAACAGTCGGCTCAAAAGTTGTGCAAAAAATTGCTGTGTGTAATAGCAGCATTAGAAAGATTTCAGACAGAGAGATATCTCCTTAGACACACATCCCTTGAATAAATAATTGGTCTTAACAAACAATACTAACACAACACCATTTTTAGTGGCTGTTAAAAAAGTATGTGCTAAAACTCTAAACAAGAGTGATTGATTTGATGAATTAAAATATTGATACATACCTTTTTTCAATTATAATACGAAACATAAAAAAAATATATATATATATATATTTGCTTGTGAAGAGTTTAAAAATGATGAATACATTAGAAACTTAAGGGCCCGCTTCACTCACCGCTGCCAGAAGCCGAAGCTAATGTTACTCTATGGGAAATTTTTCTTTACAAATAACTTATTAACTAATATATATTTTTAAATTCTGTTTTCCCATTCTGAAAATTCCCAGCTGTTAAATTGACGGACCTTTTTTAAAAAAATATTTTTTTATATTTTATTTTGAAGCTGCAAAATACGAATTTTCAATATGTGAATTTTTTTCATTTTCCAATTTCAAAATAAAATATTAAAAATTAAAAAAAATACATTTTTGAAAAAGGTCCGTCAATTTAACAGTTGGGAATTTTCTGAATGTGAAAACAGAATTTAAAAATATGTATTAGTTAATAAGTTATTTGTAAAGAAAATTTCCCCATAGATTAACATTGGCTCGGGCTTCCGGCGACGGTAAGTGAAAAGGGCTGTTAAGAGATTGCTTTAAATAAAAAAAGATTATGTTCAATGTGTGAGTAAGAAATTGCTTACTTGCACACTGGCACAAAAGGAAATTTTTTAAATGAGGGGCAAGAAAAGCACTATTTTTTCAACTAAAGGTAAGCAGGATGCAACATCTTTCTGAAACTGTCTGGTCGAAACTCTGTTAATTCCTTCAATTTTTAGGAATTTTTAGGTAGTCTCCTATTTTCATGGATGAAGGGGGAAAAAAAAACAAACTACATATACAGAAAAATTACTTTAAAAAAAAATAAACAAATGAATATAACAAAGCTTAAATAAATTGATTTTATTAAATTAATATAATCAACACTATCTATTTATAAATGAGACAATATATGAAGCAACAAAATTATATTCACAATTGAAAGCTGATTCATTTTTGCCAGTTCGTATCACCTAGTATTTTTTTTTTTTCTTTATATAGACAGACGATAACAGATAGTGCTCTGTATAATGAAAATTTAGTGTTTTTAGGTAAAAATAAAAATACACAGACTAAATAAAAATTGCAGACCATTTTATAGTTTTATATAAAGTGAATTAACCATACATAATAATTCCTTTTAAAGCAATAACAATATAAAAACTTAAGCATTAAAAAATAGCAATTCAGCAATAATTTAATAATTTATCAATTAATCATTTAAGGACCAACTGCAACAAACAAGTTTTAAAATATTAAGAAGTAGAATTTTTATTGCAACTTGATTGATTAATAAATTCAGTATTGATTGTTGAATAATTTTAGTTAAAATTATTCAGTTAAATTTAGTTAAACAAAGTTAACTAAATTATTTTTAGTTAAAAATACTCAAGTTTCAACTCCCAATTTGTTAAACTTTAACCGACTGACTACACTGAAAAAGAACAAAACTGTAATGTTTTTCATTGCACACAGTTTTTTCAATCTACTAAAATTATAACTATTTCACATCCAGTGTTGCCAACTCAAATTCTGCCATGTCCCTTTGGGCAGCACAAAATGTCCCTGGTCTTGGGACAAATGGGTCACGTCTTTTTAAGAACAGTTTTTTCTGGTACCAAATTTTCCCTACAGGACTCAATTTACCACCATTAATGTACCATGTACCATTGTATATCTCTATTAGGGTTTACAATTTGTGAGAGGAGATAAATTTTATATTTTCCTTGATTTGAATCAACCACTGTCCACAATTCTATTGAAATTAATCTACATGTATGTAAGAAAAATCAGAGTGAAGAGCAAAGAAAATGAGTGATAGAACTACATTTCTGTATTCACATCCTTAGAGAAGTTCAAAGCTGAGGTATAAGAAGTTTTCTGCCAAACAATTATTTAGCTAACAAATTTAAATGGCAAAATAAAAGTATTAAAAGTTGCAAGAATTAAGATTTCTAAACAACCTCTATTAAAAGGTCACCTCGATAACGAACTTTCTATGGCACAGTGGGTGGTTCAGTTACAGAGGTTTCATTATATAACTATATACAGTGGAAACTCCATATATCAAAGTCGATGGTTTCACACACACACAGACAAAAAAAGATACATGGAAAGGATCTTTTGTGAGTATCAATCATATCATGAATAAGTTATGTTCACATAGATGCATAAATAAAACAAGAAGAAATAAACTGAACAACATACGTACATAAAAAAATATCTTTGCATTTTTTTCATATTTTTATGCACTTATATTTTTGTAACAAAGACTTTTATGTCCTACTGCACAACAGGTTTTGATGCTAATTCACCTTTTCATTGTTAAATTGCAAATATTTTCTCAATGTTGAATTTTCCTTGTACCTTTTCAATGATAAAATTTCCAGACATGTTCAGTAAAATATTTGAAATATATAGAAACTATGTAATGACCACGGGGATTCGTCACGAGTTCGATATAAGAGATTCCACTGTATTTAAAGATAAAGCTTATGAATATTATATGTAGCCTTCACATTCAGATTAAAAATCAATAATTATATAATTTTCAATTTTAAACGTAAAAAAAAAAAAAAAAAAACCCACAGAGAATAGATATATCTGACAGTGGCAGTCAAAATATTTAATTTTTTGCAAAAATTTGATTTCTTAAGAAACACTATATGCAGGGCCCGAAATTTCAACTTAGATTACACTCGCTGAATAAAAAAGTTACTCGACACAAAATATGATTGACTTACTTTATTTTTTACGTATAAGGTGACCAGATTTTTTTATTGAAAAAAGAGGAGAAATTACGCAATGTCTTTTATTTTATAAGAAAATAGAAGACATTCAATTTTTTTTTTTTTTTTTTAAAGGCATTTTAGAGGACACAAAATTGAATAAAAATGATTATAAAAACTGATTCAAAAGCTACTTTACACAAGTGGTGAAAACATTTCTTATCTCAAATGATGAATTTGGATCAATACATCTTAATTTAAATTAATAATATACGGATACGATAGGGAAAATCTCTAATTTTTATAGGTGTCACTAGACAATATAGTTTTATTTATTTATTATTATTATTATTAATTTTTGCTATAGCAAAAAAAAAAAAAAAAAAAAAAAAAAGTGATATTTTCATGCAATTACATAAAAAAAGTTGGTAGAGATTTTTTTTTTTAATTAAAATCATAATCATAAAAGAAAAAATAAAATTGGCAAATGAAAAAATAAAATTAATATTCGGCAAATGAAACGATTTGCTTTAACGAACAGTCATTCTTTATCAACATTTTATAAAAGTTCAAACTAGTATAACCTAAATTAGTCTTAGTAGTTAATAAGTTTTTAAAGTAAGTATATAAAGGGGATTTTTTTCGCATGCCTACATTTTGTTCATTGAAGAAAACAGTCACTTTGTGGGAGCGTTTTTGCCAGGAGGACATAAAATGAATTCAACTAACTTTTGCATATTTTTGTGAGGTGGTGGTAGTGTTATCATTAAGGCCAATTGTCTGCACTAGGGCTCTAGGCCTGAATAGGAGAGTCCTCCGTGGGGTCTTTCTAAGAGGTTCTAGCCCATATTTACGCTAGTTTAAGCCAATGAGCGCAACCGGGTATCGAACCCAACGCATCATGTATACCAGATTCGAGGACAGAACTTCTCGGCCACTGGTGGGCCTATTTTAATAAGGAATATTATTCATGCAAAAGTGAGACCCACGACAACCCACCGCGTACCAACCGGAGCACCATCACCTTAATGATTTCATGACAATTTCAACAGTAATTTCGTGTTTTGGATCAAAGAACTGTACAAATATAGGGAATACTTTTATTTCTTTGTGATTCGAAGAATCTGAATAGATATAAACCATGATATGATTTGGCAAGTTTATTAGAAAGTTGTTCTTTTGCAAACCTAACACAGAAAAAAGTTAGTGTTCACCGTTTGATACAGCCAACAGCCGATTGAGTTGCCCAGTTATGCAAAATTTTTTTAATTAAGGATAAATCCTTTTCATTTGATAAAAAGGACAGAGGACAAAAAGCATAAAAAAGAGGAGGACTTTTTAGTCCTGTAATATTTTTTTTGTTTAAGAGGGCAGGGCGTTGAAAAAGAAGACTGTCCTCTTAAAAAGAGAATGTCTGGCCACCTTATCTAACATTAGCCTAATTTTACGTTTTTAAATGAATTTTTTTTTTTTTTTTTTTTTTTTTTTTTTTTTTTTTTATTGTAGCACCGTGTACTGCAAGAGTTCTATCTATATTTCGACCAAAATTTTACTCGCCACAGTAAAATTTCCACTCGCCAATGGCGAGCTGGCAAGTGCAAATTTCACGCCCTGCTATATGTATTAAACTCTACTTTTTAATTTTTAGGTAATGTTTATTTATTTATATTCAACTAAATCTCATTTAAAGTCATTTTTAAGTAGTAAATTATATATTTATATCAATAAATGACTAAAATTATGTAACATACTCAGTGATGAAGAGGATGTTATTTTAAAAGCATAAATTTTCACAAAAGGTTGACAGAAAAAAAGTATACATGCAGAAAGAAGAAAAAATATAGCATATTATTTTAACATATAAATGCACTTGTTATCTTACAGAATGAACAAAACATATATTTGTAACAGCCGAAAAACTAGGAACTATGTCTAACAGGCATAACATTTTGTCAGTATTATTACAGATATGCCAACCTTTGGGAAGTGCTCTCAGGTACATTGATCAAGGGTTAGTTGGTTCGTTGTTTGATTGATTGTATTAGTGAAAATTTAACAGGGTTTGGGAGTGGACATTTATTACTAATTCTTTGAAATAAGGTTGTTTAAGTATATTATTGGAAACATTAATAGTGATTACAAATTAAAATAAATAGAGAAATGCAAATAAAATTCAAAATCCGAATAAGCACTTACCAGAAAAAATAAACTCTGCATTATTTCATTTAGATAAAATAATAATAATTAAAAAAAAAAAAAAAAAAAAAAAGAAACACTTCAAAAATAAAAGTATTACTTAGGTTACACAAATTAAGAGTATTTAAGTCATAGAGATTTTTGAAGAAGGGCGCTCTAAAGTTTCTCTCCTTAAATCAGGTGAAATTATTCTGATTTATATGTGGAACAATAAACAAAATTTGCTGATACATTAGATCTTTTTAAAACTGGACATTTAACTTCGTTTCTTTCAATCTTTTAAATTCTTGGTTTTTAATTTTCGGCATCACAAAAACCATCCAGTTATTAAATTAAACTGGTTTTGATAATCACAATACTATAATAATATCATGTGCATTGGAGAATTGCAAGGGTGAAACTACCTAACATGAAAAAGCTTTGAAATTTTTAGTTAACTGCAGAATGAATGGCAAAGGAAAACTTATTAACATATCATATCATATGATTATTATTAAACATATTTATTTATATCTATACAAAACGATATTTGGAAAATTCTTAATACATTACAAAGCAAATTTAACATTCAAAATGAGAGTTTTCTATAAAAACAAAATAATTTAACATGATATTCATAGACTGGAAAACATAAAAAAAAAAAAAAAAAAAAAAACTAGCCCCTGAAAAATTTTACCTCTGCAATTGCGTTAAATTTTAAATAGAATTAGCTATATAGCTATTTATTCTTAAGTCTGTTAAAAGTACCTAAAATTTGAGACAGCAAGAATTAAAATAAAAATCAAATCTCAACTAATATAACAAAAATTTTTAAAAATGTGATTTTTTTTTTTTTTTTTTAACTAACAGGTTTTTTTTTTTTTTTTTTTTTTTTTGAGAGGTTGAGTGCTTGCAATATTCAAGTTATTTATAGATCTTTCACACTGTTTATTGCATTTAATCTTGAAATTTTGTATTTGAATTATCAAAAATAATAACAATAATGAAAAGAAATTGTAGCATAATTATTTATTGAATTTGTTTAGGGAAACATTAATGAAAAAAATAAAATAAATAAAAACATATAAAAAAAAATAATAATAATACTAAAATAAATAAAAAAATGCACCACTGATTTTTTTTTTTTTTTTTTTTTTTTAATATATGTAATTAAAATATTTTAAAGTTGGAAACATTAAAAAGGAAAATAAAAATGAATAAAATATTAAATGAGATATACATGCATAAACAGACACAATATTTTTGATTATTTTTGTGATTATTTTAAAACAATAACAATAAAAAATAGTTAAAATTTTAAATAAATATAAATGATATAGATTAAAATTTACCCCCCCCCCCTTTTTTTTTTTGGCTTTAGCATTTTCATCAGACTGTATTAAATATAAAATTAACCTTGATAAAAACATTAAAGGTATGAATTTCATGTTATACTTTTAATTACAAATAAACTTAGGAAGTAAAGAAGAAATAAGAATTTTAAATATGCATCAGAAAATCAATCTCATTTTTATTTTAACGCAACCAATCAATTATATAGATGCAATCCTAAATACTGGCATTTTTTTCCGTACAGTTGAACAGATATGAATAGATATTCATGGGAATAAATTAATAGTCCTTCAAATAATAATGATTGATACTTTGATTTATATTATTTGCACATAAATGATGATTATAAAAATAATTTATAAACTAGCAAATATGTTTCATACATTTCTTTTTTCATAACTATTTATTTTTGAATCACAGTTTATACAATAAATAAAAAAAAAAAAAAAAATCACCACCACATATTTTTTTAAAAACAGTTTTAATTACAGTTTGGTCCTTAAATGATAATGTAAGAAATTTTATGTTGATGAATGACCAGGGATGCAGAATATATCCAAACAAGTGAACAAAGTTTGGAACACACACACACACACACAAAAAAAAAAAAATTAGACTGATTGGAGAAAAAAAAAAAAAAAAAAAAAAAAAAAAAAAAATTCCAAATGCTTATTTATTTTATAAGTATCTTTATTATTTTTTTTAATTTAATATGAAATACTTTTCTAAAGCAATTTAATCCCTTTAATATTTAACTCTCCAATTTCATGTAAATTTCAATTTTTTTTTTTTTTTTCAGCTCTCAAAAATAAGACATGCTCCTCTTTTGCAACATTTTTCATTCAATACAAAAATTGGATTCAAAGCTTATATATATCATGTATATATATATATATATACATATACCGTAAAATCCTGATTATAAGCCCTCCGTTTTTCAAATGCAAAACCAGTAAAAAATAGGGAGGGGCTTATAATCAGAATTATTTGAAATTTCTTTTAAAAAAAGTTGTGGTGGCGCCATCTACCACCAGAGAATAAAACTAATATTTATTATTTAATCCAGAATTGAATGTAACTTACAGAAATAAATCTTAAATTATCAATTTAAATTTTTTTTTTTTTAAAATTAATTTTTTCATATGGGTTAATATGAAAGACCAATAAAGAAAATTAGACTTATTTTGGTAAAGTAAAGGCACGGTAAATCTTGAGAGGTTATCAAACATTAATTATTTCTGTGTTATAAATTAATAAGACTATATATTTAGGTGAATATTAAATGCATAAAACTTATTTTATATATTATTGTTAAACATAACATTTTACAAAAATATGACATCAATCTTTTTAATTGAAATAATTAAATTAAAAGAAAAGCTAACAATTTTTTTTAAATGTAACCTTTATTAAATAAGTAAATAAAAGAACTCTATTTATTCTTTAGTATATGAAAGGTAAATAAAGAAAAGTTTACTTATAGATTCAATTATTATTATTATTATTATTTTTAATGAATATTGAGGAAGCCTGTAAGAACATTTTCTAAAATTAAGGCTGGTGCTGCCATCTATCGGAAAATAGGTTTACAATTTCAATATAGATCTATACTTATTTCATAGTTCTCATTCCCACCTCATTGCTATTTTGTTAAAACAGAAGGAGAAGAAGGGAGTTAATAACTTTTGCGGTAAAAAAATATTTTAAAAGAATACATTTATTTTAAATCATTAAATATACATAAGATTTCAGAAAAAATAATTTTTTACTCAAAATGAAAAAAAAATGGAGGGGGGGGGGGCTTATAATCGGGATTTTACGGTAGATATTTAACTTAAGTTAGTTCATTTTCTAAAATAACTTCTTCATACAAAAAATTATTTAATTTGCACCTCTCCCCCACAATCGAAGGAAAAAAAGTGAAAGTAAAATTGATTTAAATAAATCCTATAAATTAATATGAAAAAACAAACCTTTTTGCTGATAGATGGCAACCCTTGTTTTTTCCAGCAGCAATATGGAATTAAATTGGGATGACTGATGAAGCAAGCCTTATAATTTTAATTAGCTTTCATAAATTAATAATTGAATAGTTTTATTGATTCACTTTTTTTTTCTATTTAACTTGTTTTGAATCATTAGTTTTTATTTGAATTTCGTAGACTGATTATTTTCTTCGCTAGTGACATATAGCGCCAACATATAATTTTCATTGTAATTTATAAAATGATGATATTTTGTATACTAATTCTCTTCTTTCATTAATATAATTGTTTAAATTAATAATTTCATATATTTTATGTTTCATTATTTGCCTTCTATACTCTTTTAACACTAAAAACAATTTTGTTTGAATAAAAAATAAATAAATAAAAAACAACTCACCTTCCCCCTTTTACATATTTTGCTGGCTTTTTTATGCTATTTCATGATAATGATTTATAAAATTAATATTATTCACTGTATAAATATGAAATTTTGATACTATATACTACTAATGATATTAACTTACTTCCTAGAAAAAAAATCAACATATATTTCAAAACTTAGTCACACCAGCCTTTTATTTTGACTAAGCATGGCAGAAAAACATGGTCATATCACCGAAAGGGTTAAAGGAGATTAAAATTACATAATAATTCACACTTTTTTTTTTTTTTTTTTTTAAGTTAAATTTATTGTGTGTGTGAGGATTTTTTTTTTTTTCTTTTTCATAAGATAAAATTGGCATAAAAACAATAAATAAACAGCTCTACTCCTACGCTACACTGTATACTTATTCTCTTAAGCACTTATTATGTATAATAACAAATGTCTTTATATTAATGACAATTTTGTAGGGGTTATATGTATATATATATATTAAAAAAAAAAAAAAAAAAAGCAGGGGTATTTACTGTACTACTTTGCATATTTTTGATTTATCCTCATCACAGCATATATAACAAACAAAGTATACTGTAATTTATCATAATATGTTTGCTTTGTAGTGATTTTTTATATATGCTACTCATCTTAAATATTCTAATATATTTCCATTTTATTTTTATCATCAACAAACTATCATGAAATTGAGTTATGTCGGATTAAATCAGATTTATCGATAAGCCTTAATCATACAATAGCAACATTCCTTTATAATATTTTTCTGAAATTTGCTGGCTATTTTAACTGAGCTCTCAATGTTTATTTTTTCAAATCTCCCATTTCTATGATTACACCAGACATTTGACTTTTCTACACAACACATGGTAGAGCTATAGATTCTCGTATTTTTTTGGGGGGGAAATTTAGAATGCGTTCAAATTTCAGATGTTGGAACATTTTCTGCACCCCTGTAAATGACTAGTTTTAAAAATTATGCTTCAAATACTATATAATTTTATACATCTGTCTCCAAATGAATAAATTCAGGAGAGACTAATAAAAATTTTCTTTATAATTCAACAAACAGATTAATGCCACAGTGACACAGATACAATGATAACTTATCTATCAAGTACATGACAAAAACATATAAGTGACTACAGTTTTCTTTTTTAGAAAAATAACATTTTTAAGAATATGTATAAACAAAAAGAATGGAGGAAAGAAAAAAACAATCTTCTTGAACTAATGCAATTAATATGACAGAAAAGGAAAAAAAAAAAAAAAAAAAGCTTGAAACTCAAAACTAATATTAAATAAAACGCATATAGATTTCTAACTGATAAAAAAAAGGCATTATTCAAAATTCACAGTCATACATTTTTTTTTTCTTTTTTCTTAAAAAAAAAAACAAAAAAAAAACAAAAAAAAAAACAGGATAATAAGATTTATTTTTCAAATTTGTGGAGTAGCACTTGGAGAGAGATGACTTGTAAACAAAACAATCCTGTCTTGATCATAAAAAAGGAGATTATTATACTTTTCATCTTAACCATAATTTCAATCTCAAGGCATCAACTCCATTTAGATAATATCTAAATAACCTCTTGTCACGAACAAAACCCAAATTTTCATAAAGTCTCAAAGCTGGCTTGTTGGTGATTTCAGTTTCTAAGACAACCTGAAATGCAAGGTTTGAAATCATAAAATTATAGAAAATATTCTGAATAACATAGATAAATCAAGACTCAAATCAACCATTATAAATTTACAATTGAAAATACAGCGCATTAAAGTAAATAAATACAAAATTTAAGTGAAAACTAAAGCAATTTGGAAATCCAAATCTGTCCGTGAGCTGTTAGTAGTTTTCTCCCACAACAGCTATTTCTTTCTCTACAAATATGAGAACATGTTTCAGAATTTATAAATGATGCATGCTTTTACTTATAAATTTACATCATTTTACATATAACTGTTTTTGAATTACGCAAGATACACATATACAATACATATACAGGGGTGAAACTGTCTAACATGTAAAAACCCTGAAAATTGCCACTTGTATCTGCATGCAGGCAGGGAACACTTATTAATGATTTATCATATGGTACCCACCATAATAAGTGATATTTGCAGAGTTCTGAATACATTATAAAGCAAATTAAGCATTCAAAATCAAAAATTTCTATAAAAACAAAATAATTTAACATGAAACTTAAAGAAAGAAACAATTTCAAAAACCCTGAATTCAGGGGTAGCCCCTGAAAAGTTTCACCCCTGCATATACCGTAAAAATCAGGAGAAAGGTCGCACTGGTCACCAGGGTTAGAAATAAGCAGTCGTCAGTCGCAGTTTGCGACCAGTTTTTTTATTTTGACTCCTAGAATTCCAATCATAGGTGCCATATTTGACACCTGGATTTTTTCCTCATCATACCTAGTAATTTTCCCAATCTCATCAGACTGTAAACAAGTCTATTTCAAGTCGATTGAACCTAATAAAAACTGATTTAAGAAATCATATCTCTATGAAAGTAGTTGACTATTTGTTAATGATTAAATTAAACAGCCCTAAACTGGAAGATTTCAGCCCAGAAAATGCTATTAAATTGTGGTGGAATGATGTATCTTCTGGGCAAAGAATGAATTTGCTATTTTAAATATGTACGTTTAATATTGTCAATGTAATTACATTCATTACATAAATATGTTTTATATAATCTTGCATATATTATTTACAAATTGATGCTTTATTATTGTTATTTTTTTTAATATACGTATTTAATTATAGATGGCACCTAGATTTTTCATTTTGACGCCCAAAAAATTTAATCCAGGCGTCATTTTGACGCCTAGTTTCAAAATTCTTATTTCTAACACTGCTGGTCACTGGTGTAAGGGCTTCTTAAACAGAAATGTAAAATAAAGTAAATGCACTCAACCAGAAGAGCCTCACCAGCGTAAATCAATGCAAAACAGAAGTAGCAATATACACAGTAAACCAAACAATAAAAATAAAGTGTAGGAAAGTAATTATATTTTAATTAGGGCTGTGCCAATTAATCAATTAATCGGTTAGGTTAATCGATCAATTCTTAGTCCCGATCAATTTTTTTAATCAAGTTAATCGGATCGATTAAAAATTTTCAAAATCCATTAAAATTTTCAAACTACGAATTCAAGTAAAAATGCTGTTCTGCTTACAAAAAATTTTTTCACATATTTTCCTAACAAACATTCTAAGAAACATCCATCAACTAATGAAAAAGCAAAATAAAATAAAATAAAATAAATAAATAAAAATAAAACCTCACAAAAGAAGATGTTGCAGTTTTGTTGATAGAGAAAAGGGGGAGGACAGTTATTAAACAAAATGCCGCTTCATGTGCATGCTGTAGAAACACCACCTGTTTGTAGCCTTCTACAGAAAGTGTTGGCTAGGGCAATAGTATTCTCAGAAACAAGAAGCTTTCAAAAAATGGAAATGCTAAAGATAAAAAAGAAAAGAAGGGATTGCGATTTCCATTATCCCTCTGATGGGGAAAATGTCAATAGTTTCCCAATATCTTCAAGCGTTTATTGTCTGTTCAGAATTGCTGATAGTAACTATCGAAGTAGAAACAGAAAATAACATTTTGTGTTCTAGTCCGAAGTGATAAAGAATAACTAACTTGTTAAATAAATCCTTGTCGAATCATGTTCTTAGACTGACTATATAAGAACATGATTCGACAAGGATTTATTAAACAAAACAGTATTAACTCTACTTTTTTTATGTAGGAATTTTTTGCTAGTGTTCGGATACTTTTGTTACCGACTGTACACAATATGAGAGTTTTATTCATCATTGAAATAAAATTACATATAAAAAAAAAATGAAAACCGATTAAAAATCCGATTAATCGATTAATGAACTACGATTAACCCAGTTAAAACTCTTAATCGATTCCCACCCCTAATTTTAATTATATATAATTTTTAACTACTTAAATGCAGATAAACTGAAAACTTAATCATTAAAACCATTAAATTGCGAATCTTCACTTTCAGAATGAAACAATGTTAATAACCGTTCGTCAAGTTCATTTTCTGCTGCACGGTCATCATTAGTCACATCATCCGAGATATTTGATATATCGCCCATTTCTGGGAGAATTCCGGCTTTCCTAGAGCCTGAAATGATTGTTTCTCTTTTTACTGATTTCCATACATTTTCTACCCACTTTGACACTTTGCTATACATGGCCCATTTCATATTTCTATTTATCGTATAAGCATGGAGATCACTAGGCATCCAGCTTTCCCAGTTGTGCCGCATCTCTTTGAAAGATTTATTTACTGTAAGGTTGAATGGCTGAAGTTTCTAAGGTAATCCATCCGGAATTACCGCTAACATAGGCCAAAGACTTCTTGCAAGTACTTTTCACTTCGTCTAAGAGATGTGCTCACATGGAATCCAAAATGAGTAAACCATGATATTTGAAAAAAAAAAAAAAAACACCTCTTTTCCACCGCACTTTTTTGAGCCAATCAATCATTATGCTTTCACACATCCATCCTTTTCATTTACTCATACTACTATGCTGTTAAGGAAATCTTTTGGAATGGTTTTCCACTTTAATAAATGTAGTGATTTTAACTTTTCACTGCTAGCAGTACATGCTGGAACACAGGTAAATGAATTTTTTTCATGGCCAATGGTACGTATGCAGTATGCTAACAGTTTTTCCTCCATTCATATTCCATTCAGGGGACGGTCGAAACTTAAAGCAGGGATGAGATTAACAAAAATACAAAAAAGTTGAAACTGTACACAAAGGCAAGACGTTGAAATGAAATACTAGAATTTTTATGACAAAATCTATTATATTTGAGTAATAAACATTTATTTTAATCTTCAATGCATAAAAAAAAGAACAAATGCACATCAGAAACATAAAAAAAGCTGAAAAGCTAAATGTACAAAAAGGCTGAAATCAGCTGAAAAGCTTTGTCCATGTTAATAATTTGTTCCAAATTAAATCCCTTTTCCAATATTGTATCATTCACATATTGTAAAAATGCAGCTGTTTTCTCTTCCCAGTCACTTTACTTTTCACAGAAAATCTATGCCTTCCTAGGAATCTGCTGCACCATGACTGGTTTGCAATAAAAATTTTTTGTTTCATTTGTGAGGCTATTAGTTTTGCTTTCAAGCGAATTTCAACTGTAGATACTGGAAATTCGGAATCACGGTGCACTGCTACCTAAGTGGAAAGTTGTTCTTCCAATTTCGGATACAATACAGTTCCAGTATGGTTTGCACGTTTATCCTTAGGCACGGAAATTAATGAATTTTTTTCTTTAATCCACAGTTGAACACATTTTTCATCTATTTCATATTCTCATGCAGTAGCATGATTGCCGATTCCTTCGGCTCTTTCAACTACTTTTAGTTTGAAACTTGCAGAATAACTTCTGAAACATTTGGGAGCCATATATTTTTATATTATCTTACAAATAACCAAAACAGAAAATGCTAAATCAACAACATACTTAAGAGAGAAAAGATCATTCTATAAATATCTCACCCACTTATCTAAATTGCTTCTCTCTCCGTTAGCTGTATTCGCCTCTCCTTCAGTCAGGATGAACACATTTGGTACTAAATCTCTTCATTGGCTACTTCCGAAAAAGAGCATTAGTGGTAGTCATAATAAAGGTATTTCGTATAGTTGTTGATCTGCACGTCATGCTTCTAAAGGCTTTACAGCCGAGCACATTTTACAGCTAAGCAAAGCCACAAAAAAATGCTTGCTCTTTCAGTCAGTAATTTTACTTCATCATTCAATTTTACTTCATCAATCCTCATTTGCAAAATTTTTGCCCCTTTTTTCTAACTACCATTTTCATTTTACCTTTTCTTTGTATCTTTTTAAACAAATGACCTTTTTATTTTGTTCTTATAAAATACACAGGCTATTCAAAAAACAAAAATCAAAAAAATTTCTCGAATCCAATACTTTCTGCTTATGTATACAGAAGAAAGTAAAAATAAAATGCTTCAAAGTTATGGAAAAGAAAAAAAAAAAAAAAAAAAAAAAAAAAAAGGAAGAAAGAAAGAACAGATGGGCCGCATCCTAAAAAAATTTAACTTTTTTTTCATATGAGCCGCAGCTCTTTTGCCGGTTTTTACAGTATGTAATAACACATACATATCATACAGATTTCACCTAAAAACTTATAAAATTGCAGATGTCTTCTAAAAGTGGGAGGTCACATCAAGACAAGATTTGGACATGTACAATTAACTATAATATAATAGAAGACCTTTATAACGCAAACTTAAAAACACAAGGTTTTACATTATATAGATCATGTTCCACATGCTATTAATCTTATTTTGTAAAAATACCCAAATATGTCTGAAATATATCAAAATTCAGTACAGCATCTTTAAGTTAAATTCCTTGAAAAAGAGAAGTAGTGAAAATTATAAATTTCATTGTCAAATTTACTTTTTAAGCTTAATCCAAAATATGCCTAGATCAAATCATTCATTTCATGATTCATAAAAAAAAAATTATTGTAATGAAAGAAATTTTTTTCATTGGAAAATTCTGAATTAAAGGAGATAGAGAAAAACTAATATATGGTGTTTAATATTCTAGAGTAACAGTTTTTTTAGAATGTGGAAAACCAAATGCTTCTTAAGAGGACACTCTACTTTTCGTCCCCGGAATCCAAAGCCAATGTTATTCCATGGAGAATTTTGTCCCGTTATAATTCATTAACTAATGCATATTTTTAAGTTTCATTTTCACATTCAGAAAATTCTCAACTATTAAACAGTTTATCGCTTTTAAAAAATAAATTTTTTAATTAGTAATATTTTATTTTGAGGTTGTAAAATGGGAATTTTCACTATGTGAAATTTTGCATTTTTGAGCTTAAAAATGAAATCTTAAAAAAAAAAAAAAAAAAAAATCAAATTTTATAAAGCGATAACCTGTTTATCAGTTGTGAATTTTCTGAATGTGAAAACAGAAATTAAATACACATGTTAGTTAATGAGTCATAACGAGGCAAAATTTCCGATAGAATAACATGGGCTTTAGCTTTCAGAGATGATAGGTAGAGATAATTAATAGCAAAATTCATTGTTTATGTTTTGCATTATATAGGGAATCACATTATAAAGATCTACTGTTTATATATTTTCAATATCCAATGGTCAACTGTTTTTGAGTTACGTAAAATGCAACATCCATTTGTAAATTGACGTCACAATACTTCCTTTTACTGCATTCGAGAAATAATAATAAGGAAGGTGGAGAGAAAACTTTTCTTAAACATGAGCAATAATTTCAAGAGATTTAATATATTAAAAGTACAAAAGGTTTTAGGTTTCATAAGTATTGTTCGATCCTGTTTCTTGTGACCATGAGAGCCTCTGAACATGTGCTGACTTAAGAATCCATTGTCAAATAGGGGAGTGAGACTCAGTGTGGGTCTGACCAGGGTGAGATGTTTATTTTCAAAATAAGTGATAAGAGAACAAGGGACAACCAGATGATTACTAAATCCTAATCTGTTGGTCAATTTAGCACCCCTATAGCATAAATAATAAGAAAGCACCATAGAACTATGTTTTAAAGTAATAAGTACAAATCTTTGAATAAACACCATAAAATGCAATAAACTTGGAACAATTGTTTCGGGGTCGAAAGTACACATGACCCTTTATCAGGCGAACAAAGTAGGCAAGAGTCGCTTTGATTGCAGCACTTGTGCCTACTTTGTTCTCCAGATAAAGGGCCGTGTGTTCTTTTGACCCAAAACAACTGTTGAGAGTTTATTGCATTTTATGGTGTTTATTCAAAGTTTTGTACTCATTACCCCTATAAGCCTTTAGAATAGTTCTCTACACAAACAAGGAGAGGTCATGACATGGAAAATTCAGATTGGGACAAAACTGAGCAGGTTTGTACTATACTATGAAGGTAACAACATTTTAAAGCAGTAGGACCCACTAGCCACAGAATTTCGAGAAAAAAGCATTTAAAGTTTCAGTAATCTTTAAATACAAGTTATTTCGCAAGTGAGTCAGCGCCCCAGTGGCGTGAGCGTAAAGCATCAGGCTACCAACCAGACGACCTAGGTTCGAGGCTACCTACAGGACTTTTTTTTTCTTTAATTTTTTATGTAATTTAAACTTTTTATTTATTTTTACTTTATTTTACAATTAAATTCAAAATTCGAAAATTTTAATAAAATATTATTTAATTTTTTTGAATATAAAATAAATATATTTTTCTATTTTTAATATTTATAACTTAAAAATACAATAAATTTCTATAACTTAAAAAATAAATTTTAGTTTTCTTTTAACTATAAAATAAGGTAAAATTAAAGAAATTGTTTTTAATTATTAATCTAAATATTTTATTTTATTTTAGGTATATTTAAAACAACACTAAATTTAGTTTTTTAAATTACAAAAAATAAAAAAAATATTATAGAGAAATGATGATTTTAATTTCATATATAAATACTATCCAAATTAATTCTCTTCTCCAATTAATACAGCTTCTTCAAAAATTACAGTATAGGATTACGATGCTATTAAATTATTACAGGCAAAGAAATGTTATCTTTAAATGTAGATTTTAAATGTTAATCAACATACTTTAATCTTTAACAATGACTTGCTTTTTTTTTTTTTTTTTTTAAATCCTCCTGTGCACAAAATAAAATTCCACCTGCTCTCAATTATTAACAAGCTAAAAGCGTTTACGTAATTTGTACACATTAAAACCAAATTAGGAAGCTCAAACCAAGATTTAAGTACACCTGCTAACTATTTTACACTTTGTTTTACAGCTTGCTTATTTTTTTATTATTTAAATTTTTTGTCTGTTTTTCTTTATATTTATTATTGGTTTCGTAAAACTAAAATTTATTTTTTAAGTTACAGAAATTTATTGTATTTTTAAGTTATAAATATTAAAAACCAGAAAAATTTATTTTATATTCAAGAAAATTAAATAATCTTTTAATTAAAATTTTCAAATTTTGAATTGAATTACAAAATAAAGTAAAAATAAATAAAAAGTTTAGATTAATGCAGTCACACTATATGTTTCTCCCTGACACAGAATAATTTTATGATTTCTGCAACAAGCCTTGTTAACACAAACTTTTTCTGCAAGACAATATTGACATATTTTTTAATTTACACATAATACGTACATATAATTACAAAAATATTTATATTATTAATAGAATGTTGAAGAATTCTTAAATATAAGACATGAGTTTTTATTTTTTACTGAAATTTAGGAATATCTTTAATTTTTACGAACAATCTTTCTGCAAGTGACAATTTCTTTTCTGTGACAATGTTGCTGTGTCGCCTGAATTCTGCTACAGGGATGTTACTCAACATTTATCAGGAAAGGAGGGATAGAGATGAGGATGTATTTCTGGATGAATTGTTAAAATAAAAATAAATAATAATTAAAGGCACAGGAAAAAATAGAAGTGGTGATATTAACAATTTTGTAAGTTTCTTGAATTTCATATAACAGACATGGTACAAGCTTACAGAAAAAAAAAAAAAAAGCTGAACTTTTTACGACCTCCCCCCCCCCCCCTTCTCAAAAGTGGTATCAGGCAACAATATAAATTTTTCAATAATAAAAATAATGTTAAATCTGATTGCATACATGTACACACAATAAAAAAAATCGGAACAATAAATCTTATATTGAATATCATATTAATTATAATTAAAATAGCTGTAAGTGCTTAAAAAACAGACAAACTTATTACATAAACTTGAAAATAAGTTTATTCTATAGAAGCATTGTTTGCTGGGGCAATGGACTCTTCCCACCTGACGTCAGAGGTCACATGATAGAGGAAAAACAAATAGCAGACGAAGTCTTGTTTATCTAGAGCGATTGCTGAAATAACATATTTTCTATTCTTATTTTTGATCAATCGTATTTAATCTGTGTTATTTTTTATACATCATCCTTTTTAATCCATTTTATATCATTATTCATCATCTTTTGTTTGCTGTATACATTTACAATCATCATTTAGTTTATACCTGTTATTGATGTTCATGAAGACCATGTTTAAATACTCTGATTTTTGGTACTTAAATCAGTGACAGTGTAATATCGTACTACGTAAATCCATTTAGACCAGTAACTAAGTTAATTAACTTGTTGTAACACCTTTATGCAATTAAATTAAATGAAAACATTTTATAATCCATAAACATTCCACAAGAACAAGCTATAATTTATTGCTAGATCAGTTAATGTAACAGTTAAACTGGAACATACAAAAATCGATTCTTACAGGTGAAAATAAATAAACACATAAAGTGTTTTTTAAAAATTATTAAATTTACAAATACAATTATTCTGCTGTTTACAAATGCACAATATTACTTTTATTTTATTTTATATTAAATATTATTAAATTTATATTAAATATTAACTTTTGTTCTTAAGAACAATATTTAATTGAATTCGATTCTCAGAATTCGATTATTCGTTTTCGTTTTCCCCTGTCACGTGATTGAGCAGACGATGGTGGGAAGAGCCCATTGATTAGCAAAATAATGTAGTTCAAGTTCATTAGGAAAATGCAGTTGAAGTGCTATTTCTTTTTCATTTTCTCCAAGTTTGAATTTGACATTTCTTGAAAGCCAATCACATAGAAGTTGCTAATAATATATTGCACAAATTCAGGCTGACCCCCCCCCCCCTCCCGACACACGTCCAAAAAGTTTTAATGCAGATTTGCATTGATCCCAAGAATACTAATTTTCAAGCTTAAAAAGGCTGAATTCAGCCTTAAGGCTGAAAAGTAACATGTCTGATATATATATATATATATATATATATATATTAAAAAAAAAAAAAAAAAAACTTGCTGCTTACAAATATGAAATTTTAGGAAAGATATTTTACAAACCTCATCAGCACTATCTTCAACCATTGCATCAATAGCTTTTAATACTAGGTTTGACCCTGAAATAGTTTATTAGTATAAGTAAATTATGCAAAAAATATCTTTCTAAATTTAAAAATTAATTAAAGAGAAATAACGCAACACAAAAATAAAATTATCATTATTTTTATTTTCAATCTATATATAGATAAGATTAAAAAAAAAGTATGAATTCATAAAAAATTTTCAACTTGTGACTTTCAATAATTTTTTATATGATATTCTAAACATGATCTGGCCATTATTAAAAAATGTCTGATGCATATATCATACTTGCCAACCTTAAAAAATGAGAAATAGGAAAATTCATGTTCAAAATTAGGGAGATTTAACTAAAATTAGGGAGATTTTTTTTTTTTTTTTATACGAAGTACACATATTTCCATACTTAATTTTTGGAAACTTAACTATGGATAAAATTAGAAATTAGCAGAAAAAATTTTCAATAACTCTTTCAATTCTATTTCTAGAATCTGCCAAAACAAGTTTAAAATGAATATTGTCATTTATGTTGTGGATAGAGAAAGATTGGGAAACAAAAGGCTTCTGCAGAACACTTGATTGCCGATCGCTACTTGGAGATGTGAAATGGGGGGGGGGGGGGAAATAATTAGATGTGTTAGAAATTTTTAACATTTCTATTTCTTTAAAGGTTCTAGAATCTCATAAAGCAACTTTAAAATGAATATTGACATTCATGTTGTGGATGGAAAAAGATTAAAAATCGGGAGGCTTTCGTAGAGCATTTGATCGTCGCTCATTAATGAGGTTTCTTTTTTATAAACGAACGATATCCGCGATTTTTTTAAAAGCGGCAGAAATTAATTCGTGGAGTTGAATGAAATATGAAAAAAAAAAAAAAAAAAACTGCGGATTTCCGCGAATTCGCGAAAAAATTACATGCCTGATATTTTTTGTAATAAACATTGTTTAATTTTGCTCTATTACGAGCTATTTTGTAATTTTCTCTCTTTTATGATAAATCGGAAAATCGGGAGATAGATCAAAAATTCGGAAGTCTTCTGCTGAAATCGGGAGAGTTGGCAAGTATGATATATACAAATTTTTTTGGGCTCTACTCTCACAAAATGATAACAGAATTCCATAAAACTTTATATTTGGTTGAACCTTAATATAGATTGATGCTGATTACATATTGCCCAGCAGATGACATGCTGTGATTTCTCTAATTTATAGGAAAGCTATACTATAGTCTATCATATAGGTCGTTCATTGTAAAAGTGAATTATCTCCTTGAAATTGAATTTTGAAATAACGAGATTTTTGCAAATTTATGTGTCGGAAAAAAGTCAAGGTTCAGTAAGTTAAGTATTATCGAGTTTTAGTGTTTAATATAAATCAGAGTTATAAGAATTTATAAATTATAAGAAATACAGGCCTAGGAGTGGTAAAACCCTCTTGAAGAAGAGAGAAATTTAATCATGATATCTTTAAAACAATTTAGAGAGGCTTTGCTGAACTTTCTTAATATTTAATAGTTACCAGGTGTTTAAATAAATTTGAATCACTGAATATTTTAGTAAATAAGCAAAAGTAAAAATCATGTCTGTGTATTTTAATTCCAAATTCATAAGTTTGTTCAATGAACATAATATATCTCAAATTTTTGGGCATCACTATAAAAGAAAAGGATAGTAAACACACAGTTTCAGTAATGAACATTCTATAGGGAAATTGTGAAATGTATATGAGTTTCATTTCACACTCTTTTACGTAATTTAACGAATTTAAGAAAATTAGTCCCTTTAAGCTGTTATTTAACATTTTCATAAAGTTTTTTTTTTTTTTTAATCTAAATAGCAACATTTAATAAAAGGCTTTAGCCAAAAAGGCAAAATTCTCTTGTTTATTTTTCATATTTTGTGTTAACGTTATGCATTTTGAAAAAAAAAAAAAAATACAGCTGTAGCATAAACCAGAAACCCTGTTAAAATGTATGTATAAGGAATACTGCACAAAACTAAAGACTTATACAAAGCTAATTTAGTACTAATTTTAATAAAACATGTCAATAAGTAGAAGCTACAGAATTTAGCAAGCTTTGTATATATGTATACAGTAGACCACTGATCGGCAGAGCTGATTTGAAGCAATACAAAGGTTACAGATTTTAATTAAAAGATTATTAAGCAAAACGGATAGTATATTAACAATTTAATTAATTACTTAAAAGTTTTTTTTTTTTTTTTTTTTAACGTTTTTCATGAGATCTTTTTCTGCGTTCTGACTCTTGAAATCTTTTCTTGCATTTTATTTTGAAAGATATATACTATTTTAATCTGATTTAAAATAAGTTGGTTTGAGAAAAATTTATTACAGATAAATGTGAGATGATGTCTCCCCTGTCCCCCCCCCCTTCTGAATAGCCTAAAAGAAATTAATATTTTTCTTTCGTGGAAAGCATCAGTACACCTCACATCTCAATGTCTAATATAGCTGGAGCTATTAAAAAAAAAAAAAAAAAAACAGTTTTGATTTTTTGTTTTATGCATTGCAGGAATATTTTTTTCTTTTTTTTTTAAGATAATCGAAAAAGTAAAGTGCACAGTTATTAACATTCTTTTAGTTGTTGCATGACAAGTGGTAAATTTACTATTTTCATGTCTAATTAAAACAACCACCAAAATATATTTAACAATTTTATGGAAACTTTCACTTTAATTTTTGAAAAAATGTAGAAATACATAAAATGTACAATAAAGAAGAAAACTGAGTACTTTTCCATTAGCAGGGAGCCAAATGAACATTGTAAAAATGTATACTTTGCACAAAAGTCTTAATTGTATACCTACTTATTATTTTAATTTTAAGGGGCACTTCATTCATTTTTTAAAAAGATTTTTTTATTATAGACTTACAACAACAGATCGTGGTTCTCTAACAGAAAAGAGCCAAAAATTAAGTAAAAAGAACACTAGTGAAACATATGTTATTAAGGCTGTACATCAGTCAGATAGCTCCCTTTCTCCCTTCCCATGTTATCCAATGGGATTTTCGTTGCTTCGTTTTATAAAAATACCTCATTCAAAAATGAAGTTTTTCGAATTCTGTTTTTTTAATATTACTCTTTGAACAAGTTGCCTTTTAGCTCAGTGAGCAATTTTTCGAAAAATTAAATTTAAACATTTCACTTCCAAACTTAAAGTCCATAATTTACTTACTTAAATAAAATATTTAAATTTATTTTATCGAAAATTGCTCACTAAGCTAAAAGGCAACTTCTTCAAAGAGTAATATTAAAAAAACAGAATTCAAAAAACTTCATTTTTGAGTGAGATATTTTTATAAAACGAAGCAACGAAAATCCCATTGGATAACATGGGAAGGGAGAAAGGGAGCTATCTGACTGATGTACAGCCTTAAATAGGAATGTGTTATTCTGTAAGAAATTCCCTGATTCATAGATATAAGATAGCACTATTATAAAATATTTAATGTATTACTATTACTTAAACAATAATTATAACTTTTAAAGTCACAAAAAATGAATAAATAAATAAATAAAATAAAAATAAATAAATAAACCTATAAAATTAGTAATTATTTAAATTTAAATAAAATATGTTCATACTATACTTACCAATTTTTCTTTTTCTATATTTTTCATCAACAGCTAACATGGCAATATAACCTCTCCTACTGTGTTTCTTATGTACATCTAATTTACAAACAATAGCTCCAACACATCGATCACCGTCTAGAGCCTTAAATTAAATAAAAATTTTAATACACATAAATATTTTAAACTTAATTAATAGCAAAACTGACTGTCACAAAGAAGACTCAAGAATTTAAAATCTTTTAGATAATGGAACAAGATTAATACAACAATAAAAATTGTTACACAAATATATGTAGGCAAACAAAAATTTTAAATTAACAATCTTAGAATATGTCATTAAAATTAATAAGTTTTATTACTACAATTACTTCTAGCTTTTAGATAGCTAGCTAAAAGGCTGTTTGATGTCACAGATATGAAATGCTAGAAATCCCAACTTGATTGCTTAAATGCATTAAAAATTATCTTACATATATGGAGATATAAATATATATATAAATGCACATTGATAATTTGATGTAGAATTTCATGCAATTTAAGATTATTATTATTATTATTATTATTATTTTTTTTTTTTTAAATTATGTTTCGATTTTCTGCTTTTTAAGTTGTTTGGTTTCAGCATATATTTTTCCTTTTCTACTATTTTTTGTGATAACTTGAAAAAGGTGCTTTTTATGTAGTGTCTTTTAAAGCAGGCCTGTCCAACCCAAAACACTTGGTGGGCCGCACTGGAAATCTATTTTATTAATTCGGGTCGCACCATTCATAAAAAAGCCCCCATCCCTTCTTTCCAGACTGATTAAATTAGTGTAGAGACATGCGGCTGGTGCCGATTGATTAGTAATAAGGCTTAGTTCAGAACGGTTTAGGTAGATTTTGCTTAAGGTGTCTGTCTACATATTAAAACTGGCATCAACTTCATTGTTTTCAAAGGCAATCCCCGAATTTTGACAAGCTTTTTGGATTATTTGGAATCAGCCAATCAGCCCAGAAAATGGTATAGTTTATATGTTTCTCTTAATTTTTCACATAATTTGTTAAATATGGAGATGCTAATGTTGAATGAATGTAATAAACATTAATTCATGTCTTCCCAAAAAATTAATACAGTGATTTTTTTTTTAAATGTCAGAATGAAGTAACATAAATATATTTTTTGCTTGCAACTGTATGAAAACTTGATGTAAGGAATATAAACTATACCTTTTTCCAAACCGCCTTGATTCCGAAATTCGAATATATAGTCAACAATTGGTGTTACTATTAGGAAAAAAAAAAAAAAAAAAAAAAAAAAGAAGAAGTTTGTGCAAGTTTTAATATGTAGATGACACCTTAAAGAAAATTTAGCAATTGAATTAAATACTTAGATGTTGTTACCAATCGTTAGGCATCAGCTGCTGGTTTCTATGATGACTTACAGTGAAATTAGTTGGGCAAGGAAATTATTATTACTATTATCATCATTATTTTATGACTGCACATATGCATATATGTTTTTGAGTATATGATTCATGTATGTGAGTGATTCCATACCAACTCACCTAATGAGGGTTGCATGAACGACTTGGATTTTCTTTAAATTTGGTACACAGATTGATGATATAGAGGCATGAAAAAGTCCAAATTTTTAGCTACCTGCTCCACTTATTTATAGATATACAGGTCCTCGAAGTTTGTCCACCCCCCTCAAAATACCAAGAAATTGATGTTATTTAATTTTTTTTTTTCTTAAAAATAGTGCTTATGTAATATGAAAGTGTTAGGTATCTATGGAAACTAGTTATTCCAGGCATTCAGAAAAAAAAATACTACAATGTTTATAATGAAAATTGTTAAGGTACAGAACTCTTAGAAGTTGCAACCATGAAAATTTGATTTTCCCGATTTTGCTAAAATTGAGACATCAATTCCAAAAAAAGGAAAATAAAACCAAAGGTTTATTCACTTTCTGTTAGAGTACAAGTGTTCACCATAAATTGCTACACAATAAATTACTTGGGTTTCTCACTCCTTCTTGGAAATATTGAAGCTTAAAGACAAACCATAACATGCAATTTCGACCATCTTGGCAGCCATTTTTCTCATAAAAAGGGGGGCACTAGAAACTTTTTTTTTTTTTTTAAATAAGCTACTGATGTGTTATCTATTCACAGGAAAAGAGTTTACTTTTGGTTATTATTTGCATAAAGAAATAGCCTGCTGATAGTATATGCATGTTTTTCTCTAATACCATATGCATGTATTCCCCCTCTCATAGACTTAACATTAATAAAAAAGAAAAATAACAATGCATGTATAGCTGTACTATCTATACAACAATTCAAGAAATTTAATGTATTAAATTATTTAATAATTATAAAAAAATAATAATTTCTTCATTTTATAGCAAAATTAGATATTTGATGGAAACAAGAAATAGAATTCATCCAAAACTGAATGCTGAAATTTGTCTGTTCGTAATAATAAAGTATTAAATAATTTCTTTAAAAATCAATCAAAATAAAGGAGCTATAAATATTTATTTCATAAGAAATATAATAAAAATTGATATGTACAGAATTTTATTCAACTGCAAGCATAAGTTCCTGTATTTTTTTTTTTTTTTTTTTTTTGCAGTATCATTTGGTATTAAAAACATGCATCCTGTGGCTGCCGCTGCTGATGGCATTGGTATTTCCAGCATTTATCTGATCTAAATTTTTGACATGTTGCTTACCTACTGCAGATACTTCAATCTGATTCAATATGTTTGTAGATACAATGGAAACTAAAAGCATAGATTTAGTAATAAAAATAAATTTATGATAATCCCTAGTACCCTCAATTCTTACAGCGAAAGTTAGTCTTTCAGAAAGTAATACTCTTGTTTCTGCTGCATATTCTTCAGATGCAAAGAAAAACTTAATATTTTAAAAATTAACTGTGCAATAATGAAACAAATCACATGGAGAAATTATCTGATTCTTGTAAGGACGTTGCAAGCTGGTTCTGTATGCAGACCTTTTGACTGTGCCTCCAATGGCATCATACAAGATTTTGCCATGGGATGTGGCAAAAAAAATGTCACTCAGCATTTAGTTTGAAATAATCTTTATGTTGGCATAAATTTAAAAAGTTTTTCTTGTTTTTGTACTGCGTTGAGCTACCGCCAATGAAATAAATTATTTCCTATGTCTGGATACTGTGATGTTAAATATGGAATTATAAGCCTTTGAAAAGAAACTACTGCCACCGTATCATGTGTCAAACAGTCACTGATAATGCACATAGAAATAATTTTTAGGTTATCATTTGACCGAACGAAAGGATGGTGTGTAGCTTGCATGTTTTCCCAGTGATATCCCTATATTGCATCCTGTACTATAAAAGTAAAATTTTCAGAAAAATCAAGTAATAAAATGCACTTATCTGGTTTTAGTTCTGCTTTTCTTGTTTTTAAATACTCTGATTAAGATTTTACGATGTAATGGTGTTTTGCCAAGGACTTTATTTTCAAGAAATGTTCCGATTTAAAATCAGGTGCAGACAAAGTAATTGAATGAGTGTTGAATGGACTGTAGTTATCCACCGTCGAAACGTCAATTCAGATTTTTCATCATAATTATCCATTAACATATCTAAAAATTCTTCAAATGCAGTTTGGAATGAACACTGTGAACAAAGTCCTAACACACATGCTTCATTGTTAATCTGTTAATGTCACGCACATAATGAGACAAAAAAAAAAAAAAAATCATTGCTAGATGGTTTAACAGATTGTTTTAGCCCTTTCTAACCCAGACTGTACGATCATGTGGGTTAGACATCCACAACATCCACTTACATTTTTGCATCTGGAATTTGTATGTAATAAAATCAGGAAATGAACGATCGAGCTAATTAGCAGAAAGTGTAAAGTATAATTTTCAATCAACAAAGCAGAAAATGTAAAGTATAATTTTCAATCAACAAGTGTCGGTTATAGTCCATATTTTTCTTTCAGTTTGCAAAAACAGAAGAATGTAATGTTTAAAGGTAAAAATGTTTCGGGTCGGAAAGGGTTAAACATGCTATCATTAGCTTGTCATTTTGGTTAATCATACAGACACAGACTGAATGAGTTCCTGCACTACCAGCTAACACACACCACTTTGGTCGCAAACAGTGGCGTTGCCAGAAATTTTTTTAGGAAGGGGCAAACTGAAAACTGTAGAAGTTTCGATATAAATTTGAAATTACGTTCGACTAAATGGTAGATTGATTCAGATGATTAAACAAATCTATGTCTAAGTACCAACTTTTTTTTTTCCCATGTAATTTAAGCTATTTTATAAAGTTATACAGCTTGTTCCAAACCAACTTGAATCCGAAAATCTTACTGTCAAGTCGACTTTAACTATACTCCCAGGAAAAGATTAGAGCCAATATGATCCGAGAGACCGGTCTCTAATTAGCTCTGTGATATAAATTTTATTTGACAATTTAGATAATCATCAACACTCTAACGACATAGTTTTAAAACTTTAAACATAATTTTAAAATAATATTTTTTTACTGATTAGAATTTTCCAGGAGGGGGCAAGTGCCCCCTCTTGCCCCTACGTGCCGACGCCCATGGTCGCAAATCAGCAAATTTAGATAATTCAATCTTGTGACTGGGATATTCCTGTTTGAAATGTGTGTACGCTTCTTTGAGATTACATAAAATGAGGTGTTTCTGTTTTGTAAATATTTGATTTCTTCACTAAATACTAACTTGAATTTTTAAAAATTAAAAGGTTTCCTACATCATTCTTTATGATATCACAAAAATAGAGTAAACATTAGTTTTGTTTTAATACCAGAATATCATAAAATCAGAATGTTGCTCCCTTATTCAATGCTTTATTCACCTAATAACACTATTTCTAAAGTTAACTAAATAATGTTCAAAGGGTAAATAAAGTCTAATACATGTAATAAATTAATATTTATATAATATTCAATAAGTTTTGTTTCTTTTCATCTTTTTTTATTAATGTTAGGTACATGCATATGCTATCAGCAAGATGTATCTTTATGCAAATAATAACCTCTTTTCCTGTGAACAGTTAACACATCAGTAGCTTATTGGAAAAAAAAATAAAAAAGTTTCTAGTGCTCCCCCTTTATGAGAAATAATAATTATAAGATAAAAAATTTTTATAAACCATGTTTTTAAAATTTCTGTTGAATAATATAAACACTACTGAAGGCAGCCGGAACCCCAGCAATTGGATAAAAGTATTAAAAAAATTCCTTGCTATCGCCTTTTGAGCTATTATAAAAGTTTCAAATGGCTATCTAGCCGGGAAGTTAGTTAAAAGTTGATTGCAAGCTTTGTACTGGAAATGCTGCCGAATACAGCAGGATCATGAAGCCATTGGATAAAAATATTTTTAAAAAGCATTTTCACCGTATTTTGAACTATTCCGAAAGTTTCAAATGTCTAGCTACTCGGGAAGTTAGTTAAATAAATTTTCTGTTGAATCATATGAACGTAGCTACTCGGGAAGTTAGTTAAATAAATTTTCTGTTGAATCATATGAACGCTGCCGAAGGCAGTAGGGACCTGAAACAGTTGACTAAAAGTATTAAAAAAAATGTATTGCCACCGTGTTTTGAGCTGTCCTGAAAGTTTCAAATATCTATCTAGTCGGGAAGTTAGTGAAAAATCGATTGCAAGCTTTGTACTGGTAACGCTGCCGAAGAAAGCAGGAAACCGAAACAGTTGGTTAAAAATATTTAAAAAATGCATTTTCACCGTGTTCTGAACTATTCTGAAAGTTTCAAATGTCTAGCTAGTCGGGAAGTTAGTTAAATAAATTTTCTGTCGAATAATATAAGTGCTGCCGAAGGCAGTGGGACCTGAAATAGTTGACTAAATTTATTTGAAAAGTGTATTGTCACCGTATTATGAGCTGTCTTGAAAGTTTCAAATGTCCAGATAGTCGGAAAGTTAGTGAAAAATTAATTGCAAGCTTAGTACTGATAACGCTGCCGAAGGCAGCAGGAACCCGAAACAGTTGGCTAAAGGTATTTAAAAAATGCATTTTCACCGTGTTCTGAACTATTCTGAAAGTTTCAAATGTCTAGCTAGTCGGGAAGTTAGTTAAATAAATGTTCTGCCGAATTATATAAGCGCTGCCGAAGGCAGCGGGACCTGAAATAGTTGACTAAAATTATTAGAAAAATGTATTGTCAACGTGTTGTGAGCTGTCCTGAAAGTTTCAAATATCTAGCTAGTCGGGAAGTTAGTTAAATAAATTTTCTGTCGAATCATATAAGCGCTGCCGAAGGCAGCGGCACTTGAAATAGTTGACTAAAATTATTAGAAAAATGTATTGTCACCGTGTTGTGAGCTGTCCTGAAAATTTCAAATATCTAGCTAGTTGGGAAGTTCGTTAAAAATCGATTGCAAGATTTGTCCCTGACAAACACACAAACAAGAATAGAAGTTAATAAAAAACATGGTAAAATGGCTGCCAAGATGGTCGAAATTGCATGTTTTTGCCCTATGGTTTGTCTTTAAGCTTAAATATTTCCAAGAAGGAGTGAGAAACCCAAGTAATTTCTTGTGTAGCAATTTATGGTGAACACCTGTACTCTACCAGAAAGTGAGTAAACCTTTGGTTTTATTTTCCTTTTTTTGGAATTAATGTCTCAATTTTAGCAAAATCGGGAAAATTAAATTTTTGTTGTTGCAACTTCTAATCTTCGTACCTTAACAATTTTCATCATAAACATTGAACAGGGCGCAGCCCCCGCTCACCGCTCGAAGAGCGGTGTTGAGCGCTTCCAGAACTAAGTTCACGTGGGCTGCGCCAAGTATCATAAACATTGTAGTATTTTCAGACCTGCCAACTGCTACGAATAATTCATAGTTGCTATGAATTTGGGCCGTAAACTACGATGCTACGAAAATCGGCTGAAAATTACAAATTTTTATCTATTACCAAAACTGCAACATTTCTGACTACGTTTTGCTTTGCGATTTTCAATCTTTCTCCATCCACGCCGTAAATGTCAATTTTCATTTAAAACTTACTTTATTAGATTCTAGAATGTATAAAGAGATAGAATTGTTAAATATTTCTCATTCGTGTATTTTTTTGCGTCCCCCCTCGCACCCCACGCCACCCCCTAACGATCGCAAACAAACGCCTTCCTAATCTTTTTTCATCCGGAACACAAATGTCAATGTTCTTTTTAAATTTACTTTATTAGATGCTAGAACCTATAAAGAAGTAAAATTGTTCAATATTTCTCACTTTTTTTACCCCCCCCCCCTCCCTTCCCTAACAATCGATGATCAAACATCTGCAGAAGCCTTTGAATGTGTTTAATATTTATATTTTCACATTTTTTTAATAATTATCCCAATGCTAAGATTATAATTTTTTGCAATAATTATAATTTATATTTTTGAAAATTATACGCATAATTAAACACACAAAAATATTTATTGATTGGTGAATTTTAATAACTGGTTGAATATAGTGTAAAAAGAGTAATTTTGAATAAAATTATTTTACACCTGGTTTCATAAATCGGTTTTGTTTCTTAAACAGTACAGTCTTTCATTATATATGAATACTAATGCAAATTATTTTGATAAAAATAACTTTAAAAATATTTAATCTGGGGGGGGGGGGGCATTTAACATAATGTGGCCAGATTTCTGTGGCAAATAAAAGCCAGATGTCTGGCATCTAGCAGTGCGTATTATCTGTAGAAAATTTTTCATCAGGGCTGAAAATAGTACCCCGTGGATTATACACAAGAAAATACGGTAACATACATACATTTATTTGTTTAGGATTTGTGTGTTGCATGATAAAAATGAACCAACCAACCATCCAATCCATTTTTTAAATTGATGTGCTACTAATTGTCATTTTCAAATGTTGGCAGGTATGTATTTTTTTCTGAATGCCTGGAATAACTAGTGTCCAGAGATACCTAACACTTTCATATTACATAAGCACTATTTTTAAGAAAAAAAAAAATTAAATAACATCAATTTCTTGGTATTTTGAGGGGGCAGACAAACTTCGAGGACCTGTATACAGTCAACTCTCAAAAATCCGCAACTCTAAAATCCGCAATTCTCTAAAATCCGCATATCATTTGCAATGTAAACAAACATTGTCACTAGTGATTTGTTCATTAGTGGATTGTAAAAATTCAGCTGTATTAGGAGATAAATCAATTATTAACTTATGCTGGTGAATCACCAATCACTCAGCATGTTACAGAAAAGGAAATGATAAGTGTAATTATATATAAATATAAAAAAAAAAATTATGTTAATTTAGAGGAAGAAGGAGAAGACAATTTTCGTGAAGGATTTTTCTCTCACGAAGATAAATATTCAAACTTTCTCATAGCACAAACTTATGTGATTGACCAAGAATTGCTGACTTTTTTGCAAGTTATAGGAAAATAAATATGTATGAATATTCTTACTTAAACTGCTATTAATCAGACTTTTCAAAAATCTAGATAATTTGCAACCTTTAATGATGTATAAAAATTGTTCTTTAAATTAAATTTCATGAAATATTTGTACTTTTATTAGGCACACTTTATTTTAGCATTGTATGTATAACATATAAATTGTTCCTTAAAGATTTACTACTCAAATGAGGTTCTAAGATGTAAATAAAAGAAATTACTCTAAAATCTGCAAAATTCAGAAATCCGCAAAACACTTCGTTTTAAGCTGTGCGGATTTTTGAGAGTGTACTGTATCTATAAATAAGTGCAGCAGGTAGCTACAAATTTGGACTTTTTCATGCCTCTATATCATCAATCTGTGTACCAAATTTAAAGAAAATCTGAGTCGGTATGGAATCATTCATGTATTTACTTTTTTTGGTGAAGGGCAGGGTGAAAATTCGGAGCAGAATACATTAATTTAAATTATTTTCATTCATAAATTAACAATAGAATCATGAAAATTTTATGACTATATTATAAATTATAATAAAAAGAATGAATAATGGATCTAATAATATTTCATCACAACAGTTCTTAGCTGCCATAATCGTTGAAAGGTATTTTCACTTCGAAAAGTCAGAACGGATTTACTAACTTTTGATCCCTTAACCAAGGTTGTCAAACTTTAAATATCGTTCGTCTCCTTGCGGGCTGAGAGAAACAACAGGATGGGCCGCAGGCGGGGCCAGCGCGAGGATGCTAAGAGTGGTTTTAAAGGGCCTGCTCCAAGGTCTGAGTGACGTCACACAAGTGATCTGACCACCTGCCCGGAGAGAGAAAATTTCATCGGGCATCTTACTTTTTCAGAGTTTCTAACTCGTTAGAACTTAAATTCATTCAGTATAAAAGATGATTTAAAATGGACATTCATTTATTATAATAAAATATAACTATAATTTTAATTTTTACTTTTAGTGAAAAGTTTAATGTACTTAAATGCTGATAAAATAAAAATGATATAACATCAGACCATCAGAGTAACGGGTTTTAACTGTCATTCTTTATTATTATTATTAACATACATTTTAAGTCAATACTATTGTTATTACTCTAAATACTAACAAATTATTTTAGAACATAACACTTTATCATGCTTTTAATTTTTGTTAAAGAGATTTAGAATCTAAGTTAAACAGCTGTCTCAGCGTCATGCATTTTCTTTCTTTCTTTTTTATTTTTAAAACTGCATGGCTTTGGAAATTTTCTAAACAATTAATTAACAAATTCAGAAAACTGTCCTCTGTCCTTCCAAATCTGAAGTTCAAAGTAGAAGTTTGAAAAAAAAAAAATAATAATAATAAATAAATAAATAAATAAATGCTATTGCAATACTATTACTACTACTAATAATAAAACTTTACATTAGAAATTTTAAGTCAGACAGTGTGTGACCTTTTCTAGTGCAAACGACAAGTTTCTACACAATTGATGACAATTGTTTACGTGGAAAGAGGATCTTTAAGGGGTCCTTGCCTGAAATATGCGTGTTTCGGAGAAAACCAGGGAAAATTCTGAATTGCTAGGTCGAGTAGCACGATTAGGGTTCTAACACGGCACTTTTAGTCAAACAAAATAATAATAATGAGGAAAAAAGAAAAGAAAAACTTTACAATTCTAAAATTTTCTTTTATTTATTTCATGGTTGAGTGCCAAAGGACCTGCCCCTTTAGCCCTGCCCTTGCCCTCTTTTTGTCCCATAGGGCCATATTACTAGGCGAGGAGTTAGTTCCTAGTTACAATACTTCTATGCATATAAATAAATAAAAAACATATAATATAACACACAGTACAATATATAATACAATCGAAAAAATAAATGATACTTAAAAATAATATTAAATAATTGATGAATAGAATCAATGTTCTGCATAAGAATCCATGTACTAGTTAATACTGAATATTCCTTTTTGTACCACTAAAATTTTTACTGTCATTTTTAATTTTCGTATAGTTATTCAACAAAATATTTGCTATTCCAGGTAAGCATTGCTTAATAATATAGTACAAATCATTTCCACAAATGCATCTATTCGAAAAATCTATTCCTAATATTTCTGCTTTTTCAACTGTTAATTGCATAATTAGTTTTTTGGGCTGGGAAAACATTAAAAAATCATTTTCATGTTTGCTGCAGATTAACTTATTAAAAATTTGAAAACAATTTACAATCATGAAAATTAATATGTCTTGTGGCCATTTAAGCCTATCTCTATCACATAAAAATAAATATTCATAAACACCAGGAGAACAATCTGCGTCTAAAATTTTATCTTTCACTATTGTTGAAATACATCCTTTGCAATTCAATTTGTTTGATACTTTAAAGGCAATATACCCTGCAATAAATATTGAAACTGACATAACTTTATCTGTGATTTCAATATCATCTATACTGTTGAAAACATCATAAAAATTTTCTGGAACTTCTACATCATCTTTAACTTCATTAGACAGATTATATATAAAAACTTTTAACGTAAAATCACCTTATTTTTCTGAGTGCAAACTTATTACACTTAAAATTTGTAGTTTTTTTTTCAGCTTCCATTTAAAAACAGTAATATACTCTTTTTCAGTATCATAATTTGATCTGCACTGAGGGGTACAACACTTCTTTCCCATAATTCTCTCCCAATGAAAACTGTGTTTAAAATTCACAAAAAAACATTTATCAAAATAAGTATTAACGAAAAAGTATACATAACATAATCAAAAACAACATAAGACAAGCACACGCAAAGGCAAAAGGAAGTTTCCTTCTTCTTTCAAGTCAGATCACATTGTTGACGTCATCGGCAGTAAAAACCGGTCAGGAGCAGGCCCTTTAAAACTGCTCTGAGCATCCTCACGATGGCCCCGCCGCAGGTTGGTCACCCCTGTTTTAAAGGGTTACAATACAAATAAAATCATGGCAGCAAGAAAAAGGATCACCAAGTTGGGGTGCCATAGAACATTCCATAGAACATTCTGAAACTTGATTTTATTTAGCCCTTTTGACAGGTTAATACTTTTTTGTAAAAATAAAAATATTTAGTTAATGGCCACTTTTTCATAGGTACATATACATATATATATATACTTTTTTTTTTTCCACACAGGAACATTTTTAAGCATTTAGTCATAAATATGTCATTTGAACATAATCAAGACTTCAAATCTCAGAATACATGTATAAGTCACTATGTCCATCCAAGTCTTGATTGTGTTCTTTAAACTTTCATTGTTGAAAAAACAACATTCAAATTTTCATGATAAATTACGATGAGTTTAGAAAAAAAAAAGACAAATAAAATCACATGCAACTAAAACAGAATATGCCAGTACAGGTTGGACTGGGAATCTGAAAAGTGGGATAAAAGATTTGCAATGTAACTCTACAGTCATTTCTAGCGCATTAAAGCTAATAGACCCGGAATTAACCAGCTGAAAGTATATTTCAAAAATTGTAGGAATACTGTGAAAATGTGGAAAATAGATTGCTTGTAACAGGTATACATTTTTGTTACATATAAAAGTACAAAGCTTCCTTCTGAAAGTACATACCTAATGCTATGTTATATACTCTGGCACAAATCAATGAATCAAAGTTGAAATAAGAAAAATGCAAGTTTTCAATTCAACTTATTAGTCATAAACTGGCTGTTATCATAGCAACCTCTGGCAAGTTTTTTAGCGGCCAAACCTTTTAGTATTAAGTCAGCATGTTGTGAATTAACAGACAACTGCTAATTTGTCCTTGCTGAAATGTAGGTATAGTATATAGTTTCAAATGCTATTGTTTAGGTCTAAAACAAATGTTGCAAGTTTGCAGTTTAAGATATTTGTGTACAAAGTTTATTAATTATTTGAACTAATGATTGTAGCAAAATATTTTTGCAGTACAGCATTAGTTTGAAATTTGTCTAATTTGAGTAAAAGTTTAAATGCCAATGTACAGTATAATAGGCCTTGAAAGGACTTTGGCAAAACAACAGAAGCTTAAGTAAGGTTAATTATTTTTATAATGCTTAAAAGCTTCAGGTTAATTAAAGCTTTATGAATTTTTGCTTGTTGTCCAACAAGTGAAAATTTCTCGGACAGATTATCATCTTCACTCGATGACAACAGATGGCAGCATCAGATAATCTCTCAGCTGTAAAAATTATAATTAAATAAAAAAAAAAAAAAAATTATAAATCGGGCATCAGGAGAGGTTAAAATACACTTCTATGCAAAATTCTGTAGCTCTGCAATCAGCCATTTGCCTACAAAGCAAACATCTCTAAGTTTAACTTTTTTTTTTGTCCCTTTGTCGCCATCCATACAGTTTAGATACAGTTAAGATACAGATTTTTTTTTTTTTTTTTTCAATTGACATATTTTCTATTAATTATTTGCAAAAATTAACACATTGGCCCTTGAATTTGAAGGATCGAGTTCATGAAATTCGCATTATTAGAATGACGCTCAAACCAACTAAGCTAATGAGCCATAGAATGAAAGACTTAATACATTTACATTTTTATCTCTAGAGTCTATTATTTCAGAAATTCATATATTTTGTAAATCTATAAAAACTAATCAAAAATTCAGATATTGGGCTTCAAGCAAGGTACATGAGGAGAGATGAGAACAGAATTCCATGCAAAATTCTGCAATCAATCATTTGCCTATAATGCAATTCACAGACATACGCATCTTCTTTTATTATATGTAGAGATACTAGCTAAATCAGAGTTTCTCCCAGAAAAGTTTCAGAAAGTGCTGCGTTCTGCCTGCCCTTTGATTGATAAAACAGCCCCTTTCTTGCAGTTCATCCTAAAAAAATTACACCCTTCTTGTCCTTTGAAAAAATAATTTCTCAGCTGAGATAAATGGTATAATTTATACATAAAAGTATTGTGTATAACAATTAATATTTATTCATAACATTAGTAGGGGAGAGTGGAGTGGGGCACCTTGGGACATGGCCCACATTGGGATACCTTAAATTTCAGCTCCAATTTTGTAGATAGGAATTAGTTTTCTTAGGACGTTATAGTGGGCAGCATACTCTACTCTTCAATGTAATTTGGAATTTCTCACATTAGCAGGTGAAGATTAATTCAATTTTCTTTGTTTTGAAAGATTCAAAGTTGGGTCATTCCATGTGTAGACAACCAATGATGAGTGTTGCTCCATAGTAACAGATTTTTTCAAAAAATTACCACTGAGACTTATGGTAGTGAAACCTTCATATATCAATTTGTAAAACATTCTGACCATTATTGGCCGAGATATGGACATTTGAAAAAGTGTCATTTTCACAAAATTTCGGCCATATTGGATTTGGCACTACTGTGAAAAATTGCAATAACTTGAGAAATAATAGTTCAAATTCAACAATTTTGGTACCAAATTGAAGCTATTAATGTAAGAAATATAAATCCAGTGTTTAAATAAAATAAAATATTTGTTTTACTATTTTTTTATTTGAAAAATAAAAAAAATCATCTTCAGAATTTAGCCAAATTAAATGGGCTGTAAAAAAATGGCTCATCATATTTTTTTTTTTTTTTTTTTAAACTTGGTACAAACTACAAACACTAATCAATATGTGTCCTTTAAGTATAAAAAAAAATTAGGAAGGTAATATTTCTTAACAAAAAAAAAAAAAAAGAAAAAAAATTACACGCAGGATATTGAGGCATAAAATTCCTTGTTAATGGAAATATTTTAGTGAAAATGTTTCTAAAAAATAAGATATCATTCTAACATATTTCATAATCTTAGTTTCAAATGTTAAAAAACCATTTACTGACACAAAAATGACATTTATAGCAATAATTTCAAAAATTGCAATCAACTACAAGTACAACTAGCTCTAAGTCATGCAATTTGTCATATGATTTCTTGTTTTTTTTTTTTTTTTTTTTCTGCTTGAAGTGAAAACTATTCTAATAAATTCAATATTACCTTATTACTTTAAAATTTTTATTACATGAGAAGGGGGAAAAAAATACCCTAGATTATAGCCAGTTTTAATAAACTGTTAAGAAATTAACAAACTGTTCTTTTAAGCTTATAAGGAACAATAATTTGCATACTTTAAATATGAAACAAATAAAGAAATAGTAAATATTTCTTCAAGTATATATTCAATAGGTATAAGTATAAACGGGCAAAATGCAAAATTATTTTCAATAAAGAAAAAATGAAATTTATACATGCTATTTTTAACACTCATAAAAAATAACGGAATTTAATCTAACTTGAAATTTTTGAATAATAGTTCAATAGAGTTATTTTCCTCAGGTGTTATTTTATATGTTCTTCCTGTGTTTGTTGAAGGAGCAGACACGATTTTCATTATATGTTCATATGGAATCCAACACAGATCCAAAGGTTCAGGCCGCATATTTGAAGTACTTGGACCATGAGGATGCATAATTTTACAGTCGTTATATATATCACAGCACTACACAATTTTTCCAATCCACCAGTTGATATCATATTCACAAGCAACATATTGTTCATTCTGAAGTGTCAGTGGTTTGGTCTTGCTTCCTAAAGTAGCTATGAATGTTGTGGAGAAATCTGATACCCTTGAAACCAATAATTGTGTTTCGTTTATAGGAACAAAGATGTGATTTGACCTTGTTCCTTTAATTGTATCTGCAATTTGATACCTCACTGATAATTGACTATTAGCAATCTTAATTTCAGATTTTTCTACAAAAAAAGTTTTCCTTCAACAGAATCCTTCGCAAATTTATATAAATCAGATGCATTTAATATTTGGTCTTTATATGGTCGTTGAAGGCTGGCTCTGGTTGCCATACGTTTGATGGTACCACCTATGCACCATAAGCATAGATGGCACCACAAGCTCCTTTTCCATGATAAGATGCAAAAAAATACCGTTCAGCTTTCACACCATGATCTTTTTCATGATGACAGAGATTAAAGTTTTTAAAATTTTTATATTGCACAAATGATCCATCACTGAAATACTTTATGTATTTAATTTGTGGCACTTCTTTAATTAAATTTTGAACAATTACTTTTTGGAAAGTCCAAAATGTTGTTGTATCATGGACTAAATGGTCACTGATTACACACATAGGAATGAACATCAGCTTATCCTTTGTAGTGTCCTTTACATATGCTAGAAAAGGATAAATTGACACCTGCTCTTTCTTCCAGACGCTTTGGATAGCATCTTACATGATACAAGTAACCGTAAAATCCCGATTATAAGCCCCCCATTTTTCAGAAGCAAAACCAATAAAAAATAGGGAGGGGCTTATAATCGAGATTATTAGAAATTTCTTTTTTATAAAGTTGTGGTGGCGCCATCGATCACCACAGAATAAAACTAATACTTATTATCTAATCCAGAAATCGAATGTAACTTACAGAAATAAATTTTAAATTATAAATTAAAAAATATTTTGTAATTAATTTAAATTACTTTTTTCATATCATTAATATGAAAGATGAATTTAAAAAAATGAGACTGGTTTGGTAAAGGTAAGATAAAGGTAAAGTAAATGTATAAATAAGAGTATATATTTAGGTATACAGGAAATGCGTGAAACTCATTTTATATATTGTTATTAAACATAACATTTTACAAAAATAGGACATTAATATTTTAAAGTGAAATAATTAAAAGAAAAGTTATTATTTTTTTTAAAAATGCAACCTTTATTAGATAAATAAATAACTATTTATTATTTAGTATAGGAAAGATAAACAAAGAAAAGTGTCCTAATACCTTCAATTATTATTTTAATGAATGTTGAAGAAGCCTATAAGAAAATTATCTGGAATTAAGGCTGGTGCTGCCATCTATTGGAAAATAGGATTACAATATCGATTTCATATAGAGCTATAACTATTTTATACTTCTCATTTCCACACAAACTTCATTGTTATTTTGTTAAAACAGAAGGAAAAGAGAGAGTTAATAATTTTTGCAGTGAAAATTATTTTAAAGAATAAATTTGTTTTAAATCATTAAATATATATATAAGATTTCAGAAATTAATCTTTTTACTAAAAATGAAAAATATAGAGGGGAGGCTTATTTTTAGGATTATGGACAAAATCAGAAATTGCCTAAAAGTGGGGAGAGGGCTTATAATCGGGATTTTACGGTTTAGTTTTCAGAAAAATCTGCTAGAATAATAGCAGTACCTTCATTCAATTCACCTTTTGTTTTGCTAAAGTACTTACTCTGTGCTTTTGCGATGGGTGCATAATGCAGAAAGTTTTGCAACTAAAATTGCAACAAATTTATCTACTGATGTAATAACTGTTTTCAGTTCTGCACCACCTTCAGTTTTCACCCATTGTTTGTAAGAAATTTCATTAATCATTTCTAATTCATTGGAAAGCATTATTCCTCTTTCAGAATTTCCACAGACCAACAGTTATCACATCTGTGTGTGTGTGTGTACCATGCATTTTTCAGATTCAGTGGAACAAACTAGCTTTCTTAACAGTGAATATCAATGATTCTACACATAGCAGATGAAACAAGAGTAATAGAAAAATTTCCCTTCTCTCTTCCTTTGCTATCTCCCCTAGTGCATGAGTGGAATCGTCCTGGCACTTTGCCAATTGGAGATTAATCTAACACAGTCGGAGAGTACCTACTCTGAGAATCTGGACTAACCCCCCCCCCCCCCTCCAATTTTTTAAATTATTTCTTAAGAGGCACATTTTGAGATGTCGGAGCATGCAATCACACACAGAATTAAAGGGCATCAGTAGCAGGATGGAACTGCTTCACCTAAAGGACAAACAGTGGCGTAGCGTGCGGGGGGCAAGGGGTGCGCTTGCCCCGGGCGCAAAATTTTAGGGGGCGCCAAATACTGCTTTTCTAAAAACTAAAAATTATCATTGTGATAAATTTCTGAATTTTTACAATTTTATTAGACCCTTCTAAAATTATCTCTGGCTAACCATAGGTTTCTTGATGAAAATTAAAAAAATTTATGCGCATCATAGCTTTAAATTATTCCCCCTGTGATTATTATAATGTGGGCGCGTACTTTAAATGAACTCTCCTCTCATTTTTACATCTTATATTAATAAATTGGCCGAGCACTGTTGTCAAAGTTTCTACTGGACGTTGAGCTCTACGCCTCTATACATTCATAGTATGGCAATGACTGTAAGCGGCCCTTCTTATTTCGCGTCCATAAAGCGCTAATATACTGATCAATATAACAAAAGCCTACCTTATAGTCAAATACTGGACCCTTTGCGTCTGTAATTTGTTAGTTCAGAAATTCATATAAAAGGTTCATCATCTGCCGGTTGTTAACAAGATGATTGCTTAAAAGAGGCGCTGAAATTTCTAAATCCATAAATGGGTAGTTTTTTACAATCAGATTTTGATAGCGACATTCTTTATCATTTTTATTTATTAATATAAATAAACATTTCTACTAAAAATTGACCAAAGAAAAAAAAATACTAAAAACCTTATATATAAAATTTAATACAGTTTCATTCCATAGGTGCTAAATTATATAACTATCACAAAATCCAGAAGGGCACGGTACAACAGCACCACCTTTTGAGCGATTGCAAATAAATTTCATATTATTATTATTTTTTTTTAATAATAAATATTGTACAGATAAATTTTGTCATGATTCTAAACAATAGATACGACTATAATAAAAATCGTAAAGAAAAAAGGCAGAGTTTATCTTAGTGTATAAGGTTCCAGGAACTTCAGAACAAGCTGCAAATACAAGGTCTTTAAATTATTCACACTTTATCGTAGATGATCTTTGATTTTTGAAAGCAAGGCCGATTGACAATGACCTGGATTAGAGGCCCTCTATGAAGGTGTTTCTAAGGGAACTTAGTCTTTATATATGCAAGTGTCAGAGAAAACCACGGAAAACTCCGAATAGTTATGTCGACGACCGCGACTTGAAATTAAATCCGTTACTTCCTGTCTACCAGTTTTGAGAGTAGAACCACTCAGCTACTGGTGGGGCCTCCTTCTGCTGTAGAAATAATGGAAAAGGCTGAGAAGGTTCTGCGTAATTTTCGAGTCTGAACTATTAAGTATTCTGTAACATAGTATTAATCAGAAAAAAAATACTGATATCGATAATACAGGTTTGCGATGAGATGTGATGTGTTTCTAGATGCTGATGAAGAAAAGAATATTCAAAAATTTCCATCACATATGGTTTTGGACAGATTTTTTTTTTGACAGAAATGAGTTTAAAACTCTACTTTTTCAACTCCCATCTCACTTATTTCCCTAAAAATCTAGACGATGTGAGTGAAGGAAGAGAGGCATTTCCTTAAGTCATCGAGAAATGTAAATAGGGCATCAGAGTCGATGGAATGTTAATATATTAGCAGATTATTGTTGAATGCTGCATAGAGATTGCCCTCACAAACGAAAAAAAAAATTAAACGAGCTTCGATCTCAAGAAACTAAGATATTTAAAAGACAATGTGTAAATAATAGCCTTTTTTAATGCATTTTACACGCAAAGAGTTTCTATACTGTTATAGCCTCTATGCCAGTTCTTCATAGTATTATCCTTACTTTGTGAATAGTATATTTTATTCGGGAAAAACTTAAAACGTTTAGTAACCAAGCAACTAAAAAATAAAGTCAACAGAAATTAATACATTTTATGAGTCATTAGGTTTTCTGTAAGTTCAAACTTCGTTAGATGTACAAAATTGCTCGATATATCCAGCATTTATGTTTCAAATATTTTGACTTAAACGTCATACTTATGACATTTTGTTAGACGACTTATCACTTTATTTAAAGAAGTCTATTCAGAATTGAGTATTTCTACGACGATACTTTTAAATTTATTACACTGAATAGCTGAATTTGAATAAAAGCTTCAAAAAAGTTAAATTAACGTTATGTTATTGTTTTATTATCAATTCCCTTAAGAATTACTATTAACAATGCAAGATGATAGAAGCTTTTAAAAATTAAATTAATAAAATACATATAAACGCTCAACGATGATCAAAGAAAGACTAACTGACAGTATCAATATTTCCAATTGAAAAAGATTTACATATTTTGACAGTGTAATTTATGTAATGATTCAGCTATAATTCTAACTGTATGGAAATAACTTATTTGTTTTATAAGGTACTTTTTTTTCTTTTCTTACTATTTGGAAACCTTTTTATTCATAGATAACAAAGATGTAATTTTTTATAATTATGAAAAAGGAAAGTATTGACGACTGGAAAGGAAGTAATTGTATTTTATGAACAAATTGCGAATTTATAAATAGCTTTTGAATCATTTATATATATAGTTTTTTCTCTGTACATATTTAACTCCATAATTTCGGACGAAAGCCACTAATATCCGAGAAGGTCTTCTGTCGAAGCTAAGAGAAAGGAAGTGCCCGATTCGAACTCGGGTCGTACTCGCCAACTTAGCAGTTCTAATTTTTTCGTGGTTTTCACTGAAACTTGCGAGAATGCGGGATAGGATCTCTTAGAAAGACAGCCCCTTGACAAAATCTATGCAGGCCTAGGATTCTTACACAGTCAGTTTGCTTTAACACTACACCATCACCGGAAGGAGAGAGGCGCATAATTTTGGACTGCCCCGGGCGCTCCAAACCTACGCTACGCCACTGAGGACAAACAAGGCATTAACCCTGCTTATGCATATTCTCTGCATTATACAACTGAAAATACCTACAAGATAGCATATCACTTTTAATTCTTTTGAAGAGACTTAAATAAAATGGATAATATCAATTTAATTTCTTCCTAACAAAAACGAAATATCAGTAATTTTACAAACCATAGATTGATACAGGTTTAAAATTTTTGGAGCCCCCCTCTTTTCTTTGAGGGGAAAAAAAAAATATATATATACATATATATATATATATTGAGTAATACTGTCTATCCCAGCAGGTCTGTATACTGTTTAATATCAAGTTGCGGCACATTTGTATTCGCTGCTTCATGCTACTGATTAATTGCTGGCATATGGTTACATATACATTGTATGCTTATTTTATTATTTTCATTTTTTGTATATATGAGTACTATAAAAGTGATCCTATAAAACACACCTATTGTATTATGTTATAGTATATTTATACTAGCTGTTACTGGCCATGTGTTGCTGTGGCTCTAGTAAGATTTCCTTGCTTTACTGGTCACTATTTAAATGAATTCTTAAAAATACATATCACTAATAGAAAAATCTTCGAAAATAAAAATTTCATTGAAATCAGCCAAAACCTTGATTTAGGATTCCACTGCCTTCAGTAGTGGCTTTCTCACCCACACAAGCACCACACTGCTTATGTCAGTGTCTTACCCTAAGCTTGTGTACATAAACAAATGTATTTACTCTGGGTCACCAATGCCTTGGCTATCTGTACTATGTCGGATCCCAGTATACAGCAATATGTAATAGAACCCTACACATGCACACTCTTTCCTTTCACTCATAATTTTTCAGACACGAAAGTAAGCGTAATAAATTTCCAGACTTGAAAACCAAACCACACATCAAAAATCTCATTTCTGAGATAATTTGGAATATAATTATACTTGGAAACATGTTTTTTGCCCATCCTTTCTCTCTCAAAAGGGGAGAAATTTTGACAAAAAAAAAAAAAAAAGTTTTATAATGTGTGTTGCCTACACATAAATAAACCAGACAGCAAAAATATAGCCTTTCTCAGACAATTCTGAGCAGTTATGCTTCGAAATGTAGTTTTTTGCTCCCAGCCCAAAAGGAAGAATTTTGCAGATTGCTTGCTGGGTACACTTAACCAATCCATGCACAAAAAATCTACTTCCTGGGATAAATTGGAGTAGATTTATTCTTCGAAATATGGTTTCTGCCCTCTAAAAGAAAGGAAGAATTTTGCAAAACCACTGTACTTTTGGAGACATTTACATTTATTAGATTCTGGAGTCGAGCCAAGTTTTAATTTTTGTGAAAACCTCCATTTTAACAGCCAGTCTATATAATGTTTAAGATAAAATTAATAGTTTCATTGAACCAAATTTAGAAAAAAACATAAAAAATTTGATTAAAAAAAAAAAAAAAAATTATAAAACAATATCTTCCAAAGTGCCTTTTTGACGAATTCAACGTTTTTGAAGGGGGGCTCCCTTTTTTATGGTGTGGAATTTTCTTAAGGGTTAGCAAAATGGCCCCAATTTTTGCCTGAATGGACCTCTGAGATTTATGTATATAAAAAACTCACCAATTACATGCAGCGAAATATGAAAATGTGTTCAGAGTACACAGATTAATAATTTTCCAATGAACAAAGTACAAGCAGTCATTTGAAATACTTTGCATTAAAAAATGCTTTAAAAGATTATTTTTATAAAACAAAATTTAGTGAAAGGGATGAATAATCAATACAAACACAAAAATTAAATGTGAATACATTTACATTTTTTTTTAAAATAAACATTTACTTAAAACGGAAGAAACAGATATATGTAAAAACATTATTATGATAAAACTGATTTTTTTAAAATCTGGTCAAAAATGACGCTGAATGATTTTATGGTTGCGAAACTTAAATTTCTAGGTGCAAAATACATCTAACAACTGTTAATTTCGAACCTTAATTTGTATATTTTAAACGGGCCCTTTAATGAGTGGAATTTGGTGAAAATGCAGCTAAAGGGCCACAACTTTATCCCAGATCGAGCAGTAAATTTATTTTAACTCATTATATTTGTTATTTTTTCCCCTGTTCATAAAGCTGGCCATGTCAGAATTCTGTCAAACAATATTTTGCATAAAGATAAAGCCCAAATTTATCTAAAACTTTAGTACAAAGAAAATTACAGAGCGCTAAGAAATATTAGTCCTTAATTTAAAAATTACTGTCCATATATATTTTACAGTTTCTATCAACTAATGTAAAATGGAGATATTACATGTACATGTACAGTTGGTAGCAAAAGTGTCTGAACACTAGCAAAAATTCCTATGTAAAAAAAAGTACGCTTAATACAATTTTGCTAAATAAATCCTTGTCGAACCCTGTTCTTAGACTAACTAAGAACAGGATTTCACAAGGTTTTATTTAACAAAACAGTATTAAGTGTACTTTTTTTATATAGGAATTTTTGCTAGTGTACAGGCATTTTTGTTACCGACTGTAATTAGATACTGAAATGTTACAATTTAAAAAAAAAGGTATCAAACACATCACATTTATGAGTGATAAATAATAGTATACACAAGAATCATTTTAAGAAAGATGACATATAATCTTAACATATTTTTTCTGAGTAAAGCATACCTAGTTTTAATACACCAATATTATACATACCAAAAAGCAAAGTTTGGGCCAATTGTGAATAAAGTATCTATAAGTATATATTGAATAAGGTTCAGATAAATCTTTCTGGATAAGTCTCATTATATCTGGCATCTGACTTTCTGATTCATAACCTAAATAAGTTATTTGACCACACACATTCTCTAAAGCTGATTTTGAAACCGGTTCAATATTTATTACTTCATTTTCTGACACTTCACTTTTACACTCTATTGCATCCTCAGTAGTCGATTTTTCGACAGGTATTGAATTTTCCATGGAATTTACAGGGTTATAATTTTCATTAAGTTCGGTCCTATCACTTACATCTGATTCTATATTATTAGTCACGCACGTCCGATTGTTTAACTGATCTAAATGGTTGTTTATAAGTTCATAATTATTACATCGTTTAATGCAATTAACTGCTATATGGACACATTTCATATCATCACGTAGTAGTTTATTACATCCATTTATATAGCCACAATTTTCAGTATTTTGACTAATACGAAGTTTATCATTTAATTCATCAGCTAAACTTGAACAATCAGATGAACATTTATTTTCAAAGTCTTCATTGAAATGCGTGGCCTGAGTATCACTTTCAGATGATACAGGTACGAAAAGCGATTTCACACTTTCACCATTCATCTCGGTTTCTACAACACTAGATTCATTAAGCCTAACTGGCACAGTCCTTATGCTAATATCCACTGGAGAATGTTCTTCCATGATCTTTAATTTAAGTCTGAATATTTTTTTAAAATTATTTCTGAGCTACATTTCTAAGAAATCCGTAAATGAAAACAAACAATTTAAAGACGTAGATTGTCAACAACATACGACCCTCTCTCCACCTTTCCTTTGATAACAAGGACGATGTATCAGAAAACAACTTATATCAACTCTACACACTTTTGTTTTCTGTATGCCAAAAATGTAAAATGTATGAATAATTATCATAGATATAAATTGTCGAATGTTATAATTATTTGATCCACAATTAATTTGATTTTTCAATGCAAAAAAAGTTTTCATAACTAATATAAATAACTGAGTCGGATGTCGGATAATAATCTTTTTAAATTGAAATGACGACCTTTCTAATATAAATTCCACCAAAAATCAGTGATATTTTTCTTATTATCTAATATAGTCTAGATTTCGTTTAAAAATTAATTCTATATACGAAAATAAATTCAATCTAAAATTGTGCTGTTTTCAAATATTTTCCGACACAAGAAAGTGTTACTACTGTTGCCATTTCTTTATTCAATTTTCATGCAATATTTTGGCGCATGCGTAATTTTTCTGGTTCGTTCAGTTTTTATAAGATATAATATTTTGTTTTCCTTTCTTGTCTTTGATCTGTCTGTGGCTGGTTAAGATGCTTTTAAGAGATTTTTCCTATTTTCTTAATTATTTTAAGACATAATTTCTCAATTTATAAAACAATTCATTCTTAAATAGTAACTTTGATCTTTTATAACATTTATCTAGTAATATATATGATATGTATTATAGAAATTAGACTTTTTTTTTCTTATGTTAACAACCGAGTTGAAGTAAAAATTTGATAATCGCAATTCGTTTTTAATAATAGAAATTTTACATAAATAATGTTGAAGTATCATTTTATTATTTTACTGCTTTGTTACTTTTTCTCTTGCGTAGCATGTTTACATCTTAAGGGAAATTTCAATACTGGACAATTCTTTATATTTTTAGCAAAGTTCGGCTTTCAAAAAACTGATAACCATGATCATATAAATACCTTAGGATTTATTTATGGAAACATTTCTACACAGCAAGCTATAAAACATAAAGCTACTTTTGTTGTTGTAGATAGACAATATTTTTTAGATTATTACAGAAAAAGCAGGGATCAGTTTTCATCAAACAGAGATAAGGTGTGTCAAAGTATGTTTGAAAAAATTGACACTGTCGCATATGACCGGAATTGCAAAGTAAATGGAACTGAAGACTTTTTACGAAATGTTCCATGCCCTGTTGGAGAACTTTGTGAAGACGAAGATACTCCAGATCGAGTAGTAAATGGACACCAATTTACATATGCTGTACAAGATAATAATCAAGCTAGGTTTGCATACTTTTATATTCTAAAATTTTCATTAATTTTCTCTTTTATAATATTTTCAGAATTCATATAATACTGTTTCTAAATATGCACCATGATACTTCAAAAAGAAAAAAGATTATTTTGGTTTGAATTAATTAAATACAACCTTTCATCAGGCGAGAAAAGGTATGAGTGCAATGTAGAAGCAGCAGAATATAAAGTTTTTATTTTGGTGGTTGATTTATTATAACAGATATCAAAATAATGGTTATTTGTGTTGTAGCACTCTTGTCTATATTTTTTCAGCTTGATGAAGGTTAGTGCTTAATTATTTCGAATTGAAACAACTATGTGTCTTTTTATGGTGTTTGTTTGGAAAATTCCTATTCTTCGTCAATTAGTACTAATTTTTGGCTTAATTGTAGTTTCACCTGCCAATTATGTTTGGCATATTTCATGAGCTCGCTATATTGCCAGATTTTATGGGCTTTGTGTTTACCTTTGCTTATTTGCGTCACATCAGCATGCTGTATGATGTCAAAAGCATGAAAATTTGTCTGCTTGGTGCAAACAAACTCTGGAGCTAATATTAAATTTCCATAGCAAAAAGTTTTGCTTGTATGAAGCAGACGAAATTTTAAGTCTCTGACATCATCACTTTGGTAGTATATTGAGTATGCGTGTTTTATGAGAGAGAAAGTATTCAATTCTGAAATGATTATTTTTGATGTTTGGCTGGTTGAATAAAGTTGGAATTTAAGAGGTACCTATTTACTGTATATATTAGTTTAAATAGTTCATATGGCTTTTTATAATATTTCTGCGAGTGTGAATGAATACTTAATGAAGTATGGTGATTACAGTGAAAGATTTGCTGTCTTGCCTATTTTAAGAAAGAAAGCTGTGCTTGAGTACAGGGTTGGCAGGTTTTTGACACGTGACATTTTTTGATGGTTTAAGTTTAAACTATGGTTAAAACCGTCATGTCAAAAACCAAAATTTAATTGTTATATAAAAACTTGGCATTTCAGAGCAGAAGACTTTCACTCAAACTTGAACTTTTTCTAAAACACAGCCATAGTTAGTACAGGTCACCACTTGTCGCTAGAGGTCGATTTGTGGTCGCCACGTGGCGACCTAATAAAAAAAAGTAGCGATCCAAAAAAATTGATGTAATCGCCAATCAGACATGCGATTTTTGGAACAACTATAGTATTTCAACTCAGCTAGATTTGGCGATTTTTCGTTGGCGATTATGGGTAAATTCTACTTTTGAAGTGGTTGCCATGGATTTCTAACGTAAACAAAACCGAAATATGTTTTTCAGAATGCCATCATTAAAATAATTCATTGAACTTATTTCTAATAATAACAAAACAAATATGTATTTAAAATTGACTTACTTTCTTGATGTTTATGAATTTTGTTATGCTTTTACATTCCATACAGTTATTCAGTTTAAATGCTATTTGATATTTACCGGTAAAATATGATTATATAAATTAGAATTTCGTTTAACATTTTGGAACAGCTTTACTATACGGCACCCATTGCTTATTGCCGTTGCCGATGTTTTGATCACGTGGTATGATGGTGTTTTGATTCAGTTTGTGAGTCGGTACTGCGAATCGTTTCACAACGTCGTGAATCGAATCAAAATGTTATGAAACAATACTTTTCATCACTATGAAACATTTTTTTTATGTTTCACTATGTTTTCTGCTGTTTGCTCGCTTTGCGAGCATTAAAACCGAAGAAAACATCACTGGATGCCCCTAATTCGTGGAGCATGAATCATTAAAAGCATGAAAATTCATGGAGCAGCGGTCACTATGTTTTCTGCTGTTTGCTTGCTTCGCGAGTATTAAAACCAAAAAAAACATCACTGGACGCCCCTAATTCGTGGAGCATGAATCAGTAAAAGCATGAAAATTCATGGAGCAGCGGTCACTATGTTTTCTGCTGTTTGCTCGCTTCGCGAGCATTAAAACCAAAAAAAACATCACTGGACGCCCCTAATTCGTGGAGCATGAATCAGTAAAAGCATGAAAATTCATGGAGCAGCGGTCACTATGTTTTCTGCTGTTTGCTTGCTTCGCGAGTATTAAAACCAAAAAAAACATCACTGGACGCCCCTAATTCGTGGAGCATGAATCATTAAAAGCATGAAAATTCATGGAGCAGCGGTCACTATGTTTTCTGCTGTTTGCTCGCTTTGCGAGCATTAAAACCAAAAAAAACATTACTGGACGTGCCTAATTCGTGGAGCATGAATCAGTAAAAGCATGAAGATTCATAGAGCCTCGGTCACTATGTTTTCTGCTGTTTGCTCGCTTCGCGAGCATTAAAACAAACAAACAAAAAAAAAACATCACTGTATACCCCTAATTAGCGATGCATGAATCAGTAAATGTTACGTTTCGATACAACAGAAAAAAGTATCGATACTCTGATTCAGGTCTCGAATCACCGTCATATCACGCGATCAAAACATCGGCAACGGTAATAAGCAATGGGTGCCGTATAGTAAAGCTTAGCCAAAAAAAAACCAATAGAAACAAGTTCTATACTTATAAGTAAACAATATTAATCACTAATTTTAATTTTCCTGTCCTCCCATGGTAATTAAAAAACATAACGCTAGTTGCTATGGCATAAAAAATAAATAGTATGCAGCCTGCAGACGATGTTGAAATGATGTTATAATATTTCACCTAAATTACTACAAAAATCATTATATGAAACGGTCTTATTTTATTTTTTACTATTGATTAATTTTGTTTATAATTTATTATTAATTTGCATGGTAATAAAAAAATGACCAAACGCTGGTTGCTATGGCTTAAAAAGTAAACTGCATGCAGGTTGCCATATTGTATTGCAAACAATCCAGAACGACATCGTTATCGCTCAAACCGGCGCCAACGAAAAATCGCCAAATCTAGCTGAGGGGAAATACTATAGTTGTACCCGATTTTTTTCCCCCCTAATTCGCAGAATTTTGTGAATTAACTTCTGCTTAAAAAAAAACTCGCAGATATCGTCCGTTTTAAAAAAAGAAACCCCATTAACAATCGGCGATTAAATTTGCTACGAAAGCCAACCAATTCATAATCTTTCTCCATCCACAACATAAATGTCAATATTCATTTTAAACTTGCTTAATGAGATTCTAGAACCTATTATAAAGAAATAGAATTGTTAAATATTTCTTGCTCATGTAATTATTTTTTGCCCCTCCCTCCATTTTCTTATCTCTAACTAGTGATCGGCGATCAGATGTTCTGCAGAATTTTTTTGTTTCTCAATCTTTCTCCACCCATAACATAAATGTCAATATTCATTTTAAACTTAGTTTGTTAGATTCTAGAAGTAGAACTGAAAGAGTTTAATATTTCCTACCCATGTAATTAATTTTTACCCCCCCCCCCCTTAACACACACATATCTTCAGATAGTGATCAATTCTAGAAACAATAAAGAGACAGAAGTGCTCAATATTTCTCACACATGTAATTATTTTTAAACTTCATTACTGAACTTGATAAATCTACTTATTTTTTCTCAATTAAATTAAATATTTATATTTAATGTCTACTCCAAACATTTAAACAAGGGGAAAAATGTAGACTAAATATTTCAGGTAGGAAAATTTTTTCTAAATCAATTTAAGAAAATTAATACTCAGTTGGTTTTATGCATATTAGAAACTGATAATTAACTAAACACAAATTGTGTATGAGAAATAAAATTATTTTGTTATTGTATCATCATTATAGCCTGCTGTTTTCTGTATCAAAATAAAATTAATACTTAATTACGAAAGTCCATATATTTTTCCTCATTTACTAAAACTTTAAAATCTTCTTTCTAATACTGTAGTTATTAATAGCATTTAAAAGTTACATTATATGCTACCAGGGCCGTGCTTGGGGGGGTGCGACCGGGGCGGTCGCCCAGGGCAGCTAACAGCTAGAGGCGGCTAAAAATGACAAAATTTCAGCTAAAAATTAGGTTTACTAAAATTGTTAGATTTTTTTAAAAACAGGATTGAATTGGATTTGGGAATAAGGCCGATTGACTGCTGTAGGTCCTAGATATGAGGGGGAGTGCCCTCCATGTGGGTCTTTCTAAGGGGTCCTAGCTCGTATTTACGCAAGTTTTAAAGAAAACCATGGAAAACAACGATCGGCTAGGCCAACAAGCGCAACTTGGATTGAACCCGGCACCTCATGTCTACTAGCTTTGAGTGCATAACCACTCAGCCGCCGGAGGCTTATTTTTAAAACAGAGGGGAAAAAAAAAAACTTGATAACTTTTCATCTGTGGCAACCTGGCAGTTTTTGGCTTTAAAGGATAGTTTTCAGAAGCAGAAGGAGGGAAATAATTTTAGTGCCTAGTATGGTGGCTAAAATCTTTTGCCTAGGAGGGCGGCTAAAATCTTTCGCCCAGGGCGGCTAAAAGTGTAGGCACGGCCCTGTATGCTACTATAACTACCCTATATATTTATAAAACTCACTCTTAAAATACTAATAAGAATAAAATCATAAACACTCCAAGGAAATTCAAACGAGATCATATCTTCTCTCAAAAGTTGAATCATTTTTCAATGATTTGATTTCTCAGCCAATTTTGTCTTTCTCCCACCTGCTTTTATTTCAGATATTGAATATTTTAAGCTCGAGAAGTATAACAAAATATTTAAAGATTTTTTTTAATCGGTGGAAGTGCATAATTTATTATTATTATTATTAAAATAATACAATAAAGGCCACTATTTCTTAATTTTCCGACCATATCATATGCATTTTATGCCTTTATATGTATATATATATATTTAATTATGTGTGTGAATATCAGGTATAACGTTGACTCGCAAGTGGCCACTGAGTTAATCATGTTCAGTGGCCACTGGCCACTTACAAAAATTGTAAGTCTTGACCTCTACTTGTTGCTGATGAAACTGTAGCAAATTAATACATCTTGACGTTTAAACTGGCTGTGTTAATTGGTGATAAGAGTAAAAGTAACTCGAAACAATAACATATTTATTAACATTAACAAAAATAATAGCTCTTATGAAGCCACCACTCTGACTCCCAGCTTCATTTTTATAGCGCAGCTCTTCTGACGTCAAAATCAAGGTTGATGCCACTCTGGGAAATTGAGAATGGTAACTGTTGCCAGACACTACAGATGTTTAACCATAGGAGTCATATCTTTCTGCATCTGCATATCTTTTTTTCATTAGTTGTTGAACACTTTTAGCATGTGCAAAAAATTGCTGGATATTTTATTCATCTGAAAATAACATTGTACTCCTCTGTTGTACTGTCTAATTCTTATGTTTTCAGGGGAAAGCCAGTTGCTTCTTTTTCATTCTCAGAGTAAGTCAAGGTTTTCTTGCAAGTTTATAAGATAATAAAACAAAATTCTTCAAATAGTATTTCTACTGATGTTAGTGCACCCTTTTCAACCAGAGTATTATGTTTAATCTTCATGCAGGAGGTTGTTTGAGATTGTACAAACTATCCTTTGGGTAACACGATCATCTCATTTTTCTTGGGTGACCACTTCTCGTCAAGTCCTTATATTTTCCAGAAATGTTGAATTCAGTAACTAAGCTTGATGAACAGCTGTCTTGCTCACTTGTACTCTCTTATCTATTTCACATTCAGATCAGCTAACTTTAATGAGGGAAATATATGAAAAACATGTTTTATGTACTTGAATGAGATGAATTTTGAAAAATTGCTTTTATTACCTTTGGCATAAAAGGAATAAGCTCACGGAATTTCTTTTTATCCATATATCAAATAGTTTTGGTTAGGTGTTGATTGTCAGTCACATCAAATATGTGAAAAACATATCTTGTCTCCTTTGTTTTCTTGCAAGGGGAAACTCCTGAAATTTCAGAAATTTATGATTATGGATATCTGTTTTTATCTATGAGATATGAAGGGGTATGTGAAAACACAATTTTCATCTCTCTTGTCCTTGGCACGGGTGGAGGTAGAGTGAGACAAATTCCTGTAATTGGTGTTTAGATTAGGGCTGGATTATTTATCAATATATCCCCAAGTCAAGTATAGATATTTTTTTAATATCGCGATAACAGTATTTAAGTTCTTGCTCTACCAATATATCCCTCTAACGATATTTCCTAGTGCGCACAGCGCGATCGATCCATATGCCAATAAACAGCGTCCAACGCCAACCACCATATCTTCAAATTCTGCTTCCCCGCCTCACCGTACCACCCCGTAAACACCCAACAAACAGACCGCCGAATATCTTATACAAATACACCTTCACTTCCTCCTATTTACTCACTGACTAAACTCGAAAAAATAACCCCAACCGCAAACGATCCGATCACACTTTCTTTTCCTTATTCCTGCGATCAGTCCCGTTGCTTCATTTGTGCGAACTCTCAAATCGAAACCACTGCTTAAAAAGTATGACCTTGAACGATAACATATAAAATGTTTCATTCCTCATTCATCAAGTTATCGCAGCAGTATATTATTTCCCAGCTTCTCACATTCAATAATATCCCCACACCAATAATATCGAAGCTGCTCATCGCTCGCAGGTGAAAAGTGAAAACTGTTACGTTGCTATATTAAAGCAACAATGTAACTTAGTTTTCCCCCCTTTTGCAAAGAATTTCAAAATAGCAATTTCAAAAACAACATTTAAGAAAAACCTTCCAATTCAAATTTCAATTAATTTCCAAAATCTAAAATAGAGCTGCACAGTTTAGCGTGGCTGCTATTGCATTTATATTTAATTTTACATATCCACAAAATATAAAAGTGATAATTGCTAGTGTAGGAGACATTGAACACAAAATTGAAGTCTATTTAAAACTAACGTTTATTAAAAATATAAAAAAAACAAGATATTAAATTAACAGGAACAACTCTAAAATATTGCCATATGGAGCAGAAACAGCTGGATAAATTATTCTGGAAACACTAAACTATTTTAAACTATATATTTCTTATAATTAATACATGTGATTGAAACTAGAAAATATATCCTTAAGGTTACTTTTAACAAAGTTCAATTATTGCAAGCAAGGCACAAACAAAAAAAAAACAAATTCAAAATTTCTAGTGAGTCAGAAAAAAGTAACATTAATTAATCAATTTCCAAAAGATAAATTAACTCGCGATGGGATACCGGTCTACAGGAGCAGAGAAAGGGAAGAATAAACATAAAAAAAAACCTCACCACCTCATGACAGGTTTAAAACAAACTTTATAAACTTTAAACTACATCTTTTAAAGAAATGCTATTCCAATAATATCACTTAACAGCAGCAGTATAGGTCAAAGGAAAAGTGCACCCTGCTGCTCAAGCAGACAGCTTTTATAAAAAAAACATATTCAAATTACTACAAACAGCGCGGTTGACAGAAAAAGCACACACCCCTCAAGAGAACCAATCAAAATAACGATGTCTCGTCTGAAGGTTGAGTGGTTGAATAAAATATTACACGGATGACAGAGGCCACCTTACGGGAGAAACGCGAAGTACGCGCTGTGTGACAAGACTCTCTATAACAATATGATCTCTCTAGTCAATCGCGTGTAAACAAAAACAGTAACGAACTGCTGAATGAAGTAAGTGTTGAAAACAAAAAAAAACTATTTCAATTAGGAATTAAGGGTATAAGCTAATACTTAGGATTTATTTTAATGAAAATTTAGCTTCAATTTAAATTAATAAAAACGAACTTAATGAATGATAAATGTATTAAAGATTACATAACAATGGCATGTACGAACAAGCTAAAAAACTGTAAGAAAACTATTTTTCGCAACAAAAGCCCCCCCACATGCCATTGGAAAAACAGTTCAAAATTTCTGACCCACTAGACATAACAGTTAGAAATAACTACAGTCAAAAAAAAAAAAAAAAAAAAAAATTCAACTTTAAACTCTGTTACTTTTAACAACTTCAAAAATTTAACAATTAAACTCAACAAATTTAGTATATTAATCTAACAATCAGTATATTAATCCAACAAAAAACTGACCACCAGTTTTACCTTATAGGACATCATGTTCAAATATAGGCATACACCACATTTCTAGCTATATATAAAAGAAATTTAATAGAAAAATATATATGATCATAGCACACACATAATACACTTATATAACTTAAAACAGATAATATGACATGGGCCCATGTACATCACACATCATTCACACACCTTAAAGACGGACATAAAAAAACATTTTAGAAACACAGTGCATAACCAGATATAAAAATATCACCCAAAAGTCCTATAAAAATCTGTAAATGCATAATTCCAAAAATATTCGTAAATATAAGTTCAATATGTAAAATGTGTATATATATAGCAAAACAATTAGGCATAAGCACAGTAAATCTGAGATAAAAACTAATTACTCTTAATCATTTCCTAATGGAAAAACTTAAGCTTTCACAAATATTAAATTTTTCTAAAACATCTGATAATCTATTTAATTTTAATATATATTCACATTGATCTATTTCTAAAAAAAAAATTTAAATAAATTTTGCATCAATGACCCTCTGCTGCATAACTTTCTTTTTAATCAGAGCATTGCTTAACTACACTTTTACCTTTTAATATGTGACTAGAAAAACTAGATAATTCCCATTTGGTCAATGGCTTGGTGAAAGGATCTGCCAGATTTTGCTTACTACGAATGTATTCAATATTAAGAACATTTTTATGGATTATATCTCTTATAAAAAACAATTTCACATCTATGTGTTTAGAGCGGTGGTTCTCGATCGGAGACTTCACAAAATTTATACATGCCATATTATCTACTTGAAGTAAAGATTTTTCTTTCTTACCACTTAGAAACTGTTTGCTGTAGCATTCCTCCAGGATTCGGTCAAACCATAGTACTTCTTTTGTAGTTTCTGTTAAGGCGACGAACTCGGCCTCCATTGTGGACAATGAAACGCAACGTTCCTTGAAGCTTCTCCATTCAATTGGGGCTTCACCTAAAAATATGATTTGTCCTCCCATGGATGTTCTGTCGTCCTTATTTGTCGCATAATCTGCATCTGAATAGGCTTTGATTCTAGGCGATGTGCAAGATAACTTTAATTTGAAGTCCTGAGTATATTTGACGTATCCCAAGAGTCTTAGCAGCCCGTCCCAATGTGGTCTCCCAGGGTTTGATTGATATTGACTGAATATGTTTACTGCATAACTTATGTCTGGGCGTGTTCTTCCAGCTATAAAAGCTAAGCAACCTATTAGGCTTCGATATGGGATCTTTTGCATCTCTTTTATTTCTTCATCTGTTTGAGGACATTGCGATTTTGATAGTACTACACCTTTGCTTATTGGGAGTGTTGATAAAGGAAAATGGTAGCTCTTAAAACGCTCACAAACTTCTGAAATATAAAGAGTTTGGTTGAGAAACAAGCAGTCCTTTTCCTCTTCAAATTCGACTCCAAGCAGACGGCGAGTTTTTCCTAAGACTTTCAAATCAAAATGTCTTTCTAAGAGATTGATGCATTCTTTAATAACTTCATCAGTTTTTCCAAAGAAAACCATATCGTCCACATACAGGATTACTATTACTTGATCTTTATAGCTATATACACAGTTGCACCATTCAAACTTCTTGAAGTTCAAGGACTCCAACACGCCATGGATCTCGTAAAACCACTCTCGACCTGACTGGTGGAGGCCATAAAGCGCTTTATCCAGTTTGCAGACGAGGTGTTCTTTACTTTTCTCAACATAGCCTGGAGGTTGATGCATGTATACTTCATTAGTTAAAGGTGCATACAAATAGGCCCCAGTTACGTCACACTGGCAATGTGACCACCTCTTCAAAACTACTAGAAGAGAGAAGAAAAATCTGACAAGTGAAAAATTCACCACTGGACTAAAAGTATCTTCATATGATACCCCTTTTACTTGCTTGAAACCTTGTGCAACAAGTCTTGATTTATAGCGTATTACTTCTCCCTTTTCATTTTTCTTGAGGGCGTATACCCAGCGGCAACCCACAGGAGTATGGCCTTCTGGTAGCGGAGTGAGATGCCAAACATTTCTTTGCTTAATGGTATTCATCTCAACATCCATTGCTTCCTTCCAATGAACTTTTTGGGGAGAGTTTAACGCTTGTTTGTAAGTTTTCGGGATATTAAAGTCTTCTAGTCATGTAGTTTCAGATGTAGTCACATTGGCAGATGGCGGATTTGAGTCTGGCTGTATAACAATACCTGCATACTTGTTAGAGGCAGAAAAATTAAAAATACTGGGTACATAAGGAATACCATTTTCTTTACAATATTCTTCAATTTTCTTTAAAGAATTTAAACGTTTTGGATCAGCAGGGCCAACTGGACGATAATAAATGTCTGTTCTACTTCCATCTTTTCTTGTTACAGGCCTCCGTTCCCATTTGATTACTGACTGAGGCTGCTCTTCTTGTGTGGGCTCAAGATCTATGGCATTTTCATCTTCAAAGTCATCTGGATCATACCTGACATTGGCAGGGTGACTTGTTTGAAGATGGTACCTTAATAAATCATCGCCATTTTCCTCCTCTGTCTGTAACTCAAAGTTAATTGGGCCCATCACTGCTCCATTGCGTTCCTCTGCATCTTCAATGAACCTGACATTTATCGTTTCTATAGTTTTCTTGCTGTCTGGAAAGTATATTCGGTATCCTTTTGTCCTAAATGCGTATCCGATCATTATACCTTTTCTTGCCTTTGGATCTAATTTAGAGCTTCTATGCTGCTTAGGTATTCCCACATATGCTTGAGAACCAAAAGGCTTGAGGTGGTTCACCGACGGCTTACATCCTCCATACAGTTCGTACGGTGTTTTATTCTGCCCTTTATGGCAAACACGATTCCAAACATGAATGAAGGCAAGAATAGCGTCAGGCCAAAACTCATTTCCTAGGTTTGCATCAGCAAGTTGGCATCTTACAGCATCCATGGCAGTCCGATTGAGCCTTTCAGCTACTCCGTTCTGTTCCGGCGTAAAGGTATTGGTCGTTTCATGTTGAACTCCTTGCTCTGCACAGTATTTAGAAAAATTCTCATTTAAAAACTCAGCCCCGTTGTCTGTGCGGATATGCCTTAACTTCCTTCCTATAAACCTTTCCGCTCTTGCTACATGCCTCAGGAAGATAGCAAAAACTTCTGACTTCGCTTTCATAGGGTAAATTGAAGCTTTACGGCTGAAATCGTCGATTATTGACAAGTAAAAACGTTCACCGTTCCTTCCCACAGCTTTGACAGGACCCCAGGTATCCATGTAAAATAAATCATTAGGGTTCTTTGACCTGATAAAGTTCTTAGCTTTGAAAGAAACTCTACGTTGCTTGTTTAATCGACAGATCTCACATTTTACTCTGAAGTCCTTAATTGCTGGTAAGCCAGTAGCACCTTCCTTCTTAGCAGTTTCATAGACTACAGTCGGACTAAGATGAGCCATTCTTCTGTGCAAGAGTTCAACATTAACTTTCTGAGATGCAGAAGCTGCAAAACTAACTTTTCTTTTATTTTTCTTAGAAAAAGGTTTCTTATTAAAAGAAGGCTTCAGGATATATAAGCCATTTTGAAGATACGCATTTACGAGGATTTTCCCATCTCGCAAGATCCTCACCTTACCACCACCTCCTGAGAATTCTAGCCCCATAGCATCTAATTTTGGACCTGAAATTAGATTATGTTTTAAATCTGGTGAATACATCACCTCATTAAAAATGAGAACCTCATCACCAAAATTTAATTTTACTGTGCCCTTACCTAGTATAGGAAAAAAAATATTATCAATAGCTACTGACATTTCTTCAGATTCAACTGGTTTAAAGTCAATAAATAAATCTTTATTCCGACAAAAATTGTGCGAAGCAGCAGAATCGAACACCCATGTATCAGTAGCTTGCTCAACCCCACTTATGCACGCCTGAATATAACAAGCACAGTTTTTGCCACCCGTCTTTTTCTTATTTTTCGAATGACTTGGACTGGGACTTCTAGTTGGTTCTCTCTGAGATTTTGCACTACAACATGATGAGGGATGATGCTCTTTTCTTCTAAATGGGGAATGACTTCTCGAGCTACGGCACTGACTCTTAATGTGGCCTTTCTTTCCGCAACCATAACACGTTATGACTTTGGAGGGTTCCTTTCTATAGTTAATGGAATGTGCAGCAACTATATGCTCTTGTCGGTCTATATCTCTTACTTGAAGACGCGCCTCTTCGGAAACAAGAGCTGCCAAAATTTCCTTATAGGAAAAAGCTTTATCATCCCATCTAATGATATTTTGTACTATGCTGTCAAACTGAGGTGGCAAGTACCTAAGAAGCTGAAAATTAAGATAGATCTCTGGCATAGGATGTTTAATTCCCTTCAACTGCTCCTGCAACCTACAAATTCTAGCTGAAAATAAACTAATACTCTCATTAGGTTTTATTCTACATGCATGCAATTCACTAACTAATTGCATGTGCCTACTGCGATTATCTGGCTCAAAATATTTCTGCAATGTTTCCCATGCATCTTTAGCATTTGTTAAACCTTCTATTAATTTACGATACTCTGGGGATATATTTAAATAAATAATGGACATTGCTGCACTAGCACGTAATTTATATTCTCTAACATCTCTATGAGTTACCCCTTTAACTGCATCAACAGTGGGTTCACTTTCTGTCCCTGTGACAATGTCCCAACTTCCCCTATCCATAAGAAGGTACTTAACATCAGCACTCCAATTGCCATAATTGGCAGAATGCAAAGGTTCAATACTTTGTGCCATTGCTATAAAGTTAAAGTCCAGAATTTAAGCTAATTTTTTTTTTTTTTTTTTTTAATTTAACTATTGCCCCCCCTTCACTTATTATCACCATTATTTTTAATAATCTAGGAACATGTGGAAAAATAAACTTCAATTGAACTAATTAATAATTACTAGCATTTAATTAATTGCAAGAGGTGGGCCTGGAATACAATTTAAGCCCATAACCAATATATGTTACGTTGCTATATTAAAGCAACAATGTAACTTAGTTTTCCCCCCTTTTGCAAAGAATTTCAAAATAGCAATTTCAAAAACAACATTTAAGAAAAACCTTCCAATTCAAATTTCAATTAATTTCCAAAATCTAAAATAGAGCTGCACAGTTTAGCGTGGCTGCTATTGCATTTATATTTAATTTTACATATCCACAAAATATAAAAGTGATAATTGCTAGTGTAGGAGACATTGAACACAAAATTGAAGTCTATTTAAAACTAACGTTTATTAAAAATATAAAAAAAACAAGATATTAAATTAACAGGAACAACTCTAAAATATTGCCATATGGAGCAGAAACAGCTGGATAAATTATTCTGGAAACACTAAACTATTTTAAACTATATATTTCTTATAATTAATACATGTGATTGAAACTAGAAAATATATCCTTAAGGTTACTTTTAACAAAGTTCAATTATTGCAAGCAAGGCACAAACAAAAAAAAAACAAATTCAAAATTTCTAGTGAGTCAGAAAAAAGTAACATTAATTAATCAATTTCCAAAAGATAAATTAACTCGCGATGGGATACCGGTCTACAGGAGCAGAGAAAGGGAAGAATAAACATAAAAAAAAACCTCACCACCTCATGACAGGTTTAAAACAAACTTTATAAACTTTAAACTACATCTTTTAAAGAAATGCTATTCCAATAATATCGCTTAACAGCAGCAGTATAGGTCAAAGGAAAAGTGCACCCTGCTGCTCAAGCAGACAGCTTTTATAAAAAAAACATATTCAAATTACTACAAACAGCGCGGTTGACAGAAAAAGCACACACCCCTCAAGAAAACCAATCAAAATAACGATGTCTCGTCTGAAGGTTGAGTGGTTGAATAAAATATTACACGGATGACAGAGGCCACCTTACGGGAGAAACGCGAAGTACGCGCTGTGTGACAAGACTCTCTATAACAATATGATCTCTCTAGTCAATCGCGTGTAAACAAAAACAGTAACGAACTGCTGAATGAAGTAAGTGTTGAAAACAAAAAAAAACTATTTCAATTAGGAATTAAGGGTATAAGCTAATACTTAGGATTTATTTTAATGAAAATTTAGCTTCAATTTAAATTAATAAAAACGAACTTAATGAATGATAAATGTATTAAAGATTACATAACAATGGCATGTACGAACAAGCTAAAAAACTGTAAGAAAACTATTTTTCGCAACAAAAACACTGCAAACAGTATATCGCGTTTAGTTCATCGCAGTAGTATATTATTTCCCAGGTTCTCACATTCGATAATATCCCCACACCAATAATATCGAAGTTGCTCATCGCTCGCAGGTGAAAAGTGAAAACACTGCAAACAGTATATCGCGTTTAGTTCTTGCTATCGGTTTGTTGATATATTGTTCGGAATTGCATGGATTGTTCGAAATATCGTCAAGTGTTTTTTTTTTTTTTTTTTTCTTTTTTAAGCAAAGAATTAACTGAAATTGATTCTTATTTTTGAAAAATTGGATTTATTATTCTATCTTCTGCATATATAAGAAGAAAATATAAGATTTGAAAAAACGTTTTTCCGGTTTTCGATGAATTTACACGTTTTGAGATTTCCTTGCATTTTAATTAACTGAAATTGTCTACTCATTTTTAAAAAGTGGATTTATTACTAGTTTCTGCGTACATAAGAAGAAAGAAAATACAAAATAAATTTCGATTCCCATTTTTTGATATATTTACACGTTTTGGGATTTCCTTGCATTTCAATTAAGTGAAACTAATTACTTATTTTTCAAAAAGTTGATTTATTATTATATCTTCTGCATATACAAGAAGAAAGTATAAGATTTGAATAAATTTTGATTTCCAGTTTTCGATGAATTTACACGTTTTGAGATTTCCTTGCTTTTCAATTAACTGAAACTGAAACTGACTACTTATTATTTAAAATGTGGATTTATTACTGGCAGTAGTGGCACCAGAAATTCCCCGACGGGGGGACACCATCTCTCCAACAGGGGGGCACTACATAAAGAGAGTTTATTATATGAGTATTTATCAAAAATTGCAATACCGTTAATAATATTACTGTTAATATTTGTTCCATTCCATTTGTTAGTACTCCTCGTGGTTTTGGAGATCATCGTGTCACAGACAGACATTTTCTAAAAATATCGTGGTCAAAACGTGTATATTCATGGAAAACTGGAAGCCGAAAATTTTTACGAATCCAATACTTTCTTCTGTTAAATATAGAATAGAAAAACTGGAATGCTCTAACTTTGTAAAAGGAAAGAAAAATGATGCTAAAAGTAGAAAAACTGAAAATTTTGTATTTGTTTCGAGAGATTTTAGGAGTATGCCCCGATGGGGGGTCACAGATTCCCCGACGGGGGGGCCTGTGCCCGGCCCCCTAGCTGGCGCCACCCCTGATTACTGGCTTCTGCATGCATAAGAAGAAAGTAGAAAACACGGGGAAAATTTCGATTTCTGGTTTTCGATGAATTTACACGTTTTAAGATTTCCTTGCATTTCAATTAACTGAAATTGACTACTTATTCTTAAAAAAGTGGATCTATTATTTTACCTTCTGCATATATAAGAAGAAAGTATAAGATTCAGAAAAAATTTAGATTTCCAGTTTTCGATGATGTGACAAGTTTTGAGATTCCTTGAACTCTAATTGACCATTTTTAAGATTTCCTTTCTTTCTTTTCTTTTTTTTTTTTTTCGTTCGAACGCTCTATTTCATGGACGACTCGTGCCTATCGGCCAACAGGGGTCGCTGCTGTGCTGCAATTTAATTCCGTTTATGAGAAGGCAGTTGTTTTGCTTTGCTTTGCAAAAAGTGATTGATCTTCAGCCACTGGGCGGTACTAGTATATAAATATAATACAATTTCCAAATGTTACAAAATATGAATTCAATATGTATATCTTAAAAAAAAAAAAAAAAAAAAAAAAAATCATGATATGGTAAGTAGATAAAAAATAAAATAAAAATGGCAGGTAATTGACCTTTAGAATACTTATGAGCTATAGGGTCTCAAATTAATATTACTCTAACCAAGAAAGTTTATTCGGTGGCAATTCTGTAGAAAGTTTATAAACAGTATTTTTACTGTGCATTTCTTATTCACTGAAATTAATTTAATTACAACCATATCGCTATCAATGACTGACAGGACTATTAGTAAATGAACTTTCTTTATACTCTGGGATGGGAATTAGGCACAAAACTCATACTAATATTTATTTTTAAAATTTCCGTATATAAGTGAATCATTGATATTAGAGCTGCACCGAGTATAGTTGTAAGAAAGAATAATCGACATATATATATGAAGAATTCCGCACATCTTGAAATTTAAAAAAAGGCTTTTTGAACACGAAATTAAGTTAAATGGCGAACAGCATGTTTTCATGAAACGTTTCAGAACTTTTGTAGTTATAATCAATTAGGTTCATTGTTATATTTGATACTTCTAGCTTAGTGGATTATTAAAACCATAATAACTGATAACTTCATTCTTTATTATATAGTCTTTCTCAGATGCGAATCATTCTCACATAATTTTTAGAGAATATAAAAGTTCCTATACACTCAGGCTTAATTTAAGATGCATGAAATTTACATATGAAATGAGAACATTAAAATAAATATTTTGTCATCATTTCAAACATGATAGACTTCATTAATCTTCAAATTCTAGAAGAATTAAAAGATAGGTGGTTTCGGGCCATAATTTGCAGAACAACAAATTTGATAATATATTTTTAATAACATTTTAGTGTATTTACCTTTTTCATAATTATTATTTTTAAAATTAAAAATCAACCTTTTTTTACAGTTTTAAAAGTGTCTTACTTTAATTTGCACTAATACGTAACTAAAGTTTTATCTACTATATTAGTATTATATAAGGGTTCTTTTTTCTAATATATTTTATTTTTGTCTGTTTTATAGATATAATTTTATGTACTAAGTTTTTATAAAATAAAACAAGTCCTTCCGGCTTTTTCGGAAGGGTAGGTTGATTTCTTTTTCCTTATCAAGTAGCCGTCATTTTGTTTCAAAATGGCGGCTACAAATTATTAATGCACTTGGTAGAAATATTGATGTAGGCTATGCACATATGGGGTTTTAAGCAAATCGGTTCATATTTACATTTTTATGTGAATTTAAAATTTTCAAGTTGCCGGCGCTTGGAAACAAAATGTTGGGTTAAGTTGACAAATATATGAAATGTATTTGTGAGGTAAGTCTACTGTACATATATAGTTCGAATTAATTCAAAATCTCAAAAGTCATCATGTTGAAAAATTAAGTGGCTGCCACTTCGACCAAAATGGCAGAGAAAGTTTCTCATCTAAGATATCGTTGAAAATTTAAAATATTTTTTTTTTTTAATTAAAACTTTATAAAATATACAACCTTTTATTACTCCATGTTTTCAAAATTGCTGAACTAGTTTCCTCTGGGGCGCCCCAGCTTGATCACCAGCATCACGGTGTGTGAAGTCGCTCGAAACTGATGTTTCTTGTTTCTTCCCTCCTATATATACTCTTCGCCATTGGCGGTTGAGGACTGCCCCATCGTTGTCATTGCAGCAATTGGAACTTGTTAAAATTTCTATGGATTCTCTTACTGTAGCGTAACTGTGGTTGTGGTAGTTGGCCAACTTTTTTACTTAATCAAATTTTATGTCTATCCCTTCGTTTGATCAAGTAAAATAGTTGGCCAACTACCACAACCACAGTTACGCTACAGTAAGAGAATCCATAGAAATTTTAACAAGTTCCAATTGCTGCAATGGCAACGATGGGGCAGTCCTCAACCGCCAATGGCGAAGAGTATATATAGGAGGGAAGAAACAAGAAACATCAGTTTCGAGCGACTTCACACACCGTGATGCTGGTGATCAAGCTGGGGCACCCCAGAGGAAACTAGTTCAGCAATTTTGAAAACATGGAGTAATAAAGGGTTGTATATTTTATAAAGTTTTAATTAAATTAACTTCATGGTTATAAATTATTTCAATGTATTTTTTTTTGTAGAAATTCTTTGAAAGAGGCTTAGTAAGCTTCTAAAATGTTAGTTTTCTGCATTTCTAGTTTGTTTTAGCATTAAAATAGCCTAATTTTTCCTTAAAAACGCATTTAAAAGATCCAGTAATGCAGATAATGGATTTGGCGCCAAATTTGGTGACTTTTCCCCTATGGCGACTTTTGGCAAGAAAATACTTTTTATCGATATACCAAAGTGGGACGCAATAACGTGATTGGTTCACGAGTTACGTGAATTTTCTAAATTTTTGTTGTTTGAATGATAAATCCATTTTTCAACTTTGATTTGAATTGATTAAGTATTTCTACAGTTACCGGGATAACAAATTTTCAAGTGGCCGCCACGTGGAAACAATATAGTGGAACAAGTTTCCAAGCAAACATATTCAAGATATTTGAAGCATAGGTTCACTGTCCAACTGTGGTTTAAATCAGTGCCGTGTTTCAAAAGTTATTCTTATGGCAAATTTTCAAGTGGCAGTCTAAGTGGCTGCGACTTGGAAACAAAATAGCAAAACAACTTGCCCATATACATCAACCAGTATATTTGTACGATAAGTTCATTGTACCGTTCTAGTTTAAATTAAATCAGTATTTCAAAAATTATCGTCATAAGAAATTTTCAGGTGGCACCACTTGTGAAAAAAAGTGGAGTGAGATGCCCAGCGAACTTATCTGAGATATTTGAATGATAAATCCACTACCCAAATTTGATGCGAATTGATTCTGTATTACTAAAGTTACCATAATAACAAATTTTCAAGTGGCCGCCACTTAGAAATAAAATTGCGGATCAAGTCACCAAGTGAAATTATCCTAGATATTTGAACCATAAGTTTACTCTCCAACTTTTATTTGAATAAGTATAGTATTTTAAAAGTTATCGTGATGGCATATTTTCAAGTGGCAGTGTGATTTCAAGTGTCTGGAACTTAGAAACAAGATGTTGGGACAAGTTGCCCAGTGAAAACATTCAAGGTAATTATATGATAATATCACTCTCCAAATTTGATTCGATTTGGAGTATTTTTTCAGATGTTATCGTGATTTTAAATTTTCAAGTGGGAGCCTGATTTCAAGTGGCCCCGCTTAACTTAAGATATCTGCCACTTTAATAAAAATTGCGGATATAGTTTATCAATAAACATCATTAAGATCCTTATGTGGTCTGTATTTACATCAAAATTCAAACAGTTTCGGAATACGATTTTTACAATTTAAATTTTAAATTTTCAAGTGGTCTGCACTTGAAAACAAAATGGCGGAGCAACTTGGTTAACAAACTCATCTAAGATATTTATAAGATAAGTTAAGACACTGTTCAAATTTGGTTCCATTTGGAGTATTATTTCGGAAGTTATCATGGTTTTAAATTTTCAAGTGGTAGCCTGATTTCAAGTGGTCCCGCTTAACTTAAGATATGCGCTACTTTATTAAAAATGGCGGATAAAGTTCATTAATAAAGTTATTTGAGACACTTGTGTAATCTATGTACACATCAAAAAAAAAAATTGGAATACGCTTTTTACAATTTGAATTTGAAATTTTCAAGTGGTCTCCACTTGAAGACAAAATGGCGGAGCAACTTGATTAATAAACTCATCTAAGATATTTATAAGACAAGTTAAGACACTGTCTAAATTTGATTCGATTTGGAGTATTATTTCGGAAGTTATAGTGATTTTAAATTTTCAAGTGGTAGCCTGATTTCAAGTGGTCCCGCTTAACTTAAAATATCTGCCACTTTATTAAAAATGGCGGATAAACTTCATTGAGACCCTTATGTGGCCTGTATTTACATCAAAATTCAAGGAAATCTTGCTTTAAATATGCTTTTTACAATGTCGGTTTGAAATTTTCAAGTGGCTGCCACTTGAAAACAAAAAGTCGGAGCAACTTGGTTAACGAACTCATCCGAGATATTTGTAAGATTAGTTCACTGTCCAAATTTGGTTCGATTTCGAGTATTATTTCGGGAGTTATCGTGATGACAAAATTTTCATTATATATATATATATATATATATATATATATAGATAGATAGATAGATAAACGAAGTGATTGCAATAGGTCGATTTCTAAATAAATCAACCTAAAAAAAGAAAGAAATTGCATATTACACACATACAAGATGGTTATATTTAAATTCTTTTAACTAAAATGGATAAGCTCATATCATGAATCGTCTCTATACAGAGTTTGGTGGCAATCTACTTGCCCGTTTTAACTGCAGAAAGCTGTTTGCAGCTGTTGTTTAATGACTATGTTTATATTTTCATATTTTTTTAGTTTAGTTATTAATAAACAACTCTTATGAATACATGTCTTTCAATAATACATAAAAATAATGAAATTCTTACAACTACTCGGTATTGGCCGAATACTTAGTCCATATTTGGCCGAGTACCGAGTACTCGACAAACTGGCCGAGTAACGAGTATATAATGAGTACTCGGTACAGCTCTAATTGATATATATATATAGAGATAGATAGATAGTTAAGTTACGACTTCTGCACAACATTTTATTAATCATCTACATTCTAAGTACAACTTCATTTTTCTTAAGCTTATATTTTTATTATAATTATGTATCTTGATGATATACTTTATGTAAATAAAACACATATCACCCATTAGCTCTCTTAAAATGTGATTTTGAAATAATTAAATCTTAAAATAGAAAGAATGGAGGACAAACTATTCAGAAATATACTTAAAAGTAATGGTATAAATTAAAAGAAACACAAAACATTGTGTTGCTATTTATGCATTTTCTTTCTTTTTTTTTTTCTTTTTAATAAAAAAGATTTGGAAGTAATGTACCAGAAAATATAAATATACATATAGAAAACACTCCCCACTTGTATACATTAAAATTGGTGTTCATTTGTCTTTAAAAAGTAGCAAATATCTATTTTCCTTCTCTTGAAATAAATATCGCAATATATCACCAATATCGATATTAACTTGATGATATATCGCAATATTTAATTTCTGATATCGTCCAGCTCTAGTTTAGATATTCATGTTTGTTACATTATATTGTCATGTTTGGTAATCAAGATTTTTGTAGATATCTGAGATTTGAAAAGGTATGTGAAAATCATGCTTTGCTTCACCCTCCAGAGGCGTAGCAAGGGTGTCAGTCATACCCCGGGTGCAAAATGTCATTCTATATATTTTATTCCTATATGTTTTTCGGGTTGAAAGTAAAAGGCAAAATTGGGAAAATTCATCATAAAAAGTATTGTAATCATATTAAAAGTATGATTTTTGAAATATTGTTGTTTTTACATATTTTGAGATCCCCTGAATTTATTTTTGCTATTTTTTTGGTGATATATGTATGTGAGTGAACACAATAACATCTTAAATGCCTTATTTGATTGAGCTGAAATTTTATACATGTGTTATAAGTTACCATCGCACAAAGTGTATAGATTTTAGTGAACCTACACATACAGTTTTTTTACAGGGACTCAAATAAAAATTCAGTTTCATTATGGCCTGTGGGCCGAAATTATTTAAATTGTGATAGTGTCTAAATGCCTTATTCGATTTATCTAAAAATTAATTCGTGTGTTAGAGATCTTTGTCACACATAATGTGTAGATTGTGGTGAATCTAGCAGGCAGAGTTTTTTTACAGGGACACAAAGAATTTTTCTTTGTGTCCCTGTAAAAAAACTGTGTGTTAGATAGAAAAATTCTTTATTATTATGACCTTTGGGCCGAATTTTTTTTAAGTTCGATAGCGTCCAAACGCCTTATTCAATTAAGCTGAAAATTTATATGTGTGTTACAGATCACCATCGCACAAACTCTGATTTTGGTGAGTCTAGCACTTATAGATTTTTACAGGAGCACAATGAAAATTTCTTTATCATATTATGATGTATGGGCTCAAAATTACATGAAGGGTAATTTCGTTAAATTAAACAACATACTTTTTATAAAATTTTAATATAAGGACTATATTTAATATCAATATTACAAATACCTTAAAAAAACATCCTTAAAAAGGAACAGCAAATTAATTTTGGTTACAATCGTAACCATCTTCAGTGTTGATCACAAACTAGACGTCATTCCTTAGTTGCAAAATGTTGTTACGTTGGCGCTGTAGTTCGTTCACTTCTCTTCGGTTTCTTCTAGTAGCTGTTGCCATTCCGGCGGAATCGAATAGTGCTCTCTGTCATTAACGCTTTTTGAGTTAGTTATAATTTCGATGGCCTCCCTTTTTAAAGCGTAGTTTAGATAGAGTTTTTAGCGCGTGCAGATCTAAGATATGGTAAATCCTCCACAGCCTTTTCTACTACCCACAATAATAACCCAATTAATACTAACTCAATTAACATTAAAAAAATAGCACCTTATAACACCTATAACTACGCTTTAAAAAGGGAGGCCATCGAAATTATAACTAACTCAAAAACCGTTAATGACAGAGAGCACTATTCAATTCCGCCGGAATGGCAACAGCTACTGGAAGAAACCGAAGAGAAGTGAACGAACTACAGCGCCAACATAACAACATTTTGCAACTAAGGAATGACGTCTAGTTTGTGATCAGCACTGAAGATGGTTACGATTGTAACCAAAATTAATTTGCTGTTCCTTTTTAAGGATGTTTTTTTAAGGTATTTGTAATATTGATATTAAACAACATACTATATAGAGTAAAATACTCAAAAACCACATTATAATTTTCTCTTTTGTTTATTTAACGACTTCTCTTACTTTATTTATACACCAGTTAATTACTTAATGCTCGGAAAGTCGAGTGGATCACTCCAGATTTTTTAACTTATAAGCAGATTACCAGGTTTTTTTTTTTTTTTTTATCTATGATATCATTAATTAGCAATTAATATATACATATGGTAGACAAATTAATATAAACTCTTTTTAATTTTATTTACTTTGTTTATTATCTTGTAAAATACTTGATGAATTATCCTGAAATTTCAGGGATGAGATATAAAAAGCATGTTACACTTAAAATATTTCAATGAAGATTTTTCTGCAAAGCTTAAAATTAGAGCAGTAGCAAATAAAAGAAGAAATGTAATAATAATGCTTGGGAGCATCCTATAAAAAATAATGCTTAAAATGTGTTCAAGGGCGAAATTTTTCAGGTTTGAACTCTGGGTTTTTGAAACTTTTACTGTTTCTTAATTTTAGAGACGTGATTTCTGCTAACTTGCATATTTGATTATACATAACTTAAATAATGATTTATTTGTTTGATTTTAGATTTTGGTATGTTAGTCTTGTGGCTTGCTACAGGGAAGGGACAGGAAACAATTGTACGTGGAAAGAATCTACGAATGAGCATCTGGACATACAGTATGACATCTGGCTTGCGAATGGAAATCCATATGGACCTCGTATAAATCCTTTTCAGTTTCAGTTATCTTTTGAACAACAAGTAAGTTGAAAAATGTTTATTATTCATGATTGATTATGTGTTATGATGATAATATTATTTTTATATTGCTTAATTGGATCTGAAGTTATGAAATTTATCTGAATAACTAAATTAGAATTAACATAAATTTTATAATTATATTAAAATATTATATTTATAATAGTAATATATAATAATAATAAGATAAAAAATTTAAATGCTTTCTCATTATTAACTGTATATATCTATTGCATTATATATCATCATCATCATCATCATCAATTTCAACCTTTATCAATCTACTGTACGATGAAAGCCTCTTCTAGATGATTCCAATTTGCCCTGATTTCTGCATTCTACTCTTCTAAACTTCACAATTTCATCTCTCTAATGACATAATGATCTCTTCCTTGGTCTTTTCTTATCTGTTGGTATCCAAATTAGGACTTTGGTGGACCATCTATCATCATTTCTTCTCACAAATTGCCCAGCCCAGATCCATTTTAACTTTTTAACTCTAGAAATAACATCAATAACTTTGGCTTTCTCCCTAATCCAAGTGTTTTGCTTTTTGTATCTTTGGGTGAATCCTAACATGCATCTCTAAGTTTCTGAAGCATTAGTTAAAATAGGCAAAATGCAGATCAAAAACTTTTTTTTTTTAAACTAATTGGTAGGTCTTCCATGAATTTCTTCCATCATAAGGACTTGTCCCAGATAAGTATAACTGCATACCATTTTTAACTGTCTCTTTGTTAATCTATAATATGTCTTCCATCATTCATTTTTGCTTTCAGCCTCTAAGAATATTATATGATTGTTGTATTATAATGCTACTTCAAAATGGTGAAAAGTATATGATACATTCAGAGGCGGCATAATGCTTCCTATTGAAAACAAAGTACATAGCTTTTATTGTTTGTTTATAGGCATATCTAAATGATTTAAGCTACATATAACATTTTCAAATCTAATTTCTATTTCTGTAGAAAACCATATTTTAATGCTAGAAAAAAAATTATAGCTCCTGTATGTGTTCAAGAAAAATAAAATAAATATTCAAAAGAATAATAATAATCCATAGCTCTTTTTAAGTAATTTTCTTTAACCACAAAGAAAATTGTATCAAAGGCAGCTCAGGACAGCATATTCATTAGAAACTAGTATGATGTGGCCACCAAATGACTTTCTTCTATATAATTTTGCACAAAATTTATTCAATACAAATTATTTATTAAATTATCAAATTATTTTCCATTATGAATGCAGATGATTTTTATCTGACAGAATTATATTATCACTAAATGCTGAAAGATGTCAACTTTTTTGCAAATCGGAAGAAATATTTTTTTTCCAAGTTTTTTCATTAAAAGATAAAATAAAATCGATAACTTTGTTTTAACTTATCACAGATCTATAGTTCAACCATTTGTTATAAAGGTATTGACGAAATCTTTCGAAAGATACCCATATTGAAAATTTATTCCCCCAGGGGAGGAAACGATGCTGCCACATGCACAATTTTTTTTTTCTAGTTAACTACTACTATTATCTATAATTCATATGAATTTTACAATCACATGATTAAAATAACTCTCATTATGCACATTTATACGAAATTTTGTCCTATACTGCCATGTTAAAAATTTAGAAAAAAATGCAATAACAGTTCCACCTGTTGAGCAATTGTTTCACAAATCTAATCAGCAGCAGTTTATGTCAGGGTCCAACTAAATACCAAGTTTGGTTAAATTTTGTTCATTTGTTTGTGAGATACAGCGTCCACAAAATTTGTGATACATGCACAAAGACAGACAGACATTTTCTAAAAACAGTCAAATCATGCAGGGGTGCAGAAAATGTTCAAACCTCGGAAATTTCCCCCATACACAGTATAAATTTCCCTCAATAATGCAAAAATCTACTATGCTATACAAAGTCATTTGTTCTACGTAATAAATCTTTAAGAGAATAAGTATACAATGTAACATAAAATATCGCTGTTAGTGTATAAGCACTTCAAAGTAGCAAATTGTTATTTTTGATTTACATTTTTATTTTCTCTTAAAAAAATATTCAAAATTTCCCCAGTCAGTTTAAATTTCCCCCGAACCTTGTTCGGGCGTTCGGACATATTCTGCACCCCTTAAATCATGTTCAGAACATCCCAAAACATGTAAATTCATCGAAAATTGGAGTTCAAAAATTGTCACGAATCTAATACTCTCTTTATATATACATATATATAGAAGAAAGTAAAAATGGTGCGTGAAACGTTTCTGATTCTTAAAAAAAGATCATGCAGCAGAATTTAGATACATTACTTTTCTATTGCTGTGACATGATGTAAATCAAATGCTGCTTATCTCTCTTTAAAAAAAAAAAAAAAAAAAAAAAAAAAAAAAAATGTTTCTTTTTATTATTATTATTTTAGAAAATAAAAAGGATTTGTTATTTTATTTTTAAAGAAATATAGTTACGAGGGTTACATTGCAAGAGTTATTACAATAACTGAAATTAGAATGAAAATTAAAAATCTATTATAAAACAGGGAATTTAAAATTTATTACAAAAACAGAGGAAATTTAGAAACTTTTGGAAAAAAACAAAAAATTTTCAGGATTAAGTTTTAATTTAAGTTTTTTAATAGACAATTAAAAAAAAAAAAAAATCTTGTTTTATAGTTTGGAGAAAGTTTTTTTTATTAGTATTATTATTTTGTAGTAGTACTTCATAATGAAAAAAAGAAAACCCAATTGTATGATTGTCCCAAACTAATAAATTAATAAAATTTATAGCAACTCTTTTTATATTTTACCATTAAATGACTATAAAAGTCAATTGAAAGAAGAGTTAATGGGAGATTCTTGTGATGGTCTCTTTGGATCTGACTTTGTTTGAGATTTTAAAAGAAATTTTATTTATTTTTCTAATCGTTTATTCAGATGTGGAGTATATTTATTAGTGAAATTAGATCTGTTATTAGTATTTAATTTAAAAGGAAAGGGAAATATGCCTTCTATTTAAAAATTAAACTAAAGATTTGTAAATTTCATCCTTTTTATCTATTAGTTTTACATAAAATTTATTCTTTTCTAGGGGACAGTTGAGATGTATCTTGGTTTACTTGCACTGTATTTGATTTTAGTTCCTCTGCAAGTGTATGCTGCCATTCACCAGCATCATCATATCACTCGCCTATTTACAACGTCATTATCTTTGCAGTTGACATTCGTTTTTTGTAGTGTTCTTCACATGGTGAAATTTGCCATTGATGGTGAAGGGTTTGAAATATTGAACATTGTGGGTGATGTTATGCATCTTCTTGCTCAGGTATTTTTTACATTGAAAAATTTTTACCTACATACTTTTTATTTCAAGAATCTTTGCATTTTTCTTTTTTTTTTCCTAGTTATTTATGTGATTTTTACGAAAAAGTGTTCATCTAATAAATCAAAATATGTATTTACCTTTAAAATAAATAAATAAATAAATATGATGGCTGAAAGCATAAAAAGCATAGATATAGTAATACATACTTGCCAACTTTTCCGGTTTTCCCGGAAGACTTCCGGTTTTTTAACGTATCTTCCGGTCTTCCGGACAAATGATGAAATCTTCCGTTTTTAAAAAAGTCGCGGACATCGTTCGTTTTAAAAAGAGAACCCAAATATTCTACGAAAACTCCTGATTCCCAATCTTTTTCCATCCATAACATAAATGTCAATATTCATTTCAAACTTGCTTTATGAGATTCTAGAACATGTAAAGAAATAGAATTGTTAAATATTTCTTGCTGATGTAATTATTTTTTGCACCCCCCCTTTCATTTATCTCCAACTAGTGATCAGCAATGAAATGTTCTGCAGAAGTCTTTTGTTTCCTAATTTTTATCCATCTGCCACATGAATGATAGTATTAATTTTAAACTTTTTTCATTAGATTCTAGAAGTAGAGTTGAAAGAGTTTAATATTTCTTACTCTAATTATTTTTGTATCCCCCCCCCCCTTCCCCGGATTGTGATCAATGATTAATTCCAGAAACAATAAAGCAATGGAAGTGCTCAATATTTCTCATGTATGTAATTATTTTTAGATCTTTATTGCTGAATTTAATGAATCTGTGTATTTTTCCTCAATTAAATTAAATATTTGTATGTCATATTTATACCAAATGTTAAACATGGGAAAAAATGAATAATAATTTTTTCAGGTAGGAAAATTTTTTCCAAAGTTGGTTTTATGCACATTTGAAACTGATAATTAGCTACTGCTACTTTTTTTTATATGTATGATTAATGTATATACACAAAAATCATATTCTATTTATTTAAAATATTAGTTATACTTTAACTTAACTTTAAAGTTTTTTGTCTATTGTTAAATAAATTTCTTACAGATTCTGTTTTGTAGATATTTATATGTTGAAGAGGAATAACTTCATTTAAAACTTTTATATATTTAGTATAATCAATCAACACGTAAAATGTTTTTATAATTTGCTTCTAAATATTGAAATTGTAAAACTGTATTGTTTATTACGTCAGAGAGAGAGAGAGAAAAAAAAAAATCTTTCCTTTTTTTATGAAATCTTCTGGTTTTTCAACAAAGATCTTCCCTTTTTTTATTAAAATTGGTTGGCAAGTATGGTAATAAGACATAGATTGATCAGCGAGAGGGAAAAAGTGATACCTTTTTTTTTTGGGAAAAGTCACTCTAATGGCTGCTTTTCTCCGAGTAAATCACACACAGGAATACACACGGATAATTTAGTAAATAAAATTTATGAATAATTTATTTACTAAAGGTGAATGAAAAACTCCAGATACAGTTTCAAATTCATTTTTCTTTTTATTCTTTTAATACTCTCTAATGGCTGGTTTTAGAAGTTATTTTTGGCATCAAAATTTTTTGCTCGATAACATGGGGATGATGGATCTATATATATTACTATATCTATGATAAAAAGTAATTTTCAAGACAATGGTTGATGATTCAGGTTTTGATGCCCCCCCCCCCCCATTAGTGGCCTAGCGATTCTGCGTCCAAAGCTGGTAGATGAGAAGTGCTGGGTTTGATTCTAAGTCCCTCTCATCGACCTGTTCATTCAGAGCTTTCTGTAGTTTTTTCTGAAACCTGTGTAAATACAAGCCATTAAAAAGACCTCCCATAGAGGGAATTCCACCTGTAGGCCTAGGACCCTAGTGTAGTCCACCGCCCTTAAGCATGCAACCAACCAACCAAGTTTTCATGCAAATCATTAATGGAATAACAGGGTAGTTTATTGGTTTTATTTATATGGATGATTTTCAAAGATTTTTTTTTTTTTTTTAATTTAATTATTTATTATTATTATTTTAATTTTTTTCTTTAGTTATTTATTTCACCAAGTTCTAAAAGAAATGTTAAAAGTTTTGTGAAAGAAATTAAGGAAAATAAATTTACTATTCATTTTTCCTACAATTACTTTTGTTAGTATTTTTAATCTAAAACAGTGTTGGTAAGCCAGATAAGGGAGAAGGCTAAAATCTACACCTTTTCCCCCTTACAAAAACAACAACAACAACAACAAAAAAAAAAAACCTTTAAAAGGGCTTTTTTTTTTTTTTTTTCTTTAATCTTGTCAAAATTTCCCCAGTTATAACTTACAGGCATTTGTATTTTAAATAAAATGCTTGTTTAATGTATGATATTTATTTACACAACAAATGATATCACTAAGTCAGTTCCTTGGAGGAATGGTGTAAATGGAGTTGTCAAAATTTTTTAAGACTTATAAGAAATGAATTACTATAAAGCATCAAATTTGAAACTTCCAAAGTTGTGGAAGACCATTTAATAACAAATAATAATAATAATAATTAGACTTATTTATTTTTCTTCATGTTGCATCCTTCTTCCTCCATCTTCTAATGTATCTGGCTGCCAAATTTGTAGCTCTGTAATGTGTGATCATTGAGCCTATAGCTACACAAACATATTCTTTTATTACTGTAGATTGATTTTTAGAATAATTTTGTGCAAATAAAAGACAGCTCAACACAGATGCTGATATTGATCTGAAGGTTTTGACTTTAGCATACTTGACTGTTATAGACTTTGTTTTTGCAGAAATTTCACAATTTAAATGTTTAATTTGCTTTATAATGTATTACAAAGTCTGCAAATATCACTTAATATAGGTAGCCATGTGATATATTATTAATAAATCTCCCCTATCTGCATGCAAGGAACAGTTTTCAGTGCAAGCTAGGTAGTTTTGCCCCTGTGACAATTTTGTATTTCAGCAAGATCTAGCTTCTTGTCATTCTTCATAATCAACAGCTAAATGGCTCCAAAAGAAGGAAATAAATATACTCCCTTGGCCTTTGAACTTATTGGATCTAAACACATTGAGAACATATGCAGAATTATTAAAAACAACTGCAAGTAGTTGCACAAAGAGACAAAAAAGATCTTGTTTCTTTTCTTATTTGAAAAACATATAGGAAAATTTGGATAAAAAAAAATTATGAAGAACCTTTAGTCAGTAATATGCCAAATCATTTAGGAGCTGTCATTAAAGCTAAGGGTGATGCAACAAAGTACTGATTAGCATGTAAAAACCCTTTCGGTTTAAATTGTGTACAATATATTTACATTATTCTAATTTTTTGGACTATGTTATGAAGTATTCTGATATTAGGTTTTTTTTTTTTTTTTTTTTTTTTCACTTGCATATTTGCCAATTCTTTCTTATTTTGGGACTGTCTTTCACTCTCCCTTATTCTGAACATTTTAAAGTTATACCAATAATTTATTCAAAACTTATATTTTTTAAGCAAGATTTTGGCTTTTGCTGAAAAAAAAATTTCATTCATCTCAATAGATAGCACTATTTTTAATTAATAATGACTAGATGTTTATTTAATAATTAAGTTTAACTTGCACATATAGATTTTTTACAATTTAAGCCATGGATTAAACTGTTAAATATTGTCATATGTCAAAAAAACATCAATGTTCTTTAAGTCTGAAGATATCACTTGTAAAATCTCCGTTATTTTCATCCTTCAATGTTGGCAGGTATGCACTTGCTATTTTATATATTTTTTCTATTTCATTGTAAAATGTTTACATTTGTATTATCTACAAAATATGTAGATTTATATTATAATATATATTTGATATCATTGATTATTTATTTGATAAATTAGATTTGCAATTCCTTTGACCACATTTTCTTTAATTATTCTAATTTTTTTAATCAGAGTTGTATAATATGAAATCAATTTGTTTGCTAATATTTTTTGCATTATTATGTTCACATGTAAATTATCGTTATAATAATAATAATATTTTTTTTTTTCTTTCCAAAAAGAGTCTCTTCATGTTACTTTTGTTGTTGCTGGCTAAAGGTTGGGCTATCACTCGTACAGAGCTAACTTGGAAACCAGTGCTTTTCTGTGTTTGGCTTCTATATACTTGTGTAGGTGTTCTGCTGTACGTGTGGAACATGGTATGCCTAACTATATTATGTATTTCAATAAAATAATATAGAAATAATATTTCATATGAATGATTTCTCAGCATATGTAGTTCATTAGTAAGATATGTTTTAAAAACATAAAATAAATAAATCTGTACTGATAAGTATAAAGGATTTAAGTCCTTGATTTTTCAGACTTATACCCTTTATACCATTCAATGATTGTCAACCTTCATTTAATTACAGGAAAAAATTGAATTAAATAGTTTATATCATACATGAGTGCTAAATTTCTGACTTGAATATTTTTTTACTAATGGATTTTCTCCGAGACTAAATGACATAGACTTAAATCCTTTATACCAATCGATAAGGAATTTTTTTCTGAGTCTGACAATGTAATTAACGCAAAATCGACATGTTTGGACTTAAATCCTTTATACTTATCAGTACAGAAATAATCCCAAAGTATAAAATTATACATGGTAAATAAGTAAATAAATAAGATTCAAACAAATTTATCTTTTATGTTGGTCTATTTTGGAACAATAATTCTCATAGTATGTTGTAATAGTTTATTTATCTAAGTTTATTAGTCCATTTTTATGGAATTTCTACGAAAATCAGTATTTTTCAGTTAGTAGTGCATTGCTTACAGAGACGAAGTTCAAATTTAAATTTTTGAATCATAGTAGTAACAATTCTAACTCAATTAAAAATATGTTGAGCCATTGTAGACAACTGCTCACTGTTTGCTCATATCTAATGTTGAACAATCTCAGTTATGGTTTTCCTTTGAGAAACAAAAAAAAAAAAAAAAAAATATATATATATATATATATATATACAGTGGAGCACCGTTTATACGTTTTTCAAGGGACCGTTCCTAAAAAACGTATAACTGAAAAAAACGTACAACTGAAAATTTGTTTTAACATTAATACACAATAAAGTGTCATATTAATAATAAAAATATAATCAACTTTCATGATTTCCTTTACATTTATTCGAAAAAGATATATTTTTAATTAAATTTAAAATATTTTTAAAAGGTAGAATAAAAATTAAATAATAATTAAAAATATAGAAATTCAGAATTTTTTTTTTTTTTTTTTTTTTTTTGAAGATTTCGTTTTTAACCTTCGAAGACAAAGCGTTTCGTTCTCTAAACGAATATGACATTTTTGCAAGCGATTAAAAGGAAGGAAAGAAAAATAAAAAATTAAAATTAAAATTAAACTTGTTTCTCCATACATAATGTCAAATAAACGGGATAAGAAAAAAGAAAATCATACAAGTCACCCAAAATGAGTAATAAATCTTCAAGTTTACAAAATGTTTTTTTCCCCTTTCATACCCCATCTCTGGAATCAATTAAAAGAGAAAGTGGGAGGTCTTCAAGTGGTCACTGGCTACTTGTTACCATTCAACCCAGTCGCCAACTGCTCTCTGAAAATTTCTCACACACCCTTTTCCCCAGGCTATGGACGCAGGTCGCACTTTGTTACCATAGTTCTAAGAAAAAATAATCGAAAAAGATAAGAATAAAACATAAAGAGCATTCAACTTTTTTTTTTTTTTTTTAAGTCCTGGAAGAAAACTCAAACTTGAAAAAAAAAAAAAAAAAAAAAAAAAAACGTATAAGTGAAATTAAGAATTTACTCGTGTCGTATAAACGAAATATTTTAACATTAGAATTCAATGGAATGATTTGGGACCAAAGTCGAAAAACGTATAAATGAGAAACGTATAAAAGGTGCTCCGCTGTATATATAAAGGAAGAAAGAAAGAAATCTGTATATGTAAGTTGTAATGTATCAGGGTTCATTTGTGTAGCCTTTAATAGAAAAGATTAATGCTGTATATACTTTTCTATATAGAACAGGTATTTAATTTCATTATGTTTTATGTAGCATAACTTCATTAACCCATAAATGTCTATTTTTATATTTTATTTATTTATTTATTTATTCAAAAATAATAATAATAATTTGTTCCCCATCAGCACTAGGAATGCCATCCACAAGTTCAAAATTTATTTAATAGCATTATTATGTATGCTTTTGGCAATATCAGACATTAAAACCTCAATATTATTCTCATAGTAAGTACATTACAAGATTAAATTTGTCATTTAAGGGTTCAAATTAAAAATTTTACTATCCTTAAATTGTAATTTAACCAAATTCTTTAATGTTTCTCTATGAACGAATGGTTAATGCTTCCTACACTTTTTTACTTTCTTCTATATGTAATATAGAGAAAGTATTGGATTCGCGAAAATTTTCGACCTCCGTTTTTTGACGGATCTACACGTTTTGGGGTGTCCTGAACACGAATTGATAGTTTTTAGAAAATGTCTGTCTGTCTGTGGTTTAGTGTTTTCACCGTATCTCACAAACCAATGAATGAAATTCAACCAAACTTGGTATATAGTTGGACCCTGGCGGGGCATTGTGCTGATTAGATTTTGGGATCAATAGCCCATCAGGTGGCGCTGTGATCGCATTTTATGTAAATTTTTAACATGGCAGTATAGGACAAATTTTCGTATTTTTCACCGTATCTCACGAACTAATGAATGAAATTCAACCAAACTTGGTATATAGTTGGAACCTGACGGGGCATGGTACTGATTAGATTTGGGGATCAATCGTCCAGTAGGTGGCGCTGTGATCGCAAAATTTCGTATGTCACACCGTATCTCACGAACCGATGAATGAAATTGAACCAAACTTGGTGTATAGTTGGACCCTGACATGGAAAGGGTCTGATTAGATTTTGGGATCAATCGCCCGGCAGATGGCGCTGTGATCGCATTTTATGTAAACTTTTAACATGGCAGCATAGGACAAAATTTCGTATAAATGTACATAATGAGCGTTATTTTAAACTTGTGATTGTAAAATTAATATGAATTATTGATAATAGTAGTAGTTAACTACAAAAAAATTTTGTGCATGTGGGGGCACCGGTTCCCCCCCTGGGGGGGAAGTACCCCCCCGGGGGGGGGGTAAATTTTCAAGATGGGTATCTTTCGAAAGATCTCGTCAATATCTTTAAAACGAATGGTTGAACTATAAATCTGTGACAATTTGAAACAAAGTTATCGATTTTTTTACTTTTAACAAAAAAAAAACTTAGAAAAAAAATCGTTTTTTTTTTTTTTTTTTTTAACGAACCTTAACCAAACTTGGTATTTAGTTGGTCCCCGACATAAACTGGTCCTGATTACATTTAGGGATTAATAGCTCAACAGGTGGCGCTGTGATCGCATTTTTTCTAAATTTTTAACATGGCAATATAGGACAAAATTTCGTATAAATGTACATAATGAGCGTTATTTTAAACTTGTGATTGTAAAATTAATATCAATTATTGATAATAGTAGTAGTTAACTACGAAAAAAATTTTGTGCATGTGGGGGCACCGGTTCCCCCCTCTGGGGGGGAAGTACCCCTCCCGGGGGGGTAAATTTTCAAGATGGGTATCTTTCGAAAGATCTCGTCAATAGCTTTAAAACGAATGGTTGAACTATAAATCTGTGATAATTTAAAACAAAGTTATCGATTTTTTTTACTTTTAACAAAAAAAAAAAAAAAAACTTAGAAAAAAAATCGTATTTTTTTTTTTTTTTTAAATATTGTTACTGGTTGAATATGTATTACTTTTAACAAAAAAAAAAATTAGAAAAAAATCGTAATTTTTTTTTTTTTTTTTTAATATTGTTACTGATTGAATATGTATATAGGAAAATATAGAAGAAAGTCTTGTGGTGGCCACAACATACTAGTTTAATATGGGACATACAGTGAATCTTAATAAGATATATCAATGTAACTGCAATTCAAGTGTATTTAAGGAAATTAGAGTATGGGCTAGCAAACAGACAGCCGGTTTCACTTTTTAACAAATTGAAAAGTGTTACAAATATTTTGAATTATTGGACTGAATGGGAAAACTGCTGTACGTAATTTTTTCGAGATTAATGATTAAAAGTATTACAACATTCTATAATATTTTGTTTTTGCCTAATAAAGTATTGTTAATTATGTATGTGAAAAAAATGTCAAAATTTTAAGTTGAAATCAAGATTAGATTTTGAGAGAATTTAAAAGATTAAGTTGGTAAATTTGAAAAGATTTGTTTTATTCATTATTATTGTATTTTAAGAAATTTAAGAAATAATAAATACCAACTTCACCAAATATTTATAAGGAAAAGGTGTATTTAGAAATTTGTGGGGGCATTCTTTTTAGATAATATTTTAAATTTTTGATAAAGCTTGGTAAAAGTTTAGAGTAAAATATTTAAATCAAATATTTGCATGATGTCTATTTTTTAATCATTAAATATTAAGTTTCCCTTAATCACAGTATCCAAAAATAATAAATAAGTAAACAAAAAAAAAAAAAAAAAAAAGTAAAGTAAAACAAGTAATATTAAAAAAAAAAAATAAATAAATAAAGTCAATTCCTACTCAGGTCAACAAAGAAAAATTTTATTTTAGTTAATAAAAAGAAATAAAAAGTGTGCATGGAAAATCCAATTAAAAGTAAAATAAGATTTATAAATGGACAATATTTAAGCTCGTGGACTCAATTCAGTGATATAATAAGAACAATTACAAGATAAAAAGAACTTTTTGTGTACCATGTTTTTAAATCATATGAATCATATGTATTTTGAATCATATATATATAAACGCTACCGAAGTCAGCAGGAACCCGGAACAATTGGCTAAAAGTTTTTAAAAAATTCATTGTTGAACTATTATAAAAGTTTCAAATGGCTAGCTAGCTAGTCGATTGCAAGTTTTGTACTGGTAACGCTGCCAAAGGCAGCAGGGACCCGAAACAGTTGGTTAAAAGTATTTTAAAAATGCATTTTCACCATATTCTGAACTATTCTGAAAGTTTCAAATGTCTAGCTAGTTGGGAAGTTAGTTAAATAAATTTTCTGTTGAATCATATAAGTGTTGCCGAAGGCAGTAGGGACCTGAAATAATTGACTAACAGTATTAAAAAAATGTATTGTCACCGTGTTCTGAGCTATCGTGAAAGTTTCAAATGCCTAGTTAGTCGAGAAGTTAGTTAAAAATCGAGTGCAATCTTTCTCCAAGTAACACTGCCAAGAGCAGCAGGAACCCCAAACGGTTGGTAAAATGTGTAAAGTATAAAGTATTAAAGTACTAAAAGTATTAAAAAAATGTATTGTCACCGTGTTCTGAGCAATCCTGAAAGTTTCAAATTTCTAACTAGTTGGGAAGTTAGTTAAAAATCGATTGCAAGTTTTGTACTAGATATATATAGGGAGAATATGAACTAATAGTAGGAATTGAAAAAAAAAAAATAAAAAAAATAAATACTCTTTTTAGCTAGAAAATAAAATGTGAAGAAATAATTTTTTGAAAATGAGTACTAATTTAATGGATGAGTAATTGTTTTCAACACGTGTATAGATCAAATTGATAAAACATAAAAACACAGCACTTTACACGTTAAAATTCAAGTCAAGAGACTTAGTTTAAAAGTTTACAGCATACAAGTTAAAAGGAAGAACAACACGACGTTTCGTCCAAGCATAGTTACTTGTGGACATCCTCAGGTCTAGTTCGTTCAGCGAACTAGACCTGAGGATGTCCACAAGTAACTATGCTTGGACGAAACGTCGTGTTGTTCTTCCTTTTAACTTGTATGCTGTAAACTTTTAAACTAAGTCTCTTGACTTGAATTTTAACGTGTAAAGTGCTGTGTTTTTATGTTTTACTAATTTAATGAATGTGAGTTTTCTGAAAGCTAAAACGAAATTTTAACAAATACATTAGGTAATGGGTAATTCTGGAAACAAATTTCCCCATAGAATAACAAGGGCTTTGGCTATCTGCAAGATTAGTGATTTCCACTCTTATAGCATACTATTTCTATGAAAAAATATATATTATACAGTCGAACCTCGTTAAAGTGAACATGCTTAACGTGAATTACTTTTAACATGAACTGTTTTCACAATCCCCGTTAAAATGAAGATTAGTTTAGTTATATGAAAATTAGTTACTGATAGCATGAACAACTTTTTTCCCCCCTTGAGATTCATGTTAACAAGGTTCGACTGTATTAAGAAATTATAGTATATTGATAATTCATTAATGATTAATTTCCACATTTTATTGAAATTTACTTATTTGTTTATTTAATATTTTCCAGACGGAAGTAGATGTAATTGATGATATTGATGAATACCAGACATTTCCTGGGTGGATAATCTTAATATTTCGCTTGATCATCATGGTCTGGTTCTTGCATGAATTGAGATCAACAATGCTGGATGAAAATGATCGTGCTAAGTTGCGCTTCTATGTTCATTTTGGAGCTGGAATCCTGGTGTGGTTCGTTTACTTACCTGTTGTTGCTTTAATCGCTCTACAAATTTCTGCATTATGGAGGGCAAAACTACTCTTAGGTATGTGATTGATTCAAATTTCAGCATTTTTGATTTAATTATTTTAGTGCTGACTCTGGGCTAGTTTGGCAAATTTAGTAATATTTTTCAACAGCCCTTTGAAAAATATTTTCTCCTTGTGTGCAGCTTTCTGAAAACAGTTTCACAGCATTTCTACAAGAGAAAGTGTGTATAGCCTACATGTATTAAAAAAGAAAAAAAAAAATTACTAGTTTCCTTTTGTTATGCATAAAAAAAAAAAAAAAAAAAAAAAAAAATCACAACACATAGGGCAGAAAATAAGTTTAAATGTTGGCAATTGTGAAAGGGGGGGGGGGGAGGGAGATAATGCTTTTTTTTTTTAAACAGGGTGTCCTTTTAGTTGAGTTTTACCCAGTAACCCTTTTATCCCAGAGTCAGCATTGTAAGTTATAATTTAAAACTGGTATGTTTAAAGTAGACAGGCCCTGACTAACGGCAGGGCATACGGGGCAAATGCTCTGGGCCCCCCTTCTGAAAGGGGCACCCCTACAGGCGTATGCAGAAATTCTGCAACCTAAAGAGCTCTTATGCCACTGCAAGGGGGCCCCCCAGAATAGGCTTGCCCCGGGGCTCCAGGTAGTCTAAGTCAGGCCCTGATACTTTTCAAGGTGATCAGTACAAAGCCTAAGAAATAATAAAATAGTTAATATAGGCCTGAGGATTATTTATTTGAGGAAGGGGAAACAGTAGAAAATGTTATAAAAATCAAAAATGTATATAAAAATTATTTGTACATAGCTCCTGTTCCTAACCTCTGAAAGTTTTTTAATAAATTTAGTGATTTTTCAGAAACAGCTTGATAAATTTCTATAAGTTTGTTAATACTGCAAGATCATAATGTTTATCTAATGCAAATGGAACCATTTCTAATGAAAATGTTGTTCTAGAACCTCTTAGAATCCCTCTCCCCCCCACAGAGGGCTTTCATCCCACCATCTAAAGAGATGATCTTGGTCTCTAAATCCTAAAACAATAACTCTAATGAAAATAAATATGAAAGTTTATATTCTTTGCTCTGTTTCTGTAATTAATAAATATTTATTATTAGTTATCCAGTGAGCTTATATTAATAATCGTGTTATGGATATGCATATCATTTCAATTTTAATTATTTTGAATGTAACACATAAGACTTTAATAGTTTGTCAATCTAAGAAATTAAAAAAGCTTCTAAAACAATAATTTTAAGTTTACTTTATAAGAACATAAATAAAGAAAAATGTTTGTCTATTTATCTAAAACTTTCTAATGTAGACATTTTTTCCCTTTGCTTTTCCCAAATCATATGAGATTGAAACTAATTATTGCCATACAAATGCCATTTTTATCAAAAATGTACACACTTAGATGTAGGATTTTATTTAGATTTAAAATTGAAACTCACTAATCCTTTATTTTGTATAGGGTCTCTTCCATTGTGAGGCACATAACATTTGTAACAAGTTAAGCCAGTTATTTTATTTAAAATCACATTACCAACTGCACAATGAAACTTTTCTATTTTACAAGGAACACTCACAAACTGTGACACACTGATTGAAACAAAATTTTTCAGGTTGTTAAAAAGTATAAAGATATACACTCCTACGAATTTATATTGCAAACATTACTTCAGAACAAAAGTATCAGTGTTCAAAGTTAGAACTATTTTTTCCAATATAGTGACGTCAAATTTATCTGTTTGACTTTTCTATTTTTTTCCCACCAAACACGCTCTGTTGATTTATTGATTTAAATTGTATTTTTTTTAAAATGTCTGAACATGCATTTTTTTCTTGCTCTAGAATTCATTTCTTTTTAAGATTTGAAAAATAACATTGTGTTTTTACACAAGAAAAATTTCAATTAGAATTTTTAATAGTTTATTTAATTTCTATTTTATTATGTAGCACAATAACATAGAGTGTATCAAGCAGTTAATAATACATAGTAAGTGGATATTTTCAGGCATATTTCAGTAGAATTTTACAAACATATACATTTAAATTCTTTCTTGAATCTACAATACAATTTAAATAAATAAATCAACAGCACATGTTTAGTGGGAAAAAATAGAAAAGTCAAATAAATAAATTGAATGACGTCACAATATTGGAAATAAATAGTTCCAGCTTTGAACACAATACATCTGTTCTAAAGTAACATTTGCCAATATAAATTGGTCTTCATACCCTTTAACTATCTGTGAACTTTGGTTACAGTGTGTTACAATTCATGAGTGTTACTGGTTAGAGTATCATAATTTAACAAATTGGAATATCATCATGAGTAGTCTAAACCCTGTATTTTTCATTTTATAATTAATTTCTCATCATATGAGATAACATAGCTTAGATACCATTCATCAGCAGTTATTATATACAGTGTAATATTTTATATTATTAAATATATTAAAAACACTTTAAACACACGTAAATTTAAATTTTATTCAAAAGATGTTAAAAAAAAATTATCCAAAGATTTTCGCTTTAATAGTAAAGCATCATCAAGGATTTTTATTATTCGTTTCCAATGAGCAGTTTTAAGTTTTAAATATGTTTTCTTTTCACAGTCAACAGTTAAGTCTTTTAATAACGTGAATATCAACAAAGGCAATTTGAAGTCTGGTAGAGGTTGGATAAAGGAGCTAAGAAAAATAAGAGAATCTGGAACTATTGAAATATCCCACGAGGCTATTGTAGGAAATTGTTCAAATTGTCTTTGCTGATATTCACGTTATTAAAAGACTTAACTGTTGACTGTGAAAAGAAAACATATTTAAAACTGCTCATTGGAAACGAATAATTAAAATCCCTGATGATGCTTTACTATTAAAGTGAAAAGTTTTGGATAATTTTTTTTTTTTTTTTTTTTTTTTTTTTTTAAACATCTTTTAAATAAAATTTAAATTTACGTGTGTTCAAAGTGTTTTTAAGATATTTAACAAATGACACGTGTTTAATTCAACTCTTTTTTTTTAGAGATTATTTATATTATTATTATACTACTAGTTTGTCTGTACCTGTGTAGTGCTTTATAGCATATGTATTTCCAAATTATTCCTCCTTGCAAGTTTGAATTACTGAACATTAGTTTATGTGATATTTAAAACAAATGGCATCATATTTTACATTATAATACTTACATGTTTTAAAGCCCAAAATATCTCCAAGAAAATAAAAATCACATTATAATCCTTTAATTCAAATTTTATAACAATGTGTCTATTTTGTTATTTATATTATTAATTTCTTGTGGTGTAACTAAATTCTAACATTTAATTTATTATTTTCATGGGAGGTATTAAAATTTTGCACAGAAATGAAAAGAGTTTATTCTAAATTAGAAATTGTTTTATTCAAGCTTTATTTTGTGGATGAATAAATTCTGGAAAAAAAATCTGGTTATTGTAGCTTCGTTTACTGCAGATGAAAGAACTCTATTATATACATATTTACTTTACTCGGATAATTTTTTAAAATAAATTTTTCTTTGTAAATGAATTAATGAATTTTGTGTGTTTATGTTTATTTTATTTGAAGCAATAAATGAATCTTCTAAAACCATGCAAACCATAGATAGAAATTTATTTTTGTTTTCTAAATGCATTGTTGCAGTTGTAATGTAATTTTTTCTTGTAAATCATCTTTATTTATTTATTTATTTTTTAAATATTTTATTCGTTTGAAATACGCACATGGGAACCATGGATAAAATTTTACTTTTATTTCAATGTATTGTTGTAGCTATGACAAGCATTACACTCGAGAAACCAAGGCCTTTATTACTGAGAAGATTTTTTACCATTATTAGATAATTGTAGCATTGTTATTTTTTAAAAGTAGAGTAAATCATAATGTACTATTTCAGGGTTGCCAACTTTTCAAGAACAGTTTGAAGAGTATTCAGAGAAATTTTGAGGAGCATTTTGCCTACTTTGGGGATCAATTTTAAAAAATACATTAAAAAAAAAAAAAGAAAGAACCTACTAACAAAAATAAATTTACAATAATCATATGAGATTAAGAAATATTTATTGATAATCAAATATATTTAGCACAACAGTGAAGAAGAATGGGAAATGAATAAGTCTGAATATTAGCTTAAAACCCAAAAGTAATTTGTTTTCTGCATGATGCCATATTTTCCATACATATACTTAAATAAGGACAATATATTTAAGTAGATTATTCAGGTACATTAAAAAAAATAAAATAAAAAATAAATAAATAACAGATAAAATATTAAAAAATTTTTTTAATTGAAGACTTTTTGTATTAGCTTGATTCGCACTAAAAAGTATGAAAAGTTTAAAATGAAGTGTTGCCACCTAAATTTCATACTTTAGTTAATTTTAAAAAAATCTAATTCTCGTGTGGAAAAACTGTTTGCACCCCTGGATTCAGAAAAACAGCCCCTTTCATTTGGTACCGAATTTGTAACTAGCGACATACTTTTTAAAATAACTGAAAGGAATTAAAATGAAGTGTTGCCACCTAAATTTCATACTTTAGTTAATTAAAAAAAAGAATCTAATTGCCGTGACGAAAACCTGTTTGCACTCATGGATTCAGAAAAATCTCCCCTTTCATATGGTACCGAATTTGTAACAATAGGACTGATATTTCTAATTTACTTTCCCCTTTTTCCATTTTTAACCAGATTTGGCAGTAAGTTTATGACACAGAATGTAAGCTAAAAGAAAGTCTTTAAAAAGAAAACATGAAGAAAAAAAAAAAAATAAATAAATTTCCAACAGTTTACATGAATGCCAAAATAATTATTATATTATCAAATAAAAATGCAAAAACAAAATCTCCAATATTCATATAAATGTGTAAATAATCTCATCTCTAAGTATGTTTTTATTACTTTTTATATAAATAATTGTAATTTGTAACACCCGCCGAAATGAAATTGTACTCAGACAGTGCACCAATGAATGAAAATTGTCACAGAAAAAGAACTAAACTATCAAAGATTTTAGTTGTGTTCAGAAACGATAAGATAGTTTTGATTAAAAAAAACACTATGCAAAGGTTGCTACTTAAAGAGATATGAGGTTTTAAACATACGATGCAGATCTACATCGCTATGCATTTTAAAGGTTAAGTTATTTAAAACTAAAGATTATTTATAAAATGATAGATTAGGGCAATATTAAACATAAATTTGCTTTATGGGGATTGTTACATTGAAAACAGTATAGAATGGTATAAAAACTAAGATACAAGACTGATCCTACTTAATCAACAAATTAGGATAAGCTAAATGTATTGAAATGGGGAAAGGTAGTCTAGTTAGTGAGGCATTTCAGTTTTTGACTATGCCAAGTAATTCAACTGAGTTCATTGTTCTATATTGCTGCATACTCAAGGCTTGTGTGTTGTCCGTGAATGACTGACAGGTCTGTAGAGACTTAAAATTTATTTATAGAATATTCTGGAAGATTACAAGTCTGTCAACCAAATATCAACTTTACATACACCAGAAAACACAACTTACATAATATCTGACAACATAAAAATCATGTCATGAACTGTGCTGTATTTGTTAGCATAGGCTCAGTCAGGGAGCTCCTAACTCTTCAATGGTTTGACCTCAACTGCCAGAATGTGATCCCTTTATGTAGGCTTGTATATTTCTGGAATGTTCCAGGTATTTCACGAAATATTTGATTTAGAGCTTCGATAATTGATATATCAATAATCAGGAATTTTCTCACCAAAAAAGTCTCCAAGTGGCGATAAAACTCGCTAACATTCTTGCTGCCAAATTCATCCCCAGGGCCATTTTTGCTTTGGTGAAGTTTTTTAATATGTTTTTAAATGAAAATGAGCTATTTTAATACCAAATCGAAACAGAAGTACGTAAAATTAACATTGTATAACCTGACTAAGCCTCTTTAGATTAAATTACATAAACAAAAGCAACTATTATTTATAAATTTCTATCAGTATGATGGGAGAACTGAGGAGTGTCTACCTATACCACAGATTATTATACAGATAGGACACTCCCGTATATTCTTCGGTAACCGGAATTTGACTGCAACGACCCTATTGTCAACGGCTGTAAGTTTCTCGAGCTCTCCAGCTTACGCAATCGCTCGTCTTATTTTTATTGTATCTATGTTCATATCGTAATATTAGTGCAACGTTAAACCCAACATCCAACCGACTAACCATTTATTGATGTTTACGTTTGGACTTTGTTATTGTTTACGAATTTGATTGTCGAAAGCAATTTATTTTAAGAAGCAAGTACTAAATATTAAGCAAATAAATTTTGAAAATATACATAAACCAGAAATATTTTTTTTCATTTTAAAGCATTTTGTATTATTTACACCAAGCAATGCTAAATATTTAAGATTTCATACCATACTGCTATTTCAGCATTACAGTTTGTTATATTAATTTGTACTCTTGAACACGGATGTGTTTGTAAAAAATTATTTTCAAACATAATAAAAATTAGTTTTATTTCTTAGAAAATAGCTGTGAATGTTATGATTTTGTAAATTTAAAAGTAGTAGAAAAAGTGAAGGAAAAAAAACTGCACATATGTTTTCGTTAGCAACTTTATTATTGTTTACAAACTTGATTGTCAAAAGCAATTTATTTTAAGAAGCAAGTGCTAAATATTAAGAAAATAAACTTTGAAAATATTCATAAAATAAAAAATTTTTTTTTCCTTTTAAGGCATTTTGTATTAATTAAACCAAGCAACGTTAAATATTTAATGATTTCATACTGCTATTTCAGAATTACAGTTTGTAATTTTAATTTGTACTTGAATATGAATAAGTTTCACAAAGCATATTTTTAAACATTATAAAAAATAATTTTTATTTCTTAGAAGAATAACTGTGAATGTTCTGAGGATAATTTTGTGAATTCAAATCAATAGAAAGTGAAGAAAAAGAAAACTTCCCATGCTAACCTGCTACTAACTACTCGCGAAATATAAAAACAATTTTCAATCAAAGATGCTATTCATGTAGACTTAACACATGTAGTTCCCCTCTGTTGACACTAGTGGTGCTACTATATTTCCGGTTCGCGTTTTAGCTTCACTGTCCTATCTGTATGATAATCTGTGACCTATACCAACTAGTTTATACTTGCATGATCATTTCACAGTCAGCAGAATTATTCCTATGTAGCATATTTTATTAAATTAAATTTTTAGAATATTTATTTTGTCTTTTTATATGTATGTAGGTATTACCTCTAGTGCAGATTTTCTTGCTTATGCCATAATGGCTCATCTTTTGTGGCCTACACGGAGTGAGCAATATTTCCAACTGGCATCAGAATCAGATCCCGGTGAAGAATTGGAAGAATTTAATGAAGCTCCTCACAATGTTCCAAGGCCTCAAAAAGTGTGAAAAGTTCACTTTTTTTAGCCAGAATATCAACATCTCTTGGACAAAAAAAAAGTAAAAGGAGTGGTTAATTTAAAATAAAATCATTTTTAATATTTACGGTGCTGATGGTGACAGATGACATAGTTTGAAGACTGGTAAATACTGAACTATTCATCATCACAGTGTTTTATTTGTTTGTATGCAAAATGTTCATTTTATCAGTGTTGGTGTAAAGTGCAACTGTAATTCATATGGAAGTATCTCACCTGTTAATGTCGGAATTTTAATAATTACTTACATATATTTTCTCAACTTGAAGCCATTTAATTCAGTTCTACAAACAACAACAACAATATAAATTGCTTATATAGTAGTTGTTGATTTGCACAAAAAAACACAGTAATTTGCACAAATTATTTTATTTCCCTAACCTAGGATTATTTACTAGGACAGGGTGGTTAGCAGCCAGAAAAAAGTCAGAGAATTTAGCAAATCTGGAAAATTCAGAGAATAGTTTGGGAATTTCAACAAAATTTTCTCTAAATAAAAATAGTTGAAAACTCATTATTTTAAATGACTGAATTGCTTGTGTTATAAAATTTCCATAGGAAATAAACAGATGGAATCAAGTAAAATGACTGAAAATAGTCAGAGAATTTGGAATAGTTTAATTGCTAGCCATTAATAAATTCTAATTAAATTAATTAAAAAAATTGTCTTAAAAATTAATTAAAACAAAAAGGTAGGTTTCTTATGCATGATATCATTTTTTTAGATATGGAGAACAATTATTTTTTTGTATTTATTATATATAAAAGGTAATCGTAGATTAAGAATTTACAAAAAGATGTCTTAATTCTACTTATGATTAGATCTGATTATTTTGATTTATATAGTTTTATATTTAGGAATCAAACAATTTTCTTTCTGTGTTTAACCGTTTGAGTGCAGTGAAGTGCTATATTGAGCTTCTCCTCTGTTGTGTCAAAAATGTGTAGAGGCACAATCGAGCTGCATTTTGTTACTATAATTTTGGCATTAATTGAAAGCAGTTGTATTCATATCAGTTGCAATTTTTATTAATGTAATTCAACTGTGGATTTTAATAAGATAAGATTTGATCTCTCAAACACAATGCGCTACTGTAGTGGCTCACTTTAGTGGGTCACCGTTTGAATTGAATGATCGTTTTCACATGTTGTACTTCACACTTCTTTTGCCTTTACAATGTGTTGTAATACTATTAACAGTATCCAGTTTTTGTTGCATTACATGTAAAAAACGAATTCATGGAATTTGTACAGCAAAACACTCTTGTAATAAGTGAGAATAAAAATATTTTTGTTGGTAAAAATTATTTTTTATACAATAATTAGCGTCAATAATTATAACCAGTTCTAATATCCTCCCCCCCCCCCCCCAAAAAAAAAAAAAAAAAAAAAAAAAAAAGCATTTTACTCTGCATTTTCAGCATATATACAAGAAAATTCTTCAGCACTCAAATGGTTAAATAATAGCTTTATTGAGGAAGTTAGAAATTGTAGTTAGAAATGCAAAATTTCTTAAAATTTTAAGAAAAATGGCTACCTGTAAAACAGAAAAAGTCATGAAATTTTACAACACTGGAAAAATCATGGAAATTTCATGAAAATTGGTTGTAATCTGTAAAAGACAATAAATTTTGAATAAACTTTGGAAAAAAATTACGAAATTTCAAATACATCCGGGAAATTTCTGACAAAGAAATGTTGATTTATAAATAGAAAGAAATGACCTGGAAGAGACTGGGAAATTTATTTTTAATTGGCCTGTAAAAATTCAAAGAAATATCAAACCACCCTGATAAAAAGTAAAAAACAAGTATTAAGAATTCTATTATAAAAAAATTTCATACACTTTGATGTTCATTATTTAAAAAACTTCTGTTACAATGAGTTAAACCTTTTTTTTTTTATTTTTTTGTATGTTATGATGATCTATTATTACCTACAAATGTATATATATTTCTTACCGTGTTTTTTCAAACTTGTACCTACTTACCATTCCATATTAGACTAAAGAACAGTTCCATGACAAATATTTTCTCTTCACTGTCTAGTTATTATTTTTGTCTAAATTCATGATGAATCTCTCCACCAAAAGCATTTGTTGCATCTTAAGTTTTTGTCTGTGATCAAAGTTTTTTTTTTTTTTTTTAATGAAATGTCAAAATATAAACTTAACTTATATTTATTTTTCCATAAAATAATGAATTATCTTGTCTTTCAGAAGATATTTTTATTTTATTTTTATTTATTTCTGTTGTATATATATATGTGCGTGTGTGTGTTTTACAAAACTGGATGAATGATAGCTTTGTTATATGAATTGGCTTTCAGTGAATAATGTGTCCTTCCTCTTTAGTATTTATAAATTGTAAATATAATTTTAATTTTTATCTGTAGAAAAGGAAAAAAATAAAAAAATGGCAATTTTAGATGTAAATTTTGTTTAGTAATTTTAAAACTTTTAGCGTGCAATAAAAAGTATTTCTGTATTACGAACTATTTAATTAATTTCTTAGAAACTCTTAATTGCAATTTGTAAAACTCAGAAAATATTATATAGAATAGTAGGCATTACATTTTTATAACACTTCTGTGTAATTGTCTTAGTTTAAAAAAAAAAAAAATATTTTATTTGACATTAAATATATATATATATACATTAGCATGCAAAAGGATGTTAAATTGAAATAGTTTTAGAAATGAATATCTCTCTATGTGTTTCTTCCTGTTCAAATTTTCTCAGCACTGTGAAATTTCTTAGAGCCATTACTACTTAAACAGGGTTGCTACAGCACCTGGAAAACACAGGAAATCCTAAAAATCCTATAAAAATTATAGTTTTAAAAAATTAAAAAACATGCTTTTATAGAAATGTGAACTAAAAAGCACGAAATATCTATCTTAGTATTAAAATGCAGGGTAAGAGAAAATCGTGTGAGTGACACACCGTAATATTTACATACATTTAAATCTTTAATTAAAATAATTTAGAATTAAACAAAAACCATTTTTAAAAAATCTCCCCTGACTGGGATCGAACGCTAGACCTTTAGGTTCGTATCGCGGAGCTATACCTCAACGCCATGACGTTCACGCAGGGAAAGACTTTTTTTACAATATAGATTTTTTGTTTGCTCCCAGAGAGGTTATAAACATACATACATACATACATACAGGTGAAGCTAATAAAAGCGTGTTAAAAATTTGGAAACATTTCCTTTAAAACCTTGGAGGTACAGGGAGTTTTCACTTTCTTAGCTTTTTGTTGTCCAGGAAATCATCTTTATTGTCCATGAGGAGAGACACCCCCCCACCCCCCCCCCACCCCCACCAAAAAAAAAAAAAAAAAAAAAAAAAAGATAAATAAAAATAAATAAATAAATAATACATTCATTCGGTCCAATAAATTATTCGGTACCAAAAATTAAAATTTATTTATTTATTGTTATTTTACTCATTTATTTATTATTATTATTTTTGCTTGATTTCTTGTACATGAAATTAGTGATCAGCATTCGTTTTTTAGTTTGAGTTTTATTGTTTCTATTTTCTTGATAAGGAAGAATTTTTGTACATTATATATATATTTTCCAACTATTATGTCTATGCAGTAGTAATTAGGGATGCACCGAATAGCAGTTTTGGCCGAATTCCAAATGCTGAATATTCGGCCAACCAAATACTTACTATTCGATCGAATATCCTTCGAACCGAATAATAACTATTCGGCCAGCTGATTTACTCTCGTATTCAGGTGTCAGTCACCTAACTTTTCGCAAACTTTTTCAGTAATATCATTTACATTTAGCAATATTTTTTTTTTTTTTTAAATAATGAAAAAATTATTATAAAAAACTACAATTCAGAAACTGGTTCATATAAATGTAGAAAAATATTAGGAAATGTTACTATACATAAGTAGTGGTGCAATGCTGAATTCACAGTCAAAGAATATTATTAACTGTTAAGCTTCTTAATAAAGGCATGAATTTTCTTAAATAACTAAATCTTGTTGCGCCCACTCAAAAAAAAAAAAAAAAGAAATGCATCCCAGAAATGCAGCATTTGAGAAAAATCAATTTAAAAGTAACAACGTATTGGCTAACCTATATTAAAACTGATGCAAATGCCTCTCACTCTCATCTGGATAAATTGTGAGATAGAGATGTGATGTTTTCTGTGCATGTTGGGGCGCTTCATATGCATTTTTAAATGAAAAGTTCAAAACTGCTATTTTATGATTTGTGTCATTTTTCTTGCCAGATTTGGATGTGATCTTTGTTTGATCTATTGAAGTTTCCTAGATGGCAACATCATGTGAATTATGTACGTTCTTTCTTAACTCAACTTTAGAAACATATATTGTTATGCTGTTATTGATAAAGACAACTTTTGTTAGAAATTATTAATCGTTATGATTAATGTAACTAATAATTTTTTTTATGTGACTTGAAACTAGATAAAACAGTTGTTTTCATTTAAATATAATCTATGATAATTAATGATAACTACAGGGTGGCGACAATCTGAGAAATAATGGAAAAATCAGGGTACTTTATCAATCTGGAAATATTAGGGAAAAATCAGGAAATTTTGTAAAAACACCCCAAAATCATGGAAATTTTCATTTTCGCTCAGCAAGCATGACTGAAAGGTCACCAAACAGGTGTTATCTTAACCAAGATTGCACAGGACTGGCTGCTTTCTTGTTGAATCTCACCAAGCTGACATTAAAAAAAAAAAAAAAAATAGTGCAACAACTTGAAGAATAATTTTGTTAATGTCTTCAAATTTTGAATTTTTCATTTTATTTTCTTTTTTGTAAATGAACAAAGAAAGAAAGAAAAAAAAAAAAAAAAAAAAAAAGATTGAAATATTTCTGGACATTAGTATAGTTTTTTGAATTGCAGTGGTTTAGCGAGCATGTTGCACAAAAGTGTGATATACACAAAATTATGGAATGTATACAATGGGTAATGGAAATCATGGAAATTTGTAAAAATTAGTCAGGGAAAAATCAGGGAACTTTTTTTTTTGAATTTCCATAGCCATCCTGAACTAAAAATAGCAGAATATTTTCAAATGATTAAAAATTTTAAAAAAATTTAATTTTTATATATTCCAACTAGCCGAATAATTTGATAGTTGGCCAAACCGAATATTTAGCTAGCCAAATAGTTTTAGATTCAGACAAACCGAAGTTTCAGTAGTATGGCCGAATACTGAATAGCAATATTCAATGCGTCCCTAGTAGTAATATTATTTAAACATCTGTTTGTTTCCCTATTTATTCCAGGAGTAGAAGCAACAAGATATTGTGATTGCAAGTATTAATTTATATATTGTTTAAGTGCTCTGTATTTATGTAGGGATGACACCCATGCCTACAGGGAAAACACAGAAAATTTTTTCCCCAGATTTGAGTAGCAACCCTGTTTAATTGTTTACTTATCATGCATATGTTATTGGATATGAAAAAACTGTTGGCCTGCTGTATATTTTGCATGTTTGGTAGATTCTAATAGTTAGCAATTTGGTGAATCAAATGTTTCTTCGGGATTTTAGAATTGTATGCATTGCTCTAGTTGTTGATTAATTCAAATGTCTTTGCCTTTTTGAATATTTTTTTTAAATGTTTTTCATGAGTATGTAATTGTTTAGAGATGAAAAATATATTTTTATTTTTTCCTTTATTATTTTCAAAAATCTGACTACCGTTTCTATATAACATTATCATAAGGTTCTTTAAAAAGTAATATATTATAAATGATAAAAGAATTAAGAACCATATGTATTCATAAAAAAGAAAAATAGATTAATTCTTTTTTTTTTTTATGTATAACAAAAAATATTATCAAAACAGTAATTTTCAAAAATGTGTTGCATTTATTTTAAAACTTCTTCAGCAGCATTTGCCATCTCCAGAAGAAAATGTATATACATGTTCCGTATATATCTTTCAGGGTTGGTTTATCATTATACAGTCATTTTTTGCACATTAACGCTGACCAGGAGATTCTAAACTAAACATATTTACTGAATCGGAATGTGAATTCGACATCTGGGAACTGAAGGCTACAGTTCTCATAGATATTGTTTCATAATAATACTTCTGAAGTTCTTCCTTGATCTTTCTTCCAGTTACAAAAATCTTCCTTTAAAGACAGATATTTTACTGGACAAAATCTGAACTTTGTATAAATCTCCACTTCTGTTCTCCTTATCTGTGCAGGTTTATTTGAAATTCTGTATGATTAGAGGTTTTATTCCCACCTTTTAAACCATATTAAATTAAAATTATGTGATAGAAATAGTTTATTATATTATTTTATAATGTTTTGTATTTTATGAGAGAGAATATGTTCCTGTTCCATAAAATGTTGTTCCTTTATTGTTATTTAATTTGAAGTTTCTTTTATAGCATACCAAAATTTATGATTTTCAATCTTTATGTATCTTGCATTGATTTAAAATGACTAAAGATTTAACATATGAGTTAAATTATTAATTAAACAAAAATAAATTTAACATATTTAATTTAATCTCTTACTACTCAAATGTACATACATTTTTAATATGTTTCCTATATCCACTTTTGATAGCTGTTTAAACATTCCCGATGTTGTTTGTATATTTGTAATTAATACATTTTTTATTTGAATTGTGTAAGGAATGTATATTTCATCCTATTATATATTCCAGAACTTATTTATTTATTTTAATCTTTAATAATGCTGTTTTATCATGTTGAAAATCTCAAATTCTTAAATTGAAAAAAATAAAAATAAAAAACAACTGATTTTTTTTTTTTTTTTTTTTTTTTTTTTAAATATTTTTTCAGGTATTATATATATTATGAGAAGTGGTTTTACTTTATTTATCAGTGGTCATTCAGATTTCACACTCTATAAGCTCATGATATTTTCAGAGAGAAGCATTAAAAAATGCCTAACAAAAATATTAAGTACAATCTATATCTCATACCTGGAATCATAATTTTTCTTACTTTACATACCTGTTTTCCTGGGAAACAAGGAAAGTTGGGGCCAGTATCGTGAGCAGGACCTAGAACATAATAGAAACACTAGTCTGTTTTAGTAAAGTGAGTCATAGATATATGTAGTTGACTCAGTACAAGCTCTGTCGGCTAATGAACATCACAGACAACATTGATTTCGAGGGATAAGAAGTATCCTCAAAATAGAAATATTGATCCATTTAGCTGTTGGGTTTTCTATACCTGGAAAATTTCAGTGCGTGCAAGGTTGCTACGGTGCCTGCAATTCAGGGAATATGGAAAAACTACTAAAAAAATAAAAAACGGTGAAAACTCAGGTAATTAAAAAAATTGCAAAAATAGGGAAAATTCTGAGAATTTGGAAAAACATACAAAAAAATTTCATATTCAAATCTTTTCTTTTTTTTTATTTAATTTTAGTACTTTATAATGAAAAAGAGAAATGAATTATATGTTTTTTTCCCAAATAAAATAAGTTAGTAAAATTAATAATCCTAGATATATTCAATTGATATATAAATAAGTTAGATTCTAATGCTACATGATTGTGTGTCATCTATTTTACTTTTAAAATAGACAGGGAAAATTCAGATAATTTTTTCTCTTGATTGTGTAGCAACTCTGATGTAGCTATGCCACTAAATCCTCCTTGAGAGTAATAAGTGAGTGTGGTCCCTAATCTAAGACCTCAATAGCTGGACTGATGTTAAAGTTGTACAACAGGGATATCACTATTGGAACCATAGAGGTTTCAGAAAAATTTAAGCACTGCTTGCAATACTGAATGAGCTTACTAGAGCTTGGGACAGTTGGTGGTGAACATCTGTGCCGATCCCATACCAGACAGCAGCATCAGCCTAATGCAGTTATAATGGGAGATAGTTTATTATATCAATTTTTTTTATTTTTTTTTACTTTTTCCTTAATTTAAAAAAATAAAATAAAAAAAAAGATACTTTTATGATTTAACAATAATGCAGTTGTTAAGAAGGGGTTAATGAGATCTTTTAAAAGAAGAATTGAAAAGATTGAGAAGAAATTATGATAAATACAGTAGAAGATCTTTATAACGCAAAGCTAAAAACACAAGGTTTTGCGTTATATAGAATTTTGCATTATATAGATCACATTTCACACATCATCAAATTTCTCTGTAAACATGGCCAAATATGTCTGAAACATATCAAAACAGAGTAGGACATTTTAAAGTTACATTTCTTGGAACAAAAAATTGGGTGGATAATAACTTTCATTCTAAAATTTACTTTATAAAGATAGTCCATATATGCCTGTACAAAATCATTCATTATATTGCTCACTTAAAAAAAAATTAATGATAGCAATTTTTTCATTAAAAATCTCTGAATTAAGCAGATAAAGAAAAACAAATGTATCACACTTACTTCTCAACAAAGTAACAGTTTTTTAGAAAGTATTTCTTAACTGCTAAATTTATTGTTTATATCCAAGAAATTTTGCATTATATAGAGAATTGCATTATATAGAATTGCGTTATAAAGATCTTCTACTGTATTATAAAATATAACTAATTTAAATAAAATTCCTATGCACTAAAAAAAGAAGAAAAAAGAAGCTTTTATAGTTATACACAAAAGCAAAACATGTTTCATTTTAATCTTTGGCTAAACCAAAATTAACTATCATAATTTTTAGAATAATATGTTTTCTCAAAATTTATATATATTTCTCACTAAATTATTTATACTTTGCATGAAATTTATTATCATGAAATTGCGAATATTTAGGCAGATAATGAGAGAAAAAAAAAAAAAAAAAGTTTATTATTAGAAAAATTGTGTTATGTTTTTAAATAAAAAAGTATTTAAATTTATTTTTAAAAAATTTGTTTACTGAGATAAAAAGTTAACATGTTTGAAGTAAGTGTAATATTGAAAAAAAACCAGAATTTGAAAAACAAAAGTCCCATAGGATTACATGGAAAGGAAGAAAGAAGGAATATGATTGATAGTGTAGCCTTAAAAAAATACAAAGAATTCTTTTTGAGGGCGGCATAAGGATTAAACTAAAGGCTGCAATTTTATCCACTCTTACCCTAAAAAAAAAAGCTTTCACAAATTAATTTTAAAAGTAATTGTTATTACAGTGGAACATCACTATAAAAATATTTTAGTTAAAATTACAAAAAAGAGAAGTTATTCAAATTTATATTATTATTTTTAATTTATTGCATTTAATCAATTGCAAAACATACTTTAGAATAAAATATGGCAAAGATAAATTCAAACTAGTAGAATCACTGATTTAAGAATAAGTAGATGAAATAATTCTAAACTTTTCATGGCATTTCTAATAATAAAAACAATTCTACTTAAATTTTGTGAAGTTTTTGTTTTCATTCTACTTATGACAGATTTTTCTTCTTATTTTTCCCTAGTATTTTTAATAATATTCTATGGTTATTATATACTGTTTGTCATATATTAATGTATCTATTTAATAATTAAAAGGTTTTTCTAAAATGTGAATGATTTTCCCATGTAAAACTCTATCCTCGCCATTCTTACCTTTTTGCCTACTTATATGAATAAGTACTTTTTATGTGAGCTTTGGTCTGTGATTTTGAAAAAAAAAATCTGTGATTTGTTTCTGACATTAATACTTTATTTTAGTTAACTTTGATGTCCCAACACAATCCATCCATCTTGTGACTAAATGTTAGAAAAATGGTGCTTGCAAATATAATACATAAAATAAATCCTGTTATAGCATTAACTTTAAAATTTACACTCATTATTTTATTTTATTAGTTGTCTTTAAAATATTAGATTTTTCATTAATGCTTCATATACTTTTATATTCTGAAAACTCATAGATTTTAATTGCATTTAAAAATTCAATTTAAATTTTTCCTTGAACTATGTGATGAATTATTTCATATGTTATTTATTTCATCTTATGTATTTTATGTATGTAGGTGCATTAAAATATTTCAAATGCTAAACATTTCTAGTCCTATTTTATTCAGATAAGAAAGTAAGCAGTGTTGCCATTTCCTGTAGACTACAGATTATTATACAGATAGGACACTCCCGTATATTCTTCAGTAACCAAAATTTGACTGCAACGACCCTATTGTCAACAGCTGTAAGTTTCTCGAGCTGTCCAGCTTACGCAATCGCTCGTCTTATTTTTATTGTATCTGGGTGATTGCCAATCTAAAGGGTAGAAAACGAAGACTAATTTGAAAATATAAAAATTTTACCAAAAAAATTTGAAAAAATTCCTTAATTCCTTTTTGACAACTATGAATCTAAATTACTTGATGAGCTATCTCATTAGCTATTTTTTGGTTGGTAATTAATTAATTTCAAAATTAATGTGTCAACGGAGCGGACATCACTGACCACGGAGTGGACACTTATAAATATCCAAACCTGAAAGTTATTTTGCAGCTGTATCTTTTCATCCTTATTGTTTTACTTGTGTTTTAGAAAATAATCAACAAATATTTTTACTTTAATTCTTTTGAAAAATGAAAATAACAGGAAAATAATTGTTGGTTCTGCATATTCTTCTTTCTTTCTTTCTTTTTTTTTTTTTTTTTATGTGATTGATCTAATATGTTGAAGACACTTGTATTTCCTTGCTATTTTTCCTGTTAAAACATCGAAGATTTCTTTAAGTTTCTTCTTTGATTTTGCGCCTTTAAAACTTTCTTTTATTGGCTTTTTTATAACCTCGCCAAAAATAATACATTTCTCAATTTCTTTTGAATTTGCTTCTGTGATAATTTTTTTCACTTTTCTCTTGGGTTTTTCAGAATCAGTAGTATTATTTTTTGACTTCACATCCTTAGATCTTTACACATGCTTTTTGTGTTTTTCAAGCTTCCTAACCAATTTTTTGTTTTCTTCACAAAGCCTTTCACTGTTCTTTTTCGACCTTTTTCTTCCACTTTCTAGTCTGCTAGATGATAATACAGATGGTTTTGTTTTCAGAGATGGATTAATTTGTGGTAGTGTGATGTTTATGGCTGCTGAACGAGGTGTCTCAGGAGGTGTATCATCTCTGAGATGTTCTTCAAAGATTATTCTGTTTCTTCAATCTCTCCCTTTGATTTCTGTTTTGGTTCTTCCATTTTTTCCTAACGCTTCTCTTCATTAGTTCAGACATTTCAACTACAGTATTCTTCCTTCTGTGATATATTTATCTTTCTTTAGCTTTTCCTTCTTCATGTCTTGCGGGATCATTTCTTATGCTCTTATTATACACAAAGATGTTTCACGCGACTTTTATTTCATCCAATTTTTGCTCCAATTTTCGAAAGCTGTAAACCGAAAGAAGGTTACAATAGTTGAATCAAAAATTGTTCGAAAAACTGGTTTACACGGTGTACAGTACATGTCAAGGCACACCTATTTACTTCTGTTTTAACGGGGACGACATGGGAGAGCGAAGAGGAAAACGGTGAATGAATTCCCGCCGGCGCTGTCATTTCTCGGTACATAAAGAGCTTTCTTCTCACTGGTTTATCGCAGTCTGACTTGCCAGAAAAAATTGATCGTATTCCCAATTCCTATTACACTGGGCATTGATGTGATTTGAGCCAAATTTACAATTATCTCAAAAGTTGTGTGAAAACGTGTTATGTGTAATAGGAGCATTAGTCTGTCTCTTGCTCTCTGCATACTTTTTCTTTTTTGTTCTTTACGTTCTTCTGTAGTTTGGCTGGGAAGTTTCTTTTTCTTGTTATTTTTCTTATCTTTTTGATTTTCAACTCCACCTAATTTTCTTTTTGACTGAGTTTGAGCGAAGGTTTGTGCACATTTGTTTGTCCTGCATTGGGTTACATGCGAATTTCCATTTTTCTTGAACAGCATAATAAATTTCTGCAAAGAAAATAAAGATATATTTTAAGTATTGTTTTTATATATAATAAAAAAAAAAAAAAGTTATTCAATTAATAAAAATACAAAACAATTTTAGTTTTGCTGTAAAACAAAAACATTTTTATTTATTTTTTCTTCTGAAACTAAATTTAATTATATTTTTGCAATTATTTTTCTAAAGTGTTATGTCACCTTTTCTACATTTTACCTTTAAAATTAAAAAAAAAAAAAAGGACATATAGTATACATCATCCTTTTGCATTACTCTGTAAACAACACTCATAAAACTGTTCTTAAATTATATTAATACGAATTCTGTTGTTACATTTAAACCATGAAGAGAAATGCTTAAGAGTTCAGTAAAAAATAGCAAATACTGTTTTAAAGACGTTGAAATGACATTTTTAGAAAATCACGAATAAAAATATAAAAGTTAGGGGGAAAATATATTTCCATTGCACCTTAAGCAATCAATAGGCTAACAAAAAAAAAAAATAAATAAATAAATAAATAAAGGGATAAAATTTATTTATCAAATTTATTTAGATTATTTTTCAAATGTATCTATTTTTAAGATTAATTTTGAAAGTATCCACTCCGTGGAAAGAAGTGTCCACTTCGTGATCAAATGATGTCCACGGAGTGGACAGAATGTCTGATTTTGAATTTTAAGGAACAAAGCTACAACATCAGGAACAATTTAACTTTAGTGTCGAATTAAGTCTTATAATCATTAATTGTAATAATAATTAGATAATAAATAATCCTTATAATTACTTGTATACTTCTGACCACGGAGTGGACTGATGAGATAGCCAAACAGAGGTATCACAGATGAAATCTATTTTAACAGAACGAAATAAAGCATTGAGTTCAGCACATGTAGGTAAAAACAAAGATGGCTTCCCCCTCTTTCTTCTCAGTTACACACTGGTGACAGACAGTGCCATCTACTGAACTTTATGGGAAATTAAATAGTTGTCCACGGAGTGGACGCATTTTATTAGGGACATTTGTTATAAATTAATTAAAAAAACAAGATTCATTTTATAACTCTAAAATTTAATAAATATATTTTTAAGGATAATTATGTCCTGCTTAAATCAAAATGTAATTCAAAAACATTAATATTAAGCTTGAAGATAATGCTATATTCTGCAGACTTCCCTTGGGGACAGTCCACGGAGTGGACATTCCAGGTTTTATCGATTCTAAGAAAAATAAATAACATTAAAAACTTTTATAATAATATTCAACTAGAGAAAATCATAAGAAATAGCCTAGTTGTAAATTTTTTTCTGATTGAAAATATTTTCTATTTTTGAGGGCTAAGGGACATGGTTTCTACCCCTTATGTTGGCAATAACCCATCTATGTTCATATCGTAATATTAGCGCAACGTTAAATCCAACATCCAACCAACTAACCATTGTAATGATGTTTCTAGGCGTTTGGCAACTTTGTTATTGTTTACGAACTTGATTGTCGAAAGCAACTTATTTTAAGAAGCAAGTACTAAATATTAAGCGAATAAATTTCAAAAATATACATAAACCAGAAATATTTTTTTCATTTTAAAGCATTTTGTATTATTTAAACCAATCAGTGTTAAATATTTAAGATTTCATACCATATACTGCTATTTCAGCATTACAGTTTGTTATATTAATTTGTACACTTTAACACGAATGTGTTTGGCAAAATTTATTTTCAAACATAATAAAAATTAGTTTTATTTATTAGAAAATAGCTGTGAATGTTATGATTTTGTGAATTTAAAAGTAGTAGAAAAAGTGAAGGAAAGAAAACTGCACATACGTTTTCGTTTGGCAACTTTATTATTGTTTACAAACTTGATTGTCAAAAGCAATTTATTTTAAGAAGCAAGTGCTAAATATTAAGAAAATAAACTTTGAAAATATACATAAATAAAAACATTTTTTCATTTTAAAGCATTTTGTATTATTTAAACCAAGCAACATTAAATATTTAATGATTTCATACTGCTATTTGAGAATTACAGTTTGTAATTTTAATTTGTACTTGAATATGAATATGTTTGACAAATCATATTTTTAAACATTATAAAAATTAATTTTTATTTCTTAGAAGAATAGCTGTGAATGTTTTGAGGATAGTTTTGTGAATTCAAAAACAATAGAAAGTTAAGAAAAAGTAAACTTCCATACTAACCTGCTACTAACTACTCACAAAATAGAAAAACAGTTTTCGATCAAAGATGCTATTCATGTAGACTTAACACATGTAGTTCCCCTCTGTTGACACTAGTAGTGCTACTATATTTCCGGTTCACGTTTTAGCTTCACTGTCCTATCTGTATGTTAATCTGTGCTGTAGACTAGCTTAAATTTTGCATAGTAAAAATATTCTGTTACAGAATCTAAGAGTAGAGTGGACATAAAGGGGAAAAGAACTTGTGTACTAAATTTAATTCTCTATAGGAAAGATTCTTTTAAATTATCTTTTGTTTGAAAATAAAATACTGATAATTTAAAAAATTGTGAAATCTTTGGAAAAGTGAATATATTTACAAAGTAATTTCCAGCTACTACAATCATTCAAAAAAAGAAAGAAAAAAAAATTGTTATTCCAAATGAAACTTTCAAACTATTTTTCTTTTGTCTAAATAAAGTATACTATTATTATTTTGTGTCAAGACATTGGTAAAGTCTTGCAAACTAATATAGGAATTATTTTACAGTAAGAGAAATACTTTTAACCTTTTATAGTCCACTGTCTAGCGGTAAACAAATAAGGGATATCCCATTTCAGTTGAATATGTCCTCCGGTAATGGGTTATTCATCTGAAATGCAATGTCCAATGCCACTGGATAGTGGAACACAAAGGGTTTAAAGCAAATAAGTTGTGCTCACTATGCTTCAGCAGAGCTAACCTTATTTTATAAATATTCCTAGATAAAACACTTAATTAATTTAATATCCTGCAGTAGGACTGGGCTTTATATTGATGTAAAACAAAATATCAATCTAACGCTAATATTGTTTATCCGATTTAAATATTTTATCTTCTGCGAAATATCAATGCAGAAACTTAAAAAACCACCTGCATCTGATTCTAGACTAAACCAATTCGATAACTCTGGAATAATCCCAGATCTGTATTCATTTGATAGCAATACCGGTTTAGTCTAAAGCATGCACAGTTATACAGAGCGAAATCATGAACACCTTGATCTAAAGCAGGGCAAACAATCAGTGCCATTTCGATTTAGTGTTGCACAGGCATATTGGCAGGATGTTATCAGTTTAAGACTGGAGGAAAAATCTTCTTTTAAGCCATGATTATGGTTTTATGTTATGCATTTGTAGTGTTGAAATAAAAACCCATTCTGATACAAGCATTCAAAGGAGATCTATTCGTTCATTCAAAATTTGTTAGTTTGTTTATTTTATCAACATCAGTAGTTTTATTTAGTTCCTATAATTTAAAAATAAAACACTCTTGTTTGTATTTACTAGATAAACGAACAAACTATTCTTTAAATTATAATGAAGCACTTTACACATAATTAATTAAATATAAAAACCTTTAAATGTACCTCATGTTACGTCGTTAATATTTTCATCTGGTCTGGGCGCAAAAAAAAAAAAAAAAAACCACAACTCAAAGAGATCCGGCACAGATGAAGATCGTTTGAAAAGGTCTGGGCACCCAGATGAAAATATTAACGACATAACATGAGGTACATTTAAAGGTTTTTATATTTAATTAACTATTCTTTGTTAATATTTTATGTAATCAATATTTTTTATAAAATTCATCAATTTCAGTACAGAATATGCCATTATCATACTGTCAAAAATAAATTAATTCAAACAATAGCATTATCTTAGATATGATTATCCTAATATTTAAATAAGCTAATTTTTATTTATTTCGAAGTCAGTTACTTAATAGTATATAGCATGGATATTTAAAAATAATTTTGAATAAAATAAGAGATGATTTTTTTTTCCCTCTTTAAGTGCACCAAATTGTTCATCCTTCTAATTCTATTAATTTTATTTCTCTACACTGAGCTAGTTATTTAAGTCTTTTCTTAATTTGATTTAATATTACATCTTAATATTTGATGTAATCTAAAATAAGTAAAAACTTTAAATTTCAATTAAAAAAAGAAAATGTCGTGAATCTTTTAAAAAATTGTATTTTAGAAACTTTTAATTAAGAATTATACTGATTGGGAGATTCAAGACACTATAGAAATTTATTATGTGTAAAGCTCTTCTCCAAATTAGCGATTTTCTGCTGATTGCCATTTTGCAATTTGTTTGCATAAAAGTGGGGAATATAAATATTTTCATACATTAAAAAGTAATAATAATAAAGTGGGTGAAATTTTGTGTTTTTAAATGTTCTAAAAGTTATTCACAAAATGTCACATTGCGAGTCACCAACTCATTGATAAATTCTATAATACTAGCAAAGCCCCAGTTCGGGAACGAACGTAATTCCGAATGAGGGAAAAATTTCGAAATCAAACTTGAAATGTACAAAACTCGACCTGATGTTGCCTGCGTGCCAATAGATCAAAGTTTGTTAATGAAACAATTTTTTAATTCATAAAATCAATTAAGGTAGTGAATCAACGAAGGCTTTTCTCACTTCACTGGTCCAGTGGTGCCGGAACAGGTATGGCAGGTATGGCTGTGACATACCAAATTATAATTTGATGTGTCAATTATATATATATATATATGCTTCGCTGGTCACTATATTTAAAGGAAACTCTTTTCTGTATAGCTTTATGAAAAAAAAAAATAATGCTGAAATTGCTCAAAAGCTCGCTTTGGTTTCCCGCTGCCTTCGGTAGGGACTTGTTCATCCTCGCAGTCTCCGGTGCCTATCCCTATTGCCTGCGACAATTGTTTACCAGTGCTTCCATTTGGGTGCTTATCATATATGACAGTTTCAATACGGACAGTATCGAAAAATTTGAGGTAGCCCTTTTATATTTGTTGAATCCCAGTTACATATGAACAACATTATGCGTGATGTACATAATATTTGTTTTCAAGTTATTTCCTATATTTATGTGATTTCATCAATCAACCATAAAATGACAGCAATTTCAAGCCAAATATAATATTACAATATGCTATGATCGGCTTCATCTATCACATAAGACAATTATAACTATTACTATTTTGTGGTTATATATACTTCATGCTTAGTTAATAGTAGTTCGTATATAGAAAAATAAATAAATTAATATGTAAACCTGATCATGGTACAACCTTAATATAGCTCTCCTTGGCGACTTTTGAATTTTTGTCGCCGTTTTAGACCAAAATATAATTTATGCGATTATTGTTCCTATTTCTTTCTAACTCTTTCTTTTTTTTCAATATTTTATAATTTAGTTACATTTTTGATGCGCTACTTGGCTTTAAATGGCTGTCCTTGGCAAAAAATGTCCGATCTACTTCAGCATCAAATTAAAAAAATTGTCCAGAATTATCAATAAGTAAATACCTTTAATATTATGCTGAATTGGCTTTTATGCCAAGCGTAATTCATCCGTGCTAAGAAAAAAAAAATCTAAAGTTGAGGTATATAAAAAAATGCTATGAAATAAAATCAGAAGAAACATGCTAGATTTGTATTATTATTATTTTATTTTAAAGTTATAAAGACGTCATTTTCTCTATCGCCAATTAACATTTAATAATTTTTTATTTTTTGCGTGAAAGCATATTTCATTTTATGTTGAAAAATAAATAAATAAATAAATAAAAATACCTGGTAAAATTTTTTGGCAACAATTAAAAATTTAAATGGCTTATATTAAGGCAATTACCAGTTTATTATTTTCATATTTTAATTAATTTTAAAAAATCTAATCAAATTTCCGGTATAAATAATAGCCTACGTCCTATTCCAGACTATTATCTATCTCTGTACCAAATTTCATCCAGATCCGTTTAGCCGTTGTGGCGTGATTGAGTAACAAACATCCATACATCCATCCAAACTTTCGCATTTATAATATTAGTATAGATATGAGATATATATATATATTTAAGTGAAAAAGATTTCAAGTTTCGTATTTTTTGAAGAAAAGTTTACTTCTATAAATTTTAATGTGAACTAACTATAAATTCAACTTTTCTCTAAAACTTCCAAGATGACTTTTACTAGTTTCTTTTCTCTGGTCGTTATACTTGTAATTTTCTTTCTGTTTGCCCTTTTACTTATTTTTAAGCAAGCAAAAAAGCATAAAAATCAATTGAAAATCAATTTGGAATCATAACAACGAATTATCATACAGAAAATTGAAATTATGTTTAAAAACGTAAGGGTTGAGAGGTAACGTGCCCGTCATAAGCGCCGATTACGGAGGAGAAAACGGTTTGGGGCTGTTGCCCCCTCTGAAAATTTTCAGGAGGCGTTGCCAAGTGACAGACTCATATGAACTTTAAACAACCAAATTTGAATTTCCTGCAATTATTTGTTCTTAACTCATGCTGTTAACAAAAATATATACAGATCAACCCAAAAAAAAAAATTGACTTTCGTATTCAGGTCACCTCAAAACGTGATGTTATACAAATAACCAGAGTTGAAAATCTAACTTCAAAAAATACTCTGTTTACAGTATGAATATGAGAAATTAATGCTCTTTTCCGAGCAGTGTTTGTCGATTTAGTAATATGTTGCAAAGCTTTTAAATCAATTACATTTAGTACAAAAGAACTTTTGGCTAGATTTTGCCTTATACTATTTATAAACTATATACACATCACATTGTTTACTTAAAGTTAGTCCTTTATGAAACACACATAACACAGAATGAAATACACTTCCAACAATTTCCAAGTTATAGCCCCAATATATCCAAATACTTTGAGTAGTCATAATTTAATTATATATAAATAAAAAACCTTACATTCAGCTTTATCGACGTGACTCTTCATCGGCGAAGTACTTTCTAATTAGGGGGCCCCCCTCATTATCAACGCTGCTCACTCCTTTCAGTGTTTCCGTGAAGACACTCTCCAGGTCATCCACTCTCTCCACTTCATCCCTCTTCTTCAAGAGATGGCGCTAGGTGGCGTCTATACCTGTGGCCGGTTGGTCCAGGTTGCATGCATTGGGTTGGCTGATAATTTCTATTGTTTCACGGAAGAGCTCATAATTGTGATTATTGTAATTAGCGATTTTTTTAGTGTTTTTAAAGTCAATTTCAATATTTTCGTTTTTATAAGTTTGTGCTAACGCAGTGCCATATTTTCCAAATTTTATATCATTAGTATGCTCTTTGATTCTTGTATTTATTTTTCTCTTGGTCATTCCTACATAACAACCATCACTATTGTTTTGATATTTAAATGGGATTCTGTAAATGCCGGCAGTTTCGAGGGGGGGAATTTGATCTTTCTCGTTTCTGATTATTTGATAGATATTCGGATTTGGCTTAATTGGAATGTTCACATTTAATTTACTTGCAATATTTTTAATTTTTACTGCAGCTCCGCGGTCATAAGGTATTGCGTTAGTGTATTTTTTATTTGGTTTTTGGTGGCTGGGGATATTATTGATTTTCTTTAGAAGTTTTTTATATAGTTTATCAACGAGATTTTTAGGGTAGTTGGCTTGTATGGTTAAATTTCTAATATATTTGATTTCATTTTTGAGGTCTTCTGGTTCGGTACATATAAGGATTGCGCGATTAATATAAGACTGGATTGCATTTAATTTATATTTATACGGTGTTTTACTATTGTAGTTAATGATTTCTTTGCTAGCGGTAGGTTTTCTATAAACGGTCGTGTTAATTGTATTTTTCATTCTTTTTATTTTAACATCAAGAAAATTAATTTCATTATTTATCTCTACTTCGCTAGTGAATTGTATGTTTTTATCTAAGTAGTTTAAGTCATTTAAGAGTTCTGTTACGTTTTGTTCTTCTTGGACTATGGCAAAAATGTCATCGACATATCTGTTCCAATAAATTATTTTCTGTTTGAATTTTTCTAATATTGTATCTTCCAGTTTTCTTAATTTAAATTCTGCAACTATCCCTGATATAGGGGATCCCATCGGAACTCCCCTAACCTGTTGATATACCTTTTGATCAAATTTGAAAAAACTTTCTTTTAAAATTAAGTTGGTTGTGGACTTTAACGTTTGGGCTATTAGGGGGTTATAATTTCTGTCAATTTCGTCGTTAATAGTATTAATTATTTCATTGGTATCTATGGAGGGATAAAGGTTTATTATATCAAAACTAACAAAACGCCACCTGGCGCCACCAAGACGCCATACATAGACGCCACCTGGCGCCATCTCCTGAAGAAGAGGGATGAAGTTGAATACCTGGAGAGAGTCTTTGCGGAAACACAGAAAGGAGTGACCAGCGTTGATAATGAGGGGGGGCCCCCTAATTAGAAAGTACTTCGCCGATGAAGAGTCACGTCGATAAAGCTGAATGTAAGGTTTTTTATTTATATATAATTAAATTTTGTGGCCTTATGTGTTTAAAACTAAAGTTGTTAAAAGTCGGAAACGTGGACTATAAAGTTTTATAATGCTGTGGATTAAGCTGATGAAGAACTCCATAAAGGTTGCATGCACGTATTTTCATTTCTTTACTTTTGGAAGCCATTTATTAAAAATTTTTTTTTCCTTTTCTTTAAATTTAGAGTAAAGTTTTTTATTTTATATATTTAAAAATTTTTTTTGTAAATAATGTCTGTTTAGTGGGCGGTTTTTTCATTATATATAGGGATATTTTTAAATCTTAGCTAGCGTCTGTTTAGTAGACTTTTTTTAAATATAAACTTTGGCTTAAAATCATATTAATGTTTCTATTCTTTTAGAGGGAATTTAAGGTTAACGTTCATTTTTACAAATAACGTCCATTTAGTGAGCGGTTTTTTCATTATGTAATTTTTTTTTCTCATTATGTAAAAATCTTTTTGAATTTCAAGTACATCATTTTTAGATATAACCTTTGACTTAGTTTTATAGTAATTACTTAGTGATGAATTTGGTAGTTTATTTTCTAGAGAGGAAACTTAAAATTAACGTTTGTTTAGTAAAATATACATTTTTTTTTTTTTTCTCTGTATTTATATTGGTAGTAATAAACTTTCGCGTTAATTCATTTTCATTTTGGCATGGATCATTCTGAGTTATATTCCAAATGGAAAAAGTTAAGCAAGAAATTAATACACTTAGGAAATCAAGTTCAGTTTTTGAACGATTGTAAATATTTTAATATTATTCCAAATTCCCTACGAATTAATAGTAAATTTATTAGAAAAAGCTTTCCACGCGAAGTCCGAAATTTTGAAAATAAAATTTTAGATAAAGCTATACGGTTTAAAAAAGCAGTTTACTATAAAAACAGAGACAAAGAAAGGACTTTAGTTGACGAGATTGGCAGAAAAACGAACCATCAACACTTTGAAACTATGAAAAATAAAATAAAAACCTTTTCCGAAATTGAAAATAATGTTAACGCTAAGAAACACAATAAGAAATTAAAATTTTTGATTAAAAAATATAATGTTAAACCTAAAATAATCAGGGAACACCCATACATTAATTTATCAAAATATCAAACTAACACACATGAAGATGCCGTATTAAAAATGGGACCGAAATATATTTTGGAACAACCCATAAACATCAAAGACAGCATTGCAAAAATTGAAACAGCCATCAACAAAATTTCCACTCATAATCAAAATATAATAAGAAGTACCACTCAAAAAGAACTAACAAACCTAATGAAAAATAAAAACATTAACAGACACGATCTAAAAGCTCTAAAATCCTTAAAAGATAATAAAGAAATAACTTGCACTCTGACAGATAAAACAGGTTTTTATCTGTCTGTCTGCAATTTTAGACAGAACTGATTACATCAATAAAATGAACGAAACCATCCGCGAAATCAGTGCTATAGAAACAAAAAAGGATCCAAATAAAAAACTTAATGAAAAAGTCAAAGAATTAATCAAGAATGGCCATTGGCCAAATAACCAACCACCAAAAACAGATAACTATGCTCCAAACACACCTAGACTTTTCGGAAGATATAAAGACCATAACCCCCCCCCCCCCAAAATTAGACCCATAGTTAACAAACGTGAAGGCCCAACTTATAGTTTAGAAAAATACATGACAAATATTTATAAGAATATCCTCCCCCCATCACAGTATAGCTTAAACTCTACGGAAGACTTCATTAAAAGAATAAAAAACATTCAAATTCAGGAAAATTTTAAATTTGTTAGTTTTGATATAATAAACCTTTATCCCTCCATAGATACCAATGAAATAATTAATACTATTAACGACGAAATTGACAGAAATTATAACCCCCTAATAGCCCAAACGTTAAAGTCCATAACCAACTTAATTTTAAAAGAAAGTTTTTTCAAATTTGATCAAAAGGTATATTAACAGGTTAGGGGAGTTCCGATGGGATCCCCTATATCAGGGATAGTTGCAGAATTTAAATTAAGAAAACTGGAAGATACAATATTAGAAAAATTCAAACAGAAAATAATTTATTGGAACAGATATGTCGATGACATTTTTGCCATAGTCCACGAAGAACAAAACGTAACAGAACTCTTAAATGACTTAAACCACTTAGATAAAAACATACAATTCACTAGCAAAGTAGAGATAAATAATGAAATTAATTTTCTTGATGTTAAAATAAAAAGAATGAAAAATACAATTAACACGACTGTTTATAGTAAACCTACCACTAGCAAAGAAATCATTAACTACAATAGTAAAACACCGTATAAATATAAATTAAATGCAATCCAGTCTTATATTAATCGCGCAATCCTTATATGTACCGAACCGGAAGATCTCAAAAATGAAATCAAATATATTAGAAATTTAACCATACAAGCCAACTACCCTAAAAATCTCGTTGATAAACTATATAAAAAACGTCTAAAGAAAATCAATAATATCCCCAGCCACCAAAAACCAAATAAAAAATACACTAACGCAATACCTTATGACCGCGGAGCCGCAGTAAAAATTACAAATATTGCAAGTAAATTAAATGTGAACATTCCAATTAAGCCAAATCCGAATATCTATCAAATAATCAGAAACGACAAAGATCAAATTCCCCCCCTAGAAACTGCCGGCATTTACAGAATCCCATTTAAATATCAAAACAATAGCGATGGTTGTTATGTAGGAATGACCAAGAGAAAAATAAATACAAGAATCAAAGAGCATACTAATGATATAAAATTTGGAAAATATGGCACCGCGTTAGCACAAACTTATAAAAACGAAAATATTGAAATTGACTTTAAAAACACTAAAAAAATCGCTAATTACAATAATCACAATTATGCGCTCTTCCGTGAAACAATAGAAATTATCAGCCAACCCAATGCATGCAACCTGGACCAACCAGCCACAGGTATAGACGCCACCTGGCGCCATCTCCTGAAGAAGAGGGATGAAGTTGAATACCTGGAGAGAGTCTTCACGGAAACACAGGATTGACCAGCATTGATAATGAGGGGGGCCCCCTAATTAGAAAGTACTTCGCCGATGAAGAGTCACATCGATAAAGCTGAATGTAAGGTTTTTTATTTATATATAATTAAATTTTGTGGCTTTATGTGTTTAAAACTAAAGTAGTCATAATTTATCAGCCAAATGTATAGCTTTACTCTTAGGAGAAACAGAAACTAGTATGTTGTGGCCACCACATGACTTTCTTCTATATTTTCCTATACAAATTCACGAAGTGCAAATAATTTATTAAAATTAGTTAACATGATGAATGCAAATGATTTCCATCTTATTGGAAACTAACATTAAATATCCAAAGAAATAAATAACATCTTAACAAATGCATTTTTATAATGATTATCTCATATATCAAGTTTCGTACAGTTATATGCCATAGAAGTTGAGATATAGCCATCTCGTTATCAAGGAAATTTGCTGTATAGCAGTGTCACCTACTGGCCAATAATAAGCATCCAACTTGAATCAGCATAATGTCTCATAATGGCCTTCTCACATATCAAGTTTTGTTTTATGATACACGATAGAATCTGAGATATAGCCTTCCATTAAATTGCTGAAATCTCTGTGTAGCAGCGCTACCTGTTGAGCGGTTGATACCAAAAGTTGATAGGCTCTAACTTATTTTAACGTGCATCTACATACAAATTTATATGAAATTCTGTGCAGTAGTTCCTGAGATATAGACTTTCCTTAAACTGCGGAGATCGCTGTATAGCAGCACCACCTGTTGGCTGATAACTATTCAGATTGAATCAACATAACATCTCATAATGATTGTTTCACATATCAATATTTTTTTTTATTATACGCAATAGAACCTGAAATATAATCTCTCCTGAAACTGCAAAAATCGCTGTATAGCAACACCACCTATTGAGCGGTTGAGACCAAAAGTTGATAGGCACTAATTTATGTCAAGATGCATCTACATATAAATTTATATATAATTCTGAGTAGTGGTTCTGCAGATACAGTTGCCACAAAATTTTTGTCACACACACACAGACAGAGAGATGAACAGACCGACATTTTCTAAAAATGGTCAAATTATGTTCTAGACGTTTCAAAATGTGTAAATCCGTCAAAAACAGGAAGTCAAAGATTTTTACTAATCAATACTTTTTTCTATTGAATATAAAAGAAAGTAAAAACCTTGAAAATATCTTACAATTTAGAAAAAGATATCGTTTCTAGAATAATTTAATTTCAAGTGCTCTGGAAGGAAGAAAGCTGTAATAAGGGGCTATTTACGCACTTTTATTTGAGAGCAATGAATTGCAATGTAAGTTTGTAGATTCAAAATAAAAATATAGTTAAATCTACTATTATTTTGCTTCTCTTTAAGCATACTTTTTTTCATATGATAAATATCTTTGGACATACTGAATGAATCGGCGAACTTGTCCACAGTATTTTATTGTGTGTGTGTGTGTGTGTGTGTGCAAAGTTTAAATTTTAGATAGAGAGGGCCCTGCCAGTGGCCTAGAGGTTCTGGTTCTGACCTCCAATTTAACAGATAGGAGGTGCTCGACTCAAACTCAAATTTGTCGATCGTACGCATGTTGATCGTAGCCGTTCGACGTTTTCCATGGTTTTCTGAAACTCCCGTAAATATCAGCTAGATTTCACTCAGACCTAGGATCCATTCGTAGTCAATCGTATCTAATCCCAAATACCATCTAGGTGAAGAATACTAATTTTCAATTGGTCTCTTCTGCTAATTTTTGTTTTTCTTGCCATACCAAGTTTAATCGACTTCCAGAGCCACTGTACTGGTCACTATATTTAAAGGAAACTCTTTTTTCTATATCGCTTTACAAACAAAAATAAAATTTAAAGAAATCATGGCTTTGGTTCCGGCAGCGACCCACTCATTCACAGACTCTTGGATGTCTGTCCCTATTGCCTGTGACAATAGCTTACCAGTAGCCTTCCAGTTTGGTGCTTATCAGATGACAGTATCGAAAAAATTGAAGTAGCCATTTTATATTTGAATCCCAGTTACATATGAACAACACTATACGTGGTATACATAATATTTTCTTTCACGTTATTTTCTATATTTATTTGATTTATTCGATCAACCATAAAATGACAACAATTTCACACCAAATATAATATTACAATGTGCTATGATCGGCTACGTCTATTGCATGAGACAATTTTTGTGGTTATAATAGTAGTTGAGTTAGTTAATAGTAGTTGGTATGTAGAAAAATATAATGAAATATGTATACCTAATCATGGTACAGCCTTAATGTAGCTCCCCTTGGCGACTTTTAAATTTTTATCGTCATTTTAGACAAAAATACATAATTTATGATATTATTTTGTTTCTTTCTTTTCTTTTTCATTTCCTTTTCTTTCTTTTCTGTTTTTCAACATTTTATAATTTATTCATATTTTTTATGCGCTACTTGGCTTAAAGTGGCTTTTACGAAAGTGGAGTCCTTGGCGAAAAATGTCCGATCTATTTCAGCATCAAAATTTTAAAAACTACCAAGGATTATCAATAAGTAAAGCTCTTTAATGTAATGCTGAATTAGCTTTCATGACAAGCACGATTCATCTGTGCCAAAAACATACTAGTGCAAGAGCAAATTTAATATTTATTTTTACTTTCCGAACACTATAGTGAGGAAAGTATTGTAATCATGTCAAAAATCCGAATTCGAGATTTTGATGTTTCTATACGTTTTGAGGTCCCCTGAGTCCGTTTTCACTATTTTTACGATGATGTATGTATGTATGTGTGTGTGTATGTCTGTGAGTGAACACGCTAGCGTCTAAACGCTTTGTTCAATTAACCTAAAAGTTGGTACGCATATTGTAAGTCACCATAGTACGAACCCTATAGATTTTGGTGAATCTAGCACTTATAGTTTTTTTACAGGGACACAAAGAAAAATTCTTTATCATTATGGCCTATGGGAGCAAAATCTTAAAAGTGCGATAGCATCTAAACGCCTTATTCAATTGAGCAAAAAATTTATACACATATTATAGGTCACAAATACTCAATCTGTATAGATTTTGGAGAATCTAGCACTTATAGATTTTTTACAGGGACACAAAGAAAAATTCTTTATCATTATGCCTATGGGGCCAAATTTTTAAAAGTGTGATAGCGCCTAAACGCCTTATTAATCTGAGCAAAAAATTTGTACACATGTTATAGATCACAGTTGAACTAACTGTATAGACTTTGGTGAATCTAGCACTTACAGTTTTTTTACAGGGACACAAAGAAAAATTCTTTATCATTATGGCCTATGGGACTAAATTTTTAAAAGTACGATAGCATCTAAACGCCTTATTGAATTGAGCTGAAAATTTATATGAGTATTTGCACTAACTATAAGCATTTTGGTGAATTTAGCATTTACAGGTTTTTACAGGGACACAACGAAAAATTCTTTATCATTATGATCTATGGGCTCAAAGTTCAGTAGCGTTAAATAAAACATCGTGTAATAGATGGAGAAAAATACTCAAACACTCTATTATGGTTTTCTCTCTTTTGTTTGTTTAACAACTCCTCTTTCTTTACTTTATCTACAAAACTGTTAATTACTCAATGTTCGGAAAGTCGAGTGGAGTCACTCCAGATTTTTTTTGCATGAAAGCATATTTTATTTTATGTTGAAAAAAAAAAAAAAAAAAAAAAAATTTTTTTTTTTTTTGGCAGCAATTAAAAATTTAAATGTCCATTTTTAAAGCTTTACTGGGTTATTATTTTCACATTTTAAAAAATCGAATCAAAATTTCATTACAAATAAGGTACCAAATAAAAGGGGCATGTTTTCTGAATTCGTCAGTTTAATTAACTTATCGATCAGATAATTACATTTTTAAAAATTAACTAAAGTATGAAAAGCTGGTGGCAACTTGCGTCAACACACAGACAAACAGACTCAAAAATCTATTAGCCATTTATATATAGAGAGATAATTTGTGGTAAAACAAAATTACTCTATATTTATTGTGTTATTTTGAAATGTAAAAATTTTGAACTGCGAAAAATAATGAATAATTTTATAATGAGTAGTATTAAAGCATTCTATCTTTACCAGAAGTCTTGCTGATTTTTTCAAAAGTCTTATTTTAATAAAAAAATATATAATCTGTTGGGTGAGAGCTGCTATCGTTCAGGTTCGTTTGCCAAGTCACACAACTAAGTGAATGTTTGCACATGGGCTTTACATGGTATTTCTTTTAAAAATTTTAAATGTTCTCCAATAGGCACTTGCACATTAATTTTTAATTCTCAATTCTGTCTGAGTATGTGTCCACTCTCTAACTCCTGTAAACATGCATGGAATTTCTTGGAAGTGATATGATGTGTTATTCAAGTTCACTGTTGGATGTTTCCTGTTGGAAAAGAAGTAAATACCGCTGCTGGTTTGTATACAGGGACCTCTAAAAGTATTCCAAAGCATTACTTTCTATAACAAGTTTTTCCATAAACCATATTTTAATGCTTTTACTTTACGCAAATCTTAATGAAATTGAAATATATTGGATATTCCCTTTTGAAAATGAAATAAACACAACGACTGATTTGTGTACAGTAACATCCGGAATTATTCAAAAGCATTGCGTTCTATGAGAGATATTCCTATAAATAAACCATATTTCAATAACTTTATTTTGCACACATCTTAATGAAATTTAAATATGGTATTTTTAAGCAGAAAAAAATGTATTCCATATAATATAGTATGATTAGCTTTAAAATTTACAGGGCCATACAAAAATATTCAGTTACACACCACTAAAGTCGGTTTCATATAAAAGCTTACATTTCTGATTAATATTTATAAATTTAACTATATCAGGTTTTTTTTGAATAAAACATACATTCCGGCAGCATTTCTTATGGTTTTTGAATGCTTTTACAGATTTAATATTATTAAATCTGAGTTTGCATTTTTCATAAATTCAGGATCTTCCAAATGCTGCAAATTCTACATATATTTAAGAAAGGACAATAATAATTATTACTTACAAACTTTGAATAAACACCATAAAATGCAATAAACTCGCAACAATTGTTTCGGGTCGAAAAAACACACGACCCTTCATCAGGCGAATAAAGTAAGCATGAGTGCTGCAGTCAAAGCGGCAACGCGTGCGTTGCCGCTTTGACTGCAGCACTCGTGCTTACTTTATTCGCCTGATGAAGGGTCGTGTGTTTTTTCGACCCGAAACAATTGTTGCGAGTTTATTGCATTTTATGGTGTTTATTCAAAGTTTGTAAGTAATAATTTTACAACGCCAGTTTATTGATGCTTCCTTATTAAAGGACAATAATATTTTGGGGGTGTTTAATAGAACCTATTTTTAAAAGAATAAGGGATGAGTTGTGAAATTTAATAATTAGTTTTTGAGAAAAAATTAAAAAAGTGCCTGTCTATGTAAAAAATTTTTGAAAAAAAAAAAAAAAAAAAAAACATAATTTTTGTTATATTTTTGTTTTTAATATTTTTTTTCTTTTAAAGATATTGCAAAACCCATCCCTAATTCAGGTAGGTTCTATTAAACATTAAAAAAAAAAAAAAAAATACTAAGTCTTAAATATCTGTAGAAATTTTAGCATTTTGAAGATCACGAATTCATGAAAAAATGCAAACTAAGAAAACGCAATTTAAAGATTTCAAATCTCTAAAATATATACATAAAATACTATAAGAAATGTTTCCTGAATATCTATTTTATTGAACAAACCTAATGTAGTTCAAATTATGAATGTTAAATGAAAGTATAAGCTGTTACATGAAACCTACTTCACCAATGTTGCCAAAGGTGCAAAGTCCCTTTTACAAATAGTTTTAAAACATTTCTAATCTTTTTCAACAGAAAAAAAAAAAAATTATATATTGTAAAATTTTAATATGAAATTTGTTAGCATTTAAACAGTTTTTATAAAAATGTTGCTGTATGTCTTTTTATGCTTGTGAAAAAATTACGTGCAATTATTTTTGGGGAAACATTGTATTTTTCTACTCTACATGCATCTACCTTTCACAAAAATAAGCAATTTTTTTCTTACCAGACATGGCAAACGAAACTCAATTTCTAAGCATAATTTGGTCTGTAGTCACACGGACTAACATTTCTGTGATAAAAATAATAATTTCGAGGGGAAAAATTTAATTTTGTTAAACTGACGTAATTTTTCTATGCTCAATTGCTGATTTTTGCGTTTTTACATTCTTCTGCAGATATTCATTATACTTGTAAAAATTTTCAACTTCCAGTTTTTAATGGATTTACATGTTTTGAGAAGTCTGTAGAAAGATTTGACCATTTTTAGAAATTATCCGTCTGCTTGCATGTGTGAAAAAAGAATTTCCACCAACTTTAGCTTGAGAAATAATGCACAGAATTTCACAAAAAGTTTTACATACTTGCACCTTGATAAAAATTAGTTTTTATCAACATTTTGTACATATAGATATATGTCGCATTTTAGAACATAATGATATAATAAATACTTTCTAGCATATGAAAATTGTTGTATAAATGTACGAAATGTACAGTAAGGATTATTTTTTACCTATCATTGTGAAGTTGAAAAACAACTATCTATGATAGTAATGGTTAACTAGGATAAAATTTTTGCATGTGTAAGTGGATGGATTTACTACCATGAGTATAAATTTTCAAAATTTATCTGCCCTTCCACCCCGCATAAATTTTACAGCTTCGAAAGTATGCTGCAAAAAATTGAAATCTCGCTGCACCTATTTAGTTGTAAATTTTATTATGAACCTGAAATTTGCAGAAAAAGGGTGAATTATGATAAAATCAAGTATAAAAAATATGGGTTAGCTGTAAAATTTACATCTAAATTTTGGCAGTGTATGCGCAATCGATTCCTGACCCTAAATATCTATTTACACAGTTTTTATAACTCCTAGATCTGTTTAATTTTTTCTAATTACCTGTCCTTATTTCCCTCATAATAATTTTACGGATTCGAAATTATTAGGTTGTAACATATGAAATGTCTGATTTTCATGGTCTACTTAAAGAAAGAATATATTTTTACAGAACAAACTTTATTAATCAAAATAGGAACCATTAGCTTCAATACACTTTTTCCAACGAGAAACAAGTTTTTTTATGCCAGTATCATAAAATGTAGTCGTCCTGGAGGCAACAAATTCATTGAATGCTGCTTCAGCATCCTTTGGTTTTCTGAAGCATTTATCCTGCAGGAAGTTATCGAGATGTTTGAAAAAGTGAAAATCTGTAGGTGAGTGGTCAGGTGAATATGGTGGATGGTCTAAAACTTCATAGTTTAACATGTGCAGCTCCTGACGAGTGATCATTGAAACATGCGGTCTAGCGTTATCATGGAGAAGAATAGGGCCCTTCCCATTGACCAATGCCGGCTGTTTACGTGTAAGTTCCTGGTGCATTTCATCGATTTCTCTACAATATTTCTCTGCTGTGATGGTTTCGCCTGGTGAAAGAGAAAGCTATGGTGAATTAAACCAGCTGAGGACCACCAAACAGTCACCATAACCTTCTTTTGATAGAGTTTCGGCTTTAGGAAGTGTTGTGGAGTCTTGTCAGCATCCAGCCACTGCGCTAAACGTTTACAATTGTCATACAGAATCCACTTTTCGTCACAAGTTACAATTCGATTGAGAAAAGGATCATTTTGGTTGCGAAGAAGAAGGGCAGACGAGATTTCAAAACGTTTGCACTTCTGATTCTCATTCAATTCATGCAGTACCCATTTATCCAATTTTTTAACTTTGCCAATCAATTTTCGATGACGTGAAATGGTTGTAGAAAATACACCTAGTAGTTCTGCATAATCTCTAACAGTATTGCCTGGATTTTTTTCAACTATTGCTCGTAAAACTTCATTGTCCACAACAGTCTCTGGTCTGCCCCAGTCTTCATTTGTGAGACTCTCATCCCCAGTTTCAAACTTTGCATACCGACGTCGAATGGTATGTTCATTTACAGAACCGTTTCCAAATCCAGCATTAATGTTTCAGGCAGCTGCTGCAGCATTATGCTTACTTTTCCACTCATAGAAAAATAGCACTCTAAAATCTCTAGAATTCATCCTACGATTAAAGCTATAAACTTACCACCAAATCACAATATTTTTATTTGAAACACATCAGATGAAAAAGACAAGGTTTTAGCTTTAAAACGATACATAATTAACGACTGAATCAAAAAAGTTTATAAGGAACCAAATCTCAAAAATTTTACTGGTGAGAATCGGACTTTTCATATGTTACAACCTGATATATGCAATCTATTCCTCACCATCTTAAAAATCTAGTAACACAGATTTTCAAAATCCGAGTTCCAATAAATATCTGCTTCTTTATTTCTATACCTATTATTTTTAGAGCTTTGGAATTACACAGAATGGATTCCTGACCTTCAAAACAATAACCAAAAAATAAAATAAAAGGTCATTTGAGTCCTTAGTTCTATTTTTAAATTTTATTTTTCATTAAAAAAAATGTAATTAAATTTAAAACTTAATAAATTGAATCTTTTGTTATATATTATGATATAGAATTACTTTAAATATATATAATATATTGGTATATATGGCGGCAAATGGCACTGCTATACTGAAATTTTCCCTGTTTGCGGGAAAGCTATATCTCAATTTCTATAGAATTTAAATGTTTCAAATTCGATAGGCGAAACAGGTATTATGAAAAACTGTAGGCATAAGAAGAAATGAATATAAAATGGTGCAAGTAAAACAGAGATATTCCTTTGGATTATCACTGATTATTTAAATTTTCTCACGGGTTATTTGCAATTTTTTTTTTTAATGTTTATTAGAAATTATACTAATGTAATTTTTTTTTCTAATTCACTCATACACACAACATTAGACTTTAGAATTTTCTGGATGAGCGAGAAGATAAATGAAATATTTTTAATCTTGTTTCGCAAAAATTTGAATTTCCCATCAGGAGCATAGAAATCGCTTTGAATTTCTCACTTGCATTCATAACATAGCTATAATTGTTCTAAATTTATCGTATTATTCAAATTCTTCAAAGATTTCAAAATGTAATTTCACATTGATTATAATCATCTAAAAATATAGGATCTTTCCATGACAAATCAACGAAGCAAAAAACCTGACCCCCCTCTCAGATTTCTATGAAATTGGGCTCATTTATTTGTTCTATAGAGAAATGAATCTGTCCCAATTAATAAATCCCTACCTTTTTTAGTTTTTGATATACAGGGCTGCGAAAATGCAAATTTTCAAAATTCTTGTTTTACAAATGTGCCTACATGTCCTTCCGTAATTGACTTACATGGAAGGTCTCCATAGGTACATATGCAAAAAATTTTGAAAAAATTACAGAATACTCTCCTAACGAGATTATGTATGTTTATAACAAAAATTCCGGCGGAATCACAATATATATTGGCCATAAAAACATGTTGAAAATGTCCAATTTTTGGCTATTTATCGCTCATTGGCGACACAATGAAAACTGATGCAAAACGGTTTTTTGATAAATACTCATTGCATACGTTTTAAAAACTTTTCATTCTAAACTAGTTTAAGAAAGTTTACTTTGAATAAATACACTTTTATAACTACAATTTTGTCAAAATATTTATAAGTAAAACTTACGATCAAATTATATAACCTTTTATTAACGTGAAATACCTAAACTAAGCTTATGGCTTAAATTATACAAATATTATGTATGGCTTAAAGTAAAACAGTACGCATTTATTTATACATTGCATAACAAATAAAAAAGAACGTACATAACACTTTAGAAATGAAACAATGGTAAACGACAATCACTTATCAATGTGCTAGTTTGTTTTTTCTGATTTCAGAACCGTTAATTTAGATGAAAATTTATATTGATAGAAATTATTTCGATACAGATTACACATTAATATTGAAAATTTACAACTTTTTTTTAATTATAATTTACTTTTTATTACACTATTTAGATAAAATTTAACAAATAACTTTTTTAACTCTACGTATCTAACTTAAATAAGTTTATGTTAAAAAATACATTTGTATAACTGCAATTTTTTTTTTTTACTGTGCACCTTTTTTTATTTATTCAAACTTTAAACCAAATTTTAATGGAAATTTATAATGAATTGAAATTTTTAAGATCTTAATAAGTTTAAATAATAATCATAGATTAAGGGAGTAAAACAGGTCTTTGGATTAGCAAAAATGCACAAAAACAAATTTATTTCTATGAGCATACCTTTGATATAAAAAATGCTTCATTAAAAGATGTAATTCTAACCCCCCCCACCCCCCCCCCCCCCCCAAAAAAAAAAAAAAAAAAAAAAAAAAAAAACGCTTTTTATTTCTTTCCTATTTTCTGTGCGATTAATTACATCTTTTGTTTGTTTCTCCCAATGATACAATTCACTTTTTTTTTTTTTTTTTTTTTTTTTTACATATTTAAGCTTTGTTTGGACACTTTTTAAACTGCAACATGAATTTCCAGAATTCACATTACGCTAGTAATTTACAACTTTCTTCTTACAGTCCCATGATATATATTTTTTTAATTTTGATATTTCACAAGAGGCAATTCAGTAGTATACTCTTTCATCAGAATTTCTCTATATTTCATTAGAGGAAGTATATGCAACATCAGGAATGCCTTCAAATTTTTCATAACTTACGCACTTATATTTTTTCATTATTTCAACAATGTGGTTTTTTAAGTTAATTTCTTCTATAAAATTTGTGAGTGCAATATTTTTTCCATGTATTAACTATACAGCATCGAAACTATATTGATTGAGTTATTTTTCAAAGACATTGTCTTTAATAAAAAATTAAGTTTAATTTTCCAAATTATAAAATTAGTTTTAAATGTTAAGTAAAAATAAATATTTGCAACTTGCAAAATACAGAAAATATTTCAATTACCAAATAAAAAGCGAAAGTTACATATAATTGCTTGAATAGACCTTCATTTGATATAAGACATATATTTCTTGAATTTTTAATTTCAAGGTCAAAGACTTTGACCTTCTTTATTTCAAAAAATGTATTTCTAAAAAAAAAAAAAAGAATGATATTCTTACATACATATTGTAAAATATCTGTGCATATTAATTTGGGATTGCCATGGGATTCTGAATTAAATTAAAATGTTAATTTGTGTCTCACTTTTAAAATAAATTAAAAAAAGAGAGAAAATTTTCTCTGCAATCATATTACAACATAATATTTAGTAATAAAATATTGCAATTAATATCTCTATTCATCTAATTTATTTTACATGAATTTAAAAGTAGAAAAAAAAAATGTTCATATATTTAAAAAAAAAAAAAAAAAAAAAAAAAAAAAAAAAGGCATAGGGTACTTTTTGATGAAAAGATTCTACTATTAAAATCTAATTTTGCCATGAGAAATAAATTGCATGGCAGTTTTCTCATTTTCACTTTTATTTTCATTTATCTTAATATTCCTTTTCACATTTTTCAATCATGCTACATGATCATTGTAGGACTATTGCTGTATCTTTTTAAGTATGCAATTTCTCAAACAGTTAAATTATGTGAGCCATGTGGTCATTAAACTGACATGAGCCACTTCCCCTGCACTTTGTCTGATAAGCATAGAACATATAAGGCATTTAACGTACAGAAACATCAAACCGTCTCAATTATATTTTTATATTAAAAACAAAAACTATTTTATTTACGAGACGAACTTTACTTAAAATACATTTAAAAAACAAAATATACATTTAAAAACATTTAAAATTTAGACGTTTCGAAACCCGTCCAGGTTTCCTCATCAGTACCACTACAACATTATTTGTAAGCATTACATTTATACACAAGGAATTTATAGAAGTACTGGCTCCTCAATACAGTACGACGCAAAAGTTTAGACAATGACGTTATTCATCTTTAAAATTTAGAATTATGATGTCAGAATTACAAAAACCTGTATTTATATTTAAAATACATTTTAAAATGCTATAATCAAAAGACAGTCATTTAATTTGCTATAATTTTAATTATTTTGATAAAAATAAAAATTTGCTTGTCACAAAAGTTTAGACACTATTATGAGTTTCTGTGAATACTTGCTGGCATTTGCAAATTTAAAATCGATGATGTCACAGATTTTGAGTACTTAAGTTCTGCAAACAATAACGCTTCGTATTCGACATGCCACAAGCTAAAAAAATTCAAGGGAATGAGGTTTCAATGATTTGGCAGTTGAAAGCTGAAGGGAAGTGCGTTTCAGAAATTTTGGCTATTATTAATGGATCTAAGAAATCTATTCATTGAGTTTTATCGCGTGGTTGTGAATATAAAGCAAAATGTAGATCTGGGAGGCCACATGTAAGAAATATACAAGAGGATCACCTGATACAAAGACTAGCGAGTGCCCAACAAATGAGTATACATGGAGTTCAAAGGTCATCGAGACTCTCTGTATCAAAGGATACGATTCGTAGACGAATTGTGGAAAAAGGAACAACAGTTTATAGCTAAATGTGAAAGAAAGCAGCTCTGAAGCCACATCATAAGTTACAAAGAATGTTGTGGGCTCGAAGCATATGTCATATGGACAGAAATGGCAATCAGTCATATTTAGCGATGAACAAAAGTAGAATCTAGATGGTCCAGATGTCTGGTCATCATATTGGCATGATTGCGGAAGGAACCTCTAGGTTTTTTCAGTCGCAGATAAGGAGGGGGCTCAGTGATGATTTGGGCAGCCATTTGCTATAATGGACAAGTAACTCTGACCTTTACCAGTGGTCGTCAAATATCACAGCATAATACAAAGACATTAGAAAAGAACTTAATGCCATTTGCTGAACTTCTAGGTGGCCCTCAGTGGCAATTTCAATAAGACAATGTTTCGATTCACACTACAAAATCTTGGTTTAATTCTCATAATATAAGAGTTCTCGACTGGACAGCATGTAACACAGATCTTAACCCTACAGATAATCTTTGGGGCATCATGTCTCGCAAAGTTTATAGCAATGGTAGACAACACTTTTCTGTACAGGAACTCAAGACATCTATTGAGGATGCATAATATGACATCGGTCCCTAAACTATGCAAAATTTAGTTTCTTCGATGGAATCTCGTATTTATGAAGTAATACAGAAACACGGATGCACAATTAGGTTTTAAAAATTGTTTATTTAGATTTTAATTTTTGTCTAAACTTTTGAGACAGTGTTATATTTTTGTTACCATTTAATTACTTGCAATATATACCGTACTACTTTTCATTGTTATAAATATTGTTTATATGCACAGCACATTACATTCAAGCTATGTTAGGAAAATTGATTAAATATTTTTCGAAATCTGCATGAATTTTTTCATTGTCTAAATTTTTGCTTCGTACTGTATTCAGTACTTCTAAAAATTCCTTGTGTATAAATTTAATGCTTGCAAATAATGTTGTAGTGATACTGATGAGGAAACCTGGACAGGTTTCGAAACGTCTAAATTTTAAATGTTTTTAAATGTATATTTTGTTTTTTAAATGTATTTTAACTAAAGTTTGTCTCGTAAACAAAATAGTTTTTGTTTTTAATAAACATATAAGGCATTTTGTCTGTGATCATCTTTTGGAGAAGTTATAGTGAACTACTGCTCAAGATTTTGTTTCCTTTACTATCTTCTGATTACAAATTTTGAAGTTTTACAATTCACTTACCACAACTTTAACCACTTCACTGGCCAATGTAATATGTGGAAGGCTACGTTTCCCCTTATCTCGGGATGGCTGGTGAAGTGGTTAAAGAAATGGAGAATTTAGAGATAGAACCCTCAACTTCCACAGCTTCATGTAAAAGGTACTGTTGCAACCCATTTGAAAAGTCGTCACAATTGCTGTAAGAAAAACTTGAAAAATTTACTTTTCTGAAACAAGATTACAAAATTTGTGATACTTGCCATAAAGAATTAAAAGCATGTACTAAAAGAGTAAATAGAGTTTACACACCAAATCAGTATGCTGAAATGATTCTTAAATGAAGTAAAACAGGGCGTTTTACTGTTCATCAGGTAACAAGCGACATGATCTGTAGTTTTAATATTTGGTGGAGGTCTGTAAACTCATATGGAATTTCTGAAAGGGGAATTCAAAGGAAAGACAAGATTCCTTTTAAAGTGTCCACATACAAAGAATTTTACTACAGCAAATCTGACCAAGGAAAAGTGGTTGCTAAGCACTTTATCGACGGTTTAACCTTCTCATTTTTCACACTGAAAAAATATAGTATTGTTCCAGAGCTCCCTACACTGATGGCATGTCCATCTGGAAAGCTTCCCATCAATATGAAGAAAATCAATGACCTGAAGAAATTGGCTAAGTACACTACAGGGTACAAAGATTTTTACAACAAAATCTTCCAGTGGCCTACAACAGAAGCTGACTATAATGTAGACAGGGTGTATGAGGATCAGTAGATAGATTTGTTTTAGACCAAACTGATTTTAATTTTTTTTTTTTTTTTTTTTTTTTTTGATATATTTAATAAATTCAGGTATAAAGTACAATGTGTTTCTATTTAACATCCCACTGCTGTTTAAAAAGTCACAATTTTACTAAAAAATAAATTATTTTTTTAGAAAAAAAGGTATTTTATTGCAGAAACCTGTCAAATATAAAATTTTTATAAATTTTTTATGAATAGAGTATAATTTTAAAAATTTAAATACAAGCATTGTTTGTTTTTAGGGGATATTGAGAAACACTGTAGATTTTTTCTAGGCAAAAATCTACAGTAGTATTAAAAGTAAAGTTTTTATGTGTTTTTCGAAAGTTTGAAAAAGTGTACTTGACAGGTTTCTGAAATAAACGATTCAATTAATGATGCATAATCTGTGGAAATTAAATCTTTCGTGGAATCAAGAACTTCCGGAAAGTAAAAGGAAAAAGTGGGAAGTTTTCCGGAAAGCATTGCCAGAAATAAAATTCATCGGCATACCTTGTTTTATATTAGCAGACTTTACTACACTTATCAAGATTCATGGCTTCTCAGATGCTGCCAAGAGTGCACACGGAGCTGTTATTTATCTCCGTTGCATGAATGACAACATACAAATTAAAGTTAGTCTTTTATGTAGCAAGTCAAGGATAGCCCCTGTTACGGAAGTTACAATTCTGAGACTTGAACTCTGTGCTGCTGTACTATTGGCGAAGTTAATTTCAAAGGTAATCACTTCTCTGAAAATACACATGTGACATTTTCTTGTGGTCGGACAGTAGTATTGAATTAACTTGGATTAAAAAGCCTCTTTTTCAACTTAAACCATATGTAAGAAATCATGTAAGCATCATTCAGAAACTCACAAAGCCTGATTGTTGGCATCACGTTAACTCCAAAGACAATCCAGCTGATATCATCTTCAGAGGTCTTGATTCAAACAAAATTCAGCAATGTGATTTATGGTGGTTTGGACCAACTTTCTTGCATAAAGAGGTGGAATTTATTTCCTCTATTCCAACATCCATAGAGAAAAATTATTTGTTTTTGCGTGAACTGAAGGAAATAACAAACAGTCAACTATGCACATTAGTCCAGAACTGTGGGCCACTAGATATAATAAATGACTGTTCATCATTCCTAAAACTTCAAAGAGTGCTAGCCTGGTGCAGAAGGTTCATAAATAACGTTAGAAACCCCTTATACCCAGAGACTGGTTTTCTAAAGTCTTATGAACTTGAACAATCATTATTTTTGGATAACTGGGATTCTACAACTTAAAACGGTTTTAAATAAGACAGCAACGGGAGAGGATACAATTATTTATTTATCTAAATATCTGTTAAATGAGCTAAAGAATAATAAATACAGCATTTTCATAAAGACATTTGGAAGTTATTTTACATACACAGCATTAATGCATGTGATAGTTTTCGTAGTATAAAGTTTTCAACTGGTGACATATTCATGAACATGTGTAAAAGCAATGCTTTTTCTACTGGGTGGTTTGATTTAAACAGTTTTTGATCACATAAGAATAATCTTCTATTTCACTTACAGTAAGAACAAAAAGCAACTGAACTAATGCGACTGTTAAAAGTGATCACAAAAATGGATTCCGCGATGGTGAAACATTGTTTGGACTCCAATAAGAGGCATTTGTGAAAAGTGTGCTTGACAGAGGCATACTATTAGATGTTGGAATGCCATTCTCAGTAGGTGCTGTCAAAGTCTGTGAATTGTTCTGAGCCCTCATTTCATTTATGGTCATTGGAGATGGCTTTGTTGACTGAAATGGATTACCTGAAAAAAAAAATAGAAACACAAGATTGTCTGTTAAGATAAGTAGAAATGTATTTTTTAGAACTTTACATGTTATTATTATACAATACATGCATAAACAAATATTCACATAAATCTAAAATAATTTCTTTCTTAATTTTTATTGTGCTTTGAAGATAAGAGCTATTTATATATAATACTTGTCATATCGATTTCCAGTTCATTCTTTCTTTGAACAAACCAAAGCCATAATAAAACAAGTTCTTACAGCTCAGTCAGAAGAGTAAATTAATTTCTTTATTTTTTCAAGTGATCATCATTTTGAAACAAGATAGCAGATCAAGTTGAATAATAAGTTTGATTGAGACCTTTAGATGGGCTATGTACATACCAATTTTCAAGTAAATCAGTTCATAAATATAGTCTCTATATGAGCAATATTTTCAACATAATCGCCATTTTGAAACAAGTTGCCAAACAAATTTATCCAAGTTATTACTAAGTTACTGTCCAGTTTTGATTCAGTGTTTAGGAAGTTATTGAATTACAATTTTTCCATCATATATAATCAATATATACTAAAGGTGTTCAAAAAGTAAGTTACACTCCAACAGTAAAGGTAAAAAAACACTCTGTTTTAAAAGTGTTCTACAATACGACACATATAATACATTATTTCTCCTCATAGTTTCTGAGTCACATTTGTCAAAAGGTTGCACTATACTTTATATACCCTGACAGTAGATTGGAACAAGTCAACTCAGAACTGGTCACATAAAATAAAATGAGCACCACCAACAGATATTCCTAACTCCTGCACAATTTGTTCAACAATCACTTTGCGACTGCTGAAAATATAATGTACTACTGCTGAGCTATCAGGCAGCTGCATCGTATCTGATGTGCTTAGCTGTCCTTCCTTGCCCTTCTACATCGATTAAAACTGTGCAATCGTGTATGAACTGCTGGCATTATTTCACAATGGCTGTGTGTGAAATGAGGCTTATGTAGTACCCTTTTTTTTCTCATATAACAGAACAATGGTTGTAAATATTCAAATGAAATTGATATCATTTGTAGCTATGGAACTCAGTTACCGTCTGCACAAGACATGATCTCATTTTGCAATGCTGCCTCTTGTAGGAGAATAAGTATAACTTACTTTTTGAATACTTTATGTACAATAAAATTACATAGATATTAGATTTATTTCTATATGTAGGGAAATTATATGTAAAATATCCCATAGTATATTCCTTGAAAAAAGTATAAGCCCCATTAAGAAAAAAAAACAAATACCCCCCCCCCCCCCCCCCCAAAATAAATAAATAAATAAATAAATAAAATAAAATAAAATAAAATAAAATAAATAAATAAAAATAAATAATAAAAATAAATGAAGGCATAATAATAATTAATATTAGGTCAATATTTGAAGGAATTTATATATACATTAGAGAGTTTTGTCTGCTAGCGGACCACTATTTTTTGAATGAATCACTATTATGAAGACTTTGATAATAAAAATATCAGAATTTCCTCTAAGCTTCAAAAAGGGAAAATGATGGATGAGGAAATGTGCTATTAATCAGGGATGCCACTAAAAAATTAAAAAAAAAAAAAAGTAAATTGTGTGTGAATTAAAATTTGACATCTTTCATGTATTTATATGCAAATTCTATAAATTAATAATACAATAAAATAATTGATGATATATAAAGAATTATTTTAATATAATAAATTGAAAAATAGTTACTTTGCAGCAAAAAAGTTATATTTTAAGCAATATAAAATAATAGTGCTATATCACAAATGAAATATTTCAAAATAAACCATAGTCTGCATTCGCCAGGTTGTTTAATGGTCAATCACTAGTTTTGAGGGGGGGGGGGACAATAAAACTATGTATATGAGAAATACTGAGCAATCTTACCTTCTTAAAGGTTCTAGAATCCGCTAAAGCAAATTTAACCCTTTGCACGCGAAAGGTGATCCTTGGTCACCACATGATTTGATACATTAGTGTTTGATATGTTTAACAGATGTCCTCTTTTGTAAGTATAAAGTTGCATAAAATGGTGAAATAAAAAGACCTTTTAAAGGTTAAATTATGTATGAAATCATTTTCTATTAATGGTAAGTAATTCGAGAAATATGTGGAAAATCGTTTCAAGCTGCTGGTTCAGCGGAGCGAAAAAAGCCTTGAATGTAAAGAGTTAATATGCATATTGATATTTATGTTGTGGATGGAGAAAGATTGGAAATTGCATTACTTCGATGGCCTGTCTTATCGCCAATCATTAGTTTGAGGGGAAAGGGGACAGAAAAAATTTATAAAAAGCGGAAATTCGCCGTTCAGCGGAAAAGTGGGATCCCTGATTAATAAAAGAGGGCACATTTGTGGATGTGTAAAAAGGAAATTTTACAAAAAAAAAAAAAAAAAAAGTAATTTCACTCTGTGAAAAGCAGGCATCAATATTGCAAAAATTTTATGTTTATAAATGCAATTATTGCTGCAACTGTAATTGCCACCTTTGTTCATACATTTATGAATAATTTTTAGTTTCTTATATATTTTAATGTTCAACATTTTTGGTTACTGTAATTAACAAATTTTTAGTTTCTTTGCTATTGTTGAAGGGTTGTAGAAATATGTCAGAATATCTAAAAATAAAACAATTAGAACACCATTGAAAGATTGAAAGGCTCTAAGGAGAACACTGCAGATATATAAGTGTAGTGTTTACTGATACACAAGTCATTTTATGGAATGGAGGGAGAAAAATTATTTATAGTAAAATATCAAAGCGATATTCATATACTATGTTCATTAATTGTCTAGCGATTTTCAAATTTCTTATGGCCTTTTTTAAATACATACCAGTCCTTGACCTTGGAACAGTCTGATCAAAGTTTAACAAACTTGATTCATTGCTTATATATGCATCTAATGAAGGATTACCAGATGAAACAGCACTGACATCAGCAGACAATGATTTTTTCATGTTAGAAAAATCATACGCAGTAGGATCTACATACAGAAAGTGGAAGAAATTATTCATAGGTAAAAAGAATTTGAAAACTATTAGTTAAGTAACTATTTCATTAATTGAAATTCAGTTAAATGTCACAATTCTTTTGAATTGAATAACTGACAAATTAAAATATTATTAACTGATAAAATCTTAAATTCAATCAGATTTATATTGCAGAAATTTATAATCCTATTATCATTGATGAATTGTTTCACTGCTGAAATGCAAATCTTTAAATTTTCTCATCGCAAAATTCTTTTTTTATTCCATCTATAGAGACAGGGTTCCCAGCATGAAAGATACTCAAAAATAGTTGCTTTAGTAGCCTTTGACGTAGAAAATAGTAGCCTTCAGAGTAAAAAATAGTAGCCTTTAGAGTACCCAAGGTTCCCAGAAAGAAAGACTTTCAAAAATAGTTGCTTTATTTATATTGTTTAAAGTGTAGTTGCTTTAGCCGCCTTTAATGTAAAAAAAAGGGCATCAAAATAGTAGTCACTACGATCTAAATAGTTGTCTTGGATTTAAAAGATATATATATATATACACAATATAAATATTTAACACGTTGAGTGCCACAGAAATTCTTAAAATCCATTAAAATTCCATAATGATTTCTCCTGTAATAAATAAAAATTAAGCAAATTTTTAATAATTTTTCAATCATTAAATGTAATATTTTTAGTTTTATATCTGCCACCGATGATTGGTGACTTTACGAGGTGTGGCTATTAAATAACGAAACTATTGCTGCTACAGATGAACTACATATGCACCAAATGCGAACGACTGACAGCTGTGCAGTGTAAAGCCTTCTCTTTCGATTGCAGCTCTTCCCGTGTTTGTAGAGAAATCAGTCTGGCCATAACCTTCGTTTGTGTAAGAGGTGTTTGTTTCATTTTGCTGAAAAGTGTAAAAGTAGAGCAACGAATTGTCGTGAAATACCACTTGAAACTTGGTAAAATCGCTAGTGAAACTTATCTTTTATTAAAGAAAGTTTATGGCGATGAATGTTTATCACGTGTGCGAGTTCATGAGTGGTTCAACCATTTCCAAGATGGCTGAGAAGACTTTGGAGATGATGACCGAAATTCAAAGCAATGATGATCCTTTTTTTTCGACATTCATGGTATTGTGTACCTTCACTGGGTTCCTGAATGTCAAACTATTAATCAACATTACTATCTTGAGGTGCTTGCTCAACTCCGTGAAGGGGTAAGGAAAAAATGACCCGAATTGTGGAAGAACAAGTCATGGGTTCTCCATCAAGACAAAGCGCCGGCTCACACGTCATTGTCTGTCAAGGCGTTTCTAGCCAAATACAACATCCCAGTTTTAGACCATCTGCCTTATTCGCCTGATCTGGCCCCATGTGACTTTTATCCGTTCCCCAAAGTTAAATCTGCATTAAAAGGAATAAGATTTGAGTCAGTTAAAGCTGTGAAATAAAAAACGGCACGCCTCATGCAGGAGCTCACAGGAAAAGACTTCCAGCACTGTTTCGAACAACGGAAAATTCACATGGAGCATTGTAGGGATAGAGGAGGGTTGTATATTGAAGGTGATAATAACTAAATGTGTATAAATTTAAAATAAAATATTTTACAGGAATAGTCTCGTTATTTAATAGCCACACCTTGTATATCATATTTGACACTGTCAGCCACTAATGGCTGGCATGGTGCTCAACATTTAAATTTTTTATTGGTACTGCTTTTACTTTCGGGGTAAAACTTTCACAGAAATGTTTGAATTATAGCATGTTCTGCACACTCCTAAAGTTTCAAGATGATTCCTTCAGTACTTAGAGATATATGACAAAATGTCTAGAATCTAGAATGGCTGACATGGCACTCAACGTGCTAAGCAGTTTATGGAGATAATGTGGTCAGAAAATATAAAAATGAACTAAGAAATTAGATACCTAATAATTTTCTTGTAAAAGAAAACTGACACAAGTGTAAAGACATAAAACAGAGTTTACAAAGCAAGATTAAATATCGGTAGAGCCGCTGTTTGAGGCTTCAATTTTTCGAGATTTAAAACTGACATACCTAATCAGGATGGGGAAAGCCGGGGTAATAAGAGACAAAAAATATTAATAAAATCTATACTATTAATCTAAATAACTTGAAATTAATGTCTCGTATTAATTTCATTAAATGGACTCCTCTTGATTTTTTAAGTGATTTTTGAATTTAAATTTTTTGTTAATTTTTTTTTTTTTAATTTTCTTAAAACCTTGTCTCTAATAACCCCACGCTGGGTAATAAGAGACCAGGTTTGTAACTGTCCATATATAGCAATGTAAAATCATGTGTGTGTGTGTGGGGGGGGGGGGGTAATAAAAGACATCTGGAAACAATTCTGTATCAGCCAATAGTTTTTAATTTTTATTATTTACCTCCATTCAAAAAATATGTTTTCTCAAAAATTAACTGTCATAAATGTGTTTGTGAAATTCATTTCTTTTAATATTAGGTCCTAAATAATATAATATTGTACTTAATGATAGTTCTACATAATCAACATAACCTAGGGATTAACCAAAAACATCAATATAATTTTTAAAATGGGCAGAAAATATTTTACCCATTTTCTAAAGTGTAGTTGAAAATAGGCAAAAAAGACGTATCTTTGAAGTGTATACAAGCGAACAAAATGTTATAAAAAGATTTTTCTAGTAATTATAAATGAACTTATTTATTATGTAATGAAGTATTAATGACTAAATACTAACTTATACACATTCTAAACATAAATTTACATAATCATATCAACTAAATATGGTCTAGCCTAATGAGTAAAACTGCTTTTTGATTTAAAAGGAAAAAAAAAAAAAAAAAATGTTCTCTTGGTAAACTTCGACTGGGCCTAACAATAGGTAAACTCTTCGTAAACTAGTCAGGCAGAATTAACAGGAACTACAATGAGGGGGAGGGGGGGGACAGGAATAAACAGTGGTGCTAATAAGAGACATGAGTCTCTTATTAACCCCACAAAAAATAAAAATGGGGTAATAAGAAACATGCCTAGAACATGTAAATAAAGAATGCTTTCAAGGTTTTAACTAGTTGGCATAGGTGGACTCTGCTCAGTTCCCCATCATATTTATGTTATCATAAATTTCTAGTGTGAGACATATTATAATCATGTTAGAAGAAATGAATATGACCAAAGCTTGATACAGTGACAGAATGAAATCCCCGCCTAATAGGCTATCCACCGTTCACTTCGATATATTTACTTAATTCTAATCTATTAATTTATTTTATCAGGGTCGATTCCGTTGTTTAGTTTTCATGCTACTGTTTCCAACGCAATAATCCTCAAAATTCATATTTATATAAAAATTTTACAATTTCGATATGTTGATAAAATCGTACATTACGAATAATTTACGAAAATTTCCTATTAGAATATTTGTATTCAATCATGTTCAAACAAATATCATAAATGTAATTTTGAAGTTGTCTAATGTATTTATGATCCTCAAAATGGAAGTTTAGGCTCAATTTTGCCCTATTCTGACATGTTAAGTAAAGCGTATATTCCAAATAACTTATGAATTTTTTAAATTGAAAAAATCATAGTCTATGATATTCATGCCAGTATCCTAAATAATATTTCAAAAGTGGATTGACATCTTTATGATGAAAATATCCCTCAAGATTGACGTTTATGTGAGATTTTGCTCTATTGTGCCATGTTAAGAAATTCGTAAATTTCCAATAACTTACGAAATTTTAATATTCGAAAGTTCATAGTCATTAATATTCATGCCAGTGTCCTAAATAATATTTCAAAAGTAGTCTGACATCTTTATGATGAAAATATTTCGCAAAATTGTACATCAAAAGTCATTGTCTTGGTCAAAAGGTTACACATTAATAAACCCCAAACATCTTACCTACAAAAAGAAAGAAAGAAAGAAAGAAAAATTTAGAAAAAGTCACAAACTTTTAGGGTAAGTTCAAAGTGAAGGGTTTTTTTTTTTTTTTTTTTTTTGTCGTATAAAAAGAATTCAAAATATGTTATAAACTTCTCAAAAAGTGTATTGTAGTAAAGAATACACATGATACTTAATATTACATATTTTTTAAGTTGTCTAAGTATAATTTTTGGTGGGTTTTTTGACTGTGTCTCTTATAACCCCTGTCTCTTATTACCCCGGCTTCCCCTAATTATTAAATTCCCTGTAATATCAACATAATATATACAAAAAGATATCTAAAAAGGGGTTTATATAGCAATTTTTAAGAAAATCGTTAGAGCCGTTTTTGAGATACTGACTATCACCAAAACATGGCAAACTCAATTGTTGACTGGAAAACAATTACATACGAAAGAATATCTAAAACGGCATTAATATGGCGAATTTGGGGGGAAAAAAATCCTACAGCCGTTTTTAAAGGAATGCACTTGCGAGACCTCAAATTGACCTACTTATACAGGATGATTATCAATTATTTTTCCTGAACTAACCAATTAATACATGTGAAAGGACATTTAAAAGGGTGTTAATATACAATCATACGGTCCCATATTTAGTTTCCAATGTACCATTTCTGATTTTCCAATTTTCATCAAAATTTCGAAAAATCATCTGTACACCAAACCTGTCACAATTCTTGAAGTTTCATCTTTATTAGTTTCGGAGATATGATACTCAGAAGATTCCCCACACACAAACACACACACTGACCAGTTGGCGAAAACCAAATTTTTGGGTACAGGAGACCTTAAAACATGTAAATCAGATGAAAATTTGATATTGAATTTTTTTGATTAAATACAACAAATACTCTCATTATCTACAGTAGACGGGTAATGGAAGTATAATGCAGTGAGGGAGCAGGGAAGAAAAAAAAGGATACAATTTTTTGCTCAAAATAGTCTCCATTTTCCTTAAAATAGTGCTGGATAACCTGAAAATAGTAGCTTTTAAGCCAGTTTTACATAAAAATAGTTGCCATAGTAGCCTGGGGTTGATTTTAGTTGCAAATAGTTGCTTTTTAGTCGCCGCTGGGAACCCTGATGGAGGAAAAAGCTATTTAAAAGAAAATATTTTTTAATTTTATTATAATTTTTGTATGAAAATTCAATATAATAAATTGATATTACGTGTTTAAAATATTAGAAATAGTAGCTTTTTTATGCAAGATAAAGGAGAACTAAAACTTTAAGTTAGTTTGTACAAAGTTTAGGGATAATTCTATGATAACTTTTTGCACATTAAGGCTTGTTAAATCAGGACTTGCGGCTTAAAATGGATTCTGAACCCCTATGAACATCAATTAAATTACAAAAATTAATTTACATTGTACTTAATTCACTGACAAAATTTTAGCTGTCAATTTGCAACAAAAAAACTAAAAGTGAAATTTTATATATTAAATGATCGAACTATAAATACAAAAATGCCATACACAAATTACATTAACTTTGTTCAGGAGTTTTAACTGTCTTGAAAGTACCGAGCTTCACAAATTTAGATGTTCTTAATAGGTGAATTTACAGAAGAATAAGATATTCAATTAAAGTCACGTAAGTTAACTTAGTATTAATTTCATTCATTTAAATTTTTAATTAATATACAGTCGAATCTCGTTAATGTGAATCTCAAGGGGGGATAAAAAAGTTGTTCATATTATCAGTAGTTCATGCTATCAGTAACTAATCTTCAAGTAACTAAACTAATCTTCATTTTGACGGGGATTGTGAGAACAGTTCATGTTAAAAGTAATTCACGTTAACGAGGTTCGACTGTACAAACAAAAATTTTTAAGATTTATTAAGTTGATTTGCTATTTCATAACATTAATGAATAAATTAAATATTTCATGTAAAGAGTTCATTATTTAGAATAACTTTAAACAGCATAGTTTGTTACTAAATAGGGTTAAGTGAAAAGACTTTATAAATGCAACATGAACAAGAAATGCTCTATGTGAGAAATTAAAATTAAGATTTTGAAAGAGGATATGAAAAGGGTTTTACTTGTTGTTAATGCAAATATATTTTTATTTTCTTCTATATTCAATAAAAGAAAGTATTGGTTCTATAAGAATTTTCGTCTTTTAGTTTTTGATGGATTTACGCAAATTTTAAGAGGTCCAGAACATGATTTGATGACCGTTTTTGGAAAATGTCTATCAGGCTGTGTGTGAGACAAAAATTGTGTGGCAACTATATCTCAGGAACTACAGCACAGAGTTTTAAATAAATTTACATGCAGTTACACCTTGACATACATTAGAGCCTTCCAACTTTTGAAAAAAGTCGCCCAACAAGTAGCATTGCCATGGCAAATTTTCTGAATTTTTAATATGAAAGACAAAATACTGTATACTGTGTACACAATAAGAATTATTTTTAATGGATCATTATGATATGGAATTAAAGTTATTTATAAAATTAACAGTCAACTAGGTAAATTTTTTCTTTTCATAATGGAAGGGGGAGAGGCACTTATTTGTGCTCTTCCTGGAGTTTAAATTTTTAATATGAATACATTTTGAAAATAAATCAATACCTTTAAACAAACAATTAAACAATAGGTATGTGATAATTTAAAACAAAATTAAAAAATAAGATAAATTTCTTTCTAATATTTTTAATAAATAATTTGTACTGTGTGAATCTATATAAAAAAGAATAGAAGAAAGTTTTGTGTGTCTACAACATACTATTTATAATTGTTTTTATCAAGTAGACCGCTCATTTGGAGATATTGCAAACATGAACTGTTTTTTAATGATTTTGTACAGCCTTTCTACTGTAATTCAGCATCTAATATTTCTGACGGACAGTACCAGTAGAACTTCTCATTATCTGAAATTCCTGATTAATCAAAATCCATATTTAAACTTTTTTTTTTCCTTTATTTTATTTATTTTATTTTTTTCATTTCCTCTTTTTTAACCATCACATTCCTTGTGTGCAAAATTCACCGACATTCCTTGCATGCAAAATCCATTTTGAAAGTTTTTTTTTTTTTTCATTACGTTCCTTGTATTGCAGTGCTTTCCGAACCACAAATGAAGATAAATATTCTGGATCCCCTTTCTTTGAAATCTTTTGGATTTAACATGTGTTGATCAAAGTGAAGGAGAGAACAGTGATGTGCGGGTGGTGGGGGGGAGAATGAACAAATTAGCAATTCTGAAGCTTTTGAATGTATTGCAAAAGGTCTGGCACAGCTGGAGTAACATACAGACATTAGTACTTATTTTCCTGTGTATATTCTGTGGCGGTGTATAATATAGGGGGTGCTATTTTCAGCCCTAATGGAAAGTTTTCATCAGATAATCTGCACTGCCGTACAATCCACAGATACAAATCGTAATCAACATGCAAATTATTGATAAACAACCATGCTCTTTTTTTATCATAGCTGTTTCTTTAGAAGATAATTATACTGAAAATATAAATAATTACATCTTATAATAATAAAAGCAATCGTCATTCTTCAGTTAAAAAAAAAGAAACTCCGTGCAAAAACAATGCCATTTTAATAACAAATAAATATGAACAGAAGCATGTTGCTATTATGTTGGAAAACTATATCTTGAAAACGGAAGCCACTCCTAACTAGTGCAAATATGTCACACATGAACCAATCACTATCGGCTAAGTAGTTAACAAAATCTGAAGCTATTTGTTTACATCTTGTTAACATCGATATCTGCCATCAGACTGTCAGTTAAAAAAAATTCTGGGAGATAATTTGCATTAAAAAGTTTTATGGTTTTTAACAGATAATCTGCAGAGTATATGCAGGAAAATATGGTACTGGTGAAATATTAAAAAGAAAATTGAGATAGAACTGCAAAGCAAAGGCAATCAAAACTGCGACAAACAATACTTTGTTTCATGCACTAGTGAAATGTGCAAAAGGTACTGAATTTCAAAATTAAAATTCAGATAACTTATTCTTGTTTCAATTTTGCTATTGCTTTATTTATATTAAGCATTTGTTATATAATAAGTAATGCATATATTTGTTCTTAATCTTAAAACTGAAGCATTATCAATTATCTGAAAATTTTGATTTTCCAAAATAAGGTCGGTGCCAATTACTTCAGATAATTTAGGTTCTACTGTATTGTAGAATAATCTTATTTTCATAGCTGCCAACTCTTCCGAATTTTGGGGCAATCTCCAGAACTTCCGAAAAAATCTAACATTTCCCGAATTTTACAAAATTTTCGTCACGTGCTACACCAATTTTTTTTTTTTTTTCCCTGTTTTCCCTATGCTGACGTTTCAGGCATGTGATTTTTAATGCGAATTCACGGAAATCCGCATATATATATATATATTTTTTTTATTGTCTAATTCGTGGAATTCTACTAATTTATTTCTTCCATTTTTAAAAAAGTTGCGGATATCATTCATTTTAAAAAAGAAACCCCATGGAACAATCGACGATCAAATGTTCTATGAAAGCTCCCAATTCCCAATCTTTCTCCATCCACAACATAAATGTCAATATTAATTTCAAACTTGCTTTATGAGATTCTAGAATCGAGATATTTCTTGCTTATATAGTTATTTCCTCGTCCCCCCCCCCCTTTATTTATCTCTAACTAGCGATTGGCAATCAAATGTTCTGCAGAAGTCTTTTATCTCCCAATCTTTATCCATATGAACATAAATGATAATTAAAATTAATACCTTATAAAGCTCTGTTGCTTGGTCGTAGTACTTTCAGGGCAGATCCGCCCTTTCCTCAGCGACCATAACGTGGTCCCGCTGTAGTCGAAACTGGATTAAAATTTCTTCTCTGTTGATTCTTCAGGATGTGGTGCCCTGATCAATCTAAATCTATCTAGCCGCAACTCGTGCCTGTTGCAAACTGATTCGTCACTAATTATTTCAATGGTTTCACGGTAAAAGGCATAATCCGGGTTATTGTAATTAGCAATTCTTCGAGTTTCATTAAAATTTATATTGATATCGTTTTCTTGGTTAACTTTAGTTTTATCCATTTTAATAAAATGGACAACTCAAACTAATAAATGATAATATTCATTTTAAATTTGCTTTATTAGATTCTAGAAGTAAGATTGAAAAAGTTAAATATTTCTTACTCTGTAATTATTTTTGTATCCCCCTCTCCTTCTCTGGATAATGATCAATTCTAGAAACAATAAAGCAATAGAAGTGCTCAATATTTATCACGTATGTAATTATTTTTAGACTTTATTGCTGAACTTAAAGAATCTATTTATTTTTCCTCAATTAAATTAAATATTTATGTCATATCTATACCAAATTTGTAAACATTGTAAAAAAAAAAATGAATAGATTTTTCAGGTAGGAAAAATTTCCCCAAATCTATGTATGTATATATATAATTTCAGTATGGTTAGAATTTAATATAATCTAGTAGCATTTTAAATTCAGTATGTTCCCCCCCCCCCCCCCATATTTGCGATAAGAAGAAAGCCTCTAGATACTGCAAAATTTCCCTTTCATTTGCTCCTTCTCTTTCCAACAATTACTGCACTATTAATGTTCTATTTATGGTATAAACTATGTCATATACAAAGTCTCTCTAATTTTGATTCTCAAAGCTTGGAATCTCCCTAATTTTGATTCTCAAAAGGTTGGCAGCTATGTATTTTTATTTGCAATAAAACTGGCAATTTGTACTTGGAGTTTCTTAATTACTACTGATATATATATATATATTTTTTTTTTTTTTTTTCTAAGAATTGATTCTTTAAATTGAAAAGAAAAGCAACTAAATTTTACTAATAGACAAAATTATTTTCTTACCTGAAAGATTATCTTGTGAAGATGCAAACAAATTACTGTTTTGTAATCCATGATTAGAATTATCCAAAGCAGGACTCCATGGATCATTTGTAACTAAACAAACATTTAGAAGAAAAAGAAAAGAAAGAAACTTTAATAAGGAGTGTTTAAAAAAAAAAAAAAAGTACTAAATATTGAAGTTTCAAATTGGGAGATTAAATAAACAAAATAACATGATTAAAAATAAGAAGTAATCTTCATTTTAAAAATTATTTCTAAAACTAAAATGGAACTCATTTGAGTATCATAATCAGGAACAAATCCAGGCAAAAAATGGGGCCCTTAGGCTATCCCTTCACAAAATTGATATCTATAAAACGGGCCACTTCACAAAATTCAAATATATAAAATAGGCCCTTTCATAAAATTTAAAATTCATAAACTTTTACAAAATTTCTCAATATTTTCAGTATTATCTATTTATTAATCTGCAAACATAAAATATGTCCTACATTTTTAGCCTATTTTAAAATAAAAGGAGGGGCTTAAAAGTAATATTCAAAAAGTATGGTTAATGTAGGTTGAAAAAAATACTTATATGTATACATATTAAAAATTAGATTAAAAAATCATAATTAAAACGTAGTAAAATAAAGAGTAACAGACGATTATATGCCACTGAAAACCAATTAGACATTAATGAAGATGTAATGACATAAAACAAACTGTCACTAAACTACACTGCACAATAAGAGTTTAAATTTGAATAATTTAAAGCTAGTCTAACAAGGGAAGTGCGAATTAGTAAAATCGCTATTGAAACTAAACCAACCTTAAATTAAAGAGCATGGTCGAAAACATTGGGTACCGAACAAATTTGCTGCAACAACTCCCATGGGGGTGAAATATGCCCTCTTTTAGTTTTAGTTATTTCTATAAAAGCCAACAAAACAGGCAGCTTAGTGTGAACAGATGGTGCAGTGCTAGCATGCTTGACTTCTGATACGGAGGTCATGGGATCGAGTCCCCGCAAGGGCGTTTTGTAATTTCTTCGATTTTTTTTTCTATACGTTTTTAATTTAATTAAATTATTAATTTAAGAGAAAATATTTTTTTCATTAAGAAGTTTTTTTTTTTTTTGAGTATTCCAATTCATAAAGTATTGAGAATGAATTTAAGATATGCATTTATTTATTTTTTTATTTATAAAAAGGAAAACCATGTTTAAAGCTACAAATATAGTTTCTAATTTATAACAATTATGATTAAAAGTAGAAAAATCATGAAACCATAAGTATTTTTTACAATTAGAACAAGAAATATAAAAAGTTTGATCACAATTATTTGAATTTCAATTTTGTTCACTGTCAATTATTGTTCATCACGAAAATTTTGTCAAATATTTGGCTTTTCGTCGAGATTACTTGCTTTGTAAAATTCATATTTACCCAGATTTTGAATTTTTTTAGATGTAAATTAATTATAAATTAGCAAAAATCCTTCTGAGAAAATTTGTCATTGTCTTCAATATTATTGTCAGTTCTTCCGACACCACTAAATTTGACAGTTGTTTAATGAAATATTTGAAATAAAAGTTAAATGCGACGTCGAATAGTTAAGTAACAGCTGTTCATCATTCAGGATTTTTCATCCAAAAAATTGCCTGAATAAATAATACAATTAAGAGCAGACGATTAACTCTTGCTATTAATGTCGTCGTTAAAAAATATTAATTAATAATTTATATAAAACAATCATTAACAAATTTTTATCTTAATGTAACCATTAACAAAATCTTACCGAAATATAATATAAAAGTATTTCCCGTTAAATTATTAATTTCTTTAAATTTAATAAATAAATAAATAAATCGGTTAAAAATATATATATATATATTAAATTGTCCGCGCTGAAAAAAAAAAAAAAAAGAAAAAAAAACTTGTTTTAATATAATTAATATTTTCTCTTAAAATAATGATTTAATTTAATTAAAAATGTCAAAAATAAATATTTCAGTTGAAATAAAAAAATAAAATACAAAACGCCCTTGCGGGGACTCGATCCCACTACCTCTGTATCCGAAGTCAAGCACGCTAGCACTGCACCATCTGTTCACATTACGCTGCCTGTTTTGTTGGCTTTTATAGAAATAACTAAAACTAAGAGAGGGCATATATCACCCCCATGGGAGTTGTTGCAGCAAATTTGTACGGTACCCAATGTTTTCGACCATGCTCTTTAATTTAAGGTTGGTTTGGTTTCAATACTGATTTTACTAATTCACACTTCCCTTGTAAGTAAATAAAGTAAGGGGAGAGTTAATTTGAATTATCTCATGCATGAAATATACATATATCACATGAGGCAAAGAAGGCATACAAAAATACCTATATTTTTTTTTTTTACACTTTTTCATTTTATATATAAAATATTTTGTATTTAAAATTTTTACAGAAAAAGTTGTTAAATCTGCAGGAAAAATTTTTTTTATTCAATACAACGGCTCGTGATTTAGCTTATTTTGAGGATATATTTTTTGTTTGTCTGGAAATAGAAGTATATACATATACCTATATATACAGGGTTCCAGCAATTTGAATAAAAAACTGGTCACCAGCAAAAATTTCTAGTAGCCAGAAAAAAAAAGTACCCCCCTGTGCTCATCCCCTCCCCCCCCCCCCCCCACACAATTTTGAAATTTACTTGAATATAGAAATTAAAATTCTATGCATAAAAACTAAATATTTACTAGATAATACATCAAGAAACACCTGTTAAAATTTAATATCATCAAACCAGTTTTATTATTTCCTCTAAACTGATACACCATCAGCATTGGTACACCATTACATTGGCACAACAATTCAGCACCTGGTCGCAAAGCATACACGAACAGGAGTGGTGTAAACCAATTTCTTAAGGCACCTAAAGTAAAGGCACTTAAATTTAAAAAAAGATTTTAACTATAAAACTAGACAATCTACAATTAAAAACTGAAAATAAAATTTATTATAAAAAGCTTTTCTTTTGATGTTCCAAAAATTTTCTAAATTCCTGAATTTTCCCTGTTTTTGCAATAAATTTTGAAATTTACTGAGTAATTCCCTGTACTATGAAATTTTTTTTTAAATTCCCTGAATTCCAGGTGCTGTAGCAGCCCTGTAAATGTTAATTTTAACTGCTTTTTTCCCACTGTAATTATTTGTTTACTTCCATTTAATAATCATCTATAAATAAATTATTATAAAAACTGGAGATTAATAGCCTTACTGTTAAAATTGAAAATTTTAACACTTTAGAATTTTATTAATTTTTATCAAATCTGCCGGAAAATACTTTGGTTCTCATTTATTTCATTTATTTTCCCCATTTAAAATTTTAAAAGTTGATAATTGTCAATAAATAGAAAAGTTTAAAAATCGCATGGGAAGCGTTTGTTTGTAAACAAAAGATCGATGCTCTCGAAAAATGTAAACAAACGCATTCACCAATTACAAAATTCAATTTTATAAAATACTCAGATCGTTTCAAAATCTTTTCAGAGCGTCCTCATATAATCCAAAACTAATTTTAATAATTTTCCTGACGTTCATTTTTCATTTATTAATAATCATGACGTCACTTTCATTTCGTTTTTCAGATTCTTTCTGGAACATTCCATTCAGTCCGCAGAGAATATGTATAGCTACGTCGATTTAAAAGTGGAGTTCCTCTAAAAAAACGAATGATTTTAATAATAGATATCCGGTTCAAAAAATAGCCCGATATATTATTCCTCCCTCAAAATTAAATTTATTTAATCCCTCTTTATTAGCTTTTATTGAGCAGACGATCAAAATAAAATATTTTCATTTAGAACTATTTACCGCGCGCCCTTATACTCCAGCAAATAGTCTGGAGCTCGCGGGAAAATTGGATGAGCGTCAGCGTCACTCTCCCTTGGATGCTTGCTAAGTGAACACGAAGAAATTCACGCCGCGCGACGGTGCCGTTGGCCGAGTATCGGTCTTTAAAAGTTTCTTCCGGCATTAAAAACATCTTGAATTGCTCATAAACGAACTTAATAGAGTAGAATATTAATATTTCAAGAGGATCCTTATTTCATATGATGACCGATGGTCCTCTATTTTAGTGCAAAGTAACAGCACGACAGTGTGGCCTATATAGGCCTAAGAACACTTCATGTATGTTTGCCGTCTACAATCTGCACAACTGTTATCAGATACCTCAAGAAATGATAAAGCCGATCTCCGCACTCATGTTAAGGTGAAATTCCCATAAAGTATTTAACACTCTGAAGTATTAGCAATCTATATGTTCAGAATGAAGTCTGGTGAATGCCCAGAAACCGTGCGATCGTCAACTCCGTTTATGGTTTCAAGACAAGCATGCATACTCACGAAAAAAATATGCAATTTTGTGATCATACTAAGCTCAGTGTGACTGTTTGAAACGATCGTTAACACAAATTGATAAATATACATTCAGAATTGGTATTTTTAGAGAATCAACGGAAGTTGATAAGTTAATTTGAAAGGCTAGGTTGATACTTGTCAGAATGTCTACGATCATACCTACTTTGTTCATTCAATTATCTACGCCAATATTTTAAATGTGTAATAACATACAATGTGGTAATTTGATGATAGATCCACGTACCGGTACCGTAGGACTGAATATGTGTTTGTCCTTAATAAAAGATCTTTGAAGCCATAAGATGTGTGATTTATATTGTGTAAGCTCTTGTGGATTAATTAACTCTTACCTTTCAGCTATTTTTGTTCTCCATATAAGGGGTAAGTTAAAAGTTTATTCATTTCTTTCCTATTTTAATTTATTTTGATTGAATATTATCTTTCATTTCAATTAAAAGTGTTTAATGAGCGCGGCACAACAGTTTCTGTACTTAATCCACTATACTTTCGGCCATCCACTAAACTTTATTAACGATTATTATTTATTTACTTTATTATATTTTTTAACATCCAAAATTCAAAAAATCAAACCCTTAATTTTCTTTTGTGTAACACTTACTATAAACAGCAAATTTAACAACAACTATACAGATTTAAAGAGACATTAATTTCAGAAATGGCTTTCCATAAGTCCCAAAACACATTATAATTTTTAATTCCCCATTTGTGGTTTGAAAAAAAAAAAAAAAAAAAAAAAAAAATTGAAGAAAAAAATTTAAAAATAAATAAATAAATAAATATGTATATATATATATATATATATTTTTTTTTTTTTTTTCTATAATAGAATTTAACTGTTAGAGCTAAAATTGCACAGTAGTGCTTAAATGATTTCATAAGTTTAAGTACAAATAGGAAACAAGGTTTTTACAGTTGTAGGGACATGTGTGGGAAGCTGGATTTGATTCCGGAACCTGAGGCATAGAAATCAAATGATAAGCCTCTAGACAAAAGGTTAACCCATTGTTTAGTGGTCCTTACAGATTATTAAGAATATTAGAAATAAGAATAAATTTTCAGAGCTTCCTGAGACTAACTCTATCATTTTTAATTATCTCACCCAAAAGAACATAGAAATCATGGTTGTGGAAAGTAGGTACGACTATTCGGGTGATGTGAGCCAATCAATGTGCTACAACACCCCTGTAATGGAATATTTTTATGCTTTCTGCGACAAGCCTTGTTCATGCAAACCTTTCCTGGAAATTTCTTTAGTACTAAAGAGTTTCTAACAAGGAAATGTTCTTTAGCTAAATTCATAGAATTCGGTGAAATTGGTACAGGTGTTAGAAGAACTTATAGGAAATTCATACATCTGAAAATTAGCTGTTTAAGTTCATTAGGAAAGATGTAGAACTGCAAATTGAATCAGGGTTACCAGAACCTTCCAGTTAGCATCAAGTGGCAACTTCGAATTCTTGAAAACTGACATTTTTAAGAAAATGCAATTCAGTGACATAACCAGAATTTTTTGCCTATTTTCTGCCTAACTTGAGGTCCGAATTGTTCTTTAGGTTCAGAATAGACAATAAATCAAGGTGATAGCAGCCTTCTGCCTTTGCTGATTGTTGGCATTATAGTATACAAGTGAGTCGTAGCATGGATAGATTGGGCAGCACTTGCAATATGTTTTGATTCCAAGAAATCCATCATTCTACCTGAATGAATTTATCTATTAGATCACGATTGATCAGTATTGAACATATGATTATCATTAAACTTCGAATCTTAAAAAAAAAATATGTACATCATTTAAAAATGCTTTTGAAGTATTTGCAATTTGATCATATTCGTAAATGTGCTTTTGGGAGATAACTTTAGTGATTTTCCTAGGGACTATTTTATATTTCTTTTTAAAATCCTGGAGCCAATGCCCAGAGGCTTTGAAAGGCATCTTTAGGGAGTGAGCTTTTTCGCAAACCCAGCTTTTCAAGTCAGAATCATGCACATTCATACACTTGTTTCTGGCATCCTAAAACTTTTTTAAAACACATTTTTGAATTTCGTGCAGTTTGTTCATTTGCTTTTCCCACATATACATTTGAGACATACTTTTTACAAACCTATACCTTCTTTGAACCGCTTGTAGTGTGCCTGTTTCGTTTTTTTTTTACTGCTACGCCAGTATTCAACAACTGCTTGTTTAGTTTCAAATGGAATACTCAGGACTTCCTCCTTTTCTAATTCCTTATCTGCAAACGTTTCATTACATCTATACCAAAATCAGAATCCTCCAAATCACATTCATCAACTGGTAGCTCAAAATCTAACGTGTCTTCTGCTTCATCATTATACATGTCACAAACAGATTCAGGTTATTTCAAAATGTCTATTATTTTATTTCTTACACTGACTTCGGCTTCTGTAAAATTAGTCAGCTTCAATCTTTTAGTGGAGAATTCATGATGCAGCATCCACACCACATTGAACACATTAATATGTGCCGTGGTGACATTTTCTATTTAAAAGTCACTGCTTCGTTAAACAAATAGATTCCAAAATATTGAGATATATTTTTAAAAATCATGCGAGGGACTTTCCAGCATTAAACTAAATAAAAATGAATATTTATAGCACCTCGCTAATATATACTTCAAATAAAAGGGTAGAAAATACACAGAATAGACAAACAATACCTATTCAAACTGAACTTCAAATAGCTTTGAAAGCAAAATATCAAAAAGTGACTTTGAAACAGCGTTAAACTGATATGGAGGACACATGGGCAGTTCATTTAAGAGCTTGGCGCTTTTCTCTGCATCCTTGCCAAGTAGGGTTGCATTTGACGTTTAAAATGTTGACTTTTATTAATTTTTTATCACTTTTCCATTGCAATTAAGCAGCTAATTTTTTCACTGTAGATATTTTGAGCCATCTACTATCACCTGTAGTTTTTTTGTTGAATTCTATGAGTTTAGATTAAGAATGTTTTCTTGTAAGGAGTAGAAGGAGTCTGAACAAACCATGAGATGCACACTGATATTATTTAATTTGAAATGCAAGGAATTAAAAAAGGATAGCTCAAATTTCTCTCACACCTAGCTGTTGTTATTGCATCTACAACAGAGAACGTATGATTTATTATGTAAAATATTAGAATCATCTCACCTATATTTCTGTTTTTTTCAGGCACATCAATATTCGTATTCCATACATCAAGAGTATCTGGATTCGTATTCTGTAAATGGAATATTTCATTGTTAAAAAAAAGAGAAGAAAAGACTTTGCAAAAAAAAAAAAAAAAAAAAAAAAATTGAGAAGAATATACAACAGACCATATATATATATATACATATTAAGAAACAAGTATAAATCAGTACAGAGCAGCAAAGCAAGTTTTCTCATGGAGATAGCAACAGAATAAATTAAGTCCTACTGAATTATAATTTTTAAACTACAGTTTTCTATGGCTTATCTGAAATAGTACTTATATGTGTGATAGTGCAGAAGCATTTTTGTGTGAATTGGGGTTATATATCAAAGGTGTTTTTTAGGTAAAAAATTGAAAACAGGGATTTCTATTTTTTAAAGAAAAGTGTGTATTTAAGCATTTATTGCAAAACTGAAAAATTATACTTGCAAGACACGGTGTAGATACATTGAAATATGAGTATCGCTATAAAAAGAAAAGAAAAATTAAGTTACTATTTTATGATTATGATTTAATTAAAAGAAAATTAAAATTCATATAAAATACACTATAATCAATGTTTAATTATGAAAAATTATTATTTTAGTTGTTAATAATTATTAGAACTATGACAAATTTTTATACATCAATAATACACTGTGTTTCAAAACTTTAAGGCACTCCATAAAAATTAACGCTTTGAAATGAAAAAAAAAGTGAATGTTTTGATTAAAATACTGAAATGTCTTTTTGAAACAAGCCAAGAAATCCATTGCACAAAGAAGAAAAGTGATAAATATATAATTATGGAAAATTTGGCAAAAAATTAAAATTGGCATCGTTTCAAAACTTTAAGGCATCCTTTTAAAAAACCAAAGGTCAAAAATCATATTTATTGAAATTTTATTTTCCGACTGAGTGAAAATAATGTCGAACCCCGGATCTTTGACTTACAAGATCAAGGCTCTACCAATTGAGCTATCCAGGCCGACAACCGATCAGCATTACTCACTCAGACAACCTTTAGGCAGAAACATCTCTGGTCTATCATGTAGATAGCTCAACAGAAATAAGCCACAGGAAATGGAAAACATCGTTAAACAATAGAAGAAAGAAATACAATTTTTATTAAAATCACACAATCAACTGTGGAAGAAAATCATATTTATTGAAATTTTATTTTCCGACTGAGTGAAAATAATGCCTGGACCGTGAGTCGAACCTTGGATCTTTGACTTACAAGGTCAACCAATTAAGCTATCCAGGCCGACAACCAATCAGCATTACTCACTCAGACAACCTTTAGGCAGAAACATCTCTGGTCTATCATGTAGATAGCTCAAAAGAAATAAGCCGCAGGAAATGGAAAACACCATTACACAATGGGAGAAAGAAATACAATTTTTATTAAAATCACACAAATCAATAAATATGATTTTCTTCCACAGTTGATTGTGTGATTTTAATAAAAATTGTATTTCAAAGGTCAAAAGTTTAGTCTTCAAAATTGTAATTGATGAAGTGTTTGTTTTTCGATAAAATATTTGTAAATTGGTTTCTTTGTGTTTGTAAGAATAATTATGCGAAAAAGACAGAAATTGACGGAAGAATTTAAAAAATACGAGTTATGGATTTACATGGCATGAAATGGTCACAAAAAAGAATATCTTTGGAAATTGGAAGATCCAGACGTGTAATTCAGAACTTTCTCAAACTTCGAGAAAATTATGGTAAAAAAAAATCCTGGTGGGCAGTGGCGTGCGGTGATATTTTTCTTAAGGCAAGCATTAATCACAGTTCTTGCCGTAATTATAAAGGTGTTTGGTATTAAGAGAAATTGACGACTACACAAAGGTCGAACGCCTAAGATGGTCTTTCTAAGGGGTCCTAGCTTGTGTTTATGCGAGTTTTAGAGAAAACCACAGAAAACTATAAACGACTGAATCGAAACCGTGACCAGTGATCGATCTTGGTACCTCTCATCTACTAGCTTCGAGAGCGTGCTACTGATGAGGCATCTATAAAGAAATGGGCTGTACAATGGGAGCAATTTTTGGGATAAAAATTGACATTTTAAATGAGGAAAATGACAACAACTGTAATATCACTTAGAATGAAAGTTGAATGTTTAAATACTGGTATAAAGCGGGTTATTAAAATCCGAATAAACTACTACGTCAGAAACGCCAAAGAAAAATATTTGAGATGCATACAGTTTTTTCGGTAGCCTTAAGCGTACCGTCTTCAGTGCAAAAAGAATTCTGCCAATAGGAATTTAGGCCACACACTCCACCTTTCCCGTAATCCTATTGGATGAACTAAATTCGGTCCCTCTCCTATATATGCGAGCACTTCTCCAGATTCAGAATTCTTTTTGCACTGAAGACGGTACGCTTAAGGCTACCGAAACAGCTGTATGCATCTCAAATATTTTTCTTTGGCGTTTCTGACGTAGTAGTTTATTCGGGTTTTAATATTCCAACGCCAAGTCTTCTGTTATTATAAAGCAGGTTATTAAAAAATGAAACTTTTTAAATGCATAACACATAGTGTAATGGGGGATTAAGGCCGATTCACTGAGCTATTGTCCTAGGCTTAAGGAGGAGGATCCTCCGTGGTGGTATTTCTAAGGGGTCCTAGTCCGTATTTACACAAGTTACGGAGAAAACCACGGAAAACTCCGAAAGGCAATGCTGACGAGCGTGACCTGCGATCGAGCCTGACACCTCACCTCTACCAGCTTTGAGCGCAGAACCGCTCGGTCGCTGATGGGCCTATAATAGTAATGAAAAAAAAAAAAACACTTTGTATTTAGAAATAATTACTCTTTCTTCTTTAGACAAAGAATATACAATTGTGCCTACCACAAATAGATAGCGCTTTTTCTTGTTGTTTTCAAAGTGGTAGCAAGTACCTTATCCTGATGAATGAAAATTGATTCTTCTGAAATGCATAGCAATTCCTTCATCTGTATGATGAATTAAGGAAGTTTGTTTTCTTTGCCAGCCTTGCCCTGTGTAATATTCTACATTTTCCATAAAAAAAAGAATAAAAAGAAATCAACGCCATTCTAATTACCAGACAGTAAGCCATAGTTCAAATTAAAGTGCTCTTTTCGAACAAAAATGGAGCAATTTTAATTTTAAGGAACTGGCAATGCATTACCTCTTTCTCAAAAGTATTAGAGTAGAGAGAACATCGGTTAATTTCTATGTCAAAAAGAAAGAAAAAAAAAAAAAAAAAAAAGAAAATGTATGATTATGTATAAATTTTTATTTACAAACTGCTTTTGAAATTTTTAGATTTATTTGTACACTAATTCCAATCTTCTATCCTTTTTTGCAAATTCGTTAATGACATTTTCATAAAAATCACTTTTTTTGCAGATTTGAAAGGAGGTCTTTTTCGATGGAGAACAAAGATAACATTGACATTCTATCTTGATTTTGCACGTTTCTTAAATATGTCTTTATTCTTTTTAAAGCTGAAAATGATCGTTCAGCTGAACAACTCGTAGCGGGAATGGTGCATACAAGTTTGCACAATTTTGCTATTTGAGGTATTGCTTCATCAATGCCATTAGAATTAAGGAAATCTAAAACTTCCCACACATCTTTATTATTAAAATCGTTCATTGTATAAAACACTTTAAGTTCTGATCGCAAATGAACAAAGTCGAAATATTTTCCATAGCAGTTTTTAAGATTATCAAACTCTTTTTCGGGAAAATTTGTTTTGAATTCATTTAGCTTATTTGTATCCACAAGTTCAAGAAATTTCATGTTTTCAAAATCATTAAATCGTGACGCAATGTGGGTGCTCACATTATCTAAAATTTCAAAATACAATCGTCGGTAATTAGCTTCTATGTCAGTTTGTCCAAAAGTGCGTTTACGTTGCATGGATTGATTTTCATCTCTTTCCTTTGAAAGCAATGACCAAAATTTGTGAAAATCTTGCCGTTTACCGTTTATTGAATTTTGAAATTCTTGTACCTGCTTAGCACAATACCCAATATCAAATTTTTTTTTTTTTGAAGAATTTCAAATAGAGTACTGCTTAAAGGAAATATTTCAAAAAGTAAATTTAACATGAAATAAAAATCAAACTCCTCTAAATATTTTGCAAATCCCTTAGCAGATATTATTGTTTCTGAGTCCCAATTTTCTGGAGATTGTACTATATCATTAAAGAGAATTTTCAGATCATCTAAGTGTTCATATACAGTTTCAATTAGGCGACTATGAAAATTCCATCTCGTCGTTGCTACACGTGGTAGTCTTTTATTTACGATTTATCAAGGGCATGTATTCTTTTAGTGGATTTCCAAAAAAATGAGGTGAGTCCTGCTAATGTTGTAAAATATATCTTACATTCCTTTAGAGAACCAAGAGATTGTGTCAAAACTAAATTCAGTTTATGGGCGTAACAATGCACAAAATACGCTTCCGGATGTTTTTCTTTCACGAGAGCTTGAAGACCCGAATGTTCACCAGCCATCACTGCAGCGCCGTCGTATGTCTGAGCAATCAATTTATCGGAACACTCAAATATTTCTAAAATGCTTTCAACCTGTCTTGAAAGAGCATTAGCAGAACGATCAGCACTTACATCGAAAAAACCTAGGAACCTTTCAATAGGACGATTATCTTTATTCACATATCGAAGAATAACAGATAACTGAGATTTAGTCATAACATCTGTAGTTTCGTCTAGAATTATTGAAACAAACGAACTAATTGCAATTTCTTGTTTCATTTTTGACAATATTGTCTTTCCTATAGACTCAATAAGATCGTTTTGAATGTGATTTGAAAGTCCACTAAACACAGTTGCACTTTCTAAATGATTCAGAAGTTTATCGTCGTAATAGCTAATTAATTTAACTAATTCCACGTAATTTCCAGCATTAAGGGACTCTCTGGATTCATCGTGACCCCTAAAAGCTAGTTCCTGTTTTCCAAGAAAACAAGTGACATCTATAAATCTTTTTAAAATGTCTCTATTTTTAGTGACTCTATCATTATAACGAGAAACATCAATTTTATTCTGCGAATTAAGTTCAAATTCGATACGTGATTTTCCAAATGTTTTCAATTTAATAACAGAAGCTATGTGTATTTCAGAACACTCGTGACGTTTTGAAGAATTGTGAAAATTGTTTAAGTCATCAAAACCTCCATTTACCCACACACTTCTTCTATCTGTTGAAAATAAAATACACGGCCAACAGAATAATTTCGTTTCTTTTTTACAAGCAGTAAGCCATTTAGTTTTTTCGTATTCTTCAATACGAAAATAACGAACACATTTCTTTGTTTTTGTTTTTAAATCATCTAATATTGGTTTTGGTTGACCATCCTTTATGATATTCAATTTCTCTTGAAAATTTCGTTGGCTAAAAGGCTTGATTTTGAAGCTATCCAAGATGCAACAAAAATTGCTATTTGCGCTACTAGAGGGCAGCATCATGCAATTATAACAGCAAAGCGAAGAAGCAATATCAAAAATGCTTCTACGATAAAAATAAATGCGACGTTAATTACTTAATAAAATGAAATAATTATTAAATAAAAGCTCCATTGCCAGCTAAATGACACTTACTTAGAGATATCATGCCGAAAATACGAATTTATAGACTGGAAAATAACTTTAAAACTAAATTTTTACGGAGTTTATATTATGAGCACTATTATAGAGATCGAAGCAAATGCGATATTGCTTCTAGCTTCTCAGACCTGAGTGCCTGTGCTGGGTGAAATTACAGTAACCCTGGCGTGTGCTGCATATGATTCTGCGCCAAGCTCGGAGCACTCAGGGTTGTAACACAAGTTTCAGCTTCAAAGCGCGTTACAATTTCTGTGAAAATTTTATACGAAAGATATATTACTCAGAAATAATATTTTTGTAAAATAATGGTAATTATTAATTTTCTCTTTGTTTTGGCATTAGGCAAGCAATGCTTACATTGCTTCTATGGACCGCACGCCACTGCTGGTGGGTGACCTCAAATTCACAAGCCTCGTCATCTGCGAACATTTCGATGCGCCACCAAGCATAAAATGTCAAGTCCTGAAATCGCAAGACGTGGCAATATTCCTGGATACAAAACTACGGTTTATAGAGAGCTTCACAATAGCAAAAACATAAAATATGTCAAAATGGCAAGGAAACCAAAGCTGGAAAAACATCATCGAGACGCCCACTTAAAATTTGCAAAAGACCACCAAACTTGGGATAAGGAATGGTATGAAGTTTGGTGGTCAGATGAAAAAAAAATCAATTTAGATGGACCAGATGGGCACAAAAATTATTGGCACCATCTACAACAACAACAGGAAATCAAATGGAGCTAGCAGATGGGTGGAGGAAGTGTTATGATTTGGGCTGCTTTTTTATCATATGGAAAATCAGATATAGCTTTTGTTAAAGGAAACGAAAAGGCAGTAAATTATGTCCAAACGTTAGAAAATTACCTCCTTACGATGACTGATAACTTACCAGGCAGGACAATACTTTTTCAACACGATAACGCAACCATTCACAAGGTGAATGTAACAACGCAATTCTTGAAATTAAAAAATATCCGTACACTGGCTTGGCCAGCAGTCTTCCGGACCTTAACCCTATAGAAAATCTTTGGGCAGACATTGCAAGGAAAGTGTATGAAGAGGGGAAGCAATATAATTGTGTTAATGACCTGAAAAGTGCCATTCTCACAGTTTGGATGCAAATCCCCTTAACCACTACACGTAAACTTGTTGCAAGCGTGAAGGACCACATATACGAAATAATATTAAAAATGGAGGTCACACCCACTATTAAAGCACAAATCGTGTGCAATTCTTTTATTTTCTAATTGGTTTACTATGATTTTAATAGGGGCCTTAAAGATATGAAACGGTACCAAATTTGATTTTTATTCATACAATATTTCTCAAAAGTTTCTAAAATGTACAGATAATACATTTTATATCTTTCTTAATTTGCTATCTTTCTGCATTTAGTTTTGTAGTTTATCAATAAATTAAAGCCCTTTTACGATGTTTTTTATGGTATGCCTTAAAGTTTTGAAACGCAATGTACATAAAATATAAACAATATTTTAAAATAAATTTTGAAAACTTTGAAAATTTCATAATTCTTTCTGTGTATATCACACTCTTGTGTAACATGCTTGCTAAACCACTACAGTTTAAAAAACTATACAAAACTGATAGGTAAAAATATCTCAATCTTTTTATTTTTTTATTTGTTCACTTACAAAAAGAAAATTCAAAATTTTGGAGAAATTAACAAAATTATAAAAATATGACTCATTTTAGTTGCACAACATATTAACATTATGACATAAAATTATTCCTTAAGTTGTTGCACCAAAAATATTTAATTATAATAAAAATTATTATTATTTTAATGTAAACTTGGTAAATTCAACTAAAAAGCAGCTAATCCTATGAAATCCTGGTTAAAATAGCACCTGTTTGATGACCTTTCAGTCATACTTGCTGGACAAAAATTTAAATTTCCATGATTTTTAGGTGTTTTTAATAAATTCCCTGATTTTTCCATGATTTCCCTGATTGTCACCTCCCTGATTGTCGCCACCCTTTTCACTGGGGGGGGGGGGGGGGGGGGGCCTGCTTCCTCAGTACAGTTCCTTGTGGTTTGTGTTACAAGTGCCTGTTGTTTCCTTCTCTTCTCTTGAGCAGATGGCACCAGTTACGACACAAACCATGAGGAACTGCACTGAGGAAGCAGGGGGCCTTCCAGCGAAAGCAGCTATGCAGACATCTACGAAGCAATAAAGCACGGTTTTCTTACAATTTAATTTAGTTAAAGATGCTTCATTTTAAGAAATTTAAATAAGCCAGATATTTGATTTCAGAGTTGAGGGATTCAGGATCAGAACAAATGTTAAGAGCACAAATCTGGTAATAAGAGAAGGGTTTTATAGATTCTGCTTTTAAAACATCATAATTTGTTAGACACTGCTGTACAAGTTTTAACAAATCCGTGGGAAAAAAATGGTAAGACAGGTGAATCTGATAAAACGGCAGAAATTGTTTGTTATAGCTGATTAAAAATCAATGATAAAAAAAAACAGTTCTTCTCCTTTCTTCCCCAGCTGTTATGACAAGGTTTATGATATCATTAGTAGGGGGTAAGCACTCAGCGCAGTTCAGTTGGATAGCTGTGACAATTACAGATTGGAAATAACTCTCCAAAATAAGAGATTGTATTTCTCAGTGACAAATCGAATGCACACCACTAAAAGTAAACAGGGAGAGAGTGGCTAACTATTCTTCGACCACATTTCATGAAACCATGGAAGCATCTGTGCAAGTGCTAACTCAACAAGTCTAATACTAAAATAGGGGTGACAGTCATCTGACTCAGAGAAAATGAGCAATAACACAGAGCGCATAATTACTGGATGTTTTCCACATTTCAAACTGTCGATCAAGCTGGCATCCCTCCAACATTTTCAACACGTCCTCACTGCTAGTTTTAGGATATGTGGCTGCACTGTACAAGAGGTTGATCATCTGTTTGTTGTTTAGATTGGGGGGGGGGGGGGTATCAATTCTTTGCTATTTAAAGAAGGGGAAAGTAAAAAACATTGTCAAGATTTTCGGGATACATGAGATTTCTGGTTAAATAAATGTCAGCAAGCAGAGCTTTTACCGTATTTTAAAACATCAATTATAAATGAAACAAGCAATTTATCATATTCAAAATATTTGAATAGCTTAGTTGCAAAAATTCAGATGTGTTTATTTTATTTAGAGAATTTGGAGTATAATGTTAATTTTTATACATTTTATTTTCTTAAATTTTATTAAAATTGCATGTTAAACATCTGCATCTCTTAGCAACAGTTACTGTACTATTTATTTCACATCATATCACATGATTTAATATAGTGTATATATAATCGCAATTTTAATACAGAAGTACTGCTTCCTTTTTTTTTTTTTTTTTTTTTTCTTCTTGTTAACTGGTACTTTAACCGGTACTTATTAACTGGTACTTCTTGTTAACTGGTGAAACATTTTTTCAATCTGGTGATATCTTTTCCTAAGCAAAACTTTTTTCTTTTCAATAAAATATGTGATATTTTAATTTAATAGTTGCCTTTCAAGAAACAATTGTTTATGTGGAGAAATAATATCTCCTTTGGTTCATTATTTTTTATTTGTGGTTACTATTGGAATCAAATGGTAATATAATAATAGAAATAATTAAATTTATTAAAATTTTTAACAATTAGGTTCATGCATAAGAGCTGTCGTGGTTTGATAAGCACCTTTGTTGAAGTGTTTGGTTAAGATCCTGCCACAAGCAATGGGGTCCCGAATCCAACATAGTATGTTTAGGGAAGACATAGCCAAAGACAGTGGTGACCTGAAGCTGAGTTTTGAGCAATTTCAATTGATTTTTCTTTTCTTTTTAAGTTCTTGTTTACAAAGTGATATTAAAAAAAAAGTGATTTAAGTTCTTTGAAAATTAATTTAAATATAGTGATCAGCGAAGCAACAGTGAGAAAAGCAATAATTTAATATAAATATAATTTAGATTTTTAAATATATGTTTTTAAGTTAAATGTAACAAAATTAGTATATAAAATTACATTTATGAGTTTGAGAAATTGGAAATTTATGTGATTAAATTATAAGAAACAATATTGGCTTGAAAAGTAGTGTTCTTTCCCTAGTGCTATAGAGCATGCCCCAGATGAGCTTATTCTTTTATATAATTTTTTAGAGTATAATTTTTTTTAAACTAAAGAAAATTTAACAAATATGTTTTCTATTTTCGTGTAGTACATCTTTTCAGTAACGCATGAAAAACAGACGATTTTTATGTTTTCCTGACTTTGTTAGTAAGCAGTTACATGTTTCACATTTATTATCATTCCTAACATGAGTTTTAAAAATCGATACGGCCGTTTTTTTTTAATCGATACGGCCGTCACGATTAATGTATGATCGAATTAATTGTGCCATCCTAATCTGTGAAGAAACTGAAGACTTAAATCATGAAATAAATACTATCAAAGATTTCACTAAAAAAGCGGGATACCCTCATAAAATAATCAACAAACTAGTTAAAAACAGACTAAAAAACCTAAATAACATTCCAAATTTTCAAAAACATCCCTCTACATTAAAAATTAAAACCCGAATTAACGAGCACAAACACGATATTAAAACTGGCAAAATAAATACCGCACTAGCAAAAACATATAACAGTGAAAATATAGAAATTAAATTTAAAGAAACTAAAAAATTAGCCGACTATAATAATTATCATTATGCGATGTTCCGTGAATCCTTAGAAACTACAACCAACCATAATGTGCGCAATGACAGCGATGCAATGGCCCCAAATGAAGCGTGGAGACATCTCATAAAGAGAACCACCCACAGACAACAATACCATCTGAACTTCACGACAGATGAAGCCGCTGAGGAGGCCTGGACGTCTGAGCGAAAAATTTACGGCCAACAATGAGGCAAGTTTGAAGGTTCTTTAATTTAATTTAATGTAATTATAGTAATGTCTCGTTTTAAGTTATATAATTTCTAACATAAAAGTATAATTTGAAATTTTTCCTAAACTAGCAAACTGTAACAACCATATTTAAACTTTAAAATTTGAGGCGGATGAAGTTTTGACTGATGGTATTGCAATGTAATAGTATTGAGCCAATTATATGACACTCATAACTGAGGGGATTGTGAAAGATTGAAAGTGTTCATTTCAGACCAGGGAAGATAATGGAGAGAAGAATGTGACTGGAAAGGGTTATCTAAGTAATTTTTTTAAATATTTGTAACTTTTTACTTAGTTTAACTATTTATTTTTATGAATTTAAAAATGGATTAACTGATAAATTTTCAGGTCTCCGATGTTATTGCAAGACCAAATTATTTAACATATTCAGGTTACAAATTCTAAATTCTTCACATTTTAGAAAACATACATATTACCATTAATCATATCCATCCAAAACAACAGCCAGAAAAAAATTTCAGAGAGGTTCAAACTTTAGTACACAATCTTGAATGTTAAAAATTATGTATAACTCAAAAATTTTCAACAAATCTTCAAAATTTTAGGAGGGGGTGTTGAACCCCACCCTCCTCTCCCTTGGCTATGGCCTTGATATCTATCATATAAATACATTCATGAAATTATTTTCTTCACATGGTTTTTCGAATTAAAAAAAAAAGTGATGTGATCACAAGTTGTTTTCTTCGTCTTAAACAAAATAATATATACAATTATTAATACAAAGTAATTTATCAATGAAGGTTAATAGCTTTATATTTATTTATTTATCATCATCTGTAAACAAAAAGAATAGTAAAATCAGAAAACAAACAACAATTGGTTTGTAAAGTAGATGACAGAACATGTTGGAAAGAAAAATATAGATTGGTGAAAGGTGAAAACACAAATTAAGAACTAAATATACAGAAAACATAAAAAAGGTGGAAAAATAGGCAGAAAGGAAAAATCAGAATATTTTGCCTTGAAATTATATTTCTTGAACATGGCTTTAAAATCAGAACATAACTATACAACTAAAATCCGAATTTCACTTTCTATTACAAATATGTCATAGAGAGAAAAAAAAAAAAAAAGAAGAAGGAAAAGAAATTAAGCATATGATAGTTTATGGAGATTTCCTCATTTTTCAAACAACTTTTCAAGTACTGATACCATAAAATGCTCTTCCGAGCTATAGTTTCAAATTTATAATTCTGTAAAATACAATACATAATAAAAATGAAATACAATTTCAAATACATACATTGGAAGTAGTTAAAGGTAGTCCCCATGGATCCACAGCAATAGATGGAGTGGTATTGCCATTTGTATTTAAATTTAAACCAGCTAAATCGTCCATGGCAGATGAGGACTGAGGTACTCTGGGTTTGTCATCAGGCTGATGTTTCTTAAATTCCTCTTCACTTTCAGAAAGAGCCATTTGTAAGCGTAGGTCATCATTCCGTTTTAGTCGCTCAGCTTGGTCTGCTTCTTCTTTGCTCATTGCTAATGCTAATTGCAGCTGTAATTCCTCTTCTCCTGCAGTCTGCGGTCTTGCATGTTCAAGCTCAGACATGGAAAGAGCTACAAAAGAGATACACATGTAAAAGTGGAAAGTAATCAATCATTTTTAGAACAAATTTTCAATATATGATCAGTCAATACGATATTTCAATATACAATATTTTAGGTAAAAATGATCAATCTCACAGTTCTAACATTGAGTAATGATGAAACAAAAATTGGTAAATAATTTTCAATCATAAAATGGATCATCTGATTTTGAAATTTAAATAATACGATTTCGTGCAATATGTTTGCTTACTTAATTTAATTATTTAGTTCTTTTGCTAGTGGCCTTTGAATTTTACTTTAAAAAGATAATCTAATTTTGATCTGAAGACTCATGAACTTTTAATGTAAATAAATTCACCTTACTACAATACAAATATCCCTGAAGTTCAAAATAGAATACATACTATACACTAGCTGAATAAATAAATAAATATAGATATTTTATAAATTGATTATAACTTTTTTTTTTTTTTTTAAACTAAAGAACTAAAGAATTTTTATATTTACCGCCAGGTGATAACATATTTTCATCATATGAACTTTTTCTGAATTCAGAAGACCCATAAGGCTGTAAAAAAAATATGAAATTAATAATACTAATTATGCTTTTTTCATTTCTTTTACTTTATTTTTTAATTTTGATTTATTTAAAAAAGAAAAAAAAAAAAAAAAAAAAAAAATTAAAACTACAAATTGCTGCTATTCAATAAGATTTAAGAAAAGTTCCCTACCCTAGGAATAGTATGATCTGGTTTAGTTGTATAAGCAGAAGCCCTAGCAAATCTTTCACGAGCTTTCAAAGCCCTACTTCTTTCACTTTTCAATCGTTCTTCATCTTTCAAGAGAGCAACAAGTTGCTTGGCTTTTTCTCGGACATTAACACCCTGATCTTTACTGTCCTCAAAATATTGAAAATCTCTTAATGTCTGTATTGCAAAAAGATTTTCCCTACATTGTTGTGTAACCTAGAATCAAGAAATATTAACTTTTTATGGTGCACAGAGACACAATATAAAAACTTCAACACTAATAATGATAGAAAAATTAAAGCATATAACCTATGTAAGAAAAAGTATAATAAATATTAAATAATATAACTAATAATTTTTCCCCCGAAAAAACATTTTATTGGTCACAAAAGTAAACCTCATATATAAAACTTTATAAAAATTCTTAAAATTTTGGGCAATAATCCTACCATCCAACCAGAGTTTGAAATTAGCAGTTGTTATGCATATTTTGCACCTAAAAAATTAAGTTTGGCAACCATAAAATCACACTTAGTCGTTTGACACCTAAGTTTTGACCAGATTTTTAAAAAATCAAATTTTGTCATAATATTTATATATATATATATAATTTACAAAATGCTTATTTTTTATTATCTTTATAAAATTCTTACAATGTCAGTTTGAACACATACACAATAAACTCAATAAAAACAGAGTACAAAAATATATAAATGCTGTTTGCATAAAGACTTTTTAAATTCACAAAATATTTCAAATAAAAATACCTTTTTTTTTTTTTTTTTTTTTTAACTTTTCTACCTTAATGCAATCAATTTATCTACATATAATCAAAAATTTATCATTATGATAATTTCTGAAATATTTAATTGATTTAAACTAAATTTGGCTAAAAAAGCTGAAAGTATAAATTGATAATTTGAGAAAATTTTAAATGAACAGAGGTTAATCCAGAAGAAATTTAGTGCCGCATTGAGGCACTTTCACAAAGTCACTTTTGGCAATGAGGCACCATCACAAAATCAATTTTCACCAGAGAGGCACCTTCATAAAATCAATTTTCAGCAAAGAGGCACCCTCACAAGTCAATTCTCAGCAAAATAGCAACCCACTAAAAATTTTATTGGCTTTGCTACATCAAACACATAAAAATACACTCAGTTTCAATATTTACTGGAGACAATGGTACATAATATCTAAGTAAACACCTTATCTTACACATAAGAAATAACTCACTTACATATGTATTTATTTTACAACTGTTTCATTTTATTTTTTAAATGTAATTTAAATTTTTAAAAGATTGCTTTGCACATTTTGATTAATTGTTCTGAAGCATTTTCACAAACTTATTTCATTTTTTCACAAATTGTTTTATAAATTCACAAATGGGGTACCATTTTTAAAAAACTGGATTAAATCCTGATGAATATTTTTTGGTAGTTCTCATTTTGCTTCTTGGTGTAATATTTAGTATTCGACTGAATTTAAAAATTAGTTGAACAGCAGATAATTGAAAATTAATTTTTCTTACTGTTTATTCTCTTTCAATTTTTTAATTTCTTTTAAAATATAAATGTATTCACACTTTAACTTTTGTGTTTGTATTTATTATTTAAATAAATAATAAACTAAGTTTATCCTGTTGTGATCCCTCCCTTTCTTTCTTTCTTTCTTTTTTTTTTTTTTTAATTACTCCTGAATAGACCATTTTGGCAACTAAGAAAAAATAATTAGGTGCCATTGACGCCTGACTTTCACATTCTAATTTCTAAACATGTATACAATACCATGAATTACATGTAGTAAATAGTGAATTATTAGTCTTTCATTTGTGACAAACTTAAACCACAAATTATGTCCAAAACCTTAATTATGGAAGAATCAAAGAAATTTTATTAAGTTTTTCACAAATTCAAAAGTGATTAAGATTAATTTCTATACCATACAGAAAATAAAAAGAATATGATTTAGGAGATTCAATATATTATGGTAATTTCATTGTAAATCTAAATGATTTCTTTCACTTAACAAACCATCCTTTTTCATAAATGCATAATAAAGATGCAACAAGACTGATTTCAAACATAATTACTGCATTGAATACTAAGATTATCTCAAATGTTCCATTTTTGTTTTTAAATAATCTGGTGTATCACTCACACGACTTTCTCTTACCCTGAAATTTAATACTATAAATACAGGTTAGAGATTAGGAGGTAAGATAACGAGTACTGTTATATAAACCTAAGTTAAAACATTTCAAATTAGGCTTTGGAAGAGTTTTATATGATAATTAGTTCTGTATGAGGGGGCTACCACCCCCTCAACTCCCCATTTCCTTAAAGCACTTACATTTATATAGAATTTAAATTTGTTATTAAAATTAAAAGTTAACTTAAAATTATTCAGACGACTTTCACATGCAACATTCCTTGGACCTTATTAGTATTGATCAAAATTTTCCAGCAACAAACTTATATTGATTTGAAAATACAACTTTTGGATCTCCGAAAATTATTCACTTTTAAGTTTCTCTAAGACACTCAGACAAAGATCAAATGTTAAAAAACTTGACTTTGGTAATCAGGAACCCTCAAAACGTGTAAATATGCAAAAAACAAGTGATAAATATTTAGCTTAAAAACATACATTATTTATCATATGTCTATAAGGAATTCATTTCAATTTCTGAGCAGCTTTCCTGGGCATGGTAAAATATTATAGTAAAGCACTTCCACTAACAATAAAAAAGAATGTTATATGCTTAAATATTTGCAGCCTTGTATATCTTTTGAAGATTATGTACAAACCATGTGGTGCAGTGCACCTAAACATAAACCTATAGTAATAACACACGGCACAACCTGAAATACACTTCCATGAATTTTCAACTATTGTTGCACTATAATCTAGTTTTTTTGAGCAGTCCTGTAAATAAACAGTGAATGATATCCCTACCACACTCTGCATGAGACATGTTTTTACGCATATAAAAAATATATATTCATTTCATTTGTTTTAGTGCAGTCTATAGCTGTTAAACTCTACTTATCTGCAATTTTCCCCATAGACGTAATGTATTTGAATTCTCTTGAGTGTCCCTGTACACAAACCATTTGCTTCATCTCAACGAAAAGCTTAGTGTAGCATCCCTATATCATACACATTTAGAATACCAAATTTGGACTTTCTGCTACCATTTATTCTTGAGATAAGGTGATCACACACACACACACACACAGACCAACCGTTAAAAACATGATTCTTGTTTTCAAGGGACCTCAAAACGTGTAAATATAACAAAATCTTGCTTTTGACCCAAAAACAATACTTTCTCTACCTTATGGGTAAGAGAGAGAAAAAAAAAATAATAATAATGCTATAGAATAACACTTTTCAGTTTATTATGACAATATTGCAGATAATCCTTACAAAAGCTTTGAATTTAAAAACTAAAAATAATATATCAAAGTCAGTACAATATTAATCAGTAACCTAACTATTGAAATAACTCTCTCTACATATAGACATTTTATAGACATGTATACATGCATATATGATAGTTTCATCAATGTTAGATGGCAGTGCCAAAATCTTTACCAGCAAAGGGCTTTAAATGAATTTTATATGAGGAGCAAACATTCAAACCGTGTTTTCTCCAAAAATAAAAAAATTAAGTTAGTGATTTTTCTTTAAACTTAATATAAAAATACTATGTCTACATATCTTACTAGATATGTCTACATACTTTCCTAGTATCTAGTAATACTTCTAAACAGAGGATAATTAGGTTTTAAGTTTAGTTATTTTTTAATTTGTCAGTTTTTGTGTTGTCTGTAAAAATTGTATCTCGAAGACAAAACACGGTTTGAATGTTTGCTTCTCATATATAAAATAAACATAAACTGAACTATTTTCTTATTGTATGTGTTCACAATTTATTTTACTGTTATTTATTTATTTTTTAATTTGGGTAGGGGGGGGGGAGTCTAAAAATAAGTCTTCTTATGAATAACGATACAAACACATCACATTTATCCCAATACCAAATACAATTTTTCAAACATTTTTTTTTTTTTTTCCAAATCTCTGTTTTATTTTTCAAGAGGGGAAAAAATTATAATAGCTTTCTAATGTTTAAAAAAATACATAACATACACTTACTTTTTCTGAACCAGTTTTAATGAGGTATTCCAATAGAACTAAAGCTTTGTACACATGTTTCCAATTTTTTCCATGGTCATTTAATCTCTTCCAAATCACTTGCATTATTTCTGAAAATGCAACAACGTTATAGGTTAAATCAGCAATTTCACTCATTAAAGTTCCTGAAGGACCCCATGGGTCATTTGATGTAGCTTCTCTGACTTTTACTTGAGCATCAGAATAGTTCTTTACAACATTTTTTACATTTCTTCTTAAACCTTGAACATGAATCATTTTTATCTCCCTTTTTAACCTGTAAAAGTATAAATAGAAAATAATAAATCCTGCTTTCATTTGTCTATTTGTTAAAATATACTAAAATAAAAGAAATTGAATTATCTACATTGTTTTTAAAAATTCAACACAGAAATATATATAATTAGACTTGCAAAAAAGAAAGCATTAGACTTTTAGACATTTTTTTTTTTTTTTTTCCATTTTTCTTCATTAAATAATAGAGATTGTTATTTATGGCAGTCCCATATAATTTTTATTAGGACATAAAAATAATAAAACAATCTTCACGGATTAAGCTTTGACTTTTGTTAAAATGGATAAATCACTACAGTTAATGTAAAAAGTTTAAGCACAATATTTTTTTAAGAAAACTAAATATTCAGTTTATATCCATACTCTATTTATTTTTAATAACTGCAGTCTTAAAACGATATTGAATAAAATTGATTTAAATTTTCTTTCAAATCATGGAGTTTAAAAATAGTATACAAATAGCCATGTCAAAAATTTAAGCCCAAAGATATTTTCATGCAAATTTTACAAAACGATATGTCAGCAGTTGCACATACAAATGATTTCTGGGCTTAGAAGTAGCATCAGATTATTTTGCACTAATGCCAAATGGAAAGTCCAATTAATTTGCATAAGAGAATACATTAAAAAATAGGAGTAGAGAGTGAAGGGGCGGGGGGGCTAAAGTATGTTTGTGAAACTTTTGCCATATTGAGGATTCAAATAAAGAATTCACCAAGTGATAAAAATTTTAAACAAAAATCCCATACAGGAAGGCCCAAAGCTAAGGGCATTAGAAACTTGACTTCAACTGAAGTGTTGTCTAACTCAAATTAAAAAATCTCTGAAAAGAATCAAGGAAATACAGTGTAATTATTAGACTCAATGCAGAAAGTAAGTATCTCCTTGCCTAATGCTAATGCCTTACCCAAGGGGGTTTTACCCTTATTTTCATAGATTTAATGTACAGTCATAAACATAAGTGAATCAAAATGAATTTGTAGGTAAAATCCCCTTAATGTTTTGCATTTTTTTGAAAGTACTTGAAATTCAACTCTACTATTGTCACTATCTTTCTGAATTTTAATGTAATTTGCTTGTAATGTTAAAAAATTTTCCATTGTTGTTAAAGAAACCTTTATATTCCTATGAATATATATGCCATTCATATACAAATAAATAGACTCTTATAAGAAAACAGGCTTAGACTGAGCCGGCTGCCCTTGCCTCTTTTTTTTTTTTTTTTTTAAATAAGGAGTAAATATTAACCCTTAAATGCCTGATTATTTTTAAAATCAATTTAAAAATGTTTTATTCTTACCTCTATTAAATAAATCAAGGGAAAAATACTTTTAAAAACCATAGTGTATTTTAACTATGGTTTACAGCTAAAAAGTAATTTGTTGTCATTTGGCAAACATGAGGCATTAGAGCTTCAATATTATTCTAATAACACTTTAAAAGACAAAATTGGGTATGTTGCCGAAAGGCAACACAGGCCATTTAACAGTTAATAAAAGAGTAAAAAAAAAAAAAAAAGTTTGATACTTAAGTAGTTTTACAGAAAATACTGATGCTTGTATAAAATTTTCTTGTGCTGAAATTTCTAAGGGAATAAAAAAAAAAAAAAAAAATTTGTTCAGTTTCTGAGAACCATTTACAAAGTTTGTTTTTCTTCACCACAATTTTCTGCCCAGGCGAAACAGCTGGGAATGTTCAGATGAAATTTTGTTGATTCTTGCACATGCACAGTTAAAAGTGATTTAGTAAAAATGCATTATTTCATTAGATATTTAATATTTTTTATATTCTGATTGCAGTATGTTGTGCCTAATGTAATATGTCAAATTTCCTAAAAGTAGCTTGGCATTTAGTTTAATACTCTGCAATTTATAATTTTAAAAAAAAAGGAAGTTTTCAATGAAACCTTTATATTTCCATAAATTTTTATGTTAATTTCATACAAATGAATAAAGAAAATAATTAAAAGAAGCCTCATAATCACATGCTACAGCCAGAATGCATTTCAAGCATTACTTTTTACAGGATGATTCCCAAGCATTGCTTTTTCTTTCATTTTTTACTGGAACCCATTTTGCTTTCAGAGCAAAACTTTTGCTGAAATATATGAGGCATAACATGTTCTCTTTACACACATAAAGTTTCACAAGATTTTTTTTTTTTTTTTTTTTTTTTTTTTATAATTGACAAAACATTTAAAACCAAAAGTGCCTGGTCATTTATTTATGGAAATGTAGTGTATAATAAAACAAGGACTATTAGAACTATAACTCCAAATATAAAATTTAGTTTAAAATGTAATAGAACAGGGAACCAATTATCCAGAATGGTTGAAGCAAGAGTATTCTGAATAGAATTCTGAAATAAATAAATAAAAGAAAATAAAATTCAAAGACATTTATTTGTCAAATTTGATACTTAAGTGCCGTATTTTACGGCATATAACGTGCAGGTTTGTTAAATCAGTTATACACTGGAAATTTAAAATCACAGTAAAAGCTATCTTTTAACAAGTTTTTGTTTCTTACATATATAGCTTTATTTGTAAATTAAATTTTCTGGTGTGTAACTCATTTTTGTGGCCTGCACGTTATATGCCAGAAAATACGGTAGTTTTACAGAAAATATTGATGCTTGTATAAAATTTTCTTGTACTGAAATTTCTAAGGGTAATTCTTTAAATATATCATCAGTTTTCTTTTACTTATTTTATAATTGGAAATTAAGCAGTCAAAAATATGATTCCAGATAAATGGTTACGTACTGTACTTTCATTTTCTTTAACGTCTTTAATAAATTTTTATTATATTTTCCTGGAGGTCAAAATATTCATAAGAAGTCATCACTGGGAAAAATAAGACTGATCAATAGACACTTCACTTCATCAAGTATTTTCTTCTATTCTATGATGCCATAAAAATGCTCACTCAGACTCTGTTCTTGTAAACACTGATGATTAATAAAAGCACTCCTGGCTGTAATCTGCTGAGGACTCCCATATTAATTGGAGGGGAGAGGGGGATCTATTTTGTTATGTATTATAAGCAGCTAATAACTGAGCTGCAGACAATTTTTTTTAATCATTTTATTTACTAAATGGAAGTACAAAAAACTTCAATATGTTTACTAATTAAAAAAAATTGTAATTTTTTATATGCTCTTTTTAATGTCTGGCCACAATAACATTTAACTTTCCATTATTGAAATGATTAAATCCAGTGCCATCTTGATACTGATATACAGGTTTAACATAATGGTAATTCTAAAATATATATGTCTACTGCTAAATAAAAGATCTTAATGGACAATCCTATTCATAACGAGATCAGTTTACTGCAGAATCGAAAAATCAGAGTAAAATGTTTTCATCAAAGCTTTTGCAGGCCTCGCAGCATTCCTAAAATTTTACCTTTATTTTATTCTATTGTCACCAGTACTGTCAATTACAAATTTTTCTTCAATATTTTTGACAGTTTGAGTTTTAAAGCTAAAGCATTATGTTAAATAGCATTGTTTTAAAACTGTGGTGGCAATATAATAAAATAAGAGTAAATTTTAGGAACGCTGCGAGGCCTGCTTTTGTATTGCAAAAAGTCATTATGGGATAGAATGGCTTTTATTATGAAAACCTCAAGTCTTGCAGGCAAGCTTTAACCAGTGGGGAAAATACCCAACATACAAAAACCCTGAAAACTGCTACTTGCAAGCAAAATGAATGGCCAAGAAACCTTATTAATGAGATATTATAAGGCTAATATAAAAAATCTGGAGTGACTCCACTCGACTTTCCGAACATTGAGTAATTAACAGTTTTGTAGATAAAGTAAAGAAAGAGGAGTTGTTAAAAAAACAAAAGAGAGAAAACCATAATAGAGTGTTTGAGTATTTTTCTCCATCTATTACACGATGTTTTATTTAACGCTACTGAACTTTGAGCCCATAGATCATAATGATAAAGAATTTTTCGTTGTGTCCCTGTAAAAACCTATAAATGCTAAATTCACCAAAATGCTTATAGTTAGTGCAACAGTGATTTATAATACTCATATAAATTTTCAGCTCAATTCAATAAGGCGTTTAGATGCTATCGTACTTTTAAAAATTTAGTCCCATAGGTCATAATGATAAAGAATTTTTCTTTGTGTCCCTGTAAAAAAACTGTAAGTGCTAGATTCACCAAAGTCTATACAGTTAGTTCAACTGTGATCTATAACATGTGTACAAATTTTTTGCTTAGGCGTTTAGGCACTATCACACTTTTAAAAATTTGGCCCCATAGGCATAATGATAAAGAATTTTTCTTTGTGTCCCTGTAAAAGAACTATAAGTGCTAGATTCTCCAAAATCTATACAAATTGAGTATTTGTGACCTATAATATGTGTATAAATTTTTTGCTCAATTGAATAAGGCGTTTAGATGCTATCGCACTTTTAAGATTTTGCTCCCATAGGCCATAATGATAAAGAATTTTTCTTTGTGTCCCTGTAAAAAAACTATAAGTGCTAGATTCACCAAAATCTATAGGGTTCGTACTATGGTGACTTACAATATGCGTACCAACTTTCAGGTTAATTGAACAAAGCGTTTAGACGCTAGCGTGTTCACTCACAGACATACACACACACACACACACATACATACATCATCGTAAAAATAGTGAAAACGGACTCAGGGGACCTCAAAACGTATAGAAACATCAAAATCTCGAATTCGGATTTTTGACATGATTACAATACTTTCCTCACTATAGTGTTCGGAAAGTAAAAATATTTATTTATACATATAATAAGTGATATTTGGAGAGTTCTCAGTACATTATATGACAAATTAAAAATAAGAAATTTCTTTAAAACAAAATAATTTTACAATAAATTCAAAGATAGCAAGATTTCCGAATTCAAGATTGCTCCTGAAAAGTTTCACCCCTGTTTAACCTGACATGTTTATCTTAAGCTTCTTATAAAACTAGCAAGTCTATAAAAGAGATATGCAATACTGTGGGCCTTCAGTGTTTTGCTCAGCCCTGTGTATATAAAAAGGTAGTTTTGGACCCACTAGTCCTTAAGGCAGGGTGTGAAAAATTCATGATTTTTTTTAAAAAATCAAAAAAATCAGATTTTTTTTATTTAAATCAGATTTTTTTGTTTTATTTACATTATTCGACTAAAAATAAATGCTAAGAAAAATAAATGTTAAGAAATTAAGCATGAAAACTTTTTTTTAATTTAAATGTGAATACATATAAGAAGCAATAAATATAAATAAACTAAATTAAAAATATATATATGAGTATAGTAAAAAATAAAAATAAAAGTAAATAATAATAATAAAAATGTAATATTAGCCAACATAGGTACATTCTACCCCCCCCCCCCTTTCAAAAAGAGAAATAAATAAATAAATAAAAATATGATATAGTAAAATAAAAATAAAAAAAATAAATAAATGATTATAATGTAAATAGCTTAAAAGCATATAAGATAATTATAATTATGATTTTTTATGTTTTTATTATTATTGTCATTAAAATGTACATATTTAAAACATCTTGAATATCACATTAACAAATTTTTTGAAGAGAAACTTTTTGGAGAATAATTGTTCAATTAAAGGAAATTCAATGTGTATATAATATATATATATATGATACACACATTAGTTTGTGCACTTTATTACCAATAAAATACATATAAATTCTAAGATTTTTTCAAAAGATTAAAGTTTTAAAAAAATTAAGAAAACTGAAACAACTAGCCAGGCCATTACCATTTCATTTCTAATTTTATAAAAGCCGAAGTAAAAAGGGAAAAATTACTTAAGAATGCCTTGGCCAGTTAAAAAACATAGTAATCAGAATTAGAAATAAGAAAAGTTAAACATGAAGGACAGAGTGACAGACAAATCAAATGCTTCAGTTCAGATGATACAATATTTATTATCCTTAAGGGAAAAAAAAAACACTTAGGGCAGAGAATTTAAGGCTTTGTATAAAAAAAATTGGCTGCGAATGAACATAGTTAGCTTCAAAATAAGTATAGAAGATAAAAATAGGGTTGTAGAAAATTAAAAGAATCTTTTTTAAAATTAATAAACACAGATATTTTATTTTATTTTATTTTTTTTTTTTTTTTTTTGGGGGGGGGGGGGGGGAAGGGGGTATTTGATGTAAATAACAAGTAAGTTCAAGTTTTCTTACGTTCTAAGACTATATAAAACTACATATTGACCCAAAATTGTAAAATTTTATTTTTGATTTAAATCAATGATTTTTTTAAAAAAATCAAAGTGATTTTAATCACGATTTTAATCATGATTTTAATCAAGCTGATTTAAATCGGCGTACCCTGCCTTAAGGACTTTGAAATTTTTTAAATTCTGTCTTTGACTTTCCTTACTACATTTTAAAAAAGAAATATAACTTTTCAATAAGAAAATATAAAATATTTAATAACAAAATACATCAAATTTTTTAATAAAAATGCAATTTTAAAATCCATAAATGTAATAGGAAAAAAAAAAAAAAAAAAAGGAAAGAAAAACTGCTGCAACAATGAAAATGTACACAGCTAAACTGAATCTCCTCTATATTAGAAACAGAAGGTCAATTAATCACAGAATCTTTTCATTCCATATAGTATTATAAACACACATCAAGGAAAATTCATTTGGAATTTTCCTTTTATTTCAGATTAAACTTCATTTATTTTTAATAAATATTTTACTTAGGAATAACCTCTTGAAGTATACAACTGTTCATAAATATAAATTTGATTAACTAAATCTATAATATAATAAACTTCCTTAGAAGCAGAAATTAATAATTAAAAATAAATTGTATTTAACATATATACAAATAAATATATTCATATAGAGTAAAAGGCAGAAAGATGCTTTTTACACCTTACCCGTTTAATTTATTCAATGTGTATTGAGAAGAAAAGTTTTTGAAGCTCTGGTTAATCTGGAAGAATTTTTTTCTCCTTTTAAAAAAGCTGAAATAACAGAATTTATACATGTTTTGGAATTTCACATAATCAGGAGTTGGATACAGTATGATAATCAGGATTTAATGATATACCTAATTTAGAAGTTTCAACCAAATTATTTATCAGTTCTTAGAAAGTAATCTCGATGTGTCAATTATTTACAATAATTTATTTAAACATTCAAACAACTTTTTTTTTTTAAACATATTAATTAGATTATTTCAAGTAATTTTTCAAGTAGAAAAAAACATGCTATATATAATATATATATTTAGATATAGCTTTGAATTTGTTTAACTGCTTTTTCTCTGTTTCTTTCGAGCCTTGAAAAGAAAAATAATAATAATATTCAGTTTCTAAAGCATTTTACTATTTTAATTCTTAACAAATCTAATTATTTGAAATTGAGTATATAACACAAAATTTTCATATACAGAGATACGAATAACACTGCTTGGCATGAAAATTGGCCCCATTTTTGTAAATTCTTATGTAAAATGACCTCGTGAATCCGAATATGACGGCCATTTTGCCCCATCGCCACCACCCACCATTTTTTAGGCCCCTATTTTTATCACATTTCAGCAATTTTATGGCTATAAATTTGATTTATAGTGGAGAAAATAAATATTTTAATTGTTAAATATCTTCTGAGGGCCTAAAAGAGGTGAAAAATTTATAACATGAACATCTGCAGCAAGGGGATGATTTGGAGGGGGGGGGGATTTGCCACTGAAATTATAAGTTACATTTATTATATTTTATTAATCAATTATTATTATCACTTATTATACATTTTTTATTTTTAAGAGTATTTTTTTTATTTGAATAATTATTTTCCATTCTCCAAATCCAATTCATGGCCATAAAATTACCGAAGAGTGATAAAAATTGGAGAGGAAGTGACGTCTTGAGAAAACAGTGGGTGATGGGGCAAAATGGATGTCATATTGGGATTCAGGAGGCCATTTTACATAAGAATAACAAAAATAGTATCAGGGCTCGATTTTTTTTATTATTATTATTATTATTATTTTTTTTTTTTTTTTTTTTTTTTGCAGCGTAGTGTAATTAGTCAATAAGTTAATGTTTTCAGTAATGCCAAAACGTTCACTGATTCCACATTTCAATAAATAACATTTTATAAATATAATCAAAATATAGTCATCTACTGTTCGTTTTCCAATTTGAGTTGTAAAGAATCAATGATAATTCTACTCCAAGAACAGTACCATTCTAGTTTACTTACGATTCAAATCGGAGAACAAACGGTATATAAGTGCTGACTCTAGGCTGACACAGTGCAGCCCCCAGTGGCCCTTTTGAACACATTTTAGAACTTGGTGGCCCTTTTAAAAGACTTTTAGCACTTGGGAGACTTCCAAAATTTTAGGCTTTTAGATAATTTTCTTCTTCATATCCAGCTTTCTGGGGATACTCACAAAGCATTCTTTTAAACATGCATAAAATTGGTCATTTAGAAGTACAAAAATTGCAATATAGAAGGCAAATAACGTCTTTTTTTAACACAAATTGTCTTTCTTATTGAGTTCCACCTGACAGCTTTTTTTTTTTTTTTTTTTTTTCTAGAATCAGCACGAATATGTCACAGTAATTTTAACAGAACAAGAATTATTACAATAGTAATAGATAGGAATGTAAGTATTTTATGTGCATATAATTTTTTCTTTATTAAATTATAAAACAAAATATATTATTTTTTATTTATTTATATAAATTCGAAAACTTAAGGTACCTTTTTTTTTTTTTTTTTTTTTTTTTTTCTCTCTCTCTGTCTCAAATCAGGGTTTTTAAGTTTTTATATACTTTAGTAATAATGCATCATTTTATGTAAACTTTTTGAAAATGTCTAAAATAGATGAGATCAAATAATTAAGATATAAGGGGGAAAAAAAAAGTTAATAGCATGAATAATACTGTAAATATAATGAATGGCTAAGTTTTACGTAGAAAGTTTATTAATTAATAACAAGATTTACATTCTAGAAATCCCAATTTAGAAATTCGAAAAATTTAAGATTCAATGTTTTATGATTTTTATAATAAATAGTACAAAATAATTGACGCAAAGTTACACATGAAATTAGAAAAAATTACGTTATAATAATTATTTTACTGAGCAAAGAATTACAATATAAACTAACTATCAAAACTAAAACTATAAGAAGGAATTCAGCTATGCAAGGAACTATCGCTTGTATATTTAGCAAGTTAAATTTAATTTAAGTAGAATGTGTTTCACAATAAAAATCAATATTTGAAATTTATCTAAGTTTCAAAACAACTTAATTTAGACAGGCATCTGAAAGGAAAATTTTCCTTTGACAACAGAAATTTTTTATTCAATATAATACAGGGAGAACACAAATGATTAACCTGATTTTATAAGATTCTTACTTTTTAAAGATTGCACAGGTTTTAATTTCTTTTACAGATACATTGGACCAATCATAAAGTTTTATTTTTTTATGTTGAAATTAATATGCAAGTGCATCATATGGCAAACAACCACCAGATGCAGTGCTTGATTTATAGCGGGGCACATACCCTGGGCCCTCACACTGAAGGAACCTCCAAGAAATTTCACAACCCATTTTAAAAAATAGTTAAAATATAAACTTCCATGATTTTGCTATGATGATCAATGTTTTTTGCCAACAGACGCAGACGGCGATATTACTGTGTTGTTTCATAAATCAGTGGTATGGTATTTCAAGGAGCCTATCAGCTTGTGCTTGTAGCAAGGATTACAATATTTTTGCTATATGGAAATACAACAGCATTTTGCACTCCAAATTTTTATTAAGGCTAAACCAAATAAGATGTACGCACTGCAGTGCGGATATATGGGTGCGACGAATGCCAATCCGATAGACGAGTGTCGGATCTAGTTTAGCCTTATTCTTACAAATAAAATGAAAAGTGAAGAGAATTTGTCAGATACATGAGTCAGAAATATGCATTTTGTTTTGATTGTTGCTGGTTGAATTGTGATTATGTTTGATATTCGTGTTAGGTAGGCTAAAAATCTCTAGATATCTGTTTTTTGCCAAATTCACTATTTCATTTCACATCTATTTTTAAATGATAAAATTGATCACTGCTGAAATAGAATAAAAAGATACGCAAGTGCAGTTTTTTTTTTTTTTTTTTTGTACAGCTTTGCACATATTTCAAAATGTTTCCATGTGCAATCACAATATTTCCTGAAAAAGATATGATTTTTTTAAAAATCACCCGCAATATATGCTTAGAACTACTACAGTCGTTTAATTCTTGATTACTACTTTTCCATTATTGAAAAAATACAAATTTTCTTGAAAATTTATACTAAGCTCTGAAAGAGCAAGGCAAATAAAATCATAGGTAATTGTAAAATGTACTGTAACTCAAAGTAAATTTTTCCGTGAGATTGTGCATTTCAGAACTCACTTTTCAAACAGTAGATACTTTATTGTAAAATGGTAGTACGCAGAGTGGCAAAAACACTGCGACATAGTCGCGGACACAGAAAAACGGATTGCAGAGAGTTTTTGTCTGCACTAATAAAAAATATTGCCTGCAACTTTCGGACAGCCTTTGTCTGCAGTCATAAAAAAATTGTCTGCAATTTACAGACATTTTTTGCCCGAGACAATGCACTACCGAAGTATGAAGTCTGTTCCAAAAGCGCTAATTTCATTTAAAACTGCTCCAAAACGTCTCCTCTACTTCAAAATTCATTTATAAAAATTTCTGTATCAAAACTAAAACTAATACTTTTATTATTTATATTGTGTTGTGTCAAACATTGCTATAAAATATTTAATTGAATGAGTTCAACTTGTTTTTGTGTAATTATTTATACTATATTGTTGCACGAGATCACCACTGTTGTTAAGCTCCCCACTCACCCTAAGATTGCCACTATCAGCTTTCAGGCTTTTTGAGTATAAGTCATTTTCACCCCTAATTACATGCAAATTTTGCAGACAGATTATGAAATTTTAAAAGCCTGTCACAGAATGCTACAAAACTTTCTGACACTGGGGTAGTACATTAAGTTATCAGTTATCTAAGGATAAACAATCGGTATTTTATCATTTGATAAAATGTATAATAATGTGCAGAAAAAATATTTACCTTTAAAATATTTTTTAAGTGTAGATTAATAGAATATAAAGATTTTAAATATTAAAATACAAGGAGGAGGGGCCCATTAAACATGAGTGCCCTGGACCTCCAGATGAGTAAATCGGTCTCTGACCAGATGTGAAGTTGATAGAATTTTGCATGTAAAAAATTTTACGAACAAGAATGCAAAGGTTAAAAAATTTTCAGAACTTCACATTTAATGATTATTTGCCATAGTGAGTTTAAAACTTCTATTGTACCTTTTTTTTTTTTTTTTTTTTTTTTTGTGATTTCAAAAAAACTTTACAATGAAAACATCATTATAGCTTTTTCCTTTTTCATGGTGTCAGAGGACTATGTTGTAACTATTTGCTGGTGTTGGTGTAAAGACTAAGTCTGATTATCTACATGTAGAACTTAGGCCTGAGAGGCATGCTCGCCATGAGGAACTTTCTAAGGGAACCTAGCCCATATTTATGTAAGTTTCAGAGAAAACCATGGAAAACTCCTAACGACTAGGCTGATAAGTAAGTACGACCTGCATCTGAACCTAGCATCTTCCAGTCTACCAGCTTCAAGAACAGAATCTCTTGGCCACCAGTGGGGATGTACCTAACTATCTGCAGCTAATTACCTTACAGTTTTAAACACAATTTATGATTATATTTTTATAGTTTATACATCAGTTGCCTTTAATACATTTAATTTTCAAAATTGTTTTTAACAAATGTTTCAAAATATAGCATGTATCAGGTTCAGGGCTCAAAATTAAGTGGTCTGTTGGTCTGGGACAACAAAAATATTCAATGGACCAGCAAAATATAAATTCTTCTGGTCCATCAGATCAGTGAAGCTTTTCAATTTCATTTTTTACTTTTCTCTAAAACTGCCCATAAATCTGTCATAGAATAGTATATTATAACAACAGTAAGTGTACTTCTTTATAATTGTCAATATCACCTATTCTCTGCAATTTTTCATTTGATTTCTCCTTCATAACCTTTATTCACCTTTTAATTCTTAATAGTAAATATGTGACATTAAGCTCGTTTATTATATCTTAAATTTTTGATTTATATTCATTTGTATTGTTAATTAATTTACAAAAAATTATCACATTTGCCATGTAAATTTATTTTACATTGCAATTATTAAAATTTTAATAATTTTTTAATAATTTTAAAAATATAATACAATGGAAGAACAGACCAGTCAAAGTATGTACGGACCAGTGAAATATGAAAATTACAGGTCCTGCGGGCCAGTAACTTTACTTTCTTAATTTCTACCCCTGTGTATATATATATAGTTACTGAAAATAAATTATTCTAAAGTTTGCTGAAAAAAAAAAAAAAAAAGTAATTTTGTTTGGAATTGTTAAGCATCATATGGTAAGAAATACATTGGATGTCAAAGAAAATAGAAAGAAAAATTCTTCCATTGAAGGCAATCATATAAAAATTAAAGAGAATTTTTTCCCTTTATGCATTTTTAAGTACTGTACAGACAAATTCAATATCTATATATTCAACATCAACAATAGTCATTGGTTGCCTTTATACACTAAATGAAATAAGTATTAAAGGCACATCTGCTTTATAACTTGTTACATATATAAATTTTCTGAAATATAAAAACAACAACAATAAAAAATTGCTTTAGTTTGTTTATAGTCAGATTTTAGAACAATTCATGACCATTTTACAAAATTATATAGCTGATAGCAAGGCTGCCGGATTTTAGCCAGGCGATAAAAACCCGGATTTTTTTTTTTTTTTTAACTGCTTAAAAAGCCCGGCTAAAATTTAAAAAAAAAAAAAAAAACGGGTTTTTATTAATTTTTTTTTTCCCTCTTTTTCTTTTCTTTTTTTTAATATTAAAATAAAAGTGATACATCAGAGTATTAATCTAATTAAATTATTAATGTAATAAAAAATTGAATGAAATAGGAGAAAAAAACTACTCAATGCATAAAATTCTAAATTGCAAATATGGGAAAATAAAAAACACTTTTTATTAGAAAACTGATTCTATTCAATACAATTTAAATTATTAATAGATAATTGTAATTCAATAACACTTAAATAGGAAATAATAGGTACCAATCATTTGTATTAAAAGGGGACTTGGTGCTAGATAAATACACACGGGAAAAATAATCACTGTCTGTAACACCAAAAGAAATAATAAAATAGCAGACATCTGTTTCAGTAGCATTTAGCGTGCCATCATCAGTGCATAAAGAAAACAAACTGTTTCGTTTTCTTCTTTATTGTTAAACAAGATTTTGTCTTGCAGAAATATAGCCTTGTCTGTAAAATAAACTTTCTGGTATAAAACTGATTTTTCTGACCTGAGGATTTTCAGCAGAAAAATATGAAAATAAAAATAAAAAAATAAACCTTAGTTATCTAATGTCAACTTTTGCAAGACTTTCATTATTTGTTTTTCTGGAAATTGTTCACTGTAACTCTTTTAGAGAACTTGAGATTTAATTTTTCAGAGTTCAAATGAAAAGAAATAGTATGTCTCAGTCTTTATTCCCAATTTCCACATTCATTTAAGAGTTTTATTAGTTTCTAGATCACTAACCAATACAGTTCAAGTTCATTCTTAGATCAATACAATCCAATTATGTGGAAATGTGTGAAAGCCAAAATTAAATTTCCTCTCTTTCTGTATAAATGTGAGAAGAAACAAAAACAAAAATGTATATTAGTACTTATTTAGTATATATTATGATTATGGAAATATTTAATAAAAGGAAGAGAAGTACTTATAGCTCTAAATATAAAAATGAAAACTATGCAAACTAACAACTTGTATGCCCCCTGCCCCCCCCCCCCCCATTCATCAATAAATGACTTTATTTATGTTCATCATGTAACATTACATATATGATAGTAATTATTCTAATTATAATGAGAAACGCCTTTATATACTAAATTATTTTTATCACACTGTTAACTTTTTTTTTTTTACCTAAAATGACATCAGTAACATTAATTAGCATGCAGCATACGCAAGTAAAAAAAGCCAATAAAGACCAGGTTTTATTAAAAAAGGCCGGTCTTATTTAATAAAAGCTGGCCAGTTTGGTCTTTTTTTTTTTTAAAGGCTGGCTTTTTTGCAACCCTGGCTGATATCACACAAATTAAGTTTTACAAATGGTATCATGTTTAATTTTAATTAATTTTAGATTCACTCTAGCAAGGTGCATTAATAATGAAAAGTTTGCAATCAGCATCTAAAACTTTTTTTTCCCCAAAAAAAATAACTATTACGGGAATTGTTTTATCTGATTCCTCTTTTTCTTTTGTTAGTTGCATCCTGGTTTATAGCACAAGAAGTCTACAACAGAGAATATGAGCCACAAAAGAAACCTTAAAAATTATACTCAAGACAGATTTTTTTTTTTTTTTTTTTTTTACATCCTGATTTATAGCAAGAAATCTAAAACTTAGGACATGACCCTGTAAAGAAACCTTACAAATTATATTAGAGATAGCTATTTCTTTTTCCCATCTGACTGTTTTTTGGGTATACTAGTACATAAACTATAAATATATGTATATTTTTTTATTAGATAGCATAGCAGCTATCTAATTAAAAAAAAATAGATAGCTCACACACATATTTTTTCTCCCCCCCCCCCCCCCAAAAAAAAAAAAAAAAAAAAAAAGAAGTTGATAAATGGTTATTTATCAACTTCAGTGGATATTCTACCTTTAAAGACCAGTAATAATAATAATAATAACAGCAATAATAATAAAGTGCTTTGAAAGCGTAATTTAATAAAAGGAAAATTAAATGATTAGTAAAAAATTAATTTTAATGTGACAACAAGGGAAATTAAGTAGGTTCAGTCTTGATGAAACTACAAAGCTATTATCCCAGTAGCAGAATTTTCTGTATCTGTATGCAGCAAAATTTATCTGAGATCCGGGAATGTCGGATAAAGTCTAGTATCACAAAATGTATTAACAATTCATAAAACATGTAAAATTTGCAACTACAAAGAAAATTAATTAAGAATATACAACAAATACAGTAATCCAGATATATATAATGTAAGTTATATTTGTATTTTTTAACTTGACATTTATTTTTGAGACGTTAAATTAATCTGCAGAGCTTAAAAAAAAACTGCAGCACTCGCTGCCATGCTGCACTGTTTCTGCTACTAGGGCTATTATTTTCATAAACTCGACTGAAAAATATATTTTTAAGAAGATATAGATGGAAGAAAGAATAACCAATTAGTACTATAACCACAAAGAAATATGAATACTCTATCTGCACATAGTAAAAAATGTGATTATGGTAACTAAAGTAGTGACTAGAATATGAACAATAAATAAAAACTATTATTTAATTTAACGAAAAATTTCTGAAATTGAACAAACTTTGTCAAATAATTTTTGTTGAAAAGAAAAAAATCAGAATAATATTAAAGCAGTTACCAAAATATACACTGCATTGGTAAAATGTTATGTTTAAAATTATTGTTAATTTGTTTTTAAATGTCTGTATCATAATGTAATCACGCAAACTCCACACACCAAGAAGTAATCTAAATAGGACAAAAATTAATTAATACGATGTATGTGCATATTAAAAAGTAATTATTAAAATTTAAAAGAGTTGGATCATTTATTCAAGATATACAGTTCCACACAGCAAGCAAATCAACAAGGTGTTCACCCACCACTGCCACTTTCACAAGCTCAGTGACCACTTGCCACCTTGCCAAATGCAAATAAAATTGAAAAGTGGTGACAAAAATTCCATTTTTGCAAAATTATTAGTAAATGATTATTCTTGTGCCGAATGTCTAAAAAGAAAAAAAAAATACTATTACAAAAAATTTTTAATTTAAAAAAAAAAACTGTTGTGTAACAGCTACATAACTTCCATTACCCACTATTATACAGACAGGTGGGTGACAAAATAATGTGAACACTTTCGCTTTTTTATGTTTTGTTAAAAATCTTGAAAAGTTCTTTACGAATCATCTTGAAACTTTGTTAGTGTAAAAAACATGTTATACCTCATATTTTTCAGTAAAAGTTGTGTCATGAAAAGGAAAAGGGGACCAGCAAAAAATTAAATAAAAATCAATATGTTTTGGATCACCTTGTAAAATGTAATGCTTTAAATGTGTTTTGGCTGTAGCATGCGATTATGAAAATTTTTTCATTATCTGTATAAATTTTTATGAGGCTACCATATATATTAATGGAGATATAACGATTTCTTTAAAAAAAAATTTCAAAAACAATTTCCACTTTTTTAATTATAACACGCAGGGTATTAGGCCCAGTGCAAAGCCATTTTCAGGAAATATAGCATACTACATTAGACACAGCATACAGCCATCAGAATTTTAAAAAATGTTAAATATCTTACGAAATATGAACACTTTTACTAAATAATTTCAAACTACACATGCATAAGCTTTATAAAAATTTCATTTGCATAATTTAACAGCCAAAGTTGTTGAGCAACTTATATGAAAACCCCAAACGAATATCATGTAAATTCAAAACATTACGAGAGATAGAATGAACAGAATTTCAGTTCTCTCAGAATAAAAGCTAAACTATAAGGGGTTTTACTCGCATTTTTATTTTGATTCAATTAATGCCCAATGATATTACAGTGTTTTCGTGGATGAAACCCCCTAACATCTTTCATTTTTCTGCGAAAAACTTAAATTCTGTTTATTTTATCTCTTGTAATGTTTTCAATTTACATGATATTTGTTTGGGGTTTTCATATATGTTTCTCAATATCTTTGGCTACTAAATTATGCAAATGAAATTTTTACAAAGTTTGCGCATGCATAGTTAAAAATTATTTAGAAAAAGTGCTCGTATTTTGTAAGATAGTTAGCATTTTTTCATTCTGATTGCTGTATGCTGTGTCTAATGTAGTATGCTATAATTCCTGACAATGGCTTTGCACTGGGTCTAATACCCTGTGTGTTATAATTAAAAAAATGGAAATTGTTTTTGCAATTTTTTAAAGAAACTGTTATATCTCCATGAATATATGTAGTAGCCTCATAAAATTTTATACAGTTAACGAGAAAAGTTTTCATAATCACATGCTACAGCAAAAACGCATTTAAGGCATTGCATTTTACAGGGTGATCCAAAACATTTTGATTTTTGTTTAATTTTTTACTGGTCCCCTTTTCCTTTTCGTGACAACTTTTACTGAAAAATATGAGGTGCAGCATGTTCTTTTGACTAACAAAGTTTCAAGATGATTCCTAAAGAACTTTTCAAGATATCTGACAAAACGTAAAAAAGCGAAAGTGTTCACATTATTTTGTCACCCATCTGTATATATGCACTTTTAGAGATAATGTAATCAGAAGACAAAAACTGACCTAACGATTTTCTAAACAAGAGAAAACTGATACATGTGTAAAGACATATAGAGTTTACATGTAGTTTTTTTTTTTTTGTTGTTGTTGTTGTTTTGTCCTTCAGTGTATACAGTTTTTGAAATAATAATTTAAAAGATGCCTACCAATTTATATCTTAAACAAATGTAGAGTTTAGACGCTAGCTTACTTCGAATAGTTTGAGGTTACATTACATAATAATAAAGATTTTTTTTTTCTTTTGTGTATCTGTTCCTGTAATGTAAATGAACTATAAGTCAGGGTTTAAAAAAAAAAAAACATGTTTTTTTTATATTAAACCTAGAATAACACTATTGGGCAAGGTTGGCAAGTTTCTACCGGGGCAGTTAAAACCGCTGGTTATAACTGGTTAAAAATGGCACGGCAAAAACTAGTTTCTGCTAATAAGTGGCAATAATTGGCAGAAACTACGGAAAATTGCTAATAAGAACTTAAATCTGGAATAATCAATAAAATTAATTTAAATATTTTATTTGTAAACAATTAAATCTAAAGATTACAATTACAATTCATAGAAACGTAAAATTTCAAGATGATTATATTGCCTGTATTATAAATATAACTAGCATCTTTAATTTTGAAGACTCACTTTCTTTCACTCTAAAATTTTTATACGGTAATTTTGTACTCAACATATTTAAATAAAAATTCAACAACATGCAATAGTAAGTTGTTAAAAGTACTTAGAAAAAAAATTAAATCTACAAAAAATGGATTAATTTCAAAATTATAATTAACTTTGCCTTACATTAAAATCCTTTAAAAATTGAGCTAATATATTTCGGCTTCCAAACGGGGCCATTTTCAGTCGTCATGTCTGAAGATGGCCCTGTTTGGGAGCCGAAATATATTAGCTCAATTTCTAAAGGATTTTAATGTAAGGTAAAGTTAATTATAATTCTACAAAAAAATTTAGAATATTTTTACAAGTTACATTTACAGCATTAGTTACATTAAATAAATAATACAATACAATAAATAAATTTTCTACTGTATGGAATATGGATATAGAAATGATTCCTGTGAAGCACAAAAAATTATATAGAAATAAATTTTAATGACTATGTTACACAATCAGTTCATGTTATAGAAATAATAAAATTATCATCCAGATACACATTTGTCACTTTTTCAACTGAGCATGCGAATTGCTGTAATTGCTCTAATGTTGCTAAAATGCAAACTGCTCTAATTGTATATAGAAAATCATGCAACAATATTGTACTTACCAAAAAAATTATTATTACATTATTCATTATAAATATCAAAATTATCCACAATATTTTGATTTATTCTAAATAAAATGTATTTAGAAGTTCAGTATACTATTTATAAAGTCTCGGATAATGTCATGAAATGGGTTTTTGCCATTTATTGCCAGTTTCAACTGATTATAACCACTTTTTGCCACCGGCAGGGCAGAAACTACTTTCTGCCAGCAGAAAACCAGCCCTGCTATTGGGTTTCAATTTTAAGTTTATTTCAAAAGAGAACAGTTTTAGACTTAAAAAAAAAAAAAAAAAACTTATAAAATAATAGCAATAGTAACTAATTAAAAATTAAATGATGGTTTGGTCTAAACTGAGGAATAAAAGTAAAATGTTCATTTTATTCAGTATTTTATCATAATTTTGAATTTAATTTTAATTTTTTATTATTCAGTTATTTGCGTAAAATTAAAACTAGTAAAAAAAACAAGACATTTTAATCCTTCCATGTACGATTTTCAAAGTAATACATATATATATATATATGCAAAAAAACTATTTTTAAATTTTTGTTAATATTGATACTGACATGTTGTGTATTCACATTTGAAAACTTATTTAATAAAAGAATACAAAACAAAGTTATCACTGCCTGCCATTCTACACTTGCACATCAGGAGTCAATCCAGGTTTTAATTTTTTAGGCTCATTTTTTGCAGTGGAGGTGGTGGTGTTGGAAGGGGGGGGGAATCCTGTAAACCTTTCATTTTATTAGTTCATTGAATCAAGCTATAGGTAATCATTAAAAAATAATTCTAGAAACTCAGAAAATTTTTATAAAATGATCATTTTTATAGAACTAAATCTTTTGAAAAGGCTGTTTCTTATGAATTTGAAGTTTATGAGCAGCAACAAAAGAACCCCTTTTTTTGCCTGTATCGAACCTTACAAGACCAATATATTATATTTGTTAGTTATGTTTAATATTTGTTGTTAAATCCTTAGAATTTTAGACAAATTATTACTTTTTTTTACATCATGATTTACAAATACAAAAGTGACTTGCAATTTTTTTCATTTATTCTCATCTTTCCTTTTTCAAAACAGTTTCCGTTCAAAACAGATATTGCAAATAGATGATTGAAATGAAAGAAATTTTTCATACACTGAAATTGAAATTATTTTTAAAAACTCCATTTTTTTTTTTTTTTCGGGGGGGGGGAGAGAGAGTACGTGGCCAGGTCCAAAACCCTGCTATGAGTCCTACACTCATAAAAATCTTTTCAAATTTTGAGGCAGTAACATATAACATACCTATCAATTTTTAAATCAACTGTATACAGTGTTTTGATGCTATCACATCTCTAATAATTTGGCTCCACAAACCATAATGATAAAGAATTTCTTTTTGTGTCCCCACAAAATATTTTAGGTTCTAGACTCCACAAAATCTATAAAGTTTGTGCGACAGTGACTTATAACGTGTCTACCAACTTTTAGCTCAGTTGTATAAAGCATTTTGATGCTACCACAATTCTAATAACTTGTGTCTATTGAGCATAATAACAAAGAATTTCTTCTTGTGCTCCTGTAAAAACTTTAGGTTCTAGACTCATCAAAATCTATACAGTTTGTGCAACATGCCTACCAATTTTTAACATAATCAAATAAGGTATATATTTAGATACTATCACACTTTAATTAATTTCAGTCCGTAGGCTACAATGATGAAGAATTTTTCTTTGTGTCCCAGTAAAAAATCTGTAATTATGATGGTGACATATAACCTACCTATCAATTTTCAAATTAATCAAATAAGGCATTTAGATACTATCACACTTTAAATGATTGGAGCCCAAAGGCCATAATGGTAAAGAATTTTTCTTTGTGTCTCTGCAAAAAATATATGTGCTAAATTTATCATAATCTATACATTTTGCAGGGCTCGAAATTAACACTGGTCCGGGACCACAAAAATATTCAATGGTCCAGCAAAATATAAATTCTAATGGTACACCAGACCAGTGAAGCTTTTAAATTCTTTTACTTTTTACTTTTCTCTAAAACTGCTTAATCTGTTACAGAATAGTATGTTATAACAACAAAAACAACAATAGTAAATGAATGTACTTTATTATAATTGTCAATATCACCTATTCTTTGTAATTTTTCATTTATTTTTCACTTTAATAACTTTTTTTTAACTTTTAATACTTAACCCATTTTAGGCCAAGCATAGAAATATTATAAAATGTGGTATTATTTTCATTGAAATATGTTTAAATTACATTCATTAAGACGCAAAAAAAATTTTTTGCATGAAAAATATTTTATTTAAGAAATAAAATAATGCATATTTGAATAAAAATTTTAAATAAAAAATTCTAAGTTTTCTATGGCATTTGTTTTATTTTTATTTTATTTACAGAACTTGCAGCTTTAATCCATTATAAAAACATATGATTATTCTTAGGTGGAATAATTATACATTTTCAAAAAGACGAATTTGTCAAAAATTGTTTCAAGTTAGAAAACTAGTGTATTTTGAAAATTTCTCAACAGAAAATGTTTACTCCAATTGAATTACTAATATTTTATAGATGTCTTCAGAACCCTTAAAAATAGCAGAAAAAATTAAAATTAGTGAAAAATGTATATATCACAGTGTTAATAAAAAATTATTTATTGAAATGGTGCGTTTATGCACCTTTGGCCAAAAATGGGTTAATATAATACTTTTATGGTAAATATTTGACATTTAGCTTGCATATTAAAGCATAAATTTTCGATTTATGTAAGACTTTATTTGTATTCTTTAATTTATTAACAAAAAATAATTATCATATTTGTACGTAAATTTATTTTGTTTTACAAATTTCTGAATATATTTAAAAATATAATAGCATGAGTGAACGAACCAGTGCAAGTATGTAATGGACTAGTGGTGATATCTTAAAATTACTGGATGTGTGGACTATTGACTTAATTATCTTAATTTCTAACCCTGGTTTTAGCATTTTAACATAGTTAAAAGTGTTCAGCTCAATCGGTCCAACTGTTTAGGTTTAGATGTCACTGTATTCACTCACATACATACATATACACAACACACATGCATACATCACTGTAAAAATAGCAAAAATGAACTCAGGATACAGATACACCGAAATCTCATAAATGAATTTTTTCATGATGATAACTTTCCTTGCATACAATGTATCAGAAAGTAAAAAAAAAAAAAAAAAAAAAAACCTGAAAGTTGGCAATGAATGCATCTTCCTTCTCAAATGATGACTAATGGGTAAACAGAGGAAGAACACAAATGTGATACATTTCTACAATAAAAACCAATAAATAGAACAAAATTTGAATGGAAGTTATGCTATAGAAATTCTTCTCCCTCTCATTTATAGAGCAGCAAGCAGTACAGTTTTAATATGCTGGAACTCCCAACTATTCAACCACTGGCTGTCAAAATTTCAGCATATTTGAATGTTGGGACAAAAGGCATTTTTTATTTGAAAATACATAAAAATCATTTAACTCCTTGGTACAATAGCTTTTATGTCTTACAGTATTTTAAAATACACATTGAAAGAAATTAATAATTAAATAAAAAATCCATTATCAATTCACCATGATTTCTTCTAGTATAACAGGGAATTTAAGAAAAACTGTGAAGCTACTACTTAAGCATAAGTAATGAAATAGAACGGGTAACTAAATTACCAAATAAGATTTACCAGTCAAAAGATAAAGGAAAACCAAGGGAAAAAACTAAGAATGATAAAAAGGGAGAAAATTTGGAAAATCTTTTACTCTTTGCAGGAAAAATAGAAAGAATGAAAGATGAAGAATTACTTGGATATATAAGTATAAATTAAAACATTAAACCTGAAAAACAAACATACACATCACAAGATCGGAACAGAAGAGCTGCCATTTAGAAAAATAGAAATGAAGAGAGTAGAAAACCTAGAAAGAAGAAAATGTATTAGGATATACAAAAGAAAATCAATAAAAACTGAGTCAAAACGAGATAATGAAAGACAAAGGATGAAAGAGAAATGGGCAAATATAAATTACTAACATTTATTACACATAAGAACATTAATTAAATTCCTAATTATTATTATTATTTTTTTTTTTCCTTTCAGATTATGCACCATTATTTAAATAAGACAAAGTACTGCATAGTTTAAATAAAAACTAACTGATTGGATACAAGTTACAGAATTTAAGAACTTTATTAAAAGACTTCCTATGATAATTTTACAGTAAAAATTGGTCTATTTCAAATTTTCTGAAGAAATGAAAGGTGATTAAATTACATTATGCACAAAAGATAAGTATTTTGATAAAATTAAAAATGTTTAGACAATTTTTTTATAATATTCCTTTAAATTTGAAAGATAATGTACATTTCAAAATGTTTTAATTTCAAACATTAGCAGATATTTTTAGGAAGGCCTCATTCAATTAAAAAATAAAATAAAATAGAAAGAAAGAAAGAAAAAAGAGGAATATTATTTAAAATATATATATATATATATATATATATATATATATATATATATAAGGGACCGTGTTGCCACTTGAATTTAGAAAAGTAAAATCCAAATGCTAATACGATGTTACACACTGATGTCATTTTTCACTCAGGGTTGGGTTTCTTCCGGAAGAAACTGGAAGAAACCGGAAGAAACCAACAAAAAGATAAAACAGATGTTCAAAATTGAAACACATTAACTGTATATTAACTCAAAGCATAATATAGTGTCAAATCAAAACTAATTCAATAATTATTAAAAATATTATTTTTAGAAAAATAACTTTAAATATATACAGGTGATGTGTTCTTACTACTTTATTGGTAGGGTATTTTTTAACAATTTCTACCATTTCTGAAAAAAAGAAATCCCTACAAGTTTTTTAAGTATAAAAATGCGTAATTTTATATGTGGAGAAAAAAAATGTAATTAATTAAAGATTAGCTATTTTTTATATGTACTAGCATTCATATTTCAATGCTAACTTTTAAAGACTGATATTTTTAGAATATTTTGCATATATACTATCTCATATTATTATATATTATATGTTCAAGTAGTACAGTACAAGTGATAATACTTATGGAATTTAGACAAAATATTTATTCACTTAAAAAAAAAAAATCTTTGTATGGCCTCTAAGCTGGTAACAAATGGATTGTATCAATAAGTCCAAATACTTTTAAACTCCTCTGCAAGTTCTCCAGGATAAAAAAAAGAAAATTTCTATATTTTCTATTCATCTATTCTAAGTTGAGAAACAGATTGCAGTATTGAACTGCTAAAAAACTTTTCATTTGTTATACTGTATCTATGGCAATAAAAAAGAGTTTTTTGATGGCATTTTGTGATACAATTAATTATTGCATACCCGTTCCCTTAATTAACTGAATGTTAATTAAAAGCTCTTTTATTAGAAAGTAAGCAAGTGATCCTTACTATTTACTACCAGTTAAAGAAACAAAATTGTTTAAATTATAAAACTTTATTCTGATTAAATTGAAATTGATTTCTTTAATGGATTTTGAGTATTTTAGAGAGTGATCTAATCTTGGCTAAAAATCTCAAGTAATTACTAATTTAGTATATATAATTAATAATTAGATTTTTATAGGCAAAATAAAGTTTGCTTTAAGTTATTTACATAAAAAATGCATCCATTGTATCTTACAAAGCTGCAACTTATTACTATATGATAATTTTTAAAGAAAATCAGTTTCTTCCATTTGGAAGAAACCTATTTCTTCCAGCCGGTTTTTTCCACCTTGGAAGAAACTTGCCAACCCTGTCACTTTTCTACAGGTGGGAGTTTGGCACTTAATATTTTATCTACAAAAGTATATTTATGTGTAGTTGGCAAATATACATACCGGGTGATTCAAAATAGATGATACAGTGATTATCTTGTAAACTAATAAGGATATAAGCATACTTCCAATTACAAAATTGGTGCAAATTAAGACTAGATTTCAAATATGGCAATTTTTTTGTACAAGGGGCTGTATAATATTAAAAGAAGAAATTTAATTTTTATATGGTCCCTCCTATCATATGACTTATATTTAGAGAAATACTCTCCTCGCTCTAAGGAGAGGAAAAAAAAAAAATCCTCTTTCTAAGTGAAAATCTCGCTGAGTTATTACAATTTGAAAATGATGACATACCACTTTATTTTCAATTCTGGCATGCATTTTTCGACGCCAAAGTACTCACCTTAGGGGGTTATCTATGAGATGATAAAAATTTAAAAAAAGATCCATTATTTTAATAGCAACTAAAAACATTCAAACACATGAAATCAACAGTTTTAAGAACTTAATGTAAATTTATATTATTCTGTATCATTAAAAAATTTAACAGTTGAATTTCTTAGGGGGCACCTGCAAATTAAAACACATTAAGAGAGGAAAAATATTAAAAGATTAGCAAAATTGAGTGAAATTTTCACAGTTTGTTTCTTTTCACACTTTCCAACATGGTTGAAAAGTTTTAATGACTTTGCCTGTTTAACACTTTCCAATAAGGTTGAAAAGTGTTAATGGTTTTGGTTTGTCTGTCTGTCCAGTGTCCATCCGTCTTTCTGTCTGCCCCTGCTCTATCTCCCATGAATATTCGTGGAATTTCTTGAAACTGATATATGTTATTTGAGTTCACTATCAGATGTTCCTTATTGAAAATGGAGTGAATACTTCTGCTAACTTGTGTACAGGGACACCCAAAAATATTCCAAAGCATTGTGTTCCATGAGAGGTATTTCTATAAACCATATTTTAATACTTTTAATTTACATAAATATTAATAAAATTGAAATATGTTATTCAAGTTCACTAACGAATATTTTCTATAGAAAATGGAGGAGATACCACCACTGGTTTGTATACAGGGACACCTGAAAGTATTCCAAAGCATTGCGTTCTATGAGAGATATTTCTATAAACGAAATTTTAATTACTTTGCATAAATCTTAAGGAAATTGAAATATGTTATTCATATGCACAAAAGAATGCTTTCTATAGTGTATAGTATGATTAGCATTAGATTTACAGGGCACTCAAAAATATTCAGTTATGTTAAGGGTTATTATTGGAAATTTGTTGAAATTGCATTTTTGTTTACATTAAGCATTTTTAATACTTTCTAACAATTTTTAACTGTGAATATGAGTTCAATTTGCATATTTGTCTGTCTGACTATCCATCTGCCCGCCCCCCCACCATCCGCAAATATTTTCAGAATTTTTAAAAATTATACAATATACTCCAAATCAGCAGCGCCGACTTTGAAAAATTTCTGGGGGGGCTCGAACCAAGGCCGTAGCCAGGATTATTTTTTGAGGGTGGGGGGCATCACATTTCTAATACAAGGTCATCAAATATGGTGTAATAATGTACACACGCTTACCCAAGGAAAAGAACATATGCACACACAAACAACAGCCTGATTAACACAGGGGCACGTGCCAGGGGCTCTGAGTAGCAAAGGGCCCCAAAACTGGACCTGAAAATGCCATCATAATCTTTGCCATTTAGTTTATGTAAATCGAATTTATATGGCAGTAACTTTTGTAAAAATAGTTATATTACTTTGCATCGATGTTTCTAAAAACTTTTGCTCCTCATGCACAAACCATAAGTGATTGGGATTCCCGTAGCACAGTAAAGGGAATCATCTTCCTCTGAACTCACCCCCCGTGCCCCATACAGAGACTTTCAGCCTCTCTTGTTTTTCTTTCTTTTTTTCTTAGTCGATTTATGTCCATTTTCAATTGCAACAACCTTACTTTACAGCTATGATTTTGGTAAAAAACTAAATAAGAAATAGAGGAAAGAATTTCTTGTTTAATAGAGAATCAGTATTCAAAATTTCTGGGGGGGCTGATCCCTTACAGAAAATTTTCTGGGGGGGCTCGAGCCCTCGAGCCCCCACATAGTCGGCGCCACTGCTCCAAATATAAATGAATATTTCCTAATTACTAATTAAATATAAATAAATGGCCATACACCTATTCAAGAAGAAGATGAGAGAGTCTTTAGTGTTAGAACCAGTCAAGACAACAAACACCTACAAGGAAATTTGCACTTAGGATGGTACGGGCCCGTACCGAAATGTTTTGCAGCATATTTCCAAGTATGGCCATTAATGTAGGTCATTCATATATTATTTTACATTGAATAAAAAATCTACAGAAATAAATATTATTTTTACCTTTAATATAATCATCAAATACATTGAGACTGTTTAAGTTTTGGCTTTAAAATACTATTTGTCTATTAATTTTTCAGGATAGAATTCCTTTGAAGAGAATCCATTTGATAAATATCATACTATTTAAACTTTCTTGTTGTAAATTCGAACATAGTTTGCTTTAGATAGTGTTTATGATGCTTGAATCTTGTTTAACACAAAGATGTTGACATGGAAAGTATCAGTATAGTAGTAAGAAGAATTATCAAATATGGAAATTTATCTTTCACGGAAAAACATCTTTCAAAAACAGAAATAATTGTTAAATTTTTCAGAAAACATTAAACTCATACTATTCATTCAATACATCAGCAATGTTATCTTTTGTACAAAGACAAGAAGGAGGGAGGAATAACAAAAATATACATAAAAAATATTGAAAATGCATGAAATTTTTTTTTTGTCAATCTGCCGTAACTGGTCACTAATGGATATTTATAGTCACCCTGAGTTTGTCGGACAGTGGTTATATATTATTATTAATTAATTAATTATAATTACTTTTTAAATTAAAAAATCTTCAAAAATTCTTTTCATTGAGGTGCCAAAGTGTAAAGGGTGAAACTTGAAAAGGGTTGTGTTGTTCTAATTTTATTTTTCCACTTTTCCTAATTTTTTTCCATTTTTGCCTGTTTTTTTTCCACTTTTTACCGTTGTCCTAGCAAAAACCCAACCCTGTTATTTTGTCATGCAGTTATTTTATTCTTTTACAGAAATGCATTAAAAATTGAAATATCTTCTACAACAATGATCATTTGGATGATAGATTGGCTACAATATCTTTTGCAGATGATTACTTCTTTTTAAACTGAATGCTGCAATACAATAAAATTATACTTTTAAAAAATTAAAGAACATTTTTTTTTTTGAAATGTGAACTAATAAATAATTTAGAATTAAACAAAAACCATTTTTAAAAAATCTCCCCTGACTGGGCTTGAACGTTAGAGCTTTAGGTTCGCAGCCCGGAGTTTTACCTCACAGCCAGAGCGTTCATGATCATGTAGGGAAAGTCTTTTTGTTACAATATAGATTTTTTGTTTGCTCCCAGAGCAGTTACAAACATACATACAGGTGAAGCTAATAAAAGCGTGTTAAAAACAATGTGACTTTTTTTTTTTTTTTTTCCAAACTACTGTAAATACATTTCTATTTGGTGGATTACTTTAATAATATCTTAGAGAAAACTATGTGCTGATGATTGGACAAAATACATAAAAGTCCAAATACTCAGTTAAAGGTAGAGTCCTGAATTTTAAATCAACCAAAACCCGGCAAAAAACATTTTAATCTGCCCAAACCTGAAATAGAGAATTTTTACAAACCGTATCTAATCTCTTTATACTTGAACCCAACTTATTTTCACCAAAACCCGAATCTAAATGAAAATTAATAATTCATCTAAAAATCATATTTAAGTTATAAAATAAAGTAAATTTTCATTGTCACAAAGTCATTAAATCATTTTAGTAAGAATTAAAAATGTAATTAATAATACACTTTAAAAATTTGAAAAATGGATTAATAATAATTTTTAACTCTTTATGTGTCTTGTGTATACTTCAAATATACAGAAATAGGCTTCAAGTTTAGTGTTTTAGTTTACTGTTTAATGCTTATCACACACATATACACACACAAAAAATATTAAAATTATACAGTAGACAGTGGCATCACATGAATTTATAAGAGGGCAAACTTAACACTCAAAAAGTTTTGGTATATTTTAGAATTCAATTTTATTCTATTGGTTGTTTGGTAGATTGAGATGATTAAGCTAGCCTATATTTAAGCATCTGCAATAACAAATAGCTTAATTTAATGCCTTAATTTAAGCTAAGGCATTTTATTTAGAAAAATTATACAGTTTGTACCTAACCAATCTGAATCAGAAAAACTTACAGTCAAATCAACCTAGGTTTTTATTTACTAGAAAAGTTAGAACCAAATTGACCCATACATTGATTGTGTCGGCTTGATTCTCATTGGCTTTAGAATATTTTATTTGACAAATTAGATACTCATCAAAATTGTATACTGATATAGTAGTTTTAAAGCGTAATTATAATTTTTAAAAATAAGTTTTTCCAGGAGAGGGCAAGTGCCACTCCTTGCGCTTATATATCGATGCTCATGACAGCCCCAGAGACAGAAAGTTTTGTAACTGTCTGCGACGGGCTTTTAAAATTACATAATCAGTCTGCAAAATTTGCGTGTAATCAGGGGTGAAAATGGCTACACTCAAAACGCCTGAAAGCTGGAGCTTAACAATGGTGATGATCTCGTGCAGCAATACACAAATACAATTTTACTACAGAATAATATAGTATAAACAATTATACAAAAATAAGTTGAACTCATTCAATTAAATATTTTATAGCAATGTTTGACACAACACAATATAAATAATAAAAGTATTACTAATACAATAATTTAGTAATGAGGTAACCACTATAATTAATATTACAATAAACACATATTAATGCTTCACATTTTCTAAAACCAAAAAGTCACTGGATGCATGAAACCTATAGGCTATAGGGGGCTCTAGAGTTCCTACCAGAGAGCGTCTAAGACAATATACATCGGTAGCACATTGTCGCAGACGAAAAATGTCTATTAATTGCAGACAATTTTTTTATGGCTGTAGATAAAGACTGCCCGAAAGTTGTGGGCAATTTTTTTTATTAATGCTGAAAGACTGTCCGAAAGTTGTGGAATTTTTTTTTCATTAGTGCAAACAAAATCTGTCTGCAAGCTGTTTTTCTGTGTCCGCGACTATGTTGCTGTGTAGCGGTGTTTGTGCCACTGGGATGACAGCTGACTATTAAACATACATTCTCATCTAAATCTACATTTCAATAACGTTTTAAAAACATCTGCAAGAAAAAAAAAGCATTAATTATCAGCTTTAGTTCACAGTCTATTTCAAAAGGATGAGTAATCAAAATTGATGAATCCCACATCTGGTTATTCTGAGAGAGGGAATCTGATTTCACAGCCTATATTCTAAATAATAATAATAATTTGATCTTTCTTTGTAAATTGTTTCAGTCGGATATCGATGTATATTTTGCTAAAATAAATTGAGTAAGCATATAATAAATTAAGGGTAAATATAGCAAACAAATTTCTGTTTATTTCGGTAAAATTTTTTAAAAAGATGTTCTCAAATCCACCTGACTCGTTGAAAACTAAACCCGACTTGCAGTAAAAAAAATCTAGTGAACCTGACCTGAACCCAACTTGCACAAAAAATAAATCAGTCAATAGTCAATCCAACTCACAAGATAAATTTTAGTTGACCCGACCGAACCATTCGTTTTCAAAATTGCTCATTACCAAAAGGATATTTTTAAATTCCGTTTTCAAATTTAAATATAAAAAATTCACAACCCCAGTAGCAGATACAGTGCAGCACAGCAGTGAGCACTGCACATTAATTTTAATAAGAAACGAGAAGCTTAAAAATTTAAATATTATTTCTATTTCAATAAATTACAATACTTGTTACATTATTCTTGATTAATTTTCTTTGTAATTCAAATTTTAGATATTTTATGAATTGGTAATACTTCTTGTGATATGAGACGTTGTCCGTCATTCCTGAATCACAGAATCGTTTTGTTTTGCTGCAGATACAGAAAATTCTGCTACTGGGTTCACAACCATAAAACTGATTAACCTTTTAAAAAAAAAAAAAAAAAAAATTATTATTATTATTATTCCATTTTGACACAATAACATGGAAAAAGTGCACTTAGTACATTTTTCGCACTTTAGAACTTTAAAATGAAACATTAAAGTTTTAAAAAAATTATTTTTGAAAAACGGGTATCAATTTAATGATTGTGAATTTTTGAAATATGATTGCGGAATTAAAAAAAATACATTAGGTAATGAGTAATTTTTAAAACAAATTTCTCCATAGAATAACATAGGACAAGGTTGCCATCAAATTTAGGTGAAGTATTGCCTTAAGAAAGAAAAAAAGTATATGGAACTTTTTATTTTATACATCTTTAAACTAGTAACTTGCTAAGCCAATTGGATTACTTATCATTGATGGAACATATAAATGAACATGAACAGGTAAAAAATTCATACGAAGGTAGCACTAGTAACCAGGGTTGGCAAACTTGTGAAATTTTGCTTTTCCAATAACTTGCGAAATTTTCAAAGTAGCATGTTTCTAGTTACTGATGTTCATTCCGACATCAAAACTCATATTTTAAAACTGGTCTCACATTTTTTCAGTAAAAATTTTCAATTTAATGCACGTTTTAAGTGAAATTTTGCCCTATTCTCCCATGTTAAGAAAATTATAAATTTTTAATAACTTACGAAGTTTTTTTAATTCGAATGTTGCAAATGAATAGGGTTCTTGCCAGTGTTGAAAGTAATATTTTAAAACTGATCTGACTTCTCTGCGACAATTTGTTCTTGAGATATCATGTGCACAGACTAACATACTAACAGACACCCTACAGACGGACACCATACAAATTTTGTCATTTTCAGATTCCTCACACATGAAAACGTATAAAAAAGTAAAAAAAAAAAAAAAAAAAAACTAGGTCAAAAATTTTCACGATTACCTAGGTTCCCCATACCTACAGTATGATGGGGAACTAAAAAAATTTAAATGATATGTATTGTACTTAAGAATTTAAATTCTTTTATTTTATCAGTTATTGTCATTAAGAATATTTATTTTGAATAAGCATACATTAAAATAAAATATAGCTTAATCTTACTAATTAACACTATTTTAATATTAGAATCAAACCAATTTTTATTTCTAAGATAAATATAAGATTAATTATTAATTAGTAGTTTAATATAATTAGGTGTATTACAACTAATATGCTAAATAATATATATGTAACATTGCAATGCAAATGTATTCAAACAAAAACCCAAGTGGGTTGGGTTTTTCTAGAAAAACCCGGGGTTTTGCCAACCATGCTAGTGACATGACAATGGGTTGGGGACAAAATCTTGCGGGACAAAATATCGCGAGGACAAAATATCGCCGGCGTAAATGAATACAAAGCAAAAATGGGTTGGTAATTAATTAGTAATGTTGTATAAAATTTCATGACAACACATACCTTAGTCAGAGCACTGACATTCTGACAAACCTACAATAAATTTTTTTATAAATTTTACTTATAATAGTTTAAAAACTATATTTATTAACTTTTGTCAAGATTAGTCATAATGAATTCAATCGTGTTTATCAATTTAAAAATTTTTAATTCAAGTTTGTGAACAGTGTTCAGCTTTAATGTCAGCAGCGATGTACACGATTTTTAAAATGTATTTTAAATAGTGAAAAGCAAAAGATAAAATAACTTAAAAATAAACATAGAAAAAATAATGAAATTCAACTCTATGATTTATTTAATTATTTATTTTAATTAATTAATTAATATATATAAGGCCCTGTGGCCCCTGCCAGAGATCACACGTGACACAAAATCAAACTGTCAAGTAGATCATACTATTTTTTTGATGCGATATTTTGTCCCACGATATTATGTCCGGATCCCCATGACAATCACACCTAATGGATTAATTATATATATATATATATTTTAACTTCTTAACATGTTAGTAAACATGACCTTCAAAAGCAAAAATGTATGGGGACAATGAATAACTCTCAGAGAAAAGCTTTTACAAATAAATCCCTGTGGAATCATGGTCTTAGACTGACTAAGAACATGATTCAACAAGGATTTATTTAACAAAACAGTATTAAGTGTACCTTTTTTATATAGGAATCAGGGCCCACTTTACCATTAGGCGAACCTAAGCGGTCGCTTAGGGCCGCAGAAAAAGGCCAGCCAAAAAATTAAAACACTGCCTAAATTTTAAGGGGGGGGGGAAATAGATGGAAGAAAAGCGAAAATCATAAACCAATTTTTTTTTTCTCTTTTAAGGAATATTACGTGTATATTCAATTGTAAATTTAAAGTAGCCTTCTTTAAGGATTTAATTTTGTATAAAAACACCTTAACCATTTCAAGGACAAGGAAATTTCGCTCATTTAAAATAAACTACCACCAGAATTTACAAAAAAGTCTAAAATAGAAGAAATAAATGAAGAATTTTCTTTATGTTATTAAAGTGTAACTTTGTAAAAATTTTTCAAGATGAATTTTTGCAGTTGGGAATTAAAATTAGGTCCTCTGGTTAAGGTACTAAAGTGCTGATTTTTAATAAATATGTGCTTTGATTTGTATTGTGATGATGAATGAAAGCTAGATCTTTTCAAATTGAACGGGGAAAATGATGAGGAGGGGCTGGATTATTTATAATTTTAATCCGAACAATTTGGTTTTAGACCTAAACATTACACCACCTATCAGAATAACAGAATTTATTCACGATAGTTTTATTAAATCCAAAAAATTCGAAGTCCTTTTCTTGACATCACTAACGCGGACAGTTTCGCATGGCGGCCTTATTTTTAAACTCATTCAGCTTAAAATTCCAACTTCTTACTATATCAAATTCATACATCATAATCAAAAATAAGAAAATAGAATATGAACTAAGGATATGAAAAGAAAAAAAAAAAAAAAAAAACTATTAAATTTATAAGTATCGAAATGAAAAATTCCTGAAAGTTTTGTACATTTGCGAAAAAATAATTTCGTAAACAAGTCAGAAAATAGTCATATTTCAAAAAGGTCTTTAAGAATAGATTTAAAATACGTAAAATATATAAATTAAGATTTAAAAAAAAAAAAAAGAGTAAATTTAAATTACATAAGGGCGATCTTTTCTCGCCTATGGTGTCTAGAAAATCTGTTTCATGCGTTGACTTTAGATAGTCTTTTCTGCAAAAAGCTTTATCTTCAAACAGAAAAATTAAACGCTACTTTGATTCGCATCACAGGCCCACCAGTGGCCGAGCATTTCTGCGCTCAAAGCTTGGTAGATGGGAAGTGCCCGGTTCGATCCCAGGTTGCGTTCATTAACCTAGCCGTTCAGAATTTTCCATGGTTTTCTCCGAAACTCGCGTAAATACGGGGTAGAACCCCTTAGAACGAACCCCTCGGAGGGCATTCTACTTATATTCCTCGGACCTTAGCGTAGTCAGTCGGTCTTAAACCATACCTATTGATTCGTATCACTATATCTAAATAAGAATATCTAATTATGTCGCGCGTTTATGAATGAAAAGGCTTCGTAATTGTGTTTGAAAGTGATTAGTTTGCAATTAATAATAGCCAACACAAAATTTCATCTGATAAATCAGTCCACTTAGAAATGAATTAATAAAAATTTTATTTCACATATACAGGGTGGGCGGAAAGTAACTCCCTATTTTGAATTTGGAATAGCTATTGATGTTATGTATAGATTCCAATGAAAGTTACCTTGTTTTTGTAGACTGTAGTGTGGCATTATTTGTAATATTTTATTCCTTTTTCATATCTCTAATATATGGCAATGGCTTCATGAGTGATTCACTAGACGCTGGATAGGCCGCCCGAGGCTCCACAGAATGGCCTGCGCGTAATCCAGACCTCACCCCATGCAGTTACCTTTTATGGGGGTGGCTTAAGTAAGAAGTGTGCCGCAGCAAACCTCAAACTCTTGGTAACCTTGAGAACAAAATCCATGAAGTTATAAAAAGGTGCTCCTGATGAGTTCTTGCGGAAGACCGTAGCAAACATACCTGTTGTTTAAGACAGTGTATAGAAAATTCTGGGGCACACATCGAATTGTAACTTTTGTAATTATCACGCCACACAATAAACTAAATGTGTACAAAAAATTGCCTTCATACCTACATCCGTTTAGGGAAAAAAAAATTATTTTCAGTAAGGAGTTACTTTCCGCCCACCCTGTACATTAAGGAAAAGGTTCAAGCAAAAAAGAAGAGGAAAGCATTTTTAACACTTTTCAATAAAGTTTTAAAATGTTGATGACTTCGGTGTGTCAGCACGGCCATAGCTAATTTTCTCTATTTAAAATGGTAGAAATAGGATAACTAGCCTGTGTACAGGGACACAAAAAAGAAAGATAGTTAATTGCTTTCTACGAGCTGCATTTTTATAAATCACATTTAAAAATTTTTGTACTGCAAAAGTCATTAAAATTTAGATTTATTATTCATATGATTAAAAAAAAAAAAAAAAAAAAAAAAAATCTATAGAATATGGTATGTTTAGCAGTATGATTTACAGGCTCACGCAAAAACACATTATAAGTGCTTAAAAGCTATAATTGGAAATTGCTAGAAGTGCATTTCCGCTTGTGTTAAGGTTTTTTAACACTTTTCAACAATTTCTGGAGTGATTATGAATTCAGCTAGTTTGTCTGTCTGTCTGTATTTTTTTCCGTTGTGTAATAACATAGACAAAGTACGTTAAAGCTTAAACGATGCAACAAGTACATACAGTTGGAAAATATTAATAGTCTATGCGAACCAAATGATTTTTTGTTCTTGTTTAAAAAAAGAAAGGAATTCTTGTTAGCTGGTTTAATGTAAAATGTAAAATTATCATTCATTATGGAAGGATTAAAAATATAATAAAAATTACTAATTAAAAAAAATAATAATAATAATAAATAAATAAATAAATAACAGTAATATTTTAATAATATTATTATTCACTCTGGAACTTTTTCAGCGGTAAAAATTTAGCAACTTGATAAATTCACTCTGTTTTGTGATGCGATGCCGCAATCTGATAGCTAAACAATGGTGAAGGAATGACGGATTTCAAATTAACTTTTCTTCTGGCCATGCAAAAGTGTTCTTTTTCATTCCATTGTAATGGTTTTTACTCAAATTTTCGGCCAAACAGTTTAAGATACAAGCTGTGCGCAGGCCCACCTTATCCATTGGGCTAACTGGGCTGCAGCCCAAGGGCGCCTGATGTTCGAGGGCGCCTGATGTTCAAAAACGACGTTCACTTTTTTTTTTTTTTTTTTTTTTTAATTTTTTAAAACATATTTTATTTATTGATGCCGGCTTAACGGTGGCTGCCCCCCCCCCCCCAACAATCAATATCTTTTAGCCCTGTTCGTTTGAAACTAAATGCATTCTCACTCTCCCTCTCTCTCGATAGTTTTTTCCAATTATAGACGGCACAGCGGCTGAGAATTGCGGAAGAAGTTATCTGAGTTTTAACAGACTGATTGTACCGTGAACAATCCTAAAATCCGTGAGAAAAAGAGAAATGGGATTCAGATACCATCAACAGGGCAGTCTTTGTATAGCCTGAGGCCTGAGAGAGGATAGACTGTGATACTTTTTTCTTTATCTTTTCTTAAAAGCTCTGACCATTGGCGGCATATGGTTATGGGAAGGGAATGGAGATCAAATGTTTTCTTTTGAGGTGATTGTTCAAAACAGCATCCAAAACACCAAAATGTCACCTTTTTTATTTTTTATTTTGTTACTCTAGGAAATGTGAATAAATCCATTAAGAAATTGAGAATGCTGTTAAATTACAATATTGCTATTTACACATTTCTTATTAATATAAATATCTTTGTACTTATGTATGTCGGTTAGTACATTAATTCGGCACTGTGCAATTTATATAAAGAAAATTAATCTTGTGTAAGTAAAAGCGAAGGGTTCAATAATAATTATAAACAGACCTTTAGAAGTTTTAGGGGATTTTACAATTAACATTACTTTATTGAACGAATACTTATGGTGCATTATTTTAAGGCTTTTTAAATTGGGGAAAAAATAATTATTATGTTGGAAAAGGCAAAAAGTCCTAAAAATTATAGTACTTAAGCTGATTAAATACTACTTTAATACGTACATGCTATATGCTCGCTGCTTTCTTTAATAAAATCTTTAATAAAACAACGTTGATTACAGGCTCTCTCAATAAGCTTTCAATCTCAACGTTTTAAATGAAATTGGTTTGCAATCTTAGTATAAATTTAAAAAAAAAAAGTGAACATGGTAAGCGAGAAAGTTCCTTTCTGAAAGGGGAAAAGAACTTTAAAAATTATTTATTATTATAATAATAATAATAATCAAAATTAATAGCATGAAGATTCAACATTTCAAAATTTGATTTTGGAGTAAAATTAACATTAATAGTGAAACGTGCATAGGTAATGATTTACATTTTTTAAAAGTATTTTCTGAAGGTTCCATTCTTGCTAATTCAGTTTAGAGAGAAGTATTACAAAATTAATAAATATTGCTAATACTTTGAGGGGCAAGCAAATCTTCTCATTTAAAAGAAAAGCCACCAGAATTCAACAACAATAATTACAAGAGAAGCAATAAATGGAGCTATTCCTCTAAATCATAAAAGAAAAATTTTATTAAATATATATATATGTGTGTGTGTGTATCCGGAACCAGTTTTTGCAGTTGAGAATTAAAATTTACGTTTACACCGCGAAAACGGTGACCCTGAAAGGGTTAATTAGGAAAGCTTAAAATTATGAAATTCATAATTATGTGACATAAATTAATCTGTGAAAGTTTTTTCCCTCTTTCATAAAACTACTAACACGCGAACGATAATTAAACACAACTGTTTTATTTTCAGATTTTATTATGTATTAAATTTTCAGAGTGTGATAAATAATTTTTTTATTTTTGAATTTACGATTCTATATAATCAAACATGTATAAAATTAATATCAGTTGTAGATATACGTACCTTGTTCTTTACATTTACCCTTTTGATTACCTTTGTATTTATTTATTATTTAAAACTAATAATCGTAATTTCAATTTTTAAGATTTACGTTAAATAATTTCAGATATCTTACTCAAAAATTGTGCTAATCACAATTTAACGCCATAATTCTTTTTTATACAATAACTTATTAAACTTGTAAATGAAAAAAGAAAAAATGTTGGTTAGAATAGGATGTCAAAGAAGGAGACGCTAAATGTTTAATTAAAAAAAAAGTAATCTCTTTAAAATAAATAATCTTGACTTGCGGAGTTTAAACTATTAAGCAGATGAAAAACGTTACTGAGTTAATTTGAAGCATAAATAAAAAAGTGTTCTTGAAATGAAGACGATTCATATTATAACAAATAAAGTTTATTTTTTTGGATGATTCAATGTAGATGACAATAAATAAAATATCAGCACTTAAATATAGAACAACATTACTTGTAACATCAGCTGGTGACTACATGCATCAAAACAACTTTTTATCACAGAAGAAAAAAAACATATCTATTGAAGACTTGTCAAACACATAACAAAATATATTTTTACTTTACTCATTATAGAAGATTAAATTTAGATTATAATTGCCATTTACTGTTTATAATTAAGAGACCAGCTCCTAAAGAAAAGGGAAAAAGAAATGAAGCACTCACAATGAGTAAAACGATCTTTTTATATGTGCCAGACAAATTAATATGCATAAGCATAACGTTAAATAAACAGTTAAATCAATTGAATCCATAAAAAAAAAATGACTGGTCAAAACAGAATGACGTCATCGTCATACGAACGGAATCGAACGAAAACAATTAGTTATGAATTCTTTTTTACTTAGTGAAGTGAATGTGAAAGTTTGTTTACATTTTATGCCACGGAAGCTAATTTACTGAAGACTATAAAATAAGTGATTTTTGATTAAATGACAGGAAGATGAATTAAATGAAGTTAAAAGTTAAGTAAGTTATCAAAAATATTTTAATAAAAGTCTTTTCAAAAATTATTTATAATTTGATTTATATAATAGAACATTGTGTTTCAATATAACTTAATTAATGAAATATTGATCTAAATAAATGTTATAAAGTTTAATATATAATAAATTATTTAAACCAAGACAATAAATGGCAAGAACTTTTATAGAAAAACCTATAGCTGTTATTCCTAACAAATCCCCCCCTCTTGACATTTATAATCTCAACATTTATAAGAGGTAAGGAATAAAACAAACAGCTTAAATTATGCCTTAGGCACAAAAAGTTCCTTAAAATAATCTTCTCTCTAAAACAAGCCCTAAAAAAAACAGAAAATTTTTTCTTTGAATTCACAAAAGTCCTCGATATATACATAGGTATCAGGGCCGAAACTAGAGGGGGGCGAGCGGGGCTTTTACCCCGGGCGCCAGACGGAGAAGGGCGCCGAAAAAGGCTGGCTTGTTGCCTTATTTACACATTTAAAAAAAAAATTTCAAAGTTTAAAAAAAATAAATACATAAAAAGGAAGAAAGAAAGAAAAAGAATGAAAAAGTCAAATTCTTTTACTCAGGGCAATTTGAACAAAGAAAAAAAAAGTAGAAAGAAGATTAATATATAACAGAATTCATTTACAAGGAAAAGCATAGTGGATAGAGTGTTCTCCAAGACTCTTTTAAGGTTAGTGAGTGTGGTAAAATATTCTCGCAATCGAAGAAGAGTAATTTACAAGTGGTCCCTGACTTTCAGCCAAGGTTTTTAAAAAGTAAATGGTTGGAAAATACATAGTATATTTGATTAAACTTCAGAAGACTCTTTAGAAATTATGATTCATAAGAAAGCAAAAAACAAATTTTTTTTTTTTTCTCAGGGCGCCGTCGTGACTATTAAAATATTAAAACAAGTATGTAAAAATAAGGCCATAATGTTATAAAACAATCCAGTGCACTAAAAATAAAAGGGCAAAAAGAATGCAAAATAACTAGTTAACAATTGAGTTAGGAGCTATCATTCACAAGGCTCAGCAAGTCCCTATCAAAGTACTATGACAACTAAAGCCAACCACTACCTCCTAACATGTATAATTATAAATATTACAATGAAATAAAATGTGTGTATTTTTACTATACTTTTTACTTCTTTATTCAAAGCATAAGGAAGTATTATGAAACCAATTTGCGAAATGGATTTTGTGTATCGCATAGCTCATAAACGAATAGTCATAGAGAGTTGCAAATTTATATTTGGAATTATTATTTATCAATTTTGGTCTTGACGTGAACTCCCGCTTTTGTGATATCTACGAATTTATTCGATTTTTTGTGACGTCTGTGTGTACGTATGTGTATGTGTGTGTATCTCGTATAACTCAAAAACAAGTAAACGTAGAACGTTGCAATTTCACATCCAAGTTTTTTTACAACAGTTGTTGTGCATCTCTCATTTTGGTGTTTCTGTGACCTTTCCCTTTTGGAATATCCATGAATATTATATCCATGATGACCGAAAATACAAATTTTTTTGCAATTATAATATATAACTTTCCGTCATACAGATTTTAGCAGAAATTAATATTAGTGTGAATATTGATAGTTACAAAATTTGTTGACGTTCTTGAACGTAGAAAGTAATTCGTAAAGACTTGTAGGTTCTAGATGAATGCATTTTATTTAATGAATATTCTGGAAACAGCCGAATAAAAGTCAATAATCAATGATTATTCTTGAAGCAATCGAATAAACCAGTTTTTTGTACTCATGAACAGCCTACACCACAGAACAGGAATTTTACTAATTTAGAACAATGACCAAATGCTTAAAGTTCTTAGAGATGTACGCTCAGCTTCCATTTCAAACAGAAACTGAACTTATCCAGTCTTGCTGGTGATTTATAGAATTTTTGAGATAGTTCTACTCTAGAAACTAATGAATTAACCAGGAAAATTTTACAAGTCAGTTTCTATTGAAGTTAGATCTTCTAAACTTTTGCTACCCTAAATTACAATTTTTCGCCAAAATTGGGTGTCAAATTGCCAAGTCTTTCGCCAAGTCGCAAAATTTGCCGCTAATGCCCATTTCCGTGGAAGTGAAGAAATCTACCATCTATTTCCCTTTTAACTGTAATACCGTGTATAAAGTAATACGTAAAGAAATAGGCTCTTATCAACAATAATTATAGTAATGACTCTTTCCTTTTTATATTCTCTTTAGTGATTTGTAGAACTTTTGATGAAGTTAGTTCTGTGCAATGCAAGAAAACAGTAGATCATGCCAGCTTTCAAATTTCGGCAATATTAAGCCACTTTTTTTCATCAAAATTAATGCCAGGTTACCAACTTTCTCGCCAAAGCATTCACTCTGCGACAAGTTTTCACCTAACATTGGTGATGAATTTAGTGACATCAAGAGATTAGCGATCAAATTTGTCAGAAAATAGTTCAGGATTGCCAAAATCAGCAAGCTCTTTCTCAGTTTTATCGGAGTTAAATTTTTCTATATATTATGCATTGTTTCTCGCAGCTAATTGTTTGTCAAAGAGTGCAAAAGTAGGCTATCTGCACAGAAGCGAATTCTGTTGAACTCTAAGCTATGCATTTGCCTATGAGAGATTCTGTAAAAAGCTGTAGAATATTATTTCTGAACAAACGATATTCTTATTTTGTGGTGTATATAATCCTATTACCATGAAGTTAGTGGTTCCAAGAATATTCATAGACTAGAACCTGCCTTTCTATTTTATTTCCTGAAAATGATTTTAAAAAAGATTATCTACAAATGGCACTGCTCTGCATGAAAATCGGCCCCAACACCATTTTTGCAAATTCTTGTGTAAAATGACCTCCTGAATACGATTATGACGCCCATTTTGCCCTATCACCCACCATTATTTGGGGATGCTCCCCTATTTTTATCGTTTTCCGGTATTCTTATGGCTATAAATCTGATTTGAAAGGGGTGAAGGATTGTTTTAACTGTTAAATGTCTTTTGAGGGGCTACAGAAATGAAAAATTCTAAAACATGAACATTTACAGCAATGGGAAAATTTAGGGGGAGGAGGGGGATTTGCCACTGAAATTACAAATTACATTTTTTATATTTTATTAATCGATTATTACTATTATTTATTATAAATTATATATTTTTTTTATTTCAAAGTATTAAAATAATTCGTTTCCATTCTCCAAATCAAATTTATGGCCATAAAACTACCAAACAGTAACAGAAAGGGTGGCGTCCCGAGAAAACGGTGGGTGATTGGAGAAAATGGGGGGGGGGGGTCATATTCGGATTCAGGAGATCATTTTACATGAGAATCAGCAGAAATGGTATCAGGGCTCGATTTTTTTTTTTTTTTTTTTTTTTTTTTTGCAGCGCAGTGTATTTAGACAGCTAACGGTTAGTTCGCACTTGATGGATATGAGTAGTTTTTAGATACTTGTTCATATCTATTAATTTATGCATCTTAATTATATTAAAAACTTAAATATTTGTCTGTTTATTTCTCTGCTGTACAGTTGGTGTTGTAACAACTATAATATTCAAAATATCATTTTAAATTCTCTCAAAATGATGATATTTTCAGTTTTAAAAGTAATAGAATATGAAATTTACATTCACTTGTTTTAGAATTGTCATTTATAAATACCATTAATTTAAGAGAGAGGGGGAAAAAAATATATATATATCATTAAACCAGTAAAAATAAATAAATAAAAATAATAACTGTAGCTTAATTTAAATCTTTCTCTATAATACGCTTTTCTTCTTTTTTTCCCCTAAAATAATGCTTTCACAACTTCAATTTTTTTTTTTTTTTTTTTTTTCAAGAAATATTATAAAGGTATAAAATATACACGTTAAAATAAAAATCTAAAAATCGTAATAAAAATCGGCTGTAATAAAAAGCTCTACTTGTGTTTGTACATTTTTACGCCTTCGCCTGGCGAAGTGTCATGCTAAGTTTTTCGACACGAAACACATGTTGCGATTCTGTTTTGTTTTGTAAACTCTGTTTTTCATAACAAGCATATAATGTATAAAGTTTGTTAAATTACGTCCTGGAGATGCTGAGATATAGCTATAAGACGTGGCATAAAAGTGCTGCAAGTCGAGCGATATATATATCAAAAACTAGACATCACCAGTTTATGTCAGAATTCAACTGCACACTAGGTTTCATGGAATTCCGAACATGTAGTTCATAAATTAGCTACAGTATTTGTGTCCCATACAGGCACACACACACATCCGTTAAATATAATCATAATACATTTCAAAACAGGCATGAGAATTTTCCACGGATCCGCGATTTTCCGCTTTTTTGTGATTTTCGTTAATTTCACGGTTTTTTATTTTGTTAAAATCAAACTCCAATAACGATCAGTGTTCAAATGCTCCATGAAAAACTTTCGATTGTCAATCTTTTTCCATCCAAAATATAAATGTCAATATTCCTTTTAAACATGCTTTATCAGATTCTATAACATATAAAAGAACAGAATTATTCAATATTTCTCACTCACGTAATTTTTTTTGTCTCCCTCCCCCCTCCCCTTTTTCCTCTCTAACCATTGCCGATCAAACATTCTGCGGGAAGCCTTTTATTTTTGAATATTTATCCATCCACAATATTAATTTTAAACTTATTTTATGATATTCTAGAACCCATAAAGATAAAGAAGTGGAATCGTGTTTAATATTTCTCTCATGAACTACTTCTTATCCCCCCCCCCCCTTTCCCATTTTCCACCACCAGCCAATGATTAAATGTTAGATTCTTACCTAACGTTTTTTCTTTTCTTTTTTTTTAATAATACATGGTTTATCGTGTTGATGTGCCTTATTCTTTTAGTTTAATTTGTCACTTTTAAAATATTTTGTATAGTTTTTTCCTGTGAGCATTATTTTTCATTTGAAATAAATTTTATGAACGTACAAATGTATAGTTTTCCCCGTGCGTGTTTCCTCTTTTTTTAATTTTCTGCACTCTCATGCCTGTCAAAATCTGTAAATTTATCAAAAATTTGAATTAAATTCAATATTTACTTCTTATGAATGCAGTTGAAAATAAAGTAGCCATAAAAACTTTGTAAAATTTCCTTTGAAATTTTAATTTCTGGTTGGAGATCTGTGTGTGTGTGTGTGTGTGTGAAGGGGGGGGGGGCGCCAAAATCTCTCCTTGCCCCGGGTGAAAAAAATCCTAGTTTCGGCCCTGATAGGTATACAAATCAAGGAAAATAATGACCACATCATTCAGCTTTAAAGTTAAATAATTACATTCTCTAACTGCAAAAAAAAAAAAAAAAAAATATATATATATATAAATTAAATACAAAACAATTCACAGAAAGTTACTTTCATCATATATACAATACAAATAATCAATTACATTCACTCGCACATGCTGGGGCCCCAGTCTTTCAAACACTCATACAGAAAGAACTTTTCAAAAAATTAGAAAAATATATAAAGAATGTACAAACAAAATATTTAACTCCAGGCATTGAATGGGACCTAATGACATTTCCAATTCAAACATAATAAAACTAGGACTTACAAAATTAAAAAGTTTAACATGCCCGTGAACAGATCCTTTTGAAAATATAAATCTCCCAAAAGACAAACCAGAGAGACATCTGACAAATTACAATGGCACCCTCTACGAGACGTTACCGAGGGCTGTTCTGCCTCACTAAAATCTATCTCTCAAAAGACATATCCTCAATTAGATGGGAAAGTTAATTATTCAATACCTGGAAAGACTCAAAAAATATATATATTAAATACAAGAATTTTATAAAACAATGTACTAACAATTCTGTAAAACAATGTACAAACAATAAATTACAATATTATTTTTTATGTACAAAAAGATTCATAATAAACTTTTCAAGATTGTTTCTGGACTGGGGTTTTGTGAAAGGATCACTAAGGTTAGATTTACTTTTAATGTATTTAAGATCAAATAATTGTTTATAAACCAAATCTCTAACAAAAAATAACTTTACATCTATGTGTTTGCTTCTATAGTTCTCTATTGGAGATTTTACAAAGTCTATAGTGGCCATATTGTCAACAAATAAAATTGATTTTTCCTTTTGACCAAAAACTAAATTTTTATGATAACATTCTTCAAGTATTCTATCAAACCATATTAACTCTTTAGAGGCTTCAGTCATTGCCACGAACTCAGCTTCCATTGTGGAAAGACTGACGCTCTTTTCCTTAAATGTTCTCCATTCAATTGGAGACCTACCTAAAAGAATTAACTGTCCCCCCATAGAAGTTATGTCATCACGGTTTGCAGCAAAATCTGCATCAGAATAAACTAGGAATTGAATATTATTGCAAGTTAAGTCCAATTTTAATTCACGAGTACAATTGACATATCCAAGTAGTTTTAAGAGACCATTCCAATGATTAAGTCCAGGATCTGACTGAAACTGACTAAAAATATTAGTAGCATAACTTATATCTGGACGAGTTCTGTTAGCAAGAAAAGACAAACATCCCAAAATATTTCTATAGGGGTAATTCAACATTTCTTTAAGTTCATCATTTGTTTTAGGAGAATCTCTCTTAGAATAAACTGAAGTTTTACATATAGGAAGTGAAGAAATAGGGAAATTAAAATTTTTATACCTTTCACATACTTCTTTAATATAACTCTCTTGATGTATGTAAAGTTTTCCATCAACTTCCATAAACTCAACTCCTAGCAATTTTTTAGTTTTACCTAAGACTTTAATATCAAAATTAGAACTTAATAACTTTAACAATTTATCTGAAATTTCTTTACATTTACAAAATAAAACAAAATCATCAACATATAAAATTAGAACTGCATTTGAATCAAATATGTACACACAATTACAACTCTCCAACTTTACAAAACCAATATTTAACAAAACCTTATGGATTTCATAAAACCATTCCCTGCCACTCTGATGCAGGCCATATAACGCTTTATTCAATTTACAAACTCTATTTTCTTGACCTTTAACTACAAAACCTGGAGGTTGTAACATGTAAACATCTCTATTCAAACTAGCATAAAGATATGCACCAGTCACGTCACATTGGGTATGAATCCATTTATTATAAGAAACAAGAAGAGAAAAGAAAAATCTAACTAAACTAAAATTGACAACAGGGGAAAAAGTTTCATCAAAAGATTCACCCTTTATTTGAGTGTAACCCTGTGCCACTAAACGAGCCTTAAATCTAACAATTTTTCCAGTCTCATCCTTCTTTACTGTATATACCCAACGACAACCTACTGGATTAACATCTTTAGGAGGATCAACCAAATTCCAGACTTGTCTAGCTTTCATAGTATCCATTTCACTCTCCATAGCACTTAACCAGTCAGGATAATTATCAGACTTTAATGCTTGTTTGTAAGTTTTAGGAATAGACACTTTATCTAGTCAGCTAGACTCGCTTAATTGGGATACAATCTCCTCATTATCCACTTCATCAAGATCAGAAACAGGACCCTCATAATCATTTTCTCCTCGAAAATCAAATAATTCAGGTTCAAATAAAAGTTTATTTTTATCACAGTAAGTTTGCACTTCATTTAATGAACGCAAACGCTGTGTTTTTCCTTCCTGAAAATAATAAATGTCTCTTCTGGAATGATCACTACGCATTTTGGGCTTCCTTAACCAAACTACCTTTTTCAGTTCTGAACTTATAGGAGGACTAGGTAAACAATCATGGGAATTATCAGAAGGATAAAAATCGACTTTAGCTTCCTCCCTGTGTTCACTTGGAATAGTAACTTCACTATAATTCTGTATCTCAGAAAAAGGATTGGTGCCCATCACGACTCCATTGCGCTTAGTTTTAAAAGTTACATTCTCATCAAATGAGACATTTATCGTTTCGACCACCTTTCCAGAATCGGGCATCCATATTCTATAACCCTTAGTTCTATATGCATAACCTATAAGGTATCCAATTTTTGCCTTTGCTTCAAGCTTATTGCGAAGCTGACGAGGAACACCTACATATGCAAGAACACCGAAAGGTTTTAGATGCCTTACTGAAGGTTTGCGGCCAAAGAAAAGTTCAAAAGGAGTCTGCTTCCGATCAGAATGACATACCCTATTCCAGGTATATGTAAAGTGAGACATAGCATCAGGCCAAAAACTAGCATGCAAACCTGAATCATCTAATAAAGTCCTAGCACCATCTGCAACAGTTTGGTTATACCTTTCTACAATGCCATTCTGTTCTGGAGAATAGATATTGGTAAGTTCATGTGTAATTCCCTTTTCAGAGAAATATTTCTTAAGGTTATTTCCCAAAAATTCCCCCCCATTATCAGTTCTAATACATTTTACTTTAGAGTTCAGAATATTTTCAACTCTATTTATATGCTTTTGTAAAACATTACAAGCTTCTGATTTTTCTCTGAGGGGATAAAGGGAAACCTTTCTAGAATAATCATCTATGATTGAAAAAAAATATCTTTCTCCGTCACGTCCATTTACTGGACTAGGACCCCATATATCTGCATATAACAGTTCTAAAGGATGTTTGGATCTAATGACATTCAAAGGTTTAAAGGAAACTCGCTTATTTTTGTTAAGTTTACATGTCTCACAATTAAATTTACATTTACTTAACTCAGGATGACCAATGACATTATTTTCTTTAAAGGTACGAAATAAAGATGAAATACCTATATGTGCAAATCTACAATGCCATAATTTATGTTGGTCCTCAACTGAAGTATCAGCTACAAAAGCAATTCTATTTACAGGTTTCTTAGTTAATTTTGGATAAACATAATATATTCCATTTTTAAGATAAGCTTTAAATAACAGACTATTACCCTGTGTCACTTTCACTACACCCCCAGATCCAGAAAAACAGCCTCCCATGAGGTCAACACGTGGGCCAGAAATGAGATTTCGCCTAAGCTTAGGACTATACATGACCTCTTTAAATTCCACAGTTCTTTTTCCAAATTTTAATATAACAGTCCCTTTACCTTCTATCGGAAATTCGATATCATCAATGGCAATAGCCATTTTTTCAGAAACCAATGGTTTGTAATCTACAAAGAAATCTTTATGCTTACAGAAATGATGTGTCGTGGCAGTATCGAAACACCAATCTGTTTCACTACTATCTTTCTCAGTTAAACAAGCATTAACATAAGAAATAAAAGGTTTTGACTTACAGTTTTTATGTCTAGTACCTCTATGAAACCTTGACCCTCTGGAATGTCCACTTCTAATGTTATTTCTCCCTCTAAACACAGAACTTTGTCCTGATGAAGGAGATCTCATAGGAGAAGGACTTCTACTGGAGGGAAAACTTGAATTTGGTCTTGAAGATGATCTTTCTCTTGGTCGATCCATACAACGTTGATTAAATCTCGGTACATCTGATTTTGAAGAAGACAAATTTTTAAACTGATTATTTTTAAATGGACATTGATTTCTGTAATGACGATCACTTCCACAGCAATAGCACACACCACTTTTCTTTCTTATAGTAGATTGAGCCTGTATATTACACACATCCTGATTTCTCACTCGTTGTCGAACTTCCTCAGCTATAATCTCCTGAACTACTTCTTTAAATTTAAAATCAGTGTCCTTCCATCTTAATACTGATTGAACAGAAGTGTCAAAATTTGAAGGCAAAAACTTAAGAAATTGATAAACCGCGTACTTTTCTGAAAAAGAAGAATCAATCTCTTTAATTTGATTAAATAATCGGTTAACTCTTGAAGAAAACAATGAAATTGTTTCATCAGGTTGGATTCTTGCCTCACAAAATTTATTAAATATTTCCATATGATATGAACGATTGTCAGGTCTGAAATTCTTTAATAATTCTTTCCATAATGTAACTGGATCTTCAAAATTTTCAACAAGTTTTCTATACTGTGGTTGAATGTTTAAATAAATTATAGAAATTGCTGTATTACACCTATTTTTAAAATCAAAAACTTGTTTCTCAAATTCAATAGTTGACTCTTTTTCTTTTAAAACAGGCAATTTCTCAGTCTCATTTACAATGGACCACAGTCCCCTCTCCATTAGGAGGAATTTCACATCCTGTGACCATCCATCATAATTAGATTCACTTAATTTCTCAATTTGATAATTGCTAGCCATAATTTATCAAAAAAAAAAAATTTAATTTTTATATAAAACAGCAAAAAAAACTCAAATAAGTTATAAACATTAAATTTATAATCGCTCCCCCCCGTCAATAACGATCGTAATTTTTATATATACTTCATAACTTTACTGAAGACATAACTTCAACTCTTCATGAAAGTAGCAAGAATTTCAAAAAAAAGTCACAAGAGCTAAATATACTTCATAAATATAAAAGTTTCTGCAATATATCATAATCAAAAACAATGTCACTGCCTTTATTTGAACTCAACTGCTTCATTTTATATCTTAAATAATCAAAAAATGAAATTCTTGAAGGTAAAAACTAAGTTCAATAACAATGTGACACATTAAATAGAGAATAGACATCTTGCAGAAAGAAAAAAAAAATTAGCTCACTTCATTATCATATTTAAATACGATCCATCCTTCACGGGAGAAACGAAAACAAAATAAGAAAAACCACAAAAGATAAAAAGTACTTTGATTCATGAACTTGACCAGTGGCGGATTTAAGGGGGGGGGCTAGGGGGCTGAAGCCCCCCCCAAAACACTGACATTCACTATTGAATATTGCAATTGTAAATTTTTTATTGGTCTAGAATAACACTTTGAAAAATCTCAGCCCCCCCCAAAAGTCAAGTTCTGGATCCGCCACTGAACTTGACCTATATTCACCATCTTCAGAGCCTCCTTAAGTAGATGCCTAGCGAGTCGCTCGAAAACTTGGCAACAGTACAAGAAGAACATAGCCAGTAGATGGCGCTTGATACCGTACGTAAAGTTATGTTTATTTCCCGCGAGCGCGATGCAATTGAGCTTCAATTGAGTTCTGGTTTATGTTTTATTAATTTAACAAATGTGAGAGTTTTTTTTTTTTTTTTATAATATGGTGTATTGCGTCGTTCCATTTTATAAATCAGACAGTAGCCGTGAAAATATATGTTTCCACGAAATACCAAGCAATGCAATTCAGCGTAAATTTGCTTCCAAATATTTCCAGACAAGGTATGTAAACTTCATAAATAATTAATGCAATATTGCCAACCCTCCGGATTTTTGAATATCAATAATATTTTTCACAAAAAACATTATTTTTCTTTATTATCGTAAATTGTGTGATTAAGACGAAGATAAATTTAAAAGAAATTACGATATAAAAATTCGAAGGGTTGACACCTCTCTGTTAGTAAGTTAGATTTAACAAATAAAAATAGTTATGCTTATTACAAAATGAAATAAAATTTTTATTTATTGATGTAGGAATACAGAAAAATAACTTGTTCTTAGTTACTTTCAAGTCACTCTATATTGGAGTATTTTGTAGTTTTTTTCATAAAATGAATAAAACTATAAAATACTCCAATATAGGAACAAGATTGATTTATATTTTTTTAATACCACTGTTTTTTAAAGACTTGTGTAAATGCGTATAAAAATTTGATTATTTCAGTTAAATCGAAACAAAAGTGTTGGGAATCTTGAAAAGAAAAAATAGAAAATTTTTATTTCTACTTTTGTTCTTTTTAAAAATATTAAGTTTTAAGATTCAAAACATTACTTTTATTAACCTTTTACCACAGAAATGGAATATGGAATTAAAAATTCATGTAAAAATTAAATATCATGAGTACTGATTTGAAAAATTATCAGAAAAATGAAAAATATCCCCACATCCATACACTCACATATATATACACACAAACACATATACTGGCTAAATATAAATCAGGGGAAAACTCGATATCGAATTTTTTGGACCGAACACAATACTTTCATTACCTACGGTAGTAGGGTAATGGAAGTAAAATTATTTCAAGGATGTTATTAATTTGTCCTTAAATTTGCCAATCTTTATCAAATTTTTCAATTTGAAACCTAATATGAGTTTTAAAATACAATTGTGAATTTTCTGCATTTGTTTGTTTTTAAGTTTTTCTGATAATAAATATGCATATAAATCAATCGCTAAAAACTAAAAAAAAAAAAAAAAAAAAAAAAGTTTTTTGTATTCAGGGAACCTCAAAACGTGACTTTATTCAAAAACCTGAGTTGAAGATAGAACTTCAAAAAAAATACTTTTTTTACATTATAGGTTCGAAAAATTAATTTTCCTTCTTCAACAGTATTCGTCGACATAAAAAAGTGTACCAAAGCACTTCCGTCAATTACATTCTACAGAAAAGAACGTTTAGCTTAATTTTGGATAGCCCTGTATGTTTTCAATAAACTATGTGCACATCAGATTGTGCATTTAAATTTAGTCTTATATGAAAAACACTTAACACAAAATGAAATACACTTTCAGCATTTTCCAAGTATATCCGAGATAGACAAACCGACGCGCACAGACCAACCGCTAAAAACATTTTTCGTTTCAGGAGACCTCAAAACATGTAAACATAACACAACTTTATTTCGAAAATATCTATCAGTTTCGAAAGCATACCCTCTCGGAACTGGTGAAGCTAATAAAATCTTGGGAGGGAAAAAAAAAAAAAAAAAAAAAAAACTTTTCGTGCGAGAGAAAACTTATACTCAAGAAATCCTTAATTTTAAAAATTTAAATCTTAATGGTTATTTATTTATTTTTTCTGACGGACTAGACAACAGATTGTTTTCTTCTCCAATTTTTATTACTGAATGTTAACTTATCTCGTTAATGTGCTGGTCTATTTTTCTTATAAATAATATAAAATTCTCGATTTAAGAAAAATAATTCACACCTAATAAGGTAAAAATGTAACGTAAAGGACATGACCAAAAAAAGAAAAAAAAGACATGATTTTAATAATTTATCATTATAAATTATTCATTCTAAACTGAACTCATTTAAAGTTCAGAGATTTTAATTTATATAAACGAAACTTTCATCTGATATCTATATTAAAAAATTTTTTGAAATTTTTATTGAATAAATATATAAAAAATAATTTAATCGCGTGATAGATATGCCATGTTTTTGCTTATTTAATTTTAAATTTCGTTTTTTAATTAATAATATATTAAAAAAAAAAAAGGTGTTATTTATTTGATACGTTGTAATTCAATTAGTTGAAAAGCTAAAATAGGTCTTGTCCACTTTCGAAGTAAATTAAACCCTATACTTTTTTAAATATAAATATTTGAATATTTTTTTTTTGAAAATATTTACGATAAAGCACTTTCACATCATTTTTTCAAATTAAAAGAAAAAAACAAAACAATTTTGGACTTTAAATTGAAATTAATAGCTAGATTTTATATAAAAATATAACTTATCTATGAAACAGAAGAAAATTGTTGCTCTGCGTAGGTGCTGTCACCTAGCGTTAGTTTTGTTTTTTAAATGTTGCCTAATTTAACATTGGGATTCGAAGCGCGTGGAAGGCATCTACTTAAGGAGGCTCTGCCATCTTCCATACGGACGATAATCAAAACAAACATGACAGCTGCTTCAAAAAAGTAATGACTGCCCATAACCTTTATCTGTCAAAGAAGGAGACGCTAAATGTTTAATTAAAAAAAAAGTAATCTCTTTAAAATAAATAATCTTGACTTACAGAGTTTAAACTATTGAGCAGATGAAAAACGTTACTGAGTTAATTTGAAGCATAAATAAAAAAGTGTTCTTGAAATGAAGACGATTCATATTATAACAAATAAAGTTTATTTTTTTGGATGATTCAATGTAGATGACAATAAATAAAATATCAGCACTTAAATATAGAACAACATAATATTATAGTTTTAAAAAATTAAAGAACACGCTTTAATTTACTTTCCTTATTTTAAATTAATGTAATTTTTATTGTTCACGTTTTTTTTTTTTTTTTTTTTTTTCTGTCGAAAAAATAATGATAATTTTTTTGGCAACAATTAAATTAAGGAATAATATTAAATATTTTAAATAAATGTAATTTTTATTGTTCACATTTTTTTTTTTTTTTTTTCTGTCCAAAAAATAATGATAATTTTTTTTGGCAACAATTAAATTAAGGATTAAAATTAAATGGCCAATTTATCAGTAATTAGAAGGTTTTTATTTTAACATTTTAATTAATTAAAAGAAAACTAAAACAAAATTCGAAAATCGGGCTTCGAGGTGCATCAGGAGAGGTCATTACGAACCACCATGCAAATTTTTGTAGCTCAGCCATCAGCCGTTTTCTTAAAAAGCTCTGGAAACCATACACAATGGTTTTTTGTTTGAGATATGAAGGATTTTGTGCAATCACGTTTTGCTCCCAGAGAAGTTACAAACATACATACATACAGGTGAAGCTAATATAAGCGTGTTAATAATTACTTGTAACATCAGCTGGTGACTACATGCATCAAAACAACTTTTTATCACAGAAGAAAAAAAAACATATCTATTGAAGACTTGTCAAACACATAACAAAATATATTTTTACTTTACTCATTATAGAAGATTAAATTTAGATTATAATTGCCATTTACTGTTTATAATTAAGAGACCAGCTCCTAAAGAAAAGGGAAAAAGAAATGAAGCACTCACAATGAGTAAAACGATCTTTTTATATGTGCCAGACAAATTAATATGCATAAGCATAACGTTAAATAAACAGTTAAATCAATTGAATCCATAAAAAAAAAATGACTGGTCAAAACAGAATGACGTCATCGTCATACGAACGGAATCGAACGAAAACAATTAGTTATGAATTCTTTTTTACTTAGTGAAGTGAATGTGAAAGTTTGTTTACATTTTATGCCACGGAAGCTAATTTACTGAAGACTATAAAATAAGTGATTTTTGATTAAATGACAGGAAGATGAATTAAATGAAGTTAAAAGTTAAGTAAGTTATCAAAAATATTTTAATAAAAGTCTTTTCAAAAATTATTTATAATTTGATTTATATAATAGAACATTGTGTTTCAATATAACTTAATTAATGAAATATTGATCTAAATAAATGTTATAAAGTTTAATATATAATAAATTATTTGAACCAAGACAATAAATGGCAAGAACTTTTATAGAAAAACCTATAGCTGTTATTCCTAACACAGGAGACCCCTTAAATCTTTGCGGCGCAAGGTAATTTGGATCATTTAAATTGCACTGCCACTGGAATTCAAACAAAATTAAATTAAAAGAAATTTTAAGGTTTAGGAAAAAAAAAGTCCTTTTCTACTATGTTATAAACGTACATTTTTGGTAAAAAATTTCCGGAATTTTTGCAGTTCCCAAAAATTTTTGCTAAAAAATTTCCGAGATGAGTTTTTGCAGCTGGAACTTAATAATTGCGTTTTCACAGAGAGGACAGCGCGCCACAAAGGGTTAAATCTGTCCTTACCCCATTTTTGGTTTTATTAATTCATTTTTATTCATCAGTTTTTTATTTATTCTAGATGGCAGATCAACATGGCTAAAGTAAGGAATAAATTTGTAGAAGTTTCTTGTTCTTCTTATTTTTTCTTTTCTTTAAATTTTTAAATCGTTAATATCGGAATAATGGCAACAAAATTATCCATTTAATTATTAAAATAAATCGATCAGTATAATGTTCTTTTAGAAGAATATTTTATTCATTTTTCCATTTATTAAAATTTCATTTTCAATCATCTGAGAAATGTATAATGTTCATTTTAAATCATTCATTAATTTCATGCGTTCTCTACAAATTAATTGACTATATATATATATACAGAATCCGCCATAAGTCTCACCCTATAACTACGCTACGAGTCAGGATTTTTGAAAACTGTAAAACACGGGTTCAATTAATTTGAAAGAGATTTTGTTTAATTTAAAAAATTGGGTCAGGGGCACACAGGAGGCCACTAGAGGTGGGGAGGGGTGTTAAAATTTCAAATGGGAAGGGGTCCTTCAATATCTTTATCGAAAATTCTTTTCTAGACAAACATTTCTGCAAAAGGTACTGTCCTCCTACTATTTTTATGAAGTTATGACAAATTAAATTTTTGTTCAAAGTTCTCCCTCCTTCCTACTCAATCTTCAAAAACCTTGGAAAATCTGAAAGCTGTAAGCGGAGTGCGAGAATTCTTAATTTGTTTGAAGAGGATTAGATTAAAGAATTTAATTGATAAAAAAAAAAAAAAAAAAATGGAGATGAAGATGAAGATGGAGATTGAAAGAAATGAAGGAATTCGGAGAACAGGGGGTGGGGGGGGAGTAATTTTGAAATTTTAAAGGGAAGTTTTTTTAATTTTGTTGAAAATGTCTTCTCAAAGCAAACATTTTTAAATGTATGTTTATTATTATTATTATTATTATTATTTTCAAAGGGATTGTATCTGATTAAACATTTCACAAAAAAGCCGTATCTTTTCCCTATATTTCAGCGGGGCTCGCACTACCCATCATTCTTACAGGACACTTTCAGGGATAAGAAATTTTAGCTTTCTTTTTTTTTTTTTTTTTTTTTTGTTACCGCTATTTTAATACACAAATAATATTTATTTTATATTTTTAGTAATTTATCGTGATTAAATTTGATAGATACTGTTGCATAAAATAGTGTAACAAAAGAGGCGAAATTTTGTAACCCATAAAGAAATCCAACCTGAAAAAAGATCGCAGATTACGGGAGATATTTTCATTTTAAAAAATTGGGAGTGGGGAGACATAGGGTCCTTAACAGAACACAATTTGAAATCTCAAAGAGTATGGTGATTCAGGACTAAAAAAAAAAAAAAAAAAAAAAACACCTTTTTATCATTTATAAATTTTTTAAAAATTATCGTAAGTCTTTTTTAATTGATTGTCTTTAAAGGACAAAGTTAGGCTTCTTAGATACGAAAAAAAAAAAATACTTTGTCTGCAGCACCCCTGCCAATTTTGTTCACTTGACGAAGGGTCGTGTATCTTTCTACCCGAAACAATTGCTGCGAGTTTTTTTATTGCCTTTTATGTTTTTTTTTTTTTTTTCCAAAGTTGTTATTTAAGTCTTAAATACCCCAAAACTCGAATACACACTCCCCCTTATATCCCAACACTCAAATTTTATAAAATCAAGCAATGCTCCCTTAGGTTCTTTAAGTCTTTATATGTATATGTATATATATATATATATAGTTTTCAGAAGTTTCGACGCGATCGAAATACAGATAAGAGGTACTATTTGTAGTGTATAGTATAATCAGATTAAAAAAAAAAAAAAAGATAAAACAGAACATATTTCAAAATATGCCTGTTTTGAGAAAATTTTCCAACGACAACGAATTAACAAAGAACTCATATCCCCGTTTGAAATTTAAAATCTGACTCACTGGTAGGTATTGTCAAAATGTTTGTCTTGAAGGGACCTTTCTACAGTGCTACTAAAAAAGACCCCATTTTCATTTCAAATTTTTATTAACCTTTTTAAAATTAAGGAAATATCTTTCAAATTGATTAGACACGTGTTTTACAGTTTTCAGAAATTCCGATGCATTTCCAAGATATAGGGGGTAGGAGGAGATTTTAGGGACCCTGTATATACACATATATTTCATCAATTTAAAAAAAGTGTTTATTTTATTTTATTTATTTATTATTATTTTAGATTTTTAGATACTTGTTTTAATATTTTTATTTTTATTCGGGATAATTTCGTTAATATTACAAATTTCGGCTTAGGAGGAAATATTTATTTATTTTTATCCTTTAAAGAAATGTAAAGAAAGAGAAAAAAAATAGTATTCACCATTCTAAAAACTCTTTTTATTTATTTATTAAATCTCTTATGCTTAGGAGAAAACTGTCAAAATATTTTTTAAAAGATCCTTAATGTTTGTCAATGACTGTTAGTTGATTACCATGCATGCTTTATTTATTTATTTTTTTCATCATATCTGTGTAAGTGCCCGCGCGCGCGCTGCAAAAATTCAATAAAGCATTCTTTTGCATTTTGTTAATTATTTTTCTTTTTTTCATAATATTTATAACAAATATTTTAGCTGTTAAAAATTCATGTTAGCATGCCTAATATGTTTATTTTTTCTGTGTAAAAATTATTTCATATAGGTATATTAATAGAACTTATGACTGCAAAATTTAATAATGACTTTTTTAATTAAATGTTTCTTTAAGGGAAATTAGATTTTTTACCGCTGTCTACGTCCATTGTCTGGGTTATACTGCCGATGATAATAGTTGAATAAGGCTTCCCATAGAAGTATTCAGCCTGACGCCTCATGCTCCATAGGGGGTGCAATGATTACCCATAGCTATTTTTTGTCCCAATTACTGAGCTTCAAAACACTGATCGTGGGTGGGAATTTGTATGCTTTAGGCCAAATTCTTTGATTTTTAGGGACAAATAAGAACTTCCCTGGACACTCAAACACTATTTACAGAGTATGCTTTGGATGGACGCGAGACATTATATGAAACACCTAACGTGTAGTGTCTGTTATTGATACTTTAGCAAATTATTAAATTTATTTTCTGCAGTAAGAAATATTAATATTCAGCGCAGCATAGAGCTTCAGACCAAGTTCAACTTTGAAAGAAAATACTTTTCAAGGTAATTATTTATATATTTATTTTTGAGATTTTCTCTGAAAAGTTATCTTTATTCGTAAATACATTGCATAAAATTTAAATTAATTAACACAAAAATGTCATAAGTTTTTTTTTTTTTTTTTGCATTTTCTTAAAGCCTTTAAGAATTATTTTCCTGAAAATCGGCTCAACTCAAAACCTTCAAAGAAAAAAAAAATATTTATTTTTATAAGGAATAAAAAAATATTTGATACGATATGATTGGAGTAAAAATTTCCACAAAATGCAAATGTGTTTACGAATAAAAATAATTAAGTGCAATTATTATTACTTTTATTTTAATGATGATGATGATTGTAAATTAAACTGAGTAAAATTAGCCAATTGAAGTTAATAAACGGTAAAATATTTTTTATACAAAGAAGTCTGAATATTTCAACCGCAAGTTACTATAATAATAATAATAAATTTCATATATGTATTTTTAATAATATTTTGAAGTTGATAGTTTTATTTTATACTTCAGTTATTTTTCTTTTACCATATATTTGTATAAATGAAAGAAAAAATTATTTGCATTATATATTAAAACAACATCGCATAGCTTTTTTTTCTTTTTTTTAATTATATCTTTCAGCTCTAAATTTATAATTAATGAAAAGTATGTTTTAATAAATTTTTTTATTATAATTCGATCCTAACTCAAATCAGAATTCTCACGTATTTTTAAACGATCTGTACTGTTTAAAATATAATATTGCATTTAAATTTGTCAAAAATTTATATTTGTAAATAAATTATTTATTATTATTGTTGTTGTTGTTAGAAATAATGCACAGTTTTCTCAAGAATATGTTTTCAGATGGTTTAAAATTACAAACTTTGTTTCTTCAAAAATCTCAATCACTGATTCTCTGTTAAAAAAAACTCTATATGTTTTAATATTTATTATTAATTATTTTGCTTTATTACAAGGATTAAAATTAAACAATACCTGAGTAAAAACAGTGCAAATATTTTTCTTTGTTGATGTTGTTTGTTTCATAGGATATTTTAAAGGAAAACTTAGAGATGAAATATTAAAACTTTGACAGCATATCAGCTATGACATATAAAAACATTTAAAATAAATTGAATAAGAAATAATTTCTACTTTATTTACCCAAAAATAAAACTGAAAGTATGAAATATGTGTATTAAAAATAAATGTTAACATGTTTGTTTTAAATTTAAAGATAATATTCGCTCATATTATTCTGACAATTACAATTAATACATTGTAAATTTTAAGTCAATAGTGATGTTTTTACACATTTTTCATAATGAAAAGTCATGTTAATTAATTTTGACCAGAAATAAATGCTGTGATTTTAGATATTTTATATTTTTTGTAATCAAAGTTTTCGTTTATCATCAATCATCATCATCATAATAATAAAATTATTTTTATCATTTATATTTAGTTCAAATGAATTTGATAAAAAGCTTTTCTCTTCTTTCTTTTGTTTTTTCAATTTATTATTCATTTAAGTATCAATGCATTCTTTTCTTATTGAATGAAACGTTATATTCGATTATATTAAATATATAATATATTCGTAAGAATGAATTAAAAAATTCTATGAGAAATATCATAATTTGCATATATTCGCAACGTTTGTTTCAGATGTATTCGGCACAATTCTTAACAGCCGAAAATGAATAGAATCAAATGCAGCACTCGTATTTAATTTTTCCCCTGATAAAGGATGATATTTTTGTCAAAATAAAAATTTTCCCTTCCCTTTCATCCTCTTAAACTAAAATATTTCTTAAAAATGTACTTGTATCATTAATTTTAGTTTTTATAAATAGTCCTGAAAATATGATAAAATGAAATATTTAGTATAAGAAAATATTTACTAAACGATTTGTGTAACAGAAATTGTTAGTATATTGAAATATTTGCTTGAATACAGACTGTATCGATTTAGAAAAGAAATTGTAAATAAAACAGTTAATCCTTAAATTAGGCAAATCCAAACATATGAAATTTATACATTTTAATTTATTAAAAATCAACAAGAAAAATGTTTTATTTCAAAAATCAAAAAGTAAAATTATTTGTTTCAAGAACTAATAATCAGTCTTCACGGGTAATGGTAATTTTAATCTGATGAAATTATATTCTTATTGGTCTATATGGTTTCAGTGGTCTCAAATCTCTTGCTCGGCTTGTAGTACGTTTTAAAAATTATATATACATATATCTTCATAATTTGATACAATTTTATGCTATAAAATAAGCAATTTAAAGACACGCACATATGTACTGTTACACTTTTTAGAAATTTTGTATGACATCTTTAGACAAATTTAGTCAATTAGAAAGTTCTTATGTTTCATTTAACGAGATTATGAGAAAAAAACGGCATATATGTACAGTCGGTAACAAAAGTCTCCGAACACTATCAGAAATTCCTATGTAAAAAAAGTACACTTAATACAGTTTTGTGAAATAAATCCTTGTCGAATCCTGTTCTTAGTCAGACTAAGGACAGGATTCGACAAGGATTTATTTAACAAAACTGTTTTAAGTGTACTTTTTTTATATAGGAATTTTTGCTAGTGTTCGGAGACTTTTGTTACCGACTGTATCTTAAAAGTAACTGAATTCTGACACACAGAAAAAAACTATATATGTCATTTTCCCATATCACTTAAAAGGCTGTTTCTTCGGTTAAAATAAGGAACTATTCAAATTGATATTACAAACTTTTTGATGAAAAATATAATATCAGTCAAGTAAAAAAAAAAAAAAAAAAAAAAAAAAAAAAAATCAATTAAATAAAGCCTAAACAGACACAGATAAACAATAACCAGCCAATTCCCGAGATGCATACCGCCCTCAATCGCAATTTCATTTTATGCGATTTCGTGTTTGAAGTACTTAATTAAAAAATACATAAATATACAGATACATAGATATTTTATAAAATCTATTTTAAAGAGAACTCGCGATTATTTTTATAGTCTGGAACACTAAAAATTTATCCAGGCATGGCTACAAATGGGTTTCGTTTTTATCATCTTGCGTAAAAAAAAATAATAATAATAAAGTTTTTGAAAACTTTTAATTCAGTAGTTCTATACATTTGAGGAGAAACAAAATATAATAATAATAATAACGTACATATTTGAAGTGGCTAAATTAAAGTGAAATGAAACAAAACCAAATCGTCTGTGAGTTCATTTGTTAGAACGCCGTTTTATTTTATTTTTATTTTATTTTTATTCTTAAAATGATGAATTAAAAAAAAAAAAACTACATACTTGCATATATTTATTTATTTATTTTTTTTTTAAGTCAATTTTATGCAATTTAGAATATGTAACTTAGTAATGCTAAACTACTCTAAATCCGTAAAAATCATTTAATGCAAAGATAATCATATATATTATCGTTTTATAATATGTAACAAATTCACATTTTAATTATGGTCCATAGGTTCCAGAGATGATCAGTATTTATTGGTTGTTCGATAAATAGTGTCGTTTTTAAAAACCTTCGCTTCTAAAAATCAAGGCTTCTTCGAACATGGAATTTTTCAGCTTACCGAAAGATGACAAAAGGTCATCCAACAAAATGGTCAATCTATCATTGATTAATGTTTGTTGTTAATATAAATAAATTCACTTTGAAAAACATGAAAAAAAAAAAAAAGACATTATTTATCGAACAACCCAATAAAAGGCAGTTTAGTATAGATCCCTTAATTTAAAAAATACAGGACTGTTTTTTTTTTTTTTTTTTTTTTTTTTTAATTGGTAATAATGTTGTTTTATTAAAAATATGACATTTCTATTTGACTAGATTTTTCTGGAAGAGTCGTATAAAACTTAAAAAGTATAACTTACCATTAAAGTGTTACGGAAAAATTAATTGGAAGAAATTTTTATTAATGTGGTTACATTTTGTAGCTTTTTTTGAGCACGTTTGCAAGATACACTGCATGCTCATCGTTAAACGGTAAAAAATTAAACCATGTTTCAATTCATTTATGACATCCTCTATGTACGTATGTGTATGCATATATATATATAGATTACAATCTCTTAATTTGCGATATTCTTTATTTTTTTATTTTAAATTTATTTGTTTGTCAGATATCCAAGTATTCAACTGAAGCCATTATTTAGCATCACGTACTGAATAGCAAAATGCTAATTACTAAGTGAATAATTAGTACAATTCTAGTATGAAATGTACAGTTTTATATTGGATGAAAATGCTGAGTAGCTGAGTTCAAACTAATATTAATCGAAATATGCTTGAAAATTAATAAAAATTATATCGTAATGTTTTTACTAATTTAAAAACTACATTTTCTTTCTTTTCTGTTTTCGATGATATTCTAGGTAGTAGAAAAAAAAACCTCATGTAAACCTTTTCATCACAATGAGATAATTTTTATAAATTTGATATAATTATTTTCTCATGCTTTTTGATCTTTTCATTTGATATAATTATTCTTTCATGTAAAATTTAAGTATTAAAATATATACATTATTATTGTTATTTTATTTATTTATTTATTTTTATTTACTTTTTAAACTTTATGTAAAAAAAAAAAAAAAAAAAAAAAAAAAGAGATGACATAAAATTGCACATTAAAAGCAGACTACAGGAACAATAAATGCATTAATTTATATTTTTCAAAAATATTAGGTGGATATAAGATGAACAATTTAAAATTTATTTAACATTAAAAAAGAAAAAAAAAAAAACTTATGATATATATAATTTTTTTATTCAATCCCAAAAACAACAAATCTAAAAGATAATTATTATGACTTAAAATTTTGTAACCAAACACTATAATTTGCAAAAATATTAGAACTCTGTTGTTTATCTTTTTTCACTTTCTCTGGGTAATTGTCAACCAGACAACATATTTTAAATATGGTTCAATGCAGCATTTCTATTATACTTGTATTATTATTATTATTATTATTATTATTGTCTGATGAAGTGTCGTGTTTAATTATTCGATCGAAACCAATTGTTGCGAATTTTTGCAATTTATGTTGTTCGCCAAGTTCTTATTCATTACATTTGGACATCAGCATTAGAATTGGTGCATTTTAATGTACTTATGTATATTATTATATTTTTAATGCATATTATTATTTTAATGTATGCTTTTGTACTATTCTTAAAGGATAGTATGGGGTTAGTGTGCAATTAAATGAGCTTGTTTTTCTTAAAATAAATGATGATCAATGATATTTTATGTACAATTAAAAAAATATTTAAAAAAAAAAGTAATAATAATCGTTTAATTAAAAAAAAAAAAAATCCCTAAATTTTTTATTTATATAATGCAGCTTTTAAAATAATTCTACAATTTTAATTAAAAGTTTGTTAATAAATGTATGTTTTTTTTTTTTTTTTTTTTAATACTGAATGATTAAAATTATGAAAAAAGATTTTGATTAAAATTTCCATTCTTATAAAATAATGGTAATACATACATATATCCGAGATGAGATTCTTCAGATTTTTGTATATCGTCATTTTTTAGGAATTTCAGACTTTTCTTAATTTTTGAAAAGTAATTTTCAAACTTTTTATTTATAAATACTCTTATTTTTCTTTTTTTTTAGATGATCTTGAACAATATCTTTTATGCATATTTGCTTATTGAAAAATATGATGCTTTGCCAATATTTTCCAGACTTTTTGTCAATTTCCCATACTTTAAAAATAAATAAATAAAAGTTTTAAAATGAAGAATTATTCTAAAAGTTAATATATTGGTAGAAACTAATGTTTGTCAATTTTTTCAAATTTAATTTTTTTTCTTTTATTGCTATTGTAAATAATATTAACATCCCCCCCCCACCCTGATATTTCCACCATTCACAGGTTTCCACTTTAGAAACCATAATGCACCACTTATGCTAAATCCTAAATTAAAATTGGCTCATAAATTTTATTTCTATCATTTAATTTTAGAAAAAAGTTTATGATTCCTGAATTAACAGTAACCGTAAGAAAGAAAGTTTATTCTAACACTCAGTGTTATATATGTATTACCCTTTTATCGGAGCACTGAAATAATTTTTGAATGCAATTGTGATATTTTAATTACTCAATTGTAATTTATTTTGTAGCAAGTTTTATTTTGAAATTTTATTTCTTTTAGACATTCTACTATATTTTACAATTATGAATTCTGGACGGAAAAAGAAGAAATGTGGTTATGAAAATCGTAAATTTCAGGAAGAAAAGAAAATTAAGAAAGATAAATTAATGTCGAAAATTCCATCTTTAGAAAGTATGTTTAAAAAAAACAATCATGAACCTAGTACAAGCTCTATTTTAGATAAAAATGTAGAGAATGGCGAACTGAACAGGAGTTTGCAAATGGAAATTCAGGAAGGTAAGCAGTGTGCAGATGAGCATAGTAAGATTGATTTTTCAGAACACGGAGAAAAGAAATAGGAATTAAACACGATTTTACAAAAGGAAATCGAAGGTAAAGAAATTGAGAGAGAGAGTCAGTATGCAAATGAACACAGTAATATTTCTATTTCAGAGCATAAAGAAAATGAAAATAATCTGAACATCATGATTTTACCAAAAGAAAGTGAGGAAAAAGAAATGATTTGGAAACAGAATGATAGTCAATGTTCAGATGAACATAGCAAGATACACATTTCAGATGACAAAGAAAAGGAAAATGAATTGAGCATGATTTTACAAATGGAAGACGTGGAAAATGACTTTCAAGAGCACAATTTTTGCTCGGGAAAAAATTACGTAACTGAAAACAATACTGCGAATCAAAATGCAATTGATTTCGATTATTATAGTGATCCTGCAAAATGGTGTGATTTAACTGATAGTAAAATTTCAGAAATCATGATTACTATTATGAAATCTCCAATTGATTTTCACAAATTCGACTTTAGTACATCGAAAGTTGTTTATAAAAATCAAAATAGGTATGCAAATTCCTCAATGTTTTATAGAGTTCTCTTGAACGGTAAAAAAGAAAAGAGAAATTGGTTATCGTATTCCAATTCAAGTGGAAAACTGTTTTGTATACCATGCAAGTTATTTGGTGAAAAGTCGACTACTTTTAGTGGCACAGGTTTCAATGATTGGAAACATGCAGACCTAATCACCGCACATGAAAATTCTTCCGTGCACAAAGAAAACACACGAATTTATGTAAATCGGTTAAATGACAAGAAAGAATACTTTCAAAATTACTGCATAGCAGAAATGACCAAAAACATTAACTACTGGAAATCTATTTTGGGTAGAATAATTGAAGTTATAAAATTTTTAAGTTCCAGGGGGTTGGCATTCAGAGGAAGCAACCAAATTATCGGGGATTTAAACAACGGAAATTATTTAGGATGTATTGAACTTTTAGCAAAATGGAAAATCTAAAAATCCATTAAAACAAGGGGGAAATATTGAAAAATTATTGCATAAAAAGTTTTTAAATGTTTAGTTTAATTGCGAAACCATTAACATTAAATAATTAAATCATTTCATTGTACTATACATTCTGTATATATTTTGAGCTTGTATAATTTTTTTGACTTTAACCCCATGATTTTCAAAAGGATGTTTTGGTCGTACTTTTTTAAAATTCATTTGTTTTGAACAGAGCCTTGATCTGTTGACAGAGCCTTAATCTGAACAGAGCCAGACCAACGATCTGTTCCTTATTAAAATTGCATAACATCTAATATTGATATAATTGTTTTCAACAATTTAATTTTTTAAATATGATTTTAAAAAAAAAAGTGTTTTACTTTATTTTTCATTAACGACGTATGCCTTGAATGGTTTAAATTTTCAGATAATAGAGCTGCTATTTTAATTTTACAGTCAATTGGCGTAAATGCAAATAGATTTTAAGAAAAATTTATCAATCTCATGATTAACATTTTTTACATGTATAAAAGCGTATTTCCTATAGAACATGGTAGAAAAAGCATTCATCATCGACTTACATGGACACATAAAAGAATGCGGATGCACAATATGGAAGGCTATCCAAAATTCATTAAATATATCTTTTTTAGATGTAATTAATATAAATGGTTAATTCTTTTTCTTTTTTTTTATTATATCAGTAAAATATGCTCAGAAAACTATTAATATAAAATTTTTCGTCTCCACAGCAAAGTATAAATGTGAATGTAGGGCGGTTTATAAAAATGTTTTCTATTAAAATGCATGGTAATAGAAAGTAGTGTGAGGGACATGCCAGATTATATTAAATCATCACATGAAACACATGCAATTAATATTTTGCGTTTTATTATTATTATTATTGCACTTAACACTGATATTTTTAAAAATATGTTTAAAAGATGTTACTATAAATAATCATGCTCTTCATTATTATTTAATGATTATATTGTATACATTTTCTTTTTCTGTTGACACTTGTATAAATTTTTGAATAAAACTCTGGAATTTCATGTAATGTGTTAAAACAGACTGTTATAGTCCGTTCTTAATCAAATCAATACAAATTTAATGATTTAAATAATCTGGATTTCAATCCAAATATTTTACTTAACTGGTTTAAATTTTGTTATCAGAGACATTTCAGAATATGTGGGAAAAAAGTCATTATCAAATGATATATCATTAAAATTATTACATTTATATAAAATTGTTACTTAATATTTTACATATAATTGAGATATTTAACTGAATTACTGTATTATTTGTATTATATAGATATTATTTTTATTATTATAGATTTGTTTTCCTATAATTCTAATTTTGCAGAATAAGTAAATTCTCTAGAGTAATGTTGATTGACTGCTTCATTTTTTATTTTTTCCTTAAAACAGTGCAATTAAATTGTATGAATATTCTGGCACTAAAAGAAAATGAGAACCCATTGGTGTTAATTTGTATTAAATAAAGACAGCATATGTCTAGTAATTCATCTATTATATTATTATCATTTTAATCACATAGATATTTGGGATTTTGAAGGAATTTTATAATTGTTCTGGACTTTTATAGAAAAAAATTGATAATTCTAAACATTTCTGCAATGTAACTAGACATGTTAGATAGAATAAACTGATGTTATTATTCAAATAATAAATATATATTTATAAATGAATTTGATATAATGATTCTTTGCAGAGAGATTTACACACATTAATTTAGAATTTTTTTATATTTTTTAAAACTTGCTTGAGCAATGGCATATCTGTATATACTGAATGACAGATTCAAAAATGAAAATTTCAAATTTCTAGTTTGACAATTTACGTATGAATTACATGTATATATATGTATGTATCTATGTATGTGTGCGTGTGTGAATTTTAATAGATATTTAAATTTTTTTAAATTTAAAATTTTAAATAAACTTAAATTTTTAAATAAACAGTAAATTTTATTAAAACTTTAAACAAAATTAAAATTTTGTTAAAATTTTTAAAAGGGCGCCCGAACTTGCTAGCCCAGGGCGCTTGAATGCATTAAGACGGCCCTGGCTGTAAAGCTGGAAATTAGCGGTCGCCACTCGCCACATGGCGACTAGATTTTTAAAAGTGGCGACTAAAAAAATTGCCTTTGGTCGCCACTGCAGTGGCCACTTCTCTTCTACCCATTCTTTATAAAATATACCCCATTCCACGGCAAACTTGGATCGTGCGGCGGCTTTTTCGCGGTAAACGCGCCGCGCAAAGAATTCAGGCTGTTCTAAAATCTAACCTCGCCACTTGCAAACATATTTCGGAAGTCAATTTTAATAGTAAACACTTAAAATTCTTCTACCCATTCTTTATAGAATACCCCATTCCAATGCAAACTTGGATCGCGCGGCGGCGTTTTCGCAGTAAACGCGCCGTGTGCCTCGAATTCAGGCTTTCTCAAATCTAACATCGCCACTTACAGACATTTTCGGAAGTCAATTTTAACTGGAAATTGGCAGGTAGTCTTATTCATATACTAAAAAAACGTATGGCTTTTTTCCATTTTTCTATAAAAGTATTAGATTTTGATTTTAAAAAAATGTCAAAATGAGAGTTTCGGCCGACTTTCGGGAGACAGAGACGAAAAGGAAGCTTGTGAGATAATCAATCGGCTGAAACTCCGATTGTATTACGTTCGCAGAAAAATTAAAAACGTCATTCGACGCATTTTCTTTGTTATTTTATACCACTTTCTTTTCAAACTTGGCATTTCTATCCATTCCCAACGGCCGTATCGCACTCAGTCATACGCGTGGTTTGTCGGAATTTCAATCTTTAAAACAAGCTTTATATAGTAATATAAATTTTGGATTTATTGCTTTAATATGAAGAGTTTTAAAGAAAATCCTGAATCACAAAGCAACCGTAGTGGTAGTAAACGTGAAGCTACAGATAATTCTGTAAAAATATCTTTTTTCGGAAAAAAGTAAGTGCGTTTTCTGTTATTATTAAAAAAAAAAAAAAAATGTATATATGTATGTATATTTTTAGTTCTTAATCAGAAGAATGCATAATTTATTGAATATTTTATTTATTTACTACATATTATTTAATATTTGTTATTGCATATGAACTATTTTTTACTTTCTCCTATATGTAATATAGAGAAAGTATTGGATTCGCGAAAATTTTCGACCTCCGTTTTTTGACGGATCTACACGTTTTGGGGTGTCCTGAACACGAATTGATAGTTTTTAAAAAATGTCTGTGTGTGTGTGTGTCTGCGGTTTAGTGTTTTCACCGTATCTCACGAACCAATGAATGAAATTCAACCAAACTTGGTATATAGTTGGAGCCTGGCCAGCCACACTCTCTAAATTCAGTTAGAGAGGGGGATTATAATTGCAAATTATTAAAAATTCATTATTATTAAAGAAAAATTAATTTATAATTCATTTGTAACATGAAAAAAAAAAAAAAAAAAAAAAAACGGAAAAAGAAACTTGCAAAATAAAGTATTATTAAAAAAATATTTTTTTTTATTTACATATACTAATATATTTTCATGAATCAAAGATTTTTTTTTTTTTTTTTTTTTTGGAAAAAGTAGAAAATCGACACCATTCAGGATAGTGAAGGGGCAATATAATCAGAATTTTTCTGTTATAAAATAATATAACCAAAAGAGCATTTTAAACATATGAATTTTGTATTGAATAGTATTTTCTTGCATTCATAGTATAAATTATGTAAATCTATTTCATTTATTAAAATTTATCAGAAATGTATTATTGTGAATGAGTTTCAAAAAGTTGACTACCTTAATTATTTTCTTAATGATTTGTCGAGACTGAACATTGAAAAAATTAAAGAAAAGAAAATTTTATTTTACTTTTACTTTTATCAGCGAGTGGCCAGTGGCCACTAACTAGTGACCACTAACTTTTTAAAAGTGGCCACTAAAAAAATGAAGGCTAGTGGCCAGTGGCCACCAACCAAATTTCTTAATTTCCACCTTTACCTGGCTGTGCGTGGTATATGAGTACATGTACAGATATAACAGTATTGATGTACAGTAGTTCCATTGTACATTAATACGTGCGATGTCATGTAGAGAATGGAGATTAGTATAAACAAAAAATTTAAGGCATTTTCCCAATCGAACGTTTAGCACAGTCAAGTAGAAAAGCTAAAGGTTTGATTGAACTTGTTTACCTTTTCTCATTTCTAAATACGTCGGATCCAATTCAATTTTTACAGAAAAAAAAAAAATATATATTTAAATTTAAAATTTATATTAACTTATAATTTCAGAATAAGTTGAATCTTAACATAGTAGCTTTTTCTTTTGTAAGGGAGGAGGAGGGGGGGGGGGAGAGATCACAGTGAGAAAATTTACTTCACACAGCTGCCCTGGCGTACTGTAATGACTTCAGACTAATGACTTTAAGACTCACAAGAGGGTGCTGTTTGTTCAGCACGGTGAAAAGACTCGAATTGAAGAGAGTGGATGATGCAATGAAGGTGTAAAAACGCCTGGTTTGAGGACCGCTCGTATTTTTGTTTGGTGGACTGGAATATTATGTCCCTTTAAAAATAATAATGTTTACATAGTTTATTTACGTTCTTTTTTTATGTTATGTGTGATGTGATGTGTTGTGTATGTAAATGAGAAAATAAATAATTTTCTCGGAAAAAGATCGCCTCTTCATGATCTACATTCTTCTAATCATCACAGTCTACTGATATGGTGGCAGCTAAAGGAATACGTCCGACGCTACAAAGAATTCACGCTACTAAAGGGGTAAGTACCATTTTCTGTATGAAACAGTGCCTTGATTTAAAAATAATATAATAAATACCTTCAGTTCTTGTATTAGAATGTGAGAAAATATTCTTTTTTTAAAAAGGTACTTTAATTCAGATTATGTATTTAAATCATGAATCATATAGCACTGCTTATCCCTATTCATTTAGTAAAAGTATTATTTTAAGATAAATTATTATTGTAGAGAAAAATATGTATTATTAACCTGATTCATCTGTTGTTTAAAAGAAATAAAAAAGAAGGAAATCTTTCGTTTTTTTGTCGATGTGTTTCGAAAAAAAAATAAATAAATAAAGTTGATGAATCAGTGAAAAATAAATAAATATATATTTTTTTCTTTTGTTTGATGGTATATTCCTAATAATAATAATTAAAAAAACTTACTATAGAGTAACTAAATGTTACTACGTTTTGCAGGGAATTTAGGTTTTAAACGGAATTGCAAATTTTGAGAACAGATTTAAAAAAAGTACCTGTTCTGTATTTTATGGAAGAATAAATATTCTTGTTTAGTAATCTGTGGTTTAGAGCTTTGAGAAAAAAATAAAAATAAAGAATATATTTATTATCGAATTAGAAAGAATAAAAATGTTGCTGAATGATTCATAAGAATTAATGTGCATTTCCGGTCACATTTTTATTTCTGATACTTTATTGATTTAAATTGGATTTATTTTTTCTATCTCTTTTTACTGATTTTAATATTTCTTTGCTAAATAATACAAAAAAGAAAAAGAGTGAATAAAGAATAAAAAAGAAGTTAGTTTTGCTTTTGTGTAAAATGATTCTGTTCTTGTTTGAAACAAAATATTTTAGTTACGGTTTCAAGTAAAATGATTTAATTTTGCTTTCAAATGAAATGTGTAATGTTTAGATGTTCATTTTATTTATTAATATTAATTACTATGGTAATTTATGTTACTTAAATCCAATTTCGATTGAACTTACTTTTTTTTTTGATAAAGAAAAGAGTTTCGGTTTCGAAATGAAACTATTGTTTTTTTGGGGGGGGTTTGAAGAAAAATATTAATTATTCTGTTTCCTGAGAAATATGTGTGCAAAAAGAATCAAATAGTTTTGCAACTAAATTAATTTATTTCTGTTTTGAACTGAAATAATGATTGTGTAGGAAATGTAGTACTTGGTATGAGAACATACTTGGTTAAAAATTTTGTTTGGGTATTCTTTTTGAATGTACGATTTATGTAATAAAAGAAATTTGTGTGACTGAAAATTTTAATATTTTCTGTTCTTTAAGAAGAAAAGTACTGTACACGTGGTTTTTTTATGAAAGAAATATATATATTAAAAAAAAAGTGTTCTCTTGAATAGAGAAAAATAAGGTATTTTTCAGAAGTTATAGATACCATTAATTGGGTTGGATATTATTATTTTTTTTAATTAATTACAAAGCTTAATTACCCTCATTATCTTATTTTATTTGTGTGTTTGATTGATTTTTGGAAAAAAAAGGAATAATAATAAAAAAAAATATATATAATAATAATTTTTCTGATAATTTTATTTGATTATATTTTATTATCGTTTTGAGAGTATTCTGGTTTTGTTTGGGGTTTACAAACATGGCATTTTTAGCTAAAGCTTGAAAACATGAATTAATTCAGATTTGTGAGGAAATCGGTGTTGAAGTAGATACTTCCAGTAGAGTTATTGACATCAAGAAATTAATTTTATCTAGCAAGTCCTATAATGAGGAAGAAGTAAAATTAATATTGGAAAGGCTTCTTGAAGATAAAAAAATCCAAGAAGAAGAGAGAATAAGACAAGAAGAAAGAGAGGAAAGAAGGACCCAAGAAACTCAACAATATGAAATTGAATTAAAAAAAATAGAAATTTCAAGAGAAAATTCTGAAAGAATATTAGAACCAGAAAAGGTGACTGAATCGGTTCCAAGAATTCAGTTAACGCAAATTACCCCAAGATTTGATGAAAAACATGATGAAATGGGTTTATATTTAATAAATTTCGAAAGAAGAGCGGAGAGTTCCAAAAAAGGATTGGGTGGCCTACCTGTTAGCAGTTTTACCGCCAGAACTTTCCAATATGTTGGCCAGAGAGTCGCCAACCGATGCGACAAATTATGATTTTGTTAAAAATATCATTATGAAAAGATATAAATTAAATAGTGAAAAATTGAAACAATGTTTTTATAAGCACCACAAATCGTCCGAAAAATCTTGGAGAAATTATGCCCAAGAGCTTTCTAGTTATTTTACGGAGTGGCTTACAGAATTAAAGATAGAGAATTTTCAACAGCTAAAAGACCTAATAGTGACTGAGCAGTTGAAGTTTCGAGTTCCTGCTGATGTGAGAGAACATTTTTTAGATAACTGGCTTACCTTTACAACACCTTTAGACTTAGCTGAAAAATTAGATGAATTTGAAAGCATAAGAGAAAGTTTCAAAAAGAGGGATTTGCCCAAAAAGAACTTTTCCAGCTTTCGAAATCAAAGTGAAAACTTATGTAATGATAAGTCTAACGATAATAACAAAGATGTTAAGCCGAAATTTCATGCAAAACTCGAAACATTCCCAGAAAATCAAAGAAATAAGGAATTCGAGAAAAGAAAAATTGCTCGTTGTTATGAGTGTGGCTCTAGTAATCATCTTAGACCTCAGTGTGACAAATTAAAGAAAACTCAAGAATTTATCTCACATATTATAGCTGAGGCAGGTTCTGATGAATCAATGACACCTTATACTAGTATAGGTAAAGTGAATGGTGTTGAGATGAAGATAATTCGAGATACGGGTGCTTCATGTGATTTGATCAGTAGCAAGTACGTGAAACCACATATGTACACAAATGAGAAAGTGTACATTAGAAATCCATTAGAAGTGGATCCTGTTTGCCTACCACTTGCAGAAATTGAATTAGATTGTAAAATGGGACACATAAAAACTGAATCAGCTGTCCTACAAAATTCCTTTTATAGTAACAAGTATTTGTTAGGAAATAAAACTGTTGCAATGTTCAAAAATTGCAAATCAAAAGAAAATGTACAAGAGCATAAGCTAAAATCAGTACAAACAAGAAATGCTAAGAAATTTTTAAAGATGAATAAAAATATTCAAAATAAAGATGTTGCTCATTTTGACCAAAATTTGATTGACAGCAAATCTGAAGATGAAAAGAAAACTGAAGAGGTAGAAGAAATCCTGTCAGAATTTTCATGGCCAGCATTCCTCAATAAAACCTCTCCAAAAGTGTTTGCTAAAGAACTGCAGGATATCAAAGAAAATCAAAATAAAATAGAAAATGAAGTTGTTCTTAAAGAGAAAATAAATTTTAACCATCTCAAATCTGAAAATTTCAGATTGTTAAATGAAATAATATGTTTAAAAGGGGAGATGGAAGAAAAGAAAATTAAAAAACAAGAACTGTTTCTTGAAAATAAAAAACTTACTGAAAGGTTGGAACATACTACGAAAAATATTTCGGAACTAAATAATGCCTTAAAAGACCTTAAACAGAAAAATGAAGACTCTAATTTTGTGATGGAAAAACTAAAAGCAGAAATAGAGGCTTATCTAAATAAAAAATGCTTAGAATATCAAAAGCAGATAAATGAAGAAATTCAAGAGAAAGAAAAGTTTGAAAATCAGTTAAAAACTCTTCGTCTTAATTCACAAAGTGAAAAGAAGAATTTTCTAAATCAGATAGAAATTCTGAATGTTGAAAAGAATAATTACAAACAAGAACTGGAAAATACGAAAATTGAAAATCTTAAGCTGTCTAATGAAATTAACATAATGAAAGAAGAACTCTTAAGAATGAAAAGTAAAGAAAAAGAAATTTGTCTTAAAAATGAAAAACTTGTTGAAGAAAGAAATGAAATTACTATAATTAATTCCAAATTAGATTACCTGTTTAATATTCTTGAAGAGAAAGAAAAAATTTCTAATGCTAAATTGGATCAGTTGACAGCTGAATTACAGAAGAATAAGTTAGATCTTATGCAATTATCTGAAAAATGCTTAACTTATGAGAAACAATTGAAGGAACAAAATTATTTGAAAGAAAAGCTTTCTGCAACTACATTGAGTACATTCAAGCCCAAGAACAATGTACGAAAAGATTCTAGTGAACTAATGGCAAATTCATTGAAACATAGTGAAAAGTGTCCAGTGCCATATAGTGAGAAAGTCGTCAATTTTTCTAAAGCAAGAAAAATACATGTAAGAGACATTTCCTTCAAAATGAGTGTTACTAAGTTGCACATTAAACCTTCTAACTGTCAACCTACTCGAGCTCATGTGAAAAATTCCAGACATTTAGTAGGCCAGAGGTTGAGAACTCCAAGTGAAATGAAGGTTCGAGACAAGAAAGATTCTTCGTCTCATACTACCAAGACTCACGTGACAGCCTTTTTGAAATTAGCTGAATACTATCAAAAATGCATTCCTGAATTTTCTGAAAATGCAGCTTTATTGTCAGACTTACTAAAGGATTGGACTCTAAAATCCACTGACTGGAATAGCTCTTGCCAAATGGCCTTTGAAGAACTAAAGGAGAATTTATCTCAAAATTGTATAAAGTTATTCATGTTCCTGAGAAATAGAAAAAAAAAAAAAGACCAAATCCCAGACTTTTACTTTGGGAACTCTATGCAGATTATTTAATTAGGAGGTTGTGGAGTGTATAGAATTACAATCTCTGAATGCTGATAGATTAAGTCTTATCCCTTAGTTTAAAAAAATTTCTGTATTTGTTTAATTATTGCTATATATCGTATTTGTCCAATTATTGCTATATATATCGTATTTGTTTAATTATTGCTACACATATATTTGTTTAATAATTGCTATATATATATATACATATGTGGTATATAATTGTTTTCACTATCTATATTTTACTTTGCATATCTATTTATAAAGGGAAAAATTAACGGTCGCCACCGGCCACATGGCGACTAAGTAAAAAAAAGATGGCGATTAAAAATTATGCATCGATCGCCACTAAAGTCGCCACTTTTTGTGATCATTAAAAGATTCTAAAAATCGAGCGACGATAGGCAATCGAAGCCTTGTGATTTTCAATCTTTTTCCATCCATGGCATAAATGTCAATGTTCATTTTAAACTTGCTTTATTATATTCTACAACCTATAAAGAAGTAGAATTATTTAATATATCTCACTCATATAATTTTTGAACCCCCCCCCCCTTCCCTCCCCCTAGCGATCTGTGATCACACAGCTTATAGAAAGCTTTATAATCTCTAATCATTCTCCATTTGCTGCAAAAATATAAATATCTATTTTAAACTTACTTTATTGGATTCTAGAATCTGTAAAGAAGTAGAATTTAATAATATTTTTTACTCATAATTCTTGTAATTTCCCCCCCCCCCTCTCCCTTCTCCAATGATTGGCAATTACATGCTCCACTGAGACCTTGTGATTTACAATTTCTCTCCACATCCATAACATAAATGTAAATATTCATTTTAAACTTTCTTGATTAGATTCTAGAACCTGTAAAGAAGTATATAGATGTATCCCCCCCCCCCCTGCCACACACACACACACACATGTGCGCTCCATTTCAACTAGCAGTTAATGATCAAATGTACTGCAAAGCACAATCTTTTTCCATTATTATCTCCATAGTATTTAATGTATATTTAACCCATTTAAGATATTTGACAAATGTGTGTATCAAAATTTGATTTGGCTTAAATGTGTATTTTTCAAAAAAAATTGTATTTGCTTTCTTTTGAGTAGAAATCTTCCTTTTTCCTTCCCATTTTAAAGCAGAAATCTCCCTATTTTTAAAGCTACAAATTTGGCAGCTAAGTAAATTATTTTTAATGAAGCAGCTAAGTTTCCATGTCTATACTTTTTAAGAGGAAATATTTTAACTCTATTGAAATAAAATCATTTTAAAAAGTGTGTCTTTAAAAATAAAAAAAAATAATGAAACTGCTAAATGTATTTACACATGACCATGTAAAAGTTGTGATGATGATGAATTAGCTGATTCATTTACTAGAAAATGTCAATGTGAACTGTGAATGAAAAAAGCTTATTTCACTTAAATAAATTGAAAAAAAAAAAAAAAAAAAAAGTACTACTGAATTATCTGAAAGATAAAAACTTTTGCTGCTGTTATTACAGCCCTAAGCAGATTTTAATTTAGGATGTGCAATTTAGGATTTTTAAAAAGAGCGTAATTACAATTTCAGTGTCCCTGTGTTAATTTTATTAATTATATGTATTTCTTATTTTCATAATTTTCTTGTGGTAATTATACCGCAAAATGGTGACAATGCTTTTTGCAGTCTGAAAGAAATAGTCTTATCATGTGAAAAGTGGCCACTAACTTAAAAAAGTGGCTACTAATGAAACTGACAGTACCGGCCACTGGCCACTAATGAATTTTCCCAGTTTTGCCATTTATCTATTTAGTGTCACAGGTATATTGTGTGTAATAATATTTAAATTTTTATTTGGTATTTATTTTTTTGTATATTTTAAAATAAGTTAAATAGTGTATTTAATCTGAAATAGGGATAAGTCTGGTGCATTTAAATATAACCAGGTACTGTTTCTGCATAGAATTGGTACTTGCTCGTATTTTTTTTAATTTATTACTTGTTTTAAATTAATTACGATATTAAGAAAATGGTCCAATATGTTGAACATTGTGACTATTGATTTTGAATATAGACTTATCCTAATGAAGTATCATTTAACCAAACTTTTCCCTCTACAATAGTGAAAAGTTTCTCCCCTGAAGGGAGGAGGTCTGTAATGACTTCAGACTAATGACTTTAAGACTCACGAGAGGGCGCTGTTTGTTCAGCACGGTGAAAAGACTCGAATTGAAGAGAGTGGATGATGCAATGAAGGTGTAAAAATGCCTGGTTTGAGGACCGCTCGTATTTTTGTTTGGTGGACTGGAAAATTATGTCCCTTTAAAAATAATAATGTTTACATAGTTTATTTACGTTCTTTTTTTATGCTATGTGTGATGTGATGTGTTGTGTATGTAAATGAGAAAATAAATAATTTTCTCGGAAAAGGATCGCCTCTTCATGATCTACATTCTTCTAATCATCACAGTACACAGCTGCCCTGGCGTAATATCTAACAGAAAGGTCTGCCAAAATTGTAAAGCGGCCCCTGACATGAATTATTGCTAGCGCTCGAATAATTTCCTGCCTACTGTAATTAAAAAATTTTTATGATAATTTCTGAAATACAGAATTAATTTAAATTGAATTGGAGCTTATTTTAAAAGCTGGAAGTAAAAATTACTAATTAAAACCACAAAAAAAAAGTTTAAATGAATATTTTTTGGCAGTTCTCCTTTTACTTGAAGGTATTAACTTTTGTGCTTGTATTTATTATTTAAGTAAATAATAATAATTTAAATAAACTTTTTATCCCATTTTGATCTCATTAAAGAATTTACAAATTACGCCTTAGTAGACCATTTTGACAACTAAGAAAAAATAATTGGGTGCCATTGACACCTGACTTTCATATTCTAATTTCTAACTCAGTAGTTAAATATATAAATTCATTTTAACTTAAAATGCATACAAATGACTAAAAATTTATAAATAAAATAGATAACAATTCATACATACGATAATAAATCAAGCATAGGTAAGCATATTATATAAATTATAAAACCAAAACTCCAAATCTCATTTAGATGATCACACATGTACTTATACTCCTCTCTACAATAACACATAAAATAAGGACATATGTATACTTATACCATAGCCTCCTTAACTAGATGCCTGTCGCGTGGCTCTTAAACTTGGCAACAGGTCTAACCATGGGTGAAAGTAAAAAATTTTCGCTGGACTGAAGTATATATATATATTTTTTTGTAATATTGGGTAAAATATAATAAACTCATACATAATGTATGTACATATTCAAAACATACATTTCCAAAGGTTACATTAATAAGTATGAAAACTTAGCAAAATTATTTATTAATATAATTGAATTAACATTAATAGGGGCTGATTCAGAAAAAAAATTGGGACCTTTATTTGCCCCTAACAAAGATAAATTCCATAAAATTGGCCTATCTGTATCATAACACATAAAAAAAAAAAGACTGAATTCAGTCAATAGACTGAAAACTTTCACCCATGGGTCTAACGGTAGGCAGCGCCACCTTTTAGAGATTGTGCGACTTTTTTATTCAACTGTCACCAATAATTTTAAGAAGCGACATGTGATACATAAAATCGACGTTTCTTCGATTCTATTCGCCTTTTTGGTATTTCAAAGCCCACTATTAAAAATTTTTGGTGACAGTTGAATAAAAAAGTCGCTCAATCTGTACAAGGTGGCACTGTCTGCCGCTTGAACTGTTGCCAAGCTTAAGAGCCACGCGACAGGCATCTACTTAAGGAGGCTATGCTTATACCCTGTAATAATATTATATAAAATAAAGCTTACTTTTATATAGCCGCTGAGTGATTCCATACCAACTCACCTAAAAAAATAAAAGTTGGTTGCATGACCGACTCAGATTTTCTTTAAATTAGGTACACAGATTGATGATATAGAGGCATGAAATCGTCTAAATTTTTAGTTACCTGCTCCACTTATTTATAGATATACAGGTCCTAGAAGTTTGCCCGCCCCCTGAAAATACCAAGAAATTCATGTTATTTAATTTTTTTTTTCTTAAAAATTGTGCTCATGTAATATGAAAATGTTAGGTATCTATGGAAACTAGTTATCCCAGGCATTCAGAAAAAAAATACTACAATGTTTATAATGAAAATTGTTAAGGTACAGTACTCTTAGAAGTTGCAACTACAAAAATTTGATTTTCCCGATTTTGCTAAAATTGAGACATCAATTCCAAAAAAAGGAAAATAAAACCAAAGGTTTACTCACTTTCTGGTAGAGTACAGGTGTTCACCATAAATTACTACACAATAAATTACTTGGGTTTCTCACTCCTTCTTTGAAATATTTAAGCTTAAAGACAAAGCATAGGGCAAAAACATGCAATTTCGGCCATCTTGGCAGCCATTTTTCTCATAAAGGGGGAGCACTAGAAACTTTTTTATTTTTTTAAAATAAACTACTGATGTGTTAGCTATTCACAGGAAAAGAATTTACTTTTGGTTATTATTTGAATAAAGAGATATCTTGCTGATTGTATATGCATGTTTTTCTCTAATACCATATGCTTGTGCTTCCCCTCTCACAGTCTTAACATTAATAAAAAAAGATGTAAAAAAACAAAACTTATTGAATGTTATATAAATAATGATTTAATACATGTATCAGACTTTATTTACCCTCTGAACGTTACATAGTTACTTTTAGAAATAGTGTTAGTAGGTGAATGAAAGTTTCATTCACCTAATAAGGGAGTAGCATTCTGATTTTATTATATTCTGGTATTAAAACAAAACTAATGTGTACTCTATTTTTGGGATATCTTAAAGAAAGATGTCGGAAACCTTTTAATAAAAAAAAATTCAAGTTAGTATTTAGTGAAGAAATAAAATATTTACAAAACAGAAACACCTCATTTTATGTAATCTCAAAGAAGCGTACACACTTTTTAAACAGGAATATCCCAATCACTAGATTGAATTATCTAAATTTGCTGATTTGCGACCGAAGTGGTGTGTGTTAGTTGGTAGTACAGGAACTCATTCAGTCTATGTCTGTATGATTCACCAAAATGGCAGGCTAATGATGGCATCTCTAAAACAATCTATCAAACCATCTATCAGTGATTTTTTTTGTCTCATTATGTGTGTGACATTAACAATGAAGCATGCAAGTTAGGATTTTGTTTACAGTGTCCACTCCAAACTGCATTTGAAGAATTTTTATTCATGAATGATTATGATGAAGAATCTGAAGTGTCGTTTCGACGGTGGATAACTACAGTCCATTCAACACTCATTAAATTACTTTGTCTGCACCTGATTTTAAATCGGAACATTTATTGAAAGTGAAGTCCTTGGCAAAACACCATTACATTGTAAAATCTCAATCAGAGTACTTAAAATACAAAAAAGCAGAACTAAAACCAGATGAGTGCATTTTATTACTTGATTTTTTTGATAATTTTACTTTTATTGTACAGGATTGCAATACAGGGATATCACTGGCAAAAAAAGCGAGCTACACTCCATCCTTTTTTAGCGTATGTTCGGGCAAATGATAACCTAAAAGTTATTTCTATGTGTATTATCAGTGACTGTTTGACACGCGATACGGTGGCAGTAGTTTCTTTTCAAAGGCCTGTAATTCCATATTTAACATGATAATATTCAGACATATAGAAAATAATTTATTTCAATAGTGGTAGCTCAGCGCAGTACAAAAACAAGAAAAACTTCTTAAATTTATGCCAACATAAAAATGATTTCAAACTAAATGCTGAGTGACATTTTTTTGCCACCTCCCATGGCAAAAGCCCCTGTGATGCCACTGGATGCACAGTTAAAAGGTCTGCTTACAGAACCAGCTTGCAACGTCCTTACAAGGATCAGATAATTTCTCCACATGATTTGTTTCATTATTTCACAGGTAATTTTAAAAATATTAAGTTTTTCTTTGCATCTGAAGAATATGTAGCAGAAACAAGAGCATTGCTTTCTGAAAGACTAATTTTCACTGTAAGAATTGAGAGTATCAGGGATTATCATAAATTTATTCCTATTAGTAAGTCTGTGCTTTTAGTTTCCATTGTATCTACAAACATATCGAATCAGATTGAAGTATCTGCAGTAGGTAAGCAACATGTCAAAAATTTAGTCTTAATAACATTTCTAAAGGTTTTTATGTTGCTTGCATGTATGATAAGAAATGGTGGTTAGGAGTTGTCTTAGAAAACTGTTTTGAAAAAGTTGATGTTCAGATACAATTTATCCATCCTCGTGGCCCCTGCCAAAATTTCTACTGGCCAGAGAAACCAGATATACATGCTGGATTTCATACAAGCATCTATTAGATATAATACCAGTGCCATCAGCAGCAGCAGCCGCAGGATGCATGTTTTTAATATGAAATGATACTGTGAAAAGTACAGAAACTTATGCTTGCAGTTGAATAAAATTCTGCACACATAAATTTTTAATGTATTGCTGTATTTCAAATATATTTGCTTATGAAATAAATATTTATAGCTCCTTTATTTTGACTGATTTTTCAAGAAATTATTTAGTACTTTATAATTACGAATGGACAACATTCAGTTTTGGAAAAATTCTATTTCTTGTTTTCATCAAATATCTAATTTTGCTATAAAATGTAGAAATTATTTTTTTTATTATTATTAAATAATTTAATATATTAAATTTCTTGTATTCTTGTATATAGATAGTGCAGCTATTAATACATGCATTACTATTTTTCTTTTTTATTGGAACACAAGCATATGGTATTAGAGAAAAACATGCATATACTATCAGCAGGATATCTCTTTATGCAAATAATAACCAAAAGTATACACTTTTCCTGTGAATAGCTAACACATCAGTAGTTTATTTAAAAATAATAAAAAAGTTTCTAGTGCTCCCCCTTTATGAGAAAAATGGCTGCCAAGATGGCTGAAATTGCATGTTTTTGCCCTATGGTTTGTCTTTAAGCTTAAATATTTCCAAGAAGGAGTGAGAAACCCAAGTAATTTATTGTGTAGTAATTTACGGTGAACACCTGTACTCAACCAGAAAGTGAGTAAACCTTTGGTTTTATTTTCCTTTTTTTGGAATTGATGTCTCAATTTTAGCAAAATCGGAAAAATCAAATTTTTGTGGTTGCAACTTCTAAGAGTACTGTACCTTAACGATTTTCATTATAAACATTGTTGTATTTTTTTCCTGAATGCCTGGAATGACTAGTTTCCATAGATACCTAACATTTTCATATTGCATGAGTACAATTTTTAAGAAAAAAAAATTAAATAACATCAATTTTTTGGTATTTTGAAGGAATGGACAAACTTTGAGGACTTGTATATCTATAAATAAGTGGAGCAAGTAGTTAAAAATTTGGACTTTTTCATGCCTCTATATCATCAATCTGTGTACCAAATTTAAAGAAAATACGAATCGGTCATGCAACCCTCATTAGGTGAGTTGGTATGGAATCACTCCGCTTGAAATATGCCAGAAAAGAGTCCTATTATATCTTTTATCAAGTAAATGTAAATTTCACACATTGTTGTTCTACTCTTATAGATTAAACTGTTCCATGAACTTTTTTTTTTTTTTTTTTTTTTTTGCGTGTCTTTGATAAATTGCATTACAAAAAAATTTATTCTAGCCAAGATTGTTTACATGCATTCACTGAATTATACAGACTGTAAGAATAATCTTAATTATTCATTTCTGGGTCAATAAATAAATAATTTATTAAGTATTTATTCTTTTAATAGAAAATTTTCCTTTTTATTTACTTGTTATTAACATCAATACATACATTTACAACAAGAATAGGTCTAAGTTTTAATTTTTAAGGACTATTTGTGTGTGTGGGGGGGGGGGGGGGGGATTATAATAAGTACATCACTGAACATATATATGTAGTCATTTGAAATAATATTGAAAACAGGGAAAAGGATAATTTTAAATGAACAAATTTATTGGTCCTTTTTAAGTATTTGAATGTGAAAGGGCCCCTTTTAAGAATTTGAATTTTGTGAAAGGTCCCTTTTATGGATTTTGATTTTGTGAAGAAGCCTTCTTCGTGATTTTAATTTTGTGAAGAAACTGCTAGAGGGCACCGATTTTTGACTCGATCGATCCCTATAACATAGTTCTCTTTTTATGAATGGTGCAAAGTATTTTTTAATAATTATCCACAACACTTAATTATTTATCAGATGCCAGAGTTAATGAAACAAAAACATACCAAAAAATAATAGAGTTTTAGAACGGGCATAGTCTTTAATACAAAGAATCTAACTCACGATGACCAAAACAAATTGTTTAGCTTATCAATGATAGGAAATAAACAAAGCAACACTGATATTTTTTAATACTTCATAAAAATAAATAAAAATACAGAAGATAAACAAAAATTATAAACAAATAATCAAAGATCAATATTAAAAATTACTTACGTGTTAGATAAGATTAGTTTCTGATTATTATACCACAAAGATAACAAATCTATCTAATGTAAACAATTATACTAATGTCTAATAACATTACTAATCTATAACTAGCTATTTAAAATACTACACACAAATAAATTATTTACAAATACACCAGATCTTTTTCCGTTTCATGCCAGACTACACAAGCAAAAATAGGATCTGATAAATATAACTTACCAACAATTTAACTGTTTCTTTGGGCAGTTAAAGTACAGCTACTCATCACTAATCTAATTACAAGTTATTGCGTAATGTATTACAGACCAAAGAAAAGAAGCCACACAGAGGCAAGGGCCTTTAATACCTACATATTAGCGAATTTAGTTTCTATTTCCAAACAATCACAAGCTCCTCCACAAATTTCGATTATTATTTATTAAATTACTCGGTTAAGAGTTAACTGTGATTCATAGTTTACATAATAAAGAAAGCTATAAAGTGAAGTGAAGGTATGCAGTTTTTTGTTGACGCTTGCGCAAATCGAAAATAATTTTCTATAACCAATAGCAAGTCGGATTTAGGCAAAAAATATGTGTTCGTAAAAATAAATTGTTGAAGTGTTATTTTTTAGGCACTTTTAGACACTGAGCTGAAGAACAACTGGAGCAAATGCTTCCAATACTTTTAAGCCCGCTTTATAGTGGACGTTCCGTTCCGCTCTCCGCAAGCACTGAGCTAGAATGTAGGGAGTGATAACTGCGTATTGAAGGAGAAATTGAATTAAATAGAATTGAATTGGAAAATCTCACTCCTTTCATTATAGCTCACTGCTTGCGGAAAGCGGAACGGAACGGCCACTATAAAGGCACCTTTACACAGTGTTCGTGCGTGCCAGTTTTTCTGCAATCGTTCGCCTGCCTTGTATGGCAAGCTACATTTATCGGGTCATCTATTACTATTATAATCTTTAAAGAATTAAAATTTAAAATTGTAATGTCATGTTTAGCATATGGTTGTTCGAACAGACAACCTTTACACAATTTTACTTTGAAATATAAATATATCAAAGGCTTTTTGCCATACAACGCTCGGAAGACAAACCTTCAAAAAACGGCACGCGAAAACCGATCTAGCATTTCCTCCAGTTGTTCTTCAGCTCAGTGCTTTTAGATAAAGTTAAAGGAGTAAGTTGAGATATTAGAATTAGGAATATTTTCCTATTATTAAAGCTGAACCATCATAGAAAAATAACTGTTTGGCTTCCTAAGCAGTATAAACTTTATGGTATTGCTTAGATTGCAGTGCTTTCATTGTATTGAATTAAACGGAAGGTATTTAGTTATCGATTGCATTCCTGATACTTCAAAAATTTTTCTTCAATGTGGATTTCGCTTCCAACTAGCAAAGAGACTTGTAAAGTAGTGTAGCAGGTAAGAGGACGTATTTTCAGCTTCTTCTCAGTGGCGACCTCTGGTGGACTACTGCAAATAACGCGTGATAGAGATACAGTTTTTGTTATTTATTTCAAGAAATTTTTGAAGATACGAGGTGAGGACTGAGGAATCATTCATATAAAGTTAGTAGTGCCAGCCTGATGTAACTTTCTTCAGATAAATATCTTACAAAAGTGTTGTGAAATTATTATTATATTTAAATAACAAATAACTTATGGTACAGCGTCTAGAATAAACAGTGTGGAAATCGCCTATAGCCGTGATGTTAAAATATTGCTGCAAAAATTAAGCTTCCCCAGATGTCGCTGTGATCGAAGCTTTTGTTCAAATCAAAGACCTGATTGGCTTTTCCCAGTTTCGTCAGCTTAATCCCGTGATCTAAGCACATAATTAACCAATAGGGAGTCTCGGTTTTGATGTCGTGACACTAGCTTCGATTACAGTGACATCTGGTGACACGCTTGATTTTTTTAGTACAATTTTATTTGCCGCTTTCCACACTGTTTATTCCAGACGCTGTACTTGTGGGAAAAGAAGATGACTGCCAACAGCTTTCAAATGTATTGCTACCCCCTACGTCATTTGGCGACACTACCTTGTTTGTCGGCATTTTGATGTTTTCACTGTCTTTTTAATGTTTAATCAGCATCACAACAGTAAAATCAAAAATGAAATGATCATGCGTTGGAAGCTAGAACTAATTTGCTTTAAATTCGATATTATTTATCGTCCTAGAAATACGAACACAATAGATGATACATTATCGAGAGTAACACGGCGCTCCTGCGTAATTTTGGAAGGGAGGGCAAAGTGAAGTGTTTAGCAGTTGAGAATCGCGGCAAAAGTCCTCCAAATCCTCAATTTTGGCGTGTTTCATCTTTTATAGTCATAATTATGGCATATTTTCGGCTCAATACCGATCTCCTCCTATCTTTCCTTATTGGTTATATTATCTAATGACGAAATGCTATTTTGTGTCCTATTGGCCAATATGATTTCGCGCAACTAGACAAGTTCGCGCCTACACTCGTCAAGTCACCAAGTCATAAAAAGCAATATTTATAACTACTGTATCTGACATAAGTAATCAAATGCCAATTTTATTCCCTAAATGAAGCCATAAATCCTTCATTTCTTTAAACATCGTACATTTAATTCTTGTATTGATATTTACTGACATGTTTGTGTTTGTTTCAAATTATTTTACCCCCAGCTTTTTAACTCTCATCATTTTCGAATGAACGCGATTACGAAATTCCGTTTTTTATTTTTAGAAGTAATTCATTGTCTAATCTGAGCTTTTCTTTGATTTATTTTGCAATATTAATTTAAAATATGAAAACAATACTCTAAGATACGAAAATAATATTTTAAAATATAGAAATACTAATTTAAACTTTACCTCTTTTTTTATCCTATTACATATCGCCCCCGCCCCGTCTAAGCGAGGTACCCCAGACTTGCCTGCAAGGCTGTGGGAGTTCCCCTGGAAGTACAAAGGGAAAATAAGGGGGGGAAATAAGGCTATTTCAACGCTAAAACGACTAGAAATGCACAAAATTAGCACTTTATCAACTTACTAAGCCTCTTTGAAAGAATTTATACAAAAATAAACACAATTATTTACAATTTTATAACACTGCCCCCCTCCCAAGGACTGCATGTCCCGGGCAGTGCAACCCTTGGTCAAGAGGCGAAACTCAACAAATTTACACAATCTAAAATACAAAAACTAAGTTGCATGTAACGATAAAATAGAAATATAAATCAAGTGAGAAATATTTACAAAATTCACAAATATGTACAAATATTTACATTACGCATGCGCAAATTTTACCAGTATTTACGTTTTAAATTTCAATATTACCGTTAATTGTGGTATTTGGCTAGCTTGTTATAGTGCTCCACCTTCGATTTTGATGAAGGTGTTTTAGTGATCCGCACCACTACATCATTCAACCTTATTAAGACTGTACGGTCCGTCCTAGTTGCACTGTACCTTGGAAGAGAGTCCTTTGCGTCGAACAGGATTCCACAACCAGACCTTGTCTCCTTCCTGGAACTCATGTTGTGTAGCCTTTAGATCGTACCTTGTCTTCATTTTATCCGTTGCCATGTGAATCCGCTCCCGAGCAAAGTTGTGTACGTCCTCAAATCATGCCTGGAGATCTTGGATGTACTCCTCAGGCGATGAAGGCATCGGGTGGACAACCAAACAGTAGATCACATGGGAGACGAAGTTCAAGTCCAAACAGCATCTGGGCTGGAGTATAGCCGGTGGTTTCATGGACAGCACTTCGATAAGCCAGCAGGAACAATGGCAACTTCAAGTCCCAATCTTGCTGGTTCCTTGATACTAGAAGAGAGAGGTTATTCAGGATGGTACGGTTGAACCTCTCGACCATGCCGTCCGACTGGGGATGTAAGGGTGTTGTCTGGGTTTTGTCTATGCCGAGTAGTTGACACAGTCCTTTGACAACAGCAGAGGTAAAGGTTCGTACCTTGGTCGGTATGAAGTTGTAGGGGCGTGCCGTATTTTGACACCCATTGCTGCACTAGGACCTCCGCAACTGTGCATGCCTCTTGATCGGGAATAGGATATGCCTCAAGCCACTTGGTGAAATAATCCATCACGACGAGGATGTATTTATTTCGACTGGAGGTCCGTGGCAATGGCAAAGGACCCAAGATGTCAAGTGCAATCCGTTCAAATAGTGCTCCCACGTTATATCGTTGCAGTCTTCCTCGACTTCGTTTCTGCGGGCCTTTACGTGCCGCACAAGCATCACAGGATTTACACCATTTCTCCACGTCCTCCCTTGCCTTGCACCAGTAGAAGCGTTCCCGAACTTTCTGCAGAGTCTTCATTACCCCAAAATGGCCTCCGGTAGAGCTACTATGCAGTTGTTCTAAAGCATCTGGAATTTTTAATCTTGGTAATACAATCTGCCATCTGAAGCTTTTCCCATCATCATATTCCCACTTTCTGTATAACACGCCGTTTCTGTTATGAAGAGAGTCCCAAAGTGCCCAATAACTTTTCATAATGGGATTAGGCCATTAGGGCGCATGTACCCCCTCGTGCCTCCCCCCTCAACGCTACGCCTAAGGTTTTGATAGTTTTATTTTCGATTGTATATCCCAACAACTGCACAATTCTAGTTGAGAAAACGCATTTATCTCCATTTAACGTTAAGTTGCATTTTTCTGCAATAACTGAGAATTTCTCTAAGCCTTTCAATTCTTCATCTTGTATTATTTTATTTATTGATGACTCTCTGAAAGTAGGCCACTCCACTGGTGACAACTAATGAAACAGTAGAAATTGATATACAGTCGGCTGCAAAATTATTCGAGCACTAGCAATAATCTATGCCAAAAAAAAGTACACTTAATACAGCTTTGTTAAATAAATCCTTGTCGAGTCATGTTCTTAATCAGTCTAAGAACATGATTCGACAAGGATTTACTTAGCAAAACAGTCTTAAGTGTACTTTTTAAATATAGGAATTATTGGCTAGTGCTCGAATAATTTTGCAGCCGACTGTAGCTTTCCACACGCCTCAAACGCTGTTTAATGCTTTTCAGATTTTTAAGTAGATAACTGATGGTAAGCACTTTTGAGATCTATTGTACTAAATATTTTGTTTTTAGATACTTCGGAGATTAATTCTTCAATTTTTGGAAGAGAGTATGCATCAAGCATAGTGAATTTATTAATGGTTTGGGAATAGTCAATAATCATTCGAGGTTTGTGATTTATGATTGGTTCCTATAATGACAAACGCCTGGGCACGCCAAGGTGAATTATTTGGCTCTGTAATGGTATATCACACGAAAAATTTTCGCGCAACATTTTACTAAACACAACACAGCAGCATATGGGGAAAACTCAAGGTCAGTGGGTTATCAACTATTTCGACCGTCATTCGGAAAAGTTGATCATGTTGTGTTTAGTGAAAAGCTAAGCGAAATCTCTCGTGTGATATGGTCATAATATCTTCTTTTAATAGTTTCTGTACTTTTACAGTGATAAAATTATTATCTTCATTAGTACAGCGTCTTGATTTTGTGACTACGGGCATATAATCTGGAGTTAAGTTAGCAAATAATGAGGCAAGTTAGTACATGCACAACAACTAAGGAGCAAATAGTTTCTCACCATTGAACTCAATTTCCACAGAAAAATGAGATTCCAATATTTCATGACCAATTCAGGAACGCGGTAGCATTCCGCCCCGTCAAGCTAAAACAAACATTAAGAAAAACAAATGAAATTTACAAAGTAGGAAAGTCAATGGTGAAACGCTACAAGTGTATATTATGTCGACATAGCATCTCGGGCTTTTCGACTACCTGTATCTGAGCTCCCTGATCCCCATAAGACCTATCATTTTTTGCACAGACCTTGAGCATACCCTTAAGACAAAACATACAAATTTCCATGTCGTTCCGAATTAAGGGGCCTGAATTATATAACTTTGAAAACCCGAAATTTGCCGGTTATATTCTTCTTTTTCTCCTTCTTCTTGTTATTGTTAAGACAGCTATTGAGCCTAGAATTTTACAGCTAATGAGCTGAAAATTTTTATAGACATTCCTTCTGACCTGTACTAGTGCCTTCTGCAATCAAAAAAATTTTTGGTCAATATACAGGGTAGTTATTTTCAATTTTGTGATATTTAACCTAAAAATTTAGTGAATTCGTCAAGAGATGGCGCTCGTTTTCAGTGAATTTAATTTTGTCATTTATTAAGACATTAAATAGTAATAATATCTGTTTCTATTTTTCCTTCTTTCTTTCTTTACTTTTTTTTACAAAGATGGATTGAAATAAATTAAAAGATACTTTTTCTTAAAATTTTTACAAGAAACATGTTTATTAATAAAACAAATAATTGATAAATTTGGATTTCGTAATAAATAGATGCTTAAAGGACGCGCTAAACAGACTTTTAACATAAGTAATGTGGCGGGTTAAATAAAAGAGCGATTCATTAACTTTATAAAATTACGGATGATGGAAGAATACATTTTATTAAATTCAGATCATATATTATATACGAGAAATATTATCATGGAAAAATTCAAATTTGACATTTTTGTGTTTCTATGAGTTTTGAGGTCTTCTGAATTCATTTTTCATAATAAAGAGGTATGTGTATGTGTACAAGTGAATACGATAGCGTCTAAACGCTGCATTTGATATGTAAGCTGGAGGTGATCCACAACTAATGATTTTAATGATGTAGAACTTACTTTTTTTTTTTACCATCTCTTATATTATTAAAATCTGTACGCGTGTGTGTGTCTGTCTGTTTCTCTGTGTGTGTGTCTAAGAGAAATGGCTTGAAACAGCTAAGGCTCCGCCGCTAATGGTCGCACGGACTTCGAACAGGTACCGTCGGACAGAGAATTTATTGCAGATGTACGATATCTAATTTGCTAAACGATGCGACCCTAATTAGCGGAGATATTAATTAAAACGTCGACCCATGTCGAACGAAAAAACGATTCAAAATCGGAGGCGACCGCCCTTTTCATCTAGAACTGCGTACCTCAAAAGAAAAAGCAAAGAAAGAAAATTTCGTGGGTTTTTGTAAAGCGATCGCTGCCGATCTGTTGAAAATATCGAAAATACACCTGTACCACGAGAAAGAGCATTTATTACCGATTCTTACGGTACAATTTTTTTTTTTTTTTTTTAAATACGGATTTTTTATATTTTTAAAAAAAGTTTTAAAAAGTGTCGAAATTTTCTCTTTTTCTCGATCGTCTTCTTTGAAACGCCCTGTACGACCGAGTAACTGTTCCATTTCTTAACAACTGCTATATTCGGAAAGGTCATTTAATCCTCTTTCGAGCCATATAAACATTTTTACAAAATACGGATTAGCGATCCATATTTTTAGATTTTACGAAACATCGATTTTTTCACAAAACATTTTATAACTCAAAAGCGTTTAGAGATAAATGATTTCTTTTTTTTTTCTTTTTTTTTTTTTTGTATATAGATCTCGCTTCCATAGTTCAATTCCCAAAAGATTGAGAGAAAATTTCAAAAACTGAATGAGTTATAAATTTTTTAATTTTAGGCACTCAACCATTGGAAATGCCGTACTCCATTCCAAAATGAATACCGTAATCAAATCATACAGACGTCCGTTGCGTCAACATGACAACCCGATGAGACAGGAAGCATTTCTAGACGGAAGCGAAAAAAAAAAAAAACAGCGAGAAACATCTGGTATTTACGAGGTCACGTGTTTTGGTACTGCGATTAAAAATTGCAATTTTGAAAAGGCTTCAGTTTTTCAATGTCGCACACTAAACTTGGTATACAGACCTAACATCACAAGACAGCCTTGCAGTTCAAATTTCATCGACTTTGCAAAAAATTTACATTTTAATTGGAAATTAAATTTTATTCTAATACGCGTATTTCAATTTCTAATTACGATTAATTTATTTTTAATACAACATTCGAAAGATATTTTAAAGTTCTTTTATATTATCCAAAGTTTCACCTGATTTACACGTTTTGAGGTGTTCCGAATGAGTTTTCTTTTGTATCTCAGCTACTAATTAAAATAATTTCATAAGTAATACATCATTAGAAAGCTTTTTTGATTTGGAATCGAACAGTGGAATACAGAAATTTCTACCGCCAGATGGCGCTGTAATTTTTTCAAATTTCAATATTTCAACGCGTATTTTAATTTCTAATTACGATTAAATTATTTTTAATGCATCATTCGAAAGATATTTTAAAGTTTTTTTAAATTATCGAAAGTTTTCACCAGATTTACACGGTTTCAGGTGTCCTGAATCAGTTTTCTTTTATGACGCTGTAATATTTTCAAATTTCAATATTTCAATTTCTAATTATGATTATTTTTTTTTTAATACATCATTCGAAAGATATTTCAAAGTTCTTTTATATTATCGAAAGTTTTCACCAGATTTACACTTTTTGAGGTGTCCTGAATCATTTTTCTTTTGTATCTCAGCTACTAATTTAAATAATTTCATAAGTAATACATCATTAGAAAGCTTTTTTGATTTGGAATCGAACAGTGGAATACAGAAATTTCTACCGCCAGATGGCGCTGTAATATTTTAAAATTTAAATATTTCAATTTCTAATTATGATTAAATTATTTTTAATACGGATATTTTATATTAAAAAAAAAATTAAAAATGGTCGAAATTTTCTCTTTTTCTCGATCGTCTTTTTTGAAACGCCCTGTACGACCGAGTAACTGTTCCATTTCTTAACAACTGGTATATTCAGAAAGGTCATTTAATCCTCTTTCGAACCATACAAACATTTTTACAATATACAAATTAGCGATCCATATTTTTAGATTTTACGAAACATCCATTTTTTCACAAAACATTTTATAACTCAAAAGCTTTTAGAGATAAATCATTTTTTTTTTTTTTTTTTTTTTTTTGTATATAGATCTCTCTTCAACAATTGAATTCCCAAAAGATTGAGAGAAATTTTCAAAAACTGAATGAGTTATATTTTTTTTAATTTTAGATATTAAAGCGTTCAATTGAATACGCGACCTTCATTCCATGAGATTGTATAATGTGTTCTTTGTCGTTACCACGGCAACCACTTCACGGAAGACGTCTGGTCAAAAGCGAAAAAAAAAAAAAAAAAAAAAACACCTGCCACTGATTCAGTTGATAATCAGATGTATTTTAAGTGGGATAAAAAACTGCAAATTTTATTTTCTTCAATTTTTCGAATTCGCACACGACACTTGGTATACAATCTTAACACCACAAAATAAACTTGTAGTTCAAATTTCATCGATTTTCGTCAACAAACAAAAGGTTTACATTTTAATTGCAAATTAAATTTTATTCTAATACGCATATTTCAATATCAAATTATGATTAAATTATTTTTAATACATCATTCGAAAGATATTTTAAAGTTCTTTTATATATTATTGAAAGTTTTCACCAATTTTTCACGTTTTGAGGTGTCCCGAATCAGTTTTCTTTTGTATATCAGCAACTAATTAAAATAATTTCATAAGTAATACATCATTAGAAAGCTTGTTGATTTGGAATCGAACTGTACATTACAGAAATTTCTACCGCAAGATAGCGCTTTAATATTTTAAAATTTCAATTTCTAATTATGATTAAATTATTTTTAATACATAATTGGAAAGATATTTTAATGTTCTTTTATATTATCGAAAGTTTTCACCTGATAAGAGGACCTGAAAGCGTGGAGAAGAAATAGGCGTGCACCGCGCGCGTATCCCTTAACTTGTGCACGCGCAGAGCGCACGGGACTGCGCTGCCGAAGACTGTGAGTACCCGTTCCGACTTTTTAACCAATGAGAATTGATTTTTTTTTATTTTCTTCTCTTAAGAATAAATATTTGATTTGAGGAGGAATATGTGCGCGCAGCACGCGTATACCTTCACACGTGCGCGCGCATGGGACTGCGCTTCCGAACGAAGTGGGGACCCGGTATGAGTTTTTACCCGATCAGAAATTATTTTTTTTTAGGGGGCATGATAGGTCAGGGAAGGAATAGGCGCGCGCAGCGCGTGCATACCTTAACTTGTGCGCGCGCAGCGCGCACGGGACTGCGCTGCCGAAGGCAGTGGGGACCCGGTCCGACTTTGTACCCGCTGAGAAATGATTTTTTTAATTTTCTTTTCGTAAGAATAAAAATTTGACTGGCGAAAGAATGTGTGCGCGCAGCGAACGTATACCTTCACACGTGCGCGCGCAGCGCGCATGGGTCTGCGTTTCCGAAGGCAGTGGGGACCCGGTGCGAGTTTTTACCCGATCAGAAATATTTTTTTTTAGGGGGCACGAAGGGTCAGGGAAGGAATACGCGCGCGCAGCGCGTGTATCCCTTAAGTTGTGTGCGCACATCGCACACGGGACTGCGCTGGCGAAGGCAGTGGGGACCCGGGCCGACTTTTTACCCAATCAGAAATGATTTTTTTTTTTTTAATTTCTTATCACTAAAAGTTACTGTTAGTGATTCATTAATTTTAGTGATTCATTTGAATATACTGACCCGCTAACGGGCGAAGCCCGCTAGTGTTCTTATTAACTTCGGTTCTTGTTCGTTTGTTTGTTTGTTTTTCCAGTACAAATCTTGCAGTCGAATTTTGACTAACTTCCCGACTAGCCTAGACATTTGAAACTTTCAGGATAGCTCAGAACACGGTAAAAATGCATTTTTTAAATACTTTTAGCCAACAGTTTCGGGTTCCTGCTGCCATCGGCAACGTTACCAGCACAAATCTTGCAATCGATATTTAACTAACTTCTCGACTAGCTAGACATTTGAAACTTTCAGGATAGCTCAGAACACGGTGACGATACATTTTTTAACACTTTTAGTCAACTGTTTCAGGTCCCTACTGCCATCGGCAGCGTTTATATGATTCGACAAAAAACTTATTTAACTAACTTCCCGACTAGCTAGACACATGAAACTTTCAGAATAGTTTAGAACACGCTGAAAATGCATTTTTAAAAATACTTTTAGCCGACTTTTTCCGGTTCCTGCTGCCTTCGGCAGCGTTACCAGCACAAAGCTTGCAATCGATTTTTAACTAACTTCCCGACTAGCTAGACATTTGAAACTTTCAGGATAGCTCAGAACACGGTGACAATATAATTTTTAACACTTTTAGTCAACTGTTTCAAGTACTGCCCTCGGCAGCGTTTATATGATTCAACAGAAAATTTATTTAACAAATTTCCCGACTAACTAGACGTATGAAACTTTCAGAATAGTTCAGAACACGGTGAAAATGCGTTTTTTAAAATACTTTTAGCCAACTGTTTCGGGTTCCTGCTGCCTTCGGCAGCGTTACCAGTACAAATCTTGCAATCGATTTTTAACTAACTTCCCAACTAGCTAGACATTTGAAACTTTCAGGATAGCTCAGAACACAGTGACAATATAATTTTTAACACTTTTAGTCAACTGTTTCAGGTCCCTACTGCCCTAGGCAGTGTTTATATGATTCCACAGAAAATTTATTTAACAGACTTACCGACTAGCTTGTTATTTGAAACTTTCAGAATAGTTTAGAACACGGTAAAAATGCATTTTTTAAATGCTTTTAGCCAACTGTTTCGGGTTCCTGCTACCTTTGGCAGCGTTTCCAGCACAAAGCTTGCAATCGATTTTTAACTAACTTCCCGACTATAGTCCGTGTAAACTGAATTGGCCTGTGAAGGTCACTACTCCTCGGTCAATTTTCCTAGAAATGACCCATGTGATCCCGTTATCGCTCTTTCTTTTCTCACCCCATTTGAGCAATTGTTTGACTAGGAGAATATTTCGTTCAGATACAATATAATAGTTCACTTTTGGCTTGGTTTTTTGGCTCCGTTAGCATTTACTTTTTCTTGTCGTTTCATTTTCGTATCATTTACTATGGCTGGTAATCCTGATATAAGGAAACAATCTAAAATGATTATTTATCATGTTTATAACTATTTTAAAGAGCTTGTTACTTCGAAACCTGATGCAAGAATTAGAGATATTTTTATGAAAACTCAAGAAACTACTGCTCAAGCTTGTGGGGTTTTACCAAGTTACAAAACTTTGAATAAATACCATAAAATGTAAGTACTTGCAACAATTGTATCGGATTTAAAGAAGACACGACCCTTCGTCAGGCGAACGTAGCAAAAACGAGTGTTGCACGATTACAGCACTCGTTGGTGCGTGTGCTGCTTTGTTTGTAGCACTTGTTCCTACTTTGTTCGCCTGACGAATTGTCTTGTCTTCTTTCGACCCGAAACAATTATTGCGAGTTATTGCATTTTATGGTGTTTATTCAAAGCTTTGTACTTATTTCTTTTAAACGCCAGTTCTCTGTCTTTTTTTTTTTTTAATATAATTAAATTACATTTTGAAAAAAAAAAAAAAAAAAAAAAAACACTTTCCTCTCTAATAACTATTTTCGAGAAACGTGAATGTTACTACCCGAATGATAGTTACATTCACGTTACTTACCTCAAGTTTATCATGATTTTCCCCGAAACTTATATGAGTTTTAGCTAAGAATCTTAAGAAATACCCCTCAAGGACGTCCAGACCAATGTAAAGACAACCGGGCTTAAATTTCCCGCAATCAGCATCATTTATATTAGATTTTAATTTTTATATTCATGATACAGTTTTTCACTCTCGGTTAAAAACAATATATATATATATATACACTAAGCGGCCAAAAAAAAAAAAAAAAAAAGCCGCACTTGGATATTTTCAATTTTTTTTTCTGTAATCGCTAATTTTATTGTTTCAAAAGTAAATTTTTGAACAGATTTTATTACGTTGTGTTCCGCGTGCAATTTAGGATTGAGCCAAGTGTTAAAAACAAGATGCAATTGTTCGGAAAATTGTAATTTTAGAAAGTGTTTCAAAAATGGCAAGAATAAGGCAATTAACGATACCACAAAAATATTAATTTTAGAACAAAAAAAAAATTTTTTTTAATACGTGGGATATCAAAATGATTAAATGTTAACAAAATATTAGTGATCTAGTTTTTAGCAAGATATATTTTTTGGCTGTTTAAACTGCACATTTGTCCTTAGGCGTCCACGTTACTCATCCAGTCGAGATGACCGCAAGTTAAAAAGCCAGCGCTTAAAAAATCAGTTTGTATTACATTTAGAACATAGCAGGGATTCAGAAAAAGTGTTTAGTAACATAATTTATCTAAATACAGTGAAATAACAATTAAACAAAGCAGGTTTAATTGCCAGAAAATCTGAAAAAAATTCCTTCTTAACGAAAAGAATTAGAAAACCAAGACATTAGAGGGTTAAAAAAATTAAAAAAGGATCAATTAATTATTTGGCTGAAGTTGTTCTCTCTGAAGAGTCCAGTTTAACTTATTTCAAACTGACGGAAATAAGCAGATCTGATCACGAAAATGCAACTGACTTAATGGAAATCGCACTTTTAAAACAATAACATATTCCCCGTACATTACGATACGAAAATGCATAATTTTTCGGTGAGTCTGGCAAATTTTCATGTTCAAGGGATCAATTAACCCGAAATTAAATTTAGCCATTAAAATATTCATACTTGACCGACTACTTTGGGGGTATTTCAGACTCTTCCAAAAGTACATAAATTCAATTTTTGAAATTTTTAATCACTTGAAAATATTCTGCTATTTTTAATTATCATGAAATTAAAATTTTTCAGAATAATAAAGAAATAGATTATATTTAAATGAAAACAATTGTTTTATCTAGTTTCAAGTAACATTAAAGAAAGTTAATTATTAGATACATTAATCATAACAATTAATAATATTTAATAAAAGTTGTCTTTATCAATAACAGTATAATGATGTATGTTATTTTATTTTTATTTATTTATTATTTATTTATTTATTTATTATTATTATTTTTTTTTTTGGAGTTGTCTGAAGGTATCATGGAAGAGTACATAGGTATCATGTTATGACTTCCGTATTATACAAACATAACAATTTTATTTGTTGCAATCATTAGTTTTTAAATTATTACAAACCCAAAAGGTATAAATCAATTTTTCTGTTGTGGGGCTTTTTTTTTTTTTTTTTTTTTTGTCACTTAGTGTGTATATATATATATATATTAGAATTCAGATTCTTATAGTCCAAAATGTACCGGAAGAATAAATCTGATAAATTAATTTGTCTATATTATTCGCTGTTAACAATTAATATCGTTTTAAGACTAGAAAAAGAGAAACGACCACTTTAACTGCAAAGCTATTTTATAATAAGAATAAATAATTCATAGCTAAAGAGCATTTAAAAATTATTATTAAGAAAACAAAAATTACTTTATTCTGCTCTGTAAACTAATTGTTGGAGTTAATCATATAGTTTTAGGTATTAAATAAGTCATAGATCATAAAATTATATTAAAATTCCTCAGCTACAGGCTTTTCTCAAACCTTTAAAAGTGCAGTGGATTGGCGGTGCATCGGTTGAGACTAAATTGTTACTTATTTCCTCCGATACTTAGCCAGTATCACAGAAAATTCCCAACGAATAAGACGACGAGAGCGACTTGTGTTCGAACCCGGCACCTCCTGTCTACCAGCTTCGAGTGCAGAATCTATTGGCCATTGGTACCTCTTGCCATTAATAATCTATGTGAATTGCAGGATTTTTCATTCTTGATTTCTTCTTTTTTTAACTCCTCTCTAAAACAATAACAGTGTGAGATGAGTAACTGATACCGTAATTTTTTCTATATGTGACAATGGTAAATGAAATTTAGAAATTCGTTAATTAATAAATATGTTTACTCTAAGTATAAGTACAGGAGGAACTAGTCATGAAAATTGAGAATGTGTTTAACTTCTATAACCTTTTTAAGTATCTCAGCTAAAATTAAGACACTTTCCTGTTTTTAATCTTGAAACATTTTTATTATTTTATACTTTTTATTGTTCTTGTACATGAAGTAAAAAATGAAAGTATATTTAATATTCTTATATGTAACATATTAGAATAGGTGGTCTGAAAATTGGAATATTATATAGATAGATATGAGTGTGTATAAGTATGTATTTTGTATTACTGTGTTCAATGTGCAGCTATCAGAATGCAATTTTGCTTATTAAATAACCATATTTCTAACATTTTCTAGATCTCTAAGTAAGAAAATAAAGAACTTTTTACGATTTCTTTCTCCCTAGATCAGAAAGTTTGAAAATTTTACTCAGAAACAAATTAAAATAATTTTCCAAGTATATTAGAAAATTAACTTTGTTAAGTTAATAAACGAAAAATTGATAATTATATATTACCTTCATTTTTAAATAATACACATAAAAGATAACCTTACGTATAGACAAATATGGAATAAATATAGTGGATTTATACTACAGGTATTCAACACGTTATTACATACATGTATACTAGCAATAAAAAAAAACTAATCTGCTCTCCAATTGCTTTTACTAAGATAACGAAGTTGCGTGGGAAAAAAGACGGAGAAGTTAGCGTCCCTTAAAACCATGGTAACGGGGGAATGAAGAACCCTGAGAGGTAGCCTTGACAGGTCTATTTTTCTTACACAGAGTATAGTCAGGCATTTGAAACTTTGAGTATAGCTCAGAACACGGTGACAATACATTTTTTAACACTTTTAGTCAACTGTTTCAGGTCCCTACTACCTTCGGCAGCGTTTATATGATTTAACAGAAAATAAATTCATTTAACTAACTTTCCGACTAGCTAGACATTTGAAACTTTCAGAATGGTTCAGAACGCGGTGAAAATGCATTTTTTAAATACTTTTAGCCAACTGTTTCGGGCTCCTGCTGCTTTCGGCAGCGTTACCAGCACAAAACTTGCAATAGATTTTTAACTAACTTCCCGACTAGTTAGGCATTTGAAACTTTGAGTATAGCTTAGAACACTGTGACAATACATTTTTAATGCTTTTAGTCAACTGTTTTAGATCTCTACTGTCTTCGGCAGCGTTTATATGATTCAACAGAAAATTTATTTAACTTCCCGACTATCTAGACATTTGAAATTTTCAGAATAGTTCAGAACACGGTTAAAATGCATTTTTTAAAATACTTTTAGCTAACTTGCGGTCGCGAAAGTATTAACACTCTTTAATGGCCCATGCGATAAACTGCCAAATTAAATTTGAAACATTTAACTTTATTCAAGATCGTAGCTAAGGGAAGAGTATTTGGTTATTTTAAAAACTCAGAAAAAATTTGCTGATTTGTCGAAATTTTTTTTTTTATTATATTTCATTTTAAACACTTAATATTACGTACTAAATATTGAACCTACTCTGAAATTTTTATCTGGCTACGATCTTGGCTGTATTAAAGGAAAAACTTTTACAATTGTTTATGAATTACACTAGCGAAAAGCATCTGAAATACTTTATTCCTTAGACTGAATTACCGTTGGGTCTCGTTGTGAGCATCAATCGCCAAATGTGCCAAATGGCATGACAGTTTTCTAATGAAAAAGTTCTCACATTCGGTTACTTACTAAATTTTTTTTCGATTCAACCTTTTTAAACATCATTACTTAATAAATGTTCAGAAAGTCGAGTGAAATCAATTCAGATTTTTAAGTATGAAATTACAAGAAATGAAAATGATATAAGTGGCTTTAAGTAGAGTTTAAAGGAATAAATACAATGCATATTCATTCGAATGTCAATATGAAACGAACGCATCATATAAATATTATAAATACATATTCATAAACATGGGTTACCTGAATTACACACTCACATAATATATACGCATTAGACAAACATATTATTGCGCACTCGGGGCTCGTGAATTTTCTGTGAATGAAAGATGAACCTTGAGATTTAAAAAAATATTTACAGAAAATTTCGGAAGATTACAGGTCTGTTAAACCCAGTATCAACTTGAGTTTCACCAGAAAACGCAGCTTAAACAGCTGACAACATAAAAATCACGGCACAAACGATACCCTAGTCATAACATACAGAAATAGGCTGCAATTCAATGGTAGAAACTTAGTCAAGCTGAACTTTCTATTCCGTAAAGTCTTAGCGAGAAACTCACCTCAGTGGTCGGAACAGGACAGGACCCCTTTTATAGCCTGCCATTAATCCTGAATTTTACAGTAACTTCCGTAATAATCGAGTTACAGCTTGGACAATGGGTCTATCGATAATAAAGGTTTTTTTTTCACCAAGGTCGTCAAAATAGTTGTCAAGGTGCGACAAAGTCGCCAAATTCATCGCCAAGTCCATTACGTGCCCTGATAAAATGTGTTTTTAACGGAGAAGGATCTTTTTTAACGCGGAAACAAGCTGCATTATAAAGTTATAATTTAAAGTATTTTTACGGCGGAGTGCGTCCCCTATGTAGAAGTTTTAATTAATAAAAAATTTAATTAGTAAAGATTAAAATATTATTGCGCACCCCGCCGCAAAAATACTTTAAATTATAACTTTATAATGCAGCTAAAAAACTAACACAGATAACAAATAATGTTGAAAGAGATTAGGATTTATTAGAAAGATACATGCAGTGTTATTGTCAGATCTTCATTAAGCTAAGCAATGAGTACCCGGGATTCAATAGCGGAGGCGAAATTTGATATCAATTCTTTTTTTGGCTTTTTAAGAAAGGTAAGAGTTTTTGCTGGCCAGGGTGACTTTTACAATAGTATTGTTTTTTATGAGATTAACACATCTGTACATAAGTCCCTCATGATCAACAATTCAGCATCACCAAAGAGGTAAGCGACAGCGGCATATGCGGCATGTCTCAATATCTTGTCTTTTCACCCTTTTTCATCTGCACACCGTGCACACCAAAGCGACAGACACATTCTGTAAAGGAAGCGTTTTTGATCACGTGTGTTTGTTGACTTTTGAGATTTCAGGTTTTGTTTATAATAAGTTCGAAATTTATTATAATTTCAAATAGAAAAAGGAAAAATGTTTGATTTATTATTATTATTATTATTATTAAAATAAAAGAATAATTTAAGAGAAAATAATTATTTAATTTAAAAATAGATTTTCTGTTAAATTATTCAAATATTATATTCCAACTAAAAAAAAAAAAAAAAAAAAAAAACTTTTTTTTTTTTTTTTTTTTTTTGTCATTTAAGGGAAAGTAATTTTTATATTTTTGTGGGGAGGAGGGTGGGGTGGATTAATGCTTTATTTAAATTTATAATTAACATTTAATAAACACTTCTAATAAGAAATACTGATCGCTTGCTTTAATTGTGTTGTTATTAATGTGTAAAAATAAATATTATATTTCAACTGAAAATTTATTATAATTATTAAATAAATGGATAATTTAAGAGAAAATAGTTTTTATGTCGCATTTTTATTTAACTTTTATAGAGCATTTCCTCGTGACGTCTGGTGGTTGGCAAAAAAGCGCGCTCGACTTTCCCGCGCCCCGCCCACCATTGATACTATATTGGTGATCCGCCATCGCTATGCTTTTCCCAAGCCTTTTTGCCAACCACTCATAAAAGTTGAGATGTTTGTTTACAAACAAGGAACTGCCCTATTGTTTCGTTTAATTCATATTAATTTAAATGATTGAATAAAAAAAGTTTAATTTTTCTTATTTGAAAAATGTTTAATTTTTTTTAAAATAAAAATAAAAGAATAATTTAAGAGAAAATAATTATTATATTTAAAAAAAAAAAAAAAATTCTGTTAAATTATTAAAATATTTTTAAGAATAAAAAATAAATTAAAAAAAACTACTTTATCATTTAAATAAATGAATAATTTAAGAGAAAATAATTTTTATATTTCATTTATTTATTTATTTTTTAATTCATTTATTTTGTCAATGTTTTATTTAAAAATTTAATTGATATTTGGTAAGTTTCTAGAAGAATGCAGTGCTCGTCTGCCTTAATTAAGTTATTATTGATATGTAAAATAAATCTATATCTATCCGCGATCCGCGTTTGTAATGATCGATAGACGGCGCTTTGTGAACACTGCAGTTGTTAGTAAACATTAGCCACGTGTGTTCCAATCCGCGTTTGTAATGATCGATAGACGGCGCTTTGTGAACACTGCAGTTGTTAGTAAACATTAGCCACGTGTGTTCCATTAGTGTTCTTTATGTTATTCTACTTAATATTCGTACTATAATTTCTCCGCCATTACATTATGGAAAATTGATTGCTTTTGGAAATTCAAAGTTCGATCGGAAGTAGATTTTTAACTGAAGTTGAACAAATATTAGCTTCAAATCATCTGATTAATTCTTTACTTCCATTAGCCGAAGCAAGTGAAATTTTAAATTTGTCATTTGGAAATAAATGGAAGCTCAATTCTGGATTTCTTGATCCTTTGGAGTTACACTGTGGCACACAAAAGTATGTGTTATCTTTTTTTACCGTATTTATTCATTTTTATTCGATAAATATATGTGAAACTAAATATCGGCAAGTAATGGCGGCTGTATGGAATTCGAATTAAACCATGTTTATTGTAATTTCACCTTAGCCCACCAGAGGGCGAGCATTTCATTACAATCGCGGATAGTGTTCTTGTTATTCTACTTAATATTCGTACTATAATTTCTCCGCCATTACAATATGGAAAATTGATTGCTTTTGGAAAAAATACTTCAGTTTATTCAAAGTTCGATCGGAAGTAGATTTTTAACTGAAGTTGAACAAATATTAATTTCAAATCATCTGATTAAGAGCGTGTTCAGTAGAGCGCCCGAGATGGATCAATTCGACCGGGCGATGACGTCACTGATCCTGGACCGGTCTTGGATCGGGCCAGGAATCTACTGAACGCTTTGGAAAAATTTTGACGTGATAGGAGCAGCGCCATCTATCTAATTTGACCTGTATTAGCAATTAGCAAGTTATTGTATTTCTGTTTATTTTGTCTGGACTTTTAATACGTAATTCCATAAAATGCTAAACTATATTACGTTTTTTCTTAAAAAAAAAAAAAAAAAAAAAAAAAAAAAGAAAGAAAGAAAGAAAGATCTTTTATGTAATAACAGTTTTACTTCTTTCTTATTAATGTAGAATTCTGTACTCTGCTAACAAAAAATAAGAAGCTATTAATTGATTGTACTGACAAATTACTAATATACATTACTTTGGTTATGATTTTTCTAAATTCACGTATAAATTTTAATCATGAAAATGTTAAGAATGTTACGTTACATTTATTTTTAAAGGAGCAGAGTAGATTTATCTTAAATGAGCACTTAAAACACCTTTCTTTCTCTTCGAATTTTATTATGAACAGAAATGTACAACAAAAACGTTTTTGAGAAAAAAAAAAAAAAAAAAATTATATAAAATATGAAATATGCTGTTCAGTAATGGATTTATATAAAAAATAATCTTACTTTCTTCTTCGATTTATGAATCAATATAAAGAGCTTTTTCTCTTATTACCGACTGAATATTAAAATAAACTAGCAATGTAAACAACACTGCATAATTTTATAGCTACTTTTTTTACAGTCTGTTTGGTTTATTAAATTTAATAATTGACATCTTAAACTTATTTTTACCTAAATTAAAAATATGTGGAAGGATTTTAATTTATTTACTTATAGTTAACTTATTGTTTTAAAGGTAAAAAATACAATCGTTTACAAACTTTTCTATTTGTAAACAAAAAACAATCGCATGAATGAAAAGCTTTGTCTGAAAAAAAAAAAGAAATATAATTCTTCCCAGCTTATTTTTATATATTAAATTAACAAAATATGATAGCGTCCGAATTAAAAAATATATATATATTTTTTTTTTGTTTCAATTAAAATTGTGTAAATTTTTGTTTTAATTTTATGTTTGAATGTTACGTTCATCAATAAAAAAAATTACGTATCGAAAATCGTTATTACGTAAAAAATCTTTTTTACACAATAAATAAATAAACATAATATAGTTTAGCATTTTATGGAATTACTTACCTTATTTTCTACAGCACAAACAATGCATATAAATAGGTACATCTGTATTAATCCTCAGCTAATCAAACAAATAAACAATCATTGTCAAAAACAGGTGTTCATTGTTCAGGTTTTCACTGCGTAATGTCAATCAGAGCCTGATTTTCAACCTATTGCGCATTTGATCCATCACGTGACCCAATGGATCAAGAAATTTTTCTGGGCTTTCTGATCCACGACCGGTCGAGATCGGTCCATTCCACTGAACGATGTGACTCTGGATCGCTCTCGATCGGTCGACACCACTGAACGCTTTGGCTCGGAATCTTTCGACCGGTCGTGGATCGGGCGCTCTACTGAACACGCCCTAATTCTTTACTTCCATTAGCCGAAGCAACTGAAATTTTAAATTCGTCATTTGGAAATAAATGGAAGCTCAATTCTGGATTTCTTGATGCTTTGGATTTACACTGTGGCACACAAAAGTATGTGTTATCTTTTTTACCGTATTTATTCATTTTTATTCAATAAATATATGTGAAACTAAATATCGGCAAGCAATGGCGGCTATATGGAATTCGAATTAAACCATGTTTATTGTAATTTCACCGTAGCCCACCAGAGGGCGAGCATTTCATTACAATTGCGGATTGTAATGAAAGGCTCGCCCTCTGGTGGGCTAAGGTGAAATTATAATTAACATGCATAGCTTTCGAATTCATCTAGACGCCATTGCTGGCCGATATTTAGTTTCACATATATTTATTGAATAAAAATTAATAAATCCGATAAAAAAGATAACACTTACTGTTGTGTGCCACAGTGTAACTCCAAGAATAAAAAAATCCAGAATTAAGCTTCTATTTATTTCCAAATGACAAATTTAAAATTTCAGTTGCTTCGGCTAATGGAAGTAAAAAATTAATCAGATGATTTGAAACTAATATTTGTTCAGCTTCAGTTAAAAATCTACTTCAGATCGAACGTTGAATAAACTGAAATATTTTTTCCAAAAGCAATCAATTTCCCATGATATAATGGCGGAGAAATTATAGCACGAATATTAAGTAGTAATACAAATAGAACAATTATTAATACACGTAGACAGTATATTTACTAACAACAAAGCTGAAAAAGCGCCATCTATCGATCATTACAAACGCGGATATATTAATTTGAAACATGTTTTTGTCTGTCTCCACTATATTGAGAGAACTACTTGGTGTAAAAATTTGTTTGAGGTGTCAAAAGCAAGGTCTTGGTCTGTAGATGTGCTATGAGAAGAGAAAAATAAAAAAATGTCGAATGGTTTCCCCCTGGGGGGAAAACGGGTGGGAAACCGTTTCCCACCCGTTTCGGGTTAAAAACTCGTTTACGAGCTTAACTAAGCTCCAAATTACTTCACGGTGAAGAAGTTGTATATATGGGGACTAGAGTCGAATACTAAAAAATCACTTTCTGCGAATTTGGAATTTCCGATTTTAAAGGGAGGAAAAAGGGGGAAAGTAGATTTGGAGGGGGGGGAAGGGGGGAAATTAGTTTTAGAGGGAAATCCGTTCTAGACCCACGCATGTAGCACCTCATTTTAAAGGTCTGGAAATTTCATGTCGAATGGGGGTGTTTGTATACATACAGTGCGACCCCTGGTGGTGAAAAATGGAACTAGGTGATTTTGTAATAGACCCTATCATGTTATATCTTATTTTAAAGGTCTTGGTATTTCCTGACCGTTGGTGATGTTCGTACAGAAAACACTGCGCCCCCTGGCGGTGGAAAGTGCAACTAAAGGATTTTGCAGTTGACACCACCAGTGACACCTTATTTGAAAAGTCTTGGAAATTCAAGGCGATTGGTGATGTTCGTATAGAACATACTGCACCCCCTGGTGGAGGAAAGTGGATTTTGCAACGCGTGCGTAGCATGCATGCCTGCTATACAGTGCAGCAGCTACAGGCAGAAGTAACACGAGTCAGAGGTTCGCTCGGTTCAAGGTTCATTTTTGAGAATTTTTTCATGTTATTAGCGGCCTGTATATACGCTGCCGCAGGCACCGGGTCACGAGCCCGAGTTCCGTTCTGTTTGAGGGTTTTTTTTTTTTTTTTTTTTTTTTTTTTTTTTTGTGATGCTTTCATTAAAAAATAGAAATTCAAACAAAATCGAGTTAAAGATATAAAACCATACAAATTTAAGGTTCATTTAAGGTTATTATCATGGGCCCGGGCAACACCTGGCGGGTTCGTTCGGTTTCAGGTTAATTTTTGGGAATATTTTTATGTTATTAGCGGCCGTCGTATGCGCTGCCGCAGGCACCGGGGTCACAAGGCAGAGTTTCGTTCGGTTCGAGGTAATTTTTTTTTTTTTTTGTTACAGCTTATTATTTTTTTCGTGATGCTTTCATTTAAAAACAGAAATTCAAACTAAATCGAGTTAAAGGGTATAAAATCATACAAATTTACGGTTCATTTAAGGTATCATGGGCCCGGGCAACACCGGGCGGGTTCGTTCGGTTCCAGGTTAATTTTTGGGAATATTTTTATGTTATTAGCGGCCGGCGTATGCGCTGCCGAAGGCACCATGGTCACAAGGCAGAGTTTCGTTCGGTTCGAGGTAATTTTTTTGTTACAGATGATTATTTTTTCACGATGCTTTTATTTAAAAATAGAAATTCGAACAAAAACGAGTTAAAGATGTAAAACCATACAAATTTAAGGTTCATTTAAGGTTATTACCATGGGCCCGGGAAACGCCGGACGGGTCAGCTAACATGTAGTCTTAGTATTAAACGAAATAGAAAATGAAAGATAGGAACTGTTTATTTGGAGTCAGTTTGACGTCACATTGACTGTACTTTGTAGAAAGTGATGTAATATATAGTATTTCTATTTATAAGCATTTTTCTGACTTTCTTTTTTTAAAGTGAAATGTCGTAAATTATATTAGATGTTTTAACTTGAAATACATTTAAATAATGATGCGACGTTTTTTGAAACATTACGGTCAATAAAAAGATCGTCGAATTCGACGGGTTCCAGCTAGTATTCTATTAAATTAATAAACTTATTTTCAGCTAGGAAAAAGTGTTTTTATTTTTTTTCTTTATAATTTAAATAAATGAATAAATTTAAGAGAAATAATTTTACATAGCACTTTTTATTTATTTTTTATTGTTTAATTTAATTTAAAAAACATAATTTTCAGTTGAAAATATTGCTTTTAAATCTGAAAAGTTATCAATAAAAAATTGTAAATCGATGCAAAAACCCAATTAATTTCCAAGATGTTCTCAGTCTTTGAACAAAATTGTAATGAGAAATGGTGACAAATATGTATTTGATATGTTCTGCTCATTCTTAAAAAAAAAAAAAAAAAAAAATGCTTTGATATATTTTTAAAAACTTTTAATCATATATACACTAAGCGACAAAGAAAAAAAAAGAAAAAAAAAAAAAAAAAAGCCGCACTTGGATATTTGTTTCAAAAGTAAATTTTGAACAGATTTTTATTCCGTTGTGTTCCGCGTACAATTTAGGATTGAGCCAAGTGTTAAAAACAAGATGCAATTTTTCGGAAAATTGTAATTTTAGAATGTATTTCAAAAATGGCAAGAATAAGGCAATTAACGATACCACAACAAATATTAAGTTTAGAGGGAAAATGAAAAAATATTTTAATACGTGGGATATCAAAAAGATTAAATGTTAACAAAATATCAGTGATCTTGTTTTTAGCAAGATATAATATTTTTTGACTGTTTAAACTGCACATTTGTCCTTAGGCAGCCCCATTACTCCTCCAGTCGCTGATTTTTGCACGATTCACGAGTTTTGATCCGCCGATTTTTGATTCACGCGTCTAAAAATTCTCTCCACTTTTTATTTTATTGGTAAGACTTAACTAGATCCAATGTTTGTCTATTGCCGATTAATATAAAAGCGCAGTAATACCTCCATTCATTGACTAAAAAACAAAAAACGGGTTGGGGACAAAATCTCGCGGGACAAAATATCGCGAGGACAAAATATCGCCGGCGTAAATGAATACAAAGCAAAAATGGGTTGGTAATTAATTAGTAATGTTGTATAAAATTTCATGACAACACATACCTTAGTCAGAGCACTGACATTCTGACAAACCTACAACATTTTATTAACTTTTGTCAAAATTAGTCATAATGAATTCAATCGTGCTTATTAATTTAAAAATTTTTAATTCATGTTTGTGAACAGTGTTCAGCTTTAATGTCAGCAGTGATGTACACGATTTTTAAAATGTATTTTGAATAGTGAAAAACAAAAGATAAAATAACTTAAAAATAAACACAGATAAAATAATGAAATTCAACACTATGATTTATTTAATTAATTATATTTATTTATTTTAATTAATTAATTAATATTTATAAGGTCCTGTGGCCCCCTCCAGAGATCACGCGTGACACAAAATCAAATTTTCAAACAGATCATACTATTTTTTTACGCGATATTTTGTTCGGCGAGAATTTGTCCCGCGATATTTTGTCCGATCCCACAAAAAACAATGATCATTATAGCAAAATTTAGAAATTTTTCCTTTTAACTATTTTTTTAAATGCATGAGGGAATTTCTTGGAGGGGCCCCTCAGTGTGAGGGCCCAGGGCACATGCCCCGAATGCCCTGCCTTAAATCAGGCACTGCCTCTACCTCACTCAAAGACATAGGTGATGAGGGAGTAAGAATGCCTTCTGAGTTAGATTCAATATCTAGCGCGCTTAAAGTAAGTGAATCAATATAAGTATGAATGAGGAGAGCTTCATTTACCCTGGGACAGGACGCTTCATCAAAAATGACACTGTCCTCGTCATCGTCCTTACCTTTACGTACTTCTCGTGCAACAGCAGGGGTATGCACATTTGGATCCTTCAAAATTTTAAAGTCTCCTCTGTCCAGAGCAGTGTAGGCTTTGTAGTCAGCACCCTTGATCTCCCTAGCCGACTCGATACTAACCTCAGAGATCCATCTAATGGACTATCGTTCCACAAGCATGCGCAGAACACGCCAGTCCTCAGACTTCAACTTCGGGTCGTACCTAGAAATCCGCTTCAGAAGACCTTTGGACTCCTTATTGACTACAACCTTCGTTTTGAAGGATACCTTCACAGGCTCACTTGCTAAAATTACCTGCAGAGCCTCTTCCTTCAGACATTCTTATTTTGATTAAATTCCTTTTTCAGCCACTCCACTGTCCAGGCACCATCACACAGAAAGATGAGAGCACCATCAACGAGCATAGGGCTGTTAATTTTGGAAGGTGATCACTCACAAGAAGTAAATAACCCTTTTCTCAAAATTTCTTCTTGAATAGCAATGACCTCCAAAGAGTTTAGCCTGTGGGAAGGAAAAGATTCTTTTACCACTGCCATCCTGACCGACCTTGCTGCCAGTGCAAATGACTGAAGCTTAGGCTTCTTCGTCATCTCACAGACCTTGGGAAAAGGAGTGGTAACTTACGACCGAAGCTTCTTGCGTCCACCATCCTTATCTAGGTCACTAGCCATTTCTAGTGGTATACCCTTTCACAATTTCCTCTTTCTGTTGCGTGTTTGAGATTTTGTGAGTGTACTCTATGCTCACCAGCGGAGTCTGCTGCCAGAGTCTGCTGCACCAAAAGTAGATCTAGAACGTTTACAGGCTTCCTTCTGAATATGACTAGTTCCCAAAGGAACATCGTCCTTGTTTGACTCTATAGGCAGTCCTTTAGAAAAAAATGAATCCATACAGGACTGGAGAACTGGGAGAAAAGGAAGGTCCACACCTGCATAGCCTCCCAATACAGGTGTAAGTCTAAATAGAACGAGGTTTCACCTGTTCCTCGAGGGAACCGTTCACGGCATCACAACCCCTGGTACCATTCATTCACCAGTACGGTATCTAACACCTTGGATTGGGGTGCTTGTATGCATTTAGCTGGGTAAAGAGGAAATGGCCTTCACGCCATGGGTGACCCTACCAGGAGCAAAACTCCCGACGTACATCACCCATTCCACCCAGGTACACCCCATCGCCGCTCTGAAGCAAGCATACAGGACATGAGGGAGATCGTGATGGTTTCAAACGCTTTATACGTCGTTTGTAATAATGTTTGAAGGATGTTATCCTTACCTCCCATAAGCCGCCAAAACTTGGTGCTTTTGGAAGGACAAATATCCATTCCATTTTCTCATTTAATGGGGAAATTTGCCAAATTTTCGTCTTGTTGGATAATTAATTGAAAAAAGTCTTTTAAGTCTTTATTGCCTTGAACAAGATTATTCCCATTATCCGAAAAAAATTTGGTACACTTAGCACGTCTGCCCATAAAACGTTTCAAGGCTGCTGTAAGTAACTCTGAAGTTAAGTCAGAGACGATTTCTAAGTGTACAGCTTTAGTTGTAAGACAAGCGAAAAGAATGACATAAATTTTCATGGGAGATGCCCATGCCTTTCTCTGATGCTGACTTTTTGTAAAGAATGGGCCGTAAAGATAGATCTATCCCCGTGCTATTAAATGCGAATCCCGGATTTGTCCTTTCTTTTTCTCTCCTTTTCTGGGAACATGATTTCGGGTTAGCCCTAAAATATTTAACGCAATTATGGAAAATTTTACGACATGCATTCCGACCATGTAATGGCCAATAGTCTTGCCTAATGTTATGAAGTAATGTTTGAGGACCTACATGGTGAAACGTTTCATAAAAATGTTTAATAATTACCTTAGTTAACTTACCCTTTGGTATTATTTTTGGATACTTTTTCAGATAATTAATGTCTGAATTTTGCAAACTACCTCTGATCCTCAACAGTCGTATTAAATTAAAATCTATTTACAAAGAATGTAAGCAGCATTTATTTTTATTTAATTTTTATTCTTTAATTTTACTTATACGTATTGTGTACGTCTTACATATACAATCTATCACTCTCTCTTATATAAATTCTTTCAGAAGCTTATCTGATAGTTTTCTCTTTTTAAGAGTAGATAAGAGAAAGTCGCGACTGATTCACATTCGAAACTTTCTAAAAGATAAATTGTATATAAACACTGATAGCGCTAGATTTCGCAATTCATTCAGCAAACATCGAACGAGAGTGAATATTGCATTCATAAAATTTGTTTCACTTCACTGTTTTTCTTGTAGCTTTTCTAAATTCTAGTGGTGGATATTGTACCAGAAGTAGACAGTTTCATATTTAAACTATAAAAAGTATAGTTTATTGTGGTCATCACAAAACTTTCTTCTATATCTTCCTATATAAATTACCGTACTGCAAATTATTCATTAAGATTATTATTTATCAAAATTACGTTCCATGGTGAGTGCACACGAACTTTATCTCAGAAAAGTTTTATACAAAATGTCGAAAGAAAGCTAATTTTTTGCTCAGCAGGCGATATCTTAGAAAGAGCATTTTTTCACATTTTATTATTGTCATTATTAATGGAAAAAATTCGATAACGTTGTTTGAGATTATCATAGAACTATGGTTCAATCATTCATGTTAAAGGTATTGACGAGCTCTTTTCATAAGTACTGATACTGAAAATTTTCACCCCGAGAATGTGGTGAAGTAATGCTCCTACATATATAAAAGTTTTAACCTGCTTTACTATTGCTTTTATCATATATATATATATATATATATATATATATATATATATATATATATATATATACCTAGGGTGTTTCATAAGTCTGAATACACCAAAATATCTCGAAAGGAAAGCAAATTTGCTGAAAACATTGATTTCAAAAGTTTCATGGATTTAAATAATCTATCACATGAGGTATCACAAGTGGGTCCCGGGCGTCACTGGGGCCCCACGTGACACAAACTTCATTTTTTCAAATAGAAACCATACGTTTTCTTTGCATTATCATGTTAAGCGGAAAAAATCTGTTTAAAATCATGTACTGCTTTTATATTTTGCGGTATAGGGGCCCCGGGGTCCCTATTTTTATGTTGTGTTTCATAAGTCTGGATACACCAAAATATCTCGAAAGGTAAGCAAATTTGCTGAAAACATTGATTTCAGAATTTTCCTGGATTCAAATAATCTGCCACATGGGGTATCACAAGTGGGTCCCGTGGGCCCCTGGGAACCCCCGTGGCACACACTTAATTTTTTAAGTAAAAACCACATTTTTTTCTTTGCAGAATCGTGTTAAGCAGAAAAAATCTGTTTAAAATCATGCACTGCTTTTATATTTTGCAGCATAGGGGTCCCGGGGCCCCTATTTTTATGTTATAATACAAAAATTGGTTAATCCTAAAATATTTCAATAAAAAAAATTATCTGAATACATTAATTTCAAAAGTTTCCTGTATTCGAATGATTTATTATCTGAAGTATCATGACTCCCCGGGGCCCCTGGGGGCCTCACATGACATCAATTCAATTTTTTCAAATAGGAACCATACTTTTTCTCCAGATAATCGGATTAAGCGTTAAAAATCTGTTATCGCCTTTTTCGTGTTGCAGAATAGGGGCCCCCGGGACCCCGATTTTATATTGTAATAATAAATCCGGATATCCTAAAATATTTCAATAAAAATACAATTTCGCTGGACACATTCATTTCAAAACTTATGTGCATTAAAATTATCTATCGTATGAAGTATCATAAATGGGACCCTGGGGCCTCCACCAACCCACATATTACAAATTCAATTTTTTTCAAAGGGAAATCATTCGTTATTCTTGATAAAATCATGTTAAGAGAAAAAAAATCTGTATTAAAAAACGTATTCTTTTATTATAATTATTATTATTATTTTAATGATTAGGGGGTCCCAGGGCCCCTATTTTTATGTAGTAATAAGATATCTGAAAATTCCAAAATATCTCAATAAAAAAGCAATTTCGCTCAAACCCAATTATTACAAAAGTGTCGTATCTCCAAATGATCTATCAGGACAAACACTTCATTTTTTCAAATGAAGCTTTTCTTTACGATACATTTCTATACAATAAACCATAACTTTTCTTTAAACCATACTTTTTCTTAATACGATATTGTGAAGGAAAAGCCTATTTGTGATTTGAAAAAATGGAGTTTGTATAATGTGGGGTCCTAGGCTAGGGCTCCTGGGGCCCACGTACGTTAATTTAATTCATCTAATACATCATTTGAATAAATGACACTTTTGTAACCATTGTATTCAATAAAATTTCTTTTTATTAAGGTACTTTTAGATTTTCAAGTTTTTTTCTTACAGCATAAGATTTGGGGCTCTAGAGCCCTTTACACTTTAGTATTAAAAAAAAAAAGTAATACATTATTTAAAATAGTTTTTTCCACTTAGCAATATTCTATGAAGAAAAAGTTTGATTTCTGTTTGTTGAATATGTGTCACGTGGGGTCCACTCATGATACTTCATGTAATAGCTCATTCGTATGCACCAAACTTTTGAAATAAATGTGTTCAGAAAATTTTCTTTTTTACTGAGATATTTTAGGATTTCCAAATTTTTTTATTACAATATAAAAAATCTGATGTGGGCACCACATGACTTCCTTATACACTTTTAGAAATATACATAATGTTAAAAAACATTGTCACTGGACCCGAAACAGTTGACTAAAAATATTTAAAAAAAATGCATGCATACGTAAAAAAAAAAAAAAAAAAAAAAAAAATTGTGCCTTGAGGGAACTCATGTCAAAGTTGGGCCTTGGGGGGGACTCATGTCAAAGTTGGGCCTTGGGGGGACTCATGTCAAAGTTGGGCCTTGGGGGGAATTATGTCAAAGTTGGGCCTGGGGGGACTCATGTCAAAGTTGGGCCTTGGGGGGACTCATGTCAAAGTTGTGCCTTGGGGGGGGACTCATGTGCCTTGGGGTGGACTCATGTCAAAGTTGTACCTTGGGGAGGGGACTCATGTCAAAGTTGTGCCTTGGGGGGGACTCATGTCAAAGTCGTGCCTTGGGGAGGGGACTCATGTCAAAGTTGTGCCTTGGGGGGGACTCATGTCAAAGTTGTACCTTGGGGGGGACTCTTGTGCCTTGGGGGGGACTCATGTGCCTTGGGGTGGACTCATGTCAAAGTTGTACCTTGGGGAGGGGACTCATGTCAAAGTTGTGCCTTGGGGGGACTCATGTCAAAGTTGTGCCTTGGGGGGGACTCATGTCACAGTTGTGCCTTGGGGGGGGGGACTCATGTCAAAGTTGTACCTTGGGGAGGGGACTCATGTCAAAGTTGTGCCTTAGGGGGGGGGACGCATGTCAAAGTTGTACCTTGTGGGGACTCATGTCAAAGTTGTGCCTTGGGGTGGACTCATGTCAAAGTTGTGCCTTGGGGGGGACTCATGTCAAAGTTGTGCCTTGAGGGGGGACTCATGTCAAAGTTGTGCCTTGGGGGGGGGGACTCATGTCAACGTGTTCTGAACTTTTCTGAAAGTGTCAAATGTCTAGCTAGTCGAGAAGTCAGTTAAATTGCAAGATTTGTCCAAACCGTTTTTGAGCTATTACCGTTTTTTGATACATTTTGCCCATTATGAACCTAATTTTCCTAAATATCTCCAAAACGGAAAATCATATAAAGTACAAAAAGGGAGGTGCACAACTAGATGTTATAACAAACCTATGTACCAATTCGCAACTTTCTACGTCCAACCGTTTTTGAGTTATGCGACATACACCCACACACCCACACACACAGACACACATACATACAGACGTCACGAAAAATCGTGTAACGTCGCTTATATCTCTAAAACGAGAGCTCGTGTTAAGACGAAACTTGCAGGTGTGCAACTAGACATCATGACTGTCACACGTATAAATTGGTAACATTCAGCGATCATTCGTTTTCGAACAATGTGAAATACAAAATCCATTTCGCAAATCGGGATTACTATACTTCCTTATACTTTGTATAAGGAAGTAAAAAGGGGACCCCCGAGGCAACCTATGCTGCAAAATATAAAAGCAGTACAGGATTTTAAACAGATTTTTTCCGCTTAACACGGATCTGCAAAGAAAAAGTATGGTTTCTATTTGAAAAAATGAAGTCTGTGTCACGAGAGGGCCCCCAGGGGCCCCTAGAACCCACTTTTGATACCCCATGTGATAGATTATTTAAATCCATGAAACTTTTGAAATCAATATTTTCAGCAAATTTGCTTACCTTTCGAGATATCTTAGTGTATCCAGACTTATGAAACACAACATAATAATAGGGGCCCCGGGGCCCTCTGTACTGCAAAATATAAAAGCAGTACATGATTCTAAACAGATTGTTTCCGCTTAACACGATTCTGCAAAGAAAACATATGGTTTCTATTTGAAAAAATGAAATTTGTGTCACGTGGGCCCCCAAGAACCCCCGGGACATACTTGTGATACCCCATGTGATAGATTATTTAAATCCATGAAACTTTTGAAATCAATGTTTCCAGCAAATTTGCTTAACTTTCGAGATATTTTAGTGTATCCAAACTTATGAAACACAACATAGAAATAGGGGCCCCGGGGCCCCTTATACTGCAAAATATAAAAGCAGTACATGATTTTAAACAGATTTTTTTCCGCTTAATACGATTATGCAAAGAAAACATATGGTTTCTATTTGAAAAAATCTGATGTGGGCACCACATGTCTTCCTTATACACTTTTAGAAATATACATAATGTTAAAAAACATTGCCACTGGACCCGAAACAGTTGGCTAAAAATATTTAAAAAAAAATGCATACGTAAAAAAAAAAAAAAATCTTGAGGGGACTCATGTCAAAGTTGTGCCTTGGGGGGGGACTCATGTCAAAGTTGGGCCTGGGGGGGGACTCATGTCAAAGTTGGGCCTTGGGGGGACTCATGTCAAAGTTGTACCTTGGGGGTGACTCATGTCAAAGTTGTGCATTGGGGTGACTCATGTCAAAGTTGTACCTTGGGGAGGGGACTCATGTCAAAGTTCTGCCTTGGGGGGGACTCATGTCAAAGTTGTGCCTTGGGGGGACTCATGTCAAAGTTGTACCTTGGGGGGGACTCATGTCAAAGTCGTGCCTTGGGGAGGGGACTCATGTCAAAGTTGTGCCTTGGGGGGACTCATGTCAAAGTTGTGCCTTGGGGGGGGGACTCATGTCAAAGTTGTGCCTTGGGGGGGGGACTCATGTCAACGTGTTCTGAACTTTTCTGAAAGTTTCAAATGTCTAGCTAGTCGAGAAGTCAGTTAAATTGCAAGATTTGTCCAAACCGTTTTTGAGCAATTACCGTTTTTTGATACATTTTGCCCATTATGAACCTAATTTTCCTAAATATCTCCAAAACGGAAAATCATATAAAGTCCAAAAAGGGAGGTGCACAACTAGGTGTTATAACAAACCTATGTACCAATTCGCAACTTTCTACGTCCAACCGTTTTTGAGTTATGCGACATACACCCACACACAGACACACATACATACAGACGTCACGAAAAATCGTGTAATGTCGCTTATATCTCTAAAACGAGAGCTCGTGTTAAGACGAAACTTGCAGGTGTGCAACTAGACATCATGACTGTCACACGTATAAATTGGCAACATTCAGCGATCATTCGTTTTCGAGCAATGTGAAATACAAAATCCACTTCGCAAATCGGGATTACTATACTTCCTTATACTTTGTATAAGGAAGTAAAAATGCATGCATACGTAAAAAAAAAATATTGTGCCTTGAGGGGACTCATGTCAAAGTTGTGCCTTGGGGGGGACTCATGTCAAAAATGTGCCTTGGGGGGACTCATGTCAAAGTTGGGCCTTGGGGGGACTCATGTCAAAGTTGGGCCTGGGGGCGGGACTCATGTCAAAGTTGGGCCTTGGGGGGGACTCATGTCAAAGTTGTACCTTGGGGGTGACTCATGTCAAAGTTGTGCCTTGGGGGACTCATGTGCCTTGGTGGGGACTCATGTCAAAGTTGTACCAGCTTGGGGAGGGGACTCATGTCAAAGTTGTGCCTTAGGGGGGGGGACGCATGTCAAAGTTGTACCTTGGGGGGACTCATGTCAAAGTTGTGCCTTGGGGTGGACTCATGTCAAAGTTGTGCCTTGGGGGGGACTCATGTCAAAGTTGTGCCTTGCGGGGGGACTCATGTCAAAGTTGTGCCTTGAGGGGGGACTCATGTCAAAGTTGTGCCTTGGGGGGGGGTTTCATGTCAACGTGTTCTGAACTTTTCTGAAAGTTTCAAATGTCTAGCTAGTCGAGAAGTCAGTTAAATTGCAAGATTTGTCCAAACCGTTTTTGAGCTATTACCGTTTTTTGATTCATTTTGCCCATTATGAACCTAATTTTCCTAAATATCTCCAAAACGGAAAATCATATAAAGTACAAAAAGGGAGGTGCACAACTAGATGTTATAACAAACCTATGTACCAATTCGCAACTTTCTACGTCCAACCGTTTTTGAGTTATGCGACATACACCCACACACCCACACACACAGACACACATACATACAGACGTCACGAAAAATCGTGTAACGTCGCTTATATCTCTAAAACGAGAGCTCGTGTTAAGACGAAACTTGCAGGTGTGCAACTAGACATCATGACTGTCACACGTATAAATTGGTAACATTCAGCGATCATTCGTTTTCGAACAATGTGAAATACAAAATCCATTTCGCAAATCGGGATTACTATACTTCCTTATACTTTGTATAAGGAAGTAAAAAGGGGACCCCCGAGGCAACCTATGCTGCAAAATATAAAAGCAGTACGGGATTTTAAACAGATTTTTTCCGCTTAACACGGATCTGCAAAGAAAAAGTATGGTTTCTATTTGAAAAAATGAAGTCTGTGTCACGAGGGGCCCCCAGGGGCCCCTAGAACCCACTTTTGATACCCCATGTGATAGATTATTTAAATCCATGAAACTTTTGAAATCAATATTTTCAGCAAATTTGCTTACCTTTCGAGATATCTTAGTGTATCCAGACTTATGAAACACAACATAAAAATAGGGGCCCCGGGGCCCTCTGTACTGCAAAATATAAAAGCAGTACATGATTCTAAACAGATTGTTTCCGCTTAACACGATTCTGCAAAGAAAACATATGGTTTCTATTTGAAAAAATGAAATTTGTGTCACGTGGGCCCCCAAGAACCCCCGGGACATACTTGTGATACCCCATGTGATAGATTATTTAAATCCATGAAACTTTTGAAATCAATGTTTCCAGCAAATTTGCTTAACTTTCGAGATATTTTAGTGTATCCAAACTTACGAAACACAACATACAAATAGAGGCCCCGGGGCCCCTTATACTGCAAAATATAAAAGCAGTACATGATTTTAAACAGATTTTTTTCCGCTTAATACGATTATGCAAAGAAAACATATGGTTTCTATTTGAAAAAATCTGATGTGGGCACCACATGTCTTCCTTATACACTTTTAGAAATATACATAATGTTAAAAAACATTGTCACTGGACCCGAAACAGTTGGCTAAAAATATTTAAAAAAAAATGCATACGTAAAAAAAAAAAAAATCTTGAGGGGACTCATGTCAAAGTTGTGCCTTGGGGGGGGGACTCATGTCAAAGTTGGGCCTGGGGGGGATTCATGTCAAAGTTGTACCTTGGGGGTGACTCATGTCAAAGTTGTGCATTGGGGGGACTCATGTCAAAGTTGTACCTTGGGGAGGGGACTCATGTCAAAGTTCTGCCTTGGGGGGGACTCATGTCAAAGTTCTGCCTTGGGGGGACTCATGTCAAAGTTGTACCTTGGGGGGGACTCATGTCAAAGTCGTGCCTTGGGGAGGGGACTCATGTCAAAGTTGTGCCTTGGGGGGACTCATGTCAAAGTTGTGCCTTGGGGGGGGGACTCATGTCAAAGTTGTGCCTTGGGGGGGGACTCATGTCAACGTGTTCTGAACTTTTCTGAAAGTTTCAAATGTCTAGCTAGTCGAGAAGTCAGTTAAATTGCAAGATTTGTCCAAACCGTTTTTGAGCAATTACCGTTTTTTGATACATTTTGCCCATTATGAACCTAATTTTCCTAAATATCTCCAAAACGGAAAATCATATAAAGTCCAAAAAGGGAGGTGCACAACTAGGTGTTATAACAAACCTATGTAGCAATTCGCAACTTTCTACGTCCAACCGTTTTTGAGTTATGCGACATACACCCACACACACACACACAGACACACATACATACAGACGTCACGAAAAATCGTGTAAAGTCGCTTATATCTCTAAAACGAGAGCTCGTGTTAAGACGAAACTTGCAGGTGTGCAACTAGACATCATGACTGTCACACGTATAAATTGGCAACATTCAGCGATCATTCGTTTTCGAGCAATGTGAAATACAAAATCCATTTCGCAAATCGGGATTACTATACTTCCTTATACTTTGTATAAGGAAGTACAAATGAAGTTTGTGTCACGTGGGGTCCCCAGGGGCCCCCGTGACTCGCTTGTGATACCTCATGTGATAGATTATTTAAATCCATGAACAACTTATATATTATGGCACAAAATTTAGACTTTCATCAAAAACTAATATTCCACAGATTTTACAGCAATTAACTTTTGATATTGATTTGTTTATCTATAAAATATCTATTTCATATAATAAACCTATTGAATCTTTTAATCAATGGAAATATTTAGTGATTTCGAAAATTAAAACTGAAATAATTAAATATAAATCAAATTTAACTTATTAAAGTAAATCCGATCTATTTAAATCTATTAATGAACTCCAACAAAACTATGTAATTACTTATTTTGATAAATCTCCGAATAATTATGCCATAATATGTAAGCACTATTATCTATCTCTTCTTGGTAAAACCATATCTTCGAGTGCTAACTTTCATCCCACCTGTAATGACATTGAAATTAATAACAGAATAAAATCTTTTTGTAAAAAAATAGAACCGACTCCAAAAAGCAACTACTATTCCAACAACTAAAAAAAAAAAAAGGGTATGAAATGAAACTGTAAATTGCGCCTAAAAGTATAAAATAATTTCCTTCGCCAAACAACCTATAACACTACAATTAATCATAACTTTTGAAGTCTGCGCAAAATTAAATAAAATTTAATTAGTTTTTAGAGGTTTGTTTTTAGATCGGTAGCAACAAATGCTGTTGTTCGAATGATCCATTTTCATGTTTCCTTTATTATTTGATCACTGTATACAATTGGTCCATTATAGGCATCTACATAGAACAGTGAACATTCTTCATAATGTGGTATTTATGTTTCTACGAAATTAGAGTTTCCTTTGCAAATTTGGTATAACTTTGATAACTATCATCCATGGTGGCTTTTGGATTTGGTGATCAAAATGTAATGCAAAAATATACACGCAAGATGTATATTTTCCTAATATATATTGTACGAAGTATTGTTTCATATTCTTCATTACTCTTTAATATACCTTATCAAAATAATCATGATATCCCAAAGAAATTAAATATGTTTGCCACATAATTTTGCGATTTTTCTTTCTCTAAAGACGTCAGATACCAGCATCTTCGCCAACTTTTGCTGCTTACGAAATCTTACTTGTTTTCTTGAATCAAAGTAGTTTTCGGCTGTGTTTTGAAGGTGACAATGTAAGATGTGTATTTTGAATAAGATTTGATTTTTGTATTGAATAAATGTATCAATTTTTATTTAATTTTGCGCCGACTTCAAAAGTTATGATTAATTGTAGTGTAATAGGTTGTTTGGCGAAGGAAATTATTTTATACTTTTAGGCGCAATTTACAGTTTCATTTCATACCCATTTTTTTTTTTTTTTTTTTTTTTTTTTTTTTTAGTTGTTGGAATAGTAGTTGCTTTTTGGAGTCGGTTCTATTTTTTTTACAAAAATATTTTATTTTTCTCTTTTCAGTGAAAACTTATTCATATAACTGCAGATCAAAAGACGTTCGACGGCAGTTTCTCAAATCACAACTTTGAAGAATAGTGACACAACTCAAAAAATGGTTTATGTCACTGAAAAATGCATTAAATGCACCATATGTGAACAAAAAAGTTACATCTCCATCTAGAAAGTTGTCAACTCGAGAGACAGTTGTATCAATTTTATTCTAGTGAAGTTATTTTTAAGTTAATTTTTCTAAAATGCTGCATTTTTAAGTTGTGTAACTTTTCTTGCCTTTATCGGATATGAGCAAAAAACTATCTACTGAATGAACTTACGTTAAGTTAAAAAGTCTTTAGAAATGTAAAGAACGGATACGCTGTATTCGTAACCAAAAATTCTGTTAGGGATATATATTGAACTTGACAGTGAATCCGTGTCACTCACTGCGCTGGAATTTGCGCAGCGTAAAGATCAAACGAAGAGCAAGATATATATTGCAGCTGACGGACAGAAGTTTCAAAATCGATACTTACATACTGCTTTTACCAGTATAGCTACATGCGTTCAGCAGTTAGAGTGAGAACAGACTTTTGTGAGTATCCTGTAATTTGTTTATATCTTAATGAAATCATAATGAAACCTATTTCCGGCCAAGATCATTACGACAACAAAAAAAGTATTAAAATTTAATCATCTCTTACGAAGTTATAAGCTAACAAATTTCAATAACAACAACGAGAAACATGGTTTGTACTGAGAACCTCTTCCTTTATGAAGTCGGTTAAAAACCTCTATGCGTTAATCGGTGTGACCGCTTACAATAACCATACTTTGAATTTTACATAGCATAAATGTCACTCGCTACGACCTTTACAATAGAACAAAAAGTATCAAAATCGGATCATATGTTCAGAAGTTATGAATTAACAAACAAAAATAAAAACAGAAAAACATACGCTTTGAATTGAGAAATTCCTCCTTTTTGAAGTCGGTTAATTAGAGCATCTCTTACGAAGTTACAAGCTTACAAACACCAACACCAACACATAGCTCGAATTATGAACACCCTCCTTTTTTGAAGATGGTTGAAAACGACTTTGCGCTATTCGGTGTGACCGCTTACAGTAACAATACTTTGAACCACAGAGTATACGTGTCATCCGCTACGCTGCAAAGTGAGTAACGTAGTTCAAGTGTGCACAGTGTAGGAAATTGCGAACAAACAACTGCATGTTGTAAGCGTTCTATTTTTAGCAATAATATCTAAAAACTGTCTTTTCGCAGTAAATCCATGATGCTCTATAACTTCGTAATTAACTTTTCTCCCATCTTGAACCGTTTTTGAGATAGGAGCGCTAATTCCGCTGTTTTTCACGAGATGGCATTTTATTTTCTTTAGATTGTAAAGATATTACAATGGGACCTACTTCAGACCAAGATCATTACAACATAAAATCTTTTTGTAAAAAAAATAGAACCGACTCCAAAAAGCAACTACTATTCAAACAACTAAAAAAAAAAAAAAAAAAAAAAAAAAAAAAGGCATGAATGAAACTGTAAATTGCGCCTAAAAGTGTAAAATAATTTCCTTCGCCAAACAACCTATAACACTACAATTAATCATAACTTTTGAAGTCGGCGCAAGATTAAATAAAATTAAATTAGTTTTTAAAGGTTTGTCTTTAGATCGGTAGCAACAAATGCTGGTGTCTCGAATGATCCATTTTCATGTTTCCTTTATTATTTTATCACTGTATACAATTGGTCCATTAGTAGCATATACATAGAACAGTGAACATTCTTTACAATGCGGTATTTATGTTTCTACGAAGTTAGAGTTTCCTTTGCAAATTTGGTATAACTTTGATAACTATCATCCTTGGTGGCTTTTGGAATTGGCGATCAAAACGTAATGCAAAAATATACACGCAAGATGTATATTTTCATAATATATATTGTACGATGTATTGTTTCATATCTTGATTACTCTCTTAATATACCTTATCAAAACAATCATGATATCCCAAAGAAATTAAATATGTTTGCCAGATAACTTTGCGATTTTTCTTTCACCATGGACGTCATATACCAGCATCTTCGCCAACTTTTGCTGCTTACGAAATCTTATTTGCTTTCTTAAATCAAAGTAGTTTTCGGCTGCGTTTTGCAGGTGACAATGTGAGATGTGTATATTGAATAGGATTTGATTTTTGTATTGAATGAAGTTATAAATTTTTATTTAATTTTGCGCCGACTCCAAAAGTTATGATTAATTGTAGTGTTATAGGTTGTTTGGCGAAGGAAATTATTTTACACTTTTAGGCGCAATTTACAGTTTCATTCATGCCTTTTTTTTTTTTTTTTTTTAGTTGTTTGAATAGTAGTTGCTTTTTGGAGTCGGTTCTATTTTTTTTACAAAAAGATTTTATTTTTCTCTTTTCAGTGAAGAATTATTCATATAGCAGAACATCAAAAGACGTTCGACGGCAGCTTCACAAATCACAACTTCTAAGAAAAGTGACATAACTCAAAAAATAGTTTGTGTCACTGAATATTACATGAAATGCACAAAGTGTGAACAAAAAAGTTACATCTCCATGTAGAAAGTTATCCACTCGAGAGACAGTTGTGCCAGTTTTATTCTAGTCAAGTTATATTTAAGTTGATTTTTCTCAAATGCTGCATTTTTAAGTTGTGTCACTTTTCTTGCCTTTATCAGATATGAGCAAAAAACTATCTATTAAATGAACATACGTTAAGTTAGAAAGTCTTTAGAAATGTAAAGAACGGATACGCTGTATTCGTAACCAAAAATTCTGTTAGGCATATATATTGAACTTTACAGTAAATACGTGTCACCCGCTGCGCTGGAAATTGCGCAGCGTAAAGTTCATACAAAGAGCAAAATATGCATTGCAGCTGACGGACAGAAGTTTCAACATCGATACTTACATACTGCTTTTACCAGTGTGCAGCTGCATGCGTTCAGCAGTTAGAGTGAGAACAGACTTTTGTGAGTATCCTGTAATTTGTTTATATCTTAATGAAATCATAATGAAACCTATTTCAGGCCAAGATCATTACAACAAAAAAAGTATTAAAATTAAATCATAACAACAATGAGAAACATGGTTTGTATTGAGAGCCTCTTCCTTTATGAAGTCGGTTTAAAACGTCTATGCATTAATCGATGTGACAGCTTACAATAACCATACATTGAATTTTACATAGCATAAATGTCACCCGTTACGCTACAACATGTGCAATGTCGTTCAAGTGTGCACAAAATAGGAAATTGTGAACAAACAAATGCACGTTTTAAGCGTTCTGTTTTTAGCATTAATGTCTAAAGTATCTTTGCGTACTAAATCGATGATGCTCTGTAATTTTATAATTAACTTTTTTTCCCTGTTGGAACCGCTTCCGGGATAGGAACGCTAATTCCACTGTTTTCCACCAGCTGGCGCTGTAGGCGGTTGAATCGCGTAACACATCTCTACTTTACTATACCTACATACCACTTTTATGACTAGGCAGCAGCTGTTCAGCAGTTAAAGGAGTCGGGACTGACATTTTGGGCACCCTGTATTACCTTTTGATCGTAAAGATATTACAATGGGACGTATTTCAGACCAAGACCTTTACAGTAAAACAAAAAGTATTAAAATTGGGTCATCCCGTTCAGAAGTTATGAGCTAACAAACAAAAACAAAATACGCTTTGAATTGAGAACCATCTCCTTTTTGAAGTCGTTTAATTAGAGCATACCTTACGATGTTATAACCTTACAAACACCAACAACACATAGCTCGAATTAAGAACACCCTCCTTTCTGAAGTTGGTTGAAAACGACTTTGCGCTAATCGCTGTGACCGCTTACAGTAACAGTACTTTGAACCACAGAGTATACGTGTCATCCGCTACGCTGCAAAGTGTGCACAGTGTAGGAAATTGCGAACAAACAACTGCACGTTTTAAGCTTTCTATTTTTAGCAATAATGTCTAAATACTGTCTTTTTGTAATAAATCGATGATGCTCTACAACTTCGTAATTAACTTTTCTCCCATCTTGAACCGTTTTTGAGATAGGAGCGCTAATTCCGCTGTTTTTCAGCAGTAGGCGTTTTATTTTCTTTAGAATGTAAAGATATTACAATGCGACCTACTTCAGACCAAGATCTTTACAACAAAACAAAAATTATCAAGTAACCGTATTTTGAACTATATAGCGTATGTCTCACCAGCTACGCTACAACGTGTGCAATGTAGCTCAAATGTGCATAGTGTAAGAAATTGCGAACAAACAAATGCACGTTTTTAGCATTGTATTTTTAGCATCAATGTCTAAACTATCTTTTCGTACTAAATCGATGATGCTCTGCAATTTTATAATTCACTTTTTCCCGCTGTCTTGAACCGTTTCCAAGATAGGAACGCTAGCATGAATGTCTAAACTATCTTTTTGTACTAAATCGATGATACTCTTCAACTTTCTTTACTATTTTCACTTTTTTTTAATTCCTTTTTTTCCTCTAGAACCGTTTTCAAGATAGGAACACTAACTCCGCTATTTTCCACCAGGTGGCGCTACAAGCGTTTTAACCTTGTACTGCAGGGCCACTTTGCTATACTTACATATCATTTTTATCGCTATAGCTGCAGCCGTTTAGCAGTTAAAAGAGTTGGGACTGATTTTTTTGGGCACCCTGTATTTTCTTTAGATCGTAAAGATATTACAATGACACCTATTTCAGACCAAGACCTTTTCAACAAAACAAAAAGTATCAAAATCGGAGCATCCGTTTAGAAGTTATGAGCTAACAAACATAAAAAAAAAACATACGGTTTGAATTGAGAACCTTCCTTCTTTTTTGAAGTCGGTTAAAAACAAACTAGTTGGCATAGGTGGACTCTGCTCAGTTCCCCATCATATTTATGGCCTCATAAATTTCTAGTGCGAGACATATTATAATCATGTTAAAAGAAATGAATTTAACCGAAGCTTGATACAGTGACAGAATGAAATCCCCGCCTAATAGGCTATCCACCGTTCACTTCGATATATTTATCTTATTCTAATCTATTAATTTATTTTACCAGGGTCAATTCCGTTGTTTAGTTTTCATGCTACTATTTCCAATGCAATAATCCTCAAAATTCATATTTATATGAAAAATTTACAATTTCGCTATGTTGATAAAATCGTAAATTACGAATAATTTACGAAATTTTCCTATTAGAATATTTGTATTCAATCATGTTCAAAAAAATATCATAAATGTAATTTTGAAGTTGTCTAATGTATTTATGATCCTCAAAATGGAAGTTTATGCTCAATTTTGCCTTATTCTGACATGTTAAGTAAATCGTAAATTCCAAATAACTTACGAATTTTTTAAATTGGAAAAATCATAGTCTATGATATTCATGCCAGTAACCTAAATAATATTTCGACATCTTTACGATGAAAATATCCCTTAAAATTGACGTTTATGTGAAATTTTGGTCTATTCTGCCATGTTAAGAAATTCGTAAATTTCCAATAACTTACGAAATTTTTATATTTGAAAATTCATAGTCATTAATATTCATGCCAGTGTCCTAAATAATATTTCAAAAGTAGTCTGACATTTTTACGATGAAAATATCGCTAAAAATTGACGTTTATGTGAAATTTTGCGCTATACTGCCATTTTAAGAAATTCGTAAATTTCCAATAACTTGCGAAATTTTCAAAGTAGCATATTTATAGTTACTGATGTTCATTACGGCATCAAAACGGATATTTTAAAACTGGTCTGACATTTTTACAGTAAACAGTTTCTATTTAATGCACGTTTAAGTGAATTTTTGTCCTATTCTCCCATGTTAAGAAAATCGTAAATTTCTAATAACTTACGAAGTTTTTAAAATCGAATGATGCAAATGAATAGGGTTCTTGCCAGTGTCGAAAGTAATATTTTAAAACTGATCTGACCTCTCTGCGACAATTTGTTCTTGAGATATCGTGTACACAGACTAACAAACTAACGGACTAACAGACTAACAGACACCCTACAGACAGACACCATACAAATTTTGTCATTTTCGGATTCCTCACACCTGAAAACGTGTAGAAACGTCAAAAAACCGAGGTCGAAATTTTTCACGATTACCTAAGTTCCCCATACCTATAGTATGATGGGGAACTAAAAGTATCAAGTATAACCGTATTTTGAACTATATAGCGTATGCCTCACGAGCTACGCTACAACGTGTGCAATGTAGCTCAAGTGTGCATAGTGTAGAAATTGCGAACAAACAAATGCACGTTTTTAGCATTGTATTTTTAGCATCAATGTCTAAACTATCTTTTCGTACTAAATCGATGATGCTCTGCAATTTTATAATTCTCTTTTTCCCCCTGTCTTGAACCGTTTCCGAGATAGGAACGCTAGCATTAATGTCTAAACTATCTTTTTGTACTAAATCGATGATACTTTTCAACTTTGTAATTCACTTTTTTCTCTAGAACCGTTTTCGAGATAGGAACACTAACTCCGCTATTTTCCACCAGGTGGCTCTGCAAGCGGTTTAAAAGAGTTGGGACTGATTTTTTTGGGCACCCTGTATTTGCTTTAGATCGTAAAGATATTACAATAGGACCTATTTCAGACCAAGACCTTTCCAACAAAACAAAAAGTATCAAAATCGGAGCATCCGTTCAGAAGTTATGAGCTAACAAACATAAAAAAAACATACGGTCTGAATTGAGAACCTTCCTTCTTTTTTGAAGTCGGTTAAAAATTTATAGCTTTTATAAATTATTAAAGCTTCCATTTAATAATTTCAACTATCAATATATTGTTCTTATTCCTAAATTTCATAAAAATTCTATTAAATTTAGAACTGTAACTACTGGTTGTCATACAACAATAATGCTAATAAAATCCTCCTAGACATTCTTAAACAAATTTATAATTTAATTAGTAAATCCAACAATTTCTACTGTCTTAAAAATAGCTATCAACTCAAAGATGTAGTCCAAGCTCTGAACAATGTTACTGATATTATTACTTATGATTTTGCTGACTTGTTTAATAATATTAATTTAACCGATCTTCATCAAATCATTTACAATCTTTATGTGCGCTTTAAAAGTGAACTTTCTCTTCCTAAATACTTTTGTGCAGCTTCTTAAGACCCTTTTAAATTTTATTATTCATGTAATTACATTCAACATAATAACACTATTCATATCCAAAAGGTCTGTGTCCCACAAGGTGGATGTAGCTCGAGTTTGTTAGCTCACTTACATCTTTAACATTATGAACAAAGTTTCTGTAATGATAATGTCTTTATCTACAGATACATTGATGGCATTATAATCTTTTATGTTAATAATTCCACTCCATCTTCATTAAAATTTCAACATCCCTCTCACCTTACTTTAACACATAATTTTATTAACAATAATTGCATTAGTTTTTTAGATTTACAAATTAAGCTTAATGGTAGTAAAATATCTACTGATCTATATGATAAACGAAAAGATTTTTGTTTTAAAGTAAATTTATTTACACATTTTAATTCTTGTTTTCATTTATCTGTATACAGAAATACAGTCGTCTGCAAAATTATTCGAGCACTAGCAATAATCCTTGCCAAAAAAAAGTACACTTAATACAGCTTTGTTAAATAAATCCTTGTCGAGTCATGTTCTTAATCAGTCTAAGAACATGATTCGACAAGGATTTACTTAGCAAAACAGTCTTACGTGTACTTTTTAAATATAGGAATTATTGGCTAGTGCTCGAATAATTTTGCAGCCGACTGTATCATTCTTAATCACCTAGTTCGCATACATAGACTTTGTTCATCTAAGTACAAAAACAAAAATATTAATCATTTAATTAAAACTGCTACTGGTATGGGTTATCCCAAGCGATTTATTTATTCTATTATATATCAATAAATGTCCACTGTCTAACAAAATAAATAAATAAAATATATGTTTAAAATTTTTTTTTCTATATATTAAAAAAAAGTTACTGTTGCTGGCGTCAATTTTTTTTTTCTGCGACAGCATCTTCTTGCGAAGGGCAGGGTCCTTCGCGTCATGAGAGCTATCAATGTGCTCCGAATACACCAAGGCAGGCATTTCAGCTGGTTAGAAATTTCTAACATTTTAATTAAAGAAGTTATTAACTGAAAATGACAGGTTTATGAAGGTACTCTATTTGCCATTTTGAAAAAAGTTTCTCCCAGTGACGTTGTTCCTCTGTCATGAAGTCATTTTACACGGGAAAATTAAAATATGATCCATGGTTGTACGTAGGTAGGTTGGGTTTAATGTCGCACCAATACTGCGCTATGGGTAATTGGCAACGGTCTGGGACGTACCCCTAGGGACATGACATCGCAATTTTGATCTACCACTGAGGGGTTGGCTCCCCCGCTTTGGTAATTACCAGAGGTATAGTTTTGACAGAAACATGGAGGCCACGGCTGATTTTATGTACACCAGCCATCATTAATATACCCGACAGTCTTTGGCCGGTTCAAATATCGAATCGGTAATCTTCCAGTTATAAGCTCGGCGCTTTATTTACTGGGGTACAACGGCCCGGAAACAATGGTTGTTAAAAAAAAAAAAAAAAAGAAAAGAAAATGAATGTCATTGCCGTCATTAGTAACTTTTTTACTCTACTTTTAGAAAATTAATTTTCTTACACGGGAAAATTAAAATAATGATCTATGGTTGTAGGTAGTTAGGTTGGGTTTAACGTCGCACCAGTACTGCACTATGGTTAATTGGCAACGGTCTAGGACTTACCCCTAGGGATGTTTCGGAGACATGAAATCACAATTTTGATCCACCACGGGGATGGCTCCCAGCTTTGGTGATCACCAGAGGTATAGTTTTGATGAGTACATGGAGGCCACGGCTCATTTTATGTGAACCAGCCACCATTAATAACCCGACATTCTTTGGCCGGTCCAAGTATTGAATCGGCAGTCTTCCAAATAAGAGCTCGGCGCTTTACCTACTGGGGTACAACGGCCCGGAACCATGGTTGTAAAAAAAAAAAAAAAAAATGAATGTCAATGCCGCTATTGGTAACTTTTTTTCTCTACATTTAGAAAATTAATTTGCTTACACGGGAAAATTAAAATGTGATCCATGGTTGTAGGTAGGGAGGTTGGGTTTAACGTCGCACCAGTACTGCGCTATGGGTAATCGGCGACGGTCTGGGACGTACCCCATGGGATGTTTCGCAGACATGCCATCACAATTTTGATCCATCACGGAGTGGATGGCTCCCCCGCTTTGGTGATCACCAGAGCTATAGTTTTGATAGGAACATGGAGGCCCCGGCTGATTTTATGTGCACCAGCCACCATTAATATACCCGACGGACTTTGGCCGGTTCAAGTATCGAATCGTTAATTTTTCAGTTATGAGCTCGGCGCTTTACCTACTGGGGTACAACGGCCCTAAACCATAGTTGTAAAAAAAAAAGAAAAAAAAAAAAAAAAAAAAAAAAATGAATGTCAATGCCGCCATTAGTAACTTTTTTCTCTACTTTTAGAAAATTAATTTTCTCACACGGGAAAATTAAAATATGATCCATGGTTGTAGGTAGGTAGGTTGGGTTTAACGTCACACCAGTACTGCACTATGGGTAATTGGTGACGGTCTGGGACGTACCCCTGGGGATGTTCTGGAGATATGCCATCACAATTTCGATCCACCAGAGAGGGGATGGCTCCCCCGCTTTGAGGATTTCTAGAGGTATAGTTTTGATGGGAACATGGAGGCCACAGCTGATTTTATGTGCAGCAGTCACCATTAATATACCAGACGGTGTTTGGCCGGTTCAAGTATCGAATCTGCAATCTTCCAATTATGAGCTCGGCGCTTTACCTACTGTGGTACAACGGAACGAAACCCTGGTTTAAAAAAAAGAAATGAAAATGAATGTCAATGCCACTATTAGTAACTTTTTTTCTCTACTTTTAGAAAATTAGTTTTATTACACGGTAAAATTAAAATATGATCCATGGTTGTAGGTAGGTAGGTAGTTACGCAGGTTAGGTTTGACGTCGTACCATTACTGTGATATGGGTAATTGACGACGATCTGGGACGTACCCCTAGGGATGTTCCGGAGACGTGCCACCACATTTTTTATCCTACACGGAGGGGATGTCTCCCCCGCTTCCGTGATCCCCAAAGGTATAACTTTGTTGGGAACATGAAGGACATTGCGACTACGACAGATTTTACGTGCACCAGCCACCATTAGTGTACACAACGGTCTTTGGTCAGCTCGAGTACCGACCCGCAATCTACAATTACGAGCTCGGCGCTCTATCGACTGGGGTACCACCGTCAAGATCTATGGTTGTAAAAAAGAAAAAAAAAGGTCATATACTAAAGCTGTATTGCAAAGTGTTTATTCTTTCCAATCAAAAAAAAAAAAAAAAAAAACTGATTTTTAGCATAATTTTCATAAAAATAAATATAAATAATGTGCTGTTAAATATATTTCAATTTCACATCGAATATGGGGATTTTTATAATATTTTTCTGCTTTTGTCTTGTGTTGGACACTATTAATTTTCCTATTCAATGAAAGGAAAACAACAAATAGGCGGGCAGAGCTCTGCATGTGTTAATAAGTAAAGTGAGTCAGGGGGGAAGCGAAGCCTCCCTCGGGGGTTGGTGAGAGGAGCGAGCAGGGGGCAGTGCCCCCTAGTGTTAAAAAAATATATATATATAAAATAAATAAAAAATGTGGAGGATGGGAGGGAAGATGTTTGATTAAGGAGGAAGGGTGATGTTGCATGGCTGGTTGGAAGAGTTTCAACTCTTCATACTTAATATTTGTTTAATTATTCAAACTTAAGATTTCATTCCATGCATAATAAAATTTGGTGGTTTCATTAATTTTAATAAATTCTAAAATTAAATAAAAAATCTATTTAAAAATTACAATAAAAATAAAAATAAATAAATAAATAAATAAAAATAATAATAACTATAAAAATAATTCACCAATAAACATAATCATAACGTCTTAATCATCACATGTTGGCCTTTTGATGAGATTGCTTAAGAAAAAAAAATTAAACTAAATTAAAGTAAAATTTGTAAGTTAAATCGTACATTTTCTGTAATTATACTTGATAGTAAATCACTTTTTTTCACGTAGGATGGCGCTTGCTCACGTTACGTTGAACGTTAAATATAAACTGAAAAAAAGAAAAGATTAACGTTAAAATTAAATAACCCTTTTAAATATACCCTTTTGAAAATTAATTATTAGCTTTTAAATTTTAAAGATTAATAACTATCACTTAATGCATTCATTTATTTAATTTCAGTTGCCCCTAGATCAGTTAATCGTTTCTTTACTTTTAACCTTTACTTTTCACTAATGTTCGTTTTGGCAACCTGTTTATTTCTACTACCTCTGTATGGAGTCGTTTACATGTGGACTTATTAAAAATACTTATTCCATGTTTCAAGTTTGGTTTGTGTTACTGTTTAATTTAATTTCCTTTTTTATTATGTTTTGTTGCAAGATAGAGACTTGAGTTGTATATTGCTTGAATTAGCTATACAGCTTTCCGAAATCTTGCATTATGCTGACAGAGGTGCAACTTTTTGAAGGGTGAACATTTCTGGTTTTCAGCATTTAAAATTCTATTTTTCATTTCATGAATTCTCTTTTGTTTTATCGGATCCTTTCGGTTAATTTATCTCTTTCCATTTCTAATATTTGATGAATGTTTCTATATTTCTATTGGTTTAATGGTTTTTGCAAATTATGTCATCGTTAGGCTTATGTGTTATGTTTGTGTTATTTCTCTTCTGCGTAAGTACTTTTAACATGTTTTTACTAATCAGTGTAATCAAATTAAATTATCATCGTGACAATAATTTTATTCGAAATACATCTCATTTAAAATTTCATATGTTGGTATTTTCATCTATCTTTCGTTTGCTGAGTGTTGCAAAGGAATTAAATTATTCAAATTATATATATATATTCAAAATGGTTCACTATAACTGTTATATATATGGGACACATGATTTCATCATATGCAATGTTTTAAAATATATATTGTATACAAATGATACAAATATTAAAATTTATGCAAAATTACCAAAATAAACGATACAGAATCCTAAGGCTGCAATTTAGCTGATTAAGAATGATAAAAACGAGATAAACGGAAACGAATGAAAGCATGTCGATTTCCTAACTTTATCAAGGGTATACTAGGAAACAGGGAATACAAGGATAATGATTTTCTGTATCAAAGAGTGCCAAAGCTAAATGTTCTCATTTGACCTATACCCAAACTATTATCCGAACCAAAAATCATAAAAGAAAATGAACCTCAAATTGCTAAAAAATAATTAAATAAAATAATTAAATCAGAAATTAAAAGAGTCAGGAAATAAAATTTTACTAACAATTTCAATCATATAGAGATGATTAGAAGAAATGAACGATTGTGGTTAACAGTAAAATAAGAAACTGAAGACAGCTAAATGCTTTATACGTAGATAAAATAGGTAAGGCTTCAAAATTAATATCAGCTTTCTATAATTGGAAATACTTAATTTAATCAATCAAATTTTGCACTATTAATTTTAAAATAAATAACCATTTAAAAATAAATTAAAATAAATTTAATGTTTAGGGTTCTTAACTTTTTTAGAACCGCAAGTTCTTAAAAAAGTAGTGTTGCCATCTATGTTTATTTATTTATTTATTTATTTTTTTATTTAATAGATTTTTAAAGATTATAAAGTTGTCGATCGCTATATGTGTATATGTATATATATGTCGTTTTAAACAAATAACAGAAAAGACTCGATCAAGGCTGTGATATAAATAATTCATTTACCTTTTATGTTTCCATATTTTAAATTAAATTTTATTAATATTTTTAATTTTCATAACAACAGAAGTTACTTAGTGAGGATCAAAGAACCTCATGGCGTACATTGCGTTCTGGCCACTAACCCTTTTTATTCTTTGGGTCAAAAGGTCAAATATATATATATCCAAATAATTTTATTTACATAAGAGAAAAGAGGAATCAATTTACTTATTGGCTAGAATGCTGTAAAAAGAAAAATGCATACAAAAATAATGTTTGTAAGAAAACTAATCTGCTGCATCAAAATTAATCAATTTTATTTTCCAAACCACACTAGTAATTCCAAATTAAGTAGGATATAAAAATTAATGATTTTTAAAATTTGAATAAGTATTCATATAAACTAATATATATATATTTATTATTAATAAGTAGGCACTCTCTCTCCAAATGATAAAATGGTCATTATTTTAAAACAGAAGCAAAAACAAATCTTTCTCACCCCATGTTCTTCTCTTGAGAGCAGCTGAAACCCAACTAAATTTAAAACTGCCGGAATAACAGAAGGTGGAGTCAGAACCATCACCCTATTGGTTCTCAGCATGGTGTGATATGACATCACCACTAGGAAAGAAGAACCAATTTTTCTCCTGTGTGTGTGTTGCAGTAAAGCAAACACAACAGGGTGAGTTGAGACAGCTGAGAGAAACAATGCATTTAAGTGCAGAAAACGATCTTATTTAACATTTAAAAAGAAGTGATGTTTTTAACATCACAATACCCCTAACGACCATTAAAAAAATTTGGAAGACTAAAAATGTGAATGGAGAGTGCATACCTACATTTACATGAAGGATTACAAATTTTTTTTTTTTTTTTTTTTTACTTACATGTGAAAAAAAAATATCCATATTGACAACATAATATTGTAGGAACGGCCATTAAAGGCATGAATGTAACAAAGCAAATTTTTAAGCAACTGAAAGGTCTTACAATACTCTTAACAACATGCACTTGATAAAAAAAATTTGGAAATTTTGAGAACAATGTACATGTGACACAAAATCTGAACCAAACACAATACAAAATCGATAAGTAAAGCTGAAACAATAAAATTCCGACAAACAACCCAATATCAACGCCTACCCTGGTAGGTGATCAATTCTACCAAAATAGGCGAGGAATACACCATTTCATCAAAAACAATACTATTTCAGCACTGTGGTTACAGACATTCTGAAATAAAAGATTTTATTGATACAAAAGTGGTCAGTGACATATCTAACAATATTTATTAGGATATTGACAACTAATAAAATATATCTATAAATGCAAACAGACACAGCTTTTATCAACAAGTGACATGAGTAAAAAAACATTGATACCTTTTAAAGAAAATAGTATTATAACAGAAATATTGAAAAGCATGTTAATTGCTGTAAAATTTGCTTTCTTATAAATTTGTAAAAATAATTAGTTAACGAGAATAAAAAAATGTATGACATGACAAAAGAATTTCAGTGGATGTGCAATATCAACAAAAATATTTAACCAATAGTCTTGATATTAAATACCATCTACCGATTAATCAATGTATAAGTATACACATGAAAGAACAACTATACTAAATAAATGTCAAAGAAATCTTGTTAACAACTGATAAAACAAAATCAGTTATATTTCAGTATAAAATATTTACATATGACCTCTTGAAGCATTATTATGAAGGAGAAAAAAAATCAAAATAAGTATCAATACAAATGTCAAAATAATCTTACAGATAAATATTACATTACGGAAAAGGCATTCCAAGTACTCGAGTATAATATTCGAATAAGATTTTTTTTTTTTTTAAATTTTATCATTACCATTATTATTATTATTATTTAAAGAATATACATATTATAAATGGAAATAATAAATGTGAGTGGCTACCGAGGCCACCAAGTTAGATTACTAAACAAAATCAAAAATGCACTTAATATAAACGTCAAATAATACTCAAATAAACATACTATCAGATATAACCAAAACAAAACTGCAATGTCAATAATCACAATAAACAAAAAATTTTATCAAACATTATACACATTTATATACATATCATGTGTGGATTGTGTATTAATTTGATTGTGTAATAGTGTGGATGTAGTGTATACTTGTGTTGTATAAGTGATGTCTGTGTCTGTGAAAATGGTGTGGAAGCTTCCAGAAATTGTATTTAATAACCCAATATATTTATAAACATGACAATGTGTAGGAATTAATATATGAAAAGAAAGAAGAAAAATTATGTATACACATATAAATATGCAAGTTTCCAATACATATAACACACACATACTGTACATTTTGAGCAGTAAATAATTATAGTATAGTTATCAAATTTAACAAATAAGACAATATATAAAATAAATCAGCATAACAGAAGATTTATATTCATATTAACTACAATACACACTGCACTAAGTTTTTGTAGATATTCAACATTTGCCACAGGAGAAAAAATATATATATATATATCTACACAATATATAATAGGACAATATACAAAATACAACTTATCAAATATACCTGTACCAACTCATACTTGTTTACAACAGGCAACTTTGGTGAATGAATTGCTTATCAAGTCCCCTAAAAAAAAACTTAAAAAAAAAAAAAAAAACATGTTAAAAGAACATTTGTGAAAATGGAAACAAAAAAACAAAAAACAAAAATTAAGTTTTGCATCTTGGTCTGAGATCATAATGAGACTGCGGTTGAACAATCCCAGCTGGTTGACCTGTCAGAATTGTTTGTGGAATGAGATGTTGCTTTCTTTTATGCGCCAGGATGACACGGTCTATGTTAATAGTGAATGGTTCAGCCCCTTCATTTTCGAATTCTCTGACGGAGAGTAACACGTCAGATATTACTTTTTGAACTGAATATGGGCCTATGAATCTTGGTTTAAATGTATCTTTGGTTTTTATAAAGACCATATCATTTTCTTTGAATTTCCGGAGAACTGCTTTTTTATGTTGTCTAGTATTACGTTGGTTTTGGTAAAACTTCATGTTATGATGCACTTGCCTAAAGATCTGTTTCATTGATTCCATGTATTTATGGTATTCATATGGAAATTCCAGTGTTTCTAACTGAGGAGCTTCAAACAAGTCAAAGATGCTTGTTATTGACCTGCCAAAATGCAGAAAGGCTGGAGAATATCCAGTTGAAGAATGAACGGTGGTGTTATACAGGTTCTTGTGTATCATCAAAGCCTGATGAAAATCAAATCCTTCCTTGGTAAGAGTGGAAATTGAGGATTTAATGCTGGTATTAATTCTTTCTGATGAGCCTTGTGTTTGCGGGTGTCCTGATGATGAATGGGAGATTGTAATTTTCAATGTCTGTGCCAAGTTGTTAAAGATGTTTGCTGTGAACTGTGGGCCTAAGTCTGAGAGTATCGCAGAGGGTCGACCAAAGGTAGTAATGTATCCCGTAATGGCTTTAACTACAGCTTGTGCTGTTGCATTTTTTACTGGTACCAATTCAATATGTTTAGAAAAATGATCGAGGAATGTTAACACATGGAAGCCATTGGAGAAAGGACCCAAAAAATCCATGGAAACTAACATACTCGGCGCAGAAGGAACAAACATTTCCTGTAGTGGAGCAGGTGGAATTCTGTGCGGTTTATATTGAATACATAATGTACAGGACAGAACAAAGTTTTTTACATCTTCAAATAATCCTGTCCAATAAAAGTGTTTAAGTATTCTTCTGTATGTATTTCTAATTCCAAAGTGAGGCATGTGACAAATTTTTAATACTTTAGGTTTTAACTTCTGTGGTACTACAATTTTTGTTTTTGGAGAGTTTTCAGGCTGGTGAAACTTTCGTTTGATCATTAACAGACCTGTGTCCGGATGGACAAAATAATTTTTATATTTAGGAGAAGGTTTCTCCGAAGTGATATCGACAATAATTTTTAGCAGAAAGTCATCTTCTCTTTGCTCTTTAAAAAAACATTTTTCCGAGATTTCCATCATAAGATTATCTGCGTCAGAGCTGTTTAAGGAACGACTGAGTGGAGCAGCATCGTTGCTTAACAACTGAGGTAAGGAAGAACGATGAGGCTCTGATGAGGTGAGTGACTTATCAGATTTTTGTGTGACATTGAAATGATGGAGTTCAATTGTTGGAGAAGCTGAAGAAATGGGTAAATTGTTAGCCTCTTTAATTAATTCTGGGTTTGAGTTAAGATCTTGAGTGTATGCAGAAAAGTCTTCTCTTGAAAAATAGTCTGCCAAAACATTTGTTTTACCTTTTACATATCTGAATGTGTATTGATAGTTTGATAATTCAATTAGCCATTTAGTAGTTAGATCAGCAGGAGAGGAAATTTTCTTATAGTGTTCGAGTGGTCTGCTATCGCTGAGAATGGTGAAAGGTCGGTTGAAAAGGAAAAATTTAAATGCACTGACTGACTTAGCTATGGCCATCAGCTCAAGCTTGATGGCTGAATATCGCTGTTCTGATTTAGATAGTGTTTTACTAAAGTAACTAACCGGAAGCAGAATGCCTTCCTTTTCTTGTAGAAGAACCCCTGAAATAGCAATTTTGCTAGCATCTGTATTAAGAAAAAATTGTTTTGACCAATCGGGTAAAGAAAGAAAAGGTTTAGAGAAAAAAACTTTCTGTATTTGTTTAAAGACTTCAGCATGTTCCTCTGTCCATTTAAATGTAGTTTTCGGAGATGTTAATTTTATCAAAGGATCAATTAATCGCGAGTAGCAGGGAATGAGTTTTCTGTAGAATCCACACAATCCTATAAATCTTTTTAGTTGTTTTCTGGTTGCTGGGATAGGAAATTGAGTAATTTTTGTAATGTTGGAAGAAATAGGATGTATTTTCTGATTTTGGATGCTGAAACCGAGATATTCAATAGATGACTGATGGAATTTACATTTCTTTGGAGACAATGTCAGATTGTACTTTTGTAGAGTAGCTAAAAGTGTTTGTAATTTTTCTGTTGTTTCCTGGAAAGAGTCACTTCCTATAATAATGTCATCCTGGTAAGCATATATGCCTGAACAATTGCACTCTTGTATAATTGTGTCAATAAGCATTTGGAATGTTGATGCGGCTGATCTCAGCCCAAACATTAATCTTTTAAATGAATAAGTTCCCCATTGTGTAGTAAATGAGAGACGTCGTCTGTATTCTTTAGGTAATGAAATTTGATGATACGCTGAGGGAAAGTCTAATGTTGTAAAATATTTAAATTTTGAGATGTTATTTATTATCGTATCAATTCTTGGAAGAGGATAAGTGGAGCATCGAATCATAGAGTTGATTAACCTTAAATCTAGGGCCAGTCTAAAGGAAGGTTTATCCTCCTTAGACACAGCTTTCTTTTTAACCATGAGCATTGGGCATGCCCATTCAGAGATATTTCTCTCAATGATCCCTGCATCCAGTAATTTGTCAAGTTGATCTTTTGCCTCTTCTTGAATAGCTTGTGGAATAGGAAAAGGGTAAGTTTTTAAGGGAATATCTGAAATGAATTTTATATGTGGAGTGATATGATCGGTGTGTCCAATCGACTTTAGTGAACATGAAAATACAGAGTTAAATTTCTGAAGAATATCTTGCATTATTACCCTTTCTGTAGGTTTTAAATGCTGAATAGAAAAATTATTTACATTAAATTCTTTCTGTCTTAAGGATAAAACTTCTGGTGTAGCCTTAATTAGATTACACATGTGATCAGGTGTATTTGTTGCAAGATCCAAGGAATTTTCTTCTATTTTATCTATCTCTGAAATGTATCCGCAAACGGTATTTTTATTTATATGCAGTTTCTTGCTCGAATTATTATACATAGGAATAAAAAATTGAATTAATTCTTGTTTAGTAGAATTTTCCTTGATATGTTGTACCTCCATAAGAGAAGGATAGGCCACAAGTGGACAATGCTTGTTAGACGATGTAAACATTACTAACTGATTTTCTGGAATAAGCGTGGACCGCACAGGCACATATATAGTATCCTGTGGATCAATCATAATCTTCTGGGTAAGCCAACATTTTTGATAAGAGGGTAAGTTCTCTTTATGAACATCAATTTTAGATTTTTTATATCCAGTTTGGGGAAAATCCATATGAGTAGCTATCTTATGTGATGCCCGATTCATATCAGATTCAGATGATAGAAGACTGCAAGAGGGTACAGTGTCTAGAATATCTAAAGCATTTTCATTAATTTGTATTTTGTTATTGTGTAAATTGATAACTACGTGATGGGACTTTAAAAAATCAAAGCCAAGTATACCAATAAATTTAGATTCAGTTGGTATTTCAATAAGAAAAAAGGTGTGTTTGTAAAAAGTTTTCCCTATTTTAAAGGAAATGCAAACACATCCGTCACATTGGACTATAGAGTTTACTGTAGATATCTTGACTCTTGAAGCAATTCTTTTGTAATATAATTTGTTTTGATTTTGTAAGAAGTAATGTTTTGAGAGTAATGACACAGAAGCTCCTGAGTCGAGAAGAAAATTCTCTAATGTTTTGTTTAACAGTAATTGTATGATGGGGAGATTGGGCAGATCATTGTCTGTGTGTAACAAGAATTCCAGTGAATTAACTAATATGCAGTCTCCATTTTCCTCCACACTCGGGGACGTTACCAGTACAGGAGATGTTGTCTGTATCGCAACAGATTTGACTTTGCGTTCTAATGACAAAGGGAACTTTGCCTGTGTGTCTGGAGATCTCAGAATGATTTCATTGTTATTTACAAAAAAATTATTAGGTAGATTAGAATATGTTGAGTTAGTCTGTGAAAAGTTGTTATGGTAATTGACTTTATTCAAACCTGACCTATATGAGGAACTCTTTGTATTTAGGAGTTTAGTGTCACTTCTACCATTCTCCACTTCTAGTCATTGTGAATGACTACTTTTGGTTTGAGGGGAGTTGGATTTAAATGTTTTAGGGGCCCTGGCTCTCCGTGACATGTCTCTATAAGGTCTAGAGAAAGTTTGCCCATTACGATATCTGTGAGAAAACTTATTATTTTGTAATTTTCTGAGTGCAAAGCACCTCTGAGCAGAATGTCCAGGTCTTTCACACCATTGGCATTGAATCGTGTGCGAACCTTTATTTTGTGGAAATTTATTGTATGGCCGCTTGCTATAAGATGAATTGTTAATCTTAGTCAAATTGTTTTCTGAGTTTGTACCTATCACTTCACTATCTATTTTATGATTGAAGTTCTGAATAGTAGCAAAAGATGTTCCTGGTAAGACAGGGTTTACTTGCAAGTTATAAATTTCCTGGAATTTTTCGAGACATTCCACCATCTGATAAAAGGTTGTGGCTTTTTGTGATAGTAGATGAATTCTAAAGTGGGGCGGAATGAGATCATTGAATTTTGCGATTAGTAATTGTTCAAGGGCTTTTTCTTCCATATCAGGAAAACGTTTTCTCACTAAATTTTCAAGCTTATTAGCAAAAATATTAATATTGACATCGGACTCAAACTTAAATTCGTTAAATTGTTGTGCTATTGCAGTTGCCGACTCTACCTTAAAATATTTCTTAAATATATTAAATAACTCTTTTGTATTTTTGGCTTTTTGGCAAGCTGGGGAGGAGACATAAAACTTAAGAGCAGTATCTGCCAATTTTGATTTCACAAAAGCCAAAGCATGGGATTCTTCCCATTTGCTGTTCTCAATTTTAAATTTCACTTGTTCAATAAAAAAATCCAATAAATGAGGGTCTCCAGAAAATGGCGTTACTAAAGTTTTGAATGGTAATCCTCTTGTCAATCCTTTGTTAGAAGCCATTATTTTTTGTATATATATGAAACTACTATATTGGCTATAAAACTACATGTGTTGATGGCTATTTGCATATAATAAATTCACGTAGTTGAGGAGAGAGAGAAATACCTACAATTTTTTTTTTTTTTTTTTTTTTTTTAAGCCAACAATACAAAGTTCTGTTGACTATTATTTATTTAATCAGTTATTCAAAATATATTGAACCAAAAAAAATTTTTCATTTGTACAAAGTTCCAGCATATCACAATTTTTGAAACAGGGAATTGTCTTATAGGTCACTTGGTATCAATCATATTCAATCACCAAAAAAAAAATGTAATTGGTAATGCATGACTTTAAAAAAATAATTTCAGTAATTCTAGCAATAAAAATAAAATAACTTATTCAAAATAAACAATCTCTACAGTATCATTTATTCTTAAGAACAATAATCAAGTATTCCTTTCCGGCACCAAATGTGATATAAATAATTCATTTACCTTTTATGTTTCCATATTTTAAATTAAATTTTATTAATATTTTTAATTTTCATAACAACAGAAGTTACTTAGTGAGGATCAAAGAACCTCATGGCGTACATTGCGTTCTGGCCACTAACCCTTTTTATTCTTTGGGTCAAAAGGTCAAATATATATATATCCAAATAATTTTATTTACATAAGAGAAAAGAGGAATCAATTTACTTATTGGCTAGAATGCTGTAAAAAGAAAAATGCATACAAAAATAATGTTTGTAAGAAAACTAATCTGCTGCATCAAAATTAATCAATTTTATTTTCCAAACCACACTAGTAATTCCAAATTAAGTAGGATATAAAAATTAATGATTTTTAAAATTTGAATAAGTATTCATATAAACTAATATATATATATTTATTATTAATAAGTAGGCACTCTCTCTCCAAATGATAAAATGGTCATTATTTTAAAACAGAAGCAAAAACAAATCTTTCTCACCCCATGTTCTTCTCTTGAGAGCAGCTGAAACCCAACTAAATTTAAAACTGCCGGAATAACAGAAGGTGGAGTCAGAACCATCACCCTATTGGTTCTCAGCATGGTGTGATATGACATCACCACTAGGAAAGAAGAACCAATTTTTCTCCTGTGTGTGTGTTGCAGTAAAGCAAACACAACAGGGTGAGTTGAGCCAGCTGAGAGAAACAATGCATTTAAGTGCAGAAAACGATCTTATTTAACATTTAAAAAGAAGTGATGTTTTTAACATCACAAAGGCAGTCGTTGGCTTTGTAGTTATTTAAAGAATTCAAGGGTTTACACCGCATATCGAGAAGATGAGCCTTTTTGTCAAAGCAAAACAAAGCGAGCCTAAGTCATGTTTTCGGCTGATAGTCAAACGAACTCACTTTTTAAAAATGAACTAAAAATTCACAATTCACTATACCATTCGAAGCAGCCGTGGTCATGTGATTACGACAGCTCCAATTGGTTTAGGGGAAATCATACGTTACAAAAACTCAGGATGAGGAGGAGACAGACGTTTCTAGACAGTGATGCCAGATTGGGGATTTGTCCCCATTTTGGGGGGATTTTTGAGTCTTCTGGGGACAATTTTGGGGACCAAATGTTTGTGGGGATATTTTTGGGTACAAATCTGGGGAGTTCTTCAACTTTCTGTCAATGTTGGCAACGTAATGATTTATCCCTACGATAAGGGTTTTTCAATAGCTTTATTGTTATTTGGGGATTTTTTTTTTTCAAAAGTATCCTTCATTTGGGGAAAAATCTGAGCTTAAATCCACTTAAATCAGCTTGATTTCTTTTATTTTTCTCTTTTTAGTAGAAATCGAGTTGGAGATATTTTCGGAAAAAAAAAAAAAAAAAAAAAAAACCCTGATTTGGGGGAAATTTGAAGACCTGTTTGGGGAAATAATTTTCGACCATCTGGCATCACTATTTCTAGATTAAAATTATCTGTGGATTAGTAGCAGGCAGAATCATTTAAGCTTGAGAAATGAAGCTTTACTTTTAAGAGAAGATTTATATGTATGTTAGGTCTTTACATAAATTCGTGCGGTTTTTTATTGCTTCATTTCATAAAAATACATCAAATCAAATGAAAATTTTTAATCAAAATACTCTCCATTACTTTCTACAACCTTTGCCCATTTTTCGGGTAACAAATGTATACCACGGCGATAGAAGCTCTCATCTTTGGAGGCAATAAAATGATCCGCGTCCGCACGAACTTTTGCAACGACCTAATATAATAGTTATAGTTATAAAAAAAATTAAAAATTTGTTCTTTAAAATACGCTCTATGAGTAAAAAATTATAGATTTCATAACAATAGAGTTCTAACAGATGACGTCACATATTTGTTTGCTGAGAGACAGTTGACCACACTGACCCATTTTATCATTGCGGAATAGTGTTACAAATTTATTGTGACACAGTGTTGTAAATGTATTTGTAAAAGAATAAAAAAATTCGACTACTACGCTTCCAAAGGCATGGAAAAATTAGCGTTGTCCTTCAGCAAAGTACGGGTTTTTAGAAGAAAGTCACGTGGTTGTTAGAACTCTATACATGATTTAGAAAGCGATAGAATGTAAAGCAAAAAGCAAAAATAATTACTTTCAACGTCCTTTGTCCCTTTAATGGTCACATTTTGCGAGAACAGAATGTTTCATTTTTCCTTTGACTTGAACTGACCACTGTACAATTGAGTTTAATCTTCATTTGCAAATAATGATTTGTGTGTAGCGAAAATTAATTAATGGCAAGTCTTCCTATTTCTGGACATCTATACTTGACGATAAAGTTCAAATTTGGTAAAGAAAATTTTGCCTTACGCCATTATTTCGCTAATAAATTTAAATGCAAAGACTTCTAAATAGATAATGTTCTCTTTAAATATGAAAATAATTTATAGATTAACAGAGACTTCTTTTTCCACTGAAAAATGTTATTAAAGTGATCATTTTTTCCTTTATGTAAATTAGTTCTTGTAAAACAAAATTCTTGTTATAAACCATATTAAATTTTAAAGAACTTTACCAGTATTAAAATAAACAAGAACGAAAAATCATGTGATACGTGTACGTATTGATTATTAACACTTAGGTATATTATTTTTAACTGTACGTACTTGTTGTACCGTATAACTTACACTGTTCTTTGCTTATATTATCAAACAACAGACAGACGAAAGGACTGAAAGGCAGACAGATAGACTAATTGAATTCCTAATCACTCTTAAACATTGTTGGAAAATGTTAAAAATGCTTAACGCAAAAGAAAATACAGCCCTTAGATTCTAATTGCAGCCCTTAAATGTAGCTAAATATTTTAATGCAACCCTATAAATCCGAAGGCTAATTATTTTATTTCGACACAAAACATTTTTTTAGCATATTAACAATAGAGTTCTAACAGATGACGTCACGAGCATGTTTGCTGAGGGACAGTTGACCCCACTGACCCATTTTATCATTGCGGAATAGTGTTACAAATTTATTGTTTGTAACACAGTGTTGTAAATGTATTTGTAAAAGCATAAAAAAATTCGACTACTACGCTTCCAAAGACATGGAAAAATTAGCATTGTCCTTCAACAAAGTACGGTTGCTAAGAAGAAAGTCACATGGTTGTTAGAACTCTATAAATTTCAATTTCTTTATGCAGTAAAATGTTCTATTTTTGCAGTAAAATGTTATTTGAATGTGATTTATAAAAAGGAAAAAAAAAAAAAAAAAAAAAAAATTGTAAAAAAAAAAAATTGTAAAAAAAAAAAAAATAGAACTGACTCCAAAAAGCAACTATCACGCAAACAACTAAAAGTGAAATAAAATTGTAAATTGCGCCTAAAAGTATGAAATAAATTTTTTCACCAAACAACATAAACACTACAATTATTAATCATAACTTTTGAAGTCGGCGCAAAATTAAACAAAAATTGATTATTTTTTTTACAGAATACTTTTTAGACCGATAGCTACAAACGCTGTTGTCTCGAATGATCCATCTTCATAGCTTCCGTTATTATTTTATCACTGTATGAAATTGCTTCATTAGTAAAATCGACATCACATAGAATAGTGACCATCCTTCGTGATTCCGTATTTATGTTTCTACGAAGTTACTAAAGTTTTCTTTGCAAACTTGATATAACTTTGATATCTATCTTCTTTGTTGGTTTTTGGATTTGGTGATCAAATCACAATAAAAAAATATTCACGCAAGATGTACATTTTCGTAATATATATTGTACGAGATATTGTTTCACATTCTTAATTGCTCTCTCGATATACAGTCGGTAACAAAAGTATCCGAACACTAGCAAACATTCCTATATGAAAAAGTAGAGTTAATAAAGTTTTGTTAAATAAATCCTTGTCGAATCATGTTCTTAGACTGACTAAGAACATGATTTGACAAGGATTTATTTAACAAAACAGTATTAACTCATCGAGCTATTAACTCTACTTTTTTATATAGGAATTTTTGCTAGTGTTCGGTTACTTTTGCTACCAACTATACCTTATTCAAATAACCATGATTTTTTAAAGGAATAAAATATGTTCGCCAGATAATTTGGCGATTTTTTTTTTTTCCGTCAAGAATGACAGGTACCAAGTTAACTTCGCATACATTTGCAGCTTACGATAAATCTTAATTGTTCATTTGAATGAAAGTTTTCAGCTATGTTTTGGAGATTACAAAGGGGTTTATTTTGAATGGAATTTGATATTTATATTGAATAAAACTGTCAACTTTTATTTAATTTTGCGCCGACTTCAAAAGTTATGATTAATTGTAGTATTTATGTTGTTTGGCGAAAGAATTTATTTCATACTTTTAGGCGCAATTTACAATTTTATTTTACTTTTAGTTGTTTGCGTGATAGTTGCTTTTTGGAGTCGGTTCTATTTTTATTTTTTTTTTTTTCCTTTCAGTGAAAATGTAATTATAGCAGAATATGAGAAGACGTTCGACAGCGGTTACACGTATCGCAACCTGCAAGAAAAGTGACAGAACTCAAAAAATGGTAATTTCAAGCTTATGTCATTGAAAAATATATGAAGTGCCCCAATGTATACAAGAAACTTTACATCTCCATATCGAAAATTATCCACTCCAGAGGCAGTTGTGTCAGTTTTATTCTAGTCAATGCCTTATCTTTAAGTTGATTTTTCACAAATACTGCATTTTTAATTTATGTCACTTTTCTTGCCTTTATGCGTTATGAGAAAAAAAAAAAACTATCTATGGAATACAAATGCATTAACTTAAAAAAGTTTTGTAAAGAACGAGTGCACTGCATTCGTAACTGAAAATCCTATTTGGCAAGTAGTACAAAAGTATCCAATGCAATATCGGTTAATATATGAAATGTAAACATTCAAAAGAGAAACAGCTTGAAAAGAACCTATTACTCTCTGTTATTCATATAATGCTAGAGGCTATAGAGAAAACATTACAGCCAGTGGCGGCTCGTGCAAATTTTCGCAGGTGGGGCCCGATCCATCGTATGATGCGTAACTTAACTTTAATACTATTCATTATTTAAGCATGAAAACAAACATTAATAAAATGGGATGTAAAACGAAATTTCGTTTTTTTTTTTTTTTTTTTTTTTTTGATGGCGAATCTTAAATTCAACACTATGGAAAACATTGCATAAAATTATCACAAAAATTAAAGTTTTATAAATACAATTGAAAACTTCTGCAATGTTCTGATCAATGGTATATCAAAATTTAAATATCTGGAAGCTAGTAGACGGAAATTGCCAAGTTCAATACCAGATCGCTTTCGTCGACATATACATTTGGTGTTTACTATGGTTTTCTCCAAAACTCAAATAAAAAGGGATATGTAGCACTTAGAAAGACTTTCTACTGAGAGTACACCACTCAGGTCTAGGACCCTCTTTTAGTCAACTGGGTTTAACCCTAACACTACACACCATTAAAATTTAAATTCAAATGTCTCAGAGTGTAATATTATTTAGCTTACGCTAACTATATCCCTAAATCTTTTAATTATAGAATTTCAAGTGTTATATTCATGTTTCTTATCTATTGGAATTTATAAAGTCATGATTAATGTAATGTGAATACATATTTAAAAAAAAAAAAAACAAAAAAAAAAACATGTTTCTCACTTAATTTTAGATAATTTAAATAAACTTTCAATAAATAAAGAAATAAAACGGGCTACCATCTTAAAAAAAAAAAAAAAAAAAAAAAAGAAAAGAAAAAGAAACGTTGCGGATGTTTCTATTAAATCGCATTTAAAAGAAAAATCCTTTAATAATAATAATAAATCACAATTTTCTGCAGCTATTTAATCCATTTATTCATGTAAATCCATTAATTATTTATCTAAAAATTTTACAATTTATTTACATAAAAGTTTTAATACGCTATTCTGAAAGGGGGAAAAAAATCGCATATTATTTTTATTCCCCCCCCCCCCTTATTTAAATTCAAAACACTTTAGTTAAAGAGGTCTTAAATTCTTATACAAGCTTTTATCTCAAAGGCTAGTCTAGAAAATATTTTTGACTATTACCAGATTTCTTTTTTTAACCACTAAAATTTTAAACTGTCATATATAACTCTAAAGAATTCACCGAAAAATCAATGAGAAAAAAAAAAAGAAAAAAGAAAAACGTAATGCAGAAGTCGTCAAATATTATCCGTGAATTGCATGGTTAACAGACAGGGTTTTTTCCCCTGTAGTTTTGTTCCAAAGGGCAGGAATCTGCTGGCCCATCGACGACAAAATTACAGCATGCTTAAACGGGGCCGTGCCCTTAGCGGAAATCTATAAACCCGTGTCCTTAGCGGAAATGTTATCCACCCTCGGTGGCGTGCTTTTAGCATACGTGCCTTTAGCGGAAATGTATAATAAATTAATAAATAAATAATAATAATAAAAAAAATAACTGTCAATTTTCCTCTACATTTTATCCACATTTAGCACTGGCTATATTTTGCTTCAGAAGTAACCTGTCGCAAAAATAGGTATGCATGCTGTAGATTAATCCATTATTTGAGGGAACGGTGATCTGTAACCACATAAAGTTTAATGAATCACAGTACTCCATACGAAAACGTACATTATTTCCATTTTATGATTTTATTTAAGTTTTTGGAAATATAATTAAGCATTACACATTTTAAAATGAAAACGAAAAATCAGGAAGTACACATTGATTATCAACACTTTCCAACTGTACGTACTCGTTGTATCGTATAACATTCTATGTTCTTTGTCTATATTATCACACAATGGACAGACAAAAAGACAGACATATAGACTAATTGAATTCATAATCACTCTGAAACATTGTTGGAAAGTGTTAAAAAGGCTTAACACAAATAGAAATGCTGCTCTTAATTTCCTATTTGCACCTCTTAATATTTCGAAACTGTTTGCTTAGCCCTGTAAATCTGGAGGTTAAGCATATTATAGTTTATACAAAACATTTTCTCAGCATATAAACAATAAATGCGAATTTCTTTATTATTTTTTTTTTGATGAAGTTATTTAAATGTGATTTATAAAAATGTCTTCCCTAAAGCGCAATGCATTGGCATATTTTGGATGTCCATCATGTACACAAACCAGTGGCATAGGTTCTATTAGAGCCATTTTAAGTATGGAAATTCAATAAAGAATTTGAATAATTCATATCATTAATAAAATAAAATAAAATAAAATAAGAACTAGTATGATGTGGCCACCACAAGACTTAATTTTCCTATACAAATTCACTAAGTGCAAATAATTAATTTTCATCTTAGAGAAAACTAACAATAAATATCCAAAGAAAGACAGTTTTATTAGCTATAAATGGCATCTTAAAAAATGCATTTTTATAGTAGTTATCTCACTTATCAAGTTTCGTACAGTTATATGCTATAGAAGTTGAGATATAGCTTTTCTATTATCGAGGGATTTTGCAGTATAGCAGCGCCACCTATTGGCCAATAAGCATCCAAATTGGATCAGCATAATGTCTCATAATGGCCTTCACATATAATCACGTTTTGTTTTATTATACGCAATAGAACCTGAGACATAGCCTCCTCTTAAATTGCAGAAATCACTGTATAGCAGCGCCATCTGTGGAGTAGTTGACACCAAAAGTTGACAGACACTCATTTAGGTTAAGGTGCATCAACATATAAATTTATATTCAATTCTCTGCAGTAGTTCCTGAGATATAGCTTTCCCTTAAATTGCAGAAATCGCTGTATAGCAGCGCCACCTGTCGGTTCATAAGCATTCAAATTGAATCAGCATAATGTCTCACAATGGTCTACTCTTATATCAAGTTTTGATTGATTATACGCAATAGAACCTGAGATATAGCTTTCCCTTAAATTGTGGAAACCGCTATATAGCAGCGCCACCTGTTGAGCGGTTGGCACCAAAAGTTGATAGGCATTAATTTAGTTCAAGGTGCATCTACATGTAAATTTATATGTAATTCTGAGCAGTAGTTCCGGAGATACAGTTGCCATAAAATTTTTGTCACACACACACACAGACAGACATTTTCTAAAAGTAGTCAAATGGTGTTCTAGACCTCTCAAAACGTATAAATCCGTCTAAAACCGGAAGTCGAAAATTTTTACGAATCCAATACTTTCTTCTATTGAATATAGAAGAAAGTAAAAATAAAAAAAATTATAAAATATTTACGGACGCTGGAGGTGGACAAACGGACAGTAGAGTAGACAAATATTCTAATTCAAATCATATTCACGTTTTAAAAAATGGTAGAATAAACGCTTAATGTAAACGGAAATGCAATTCAGCAAATTTCCAATAATAACCCTCAGTGTCAACTGAATATTTTTGTTTGACTCTGTAAATCTAATGCTAATCATACTACATTCTATAGAAATCATTCTTTTGTGCATTTCAGTAACATATTTCAATCTGCCACACGCACACCTTCTTATTTCCGCTAAGGGCACGGCTTCTTCTATTCCTCTTTCTTTCCTTTCACCCCATTCCGCTAAGGGCACGGTCGCTAAGGGCACGACACCGCTTAAACTGGTAAAGCAGTTAGTCGCCAAATATGTCAACCCGACTTTTTAGTAGAATAAACTGTACAAATAAACACGCCAATTTCGGGCGTAATGAAATCGGCCCGCTGTATTAGATAAGTAAAAGGGAAGTAGCGGTCTCTCTCTCAGTCATTAGTGATTTGTGACAGCTAGAAAAATATATTGACAAATAAATGATAATGAAAGAAGATTAAGAAAAAGTTAGATAGACGTAGTTATTTTGTATATATGTTTTTGAACAGTTATAAAAACAAAATTATTATTACTATTACTATTTTAATCGAGAAAAAATTTAGGTGGGGCCGTGCCCGTTGGCCCTCAATGTAGAACCGCCACTGATTACAGCGTATATCTTTAATAAATTAACACAAGCATAGGAAGGATATAACGATAACCTCAACTGCAATACATATCTGGATTCTGATTGAATTTTACAGAGTGTACGCGTCAATGGAATGTGCGCAGCGGATAGTTCAAAGAAGGATCCAAATAAGCATTGCAACTGACGAACACAAGTTTTAACATCGAAATAAAAGTCTTTCTAATTTCTAAGATCGCTTCGGCATGTTACAGGGTAGGAAACTGCGAACAAACAGATGCACATTTATATGTTCTGTTTTTAACATTCATATTTATAAGATGTCTTTTTGTACTAAATCGATGAAACTCTACAACTTTGTAATTTACTTTTTCTCCTATTTCGTACAGTTTTCGAGATAGAAATGCTAACTCCGCTTTTTCCACCAGGTGGCACTGTAAACTGTCGCCTCTCGTAGCGCATGGCCTCTTTACTATACAAATATACTACTATTATTTGTGTAGCTGTAGCCGTTCAGCAGTTAAAAGAATGAAAACGCACTTTTGTGAGCACCCTGTAATTTGTTTAGAGCTTAATGAAATCATAATAAGAGCTATTTCAGGCCAAGATCTTTACATTAAATTAAAAAGTATTAAATTCGCAGCATCTCTTACGAAGTTATAATCTAACAAACAACAATAACGACAACTATAAAAACGTATGGTTTGTATTGAGAACTCCGTCTTTTGTGAACTCAGTTTAAAACGACTATGCGCAATCGATGTGATCGCTTACAGTGACCTTACTTTGAACTACATAGCATATACGTGTCACCCGTTAGAAAGTGTGCAACCTAGTTCATGTGTGCACAGTACAGGAAATTGCAACAAACAAATGCCCGTTTTAAGCGTTTTATTTCTAGAATTAATGTCTACAAATTGTCTTTTCATACTGAATCGATTTTGCTTTACAACTTAGTAATTCGCTTTTTTCCCTTATCTTGAACCGTTTTCCAGTTTGGAACGTTTACTCCGCTGTTTTCCACCAGGTGACGCAGTTCCAGCAGTTGCATCTCGTAGCACATGGCCACTTTACTATACCTACATACCACTTTTACGACTATAGCTGTAGCCGTTCAGTAGTTAAAAGAGTTGGGACTGACTTTTTTGTGCACCCTGTATTTTCTTTAGGTCAAAAAGATATTACAATGGGATCTATTTCAGACCAAGACCTTCCCAACAAAACAAAAAGTATCAAAATCGGAGCATTCGTTCAGAAGTTATGAGCTAACCAAAAAAAAAAACATACGGTTTGAATTGAGAACCTCCTCCTTTTTTGAAGTCGGTTAAAAATGTTTGTCCTGAAACGCAATGCATTGGCATTGTTTGGGTGTCCCTGTACACAAACCATTTACACAACATTTTAAATAGAGGATATTCCATAGTAAACTTGAAAAACAATTATCATTTTTTAAAAATTCTGAAAATTTTTACGGACGCTGGCTGGAGGCGGGCAGACGGACAGATAGACAGTTGGACAGACAGATACACAAATTAAAATCATATTCACGCTTAAAAATTGTCAGAAAGTGTTAAAACGTTCAATATAAACGAAAATGCTATTCCAAAAAATTTACAATAATAGCCCTGAATGTAAATGAATATTTTTGTGCAGCCCTCTAAATCTTAAAGTCAATTATAGTACATTCTATAGAGAACATTCTTTTGTGCATTTGAATAACATATTTCCCTTTCATTAAGATTTGTGCAAAGTAAAGTTACTAAAATTTGGTTTCTAGAAATACCTTTCATAGAACGTAAAAGGCTTTGAAAGTCTTTCAGATGCCCCTGTATACAAACCATTGGTGATATTTACTCCCTTTTCGATAGAAAACATCCGATAGTGAACTTGAATAATATATTTCAATATATAATGCTCTGGAATACTTTCGGATATCCATGTACACAAACCAGTAGTGATATTTATTCCATTTTCAATAGGGAACATAACATCCGATAATGAACTTGGATATCAGTTTCAAGAAATTCCATGAATATTTACGGGATTTAGAGAGCGGGAAAATGGACAGACAGTCGGACAGACAAACCGAAGTCATTAACACTTTTCAACATATATATAAACTTTGTATTTTCAAGGTTGCTGAATCCACAAATGACGTACAGCCCCCCCCCCCCCAAAAAAAGGGGGTTTACAATAAAAAAATTCACTAATTTTATTGTATTAAACGAAACATCTTCCTTTTTTATCATTAAACAAACAATTCTCACTATTTTTGTCTATTCAACTTTTTCTTCTTTTTTTTTTTTTTCTTTTCTTTTTTTCTATCACCCCCTCCCCCCTCCGCCCCGAACACGCTTCCACTTTCACCTTCACCGCTTCTACTGCCTCTCCCATCCATCATGTTTTCAATTATTTTGTATTGCCTCCCCCCCCCCTCCCCTCCCACACACATTAGATTTACCTTCATAAATATCGTTTTGAAGTAAGAAATTATTACTGAACATATTTTTACGATCAATTACAGGATACGAAATTTTATGATTTTACACAAAATTCAACTAAAAATACGCGTTTTACCGAACATGATTAAACTTAGTTTACTCTAATTCTCGGTTTCAGCAAGTAAAATACTATAAGAAACAATTGAAATATCTTATGTTGTTTTTTATTTGTAGACAGTGTTATTAAAAAGTTATATAGACAAATAAAGTAAATTAAAATAATTAAAACCGTTTAATTTATATAATGTGTTACCCAAATTTAGAATTTCTTTTAACCTCTATTAAAAGGGCACCTCTCTAGGTTCCTTTTTTTTTTTTTTTTTTAAATGGCACCATGTGTGGCCCTTTAAAAGAGACTTCATCTCTGTACTTCAGCTGACATTTGTAAAATAACTGCAATCTACAAATGCTATAAGCACCTTTCTGCGATTCCCCATCGATAAAGGACGTATAGTACGAATTCTAGATAATGTCATACGGGATTAAGGCAATCCATCATAGATAAAGCCCTAAAAAGTTTCTTGACCTAAAATCGAGTTCTGATAAATTTGGCAAGAATTCAAAAATATTTTTTAGTATGCTGTGAATCAAATAAATTTTTGTACTTTTTTGAGACAGGACGGAGTTGTTTAAAAATTTTAATATTTTGAACTATACAGTTTGGATATAACTGGTCAGCTGGCAAAATAAATAAATAAATAATAGTAATAATAATAACAACAACAATAATAAATTTTTCTTCCATATAAAAAAAATAAAAAAAAAATCCCTTTTCGGTAAGCTTTAAGGCAAAGGTAGATTCCTTTACGTTAATATTACAAATGTAAAGAAATTTTACATATGGATTAATACTTAACCAATGGCTTTGTTCTCACAGATTGTATTATTAAGGCCGCTATTCTGTTTTCAAGAAATTTAATTTTCAACTACAAAAGGGATTCAATCTACTTAAAATTTTAGGCTGGATTTATTGGTCTGTAAATGTTTCAATTTTTTAGAACTGAAGCTCATAATCATTCAACAAATAGAAGTCTTAAAGATATACAATCCCAGCAATGGTGACTCCCGGAGGGGGCTATTGGTCTACACCCCCCCCCCCCTCCCTACCCAAGCTTAATCAAAATTATAATTTTTATTTAAAATCCATATAACTGTTGTTCAACATCTTTCTTTTAAAGAAAAAATAGAAACGTGAAAATGCACTTGTGACCTTACTATATGGTCAAGCACTGGTAAGTCTGGCGTTGCTATGGTCAAGTCAAATACAGTTAAGTGGTAGCGGTTTTTGGATAGTTATTTCATTGTAATTTTTATTGAATTATTGAGAGTTTTGTGATTCTTATTGTCAGATGAATAAAAATTGTAAAGTGAAACTGTTTTGGTTGATATAAGCTGGAACATTAACATTAACACTAGTTAACATTGGACCATTTGGCACCGCTGAATTTCAATGTTAATTGTTATGAATTTAGTAAATTGTATGATTTGGCGAAATTCTGGTGACAAAACTTGCGACTTAACAATGAAATTTGTGATTTGGCGGCAAAATTTGATAGTTGACGACGAAAGTTTTGACTTGGCGACATAATTTGTTGTCTGACGACAAAATTTGGCGAGCTTGGCGATGAAGAAAGGCAGCTTTGGCGTCATTATATCTTCTTTCCACGCGAAAACCTCATATCTCTTCACAGACCAATATCTTGTTTCGACAAGATAAAAAGTCAAAGGAAGCTGTAACGTATTACTCTCTATCGTAAATTTTAAATTCTTGCCTAAACCGACATTCTAAACTATTCACCACAAACGATATTTGTATTAAGATTGACGTATTATTTTAATTATATATTTTAAATGATTAATGAAAGCGTTTAAGATGGTTTTTAATTAACACACTTTTATTAAATTGATATGATACAACTATTAATGTATATAACGGAATTTTGCAATTCAATTTTCGCAACTTCTTGTCACCCGAAGGGCCTGAAATTTTGCACACGACTTCATAATCAATGACAATACTAGATACAAGTGTTTCCAAGCACTTTTCCTATCAGGGCAGGTTCCAGGGGCAAACAAAAAATATGTACTTATACAAAGTATGTGACACAGGATATGGATGTATTTGTATAATGTCGAGTGGCAACAATTAATTTTTTTTAATAAAGATTTAAAAGTATGTAATAGTTTTCTAAAACCTTTATTAGTTCACTTTTCAATAAAAGAGTGTTCTTTCTTTTTTTTTTTTTAATGGTATAATTTTATTTATCAAAATAAGGGAATTCGAGTAATGAAATACTTTAATTTAAATTTAAGTTTTTGTGAAAATAAACTTCAACGAAAAATTCATTAAAATCGTCCCTAGTTCATTTGTCAAAGGGATAATATCTAAAGGTCCCCAAATTTATTACTTTTTCTATCATGCCAGTTTAATTCGTTTAGCATCGATTTACACGATTTTTTTTTTTTTTTTTTTTTAACGATGACATTTATCTTTTACATTATAGCATCTATGTCATAAAGCTAAGTCTAAATCTGCTTAGCCCTAAGATATGGTGATTTTATTTGCATATTTATTTATTTATTTATTTATCAACTTTTATTTTATTTCTTTAAAATCACGGATAAAATTTTATTTCATTTTTCTCAGTACATTGTTGTAATAGTGACGTCATATTTTCTGTTAAATTAAACTTTTTTTTTTTTAATCAGATTATTATATTTTTTAAAAACGTGATTAAAATTTTATCCGCGATTGTAATGATCGATAGATGGCGCTTTCTCAACACTGCAGTTGTTAGTAAACATTATAGCCACGTGTGTTCCATTAGTGTTCTTTTTGTTATTCTACTTAATATTCGTACTATAATTTCTCCGCCATTACATTATGGAAAATTGATTGCTTTTGGAAAAAACACTTCAGTTTATTCAAAGTTCGATCGGAAGTAGATTTTTAACTGAAGTTGAACAAATATTAGTTTCAAATCATCTGATTAATTCTTTACTTCCATTAGCCGAAGCAACTGAAATTTTAAATTTGTCATTTGGAAATAAATGGAAGCTCAATTCTGGATTTCTTGATCCTTTGGAGTTAGATTGTAGCACACAACAGTGTTATCTTTTTTACCGTATTTATTCATTTTTATTCAATAAATATATGTGAAACTAAATATCGGCAAGCAATGGCGGCTGTATGGAATTCGAATTAAACCATGTTTATTGTAATTTCACCTTAGCCCACCAGAGGGCGAGCATTTCATTACAATCGCGGATTATATTTTCAGTGATCTTTTTTATTATCATTTGCACGCGACATAAGCATCATCAGATTATAAATTTTTGCAATGAAAGCTATAGAAAATGTCGTCTTCATCACAAGAAAAATCACTTTTTAACTTGTAACTTTTAAGCAATTGAAGTTATAGAAAAAGTTTAAATACAAAAGTTGTTCTTTAGGGTAAGGCGGTAATTCGTCTGATTTGAAGTATTTTCCTATTTTCAATATTAAAGAAATTATGGGCAAATGAAAATTTCCACCCCCCACCATTTCCACCCCCTTTGAGCAGGATACCCCATCTACGAACTCGACCGAGATTTTTACTGTCCTGACAACATAACCCGAGCTGGTTAAATTTAAATAAAAATTACTCCAGCTATCGTGTTCACAACTTAACATGGGAAAAAGCGTTATACATATATATATATATATACCTATATATATATATATATATATATATATAAACTTTTGAACGGAGGGTGGTTTTGGGTTCTAGGGGTCATGATCGGTGAAGATATGAAGAAATTTTCCAGAAGTCGTGTCATGAGAACAATTGCAATAGGTAGATCTCCTATAAGGAATCTACCTAAAAAATAGTGTACAACATGAATTTTACATTCTTGATTCCACATGTGTCACCGAAATTCACCATCGCAGACCATCTTAAAGATAATTTCAACTCTAAAAATTTTAAATCAAATCTCAGCCCTGCAGAAAAAAACGCCTTGAAGGAATTAAAATCTAATGAAAATATCATCATAACTAAAGCTGATAAAGGTGGTCAGATTGTTATTTTGGATAAAAAACAATACATCGAAAGTGTTACCGAACTAATTAAAGATGGCCCATACATTCCTCTGCCCCGTGACCCCTCTCCTCAAGAATTAAATAAAATTAAATCTGCTACAAAATCTTGCCCCTTGTTATTGGACTCGACTAAATCTCACCTTATCCCTTCTATTGCTAATTGTGCCAGATTTTAAGCTTTGCCGAAAGTTCACAAACCCAATATTCCATTTCGTCCCATAGTCTCTAATATCGGTACTGCTTCCTATAATTTGGCTAAATTTCTCACCACAATTTTTGCTCCCCTTCTTGCTGCTAATAGTTATACTGTTAAGAATTCCATAAAATTTGCAAAAAATATTCAAAACTGTCCTCACACTAATCTCACTATGGTTTCTTTTGATATAAAATCTCTTTTCACTAATGTTCCAATAAGTGGTGCCCTCTGCTGTCTCGAAAATAGATTAAAAGAGTTTCATTTCACATCTTTTGAAATACAAGAATTAATTTCTCTTACCCGCATTTGTTTATCACAAACCACTTTTTCTTTCCAAAATAAATTCTATCGTCAGTCAGAAGGTTTAGCCATGGGTTCCCCTCTCTCCCCAATTCTCGCAGATATTTACATGCACTATTTCGAAAGCAAGCTTTTTAAGATAATATCTTTTCCTTTTTGGACCCGTTACGTTGACGACACCTTCACGCTTATCGACATATCTCGTCACAATATTGACCATGCCTTAGAAACTTTAAATTCAATTGACAGTATCCAGTTTACATATGAAATAGAAAATAATGGCTCCCTTCCATTTCTTGATACCCTCGTCTCTCGCACTGTAAATGGATTTTCAACCACCGTCTATCGTAAAAATTTTGCAGTCTCCTTTTATTCCCCATGCGCGTTCATGTCACCCACCTAACCAAAAAACGGCTGCTTTCTATACTTTTGTAAACTGTGCCCTTAATATTTGTTCAAATACTATTTTATTAAAATCTGAAATTAAATACCTGAAAGCCATTGCAATTGACAGAGGTTATGAATCTTCCATTACAGACAAAGTCATCCAAAAATTACAGCTCCCTCGTATTTCGTCTACTAAATCAGTCTCTTCTAATATCAGTATTGTTTTACCCTATTTTCCTAAATCTAGTCAAACCATAGCTAAAATTCTCAAACAATATGATTTTAAAATAATATTTTCGCCTTCCAATAAACTCACCTTTTCTCACTTAAAAGATCCCATTGATATGCATAATTCTTGGGGCATTTATAGTATTTACTGTCAGTGTGGTTTATCATATATTGGCCAAACTAAACGCAGTCTTAAATTTCGTCTAAAAGAGCAAAAGAATTACGTCCGCAAACAAGAAACCAATTAATCGACTATTTCTAAACATTGCGGGGAGAAAAATCATAATTTTAAATTTAATTCTGCTAAAATAATTTGCAGACCTAAATCCATTCACGAACTCGATTTCTTTGAAACTTTTCTAAAAATCAAGTATTATAAAAATTTTATAATATATATACTTATAAAAATTTTAAAAACCTTGTAAATTGTGATTTCGCTGTTCCCTATTTGTCTGATTGTTGGAAATTTTACATTCAGTCCACATTTTCTTAACTTTTTGCACAGTTAACATTCCTAAATTCCCATTGGCCATACACTCCACTTTTCCCGTAATCCTATTGGTTTAACTAAATTCAGTCCCTCTCCTGTACTTCTCCAGATTCAGTATTCTTTTTGCAATGAAGACGGTACGCTTAAGACTACCCGAAACAGCTGTATGCATCTCAAAAATTTTTCTTTTGGCGTTTCTGACGTAGTAGTTTATTTGAGTTTTAATATTGTGGGAAGTTACTGTTTGCGAGAGAGGAACCTTACCTACTGACCTCCAGACGTTAAAGTTACCATTTGTGAGAAAATTTAACCTTACTTTTTGCTCTGCAAAATTACACAACAAACTTGTGTAATATCACCGATTTTAGCAGCTTAACTTTTCTTCACGGACTACAAAGGTTACAGAAATACTGTTGGTAAGGTTTCTCAGTATGGTTGAGTCAAGTAAGCTGCCACAACATTGTTGAATGAAGTTACACAAAATTTTTTACAGGACTCCATTCCGGAAAAATAGAGCAGATACTTGGAAATCGCTGGGACGATTATGAAAAAAAAAAAAAAAAAAAAAAAAAGGAGGAGGAGGAGGGAGGTTTAGAGGTTTTTTTAATTTGGGAAAACAAACAGACTTATCTTCTTCTTCGGAAAAATTAGCAGTCGCTGGTAACCAGTGGTTTGCCTGGAACAAAATATAACAGAAACCTGGTTTTCCAGGTAACTGCTTGAACGAATTTGATAAAATTGAATAGTTAGGACTTTGCGTTGATAATTCGATTCGATTTTTCCGTGTCCTCTAAGAAATTTAGCTTTCACTGGTAACCCACGCTTCGCTCGGGGCAAACAAATACGAAACATATTTCCAAAAACAAGTCACTGTACTTACACTACAACTGCTTCTTACAATGAGACAAAAAACAAAAAAGAGTGAACTCGGTCATTATCATTAAATAGTTTTTTTTTTTTTTATCAACAATAGAACAATAAGGTACCAGATTTCATGATTTTACTCAACATTCAACTAACAATAAGTTTTTTTTTTTTTTTTTTAAGTTAAAGAAAAGAGACTTCATGGAAAATTTTTTACTGTATTTCACGATTTCATATTTTAAGTAAAAATCTATAAGAAACAGTTAAAACCTTTTATGCAGTTTTGTTTGCAGACCTGTGTAATTTACGATATTCGATGGTCAAAAAATGGCGTCAGAAATTAGAGAACATTAACGAAAAATGCAGTAATTTTGGTGTTTGAGGGCTGAGAAACGTATTTACAGTAACTATAATTAAAGCAATAATGATTAGTACAGTTATGTTCAAATATAATTGAATTGTTTCCAACAACAGCAAAACCAGACGAAGCAAGAAATCAAATTACAACTTTTTCAGTTTTCAATTTTATTTATTTAATCTCGTCTTTTCCCACGGCTCTTAGCATTGTCGCTTTGATGCTGTATTCGTACCTATTTTCTTCGCATGTTGGAAGGTCGTGCTATTATTTTGATCTGAAGTAATATATCGAGGTTTTTGCATTTTATGGTGTTTGCATACAAAGTTCTTTATTTCAAACACTTGTAGTACATATATAAACCCTTGCACCATGTATAAAATAGGAAGTTTTCTAACATTACGAGAATATAGTTATTCCATTTGCATCATTTTAATGAACAGCGTGTAAGAAATATTGTACAGACGTTTATAGACAACTACACAGAATATTTTAGGTGCATACATAAACACATAGATGCACTTCTTGAACACTTTTAAGTATTTTATACATTTTTTATGTCTTCCCTGTTCGAAATATGAATGTCAGTATGAATGAATTCTAGTATGCTAGTCACATATGCATATACAGTAAACTTTCGATTACCCGCGAGCGGATTATGCGCTTTGCGTATTATCCACGGCTGCGGTGAGAGGACGGGAACAATAAAGCACAGGATCGTGAAAAAGTATTTTTGAAGAAGAAACAAAAACAAATGATTAATTTTTCAAAAAATAAATAAATAAATAAGAAAAAGAAAGAAAGAAAGAAAGAAAAAAAAAAAAAAAAGAGAGAGAGAGAGAGAGAGAGAGAGAGAGAGAGAGAGAGAGAGAGAGGGTAAGTGCACCAGTGATTGACACTTTTAGAGGCAATCTCTGATGTTTTTAATGTTCTAGTCATCAGAAAATAGTTTTAGAAATCTTAAGTTAATACATATGGTATGAAAGACATTCAGAACCACATATATGTTAAAATATATACATTTGGCAACAATTATTTTTTTAATGAATTTTTATTTGACACCCACTCAATGTTCCAGTAAGTGACACTGCCAGTTTTTCATTTTATCATCAATTAGTACCCTATGTTCATGTGTTTGACACTGCTAGTTATTCATTTTACCAGTTATTAGCACCCTATGCTCCAGAGTTTGACATAAAATGTTAAAATTCTTATATGTAAAATATATGGTTTTATTATTTTTCTTATTTATTAATTATTTCGGGATAGATGTCAATTACTGGAGCATGCTAATCACTGGAACACCTACACTATATATAGATAGATAGATAGAAAAAAATGTAATTCTTTTTTTTTATAAAGTATAAAATGCAAATATTTACACAAGACTATGAAAATTTTTCTTTTTTCTTTAATGTTTATAGACAATACAATCAAGTTTTTGAGCTAGAATATTTTTTATCTGATATGCCCCTTCTTTACAGCCTTTTTTTTTCTGTTTCTTTTTCTTTTTTTCTTTTTTTTTTTTTTTATCCGCGACTTGCTTTATTCGTGGACCCATATCACTCTATTCCGCGGATAATCGAGAATTTGTTGTATGTTGAAACATAGGAATAAGGCATAGATTGATCAGCGAGAGGGAAAAAGTGAGGCCTATTTTTTCGGGAAAAGTCACTCTAATGGCTGCCTTTCCCCGAGTAAATCACACACAGGAATACACACGGATCATTTAGTAAATAAAATTTATGAATAATTTATTTTCTAAAGGTGTATGAAAAAATTGAGATACAGTTTCAAATTCATTTTTCTTTTTATTCTTTTTTTTCAATACTCTCTAATGGCTGATTTTAGAACTTTTTTCGGTATCAAAATTTCTTGCTCGATTACATGGGGATGATACATCTATATATATATATATATATATTACTGTATCTATGTGTTGAAATGACAGAACGCATACATACTGAATTATACACCTTTTTTTTTTTTTTTCTTTTCCTAGCAATTTTGTTATATGTGACCCGTAAATGTTAACTGTCTTGTGAAACTGATTATTTCTTAGTGTTTTATCACTTCCTGAGAAAAGATTTCGAATGATTGTAAACGGGAAAAAAAAAAAAAAAAACTTTATTTTATCAGATTATTTATAAGTAAATAGTGAAAGTAGTAGTAAAAGATCCGAGATGTTGCTCTCAGACTTAAACCGAATAAGCAAATTTTTCATTAAGTCACTTACGGTTAAAAAGTGATTTTTTATTTATTTTTTATTTTTTCCAGTGTTCTACACACTCATAAAGCCAATGTAAAAAATATCACGCTTTATACGCGAGCCGGCATACCACACGATCATATTTCGTTCCCTTTAGGGAAAAAATAAAATAAAGAATAAAGCATTGCCTAAGACTGCAATTCATCACTCAAGAGGCTAATTTCCTTCCTCCAACAGCTCAGATTTCCTCCCTTCTCATCCTTTGATAACAGAAAACTTAAACTTCGGTTGTACGCCCCTTTTGATCTTATATTTTGTTTATTTTTGTAGCTGATGTTATTCTTTACTTTCTTCTATATGAAATAGTTTAATAAGGTTTAACAAGTCGCACTATAACTACGCAGTGGACTATTGGCGACGGTCTAGAATCCACTCTTAGGGGTGAGGTGATCCGGAGATATGGCATCACAATTTTGATCCCCTGTTGAGGGGATAGCACCCTCATTTCGGTAACCCAATGAGAGATTAATTTCGGAACACGGAGAACATTGCAGCAACGAAATAGTTTACCACCAATTACCACCAAACGACAGATTTTACCAGCCACCAATAATGTACAGGATGATGGTTTTTAGTAGGCTCAAGTATAACTTGCAATCTTGTAATTACGGTGTTCTATCTAACGATCAGGCTACTGAATCCCTCTGTACCCCACAAACAGAATTTTATGTGGGCCAACATTGAAACAACGGTGTTTTTTTTTTTTTTTTTTTTTTTTTTTTGGGCCAACGCTTATAAATGGCCGTTGACTATGGCCGCTTATAAATGGCCGTTTGTACTTTCTTGCGAATAATATTTTAATGCGTGTAATAAAATTATATATTTTCTTTTAAGTTACACAATGTTTAGAAATGAGCCTTTATATGCAAATTTAACACATCAAGTATTGTTGGACTCACAACGCTGTTCATTATGGTGGGCCAACCATAGTTACCCCAAGAAATAAAATGTCAACAGAGGGGATAAACAAAAAAAAAAAAAAAAAAAAAAAAAGACGTTGGACCAACTGCAACTATACCAACTAACCAAGTGCCAACCACCTGAACCATTAGTTGTTGATGGACCAACGACTCATATTTGTAGGGTATTGAACAGAAAAAAGTATCAGATACCTAAAAGTTTTCAACTTTCGGTTGTTCATGGATTTACACGTTTTGAGATGTCCTGAACACTATTTGACTACGTTTAGAAAATGTTTCTCTCACTGTGTGTGTGTGTGTGTGTGTGACAAAAACTTTGTGGCAGCTCTAGATCAAACACTGGTGCACAGAATTTCGTAAAAATTAAAATTTGTTTGCACCTTGCCATAAATTAGTGTCCTTTTGGCAATCATCGTCGAACAGGTAGTGCTGCTGTAGTGTGATTCCCCTCATTTACAGGAAGATTGTTTATTATAAAATAAAGTGTAATATCTTCGAGAAACGTGTAAAATTTCCAGAGGGGTTGAACATCAACCTCCCCCCCCCATACACACACACACACACACTTGGCTAAGGCCTTGTGTATATTATAATACGTCAAAAATGTTTTATTTTCCCAAATGGTAAAGTAAGACAGAGAACCCAAATACTTATTAGGTCTTGTGAACACTTTTAGCTTGATCGGCGGGGAATGATCAATTTTCCAATGGAGAGAAATCAGAAACCCATTTAAGTCCTTCCCATCCTGAGTGCTTCGTCTAAAGGTGCGGAAAATCATGGAAAACTCCGAACGGTTAGGCCGAGGAGCGCGACCTGGGATCGAACACGACACCACACGTTTACCAGTTTTGAGTGCAGAAACTCTCGGCCACTGGTGGGGCGCTTGATCTAAAGACAAATACAAAAATTTACAAGTTGTCATTAAACAAGAAATTGAAAAGAATTAGGGTAAATTTACTCACGTAATTTTGCTTAGTACTGGATCTAAATGCAAACTGATTAAACAACTCAATTCTGTGTGTGTTGTACCTGTAAAATTATCCCTCTGTATATGTTATGTATCCCCGTGTTAAATATCTTCAATTTAAAGAATCTAAAAAACATATCTTTAAATATCTGATAGTTTAAGCAGAAAATCGTATATGTTTACCGCGTTGGTGTTAGAGTTAAAACCAGTTAAGGTCTAGATCTTGTTGGAATGTCTTCTGTGGAGTGGAGGAACCTAGGGGTGTGTTCCAAGAACTGCTAGTCCATATTTATGCGAGTTTCGGAAAAAACTCGGAAAACTCCAAACGGCTAGGGTGACGAACACTACTTGCGTTCGAACTTAGCAATTCCCGTCTGTATGGTTATAAGTTTGAAAATTTACAGCATAAGAGATCTGTCCTGATTAATTTCGGGGCATTTTCAAAATTTTCAGAAAGAAACGTGCGCTACTCGTGCTTACCCGGTAATCTGGGCCTCTTGATCGGGCGTTGATCACATTAAGCGGTAAAAACTCAGTTGCCACATTCAAAGCCGTCTCGAACCCGCTTTATCTCTGCAACATCCATACATCACTGATTTATTCATTTCTAATGGAGTCTTTTGAAACGTTTTCGCACGTGGTTTACCCAGTTTGAAGGAAACGATCAAATCTGACAAAGGCACTTTATATGCATGGACGATCGCATGGGGTTCACTGACCGAAACATTTGCCCAGTATTATTACGACCTTAAAAAACAAGAAAAGTCAAAATAAACATAGACGCGAATAACTTGAGGAAAAAAAGGCTTAAGGAAAAAAAAAAAAAAACTTCTTAATTGCCCAACACCTTCAGAAGCTTTTGTTTATTTGTCTCTTATTGGAGATGTAATCAATTAACAGGGGAAAAAAAATGCGTTATATTATTTTAGCTGTCTGTGACACAATTTCATTGAAGAAGAAATATAATATATACATATAGGAAGTAGAGGGGATAATTTATATGTTTCTTTTCATAAATATTTTCGAACGTACTAGCTGAAAAACGTTTTAGAACAAGATTTATCATTCGGTGTATTGTATTATATTATCCTATATATAGATGTTGGATTATACTTACTCGTTATGAACAAATCGAGTAGGGGAGAATTATTTCAATATGTATAGCTTATATTGAGTCATCAATAACATGCCGATAGTAGCAAACAGTTATCTTTTTATTAGCAGGATTTGCCCGATTCGCTGGTCAGAATATTTATAGATGTTGGATTATACTTACTCGTTATGAACAAATCGAGTAGGGGAGAATTATTTTAATATGTATATAGCTTATATTGAGTCATCAATAACATGCTGATAGTAGCAAACAGTTATCTTTTCATTAGCAGGATTTACCCGATTCGCTGGTCAGAATATTTATAGATGTTGGATTATACTTACTCGTTATGAACAAATCGAGTAGGGCAGAATTATTTTAATATGTATATAGCTTATATTGAGTCATCAATAACATGCTGATAGTAGCAAACAGTTATCTTTTTATTAGCAGGATTTGCCCGATTGGCTGGTCAGAATATTTAAATAAATTCTCAAAACAAATAAATAAATAATCCATACTTGCCAACATACTAATTAATATTCCGTAGTATTGTTAGCCCACCTTCTTTTTTACACCAGTATCTTTTCAGACTATTTTTTCTTCATATTTAATCGTAATTGTATTTAGAAAATATTACTCTAAAATTTTTCTGGTGTGAAAAAAAAGGGCGGCACTAACAACACTACGGAATACTACTTAGGATGTTGGCAAGTATGATAATCCCTATTTTTACTTTTCGAACATTTCTGAAATGGAACATCACGTAAGGAAAGTAATGTAATCATGAAAATATTCAAATTTGAGATTTTGGTGTATCTATACATTTTGAGGTCTCCTGAGTTCACTTTTTGCTATTTTTATGGTGATGTATGTATATTTGTGTGTATGTGTGCATGTGTGTGAATGAACACTATAGCACCTAAACGCTTTGTTCGGATGAGGTGAAAGTTGGTACGTATGTTATAGATCACCGTAGCACGAACCGTACTGATTTCGGTGAATCTAGCGTTTATATCACAAAGGAAAATTCTTTATCATTATGGCCTCTGGGCTCAAAATCTTTAAAGTGCACTAGCGTCTAAATGTCGTATTCGAATGAGCTGAGAATTTATATGCATGTTACAGGTCACCGTCGCAAGAATTGTATAGATTTTGGTAAATCTATCTCTTATAGTTTTATTTATTTTTTATTTTTTTACAGGGGCACAAAGAAAAACTCTTTATCATTATGGCTTGTGGGCTCAAATTATTTGAAGTGCAATAGCGTCTAAATGCCTTATTCGATTGAGCTAACAATATGTATACGTGTTATAGGTTATTTTCGAACGAACAGTATAGATTTTAGTTAATCTCGCATTTATAGATTTTTACAGTGATAAAATGAAAATTTCTTTATCTTTATGATTAATGGGCTCAAATTATTTGAAGCGCAATAGCGTTAAATTAAACAATATACTGTATGGGGAAAATACTTAAATACCTTACTATAATTTTATCTTTTGCTTATTCAAGGACTTCTTCTCTTATTTCAGGGGCGTAGCGTGAAAATGTGATTGGGGAGAGGGGGGGGGGAGACCTAACATTTGGTGCCCTTTTGTATTCCTCATCTAAAAATGCAACCCGCATACTTTCAGGGGTGTTGCCATCTGGAGAACTGAGAGAACAAGCCCTCTCGTAGGTTAATACGTGCCCCCCCCCCCCTTCGGGACATATACCTAAAAAAAAGAAAGGAAAAAAAAAGGCTCCCCTCCCATTTAGCAGCATTTTTTTTTTTTTTTTTTTAGAGAGTCTATATATTAATACGCAGACATGAAATTTCTCGTACGTTTTTAGCCTACTTTCAAAAAATGTAGGAGTTCAATGAATGTAGGAGTTCTACTCCGTACAAATACATAATACTTCTAAGGGATACCGAAGCGGGGGAGCCATCCCCTCCGCAGAAGATAAAAATTGTCATGGTTTGTCTTCGGACAGCCACTGGGGCATTAATCCTAAATAGTCGCCAACTGCCCAATATGTTGTACCATATTAATGCCACGTTAAATCAGCTTCCTCGTGCTATTTCATATCAAGAAACACTAGGTGAATTCTATAAGCTTATAGATATTTCAAAACCAATTAGCGATGGAATTAAAATAAAAAATTTGCTAAAAGGATCACTTAGAATAAAAATTGTTAGTGAGAAATCGTTATAACCAAATCAAACCTCATCTAATTTCTTCTTTATACAAAAGTCACAACATACAATAAACTGCTTTATTTTATTTTATTTATTTATGTTGTAGTATGTAATATGCACGAAATTTTGCTTTCCTCATCACCTCTATCTCTATTTAAAGACAAGCTCTCTGAAAGACTGATTTTTTATGATCCAAGGAAATTAAAAGAAAAATAATTTTAGACAAATAAATTAATTACCAGATAATTTTATTTAAATCCATTTTTCTTGCCGAAATCCTTTTGTTCGAGCTAAGGCCTTGAAAAATCATAATTTTAAGTTTTTGGAGGTGAGAAGTTGATTGCGCATATTTACGAGTCGGTTGTGGGTGTCTGAAATGGGAAAAAAGTGCCGCAGTCGCCACGAGCGCGAATTTGCTGAGGTTGAATTTTCAATGGTCGTTGCATGGTAAGCGAACATGCTGTTGTAGGAGCCCGAACATGGAAGGGCGTCGCTCAGTGGAGTTTATTACTAATTTATTCTTAAAGTGTCCCGAATATGATCAGAATTTTCAAGAGTCTTTTACACGGGATGCGAACAGACTATTTTAAGTGTCTGAAACGGGAAATCATGTCATAGGCGCCCCCAAACAGGAATTTGTTATGATCAGAATTTTTTAAGGGTCGTGAATACGATGAAAAATTTCAAGGGTCGTTTGCACGGTGTCGTGCCCTTAGCGGAACGTGCCCCAAGCGGAATGGGGTCAAAGGAAAGAAGGAGGAATAGAAGAAGCCGTGCCCTTAGCGGAAATAAGAAGGTATATTCATTCTCGAACTGATATATGTTCATTATGGAGTGTTCTCTATGGAAAATGGAGTAAATATTGTTATTGGTTTATGTACAGGAATAGCCGAAAGTATTCCAAAGCATTTCGTTCTATGAGAGGTACTTCTAGAAACCGAATTTTAATAACTTAGCACTTGTGTATGTGTGGGAAAAAATTTTGTGGCAACTGTATCTCCGGAACTACTGCTTAGAATTGCATAAAAAATTACGTGTAGATGCACCTTGAGCTATATTAGTGCCTGTCAACTTTTGATGCCAACCGCTCAACAGGTGGCTCTGAGTCTGATGTCTGATATACAGCAATTTCCACAATTTAAGGGGAAGCTACATCTCAGGTTCTATTGTGTATAGTCAATCAAAACTGGATATAAGAGAAGGCCATTGTGAGATATTATGCTGATTCAATTTGAATGCTTATGGACTGACAGGTGGCGCTGCTATACAGATATTTCTGCAATTTAAGGGAAAACTATATCTCAGGAACTACTGCATAGAATTGCATATAAGTTTATATATTGATGCACTCTATTCTAAATAAGTATCTATAAACTTTTAGTGTCAACCGCTCAACAGGTGGCGCTGATATACAGCGATTTCCGCAATTTAAGGGGTGGCTATATCTTAGGTTCTATTGCTTATAATCGAAGAAAACGTGATATATGTGAAGGCCATTATGAGATATTATGCTGATTCAATTTGGATGCTTATTGGCCAATAGGTGGCTCTGCTATACTGCAAATTTCCTCGATAACGAGAAAGTTATATCTCAACTTCAATGGCATATAACTGTACGAAACTTGATATGTGAGGTAACTATTATAAACATGCATTTTTTAAGATATCATTTATAGACAATAAATCTGTCTTTCTTTGGATATTTAGTGTTAGTTTTCTCTAAGTAAGATAAAAATTGATTATTTGCACTTAGTGAATTTGTATAGGAAAATATAGAAGAAAATCTTGTGGTGGCCACAGCATACTAGTTTTTATTTTTATTTTTATTTATTTATTTATTTATTTTTTAATGGTATGTGTTATTAAAATTCATTATTGATTAATCCCTACTTAAAATGGCTCTAATAGAACCTATGCCACTGGTTTGTGTACAGGGACATCCAAAAAATGCCAATGCCTCGCGCTTTAGGGGAGACATTTTAAATAACTTTATCAAAAAATCATAAAGAATTTCGCATTTATTGTTTATATGCTAAGAAAATGTTTTGTATGAACTATAATATGCTTGACCTCCAGATTTGCAGGACTACGCAAAAATGTTTCGATACATTAAGGGGTGCAAATAGGAAATTAAGAGCAGCATATCTGTTTGTGTTAGGCATTTTTAACACTTTCCAACAATGTTTCAGAGTGATTATGAATTCAATTAGTCTATATGTCTGTCTTTCTGTTTGTCCATTGTGTAATAATATAGACAAAGAACATAGAATGTTATACGATACAACGAATACGTACAGTTGGAAAGTGTTGATAATCAATGTATACCTCACGATTTTTCATTTTTGTTTTAATTTTAAAAGGTGTAATGCTTAATTATATTTTCTCAAAAACTTAAATAAAATCATAAAATGGTAATAATATTCGTTTTCGTATGGAGTACTGTGATTCATTAAACTTTATATGGTTACAGATCACCATTCTCTCAAATAACGGATATTCTACAGTACGCATACCTATTTTTGCGACGGGTTACTTCTGAAGCAAAATATAGCCTGTGCTAAATGTGGATGAAGTTTAGAGAAAAATTGAAGATCTCATTTTTTATTTATTAATATATTTTTAAATTTTTTATACATTTCCGCTAAAGGCACGTATGCTGCAAGCACGCCACCGAGGGGAGATAACATTTCCGCTAAGGACACGGGTTTATAGATTTTCGCTAAGGGCACGGTCGCTAAGGGCACGGCCCCTGTTTGCACAGTAGGAAAACAGGCTGTTATACACGTTTAAAAAGGCTATTTTAGACGTCGAATCAGTTAAGAGGGCGCCGAAGGAAATACTGCATAAAAATGCATAAAAAGTTATATGTACCTGTAGAGGCATCTTGACATATGTTAGTGCCTATCAATTTTTAGTGCGAGTTGCTCGATAAGTGGCGCTGCTATGCAGCAATTTTCACAGTTTCAGGGAGGGATATACCTCAGGAACTACTACGCAAAACTGCATAAAAATTTATATGGGAATACACTTTGACAGAAATTAGCGCGATTCAACTTTTGGTACTAATTGTTCAACAGGTGACATTGCTATACAGCGATTTCCTCAGTTTAAAGGAAGACTATATCTCAGGTTCTAATGCGAATAATCAAACAACACTCGATATGTGAGAAAGCCATTATAAGACATTATGCCGATTCAATTTGTATACATATCTTATCTACCCATAGGTTGCACTGCTATAGTGCAACTTTCCCCAAGAACAGAAATGCTATATTTCAACTTCTATGGCATTTAACTGTATGAAACTTGATATATAAGATAACCATTATGAAAACGCATTTTTTTTTTTTTTTTTTTTTTTTTTAAGATTAGTTAAACTGTCTTTCTTTGGTTATTTAGTGCTAGTTTTTTCTAAGATGTAAATCATCTGCATTGATCACGGTAGATAATTTTAATAAATAATATAGTTTTTTAAATTATTTGAACTGAATGAATTTGTATAGAAATTTAGAAGAAAGTCTTGTGATGGCCAAAACATACTAGTTTCTCTTGGTGCCATAAATACACTTTAAGTTTCTTCAGTACAGAAAATAATTGCGTCTGTGTGACCCTTGTTGGTACAGGCGCGACGGTACCCATAATAAAAATATATTCGAGACGGCGGTGCACATGACACCCTATGTGTTAATTAACAATTTTTAATTTTTAATTACAAAGTCCCAGTATATAGTCAGAGTTTGATAAATTAAAGAGTAATTTGCGATAATTTGTTTGCGTTTGACGTCTCAATGTAAATGACTATGGAATGACAAAGCATTTCTTTTTGTGAGATGTATGCTTCAGTTTATTAAAACTTATCTTGTCGAATCACTAAAAGATAAATTTTTCATCAGTCTGGATATGTATATTTATATTTCTTATCTTTAGCACCCAGGCTTGTGAAACTCTGAAATACTATCCTACAGTTATTGGCGAAACGTCAGTTGAATCTCCCACGTTGAGACTCAAAACGTTTTTGCGTTCTGTCTCTGAGTGTACCATGATCGCGACCACGAAAAAGTCCGATTGAATTGTAAATTGGTACAGATGTTCATGAGCCACATAGAATCAGCTGAATGTTTTTAGATGTGTATTTTGTTTGTAGTTCATGTGCAGGGACACACCAAAGTTTTTCTTATCATTGTGACCTATGGACAGAATTTGTACGTACCTCGATAGCGGTCGTAAAAATTACCCGATTGACATGCAAAATGTTACACATGTTTATGAGCCATACAGAATTAGCTGTAAGTTTTTGGATGCGTATATTATTTGTGGTTCGTGTACAGGGACATACCAAATTATTTCTTATTGTCCCATTACGGTCTAATATAGACTGAATTTAAGTGCATTTTAACATGGTTACACTCTATTCCTTAATATACGTTATTAATATATGAAAATAATATATATGCTATTAGAATGATTATAAGCAAGTTTTTTTTTTGTTAAAAATGGTATGGTTGATATAGAATTAGTAATTATTTACAGAGCTATACAAAAGTATTTCGATACGTTACGCAATCATTTGGCATCAAATTTGTTAAAAGTATTTATGAGTCACAAGGAATTAACACAAGGTTATGAGCTAGAAGAAAATATATATATATATAGATAGATATAGACAAATAGGTACAAGGGGGGATGGAGGGGAGCGGTAATCTCTCCTCAGAATCGTATCTATTTATGTAGCAAGTTAATCATAATGTGCATTTGTGATATACCTATAATCTATATACCGGTATCCCATAATTCTAAAGGCATTTAAAAAAATCGTAAACCTTGAAGGAATTGGTAGAATTAAACGAAATTTGCAAAAAAGTTATTCTCTTGAAGGGGAAATTTTATTTGAGAAAGAAAAAAAAGTTAATTTTTTTGTCGATAAAGGGCGCTGCACGGATGCGCAACGAGAAATATGCAAAATCCAAGTTCTATAAATTGCACGGTTTTACCAATGACACATCTTATTTCTTATTTTGCCTCCTAAATGCGTATATATGAAGTTTTAATTGCGAAGCTGACTTGGTTGATAAAACGTTATTGGTTAAGTTGTTTTCCCTCAGGTAAGAATCGCCGACTGAATCTAGAGTTAGCGGTGTTATAACGCGTTTGAAAACTGTAATTTGTAGTTATGGCGAGCATATGGAATAGGATTTACATCCCTGTAAACATCTGCATGCAAATAAATATAATTTTTATGAAAATGTGTGATTTGCTCCTGTACAGCGTCCAAAAATTTTAACTATCCCCCCTCCCCCTCTTCAAAAAATAAATAAATAAATGAATCCCCTTTCACGAGAGTAACTTTTTTGCAAATCTATTATTTTCTACCAATTCCTTCAATTTTCATGAATTTTTAAAATGTCTACAAACTAATGGGACACCCAGCATATATATATATGAGTGTGTGTTAATAATTATTTTAAATAATATGTAATAAATAATAAAAATGATCTGCTTCTATGTAAATAATGCAAATAGAACGTTAAGGCTCCTGATCTGCGGATTCACTAATTATAAGTTCTTATCATAATTTAAAAGATCTTTTCTGTAGAAAATTGATTGATTTGTGTGAGAGAGCTGTAGCTGTTGTCATTTAGCATACACAATGAAATCAAACAGTTATGGTTTTAGTAAGCATGGCCTCCTAGGCGAAATTTTTAGAACTCCAACGAACACTAATTTGACACACAATTTCTTGTTATATACGTATTCTTTTTCTCTTTCGTAAACAAAAAATATTTTCTGGTTTTTGCTCAATACAGTTTTCCCTAGCAAAATAACAAAATCATTTTCTAGTTAAGAAATATCATGTATAAAAATATATAAATGTAAACAAAGATATAAATCTTTTGTCTTTACATATTTTAAATATTTACGTAGACATTTGCACTTAAATTGATGGAGGATGAAATTCTACTGCTTGCTAAATTATTACAAACCATAAAAAATATTATTTTTCAAAGACTATGTTTGTTGATTTTGTTCTTGTTGTCTTGTCCAAGAAGTTGGTGCAGAGGAGTCAAATAGGACCGAAGGTTTTCAGAACAGCCGTAGTAACATCAACGACCCTTGAAGAATAGAGGAGTTGATGCGAGGGAGCAAGATGTGGATACTGAAGAGCTTGGCCAATATAGCAGGACAGTTGAAAAGGTGGTCAGGAGAAAGTTGAATGTCAGTACAGTGAGGGCAGTAGATATAACTTCGTTGACCACCAGGGGAAATTAAAGACTATGTTTTAAACATTGAAATGACATACATTTCACCTAGCTAGAACACATATATGTAAGCATACTATGCGTGCAGGACCTGGCAATAAAAAAGATTCGTGTGGATTCTTTTATTATTTTTATTTATTGTTTCTTTTTGTAAGGATTTTTCCTCCAATATTCTCGAACAATAAACTTTTTCTCATTATTATAGGCTTATTTTTATGACTATAATTGCAATTAAAATTAATGGTAAAGAAAAATAAGAATTGTGCCCCCCCCCCCCCCAAAAAAAAAAAAAAAAAAAATTAATAAAATAAAATAAAATAAATAAATAAATAAAAATCTTTACCTTTTATTTTTAAACCCTTGCCATAAATTTCTTTTGATGTATAAATTTACAATTTACTCTAAAAATTTATAATAATGTTTTTCAACGAACATTTGACGCTATAAGTCTTAGTTACTTGCTTTTTAAAATAAATAATTATAGAAATCACAATTATAATAATAATAAAACCACTTTCAAGCAAAACGTGACGTTATTGTCAGTAGTTAAACTTTCTTTACGTGCTAAAGCACATGAACAAATTTACTCAGATTGTGAACTCAGATTGTGAACTTACAGCATGTGCACCGAAAATAACAACAACAACAATAATAATAATTGAATATTCAGAAATACTTCGTAAACTTTTCATGTATTATCTGCAGCACACTACAGATCGATCAAAATACATATAGTAAACCATAACATGTAACACTGCTCTGCATGAAAATCGGCCCCAACCGGCAAATTCTTATGTAAAATAACCTCCTTAATCTGAATATGGCGCCCATTTTGCCGTATCACCCACTGTTTTTTGGGCACGACCCCCCCCCCTTTTTTTTTTATTACTATTCGGAAATTTTATGGCTATGAAGGGAAAAGGATAATTTTAATTGAAAATATCTTCTAAGGGGGCTACAGGTTCGAAAAAATTTAAAGTATAAAGATTTGTAGCAAGGGAGAAATTTGTGTGTGTGTGCGTGGTGGTTGGGGGGGGGGGGGCATTTGTCCCTGAAATTATAATAATTGCATTTATTATATTTTATTAATCTACTATTATTATTATTTATTATGCATTATACTTTTTTGTTTGTAAAATTTAAAATAATTACAAGATAAAAAGAACTTTTTAAATACCATGTTTTTCAATTTTCTGTGTATTTAATTTTAATCACTTTTTAGTCGTTTCCACTATCCACAGACTTAATAAAATTTAATTTTTATAATTTTTCAATTTTTCGCACAATATTTTTGTAAAAAACTAAATTCACATGTATTCTGTTTTCAAAATCGTCAAACGCCGTTACGCAAACGTGCAAGCATTGAATTCGATCGAAGCCCACCTTGCGGATTTTTTAAAATTTAGTGAAAATATAAATTCAATTCTGCGTAAAAATGGCTAACAATATTTTTAAAAATGCGATGTCACCGTCTTCTGAGCTATTCTAAAAGTTTCAAATGTCTAGTTAGTCGGGAAGTTAGTTTAAAATCTATTACAAGATTTGTACTGGACAAAAAATCAAACAAACAAGAAAGCGAGTTAATAAAAACATGATAAAATGACCCTTTTCCACCCTCCAAATGAAATTCATGGCTGTCATTTAAAGCAGGTAAAGCTGAAGGGGGAGGGGGGGGGGGTGCTCTGGAAATTCGAGTAGGATTAGACAAGCTGCATCGATTTTAGCTAAAATAATGGATTTATAACAAAGAAAAATCTTTTTTTTTTTTTTAACACGTTAAAAATCTATCCATACTTAAGCACTGAAATTTAAAATTTACATTTAAATCACAAGGAATAAGTATATCTTAAAAAAGAAAAAAAAAAAAAAAAAAAAAAAAAAGTTATCTGTAATTCTTAGTCGAAATCTGAAAATTCAAGCATAAAATTTTTTTCGAATTTTGTAGCATCATCATACTTGCCAACTTAACCCGGAAGGTTGTTAGTCCCGTCCCTTTCCACCTATTTTTTCCCACCAGTCTTTTTTTAGAGTACTTTTTTTCTTATTTAATTGTAAATATATATAAAGAGAATTACTCTAAGAATTTATTGGTGTACAAAAAGGGGCGGGAACTAAAAATCTTCCGAGTTAGGTTGGCAAGTATGCATCATAAATATATACTTCTCATAGATGCCAACATTTTAATTTATTCCGGAGAAATTTTAGCCCCGTCTTTTTTTCGTACCACTTTACAGAAAATTTTTCTTCAATATACAACTTCAAAAAAGTAAGAAAAAATTGCTCTTAAAAATTAAGTGGTATGTAATGAAGGTGGGGCTAAAAATACTCCGGAATAAATTAAAATATTGGCACCTTTGACTTCTAAAGCGGATAATGAGCGGATATGAGCTGATGCCGTTATAATACATAAATGGCTAATCATCATAATAAACCAATAAGAGACAAAAATGCACCAATTTAAAAATAATTACTATTTCAAATTATATTCATTTTGAGACTAACATAGATTGTCTTGCGAAACTAGACAAAATAACATTATATTTCAGAAATAAACTTATTTTTATGCTGCCATATATTGGTATCTTTTTAAAGCCAATTTATTCAGCTTTTTATTAGTTTAATTAAAATTGTAAAAATATTAAATGGTTTAGATTTTATAAAGCAAAGAAAAGAGTTTCATAAATGTGGACCTCTGGAGCAAAGACAATAAATATAAGAAGAAAGTATTGGATTCATGAAAATTTTCGATATCCAGTTTTCGACGGATTTACATGCTTTGAGATGCCCTGAACACGATTTGACTATTTTTAGAAAATGTCTGTCTGTTTGTGTGTGTCTGTGTGTGTATCAAAAATTTTCTGAATAGTGTATCTCACCGACCAATGAACGCAATTTAACCATACTTGATATTTAGTTGGACCTTGACCTAAATGGTACCGATTACATTTGGGGATCAATCGCTCAACAGGTGGCGCTGTTATCCTATTTTTCATAATTTTTAATATGACAGTATAGAACAAAATTTCGTAAAAATGTACATAAGGAGAGTTATTTTCGACGAATGATTGAAAAATTAATATCAATTATTGCTAATAGTAGTAGTAAACTAGGAAAAAATTCGTGTGCATGTAAGATCATCGATCTCCCCTCCTACCTCCTTGTGTGATAAATACCCCCCGGGGAGTGCAAACCTATTGAAAATGAAGTAAGTAGCACTACCGGTTTGTGTACAAGAACACCCGAAAGTATTCCAAAGCATTATATTTTAAGAGAGGTATTTATATAAATCGCATACCTTTACTTTGCGCAAAATTTAATAAAACTGAAATACGTTATTCAAGTTCACTACCAGATGTTTCTTACTAAAAATGGAGTAATTATCGGAACTATAGTTTTCGTACAAGGACACCCGAATGTATTCCAAAGCAATGCGTTGTATAAGAGGTATTTCTATAAACCATATTTTAATAACTTTACATTGCACAAATCCCAATGAAAGTGAAATATGTTATTCATATGCACAAAAGAATGTTTTCTATAGAATTTACTATGATTAACTTTAAGATTTAGAGGGCCACACAAAGATATTCATTTACACTCAGGGTTATTATTGGAAATTTGCTGGGATGGCATTTTCGTTTACATTGAATGTTTTTAACACTTTCAAACAATTTTTAAGTGTGAATATGATATTAATTTATGTATCTATCAGTCCGACTGTCTATCTGTCCGTCTGCCCGCCTGAGCGTCTGTAAATATTTTCAAAATTTCTCTAAAATGATATATGTTGTTCAATTTTACTATGGAATGTTCCCTATTTAAAAATGGTATGAATAGACTTTCTACAACTGGTTTGTGTGCAGGGACGCATAAACAAATGCCAATGCATTGCGTTCAGGCCCTGATTACCCAATAGGCACGAGAAGCATGTGCTTCCCCTGGAAAATTTTGAAAAGCCCCCAAATTAAGCAAAAATGGGCCCCGAATTGTAAGCTTGTGGTCTAAAAGCATTGTCTGATTATAAAACGCCACAGTCCTACCTGACTGCTCAACTGCCATTTCTAGATTATATATAGGATATATGCTAATAAAGCTTTTACAGTTACACATTCATTTATAATGGAATAATTTCACATATTATGGTGAATATAGGCTTTCACCAGTTTATATCTTGGTATATACAAAAATCAAGTGAATTTGCTTGTCTATGTTTTAAGCGAATTTACTTCCAGGTAACTACAAAATGTAATGAAAAATTTATAAATTTTTCAAGATGTTTGTACGAGTCTTTAGACCAAGAAGTCAGTTGGGGCCCCCAAATGGATTTGTGCTTCCCCTCAATTGTAAGGTTAATCGGGCCCTGATTGCGTTTTAAAAGAGATATATTTATAAATCATTTTAAAAAAATTTTTACAGCAAAAATCATAATGAAATTGATTTTTGTTGTTAATATGCTAAAATAATATTTTGTATAGAATATAATATACTTAGAGTTTAGGCTTACAGGGCTATTATAAAATATTCAAATGCATTAAGGGCTACGATTGAAAATTGCTGTAATTACATTTCCGTTTGTGTTATATATTTTAAACACTTTTCAACAATGTTTCAGAGTGATTATGAATTCAATTAGTCTATGTATCTGCCTTTCTGTCCTTCTATCTGTCAGTTGTGTGATAATGTAGTCAAACAGCATTGGAGGTTAAACGATGCAACAAGAAGTAAGTAAGTTGGAAAGTGTAATAATCAATGCGCAATGTACGATTTTCCGTTCTTGTTTTATATATTGTATTGATCGTAATCAAATGGTAATATAGAAGAAAGAGCGAGAACTATAAAATACATGGTAGCCATCATTAAAATCGTAGTTCTTGAATAATAGCAGTTTTTGTCGTCAGATAAATACCCAAATTAAAGTGTCTAGGAAAGGAGTCGCTGCATAGGCACTAAGCACCAAGAGCCGATGCAATACGAGCAGGAAAGACGCTGCCGTGGGCAGTGAGTACCCGAAGCAAGGCTCAGAGCGATTTCATTGGGATTTTCTTTTCTTTCTTTCTTTCTTCCTTTTTTTTTATATAAAGTGATAGAAGATAAAAAAATAATTATATATTTTTTTTTTAATTCCTTTTAATACAGCAACCAGCGAAGCGGCCGAGGCTTGATAGTTATTTTATAAAACGTTTTTAGGATTACTAAATGTAATATTAATTTAAGAATAAATAAGCAAATAAACAAACTTTCAATTAAAAAAAATCTAAGAAGAGCAACAAATTAAAAATTCCTTCTTTTGATAAATAGCTCTGTATTTAAGCACGATTAACACAATTTTCAAATAAATAGATAAATAAAAAATAGTTTCTTTAAAAAGTAAATTGGAAAGCTGCCAGTTTAGGAGAAAATGACTTATTTTCGTGCAGTTGAATTTACGTCATTTGCTATATATTACTGTTGCAAGGAATAATTTTACGCACTTATCATAAAAACAGATCTTACAAATTTTGCAGCAGGCTCGCATTTCGAAGTGTTTAATGTAGTGCTTTTCTTTCTTTTTTATTTCACGGTGCACTTGAATAAGTACATGATCGACAGGATAAAACTATCTAGATACGTTTCATTTTGTATACTTGAACTTTTGTGCCACAATCAAGCTGTAATAATTAGGGTAATGTATATATGTGTTTGTGTTTGTGTCATAACAGTACAGACAAAATAAGATGGCTAAGTAGATTTCACACTAAAATAATTTATATTTATTGAAATTTTATTTTTCCGACTGTGTGAAAATAATGCCTGGACCGGGACTCGAACCCCCGGATCTTTGACTTACAAGGTCAAGGCTCTACCAATTGAGCTATCCAGGCCGACACCCCGGTCAGCATTACATTTCAGACAACCTTTAGGCAGAAACATCTCTGGTCTATCATGTAGATAGCTCAACAGAAAATAAGCCGCAGGAAATGGAAAACACCATTAGATAATGGGAAAAAGAAATACAATTTTTATTAAAATCACACAATCAACTGTGGAAGAAAATCATATTTATTGAAATTTTATTTTTCCGACTGAGTGAAAATAATTTATTTTCATTTTATGAAAATAATTTATTAAATATATTTTAATAAAAATTGTATTTCTTTCTCCCATTATCTAATGGTGTTTTCCATTTCCTGCGGCTTATTTTCTGTTGAGCTATCTACATGATAGACCAGAGATGTTTCTGCCTAAAGGTTGTCTGAGTGAGTAATGCTGACCGGGGTGTCGGCCTGGATAGCTCAATTGGTAGAGCCTTGACCTTGTAAGTCAAAGATCCGGGGTTCGAGTCCCGGACCAGGCATTATTTTCACTCAGTCGGAAAAATAAAATTTCAATAAATATGATTTTCTTCCACAGTTGATTGTGTGATTTTAATAAAAATTGTAAAATAATTTATTTTATAGGCAATATCAGTAAAAAATAATCAAACATAACAGAGATCCTAGTTTACCTTTTTAGACATGAAAGGTTTTAAACATGTAGGGAAGACATTTTAGACATTTAAAGATGTAGGGGAGTGTAGGCTTTAAAATTTTAGAAAGATACGATTGAAGCATCTCCAAAAACCATGAATCTTTCCACAATAGTTATTATGCAGGACAAATTAACGGGGACAATATATATACTATATAATGTGGTATTGTTGCCATTCAGGAAGAACCTTTAAAATAATAGAAAATAAGAATATTACATAAAAGGGTGAAACTGGTCAAAAACTTTTAAACTCATTGGAAAAAGAAAGCATATAATAAAAAGAAGAAAGATTGTATTAAAATTCGATTGGAAATTTAGGAATAGCCAAGAATAATTTATATTTTCTAGAAAATAATATTGATGAGAGAATTAAGACCTTGCCTTTTTAAATGAAGGAAAACTTAAGAAATCTGATGATGGTATAACATTACAGAATTAAGAATTATAATTTTCTAACCAGAGAGTGATAGAGAAGGATAAAAGAAAAAAATTTAAGTTAAGGGCCCACTTCACTCACCGACGCCGGAAGCCGAAGTTAAGGTTATTCTATGGGAGAATTTTCTTTACAAATAACTTATTAACTAATACATTTCTAAATTCTGTTTTCACATTCTGAAAATTCCCAGCTGTTAAATTGACGGATTTTTTTTTTTTTTAATTACTTTTTAAATTTTTTATATTTTATTTGAAGCTGCAAAATACAAATTTTCAGCATGTGAATTTTTTTCATTTTGCAATTTCAAAATAAAATATTAAAAAAAAATATATATATATATATACATTTTTAAAAAAGATCCGTCAATTTAACAGTTGGGAATTTTCTGAATGTGAAAAGAGAATTTAAAAATGTGTATTAGTTAATAAGTTATTTGTAAAGAAAATTTCCCCATAGAATAACATTGGCCCGGGCTTCCGGCGACGGTAAATGAAGAGGGCCGTTAAGGATTGAGTTCATGCGCTTTGAGTTAAAAACAGAATTAAAATAAATAAATATATATATATATATATACATGGACTATAATTTGGATTTTGTTAAAAAAAAGTATCAATAAAATAATAATAATAATATCGATTAAGTAGGAAGAAAAACTAAAGTTTAAAAAAATCAATTCGATGGAAATCTAAAAATAGGAAACGAACTATAAATATTGATACTAATGTCTCAAAATGCTGCTAATGACTTTGGACACCAAAGTAGGTTTTAAAAACTTTTTTAAAGAGCACAAACCTCCTCCAGAGCTTTTTATTCAGCTAAGCATAAGAATAACTTGTATCTGTGTCTCAAATGCAAACTTATATAATAATCAAATAAAATTTTGGGAAGAGATTAAATCAATTCTCAAAAGATTATATTGTTTGTATAAATAAATCAAAAAATAATTTTAAAAAACTTAAAAAACAAAAAAATAAAAAATAAAATCCAGTTTAATTTTTATGGAATATTTTTGTAATGGAATATTTTTACTTTCCGATCACTATAGTGAGGAAGTATTGTAATCATGTCAAAAATCCGAATTTGAGATTTTCATGTTTCTATATTTTTCGAGGTCCCCTGAGTCCGTTTCCACTATTTTTACGATGATGTATGTCTGTGAGTGAACACGCTAGCGTCTAAACGCTTTATTCAAATAAGCTGAAAGTTGGTACGTATATTGTAAGTCACCATAGTACGAACCCTATAAATTTTGGTGAATCTAGCACTTATAGTTTTTTTACAGGGACACCAGGAAAAATTCTTTATCATTATGGCCTATGGGACCAAATTTTTAAAAGTGCGATAGCGTCTAAACGCTTTATTAATCTGAGCAACAAATTTGTACACATGTTATAGGTCACAGTTGCACCAACTGTATAGATTTTGATGAGTTTAGCACTTATAGTTTTTTTTTACAAAGACACAAAGAAAAATTCTTTATCATTATGGCCTATGGGACCAAATTTTTAAAAGTGCGATAGCATCTAAACGCCTTATTCAATTGAGCTGAAAATTTTTATGAATATCATAAATCACTGTTGCACTAAATATAAGCATTTTGGTGAATCTAGCATTTATAGGTTTTTACAGGGACACAACGAAAAATTCTTTATCATTATGATCATGGGCTCAAAGTTCAGTAGCGTTAAATAAAGCATCGTTTAATATATGGAGAAAAATATTCAAACATTCTATTATGGTTTCTCTCTTTTGTTTGTTTAACAACTCCTCTTTCTTTACTTTATCTACAAACCTGTTAATTACTCAGTGTTCGGAAAGTCGAGTGGAGTCACTCCAGATTTTTCATTAAGCTTTTCTTTCGCAGAAATTTTTTCCTATATAAATAATTTAAAGTTACTATTTATCCAGAGATTTTATAATGAAAGGATTTACAACGAGTGAAAATATTTTAAATTTTTTAATAGAAATTTATCAAGTCTTCAATCATATCAAATAAGAAAGTGTGAGTGTCACTATATTTTTATTTTTAGACTATGAAAATTTGCTTTGTTAATTTTAAAATATATTTTTACCTAACCTAACATGTAGTTCAACTGGTAATGGAAATAAATTGAATCACCATTATAAAGAAGTTATTAATTTTTATCTAAGTAGTTGTTAATATTTATCTAACAAGGAGACGGCAAGGGTGTGGGGTCCTCAAATCGAACGGAGGTTCCGCGTGTGGTTAGCACATTGTATTCATATTGTTCATTAGGGTTTGTATTCATATACTCAAACCCTAGAACGCACTACTTAGCCATCGCCGAGAAAAAAATTCCTGAAGTTTGAAAAGAAAAAAAAAAAAAAAATTAATTTGTATTAAAATTTAATAAATCGTTATAAACAATTTCTTTTCAACTTTTATACATTGTTAAATCGCGAATTTAATGATTTCTAACTTTTTAACATTAAACATATGGAAATTTATTATTCGCATGTGGTTGGAAATAAATAAAATTTAATATATCAAAAATAATATGAAGAATTTACGTGCTCCTGTAAAAAAGCTGCATTTATTTGTTGTGTAAGTTGTCGACAAAATTTGTGTTTTTCTTGTTTTTATGATAAATATCATCCAGGTTTGAGTATTCATAAAGATGAATGATTGAAAGAATTGCTAATGCTATAAACGTATAATCATAAATATTCATTGTATTTAATAATACGTTATTTTATAAAAAATAAATGGTAATGTTTAAAAGAACTGTGGCTTTTGTATTTATTCTATCTACAGTTCTAAGTTCTAATCGTCAAAAAGTTAGAAATCATTAAATTCGCGATTTAACAATGTATAAAAGTTGAAAAGAAATTGTTTATAACGATTCATTAAATTTTAATACAAATTAAATTTTTTTTTCAAACTTCACGAATTTTTTTCTCGGCGATGGCTAAGTAGTGCGCTCTAGGGTTTGAGTATATGAATACACTCACTGAGTGCTAATTACACGCGGAACCTCCGTTCGATTTGAGGACCCCACACCCTTGCCGTCTCCTTGTAAGTAAGAAACGAAGTCATCACACAAATCATTTCTTTTATATTACAAATATTTTTTAAACTGTGTTTATAAATACCTTTTCAAAGTTAACTTTCATTTTTTGCAAACTTGCATATCTGTAAAGTAAATCTAATAAAATGGAGTGAAGGGTAGTTTATAAGGTGGGGTACTTCGCAGTGTTAGTAGTAGAAAGTAGAGGAAGTCTTTATTTTGAGATGAGTAGTTGAATAATTCTTAGGAAACAAATCTTTATAATAAGTAACGTTGAGAGTGAATCATAAACATTTTCAAACACTATCATTCGGAATATGTCAGGTTCGTTCCTAGATCACGTTTAAAACTAACGAATGGTAATTTCTAATTAACTCTATGTTTGAAAACTTATATTATTTTTAAGAATGTTGGAAAAATTAAAGAATGTTGTAAAATTTATAATTAAATAAAACTTACAATTTTTTTTTTTTTTTTTTTTTTTTTTTTAAGTATATATGTAAGAATGTACGTGTAAATGTATAAACATACATGTGAACGTTAGAAAACTTATGTTATTTTTAAGAGTATTGTAAAATTTGTAGTCAAATAAAACTTACATTTTCTTTTTTTTTTTTTTTTTTTAAGTATATATGTAAGAATGTACGTGTAAATGTATAAACATACATGTGAACGTTAGAAAACTTATGTTATTTTTAAGAGTATTGTAAAATTTATACTATAAGAATATTATAAAATTAATGATTATGAAACTTTACAATTTTTTTTCTTTTTTTTTTAAGAATACATGTATGAAGGTGTGTAAATGCAGACGTGAACTTTATAAAACTTATGTTATTTTTAAAAGCATAAGAATATAAGGAAATTTAAAGTAAACGTAAGAAAATTTTTCTAGTACACTCTAATAATTTAGGAAATTGCATGAGCTTGATTAAAGTAAATGAGTCTAACATGGTGAAGGGCAGTATATTAGGGGGGTCATTTAACCCCTTAACGCGCGCTGTCCTCGCTGCGAGGAGGCAAAATTTAAGATCTAGCTGCAAAAATTCATCCCGGAAAATTTTTAGCAAAAATTTGCGTTTATAACATAGCAGAAAAGGCCCGTTTTTTTAACCTTAAAATTTAATATTTATTTTAGTTTAATTTAGTTCATGAATTCCGGTGGCAGTATAATTTAAATGATCCGAATTGTCTTGCGCCGCAAAGGGTTAAGTTGTTTGAATGATACTTCTTAATAGTTTAGTTGAAAAAGTTTCTCTTAAGCAAAATATAATACAATATGTTAGAATATTTTTTAAAACTAATTTTCCTTAAACATATCTAGACTTCTTTTTGAAACATTGAATTTTTTCAGAAATGATGAACTTTTAAGTTTCTTTTAATTTTACATTCGATGAAGCTTTTTTAGATTGTTCAACTTATTATTATTATTATTATTATTATTATTAGAAAGATTAATTTTATATTCTGTAATTTTTTCTTAAACAAATTTTCCATTTAGAGTTTTCTATTTACTTTTACTTTTACATTAGATGAAACTTTCTTGAACAACGCTCTTATAAAATATTAAACGGAACAAAATTCAAAACAGCAGATAATATTTTTACAATTTTTGTATTATGATAGAGTGATAACATTCCACATTCGTTGAAAAATATTTTTCTTTTCTTGACTGTTTTTCATACATTCCTCTTGATCAACAATCCATTAACCTAAATTCTTCTGGAAGGTGTCAAAAAATTTTATCCAAGGAATGATAAAGTCCCCAGATCCTTTCATAAGCTTTGTAATCTTTTCGATTGAAATTATTAAATAAATTACAATTTTGTCCCAATGAATTCCATTTCTTATCATCTCTTGTAAAACAACTTCTAAACTAGTGCATAAGTTTTCCTCAGACAACCTATCAACATTTTCATAAAATTGTTTGGTAATTTCGGATTAAATAAATTCGTTCATTCGAAACTTAAGTCTATTAATAATTTCTTTTTCTGAATCGCGTAAATGCGATCGTTCGAGAATATGAGTAAACGCGTTTAACAAAATGACGTCTGTTCTGATTATGACATCTGTTCTGACTGTTTTAATCGTCTTTCATAAAAAAAAAAAAATAATAATAATAATAATAATAATAAATAAAAAATCTCGTCTTTCATAATAAATAGGTTAGAATGAAAGTTTATAAGTTCAGTTTCTACCATTGACAACATCAAATGAATCCGAATAAAAAACAATATCACCTTTTACATAAACTCATAATTAAACATTCTTTAATAAACGAGGTGCTAGGTTCGAATTTCAATCATACTGAAGAATTTTTATGAATATTTTAACTTAATTTTCTCTAGCGACACTCTCATTTTATATCCTTTTTCGTAAAACGTTCGTAATCCTTTTCAAGAGAATCCTTAATTAATATTATTTAATTACATTCATTAATAAACTAGGTGCCGGGTTCGAATCTCAGTCATACTGAAGAATTTTTTATGAATATTTTTTCTTAATTTTCACATTTTCTTTTTTCACAAAACGTTCGTAATCTTTTACAAGAAAATCCTTAATTAATATATTTTTTTAATTCATATTTTTGAATTACTGAATTACTGACTCATTCTCAAACAATAGAGTCAATTTTTGATCATACCAAAGGGAAAAAATAACATCTTTTTAAAATAATCGTCGTCTTTTCCAATAAAATCTCTAATTAATATATTTTTTAATTAATATCATTTTAATTACTGAATCATTTTCATTAAATCAAGTCATACACATTCTTTTTCATAATACTACAAGTGAAAAAAAATTTCTTTTCCTTAAACTATTATCATCTTTTACAATAAACCGTCTAATTAATATTTTTTAATTAAAATTCCTCATTAAAACAATTCTCACGTTTCATGATAAAACATTCTCCGAGCGTGGTCAAGGACAGGAGAGGACATGTCTTCGCAATCCGCAGACTATTGTGTGGCACTCACACGGCTCGCCGGTGCAGCCCCCCTGCTGCGCTGGGAGCCCCACTTCTTTCCTACTTCTATTATATAGGTTACATTAATTTTACAATGCGTTTTTCCAGTTCATTTAACTTTATATTCAAGTTTACATAATGTCTTCAATTTGTGCGTGAAATTGAACCGTTTTGTAGCGTAAAATAAATGTTAAAATTTAAATTTAAAACTTTTTTTCTGGCCTGTTACTGTTAAAATTTTTTTAAAAGCCATCTATTGTGCCCGAAGTAAGAATTAATTAATTTAGACATGCTACAAATATAATAAATCAAGGGTGTCCCAAGTAAGGGTTGCGGATTTCTAAATTATGACAAAGCCCAAATTTATAATAACAGTAATAAAAAAATAAATAGTTAAATTTAAATAAATAAATAAACAGGAGTAAACAATATAATATTTTGAAAATGCAAGTGTCCTTCAAAGTTTTGATCCATATTTAAAATTTTGAAAAACATTCTGTATCATATTATCATTATTTACTTATTTTTTTATTGTGTGTGTCTAAACGCAAAAACTGTCCCGGTATGGGAATTCGACTATAAGGAATGAAGTCCAGGGCTCGGCAAGGTAATTCTGGGGAGGGGGGGGGGGGAGCTTGCAGTGGCATAAGAGGTCTTTAGGTTGCAAAATTTCTGCTTATGCTTGTTGGGGGTCCCTTCCAGAAGGGGGGCTCAGGGCAACTTCCCCGCACGCCCTGGCATTAATCAGGGCCTGATGAAGTCCGGAGGTCAGGTGACCAGTCCATACTTCACGGTAATTAAAAGTGCGATCAGAATAATGTGCTAAAAATATCACAGTAACTATTTATTTTATTATTTATTTTGAGTAACAGCTCACGTGTCATCTATGACAGTCCACATCTATAATTTTATTATTTTATTTCAAAATTTTGACACCTGTTTCCACCCTCTCCCCCCCCCCCCCTCTTCTCTCTCTCATTAGAAAATTATCATTAAATTATCAAATTATCATTCTCTCTTTTAGAAAATTATTTAAAACTATTTTATACCTTTCTTTTTCAGTTGTTATTTATTACAGAGAAGACCCAAAACTTTATATAGAAAAAAAAAAATTAGACTTTTCTGGTCGTTTTCAAGGTTGGTTAAAGGGACTTTTTTGGGGAGCGAATCAGCGATGATCATGACGGATCAGTATATTCTCATATTCACTGGGGCTCCGTCCGGTACCAAGATCGATAGTCGATATAGCGCAAAACTCGTAATTGGAAGATTGCGGGTTCGATATTCGAGTCGTTCGAAGACCTCCATGTACACTAATGGTGGCTGGTGCATGTAAAATCCGTGTTGCCTGAATGTCATCCATGTTCCCATCCAAATTATGCCTGTGGGAGTCAACGAAACGGAGGAGTTACTCCTTCCGTGGAGGATTAAAATTGTAATGGCGTGTCTCCGGACCACCCTTAGGAATGAGTCCAGACCGTCGCCAATTGCAAATACGACGTACGTTGCACAAGTACGACGAAAAAATCCACTCGCTCATATTCACTGGACTGGTTGGTTTGTTGGACGACCAGTGATGCTTTTTAATCATAACACAGGGATATACAGCAGACCACCGCAAGATCAAGATAAACAGCATAGTAGTTTCTCTTGTTCATTGATAAAAATTATTCCATCTTGATAATTTCATTTACAGTTTTACAGATTACAGTTAACTAATTAATTTTTAACATCAACTTTTGAAAAACATCTGAAATATACATTACTGTAATAGTAAAAAAAATAAATAAATGAAAATAACAAAATATTGGAGTTGATTTTGAATATTTTTGGAGATTTTAAACAAGTGTTGGTTAGCGCGATTTTTCAATGGGGCAACAAATAGTTGCAATAATTTTTTTAATTGATTTAAATAAGCAAAAAAATAAGGGACGAACAGACAGGGCTGAATTAGTACTAGTAGTAAAAAATTAGCTAAATCGGTTTCATTCAAATGGGTACAAAAAAAAAAAAAATTAAAATATGTAAAAAAAAAAAAGAATTTTAACAATTATAAGTAATTTTGCGCTATCCCCCTTCAAATAAAATAAACAAACAAATAAATAAAAATATTAATTTGAAAAGTTGAGTCCATTTCACGAGTCCGTCGTCCCAGTTAAAATCACGAATACTCAGAAAAAAGAAAAGAGTGAAACCGGTAAAAATTAAAAAAAAAAAAAAAAAAAGAAAGAAAGAAAAAGAAAAGATGAGAAAACATTACAACAATTGTAACATTTACATAAAAGTGCGCCTATAAAAAAAGAAAACAAAGAAAGAACAGAAATCATCTGATTGTTGTTGAGGAAATAGGGCGAATTTTACCAGCAAGGAAGCACGCTAAAGTCTAGCGACAAGTGACATGAAAGATCCATTTAAAATCGATCAATATGGGACGTAAACAAACTATTTACCACTAAAAATGACATAAATCTAGGTATGAATATTTTCAATTACGCTACAATACAACTGCGGTTAAAATAGTCTTTTAACCGCTAATAGTAATTGAAAAAATAAACAATTGAATCAAAACAAGCCGCAAAGACAACCGAGCCGAAAAAATCAACACCTGTGCTCGTGTTTTGAACTTCGTCGGTGTACTCGTTTCAGTTTGTGTATGTGAATTCCGGCAGTTTTTTAAATGGCCTGACTGACGAAATGATAGCTGGCAGTACGCCAAGAGACGTCGGGGTTGCCAGTTTAGGATGCATTAGAATTTGGCGTCAGATCTATCATGCCAACTGGGTAGGGACGCTTTAATATATTTGTTGTTTAAACGTCTGCATTTTATTTTTTATCGAGTCTGTAGAAGCAGTGATTGGTAGAAGGCGTTCCAAAAAGATCAATGCATGGCATTTTTTTTGAAGCTCTCAAAAGTTATAATTAGAAAATATGAAATCTATATTCTTTTTATCCCGTATCCCGTTGTTATTAAAGTATCTGTTGTAAGATGGAAGAATATGCAAGATTTGATTACTTTTCCAGTAGAACTCTTGAACGTTCATTTAAATTTAATACATTTTTGTTTTAAGTCGATTATAATATCGAATTCAATCTTACTTTAATTAAAACTAAAATACCATAATATTTAAAAGCTTTAAAATGTACTCAGTAGGTAAAAAATCTTGAACTGCGAAAATAACAATGAACAAAATATTATCTAATTCACTTTTAACTAACACTGATATTGATAATCAGTTCTAATATCTTAAATACTACGCATGTAGTTTAGATAATATTTTGGCTTTTCATTAAATGAATTACTGCGTGCAGAAAGGACTTCAGACCTTAAAACCACTTTTTAGAAAACTGGAGAAAAAACTAGTACGTTGTGGCCAATACAAGACTTTCTTCTATATTTTCCTATATAAATTCACTCAGTTAAAATAATTTGCAAAAACTATTATTAATAAAAATTATCTACCATGATGAATGCAGGCGATTTTCATCATAGAGAAAACTAACACTAAATATCCAAAGAAACATAGTTTAACTAACATCTTAAAAAATCCGTTCTCATAATGGTTATCGCATGTATCAAGTTTTGTAGAGTTAAATGCCCTGGAAGTTGAAATATAGCATTCCCGTTCTTGGGGGGGGGGGGGACTGCTCTATAGCCAACAACCTATGTATGCAACCTATTAATATCCGAATTAAATATACATCCAAATTGAATCGGCATAATGTCCCATAATGGTTTTCTCACATACCAAGCGTTGTTTGATTATACGCATTAGAACCTGAAATGTACTATTCCTTAAACTGTAGAAATCACTGTATAGAAGCGCCACCTGTTGAGAAATTAGTACCAAAAGTTGACTCGTAGTAAATTTTTTCAAGGTGCATCCACATATAAATTTTTATGCAATTTTGCGCAGTCGTTCCTGAGATATGATCCTTCCTGAAAATATGAAAATCGCTGCACAGCAGCACCACCTCTTGGGTAGTTAACCCCAAAAATTGGTAGGCACTAGCATATGTCAAGATGCATGTATATATGAATTTTTATTTACTTTTGTGCAGTAGCTCCTGAGATATAGCCTTACCTTCAATTGTGAAAATCGCTGCATAGCAGCGCCACCTGTTGAGCGGTTGACACCAAAAGTTGATAGGCACTAATTTAGGTCAAGGTCTATCTACATATAAATTTATATAAAATTCTGAGCAGTACTTCTGAGATACAGTCACCAAAAAAATTTTCTCACACACATACACACAGACAGACGGACAGAGAGACATTTTCTAAAAATGGTCAAATCGTGTTTTAGACCTCTCAAAACATGTAAATCCCGCGAAAACCAGAAGTCGAATTTTTTACGAATCCAATATTTTCTTCTATTGAATATAGAAGAAAGCAAAAAAAAAAATAAATAAATAAATAAACTAGTATGTTGTGGCCACCACAAGACTTTCTTCTATATTTTCCTATACAAATTCACTAAGGGCAAATAATTCATTAAAACTATTATTTATTAAAATTATTTAACATGATGAATGCAAATGATTTTCGTCTTAGAGCAAACTAACACTAAATATATAAAGAAAGACAGTTTTATTGTCTATGAATAATATCTTAAAAAATGCGTTTTTATAATGGTTATCTCACATATCAAGTTTCGTACAGTTATATGCCATAGAAGATGAGATATAGCCTTTCCATTATCGAGGAAATTGGTAGTAGCTGCGACATACATTGGCCAATAAGCCTCCAAATTGAATCAGCATAATTTTTCATAGTGGCCTTCTCACGTATCACGGCTGTATTCTCCGACAACTTCAACTCCCGGTTGAACACGAAAACTTGAAAAGCGCATAAAGTCTGGGTACAACTTTTCAACAAAATTTGATGCGTTGCTTATGCCATCTAGCGGCATTGTTACTTTCAAAATTTTCAGCAGAAATTAACAAATCAAAAATTATATGAAATTTACGTCGCTAGATGGTAGAAGAGATTTTAGAAAGCTGCACCTTGCCTTCAGATGCTTTTCAAATTTTTTCGTTGAACCGAGAGTTAAAGTTAATGGTGAATACGCCCGTTAATAGAACCTGAGATATAACCTTCCTTAAACTGCAGCAAATGCTGTGCAGCAACGCCACCTGTTGAGCGGTTGACACCAAAAGTTGACAGGCACTAATTTATGTTAAGGTGCATCTACATATAAATTTATATGTAATTCTGCGCAGTAGTTCCTGAGATATAGCCTTTTCTTAAATTGCGGAAATCGCTGTATAGCAGCGCCACCTATTGGCCGATAAGCATTGAAATCGAATCAGCATAATGTCTTATAATGATCGTCTTCTCACGTATCAAGTTTTGTTTGATTATACGCAATAGAACCTGAGATATAGCCTCCCCTTAAATTGCGGAAATCGCTGTGTAGCAGCGCCACCTGTTGAGCAGTTGACACCAAAAGTTGATAGGCACTAATTTAGGTCAAGGTGCATCTACATGTAAATTTATATACAATTCTGAGCAGTAGTTTCGGAGATACAGTTGCCAGACAGACAGACATTTTTTAAAAATTGTCAATTCGTATTCTAGAGCTCTCAAAACGTGTAAATCCGTCGAAATCTGGAAGTCGAAAATTTTTACGAATCCAGTACTTTCTTCTATTGAATATAGAAGAAAGTGAAAAAGCTATTTATCATCTTTTCTGTAAGTGCAAATAATCTTGTGGATTAACTAGTGGATCTGCAGATCAGGAGCCTCAACGTCCTATATGCATCAGACATTATTCAATAGGTCATTTTTATTTATTCCTTATTATATAATAGTATATATTGATTCGATCGACTTGTTACCATAATCAGATACATTCCTGAGGGGGGAGTCAGCCCCCGTCAACCCCCCCCCCCCGCTGTATCTCTCTTTGTATACCTATCTGTATATCATATATATGTATTCTTAATACACGACGGTCTTGTATTATTTACCTGAAATTCATAAATACCAAATTTCATAACCACCAAATTTCATGCAAAAAAAATTGCATAGCATATCTGAAATATTTTGCGTAACCTGTAAACTAATTACAAATTCTATGCCCCCAATTTTCAACAGAAAAACATGCTTTTAAAATTCTAATAAAATTTCATTATATTTAATGGGATGTAACCATGTTAAAATACACTTTTAAGAAATACCGACTATAGACCGTAATAGTACGAAATTCTTTTATGTATCCCGGGAAAGTAGCCACAGTTATTATTAACGTCAATAATAATAATACACCTAATTAATTATAACTCATTAATTTTTCAAACTAATTTGACATCATTTGGAATTTGGATGATTACAGTACTTCCTCGGAATTATTTTGTGTGGTTCCATAAATTATTTAGTCTATATATACCCTTTTTTAAGAGTAAACATGATTTTAAGCATCTTTATAATGTATGTTAATTCTTTTCAGTTCAATGCAGCATAAACGCCTTAAAGTGCGTGCTTAACTAAAAATTTGTCCATAGGCTCTAATGTTACGAAATTCTTTTGTGTGTCTCTGTAAACGAACCATAAACATTGTACACATCAGTAAAAACTATTCAGCTTATTTTGCGTTTAAAATTAACAATTGTTCCAAATTTAACATCGTTCGGATGACTACGTGACATTGTCAGAACACTTTTGTAAGGTCCTGTACATTAATTAGAAAGATTAAGAGCACATATTTTCTTATAACAACATACGTTTATGCATCTTACTCACGTACGCTAGTTTCTTTTTCTTGATTGCAAAGTAATGATGTTAAAATGTGTTTAAACGGAATTCACCCCATACGCCGTAATGTTAAGTATTTTGGCGTGTCCCTGTGCACAATCCATCAAAAGTATAGACATAAAAAATTATATAGCTATTTCTATACCGAGCCTGAATGTGTGTATCAATTTGCAAGTCAATCGCTGAATTTTTGCGGCCGCTATTGCGGTACATACAAATTCTGCCCATAGGCCGTCATAATAAGAAAAAATTTTGTGTGTCCCTGTACACGAACTACAAATGGAATACACACCCAAAACTATGCAGCAAAAATTCTGTGTGGTTCATAAATATGTGTACCAAATTGCAAGTGAATAGCGTGACTTTTGCGGCCGCTATCGCGGTACATACAAATTCTTCCCATAGGCCGTAATGATAAAAAAAAAAAAACTTTGCGGTGTCCCCGTACACGAACTACAAACGGAATACACTCCCAAAACTATACAGCTAATTTCGTGGGGATCATGAACATATGTACCTAATTTCAAGCTATTAGCGTGATTTTTGCGGCCGCTATCGCACGACAGACAGACGGACAGACGGAACCCAAAATCTTTTTGAGTCTCAACAGAGGTGGGCCTCCACTGACGTTTCCGCAAAAATTGTAAGTCAATACCTTGATTTTTACGGTGGCTATCGCGGTACATAAAAATTTTCCCATAGGCAGCAATGATAAGAAAAACTTTGGCTTGTCATCCTGTTTACGAACTACAAATGTAATACACACCTAAAACTATACAGCTAATTTCTTCGGGCTCATGAATATGTGTACAAAATTGCAAGTCAATAGCGTGATTTTTCCGGCATCTATCGCGCGACATACAAATTTTTCCCATAGGCAGTAATGATAAAAAAAAACTTTGGCATGTCCCTGTACACGAACTACAAATGGAATGCACAGATGTGAAAATCATGTGTTTAGCGAATGGTCTGTGTGTGTGTCTGCGTGTGTGTCTGTGTGTCTGTTATCAGCATATCTCAAGAACAAATAGTATCAAAAAGTCCAAACTTGGTATTCTAAATGTGTATGATATAGGGATGCTACACTAAGCTTTTCGTTGAGATGAAGTAAGTGGTTCGTGTACAGGGACACCCAGAAGAATTCAAATACATTACGTCTATAGGGAAAATTACTAAGTAGAGTTTAACATCGATAGACTGCACTAAACCAAATAAAATGAATATATAATTCTTTATATGCGTAAAAACATGTCTCATGTAGAATATGATAAGGTAATCATGCACTATTCATTTACAGGGCTACACAAAAGTAATTGATTATAATGCGACAATAGCTAAAAATTTATTGAAGTGTATTTCAGGTTGTGCCGTGTATTATTACTGTATAAGATTATATTTAGGTGCACCATGTGGTCTGTACATAATCTTCAAAAGATATACAGGATTGCAAATATTTAAGCGATAACATTCTTTTTTACTTCCTTATACAAAGTATAAGGAAGTATAGTAATCCCGATTTGCGAAATGGATTTTGTATTCCACATTGTTCGAAAACGAATGATCGCTGAATGTTGCTAATTTATACGTGTGACTTTCATAATGTCTAGTTGCCCACCTGCAAGTGTCATCTTAACACGAGCTCTCGTTTTAGAGATATAAGGGATATTACACGATTTTTTGTGACGTCTGTATGTGTGTGTGTGTGTCTGTGTGTGTGTATGTCGCATAACTCTAAAACGGTTGGACGTAGAAAGTTGCGATTTGGTACATAGGTTTGTTATAACATCTAGTTGCGCACCTCCCTTTTTGGACTTTCTATGATTTTTCGTTTTGCAGATATTTAGGAAAATTAGGTTCATAATGACAAAAATACATAGGTTTTGGCCATAATGTATCAAAAAACGGCAATAACTCAAAAACGGTTTAGACAAATCTTGCAATTTAACTGACTTTCCGATTAGCTAGACATTTGAAACTTTCAGAAAAGCTCAGAACACGTTGACAATGCATTTTTTAAATATTTTTAGCCAACTGTTTCTGATACCTGCTGCCTTCAGCAGCGTTTATGTGATTCAACAGAAAATTTATTTAACTAACTTCCCGACTAGCTAGACATTTGAAACTTTCAGATTAGATCAGAACACGGTGAAAATGCATTTTTTAAATACTTTTAGCCAACTGTATAGGGTCCCTGCTGCCTTCGGCAGCGTTACCAGTTCAAATCTTGGAATCGATTTGTAACTAACTTCCCGACTAGCTAGACATTTAAAACTTCCGGAAAAGCTCAAAATACGGTGACAATGCATTTTTTAAATATTTTTGGCCAATTGTTTCGGGTCACTGCTGCCTTCGGCAGCGTTTACATGGTTCAACAGAAAATTTATTTAACTAACTTCCTGACTAGCTAGACATTTGAAGCATTCAGAATAGTTTAGAACACGGTGAATATGCATCTTTTTAATACTTTTAGCCAACTGTTTCAGGTCCCTGCTGCCTTCGGCAGCGTTTATATGGTCCAACAAAAAATTTATTTAACTAACTTCCCGACTAGGTAGACATTTGAAACTTTCAGAATAGTTCAGAACATGGTGAAATTCCTTTTTTTTAATACTTTTAGCCAATTTTTTCGGGTCCCTGCTGCCTTCGTCAGCGTTACCAGTACAAATCTTGCAATCGGTTTTTAGCTAACTTTCAGAAAAGCTCAGAACACGGTGATAATTCATTTTTCTTTAAATATTTTTAGCCAACTGTTTCGGGTCCAATGTCAATGTTTTTTAACATTATGTATATTTCGAAAAGTGTATAAGGAAGTCATGTGGTATCCACATCAGATTTTTATTGTTAGTGGAAGTGCTTTGATATGATATTTTACTATATCCAGGAAAGCTGCTCAGGAATTTAAATGAATTCTTCATAGACATATAATAGATAACTAGCAGGCTTTGCCCGCTTCACTGGCCACTAAATTTAAAGGAAACTCGTTGTTATTTATTGGTCAAATCTAAAACCTGTAGATGGCGCTGCGCGCCGACATTAATGATTTTGTTTTCTTCTTTTCTATCCAGTGTGTTCTTCGTGTTCGTCTTTGTTGTAATAAATGTATGTGTCAGTAATTGATATCCTATTATTTCCAATTTGTGCTGTCAATTCACGCCAATGAATTGGATGAACCAACAGTGGCCTGCAGTCCCCTCGACTCTGGAGCGATAAGGTAAGATATTTACCTTATTTCAATTTAATATTCTGAAAATGACTATTAATGACTTTTTGTGATCTAACATACGTCGCCAAAGTAGCGACATGGTTTTGAATGATAATTTTTATAACGTCGTTAAGAATTTAACGACATAAATTTTGGCGCCCGAACAGGGACTGCCAGGCCCTTAAAATGTGAATTAGCATTGTTCTTTATTTTATAGTCCAAATTTGTAAATTAAATCAATATGGCAACCGAACTAGAAAAATTAAAAAGAAAACGATCTACCCTAAAAGGATTATGTACTAAATTGATGAATACGATAAACATAAAGTTAAATGAACCCGACGAAGGGTTAAATGTTTTTGAATTTGAATCCCAGTTAGAAAAACTGCAAGTCAAGAATAACGAAATTATAGAAGTTGAAGATCAAATTGAGGCCAAAATCACGGATCTCAACGAGCTACAAACTGAAATAGAATCGAGACAAGAATATAGGGATTCAATTCATGATGTAAAAGCTCAAATTATGAATAAGATAGAGAAAATTAAAAATTTAAATGTCACTCCGATCTTATCACAGCCAAGAAATGAGCAAACACCCAATTTGCATTTAGAAAGAATTAATGCGAGTTCAGTACGATTGCCCAAGATATCAATTCCTGTTTATGAGGGTTCTCCGGAAAACTGGATCGAGTTCTGGAACCAGTATGAAGTAACAATACATGAAAACAAGGATATATCTAACGTACAGAAATTCGTATATTTACGCAGCTTTTTAAAAGCCCAAGCTTTAACAGCTATTCAGGGTTTAGCACTCTCAGATCAAAATTACAATACTGCAATTGATTTATTAAAATCTAGATTTGGAAAAAAAGATATTATAATAAGATATAAAATTGACGCGTTATTAAATTTGAACCCTGCTAAATCTCCAAATCAAATTAAAGAATTACGCTTACTGCACGACGCCCTTGATGTTAATATTAAATCTCTCGAAAATTTAGGAGTCGATTTAAAATCCTACGGAAATTTGTTATTTCCAATTGTTACAAAATTAATACCTACCAGTATTATGATAGACTATAATAAAATGAAAACAGAATCCGAGGAATGGGATGTACAAGATTTGTTAAAACATTTAAAATTAGAAGTTCAGACTAGGGAAAAAACCTTTTTATTTTTAAAACGCGAAGTAGAAACTCACAACAGCGGGTATAAAAACTCAAATTCCAGATTTGATTCAAAATCATCGGAAAATAATAATAATGCTTCCTACCGGAAATCTGGGTCGGGATATAAAAATTCTAACACAATGCAAAAGGCATCAGCCTTTAAATTAACTGTTAGTAAATGTATATTTTGTGTTGATGCAGTAAATGATCATGACAGTAAAATGTGTAAATTAAATTTAGAGGACAAAAAATTGTCTTCACGCAAACAGGGAATCTGTTATTTATGTTTCAAAAGAGGTAAACATACAGCTAAATTTTGTTTATCGGGTCTCAAATGTGACACATGTTCAGGAAAACACAATACATTAATTTGCTATAAGCAAAAATCGGAAACTCCAACAACGGCTCATATGAAAGATAAAAATCACATCGAACATACCCAAACAAATACTTCTGAGAACAGTGCTTGCGAAAATGATAATTCTGTATTGTCCTATAAGTGTCCTGTACAAAATCCGCTTGAGAATAATGAAATATATTTACAAACTTGCTTCGCAAGAATAACAAATAATTCTAATTTAAACTCTCTAAAGTGTGCCATATTATTTGATAATGCGTCTCAACGAAATTTCATAAACATATCACTCGCGCGTGAATTAAAATTGCCGGTGATTAGAAAAGAAACTCTAATAATATATCCGTTTTCATGTGATTAACCTCAATCAAATGAATATTCAGTCGTAAATTTCGAATTGTCTCATTTAAAAAACCACAAACAGAAATGTTATGTAGAGGCATTGGTCTTAAATCAAATATCTTTTACGAAGTTAAAGATTCTGGATGACGCATCATTTCGAAAAGTTTTAGTTTCGAGTCAGGGGGAAGGAAACAAATTTTCGCAATTGCATTCGAAGGCTCCAGACATATTGATAGGGGCAGGTTTATTTTGGAAACTGCAAAAAAATAAAAAGAAAATTAATCGTTCGTTGTTTGCTGTAAATACATTATTGGGATGGACTTTGTCAGGCAATAATAATTCAGGAAACAATCCAGACAACTTAATTACTGGCGCCTCTGTGTTAAAGATTGAATGTGGTAACTCTATTTGTTTACATGAAAACCATCCATGCATGAAAATAAATGAATCATCCGAATGTACGGGTAATGATTTGCAACGCTTATGGTCGTTGGATCTTTTGGGAATAAATGATGATAAATTGATTTCTACTTCCGATCAGGAAATAATAAATAAATTTGATAAACAGTTAGAATATAAACAGGGTCATTATGTTACTCATTTATTATGGAATGACCATGGTATTGATAAATTTGAGAATAATTTTGAAAATGCTAGACGGCAATTCAATTATTTGAGAAAAAGATTAAAAGCGGATAAATGGATTTTTGAGCAATATAGGCAGATAATCACAGAACAAGAACATCGAGGGATAGTTGAAGAATGCGGTCGCTCTCAAAGGGAATATTTCGCCCCACATCGTGCGATTATTAGGAAGGAAAAACAAACATCAAAGGTACGAATTGTTTTTAATTGTTCCAGTAGAGTTTCGGGGTCTAAATCCTTAAATGATTGTCTCGTAAAAGGGCCATGTCTTACACCACCAATTTTGGATGTAATTAATAGATTTCGAATGTTTAAGATTGCGTTTTGCGCAGATATTGAAAAGGCGTTTTTAATGATAGAAATCGCGGAACCCGATAGAAATTTTCTGAAGTTTTTATGGTTTGACGAGGACACTCAGAATTATAAAATAATGCGAATGACCAGAGCTACATTTGGTTGTACAACTTCTCCTTTCTTTTTAACGGCAACAATTAAGAAACACATTAAGGAATATAGGGAAATTTATCCGGATAGTTATGAAATGTTAAATTCAGCTCTGTTTGTGGACGATTTGCTTTATGGCTCCGATACCGTAAACGGTGCCTATGAATTAACTTCTACTGCGGTAAATATTTTAGCAAAGGCTGGAATGAAATTGAGAAAGTTTAGTACGAATTCACAGAAATTAAAGAACATGTGGGATCAAAATGATCGTTTTTCGGAGGTAAACAATGATAGTGTAATAAATATTCTTGGATTGGTGTGGGATAAAGATAGTGATAAATTAGGATTAGCTTTGAAATCTATAGTTGAAAATTTGGATATATCGGTATGTACGAAAAGATATGTATTGCATACAGCTGCAAAATTTTTTGATCCTATTGGGATTATATCTCCCTTTTTAATTTGGATAAAGTGGTGTAACGAAATTAAGGATTTATTAGAAATTCGAATAGATAGATGCTATTTCACGTATGTTGATTTGGAAAATTCGTGTGTAGAACTACACATTTTTTCAGATGCTTCACCACTTGCATATGGATGTGTTGCATATTTTAGGGTTATCAGTAATGATAAAAAATGTTATGTAAGCATGATTATGTCGAAGGCTAGAGTTGCGCCGCTAAAGAAACTAACGTTACCAAGATTGGAGTTAATGGGAGCGATGATAGCAGCTAGAGTAGCGAAATATATTTGTGATATATTAAGAAATTAACATCGAGAAATTTTATTGGACAGATTCTACTATTGTTTTACACTGGGTGAAGGGATCGGCGAAACAGTGGAAACCCTTTGATAAAAATAGAGTAGTTGAAATTCAGGAATTGTCAGTACCCGAAAATTGGTCATATTGTAATACAAAGGATAATCCCGCAGATTTAGTTACTCGTGGTATTAGCGCAAATGCGTTAGTTAATAATGATTTTTGGTTTAAAGGTCCAAAATGGTTATCTGAGCTAAATGGTAAAGGTAATGATATTGGGGAAAAGGTAGACACGCAATATATTACCGAAAAAAAAAAGGAAAACACCTGAAAAAATAATTCAGTTTAAAATCTCTATAGAAACAGTTGAACCAATATTGGATCTTGAAAAATATAGTAATATTTTAAGAGTCCTCAGAATTACGGCATGGATAAAGAGATTTCTTAACAACGCGAACCCTAAAAACGAGAAGGTTAAGGGTCCATTATCGGCAGAAGAAATTGGTAGTGGGCAAACAATGTGGGTTAAATATACACAGAAAATTAGTTTTCCGAATGAATTAAACTGTTTAATAAATGGGGAACTTATTTTGAAAAATTCAAATTTAATTGAGTTCTCACCATTTTTGGATTCCGAGGGAATAATGCGTATCGGAGGAAGGCTTCAGAAATCAAATTATTCTTTTAACGAAAAACACCCGATCCTGTTGCCTTCAAAGGGTAAATTAATTGATTTGTTAATTAAAAATGCGCATGAACGAGTGTTTCATTTTGGCATTAATGATACATTAGTTCAATTACGGGAGGAATTTTGGGTAATCAAGGGCAGACAGGCAATAAAAAGCGTATTAAGAAGATGCAGAATTTGCATAAAATTTAATTCTAGAGCCGGAGCCCAGATATCAGCTCCGTTACCTGCAGATCGTATCAATGAACAAAAGCCATTTGCAGTGATAGGCCTTGATTTTGCAGGCCCCTTATACATCCGAAATAATGATAGCAAATATTATATTTTGTTGTGCACATGTGCAATAACTAGAGCAGTGCACCTAGAATTGGTAGAGAACCTATCTACGGAAACATTTGTACTAGCATTCAGAAGAATAGTAGCAAGGCGTGGTCTTTGCCATACGGTATACTCCGATAACGCACGAACCTTTCATCGAGCTGATATAGAGTTAAGGCACATCTGGAAAATAATTAGCCATCCCGACGTTAAAGATTACTATAGTAGTAATAAAATATTATGGAAATATATCATGGAAATGTCGCCATGGTGGGGAGGCTTCTATGAAAGACTGGTGCGATCCGTAAAAACTGCCTTAAGAAAGGTGGTTGGCAAAACCACTTTAACACACACACAACTACATACAGTTATATGTGAAATTGAAGCTTCAATAAATTCGCGACCCATCACATATATATATGCAGACTCAGGAGAACCTTCTCCAATTACGCCAGCACACTTCTTGGTAGGTCAACGACTAACTACCCTACCTATCGTGCATATGAAACCACATGTGCTTCCTGGAACTTCTCCAACCTATGTGAAACGTTTCAATCAAAAAGAACAAATATTGGAACAGTTTTGGTCAAGATGGAAGAAGGAATACCTTCTTCAGCTGAAAAACGCCATGACAAGTCGACACTCCAATATTCGAGAATATTCGCCAAACGATGTTGTTTTAATCCACGATGCTAAGTTGCCAAGATACCTGTGGAAATTAGGAGTAGTAACTCAAGTGTTTCCCGGTAGAGATGGAAAGGTACGATCTTGTGAGATAAAAACAGCTACAGGTACATTGAGACGTCCTTTCCAGTTGATTTATCCAGTTGAAATTTTTGAAAGAGACTAAATAAACTTTAATACTTATATTTACAAACTAGGACTTTTGGGTGAACTTTAAATTCTCTTTGATATAATGAAAATTAGAAAATGAACATAAAGTTAATGTTCATCCGGGGGCCAATGTGTTATTTATTGGTCAAATCTAAAACCTGTAGATGGCGCTGCGCGCCGACATTAATGTTTTTGTTTTCTTCTTTTCTATCCAGTGTGTTCTTCGTGTTCGTCTTTGTTGTAATAAATGTATGTGTCAGTAATTGATATCCTATTATTTCCGATTTGTGCTGTCAATTCACACCAATGAATTGGATGAACCAACAGTGGCCTGCAGTCCCCTCGACTCTGGACCGATAAGGTAAGATATTTACCTTATTTCAATTTAATATTCTGAAAATGACTATTAATGACTTTTTGTGATCTAACATACGTCGCCAAAGTAGCGACATGGTTTTGAATGATAATTTTTATAACGTCGTTAAGAATTTAACGACACTCGTTTCTATATAGCTTTATAAAAATAAAATAAAATAAATTACTGAAATTGTTCAAAAGCTCGCTCCAGGTCCCTGCTGCATTCAGCAGCGATTTGGTCATCAACTGCAACTCGAGCGCTTGTCCCTATTACCTGCGACAATAGTTTACCAATGAGCTTCCATTTAGGTGCTTATTATATAACAGTTTCGAAATAGATAGTATCGAAAAAATTGGAGTTTCCCTTTTATATTTGAATCCCAGTTACATGTGAACAACACTATACGTGTTATTCACATGTAACTCGGACTGGACTCAAACGTAACTGGGTTTAGACAACATAATATTTGCTTTTACGTTATTTCATATGTTTTTTTGTTTTTGTTTATCCAATCAACCATTAAATGACAGCAATTTCACGCCAAATATTACAATATGCTGTGACCGGCTACGTCTGTCGCATGAGACAATTAATTTTTTGTGTTTATATATAATTCATGGGTTGTAAACCTGATAGTACAGCCTTAATATAGTTCTCTTTGGCGGCTTTTGAATTTTTGTCACCATTTTAGACTTAATCCATTGTAACAATAAGACTTAATCCCTTGTAACAATATGCTATGAGCTCTATTTCTGCCGTATTTTAGACAACTAATCTTTTTATGGTTATATATATTTCCCATTAAACATATTTTTATTTATTTATTTAAATATTAATTTGAATTTTTCAAATATTTCTGTTCGACAGCGTGAGAGTGCAGTAACACACAGAGGTTCATTTGTTTGTATGATAAATTAGCATAGTGATTATTATATATATTTAAAAAAAAAAAAAAAAAAAAAAAAAAATTAGGTAAACATTATCGTGTTACACAATTTTATTATGTCGCTCCACTGGCGGCTTTTGAATTTTTGTCGCCATATTAGCGATGGATTTTTTTTTTTTTTTTTTTTTTTTTTTTTGTATGAAAAGGGGAAAACTATTTTGCTAATAATTTTATCAGACTCTTTTTTGTTTATACATAAGAATCCTTTATATTCTGCTTATATTTTTAATGCTTTTTAGGTTTAAAATAGTGCTTGTTGAAATAAATTTCCTATCTTTAAAACTGCATTTGTTCTGTAAATTTTGTGTAAAAATAAATCATTTATGTTTTTATATATTTGATGCGCTACTTAGATTAAAATGGCTGTTGCTATATTAAACTTCTTGTCGAAAAACATTCGGTGTACTTCAACACCAAAATTTAAAAAATCGCCCAGCAGGATCTGCTAATGAAGCTGATAAAATAAAAATATGGTTCATAGAGTTTAAATAATCTATTTAAAAAAAAATTTAAAACCCAAATTATTAATCTATCGTAACACATACATAGATATAGTAATAATATATAGATTGATCATTGGGGACAAAAAAGTGATTTCGTCGTCTTTTCACTCGGGAAAAGACGGCGATTTTACCAAAATATGGCAGTCTTTCCCCGAGTGAATACACACGGGAATATGCACGAATGTTTTAGCAAATAAAATTCATGAATAATTTATTTACTAAAGGTGAATGAAAAGCCCCAGATATAGTTTCAAATTCATTCTTCTTTTTTTTTTTTTTCCTTCAATACCACTTAATGGCTGATTCTAAAGCTTTTTTTTCGGCATCAAAAATCTTTGCACGATAATATGATAGATCTATATATATTATTATATCTATGATCACATAAATCTTTTCGAAAATAGAATAAAATTTAATTTGAAAAAAAAATAAAATAATAATAATAACTTTTTTTTATTAACCAAAATAATTGATGAAATTTGAAATGCAAGTTGGTCTTGTGTATATTATATTTTTGTGTTCGTGAGAGAAAATTTAAAAGAATTTGAAAACTGCAATTTTTAATCCCTTTTAAAAATCATGTGACTTAATGTGAAGCAGATTTTTCATTTTTTTTCTCCTAACGGTTTCCATACAATCTTCTGCTGTTGCCACCTAAAATTCATACTTTAGTTAATTTTAAAAAATCTAATTGTCCGATTGATAAGCTGTTTAATGCGTCGGATTTAAAAAAAATTTCCCTTTCATTTGCTATCGTATTTGTAACGATGCGACTGATATTTCTAATTTATTTTCTAATCTTTCTGATTTATTGTCCTCATTTTAAATAAATGTACGTTTTTATTATTATTATTATTATTATTATTTTGTCGAAAAAAAAATTGGCAACAATTAAATTATGGATAAAATGTTAAAATTTAAATGGCTTTTTTTATCAGAAATTAGAAGGTTATGATTTTCACATTTTAATTAATTAAGAAAAAACTAATCAAAAATTCGAAAATCTGACTTCGATGTGCACAATGACCCTTCGGGATGCACCTTTGTGTTAAATCTCGTGACTGTCCGAGCTACCGTTTTCGAGATCAGTGAAATAAACATACAAATATTGCTTACTTAATAGTATAAGATGTATATTTTTAAGCTAAATATTCATCGCTTATTTTTTGCATATTTACACGTTTTGAGGCTTCCTGATTACCGAAGTCAAGTTTTTTAACGATTGATCTTTGCCTGTGTCTCTTAGAGTAACTTAAAAACGAATAATTTTAGAAGATCCAAATGTTGTATTTTGAAATTAATATAAGTTTGTTGCTGGAAAAGTTTGATCAAAATTGATAAGTTTCAAGGAATGTTGCGTGCAGTAGCGGCTCGTGAGATTCCTTTACAGGGGGGCTGCATAGCTGCATGTCTACGTAAGATTTGAGAAAAAAGCGAAAATGATTTTCGAAATAATCTGTTTTAATCGGGGTCTTCGGGTTTTATATGCGCAGACTGAGCAAGAAGCAGAGCAATACAGGATACAGCATAGATTTAAAATTTTATATTATTGGACATTCATTACAAAGGAAAAAATAAAATCTGGAGATTTTATTTTGTTAACTTTATTTATTAATGATAATCAATTTTCCCCAAACAAAATATTTTTCATCTGCATGCTATTATTTTCTCCAAGATGGTGCGAAGTACGAAATATACATACATGATTGTAAATAAAATTTTGCTCATTAAAAAGATACACACAATGATTTATATAAAAATAATAATAAATAGGTTGATTACATAGTTATGTAGATCTGTAAAGTTCTTGCGATAATAACTGCAAATAATTCGAATCAATAGTCCCTAATGATAAAGAATTTCTTTTTGTATCTCTGTACAAAAATGTATAAGTACTGTACTCATCAAAACTATACAAATTGCGTGGCGATTACCTATAACCTACCTACCAATTTTTAGCTCAATTGGATAAAATATTTAGGCGCAATCGCACTTCATAAATTTAAGTCCATTAATCAAAATGATAAGGAATTTTTCTTTGTGTCCTTGTAACAGAACTATAAGTCTCACATCCATCAAATTCTATACAGCTCGTTTGATGGTGACCTTTCACACACCTACCAGCTTTCAGTTCAATCGAACCAAGCATTTAGATGTTATGATATTCACTCACATATATACACTTACTCACACCATACATATAACACTGTAAAAATAGCAAAAAAGAGCTCAGGAGACCTCAAAACATTATAGTAATGTAATGCTCGTATCTTAAAAGTGCAATTATAATGATGCATTTCATTAATTTATTTAGAACATCCTTTGAAATATTAATTAAAAGAGTTAACATTGACGTAAAATCTTCCACATCGCATAGATTATGAAATGCTTGTCTAACATTACGAACATTTTATTGTTATTATTTTTTTAATGCGAACTTTACACACACGTACAGTAAACTAAAATTTACACATGGTACAGTAAACTAAAATTTCATTTAAATATGAAACCTTAGTATAATTAAAAATGAATTTCCAAAATTTGCTGCACATCTTCTGTATTGCCGTGCATTAAAAAAAAAAAAAATCTACAAATGTTAAAACACTATTTTCTTTAGATATATTTAAAAAGGCTTGAATAGTATATATCAGTTTAATTTGGTTTGAAATATTATCCAGCCAGCAGTGCATTCTTGATGTTTTGTGTGTCCTCGTAAAAGGAGTATATAGGAAAAATAGTGCGGATAAAGAACGGATATTAAAATGCTTAAATTTCCGAGCATATTTCTGAAAGTTCTCACTCAAATAGAAAGAGAGATGAAACGAAGTTATAAATGCTTTCCAACTTCGTTGTATGAAAATGTCAGAAATTAAAAATTTAGTAATCTCGTGTTTTTAAGAAAGGTTCGACTGCTAATATTTCTCATCAAAATAGAAAAACATTAATGACTAAAATACAAGTGAAAAATAAAAATAAAAAATAATAATTATAATAATAACCTTATCAACAAAGCGATTAAACACTTGATAAATTTTAAATTTTATGTTTAAGGCAAAATTTATATAAAAATTGAGATTCTGTCTATTCAACGTTTCTGCCATTGGCAAACCAAGAAACTGAAAAACCGTGCGAAATTTCCATGTAATATAAAATAAAAATCTGTTTGAAAAATAAATAAAAATGACTTCTATTTTCTCATATAATCGTGAATAACCTTCATGCTGAATTTTTTTACCTCTCATACATAAATAATCATCAAACACAGCGATTACCGCATTAAAAACTGTGAAGAAAAAACGTAGATTACAAAGGGAAATTGTTCTTTTCCAGCATTACCGAAATCCCTAATCAGATCGGAGCTGCAGAGGTTGCAGCTCCAACCAAATGGTCGAAACTGGTAGGGAAAACGAGTAGGGGCGGTTGTAACTGTTCTTTCCCTAAAGAAATCCCTTTTTTCAGAGCTGCATGAATGAGCAGTCCTTTTACGAATTTTCGAGGTGCTATTACGTTTAAAAATGGTTAACTTTTCTCAGCTTTTTAATAATTTTTCATGATAACGAAGTAATCTGCTTTTCTATATGCATAATACTATACAATATAATAATATTTATTTTCAAAATATTTTGAAAGTTGATAAAATAATTTTTTCGAATATTTCTGGGGGGGCTGCAGCTCTGCAGCTCCTGCCACGAGCCGCCACTGGTTGCGTGTGAAAATTGTCTGAATAATTTTAAGTGAACTTTTAATTTTAATAACAGATTTAAATTCTATATAAATGTAGGTGCAGTACTAATTATCATATAAAACTCTTCGGAAGCCTAATTTGAATTATTTTAACATAGGTTTACATAACGGTACTCGTTATGTTACCTCTTAATTCCCAACCTGTATTTATAGTATTAAATTTCATGGTAAGAGAAAGTCGTGTGAGTGACACACCAGATTATTTTTATTATCGTTTAAGAATTAATCGTAAATGTTCACCTTTATTTGTGCGTGGGTGCTGTTTTTGAAAGAATGAGACATTTCTTTAACATATTTTATTGTAAGTAAGGAGAAAAGAGGGGTTTTGTATATATATATATATATATATATATATATATATATTTACTTTTTTCTATATTCAATCGAAGAAAGTATTGAATTCGTAAAATTTTCGACTTCCAGTATTCGATGGATTTACTGATTTACAAGTTTTGAGAGGTTCAGAAAAGGAATTGACCATTTTTAGAAAATGTCTGCCCGTCTGTGCGTCAAAAAATTTGTGGCGACTGTATCTCAGGAACTACTTCAGAGAATTGCATATAAATTTATGTGTAGATGCCCCTGGACCTATGTTAGTGCTTATCAACTTTTGGTGTTAATTGCTCAACAGGAGGTGCTGCTATACAGTGATTTCCATAATTTTAAGGTAGGCTATCTCTCACGGACTGTTGAATAAATTTTGCATATAAACTTATCTGTAGGTACACCTTGACCTAAATAACGACGTATTGGGCTTTGGTATTGAATTGATTTCTCAACAGGTGGCGCTTTTGTACAGCGATTTCTACAATTTAAGGGAAGGCTATCTCGAAGAACTACTGCACTTAATTACATATAAATTTAAAAAAAATGTACCTTGTGATAAATTAGTGCCTGTAAACTTTTTGTGTTAATTTCTCAACAGGTGGCGCTGACATACAGCGATTTCTGCATTTTAAGAAAATGCTATGTCCCAGGTTCTATTGCGTATAACCAAGCAAAACTTGATACGTTAGAAGGCTATTATGAGACATTATGCTTATTCAATTTTGATGCATATCGACCAATAGGTGACGCTGCTATACTGCAATGTTCTTCGAGAACGGGAAGATAATATCTCAACTTCTATTGCGTATAATGTATAACTAACTGTACGAAACTTGAAATGGAAATACCATTATGAAAACACATTTTTAAGACATTAATTATAGAAAATGAAACCGCGTTTCTTTGGATATTTAGTGTTAGTTTTCTCTAATATGAAAATCGTCTGCATTCATCAGATAATTTTAATAAAAACGTTTTAATAAATTATTTGTACTGAGTGAATTTGTACAGGGAAATATAGAAGAAAGTCTTGTGGTGGCCACAACATACTAGTTATATTAATTGTTGAAATATCTTGTTAGTCATGAACATTTTCTCGACATTTCAGTTCAGGATTTCCCTTTTTGCTCGCAACAAGAAAATTGGCCCCTCTACCCCAGTCTAAATAATTATTAAACTGTCATCTTTTCAATATGCATTGATGAGTGTGCTATCAAAAGCACTGCAAAACACTGCTATCTCAATTTTGGAAAAAATGGACCGAAGCCCTTTCCGCACGCACGAAATTTAAATAACATTCAATAAACAGCCGATTATCTGCGAGCGGATTATACGCGTTGCAGATTATCCGCGAGTTTAGGAAAAGGACGGGATCAAGAGGAAATGTTTTTCCAACAAGAAAAGAAACAAAAACTTTTTTTTACTTCCATTACCCGACTACCGTAGGTAATGGAAGTATTGTAATCGGTCAAAAAATTCGATATTGAGTTTTCAAATGATTTACACGTTTTAAGGCCTCCTGAGTCCAAAAAAGTAGTTTTTGGCAATTGGTGTATGTATGTGTGGAACCTTCTGGCTATCGTATCTCCGAAACTATAAAGATTGAACTACGAAACTTCCCAGCTGATACAGGTCTGGTCGTCTGGTGTACAGACGGATTTTCCAAATTTTGGTGAAAATTGGAAACCGGAAGTGGGTCATCGGAAACCGGAAATGGGACCGTAAGTCCGTATATCAAAAACGGCTCTAACGATTTTCTTCAAAGTTGCTATATAAACACTCTATCAGATGTCCTTTCGAATGATATAGTTGGTTAGTTCAGGAAAATTGACAGTCGTCCTGTATAAATAGCTCAATTTCAGGTCTCGCAAGTGCGTTCCTTTAAAAACGGCTGCACGAATTTTTTTCAAACTCGCCATATTAACCAGCTTTTATACATACTTTTGCATGTAATTATTGTTTTCCGGTCAATAATTGAGTATGCCAAGTTTTGGTAAAAGTTGGTGTCTCAAAAACGGCTCTAACGGTTTTCTTGAAAATTGTTACATAAATCCATTTTAGGTACCCTTTCTCATGTAGTAAGTGGCTATTGCAGGAAAATTAACGGTCATCCTGATTAGGTAGTTCAGTTTTAGATCTCGGAAATCTGTGTGTGTGTGTTTTAATCTTTTTTTAAAATATAAAAATCTTATTTTTTATTTATTTTTTTTTTAATAATTTTTTTTTTCTTTCTTATTTTTTTAACTCGCTGTGTAAATTCTGTTTTATATGTCTTTACACGTGTATCAAGTTTTTCTTACAGGAAAATTCGAGAAAATGCACATAATATCTCCAAAAAATGTATATAATGCATATAATAGTGGGTAATGGAAGTCGTGTGGTTGTTTCACACCAGATTTTTTTTTTTTCTCTTTTAAGAAAATTAAATATAAATATAAAGAACTATGTTCCTTTAGTTTTATTTTTTGTACAGTACAGTACAGTATCAGACATGCCAATATTTTAATTTATTCTGGAGCATTCTTAGTACGTACCTATTTTTTCATACCATTTTTCTTGAAGAGTACTTTTTTACCCCTTATTTAATAGCAATTACATACTGGAGAAAATCAGAAAATTTTACAACAAATAAAGTAGTGTGAATAAAGGGCGGGTATTTACAATGCTTCGAAATAAATTAAAACGAGGCCATTGTCATGTCTGCGGTACCATTTAAATTAGCAGGGGTCGTACTCTTCTCCTTGCCCTTTTTTCACGACACCTTCAGGAATGAGAAATTTCTGTCTTTTTGGTTACCACTGCTTTTATAGTCCATCATATTTATTATCATATTTATAATATTTATAGTCTATTATATTTAATCACGACATGTTACTGTAAAAAAATTTCTGTTTATATTTTTAAAAGCAGTCCCAGGTTCAGAATGACGCTTGTAAAGATGGTAAAGTAGACGCAACTTTTAAAAACACATTTTTCTGTAAAAATATCTGATCAGAAAAATGAAGAATGAACTGAATTCGTGTGCTTAAATATTGACAATGTATAAATAAATATATATATATATTATAGTTGCCTATTTTATTTTTTGGGAAATTGACAATGATAAATTGTAAACATTTATATTTTGGTCAAAATTTAACCTGATTTAAGACAAAATATTAAATAATAGTAAAAAAAAAAAAAAAAAATGGAATTTCAGATTTTTTTAAGGGGGGGGACAGGGGAGGGGAGGGCGATAGCTTACATTTGATACAATCAATCACTATGCTACAAATGTTCTTGATACGACCAATTTTACATGTATAAATATTCTTTAACCACATTTCTTGCGACCATGGAAGCATCTGCGCAAGTGCGGATTCAACGAGTCCAATGCTAAAATAGGGGTGACTGAGGGAAAACAAGCGATAAGGGAACACCGAATAACTGGATGTTTGCCAAATAACTACCTATCGGCCAATTTTGCATCCCTCTAAACTTTTGGACTCGGCTTCACTGCTAGTCGTAGGAAACGTGGTCGCACTATACTTACTGTTATTTAAAAAATCAACTTTTCATTTATTTACATGACGTCGCTAATCCCTATCGTATCGTTTCGTCAAAATTTAATCCTGATTGGTCCACGTTAGAGAAATATATTAATATAGGGTAAGATAAAGTAGTGTAAGTGTCACACGGAATAATTTTTTGAAATCGGTTAATAAGTAAGATGATTCAGATCAATGAATTTTCTTTATTTAGAAAACATTGAACAATCAACGACGCGTTTCGATGATATGCATTTGCAATTCGCATAACAAAATTCACATTAATAGGAAAACGTAATAACATGAAAATAAGACATCTCTAATACTCAATATCAGTTCATTTGACAGTGGTAACAATCTGTGGGGTCGGGGCTTCCGCAATTCTTTTAAGGGAATCTGTTCAAAAGAGAATGTCTGGTGTTTTTTAATAGTATTTTCCATTTATATATAATTTATCGAATTATATATATATATATATATATATATATATATATATATACAGGGCCCGAAATTTCAACTAAGATTGCACTCGCCGAAAAAAAGTTTTACTCGCCACAAACTAGGGTTGTCTTTTTTTTTTTCTTATTTACGCATTTTGGGTTTTTATTTTCCCCAGCTATTTGAAAAGCTTTTACAAATATGTCTTAAATTATATACAATGTTAAATGTGTGTCGAATATCATCATTTTTCATAATCATTTATAATTAAAAATCAGTATAATGTATTTGAGATTTAAAAAAGATTAAAATATCTAATAACATAAGTGCAAAGAGTCATTAAAGAAAAAAAGAAAAAAAAAATTTCTTTGTCAAACAATATCCTGTGAAAATGTTTTTAGTATGAAAGATTTTTTCTTTATTTACCTATTTGTTTACTTAACTTTTTGTATTAGAATTGTCTTCTTCGTCCACTTTATTTTTGTAATCAGACGGAATGATGTATATAACTTGTTATAGTTGTCATTTGAAATAGCCATTTCGGAATAACTTTTTCGATAAAACTGTTGCTTACAAATCATTACAAGTGCAAACCATTGGCATTTTAGTAAAAATTGAAAAAATATGAACTGTTTTTTTTATCATTATTCAACAAAATAAACATAGGCAGTATCTTTAAAAGGGCTCGGGCCCATTTTCATGTGACAATATCGAAAGGCAAACTTTTGCATATCTCTTCTCTCGCATATTGGGCGACGGGCGCACACAAAGAGGCTCTCTGCTCGTCTATTCTCACTCTGCTTGGAAAAGTATAACAGTTAGAGAAGCAAAACTGCCGAAGAGATCAAAACTTTTATGTATGCACAAAACATTTTTCCTTTCCCAGGCTGGGGCGATCTCGGGCAGCTCACACACAGACTCGGCTCTCCGAGAATCTAAAAAGGAGATGTTAAATATGAGGTTATAAGAGGACAAGAGTTTGCCATATTTAAATCGATAAAAATAATGTTTTTGCCACCGTATTGTGTATGAATTCTATCCAATGAATTCTACTAGACCAAATTTTTAGTCGCCAGAGTAAAAATTCCACTCGCCAATGGCGAGATCGCGAGTGGAAATTTCGCGCCCTGAATATATTTTTTTTAGAAACAAATTAGCGCAATTGTATTAAGGAAGTTCTTGTACTTTAAATTAAAAGTCAGTGTGTCTGTTATTTGATTGAGATGGCTCTTCTTGTTAGGCATAGTTGCAAGTGCTTCAAACAGATGACACAGAAGTTGACATCGTCAAATTGTTGAGACTCCAATTTTTAGCGCGTATGGCCGGCACTTTGAAAGGTGGAGCTGCCCTACTTTCTCCAGGCTTCTTCTGGAGAGACTTACTTAGATGCTGCAAAGAAGTCCATATTCTCGGGCAGTTAATTTTATGGATTTCTTATCCACTAAGTAATCCTAAATGGCTTTAACCAGCGCATTAAAATCCATTTTTTTTGGATCAGTTGACTTTTTCGGGGTTGACATTGCTAAAAAAGCCTAACATACATAAAAACACTAATAAAACATGTTATTTTGATATAAACGACCATATTTGGCAGTTTGTAAGTCAAACACACGTTTTAAATGAACAAAACAAGTGTGCCCACAACCGGGAATGGCAGCCATTTTTATATAATGGCACAAAAAGCAATTTTCGGTCCGCATTTTGACTGAATTCGATATTGCATCACAAAATATAAGGAATATACTGCATAATTATACTTTGCATTTACATTTTTGAATTAATTCACTTCGATTTCTCGCATTCTGAAAATATTTACAAATCACTTTTGTGTTGCTTTTTCTCAGATTTTTTTTTTTTTTTTTTTCGATGCTTGCACTTATTAAGAAAATGCATCTATTCACTTCGGTGTTAGCCAGGCCCTCATTACCAAATAGGCACGAGAAGTACGTGCTTCCCCTCGAAAATTTGGAAGGGCCCCAAATTAAGTAAAATAGAGTGAGTGCCCAAAATGTAGAGCCTGCTGCTTGACAACATTGTCTGATTATAAAATATCACAGTAGACTCGATTACACAACTATTATTTCTAAGTTATTGGGCATCGGTTAATAAAGCATGAGTGCACACACATTTAAAGTGGTATAATTTTACATATCATGGATAATAGAGGCTTTCACCAGTTTGCATTTTAATGATAATACTAGGTGAATATACTTTACTTGTATATTTTCTTGAATTTCAGCTCATTACAATTTGTGTTTAATGACAAATTTGTAAATTTTTCAAGGTGTTTGTTTGTGTCTTTAGAACAAGTAATCAGTAGGGGCCCCCAAATAAAGGGTTTGTGTTTCCCCTTAGTTGAAAGGTTAATCAGGCCCTGGTGTTAGCACAAAAACTGCGTACTGCCACAAATACATGTTTGACAGTATTCAAATTCACCATGTTTGCTTTTTGTTAAACAATATAAAGATATGGTGGGGTGCCCATAACAGGAGGCATTCCCCTACTAATTCTGTAACAGCTCGGTATATTATTCATTATATCGATTTAACCGTTGATTGAAAATAAATAATAAACATTTGAATTTTTGTCAGCTAAATTGAGTATAGATAAAATAATAATAATTTTGTAAGTTTTTTCTTCAGATTCCTAAAATAAAACTAGTATGTTGTGGCCACCACGAGACTTTCTTCTATATTTTCCTATACAAATTCACTCAGTAACAATAAAAAAAAAAAAAAAAAAAAAAAAAAAAAAAATTGGGACTTTGACAAAATTTTGGGTAAAATGTGAAAATTATTCTAAGTTTGTCAAAACACGGAAACCGTGGGACTTCGACAAAATTGGGGGAAAAATGCAAAAATTTGTTTAAGTTTGTCAAAACACGGAAACCGTGGGAGTTTGATAGAATTAAAGGGAGAGAAAAAACAAAAAAAGATTTTTTTTCTAAGTTTTTTTCGTAAAAAGTAAAAAAAATCGATAACTTTGTTTTAAATTATCACAGATTTATAGTTCAACCATTCGTTTTAAAGGTACTGACGAGACCTTTCGAAAGATACCCATCTTGAAAATTTTTGCCCTATATCACCCTGTTAAAAATTTATAAAAAGCGGGATGGCAACGCAACCTCTAAGACGATTTTTACCAAAAGTTGATAGGCACTAATTTATGTCAAGGTGCAACTACATACCAATTTGTATGAAATTCTGTGCAGTAGTTCCAGAGATACAGTTGCCACAAAATTTTGTCACACACACACACACAGACAGACAGACAGGCAGACAGACAGACATTTTCTAAAAATGGTAAAATCGTGTTCTACAGCTCTCAAAACGTGTAAATCCATCAAAAACCCGAAATCGAAAATTTTTAAGAATCCAATACTTTCTTCTGTTGAAGATAGAAGAAAGTAATAATCAAACTATATTTCAAACTGTTAGGCATATTTGTAAAAAAAAAAAAAAAAGAAAAAAAAACTATTAAAACTAGTATGTATGTTGTGGCCACCACAAGACTTACTTCTATATTTTCCTATACAAACTCACTCAGTAACAATATTAAAATAAATAAATAAATAAATAAATAAAAATAAATGTTTTTTTTTTTACTTTCTTCTATATGTAATATAGAGAAAGTATTGGATTCGCGAAAATTTTCGACCTCCGTTTTTTGACGGATCTACACGTTTTGGGATGTCCTGAACACGAATTGATAGTTTTTAGAAAATGTCTGTCTGTCTGTATGTCTGTATCATTTTTTTGTGGACGCTGTATCTCACGAACATATGAATGAAATTTAACCAAACTTGGTATTTAGTTGCACCCTGACATGAACTGGTGCCCATTAGATTTGGGGATCAATAGCTCAACAGGTGGCGCTGTAATCGCATTTTATGCAAATTTTTAACATGGCAGCATAGGACAAAATTCCGTATAAAAGGGCATAATGAGAGTTATTTTAAACTTGTGATTGTAAAATTAATTTGAATTATTGATGATAGTAGTAGTTAACTAGGAAAAAAAAATTGTGCATGGGGGGCATCGGTTCCCCCCCTGGGGGGGAAGTACCCCCCCGGGGGGGTTAAATTTTGAAGATGGGTATCATTCGAAAGATCTCGTCAATACCTTTAAAACGAATGGTTGAACCATAAATCTGTGATAATTTAAAACAAAGTTATCGATTTTTTTTACTTTTAACAAAAAAAAAACTTAGAAAAATAATCGTATTTTTTTTTTTTTTTTTTTTTTTTTTAACGAAATTTTACCAAACTTGGTATTTAGTTGGTCCCCGACATAAACTGTTGCTGATTATATTTGGGGATCAATAGCTCAACAGGTGGCGCTGTGATAGCATTTTATCTAAATTTTTAACATGGCAGCATAGGACAAAAATTCGTATAAATGTGCATAATAAGAGTTATTTTACACTTGTGTTTGTAAAATTAATATGAATTATTGATAATAGTAGTACGAAACTAGGAAAAAAATTTTGTGCATGGGGGGGCATCGCTTCCCCCCCCTGGGGGGGAAGTACCCCCCCGGGGGGGGTAAATTTTGAAGATGGGTATCATTCGAAAGGTCTCGTCAATACCTTTAAAACGAATGGTTGAACTATAAATCTGTGATAATTTAAAACAAAGTTATCGATTTTTTTTACTTTTAACCAAAAAAAAAAAAAAATAGAATTTTTTTCTAAATATTGTTAGTGATTGAATACGTATTAATTTTCACAAAAAAAAAAAAAAAAAAAAAGAAAGAAAAAAAAAATCATTTTTTTTTTTTTTAAATATTGTTACTGATTGAATATGTATAGGAAAATATAGAAGAAAGTCTTGTGGTGGCCACAACATACTAGTTTTTTTTGTTAAAAGTAAAAAAAAATCGATAACTTTGTTTTAAATTATCACATATTTATAGTTCAACCATTCGTTTTAAAGGTATTGACGAGACCTTTCGAAAGATACCCATCTTGAAAATTTACCCCCCGCCGGGGGGTACTTCCCCCCAGAGGGGAAGCGATGCCCCCACATGCACAAATTTGTTTTCCTAATTAACTACTACTATTATCAATAATTCATATTAATTTTATAATCACAGGTTAAGAATAACTCTCATTATATACATTTATACGAAATTTTGTCCTATACTGCCATGTTAAAAATTTAGAAAAAATACGATCACAGCGCCACCTGTTGAGCGATTGATCCCCAAATCTAATCAGCACCAGTTTATGTCAGGGGCCAACTAAATACCAAGTTTGGTTAAATTTCGTTAAAAAAAAAAAATTACATTTTTTTTTCTAAGTTTTTTTTTTTTTTTCGTTAAAAGTAAAAAAAAAATCGTTAACTTTGTTTTAAATTATCACAGATTTATTGTTCAAGCATTCGTTTTAAAGGTATTGACGAGACCTTTCGAAAGATACCCATCTTGAAAATTTACTCCCCTCGAGGGGTCTTTCCCCCAGGCGGGGTGGCGAGGCTCCTACACATACAAAAAAAATTTCCCAGTTGTCTATCTCTATTATAAATCATTCTTGTAAATTTCATAATGATTACTAAAAAATAATTCTCTTTATGCCCATTTATACAAAATTTTGTCCCATATCACCATGTTAAAAATTTAGAAAAAGCGGGATGGCAACGCAACCTGTAAGACAATTTTTACCAAAAGTTGATAGGCACTAATTTATGTCAAGGTGCAATTACATACCAATTTGTATGAAATTCTGTGCAGTAGTTCGTGAGATACAGTTGCCACAAAATTTTGTCACACACTGACAGACAGACATTTTCTAAAAATGGTCAAATCGTGTTCTACAGCTCTCAAAACGTGTAAATCCATCAAAAACCCGAGGTCGAAAATTTTTACGAATCCAATACTTTCTTCTATTGAATATAGAAGAAAGTAAAAAATTTTAATGTAAGTAAAATTAAATTATTCCACTAAAACTTTCTAATTTTATCATGCGGTATGATACAAAAAATTATAAAGAAAAGCTTAAAATGAAACATAAATTATTTTTACATGTATATATAAATGTCTTTTTCGGTAACAGAGTAATTTATTAATTTTATCATTTTTTAAAATCGATATATAAAATACGCCTGCCAAATAATAAAAGACTGCCAAATAAGCGCTACTCCAATGTATGTGGCGTTCGTCAGTTAGTTTGCGTTTTGAATGGAATCATGGGAATGCTTGCGTGTAAGATTTTTTTTTTCTCAAGTATATACAGTAAAGAATGAGGTGCTTCTACTACCACCGTGATGCACATATTGGGTGGTTAATGGCTGCGTCCTAATTTTAATCATAACGGTAAGTTTAATAATATTTATTATTTTTCATCTTCTTGTTAGGGCAGTACTTGTAAATAATATCTGTATTACCTAAAGTCCATTTTCACCTGTGTACATAAGTCAATTCTGAAAGGAGATAATAATAATATTTACATTTAATATTATAATGAAAAATATTGTATAAACATTTTATTTCCCATATTATTATTTTTACCGACAACTTGCAAATTATTACTTATTATATTCTGCGATCTAAGTTGAGCTTCCTAATAAATAACTGTTTACATATAATTAAAATAAAAAAATACTGTTTTAAAACTGTGCATTGGATTAATTTTTATTTTTAGTTCTCTTCTACGGTTATAGAACAATTTGAATAGGTTCTAAATATTCTCTAAAACGTTTGTTTATATATTTTTCGCTTGTTTATAAACTGCATATCATCATGGATGAAATCCGCCATATCAAAATGGCGCCCGATGAATGCTACAAGCTTGCGGGGAATCGATTGCTTGCTTTATGAATATTTCAAAGCAAATGCAGTATTTTATGAGCGAATTTTTTTTTTCTTTCGCTGCACAGTTTGTTATACTTTGATTTTTCTTCCTGTGCGTCATTCATAACACTTAATGATTTGAAAACAATAATAAAGATGTTTGTTTACCTGATTTTACTCTCCTTATCTCAAGTCTTGGGTGCATTTAAAAATGAGATTCCATTTGCATACACTTCCTTTACCATAGAATTTCTAATTTTTAATACAAAAATTAAATCTTCATTTAATGTTTAATAATTTTTGGGGGATATCTAATGTGAATGATTCTGATTCGGTAAAATCTAGTTTCGACATTCTGTAAACATAAATAAATGATATTTTAAATAAAATTGTTTTGAAATTTGTTTTGTAGTTCTGAGTAAATAAACTATGTACAGTTTCGTTTAAAACATAATTAAAATTATTTCTTTTAAAATTGTTATTGATTGCACATACAATTTGTGTTCGTCTGGTTTAAATATTCCAGTTTTTCTTAGAATGCAGCATGCACAAATTATAATTTATTTGTATTTGTAGCGTAGGTGCTTATCCTTTAGACGAACCTGACGCTTTTGTATTTTAAAACTAATAAAAATTAATGTTAAATTAATAGTATACTATTTCAATAAAGAATTAAAAAAAAAGAAACCATTGTGGTAATTTAGTTTAAATCATTAGTAATCATATTAAAAAAATCTTAGTAAATGTAAACAAAATTACAAGTATTGTACTATTTAAAAATATGCGAAGTATATTTTGTTGAAGATGTTTGATTGTTTGTTATAGAAAGTATTGTCTAACTATGCTAAAACTTTTAAAATGATTTTTCTTTTTTTCAATTTTTTTTTTCTTTAAACATGTTTCTTTTCATTATTAGTACATTTCATTTATATTTGTTGGCTCATAATTTCCATAATGCTTTTATGTTGTATCTAATTAAGACTCCTGTCTCATTTTTCAAAGTTACATAACAAAAAATCATATGGTTCACATAGATTATTTGCGCTTCCCAACTGTACATCCTTGTAATATCGTTTAACTTTCAACATATTTTGCCTGTGTGAGATCATACAATGGAGAAGCTGACGGACTGAAATACAGATAGATAAACTAATAGAATTCACAATCACTTTTAAGCAGTGTTAGAAATAAGAATTTTGAAACTAGGCGTCAAAATAAAAATCTAGGTGCCATCTATAATTAAATATGTATGTATATTAAAAATAATAAAGTATCAACTTGAAAATAATATATGCAAGATTATATAAAAAAGATTTATGTAATGAATGTAATTACATTGACAATATTAAACATGTTTAAAATCGCAAATTCATTCTTCGCCCAGAAGATACAACATTCCACCACAATTTAATAGCATTTTCTGGTCAGAAATCTTCCAATGTAGGGCTGTTTAATTTAATCATTAACAAATCGTCAACTACTTTCATAGAGATATGATTTCTTAAATCAGTTTTTATTAGGTTCAATTGACTGAAATAGACTTGTTTACAGCCCAGGAGCAGAATTATATCCGATGTTCTGCAACGAGACATTAAAATTTGCAGATGTTCTGCAGGTATTTTGTCCAAATTTGTCAAAGCACAGTAAAATGCAAAATAAGCATAAAAATAATACTTATTAGTAAAGTATTTATTACACATTTATAATAAAGCATGATTTAAAATTTTATAATCTAAAACTGAGGAATACACCCAGAATTTGCAATTTTTTCAATGGCTTTTGGCATTAATATTGTCACATTAATGTGGATATACTACTTACAAAATGTTTATAAATTTTGTCTATACATTGAAACAATGACTGTTTCCAGCAATTTTCTAGTATGCTAACAGATTTACAGGTCAGTTGAACATATCTAGGTTTTATTAATTTTAGAATGTTAGCTGTATCAACATCATCCAGTTAGGGGATAGATGAAATGTTCTGCAAAAACCTCAATTGTTCTGCGACATGCGTCGCAGTTTTCAGCACTTTCTGCTCCTGGGGTTTACAGTCTGATGGGATTGGAAAATTATTAGGTATGATGATAAAAAAATCTAGGCGTCAAATATGGCACCTATGATTGGAATTCTAGGCGTCAAAATGAAAAAAACTGGTCGCAAAATGCGATTAACGAGAACGACCACTTATTTCTAACTCTGCTTTTAAGCATTGTTGGAAAGTGTAAAAAGGCTTAACGCAAACGGGAAAACAATTCCAGCAATTTGTAGACCTAAATGTATCTTATTATTTTAGTGTATCCCTGTATATGGGCCGTTCATTATAAAAGTGAATTATCTCTTTGTAAATGGATTTTGAAATGTCGAGCTTTTTGTAAATTTATGCATATAGAAAAAAGGCAAGTTTCAGTAAATGTTACTGATTTTTTGTGTTTAATGCAACTCAGAATTATAAGAATAATTTATAAATTATATTAAATATAATTTTAAGTAACTTAGAAGTTTTATTTTTATAATGAATATGTAGAAGTTATAGTTTTCTGAAAATAAGTAATGTCATTTATGGGATTTTAATGCAGTTATTGGAGTTTCTTCTCTTTTATAATGAAAGATGGTACTAAATGTGATACAATTAAGCAAAAATATACATATTTAAAAAATATGGAGTTACACCACTTTTATAATGAACTGTCCATATCTTAACTCTAAACATACCAAATTCTATAGAAAACATGTGAACAATAAATGCCAATTACATTATGATTTGGTAGTGTGAAATTACTTAAACAGGGTGTCTACTAGGTCATGAAAATCAACAATGGGTCATGAAAGTCATGAGAAGGTCATGAAATTCAGCAGTAGGTCATGAAAGTCAAGAACAGGTCATGAAATTCGACCGTTGGTTTAAGTCACGTATTGGTTCAGGTAATCCAATTTCACCAGTCGGGAAGAGCAATTTTTTTCTCTTTCAGTTCGGGTTGAGTTGATTGAATTTTTTTTTCCTACAAGTCGGGTCAACTTGAGATTATCTTTCAAAATATTTTTTTTTTTTTTTTAACAGGTAAAAGCATAATTCAGCAACGCATCCTTTGGTGCATTGTTGCTTTGCTTGTAGCACTCATGCCCACTTTGTTCGCTTGATGAATGGTAGTGTTTTTTCAACCCGAAACAATTGTTGCGAATTTATTGTATTTTATGGTATTTACTCAAAGTTTTGTACTTATAACTAAACTTGAAGCACGTTTTGTATGTACACGAAGTACACAACACACCTAAATGTTAAAAATTATTATTTATCCATTTTCCAGATTTTAAAACTTTTAACTTGGTGCATTAGTAATTACATTTTAAGTTATTTTTAAATTATTTACCAGTTGTATAGCAATAAAAAAAATACTTTATAACTTAAATTGCAAGATTTTTAGATGAAATATTAATTTTAATTTTAGGTTCTGAGTCGTGTGTGGGTCATTAAAATTCTCTATTGTGAGTTCAGATCGATTTTCAGGTTACTATTATTTAGTAGCTTAATTATATAAGCATGATTATAAACTTAGTATAGTCATTTAAACAGGGTTGCAAAAAACCCGGGTTTTTTTTAAAAAACCCAGCCCGGGCGGGTTTTATTGGGTTTTTTGGGGTTTTATTGGGTTTTTTTAGATTTATTGGTTTTTTTTGCTTGTTGAAAAAGGAAAAGACAAAGGGGGGGGGAATTTCTATGTTTAAAAAAGAATTAAGAATGCTGATTTTTATTTGTGTCTTAATTAATTTAATATGCAATTAATTTGAATTTAAATAATGTAAATAAATCATCATAAAAGACAAAGTAACAAATAACATTAGAAAATTACTTTAAAGGATTAGTTTATACTTTTTTATTATGCCACCACCACCCTCCAAAAAAAAAAAAAAAAAAGTATGAAAATCTGGTCAAAATCTCTTATTACTACTCACTTTTTAAAATTTGTCAGTATGCTATCCGCGTTTGTAATGATCGATAGATGGCGCTCTCTGAACACTGCAGTTGTTAGTAAATATAACAGCCACGTGTAATTATTATTCTTTCTCCGCCATTTCATCATGGAAAGTCGATTGCATAATATGAGGATATGCAGTGGTGTGATAATTTCACCTTAGCCCACCAGAGGGCGAGCATTTCATTACAATCGCGGATTGTGCAGACAAACTATGTAGAGTGTGGCAATACAGTTTAATAAACCTTTACATAATGCCTCCATGTACTGAAGCATGCAGCCTCCATGGAACTTCCTCCATGGACCAGCTAGCTTATGGAAGGGAAGTGAAGTGAAGTGTCATTGTTTACTTCTAGAGAAACATTTAGAATGTGTGTGAGCACATGGTTCTCTGTATATAACCACATCTACATATAGTACCTAGTGGATTTTTATTTTATTTTGTTACTAAGATTTATTAGATTATTTTAAGTGTGATTATATATTAGTTAATATATAGTAAGTTAATTTGATAAAATAAAATGTCTACTGGATCTGGTAGAAAAAGTGCTCCAGAATGGTTGGAAGTGACTAAATTAGACACTGAGAACAAAGGAAAATGTATCTGCAATCACTGTAAAATGGAAATAAGTGCTAAAATTGAGAGAATCAGAGCACACTTAAGCAAATGTTTGAAAAGATGCAATTCAAAAAACAATGTGCTTTTGAACAATGTAAGTGATTTGGCCTCTGATGAGTCTACAAGTAGAATATTTCCATCTGAAACTGAAAGAAATAATGAAATAAGTATAGGCTGCAAAAATAAGCGGCAACGAATGATGAATGATTATAGTGTTAGCACAAGTGACATTCTGAAACACAGTTTGGATTTAAAAGTCGCCAAGTTTTTTTATGCAAACAATATTGCTTTCAATGGAGCTTCAACTAATGAGTTTAAAGATATGATAACAGCTTTACGACCAGGTTACTCTGGCCCTACTCGCACTGATTTAGGAGGAAAATTATTAGATGAAGTACATCAAAATATTGAAGAAGAAATTCAGAAAGAAATGCAAAATACAAGCACTGTTACATTATTACTGGATGGTTGGTCAAATGTAAATAGGGATGCAGTACTTGCAAACTGTATCCATACAGGTGAAACTTCATTTCTTTTAAATGCCATTGACTGTGAAAGTAATAAAAAAACAGCTGAATTAGCTGAAAAGGCTATTGAACACTGCAAGAAAAATATGGGTGTAGAAGTTTTTGCAATTTGTACTGACAATGAAAATAAAATGGTGAAACTCAGGCAAATTATCGATGAGAAGTACAAGGGAATTGTATCTTATGGATGCTCTGCTCATTATATTAATCTCTTAGCTGACGAAATTACAAATAAAGATATCCTAAAGCATGTAGCAGAAGTACAAAAATATTTTCGTAATACTCATCAACCACATGGTTTGTTGAAGGAGAAGGGTGGTCTAGTACCACAGTTACCCAATGCAACACGTTGGAATTCACAAATCGCTTGTATTGATACATATGTGAAAAATTATCATACATATGTAGAAATATCTACTGAAGATTTAGTGGAAATTCCTCAAAATATCGTTCGAATTTTGGACAATGTGGCAATCTATAAAGAAGCACTGCATATGCAGAAGCAATTAGCAGAACTGAGAGATGCTTTAAATATTATTCAATCAGAAAAGACGAATATATCTACAGCTGTTGAGCTATGGCTCGATATATTTCAAAGTGAAAATCTTTCTGCTTACAGAAAGCAAATTGATAAGAGGATGGGACAAGCTCTTCTACCCATTCATTATTTAGCATATGCAATGGATCCTAAATATGCAGGAAAAAGATTAAACCAAGATATGCTGCAAAAAGCTGAAGATTGGCTAGAACGAGAACACCCTAAATGGTTAATTCCCCTCATGAGTTACAAATTAAAAGACCCTAAGATATTTCCCCAAAGCATGTTTAATGACGATGTAATTAAAAAATTCAGTGGAGCACAGTGGTGGAAATTAGTTGAAATGCGTGCTAGTAGTGATGAAGATATGAAGGATTTTTGCCAGTTTATAATAGGACTAAATAAGTGTCCGGCAAGCTCTGCTTCACTGGAACGAGTGTTTTCCACATGTGGACTTGTATGGTCAAAACTTAGAAATAGATTAGGACTAGAGAAAACTGTAAAATTGGTTAAAATTCATCGACATTTAAGACTAACAAATGGAAGTACCAGTACCAGTGAACCTGAATGTGAAAGTGACTAGTTTAAATGGATGTTTTGATTTTGATACATTAAAGTTACATCATAGATAAATGTAAAAAAAAAAAAAATTAATAAAATGTAACGATATTTAGTAATAATTTGTGCTCAATTTTCGTAGTTATTTGGATGAAGATGTAACATTTTAAAATGTATTTTGTAACATTATCTTTTTTTCCCGTAATATTACTCGAGGCCATTGCCAATTGTAAACAAAACAATCATTGGCATGGGCAGAAAAGAAATTGCCTCAGTGTTTTATATATATATTTCATGGGTAGACTATAAGTTTCAATAGGTAGGGTAACTTTTTTTAAATACAAGGGATAAAATCTAATATAAAAAATGCTGAATATGAAATAAAACTGTCACTAATTTTAAAAAACCCAACAAAACCCGCTTTTGTGCGGGTTTTATTGGGTTTTTTAGAGTGGGTTTTACCCAAAAAAAACCCGGGCGGGTTTTTTTGGGCAGATGGGTTTTTTGCAACCCTGCATTTAAATCTTTAAAAAACAAAGTTGTCTTTTATGAAAATCTTCAGGCATTCTAACTTTTGTTGCCTCCCCTCCCCTTCAAAAAAAAAAAAATAATAATAATAAAAATAATAATAATATTAATATTAATGTATAACTGAATGAACTTCTTTTTTCTAATTCAGAAAGAATGTATTCTATTTTGAAGTATAGGAAAGACCACGGATTAGGAGATTCTATAGGATATATTACTAACGTTACGGGAAGGTAGTAATTTTCATCTTTCATATAGAGGGCGACCAATCTCGAGAATCCACCAATCAGCGCGTTTTTACATTTCTGGCTGTTCGTTCGTTGGATGACTGAAGCCTAAGGGGCGGGCTTTCCCTTTCTTCCGATAAGTTTCAAAGGTACTACACCAGGCGGCGATCGGATCGCTTACTCTGGTCAGCTGAATTAATGCGGAAAGGAAAGCTTCTATTTTCGCGCTCGCTGCCCTATCTAGTGTTCTATCCTGGTTCCTAATCCGTGGGAAAGACATCGAAATGCAAAGTTTGAGATGTATGGTTATATACTTAGTTTAATAATTGTAATATATTCCTCTCCTTAATGCACAGAAAATAAATGATAATTTTCAAATCCCTCAAAAAACTAATAGTTACAATATTATAACACTGCACAAATAGTGTGCGTATTTTTGTAGTTATATGTGTCTGTTTTAGATTGATTTTCATTACTATTTACTTAGATAGGGTTAATAATAATAATAAAAAAAAAAAATCAGTTTTTTTTTTTTTAAACAGCTAATAATTTTGTTAAACAATAATTAAAAAAAAAAAAAAGTAAGGTGGTATATTCTTTCTTAAAAAAAAAAAAAAAAAGAAAAGAAAAGAAAATGAATATGTTAATTTAAAAAGAAAGGTTGGATATGTCGCTAAAAAAGGTCATGAAATTTTTTTTGAGGTCATGAATTTTTTTTCTGTCAAGTCAGTAGACACCCTGTTAAATATAATTTATAAAAGTGCTTCTCATAAAACACGACTTGCATACTTTTGGATATCCCTGTACACAAATCAGTTGTGCATAGTTACATCATTTTAAATAGGGACCATGTCACAATGAACTTGAATAACATAGGTATTATTAATACATTCTGGAAATATGTATGGATGCTTCAGACAGACAGACTTATAGATAGACAGACGAGCAGTCAGACAGAAAAACATACAGTCAGACAAATTCAAGTCCTAACTACTCCTTAAACATAGTTAGAAAGTATTGATAATAAAAATGCAATTGAAGCAATTTTCAATTATAACCCTTAATGTAAATGAATATTTTTGTGTGACCCAGTAAATCTTAATGCTAATCATTACTATGTTCTACAGAAAACATTTCCTTGTGTATATGAATGATAAATTTAATTTTAGTATGATTTGTACAAAATACAAAAAAAGTACTAAAATGTGATTTATAGAAATATAGAATGCAATGCTTTGGAATTTTAGGTCGATTTCTTATAGGAGATCTACCTATTGCAATGGTTCTCATGACACAACTTCTGGAAAATTTCTTCATATCTTCACCAATCATGACCCCTAGAACCCCAAACCACCCTCCGATTAAAAGTTTATATATATGTATAACGCCTTTTCCCATGTTAAGTTGTGAACACGATAACTGGAGTAATTTTTATTTAAATTTAACCAGCTCGGGATATGGTTGTCAGGACATTAAAAATCTCATTTGAGTTCGTAGATGGGGCATCCAGCTCAAAGGGGGTGGAAATTTTCATTTGCCCATAATTTCTTTAATATTGAAAATAGGAAAATATTTCAAATCAGGCAAATTACCGCCTTACCCTAAAGAACAACTTTTGTATTTAAACTTTTTCGATAACTTCAATTGCTTAAAAGTTACAAGTTAAAAAGTGATTTTTAGTCAGTTGTGATGAAACCGACTTTTTCTATAGCTTTAATTACTTAAATTTATAATCTGATGCTTATGTCACGTGCAAACGATAGCAAAAAAAGTCACCGAAAATATAAAAACCATGGTAACAGCTTTAATTAATCGATTAAAATAATACGCTAGTCTTGGTAAAAATGTCTGTGGTGAATAGTTTAGAACATCAGTTTACGCAAGAATTTAAAATTTATGGTTGAAATTGAGAATAATACGTTACAGCTTCCTTTGATTTTTTATCTTGTGGAAACAAGATATTGGTCTGTGAAGAGATATGAGGTTTTTGTGTGAGAAAAAAATATGACGACGTCAAAACTGGCAATTTTTCATTGCCAAGCTGGCCAAATTTTGTCATCAAATAACAAATTTCGTTGTCAACTATCAAATTTTGCCGCCAAATCTCAAATTTCATTGCTAAGTCGCAAGTTTTGTCACCAAATTGTGTATCTTTATGGCTTCTATTTGTTGAATGATTATGAACTTGGATTTTAAAAAATTGAATCATTTACTGACCAATAAATCTGGCCTAAAATTTTAAGTAGAATGAATTGTGAAAGTTGATAATTAAATTTCTTAAAAACAGAATAGCGACTTAAATAATGCAATGTGTGGGAACAAAGCCATTGACTAAGTATGTGTTAATGCATATGTAATATTTCTTTACTTTTGTAACAGTAACATAAAGGAGTCTACCTTTGCCTTTAGGCTTGCCGAAATGGGATTTATTTTTATTTTTGTGTCCCTATATGTAAACCAATGGTGGTATTTACCCCATTTTCATTAGGGAACATCCCATTGTGAATTTGAGTATCATATGAGTTTCAGGAAATTTCGTGAATATTTACAAGAGTTACAACACGAACAGAAAGACAAATTAAAATCATAATTACTCTTAAACATCATTAGAAAATGTTATAAACTATTAATTAAAGAAAAAAAAATGCAATTCCGGCAAATTTCAATTAAAAATTAAGCAAATTGTCGGCAAAAGAAGGAATAAGATTTTAGGTATTTTTCAGAATTCAAATTTCATAAGGGAAATTTCATTTTCACATGCTGCACATTTAATTTGAAGATCCAATTATTTCAACCCCATTGCAAAAGTTCTTTTTTTATGAAAAACTCCTTATAGGCTCATATTTTTATTTATTTACCAAGATTTGTGAGTTCATAAGGAGTTTTTCACAAAAAGAACTTTTGCAGCGTGATTGAAATAATTGGATCTTCAAATTAAATACACGGCATGTGTAAAACTCCTTATGAAATTTCAACTCTGGAAAATACCTAAAATCTAGGTCGTTCTTTTGCTGACAATTTGCTTAACTTTTACTCTATTCAAATGAACTTTTGAAAAGTTGCTCAGTATATCTAGTTAAGTTTTGTAAAATTTTATAGAAATTCGTTTTAGTTATAAGCACAAAACTTGTAAAAAAAAAAAAATGAGTAAAAAAAAAAAATTATATTTGCTTAAATAATTGTGCAATTTTTCACACCAAAACATACAAATATTGTACATAGTATGTGCAACAATGTATTAAAGTTACAAGTCATTTGTAGGTTTTTGTGATACAGGGTGATCCAAAGTATTTTCACTCTTCTTCAGTTTGTGATAAGTCCCCTAACTACACTCTGAACTAAATCGATAATGGAAAATATGAGCTTTTAATTGTTCTTTACATGTATGAAGCTCCAGGTCATTTCGTCTAGTCATAAGTATAAAACTTTGAATAAACACCATAAAATGCTAGAAGTTACAACAATTGGTTTGGGTCGAAAGAGACACGACCCTTCGTCAGTCAAACAAAGTAGGCACAAGTGGTGCAATCAAAGTGGCAAAGCACTTTTTTTCCACGTTGCTGCTATTGCAGCACTCATGCCTACTTTTTTCGCCTTCGAAGGGTTGTGTCTTTTTTCGACCTGAAATAATTGTTGCGACTTCTTGCATATTATGGTGTTTATTCAATGTTTTATACTTAATACTTTTAAATGCCAGTTCTGTGGTGCTTTTTATAACATTTCATTTAATATATATATATATATATATATATATATATCTATGTATAATCGAAAAAAGGTTAAAAAAAAAAAAAAATCTAATAATTTGGTCACCCACAGTATTTTTATGTATTCTCCATATTTACTTATGGAAATTATGATTTCTTGAATCTGCTTTGAAACTAACAGCTATAATCTTATGTTACAATGTGTATTTCCTTGAACACTTGTTACATACAATAAATGTCTGTGTAATATATTACCCAGGAGCAGAAAGTGCTTAAAACTGCGACGCACATCACAGAACAATTGAGGCTTTTGCAGAACATTTCATCTATCCCCTAACTGGATGATGTTGATACAGCTAACATTCTAAAATTAATAAAACCTAGATATGTTCAACCAGAGCCTCCTTAAGTAGATGCCTAGCGAGTCGCTCGAAAACTTGGCAACAGTACGAGAAGAACGTAGCCAGTAGATGGCGCTTGATACCGTGTCGTAAAGTTCTGTTTATTTCCCGCGATTCAATTGACTTTCAATTGAGTTCTTCATGGTTTATGTTTTATTAATTTAATAAATGTGAGAGGTTTTTTCTTTATAATATGGTGTATTACGTCATTCCATTTTGTAAATCGGACAGTCGCCGTGAAAATATATGTTTTCAAATGGCCTGCAAATATTTCAAGACAAGGTATGTAAACTGCATAAGTAATTAATGCAAAATTACCAACCCTCCGGATTTTTGAATATCAATAATATTTTTCACAAAAAACATTATTTTTATTTATTATCGTAAATTCTATGATTAAGACGAAGATAAATTTAAAAGAGATTATGATATAAAAATTCGAAGGGTTGACACCTCTGTTAGTAAGTTAGATTTAACAAATAAAATAGTTATGCTTATTTCAAAATGAAATGAAATTTTTATTTATTGATGTAGGAATACAGAAAAATAACTTGTTCTTAGTTACTTTGAAGTAACTCCAAATTGGAGTATTTTATAGTTCTATTCATAAATTACATTAGTAACTTATGAATAAAACTATAAAATACTCCAATATAAGGAACAAGATTGATTTATATTTTTTAATACCACTGTTTTTTAAAAACTTGTGTAAATGCGTATAAAAATTTGATTATTTCAGTTAAATCGAAACAAAAGTGTTGGGAATCTTGAAAAGAAAAAATAGAAAATTTTTATTTCTACTTTTGTTCTTTTTAAAAATATTAAATTTTAAGATTCATAACATTACTTTTATTAACCTTTTACCACACAAATGGAATATAGAATTAAAAATTCATGTAAAAATTAAATATCATGATTACTGATTTGAAAAATTATCAGATATGACAGAAAGATGACTTGATTTTTTGAAATAGAAATTCTCCACATCCATACACTCACATATACACACACACACATATACTGGCTAATTGCCAAAAACTACTTTTTTTGGACTCATGAGACCTTAAAAATATAAATCAGGGGAAAACTCGATATCGAATTTTTGGACCGAACACAATACTTTCATTACGTACGGTAGTAGGGTAATGGAAGTAAAAATATTTCAAGGATGTTATTAATTTGTCCTTAAATTTGCCAATCTTTATCAAATTTTTCAAATTGAAACCTAATACGAGTTTTCAAATACAATTGTGAATTTCCTGCATTTGTTTGTTTTTGAGTTATTCTGATAATAAATATGCATATAAATCAATCACTAAAAACAAAAAAAAAAAAGTTTTTTTGTATTCAGGGAACCCCAAAACGTGACTTTATTCAAAAACCTGAGTTGAAAATAGAACTTCAAAAAAAAAAATACTTTGTTTACATTATAGGTTCAAAAAATTAATTTTCTCCTTCTTCAACAGTATTCGTCGCAGGGTTGGGTTTTTGACGTCAAAAAGTGGTTTTTGACATGACAAAGGTTTAAACATGGTTTAAACCGTCAAAAACCTGTCATAAACCTCTATACCGTCAAAAACCTGTATTGTCAAAATTCAACATCTATAAATGAGCTAAAATCTGGTTAGAAATAGGATTTAGTAATATTTGCCATATACAAGTGAATATCTAAATATTATGCTGTTTATAAATTAAGAAATCTGAAAACAATTTGTAGATAATTTATAAAAAATTAGGTAAATATACTAGTTTATAATCTAAGAAATATATACAAAGTATGCATACAGTTATATTTTGTATGTTTATATTTATTTATATTAATATTTATGAAATTCTAAAATTCCGAAGTTACTTATGAATTTTCACATAAGACATGAAAACACAGGAATACTGTTTTTTTTTTTTTTCTTTCTTTAAGTAAAACATAATATATGTGGGCAGTAAATTAATATGAATTTGAAAATAATTATATTTATAATCTACATTTATTATACTTATCATTTATTAATGAATTTTATCTGTTTATTATTATTGATTGTATAAATATTTGTACCTGTTTATAGCTTGGACTATTGGTGTTTGGTGTTTTGGGAGTAAAGCTGATTGACTACTCTAGTATCTTAGGCCTAAGGGGTATTGCCCTCCGTGTGGGTCTGTCTACAGGGTCCTAGTCCGTATTTATACAAGTTTCGGAGAAAAACATGAAAAACTCTGAATGGCTAGGCCAACGAGTGCGCCCCCCCTCACGTTTACCAGCTTTGAGCGTAGTACCACTTGGCTGCTGGTGGGCCCTACAGCTTAGTCTAATAATTTTTTTAAAAATCTGTACGGGTAAATATTACATTTATTACAATTTATACATGTCCAGAAAGCATTCATATTTCTCATGTTTCACGGTAATTATATGAATTTCAGACACAATTCAAGCTTTTTTAACATTCAGAATTATTACTTTTTCTTAAAAACTTGCAATATCAGCAGTCATTAAGAAAAAAAAAAAAAAAAGTTATATTTTTCTATAAAATATTTAAATACAAAATATTAGGCTATGCATTTTTATTTTACTGGTTAAATACATAATACTAAAAGCACAATACTAAAAAAATTGAACTATACAATGTTGTATGCAAATAAAATGATTTGTCAATTAAAATGATCTATCAATGATATATGAATCATAAATTTTTCATAAAGTTTTGTTTTTATATTAATCAAAATGTTATAATAATGTTTCTCCAAAAACATTAACATGTATTATGTTTACCTTTTAAAACATACTGATAAATAATATCTTATTGAAAACAACTATATTTTTAAAGTATCGCATAACTAAGTTTAACATGTGCTATATCAAGCATAGTTATAAATAAATTTTATAATAATATATAAAAGTATCACAGCATATTTTGAATGAACATAGAAATAATTCATAGTAAAATTTTAAAAGCCTAAAGTTTTGTTTTTTATATTAATCAAAATGTTGTAACAATGTGTTTTTCAAAGAACATCATTCTATTTACTTTTCAAAAAATTCTTATGAACTATATTTTATTAAGCTAATTTTTCATACGACAATTAAATTATAAATATAGGTTTTTGACAGTTTTTGACATTTTTGACAAGGTGGTTTTTGACATGACGGTTTTAACCATGGTTTAAACCGTCAAAAACTGTCACGTGTCAAAAACCTGCCAACCCTGATTCGTCGACATAAAAAAAGTGTAGCAAAGCACGTCCGTCAATTACATTCTACAGAAAAGGACGTTTAGCTTAATTTTGGATAGCCCTGTATATTTTCAATAAACTATGTGCACATCAGATTGTGCATTTAAATTTAGTCTTATATGAAAAACACCTAACACAAAGTGAAATACACTTTCAGCATTTTCCAAGTATATCCGAGATAGACAAACCGACGCGCACAGACCAACCGCTAAAAACATTATTTTTCGTTTCAGGAGACCTCAAAACATGTAAACATAACACAACTTTATTTCGAAACTGTCTACCAGTTTCGAAAGCATACACTCTCAGAACTGGTAAAGCTAATAAAATCTTGGGAAAAAAAAAAAAGAAAAAAAAAAAACTTCGTGCGAGAGAAAACTTATACTCAAGAAATCCTTAATTTTAAAAATTTAAATCTTAATGGTTATTTATTTACTTTTGTGACGGACTAGACAACAGATTGTTTTCTTCTCCAATTTTTATTACTGAATGTTAACTTATCTCGTTAATGTGCTGGTCTATTTTTTTTTTCTTATAAATAACATAAAATTCTCGATTTAAGAAAAATAATTCACACCTAATAAGGTAAAAATGTAACGTAAAGGACATGACCAAAAAAAAAGACATGATTTTAATAATTTATCATTATAAATTATTCATTCTAAACTGAAACTCATTTAAAGTTCAGAGATTTTAATTTATATAAACGAAACTTTCATCTGATATCTAAATAAAAAAAAAATTTGAAATTTTTATTGAATAAATATATAAAAAATAATTTAATCGCGTGATAGACATGCCATGTTTTTGCTTATTTAATTTTAAATTTCGTTTTTTAATCAATAATATATTTTTAAAAAAGGTGTTATTTATTAGATACGCTGTAATTCAATTAGTTGAAAAGCTAAAATAGGTCTTGTCCACTTCCGAAGAAAATTTAACCCTATACTTTTTTAAATATAAATATTTGAATATTTTTTTGAAAATATTTACGATAAAGCACTTTCACATAATTTTTTCAAATTAAAAGAAAAAAAAAATACAAGTTTGGACTTTAAATTGAAATTAATAGCTAGATTTTTATATGAAAAATATAACTTATCTATGAAAGAGAAGAAAATTGTTGCTCTGCGTAGGTGCTGTCACCTAGCGTTAGTTTTGTTTTTTAAATGTTGCCTAATTTAACATTGGGATTCGCTACGCGTGGAAGGCATCTACTTAAGGAGGCTCTGGTTCAACTGACCTGTAAATCTGTTAAAATACTAGAAAATTGCTGGGAACAGTCATTGTTTCAATGTATAAACAAAATTTATAAACATTTTGTAAGTAGTATCCACATTAATGTGACAATATTAATGCCAAAAGCCATTGAAAAGATTGCAAATTCTGGGTGTATTCCTCAGTTTTAGATTATAAAAATTTTAAATCATGTTTTATTATAAATGTGTAATAAATATTTTACTAATAAGCATTACTTTTATGCTTATTTTGCATTTTACTTTGCTTTGACAAATTTGGACAAATTACTTGCAGAACATCTGCAAATTTTAATGTGTCGTTGCAGAACATCGAATATAATTCTGCTCCTGGGATATATTAGATTTTTAAGGTACTATATTGAGGGAAGTTTAGAATATATGTTCAGCGAAAATTTTAAAGGTTTGAATATTTTCTGCAACCTTGCTGTGTACTACATTAAAAAAAATCCTTTTGTTTTGACTGTATTTTGAAAGGAAATATATTTTAAAATTTATTGTCATTTAAAATTAAAATAATACTCAGGGAAAATATTAAGTGGGATTTTTCCACTCTAACAACAACAAAAATAAATAATAAATAAAGAAGTAGAATTTTTCAAAAAATTTGTGTGAGAAATTATGTAGTTTATATCACAGCCCCCCCCCCCCCCCCCCCCCCGAATTAAATCTATGCAAATCAATTTAAAAAAATCAAGTAAATATTAAGAATGGAAGTCTGTCTAATAACTTTTTATTATTAATATTGTTATTATTATTATTATTTTTTTTTTTTTTGGGGGGGGGGAGGGGTTAAAGGACCAACAGCTTATTCAAAATTAAAGTAGTATTTAGAATGAATCTAAATTTCCATTGTAAATACAGAAGAAATTGCCCCAGTTCTTATCATTTAATCTGCATCAGGGTTTATTTTTAATTTGATTTTTAGTACTGAAAGAATGCTAGACAGAAGTACAGTAACTGGAATAACCAAAATTATATCACATGTAATTACAGTCTTTAGCTTTTAATTTTTATAGCTGTTTGTTTATAAAATGTACACACCTTCGTATGTTCTTTTATAAAAAATTTTAATAAAAAAGTGTTTTAAAGTAATTCTCTCTCCCCCCCTTTTTTTTTTTTTAACTTTAGAGAAAGTTAAAAATAGGATCATAGCAGGCTTCGAAGTAATTAATATATTAGCAAATGCAACCTAAAATATGGGTGAAGTACTCAATAAACAATCTGAAAATTTGGGGAAAAGCCTCCTTGTAATGTATATTTGAGTGAAATTCTTGTGTCTGCTTTCCACTAGCTGAGAGGCTCTGTTCTGAAAGCTGGTAGATGGGAGATGCTGGATTCAAAATCAAATGCTCATTAGCTTAGCCAGTCGGAGTTTTACATGGTTTTCCCTGAAAGTTATGCAAACATTTTTAAAAAGACTCACTGAGGACATTCCACCCTGACCTAAGACCCTCTCATACTTAATCAACCTTAAACTACAAACCACCACATCATTTATAAGGTTTGTATGATCAAAAAAAAAAAAAAAAATTCCTTGTTCCTTATTCAAAAACTTTAAAATCAAATTCAAAATACAAAAAGACATCCTTACAGCCTTTTGATTTACAGAGTGCAATTTTATGAAATATTATACCTGAGTATATGGGTTATCATTTATTCAAATAATTTTAGCATGCAATAATAATACATAAAATATACAAAATTTGTACATTCATAACTAATAAATAAAAAAATCAGAGATTATAAAAAAATGGGGGGGGGGGGGGGGAGAAGAGAAAAAGATATTTTTAATTCAGTGTTTGAAATTAGCCAGTCGTTCGTCGTCAAATGTTACTAAATTATTGCATTTGCCATCTACAAAATTATTTCTAGATGTCAAATTTGATGCCTAGCTTTTTTTATCGCTTATTGCTTTAATTTAATACGTAAAGAAGAAAGTATTGTATTTGTGAAATTTTTTTACCTTTGGTTTTTAATGTGTTTACATTAGTTTTGAGATGTCCTGAACACGATTTCACCTGACTTGCTAGGAAGTTAAATTCTGTTTTACATGATTAAGTGCATTTTTTTTTTTTTTCTAAAAATAGTAATAATAATAAAAAAAAGTGCTTTATATAGGTTTTATACCTGTTTCAATTTTTATAATCTTAGAGATTTATAAAGTAGCATATACTGATATACTGTTAGTTATGTTAAAAATAAATATAAGAAATTGCAACTAGAAATTTCAAATTGATGCCTAAAATATTTATATAGTAAATGTCATTTGATTTCACATCCCAATTTCTATCACTGTTTTTATTAATATTTATAGCCTTTTTAAAACATATTTATAATATTTTAAAATAAGGACATTTTTGCACGGGGAGGAGAAAAAGAAAAGTCAATTTTTATTATAAAAACTTTTTTTTTTAAATAAATCTTCAAAAGTTGCCCTTTTCTTACCACAAACACTCTACCCTATTTGTACTTCCATTATCTGATTACCGCTGGTAGGTAATGGAAGTACTGTATTTGGTCAAAATTTTCGATATTGAAGTTTCACCTGATTTACGTTTTCAGATTTCCTGAGTTCAAAAAAGGGGTTTTTGGTAATTGGTCAGCATGTATGTGTGTGTAATCTTCTGACTATTATATCTCCAAAACTAATAAAGATAGAACAACAAAACTTCAGAATTAAGACAGATTTGGAATTTGGTGTCCAGTTGATTTTTCCTACTTTTGATGAGTATTGGAAAAACAAAAATGAAACATTAAAAACTGGAAATGGGACTGTAGGGATCCGTATCTCAAAAATGGCTTTAACAATTTTTTTTTTCAAAGTTGTTATCACACTTTTAGAGGTCCTTTCGTATGTATTATAGTTGATAAGGTAGTAAAGAGGGAGGGATAAAACAGCTACATATGTAAAAGATATTGAAAAACTCTACCTCTTTATAGGTTCCAGAATCTAATAAAGCTTGTTTAAAATGAACATAGGTATTTATACTGTGGATGGAGAAAGATTGGAAATTGCAATGGTATTTCTGGCCAAAATCGGGAGATTTGAAATTTCTACTTATTACTGTTCTAAAAATAATCTGCAGGCAAAAAAAAAAAAAAAAAATATGCGACGTATGTCTCGCATTTTCTGCTATGGGGATTGCAAGATTTGTACTGGACAAACAATCAAACAAGAAAGCAAGTTAATAAAAACATGGTAAAATAGGCTTACTATTTTTTTAGGTACCAAGTTAATCTTTTTAAAAACTTTTAAAGATTTATTTTGTGAAATGTGTGTTGGAAACTTTTTCCTATAGTAATAATAATGCATAATTATCTTGATTTTTAATTTTTTTTTTTTGTAAACTGAACAGTTTTAATCTGTTATTTATCTTGATTACAGTAGCATTGAAATATCAATAACATTACATGAGAAGGAAAGATTTTTTCCATGTAAATGTTCCCTTTCTGCTGATAAAGCCTTTGCTCGTAATCAGGAGTATTGTTTGTTGAGATATCTTATCTCAGATTTTGTGCAATACTTTTTGAATTTTGGCGAATGATAATGGACAAAAACTATTGAATTATAAAAATTTGGAATGCAATAAAAAATCTATTCAATTATATTTATTGACTTATTTGTAATATGTGTTGTTCACATGTTTGTAAGTCAAAAATTAATTTTAACCCTTAAATGCATGAATTTTTATTTTTAATAAATAGCATTTGAAATCAACTGTAAATGGGTGTAGTTGTTGGGGGTGGGGGAAACATATTGATGTATTTCTACATTATAAAAAAAAAAAAGTTGCACTTTTCTTGCATTAATTTATCCCTATATGCAAAAATGTAAATATCCGTTATTCTTACCATGTTTCTATCCTAAAACAATTTTTCCTGTATGTTTTTATTACTTTTTATATAAATAATCGTAATTTGTAACACTTGTGCCAAAATGAAAATGTACTCATATAATGCACAAACAATGAAAAATTGTCACATAAAGAAATAAATTGACAAAGATTCTAGTGGCGTTCGGAAATGATAAAATAGTTATGTAAAAAAAAAAAAAAAAAAAAAAAAAAAAAAAAAAAACTATGCAAAGGTTGGTACATAAAGATATACAAGTTTTTAAACGTACAATACAGATCTACATCGTTATGTAATTATGACAATTTTTTAATTAAAAAAAAATTATTTGTTATGTTGAATTAAAATAAAATAAGAGCTGCCCAGTATTTTAAATCAAACAAATCTTTTGTTAACCCCCCCCCCCCCCCCCTCAAAAAAAAAAAAAAAAAAAAGCAATTACACTCCTGCAAAATGAAATGAATTTTTTCATAGTTTAGTGATTTTAATGAGCATTTGTTTTAAGTGTAACTAATTTTTACTTCCATTACCTTACTACCGTAGGTAATGAAAGTATTGTATTCGGTCCAAAAATTTTATATCGAGTTTTCACTTGATTTACATGTTTTTTAAAGCGTCCTGAGTCCAAAAAAGTAGTTTTTGGCAATTGGTCAGTGTGTGTACATGTGCGGAATCTTCTAGCTATCATATCTCTAAAACTAATAAAGATAGAACTACGAAACTTCAGAATTAATACAAGTCTGGTGTACAAATGAATTTTCCAAATTTTGATGAACATTTAAAAACCGGAAGTGGGACCGTAAGTCCATATCTCAAAAACGGCTCTAACGATTTTCTTCAAATTTACTATATAAACACTCTATTAGATATCCTTCCGAATCATGATATTGTTGGTTAGTTCAGGAAAATTGATAGGCACCCTGCCCTGAATAGCTTGGTTTTAGGTCTCGCAAGTGTGTTCCTTCAAAAACAGCTGTACGGATTTTTTTCAAATTTGTTATATTAAGTTCCTTTTAAATATCATTTTGTTTGGTATCTCAAAAATGGCTCTAACAATTTTCTTAAAAATTGTTACATAAGTCAATTTTAGATATCCTTTTTCATGTATTACGTGGTTATTTATTATAGGAAAATTAACAGTCACCCTGCTTAGATAGGTTAATTTTAGATATCGAAAATTGGTTTTTGAATAATAACTCTATCATTTTTTTAACGTACTATGTAAACTTTGATTTAAATGTCTTTACATGTGTAGCCAGACCTGCCAACTGCTACAAATTTGGGCCGTAAACTACGATACTACGAAAATCGGCTCAAAATTACGAATTTTTATCTAGCACCAAAACTGCAACATTTCTGACTACGTTTTGCTTTGCGATTTTCAATCTTTTTCCATCCACTCTATAAATGTCAATTTTCATTTTAAACTTGCTTTATTAGATTCTAGAATGTATAAAGAGATAGAATTGTTAAATATTTCTCATTCGTGTATTTGTTTGTGTCGCCCCATACCACCCCCTAACGATCAGCAAACAAACGCCTTGCGACGCCTTGGGGTCCCTAATCTTTTCCATCCGCAACATAAATGTCAATGTTCTTTTTAAATTTACTTTATTAGATGCTAGAACCTATAAAGAAAAAGAATTGTTCAATATTTCTCACTTTTTTTTTTCTACCCCCCCTCCGGTAACAGTCTGTGATCAAACGCCTGCAGAAGCCTTTGAATGTGTTTAATATTTATATTTTAACATTTTAAAAATAATTATCCCAATGCCAAGATTATAATTTTTTCCAATAATTATAATTTATATTTTTTAAAATTATACACATAATTAAACCCACAACAAAAAAATTTATTGATTTGCTAGCATTTTTGCTGAATTTTAATAACTGGTTGAATATAGTGTAAAAAGAGTAATTCTGAATTTTTACTAAAATTATTTTACACTTGGTTTCATAAATTGTGTTTGTTTCTTAAACAGTACAGTCTTTCATTGTTTCTGAACACTAATGCAAATTATTTCAATAAAAATAATAACTTTAAAAATATTTAATCTGGGGGGGGGGGCTAAAAAAATTTAACATAATGTAGCCGGATGTCTGGCATCCGGCAGTGCGTATTAGCTATGGAAAATTTTTCATCAGGGCTGAAAATAGTACCCCATGGATTATACGCAAGAAAATACGGTAATATACATACATTTATTTGTTTGTTTAGGATTCGTGTGTTGCATGATAAAAATGAACCAACCAACCATCCAATTTATTTTTTAAATTGGTGTGCTACTAATTGTCATTTTCAAATGTTGGCAGGTATGAGAACTGCATGAAGAAAATCTTCTGGTTTTGTTAAATTATTTTTAAGATTTGAGATTAATTAATTCCTGTTTAGTCTACAAATTTTTATTTAGAAAAAACTATTTACTATTTGAACAAAAAAATTTAAAGGAAAAGTATATTTTAATCAAGGAAAAAATTAGTATAAAGATTATTTGTAATGAAGAATTTCATGAAGGAAATCTTTCATTACAAAAAGTAAGTCAGGGAATTTGACTGAAATCTCTAAAAATCAAGCAGTTTTGACTAGTGCTGACTCCAGGCTAAATTGGCAGGGTGCTCTACCCTGCGGCCCTTTCAAACACATTTTGGCACTCTGTGATCCTTTTTCAACTTATTTTAGCACCCTGTGGCCCCTTTAAAAACATTTTGGCTCCAAATAGCCTTTTCTAACATTTTAAATGTTTAGAGGCCTTTAGATACTTTTATTTCTTACTTTTCAACCTTCTAGCAATAGTTTTACAGCATTCCTGGAAGAACAAATGCATATAGCCTATATATATACACGTAAAATTAGTAATTTACTTTTGTCATGTGCAAAAATCACAACATAGAAGACCGTAAATTATGCAGATAATGCCCTTTTTGAAAATAAGTTGCCCTTTTTATTGAATTCCCCCCGGCGGCCCTTTTATTCTAGTGTCAGCACTAGTTTTGACTTAAATCTTAAAGGGGAGAAAAATTGAGTACATTCAAGAAATTCCAGACAAAAACTATTTATTTATACAATTATGCACCAAAATGGAGGTAAATGACCTGGAAGAGTCTGGGAAAATTAAAGGGTTCAAAATATAGCCTCTGTAGTTTTATGAAATTGTTTTTTTTATCTAAAATCAATTATTTCCTTAATGTTAATTTCTGTCTACAAATTTCTGTTTAGAAACAATTACTCTATTTAATAGTTTCTTTTTTTTCTTTTTTTTTTATAATATATATATCAGTTTTGTTTTCTCTAAAGGGGTAATTATGATACAAATACACATATTCTATTTAGAAACAGTTACTCTATTTAATAGTTTTTTATTTTAATATTTTTTATCAGTTTTGTTTCCTCTAAATGTTATTTTTGCATTTTGCTACATAAATCTCTATATATTATATGTAAAATAAGGAAGGAAAAAAAAAAGTGGTATTGTACGTGTATGGTGTTCTTTTTGTTAATTTAAAAATAGCATAAAAGTATATATACCAAATATATAATTATACAAAATATTTAGATAAGATTATTTCATGATTAAAATTACATTAAAAATATCTCCGAGTTCTCTAAAAGTACGCACTCAATTCATTTTAATGTATGTGTTTTCTTGCGTCTGAAAATTACCTATCTTTTTCTATTTATTTATTTAACAGCTAAAGATGTTTCAAATTAAATACATTTTTTTAAAATATTCCAAAATATTTTACCAAACAGGATACGAGGTTTCAATTAAATAAGGTCAGATACGCGTTCGTTATGAAAAGTAAATGTAAATATCTAAAACAAAACAAATTGAACAAAATTCACTTTTACCGTTTTATTCATTACAATTACGCTATTAGTCGGTCTTTCGCCCTCCTAGCGGTTGATATTTGCAAACGAACCTATTTCCAAATTTGCTGCTTGCATATTATCACGGCAAGCCATATTCGCCAACTTTTTAGAAAATGTCCGTCTGTGTGTGTACGACGAAATTTTGTGGCGACTGTATCTCAGGTACTACTGCACAGAATTTCATACAAATTGGTATGTAATTACACATTGGCATAAATTAGTGCCTATCAACTTTTGGTAAAAATTGTCTTGCAGGGTGCGTTGTCATCCCGCTTTTTCTAAATTTTTAACGTGGTATAGGACAAAATTTTGTATAAATTTGCATAAAGATAATTATTTTATAATAATCATTATGAAATTTAAAAGAATTGTTTGTAATAGAGATAGTCAACTGGGGAAAAAAAATTGTGTATGTAGGAGCCTCGCCTCCCCCCTCGAGGGGAGTAAATTTTCGTGATGGGTATCTTTCAAAAGAGCTCACCAATACCTTTTCAAACGAATTGTTGAACCATCGATCTGCGATAATTTAAAATAAAGTATCGATTTTTTTTTTTTTTTTCATTTTTAACAATTTTCTTTTTTTTAATGCAATATTGAGAATAAATTCGACTTTTTTTGGATATTTAGTTTTATTCTCTAATATGGAAATCGTCTGCATTATAATGGAAGATAATTTTTTTAAATAATAATTTTAATAAATTATTTTTACTGAGTGAATTTGTATAGGAAAATATAAGAAAGTCATGTGGTGGCCTCAACAAACTAGTTTTTATTGTTCGTTTTGTTTGAACGATATCATTTGATTTGGAAAAGTGAGAATGAAAGTGTTTGTTTTAAATTTGATTAAAAAATGAACACTTTGGTTTCATTTACTTGTTTTTTAGTTATCTGGATCATGGTTGGATTTTGTGTGTAAATCATCCCCTTCCCCTCCATTTTCTGTTTTTTTTTTTTTCATTCTGACATTTTCTGTCGTGCAATATGTATAAATTTACTATCTTTTTATCTGAGTTTTCATTGTAAAATATTTGTAAATACATTGTATGTACAGAGGGGGGAAAAATGTGCATTTAAAATTTTTATTTATTTTTTAGTTCCCCATCATACTATAGGTATGGGGAACTTAGGTAATCGTGAAAATTTTCGACCTCGGCTTTTTTACACGTTTTCATGTGCGAAGAATCCGAAAATGACAAAATTTGTATGGTGTCCGTCTGTAGGGTGTCTGTTAGTTTGTATACACGATATCTCAAGAACAAATTGTTGCAGAAAGGTCAAATCAGTTTTAAAATATTACTTTCGACGCTGGCAAGAACCCTATTTATTTTGTAACATTCGAATTAAAAAACTTCGTAAGTTATTTGAAATTTACGATTTTCTTAACATGGGAGAATAGGGCAAAATTTCACTTAAAACTTGCTTTAAATGAAAAGATTTTGCTGTAAAAATGTCAGATCAGTTTTAAAATATCAGTTTTGATGCCGGAATGAACATCAGTTACGATAAACATGCTACTTTAAAAATTACGCAAGTTATTGGATATTTACGAATTTCTTAACATGGCAGAATAGGACAAAATTTCACATAAACGTCAATTTTGAGGGATATTTTCATCGTAAAGATGTCAGACTACTTTAGAAATATTATTTAGGATACTGGCATGAATATTATTGACTATGAATTTTCCAATATAAAAATTTCGTAAGTTATTAAAATTTTACGAATTTCTTATCATAACAAAATAGGGCAAAATTTTACACAAACGTCAATCTTGAGGTAAATTTTCATCATATAGATGTCAGACCACTTTTGAAATATTATTTAGGATACTGACATGAATACCATAGAGTGAATTTTCCAATTTAAAAAATTCGTAAGTTATTTGGAATTTACGATTTACTTAAAATGGCAGAATAAGGCAAAATCGAGCATAAACGTCCATTTTGAGGATCATAAATATATCAGACAATTTCAAAATAACATTTATGATACTTGTATGAACATGATTGACTACAAATATTCTAATAGGAAAATTTCGTAAGTTATTCAAAATTTAAGATTTTATCAACACAGCAAAATGGGGTGATATTTCATATAAATATGCATTTTTGGGATTGTTGCATTGGAAATAGTAGCATGAAAATAAACTACGAAATTGATGCCAATAAAATAAATTAATAGATTAGAATAAGATAAATATATCGAACTGAATGGTGGGTAGCCTATTAGGCGAGGATTTTGTTCTGTCACTGTGTCAAGCGTTTGGTCAAATTCATTTCTCTTAACATGAATATATGTCCTGTACAAGAAATTTATGAGAACATACATATGATGGGGAACTGAGCAGAGTCCATCTATGCCAACTAGTTTTTTTTTAGTTCATGGCGAACTATAATTATATGCTACATTTATTTATTGAACAATTAATTTTTTGGATATTAAAATGTTACGTAGAAAAAAAATATTATTATCATAGCAGTGAATTTAATGTTCTAATAACTTGTACGCAAAATTAAATAGGCTTCGTTTAAAGTTTTTTAATAATTCTTTAAATAAAAACATAAGATTTTTTTTTTTCATCACTCTAAATCGGTTATTACGCAGATATTTGACAAGCGAATGCGGGAAGTGACTATTTTCTCTTTTGGTATCTCTGGGAAAGGCGAGCAGTTGCAGATTACATTCCTATTCTTCCCTCCCCCTGTCTGCTAGAAAGAAGGTCGGTTGAGTCGTTTTCTCAATCGTTTTCCAAGAGTCACGTGATAGTTTACGTCAATGCGCACTGCCTCCAGGAGTGCTCGTGCCTCATCAACTGGAACTGCTCGCTACCGAAAAACATTGCTCTGCTCTGCTCTGTGTGTGTTCTGTTGTAGCTAGGTTGCCGGATTGGCGATTGTATGTTCGACGCGTGCTATTAAAATTGGAGAATGATTTTTTACTGCGCATCGAAACCCCGAGTTTTGAAGCCAAGTAATATTGACAATAGAAAAATCGATCGATACGTATTCCAGAAATGAATGTTCGTGCATTTTAACGTTTTAGATTTGTAAATGTTTTTCAGACCAGCAAACGTGATGGATTAGCATTTATGCCATTGGAGGAAAGATAATGAATGAAATTAACTTAAAACGAGGAAAGAAAAACTCTTAATCAATTAAAATTTACTAATAAATAGTTATGTGTTTTTATTTTTTATTTTGAAATTAAACATTAAACTTCTATAATTAATTATTGTTGTTGATAAAGTAATTAGTATTTCAACAATATTTTGACATTCTAAAAACAATCATTTTATTAGATAGCTTACATTTTTAATTGCACAATATATCAATCTCCTCCTAGCGGATTGTTGGTATTCTGATCTTCTATTAATGAGTGCCGGGTTCGAGTCTCATTTCAAACGTGGATTTTCGTTGTAGTTTGAAGTCCACCAAGTAGAGAATCAGCCACACCACCACCTTAAACCTCGTTATTGGAAAGGGGGGGGGGAGCATAGTACAGCACCCCTCCCACTTAAAACGACCAGTTTATTTCATCTAAATTTGAAGATAATTGAAATAGATGTTGATTTGAATATAAAATAGGTCGGGTTGAATTTATAAAAGGAATTATATGAGTAAAATTCATATTTGTCATTTAAATTTATGTGCAGTTTTCAGAGGTTTTTTAGTTTAAAATTAATATTCAAAGATGTGATTTAAAGGTTTCTTTAAAAGATTGCCCCCCCCTTTTTTTTTTTTTAATAATTATAACATACAAGGTACTAAACCCAATGCAAAGCCACTTTTAGGAAATTTTTCATACTACATTAGACAGAGCATACTGCAATCCCAGAATACAAAAATATTAAATATATAATGAGATACAGATATTTTCACTAAATAAATAATTTTTATCTACGCATGCGCAAGTGTTAAAAAAAAAAAAAAAAAAAAAAAAAAAAAATCTGCATAATTTGATAACATAATGTATTGAGCTATTTATTTAAAAACCCGAATTAAATATCATGTAAATTAAAAAAGTTGTTGGCGATCGATAGAATGATTAAATTTCCATGTTTTCAGTATTATTTCAAATGATTACTTCCCTATACTTGGCTCTATTAAACACTATTAACTTTATATTAAACGTTACACTAAATGACAGCTAAAATAAAATATTTTACACAATTTTTTCACAAAAATACTTTTTTGTTTATTATTTATTTTCACAAGATTGATCCAGTCCCTAGAAATAAAAATCTGGATCGACCCCTGAAGTTGTGACTCACCAAGGTCTTTGATAAAATCTATCATAAAGGGTTTCATACAAATTAATTCAGCTTCATATCCTGACCTGGTTTTATACACTCGTTACCTTTTTTCCCCCTGGCTGCATAAGCAATGCATTTTTCATTTGTTGCAAAATTCTGTCTATGATATTTTATTTATTTATTTTTTTAAGTGTCCTTTGACTAGTCTTTTTTAATTCATATTTTAATAACATTCTACGCGAACTTAGAATATACATTGCACCGTACGCAGATTATGTTGCTGTACTAAGAGAAATAAACATTGTCTAAGTAAGCATTATACATTTGATAAAACACCAACCTCAACAATAGTTTCTGGTCGAAATAATAAGGTACGTCATTTCATCAGACAAAGAGAAGCATACTACGAATGCAGGGATCCCATCCAATTTTCACGTGATGAAGAAATGTCAGGCTTAAAATTTTCGTCTGGAAACAAGTCAGTTGTTGCTTTTGTTAACCTATAGCATTTCCAGAGATTAATGTAGGCCTGTTTATTTATTTTTAATTAGGGCGTGGTACCTATTTTATTTTCTTTCCAGCCAAAATAGACCAAATAAAAACTTTTTTTTTTTTTTTTTTTATTATTTGGTATCAAGTTAAACATTTCAAAGCTGATTATGAAGGAGAGGAAAAAAGCTTTTTTTTTTTTTTTTTTTTATTAAAATTAAATTATGTTAATATTTCTATGTATATACAGTCGAACCTTATTAACATAAATTACTTTTAACATGAACTGTTTCCACAATCCCGTCAAAAAGAAAGATTAGTTTCTGAGTTACTGATAACATGAAAATTTTTTTTATCCCCCTTGAGATTTGCGTTCACAAGGTTCGACTGTATATATATATAGAGAGAGAGAGAGAGAGAGATTAAAATAATGTGTACTATATGAAGTCTTTGGAAAAGTGAATATTGTGACGTCATTTATTGAAAAAGCATCTGGTATTAAAATTTTATTATCCATGAATTAAAAGCAGTTCAAGATGTAGAGAAGACAGTGTAGTATAAGAAAAAAAAAAAAAAAAATCAAAATAAATAAATAAATACCCCTCTTGTTTAAAATTAAATTCTGTTAAGTAAAGAATTTTAATTTAGGAATTGCTCGAAGTAAGAAAATTTGAAATCGTTCAGTTATAAATGGTAATATTATTTTTGTTTGTTTGAGAACCCATTTTGTAAAAAACAAACTTATTTCTGTGTGCATGTTGGGAGGGGGGAGGGTAAATCTGATCAGTAACAACCATACAACTTCCATTACCTACGCATTACATGCACTATGCACTTTTTGGAGATAATGTGGTCTGGTCAGAAGACATGAACAGGGTGGTCACTAGTCAAGGAATCATGGAAAAGTCAGGAAATTTTGACAATTTTTGTAGAAATAGGCCATATTTGAAAAGCTCACATTTGTAAATTGCTAATTTTGGGAAATTTTTGAGGAAATAAGCAGCGTAAGTTAGGAAAAAGTCAGGGAAAATGGTGCAAAAGTGTCATGGAAAAGTCAGGGAATTTGGAAAAGTTCTAATGTTAGCCATCCTGCATGAAATTGACCTAAATATTTTCCTGTAAAAGAAAAATAATACAGGTGTAAAGATATATAAAACAAAAGTTTAGGAGTTTAAAAAAAAAAATCGATAAAGCCGTTTTTTGAAACACCAATTTTGAGGTCTACAACTGACCTATCTAATCAGGATGATTGTTAATTTTCCTGTAATAACCAAATAATTACGTGTAAAATATCTATTACATATCATATGTTGTAATATTGTCTCAATTAGATTACAAACATCAAAACTGAAAGTTGATACATGTGTTGTAAGTCACCGTAGCACGAACCCTATTGATTGTGGTGAATCTAACACTTACAGTTTTTTTTTTACAGGGACCCACACACAAAAAAAAAAAAAAAAAAAAAAAATTATTTATCCTTATGACGTATGGGCTCAAATTATTTAAAGCGCAAAAGTGTCTAAACGCCTTATGCAAGTAAACTGAAAATTTATAGTCACCGACAAACTGTATAGATTTTTGTGAAATCTAACACAACACCTATTTTTTTTTTTTTTTTAACAATGACACAGAAAAAATTTCTTTATCATTATAGTTTATGGGCTCGAATTATTTAAAGTGCGATAGTGTCTAAACGCCTTATGCAAATAAACTGGAAATTTATAAACATATTATAGGTCACCGTCACATGAAATGTATGAATTTTAGAGAATCTAGCACTTACAGTTTTTTTTTACAGCGACACAAAGAAAAATTCTTTATCATTATGACCTATGGGCCCAAATCTTTTAAAGTGTGATAGCGTCTAAACGCCATATTCGATTAAGCTGAAAATTTATACACATGTTCACTATCGCACAAACTATATAACTTTTGGGCAATCTAGCATATATAGTTTTTTACAAGGACACAACAAAAAATTCTCTATTATTATGAGCTCAAATTATTCAAAGTGCAATAGCGTAAAATTAAGCAATGGAGAAAAATACTCAGACACACTGTTGTCATTTTCACTTTTGTTTATTTAACGACATGCCTTACTTTATTTTTATGACGTATCACTTTATTGTTATGATGTATGGGCTCAAATTATTTAAATCGCAAAAATGTCTGAATGCCTTACACAAATAAACTGAAAATTTATACACATATTATAGGTCACTGTCACACGAACTGTATTGATTTTTGTGAAATCTAATACATTTAGTTTTTTTTTTTTTTTACAATGACACAGAAAAATTTTCTTTATCGTTATGGCCTATGAGCCCAAATCATTGAAAGTGCGATAGCGTCTAAATGCCTTATTCGATTGAGCTGAAAATTTTTACACATGTTTACCATCGCACAAACTGTATAGCTTTTGGTGAATCTAGCACTTATAGTTTTTTACACAACGAAAAATTCTCTATCATTATGATCTATGAGCTCAAATTATTCAAAGTGCAACATTAGTGATTTGTCTTTGAACTTAACATAAAAATAGTTTGTCTACATATCTTCCTAGATATGTCTACATATTTTCCTAGTATCTATTAATACATCTAAACAAGCAATAATTATGTTTTAAATTTATTAGTTTTTGTGTTGTCTGAAAAATTGTATTTGAAGGAGTAAACATGGTTTGAATGTTTGCTGCTGAATTATGTTGCATATCATATTTATTTTGTATTTGACTTGCAGGCTTTGACTGCTTCGCATCTCGCATGTCACTATATTTAAATAAAAACATTTCTCTAAAATGTTAATTAAAAAAAAAAAAAATTGACATCATTCAAAACGGTTAAGATTTCTGTTAATTTCAAATAAATTTCGAAGTTTTCAAAGTAGAATTTTCATAGTTAATGATGCTTATGCAAAAATCCTAAATGATATTTTGAAAGTGATCCAACATTTTTATGGTAGGTAAAAATGTCCTTCGAAATGGACATTTATATGATATTTTGCCCTATCCTCCATGTTAAGAAATTCGTAAATTTCGAAAAACTTACAAAATTTTCAAAGTAGAATGTTTATTATAGTTAATAATATTCATGCCATCAACATAACTAATATTTAAAAAGAGGTCTGACATTTTTATGATAAAAATATTTGTTTCAATGCACGTTTAAATGAAATTGTGCATCATTTTCCCCCGTTAAAGAATCCTCTCCATGGAGGATCAAAATTGTGATGGCATGGTCCGGAGACCATCTCTAGGGGTGAATCCCAGACCGTTGCCAATTGCCCATAGCGTAGCACTAGAATGACATAAAAACCAATCAACCCACATTAAGGAAATCGTAAATTTAATAACTCAAATTTAATACTACGAATAACATACAAAGTTTTTAAATTAGATTGATTGGTTAGCTGGTTAAGTGGGTTTTACATCGCAGTATTACTACCTCTATAGGCAATGGGCGACGGTCTAGGACTCAGCCCTGAGGAGGGTGGAGACATGCCATTACAATCTTGATCCTCCATGGAGAGGATTATTAGAATATTGCAAATCAATAGTAGTGTTCTCACCAGTGTCGTAAGTGATATTTTAAACTGGCCCCTCTTTGTGACATTTGTTCTTGAGATATTGTGTATGGTTATTACCTAACAGGTGGCGCATTTATGCAGCGATTTCTGCAAGTTAAGGGAAGACTATATCACAGGAACTACTACACAGAATTGAATATAAATTTATATGTAGATGCACCTTGACATAAATTAGTTCCTATCAACTTTTGGTGTCAACTGCTCAACAGGTGGTGCTGCTACACAGCGATTTCTGCAGTTTAATGAAAGGCTATATCTTAAGTTCTATTGCGTATAATCGAACAAAATTTCATATGTGAGAAGGCAATTATTATGCATTATACTGATTCAAGTTGGATGCTTATAGGCCAATAGATGGCACTGTTATACTGGAAATTTCCTCGATAACGGGAAGGCTATATCTCAACTTGTATGGCATATAACTGTACGTAACTTGATATGTAAGATAATCATTATTAAAACGCATTTTTTAAGATGTTATTTATAGAAAATAAAACTGTTTTTCTTAGGATATTTAGTGTTAGTTTCTTCTAAGATTAAAATCATTTGCATTCATCATGTTAGATAATTTTAATAAATTATTTGCACTTAGTGAATTTGTATAGAAAAATATAGAAGAAAGTCTTGTGGTGGCCACATGGCCACAACATACTAGTTATTATTTTGTTTTTCAAACACATAAAATCTGAAATTATTTTAAAACATGTATAATTAATATTAGTCTCAAACCTGATTCCCCCATCTTGTAGTAGATGACCAATTTGCTAAGTGTAGTCCATGATCCACATTAATTGTTGTTGTGTAATGATAGTTAAATTTATATGCACGATTCAGTATGAGTTCTTTAGCAACTTATCTAGTTAACCCTTTAATGCGCAGCATCCTCTTCACGAGGACCCAGTTACTCATACCCTACTGCAAAAATTCATCTTGGAATTCCTCAAAAGCATTTCTTTCTTCGTGCCCACCAGCGGCCGAGATGTTTTGTGCACAAAGCTAGTAGACGTGAGGTGCCGGATTCGATCCTATGTCGTGCTCGTCGGCCTAGCCGTTCGGAGTTTTCCGTGGTTTTCTCAGAAACGTGCGTAAATACGGGCTAGGATCCCTTAGAAAGACCCCCCCCCCATGGAGGACTCTCTCTCTCTCAGGCCTAGGACCCTAGTGCAGTCAAATGAGCGTAATTACTCGTTCGTCAGAGTAAATATATAGAATTTATTTGAGAAATAGTAAAAACCACTGATACACCCTCTCTTGTGTAATTTTGTATTAATATAGTATTTTAAATGAATAGTGGTTCTTTTCTTATTATTGTACGAGAATTTTTTTTAAAAATCGCTTTAATTACAATTACCGTCGGGTCGGCTACATCGTATCACTTCTGGTTGTGTGTTTCATACCTCCGCAATATTTCGTATCCCCACGGCTTTATTTATATTAGCTTCTTTGGCGTTTATATCGCTCTAATACGCGGCGCGTCTGCGATTTTTCCTGCAACCCTCATAGCAGCGTCGTTTCGTTTCGTTTGGAAGTTCTGCGTGCGTTGCGTTTATCGAACGATGAAAGAGCAAGAGCTGAGGTACGTCCTGTGACTTACTTTCCCATTCTGTGATCAAAATACATCGATGAATTTTGGAAGTACTATCAGTTAAGCACAAATAAAAAACCATGATTTCTATCGTTTTATTGGAACTCAATGACTCCATTGGTGATCTTATAATCGGAGATGTTCGATTTTATTTTCTCCAAAATCGACCCTGCTGTCCTCTAAACAAGAAGAGGTGAGTTCATTTTATAGCGTAGGGAAGACAGAGTGGAAGCGTTCTGCGCTGTTTCATTTATTTATTTATTATTACTATTATTATTATTAAAGGGTTATTTATGTATTAAAAAAAAAAGTGTGTATTTTGCTATCACTGTCTGGGCTGTTTTATCATGTTTTAATTTCTTTTTAATGTGTAATAAAGTAATAATTTTATTTGACTCGCGGATAAAATTTCGAACCTCCATTATTGTGATCGATTTTATGAGAGACTTAATCGAATCGCTTCATTCGTTGATCGTAATTTTCAGTTGTTAAATAATTAAACAAAATACTGTGCAGATAAATTAGCAGTCAACTATTAATGTTTAAACTATTAACATTTTTTACAATATTTAAAAAATATTAGATACTTAAATAAGACTAAATTAAATGCTTAGAAAAGAATAGACTTAAAGACATCAAATAATGAAACACTTTTGTTACCTAGAAATTTTTCTTTAAAAATATTAATTGTAGAGTTTTTTTTTTTTTTCCCTCTCGAACATGCATATGTAAGGGAAGTATTGTAATCAGGACAATAAATTTTTGAATGTGAAAACAGAATAATAATAATTATATGAGTAATTGTGGAAATAAGTTTTCTCATAGAATAACTTGGGCTTAGGCTTTCTTGAGATTAGGTATTGTATGCTATTAAGAATGAACTACCGTAAAGAAGGTTGGTTGGGTTTAACATCGCACTAGTACTGCGCAGATAGGCAATTGGCGACGGTCTGGGACACACCCCTAGAGGTGCTTCGGTGACCCCCCAGAGGTATAATTTTTTATGGGAACATGGAGGACATTGCGGCCACAACAGATTTTACGTGCACTAGCCACCATTAGTGTACACAACGGTCTTTGGCCGGCTCGAGTACCGAATCCGCTATCTTCCAATTACGAGGCTGGCGCTCTACCGACTTTGCTACCACAGCCCCCGTAAAGAAGGAAGTTGAACCACAAAACTTATTCAATATTTAAGATTTTCTTATTATAGAAAAATGGGGCGAAATTTCACCTAAAGGGGGGGTGAGGGGGGGCTACCGCTCCCCTCACACAGAACTAATTATCATATAAAACTCTTCTGAAGCCTAATTTGAATTGTTTGACACAGGTTTACATAACAGTACTCGTTATCTTACCTATTAATCTGCAACCTGTATTTATAGTATTAAATTTCAGGGTAAGAGAAATCATGTCACGAGTGATACACCAGATTATTATATTCTGAAAATACGCAACCATTAAATTAGTACTCATTTTTCAAAAATTTTATTTTGAAGATTTTATTTGAATTTTTAATTTAAACGTGCAAATTTTCACTAAATGCAATTTTCTTATTTTTAGCTGTAAAATGAAATGTTAAAGCCAGTTTAGATAAAGTGGAGCGTAATGTTGATTTTTTTTTTTTTTTTGTACCAACTATGTGAAAAATCCAGAGCCGGGAATCAAACCCGGGCCCCTCCGCTTAATGTGCAGTTGCTTTACCTTGATTAATTAATAAATTTAATTTCTAAAATGAAACGTTAAAGTTAAAAAAATTCTATTTTTGAAAAATGGGTACTAATTTAGCGGTTTTGAATTTTCTGAATGTGAAAACAGAATTTAAAAATACTAAATAGGTCATGAGTAATTCCAGTGGTGCATTTAGGGGGGGGGGGGGGGCTAGAGGGCTGACATTCACAATTGAATATTGCAATTGCAAATTTTTTATTGGTCTAGAATAACACTTTGAAAAATCTTAGCCCCCCCCCTCCCCCCCCCAAAAAAGTCAAGTTCTGGATCCGCCACTGAGTAATTCTATAAAGAAATTTCCCCATATACTTGAGATTTAGTGACTCGAGACAAGGAAATCATGAAACGGAGTAAGCAGCCTTAAATTTAAATTTTCAGTTCGAAGTATTTTGTAACATAACCTTAATAAAAGTAACCTTAAGTGATTTTATATTAATTGAAATGAGTTTAACTGAAATGTTTTGATATTTTATCCATAAATCATTTGCTTATTTGTGTTTTATCATTTTAGATTTTCAACTAAAAGTGCAATTTCTGGCAGCTTTCCGCTTATAAATTTTTAGACAAGTGCTCTGCATACTTGATCTGATGCCTCTATTTATTTATTTAAGTCACTCATAAACTGGTAAGTTGATATATATTTGTGTTTTTAAAACATTATAAATAGTATGTTACTTTTAAAAAAAAGTACTGCTATATTTAATCAGCAAATTCCCTCTTCTTTAAAATGTATTTTTAATAGTTTTTTTTTTTTTTTTTTGTGCCTCTAGTTTCATTTTTACTTCTATTACCCGACTACTGTAGGTAATAGAAGTATTGTATTTGGTCCAAAAATTCGATATCGAGTTTTCACCTGATTTACACGTTTTAAGGTCTCCGAGTCCATAAAAGTAGTTTTTGGCAATTGATCAGTGTGTGTGTACATATGTGTGTGGAGAATCTTCTGGCTATCATATCTCCAAAACTAATCAAGATGGAACTAAGAAACTTCAGAATTGAGACTGGTTTAGTGTACAGATAAATATTCCAAATTTTGGTGAAAATTAGAAAAAACGGAAGTGGAACCGGAAGACCGTATCTTGAAAACAGCTCTAACGATTTTCTTCAAAGTTGCTATATAAACACTCTATTAGTAGAGGTCAAGATTTGCGGTCGCCACTCGCCACGTGGTGACCTAATTTGAAAAAGTGGCAACCCAAAAAAATTGCTGTAATCGCCAATCAGACATTTGGTTTTTTTTTCTCGATTTCGCAGAAATCTGTGATTTCCCCCCCCCCCCCTAATTCGTGGAATTTTGCGAATGAACTTTTTCTGCTTAAAAAAGAAAGAAAAAAAAAAATATTGCGGCTATCGTCCGTTTTAAAAAAAGGAAACCCCATTAACGATCGGCGATTAAATTCGCTATGAAAGTCACCCAATTCATGATCTTTCTCCATCCACAACATAAATGTCAATATTCATTTTAAACTTGCTTAATGAGATTCTAGAACCTATAAACAAATAGAATAGTTAAATATTTCTTGCTCATGTAATTAATTTTTACTCCTTCCCTCCCCTCACATCTCCAGATAGTGATCAGTGATTAATTCTTGTTGTTGTTGTTGTTGTTGTTGTTACTTATGCCACTCGGAGATTCCGAGCCCCGGTAGTGGAACTAACCGGGTTTAAGGCAGGAGGGGTGCGTCATTCCGTTTAACAGAGGAGCGCCCATTATAGGGAGGAAGTACGTCTTAGCTCCAGAAGCTGGCGATAGATGGCAGCACCAGCAGGAACTCGAATTTTGATCCGGGACAAGGCTGAGTTTAAACCCATGTTCCGGTACCCCCAGAGGTATAATTTTTGATGAGAACTTGGAGGACTTTGCGACCACGACGGATTTAACGTGCACCAGTCGCCATTAGCGTACACGACGGTCTTCGGCCGGCTCGAGGACCGAACCCGCAATCTTTCGATCACGAACTCGCTGCTCTTACCGATCAGGCTACCGCGGCCTTCTAGAAACAATAAAGAGATAGAAGTGCTCAATATTTCTCACATATGTAATTATTTTTAAACTTCATTACTGAACTTGATAAATCTACTTATTTTTTCTCAATTAAATTAAATATTTATATTTAATATCTATTCCAAATGTCTAAACAAGGGGGGAAATGTAGACTAAATTTTTCAGGTAGAAATTTTTTTTCTAAATCAATTTAAGAAAATTAATACTCAGTTGGTTTTATGCATATTAGAAACTGATAATTAACTGGAGCTTTTTTAAATTATTTATGATTAATGTACATAAATAAAAATCATATTTTATATTTGTTTGATTTTTTTTTTCCCTTGTTGACATGGAATCTTAATAAGGTTTTATGTGGATATAAAACTTATTGCAATAATATTATAGAATTGTTTTGTGCTAATGAAAAAAATCCTGAAATTTTTAATGTAGATAGAAAGCTATAAATATATATGTATATATATATATCTGTTTAGGTAGTTAGGTAGTTAATTTATTAAAAGTGACATTATCAATGTTCAATCAATTAACCAAACATTCATGTTAGTAAAAAAAAAATCAGCTAATTTCTAATTTTAGCAATCACATGTCTGTTAATATAATTAAATCTCGGATAATATGCCAAAAAGACTTTTTGCTCCCCCCCCCCCCCCCCTCCCTTTCTCCCAGACTCAAAATAATTTTGTTTTTTTCTAATGCTAATCACATCTGTTTTCCGTATGGATATGTCACACTAGGTGAAATTTATTAAATGAATCAAATTTTTGTATTTCTTGCTTTTAATATTCTTGCAAAACACGAATTGTGTATGAGAAATAACATTATTTTGTTAGTGTGTCATCATTATAGCCTGCTGTTTTCTGTATCGAAATGAAATTAATACTTAACTACGAAAATCCATATATTTCTCCTCATTACTAAAACTTTAAAATCTTCTATCTAATACTATAAAATTATTAATAGCATTTGAAAGTTGCATTACATGCTACTATAACTACCCTATATGTTTATAAAACTCACTCTTAAAATACTAATAAGAATAAAATCATAAACACACAAAGGAAATTCAAACGAGATCATATCTTCTCTCAAAAGTCGAATCATTTTTCAATGATTTGATTTCTCAGCCAATTTTGTATTTATCCCAGTTGCTTTCATTTCAGATATTAAAAATTTTAAGCTCGAGAAGTATGAAAGTTTTTAAAAATATATTTATATTCAAACAATATTTAAGGATTTTTTTTTTTCTAAATCTGTGGAAGTACATATTTTTTTATTATTAAAATAATACAATAAAGGCCACTATTTCTTAATTTCCCGACCATATCATCTGTGTTTCATGCCTTTATATGTATATATATATGTATTTTTTTTAATTATGTGTGTGAATACCAGGTATAACGTCAACTCGCGAGTGGCCACTGAGTTAATCATGTTCAGTGGCCACTGGCCACTTAAAAATTGTAAGTCTTGACCTCTTATTAGATGTCCTTTTGAACAATATAGTTGATTAGTTCAGGAAAATTGATGTCCTTTTGGACAATATAGTTGATTAGTTCAGGAAAATTGATAGGTGTTCTATATAAATAACTCAATTTCAGGTCTCGCAAGTGCATTACTTTAAAAACGGCTGTACAAATTTTTTCCGAACTCACCATATTAACTCCCTTTAAAATATCCTTTTGTATGTAATTATTGCAGGGTTGGCTGGTTTTTGACACGTGACAGGTTTAACAAAATATAGTTAATAAAGATGTTTTGAAAAGTGAATATATTGATGTTCTTCGAAAAACACATTGTTATAGTGTAACCATGTTTCCTACGTCTAGCAGTGAGGACGAGTCAAAAATCTTGGAGGGTTTCCAAGTTGACCAGCAGGTTTGAATTTAGTAAGCATCCAGTCATTCGGTATTCCCTTATCGCTTATTTTCTCTCAACGAAAAGCTTGTCTCCCCTATTTTACTAGTGGACTCGTTGAATCCGCTCTTGTGCAGAGGCTTCCATGGTTGCAAGAAATGTACTTAACCCTTTAGCCGTGTTGAGTTTTTTAGCATATCTGTTTAATAACTCATAAAATCAATACTAAGTGAAGTAGGAATAAACGTTGCTAGTTTTTGAAATCTATGGATATTCAGTAATCGTATGACCTAGGAAAAAATATCATATTTTTCGAAAATTTGTCACATTAGCCTCTTTTTTCAACTATTAAGTGACGGAAAAAGCCGTTTGCAACGGTTAAAGGGTTAAAGAGTACAACATTTTGATTAATATAAAAAACAAAATTTTAGGCTTTTAAAATTTTATTATGAATTATTTCTGTGTTCGTTAAAAATATGCTGTGATACTTTTATATATTACTAGCAGGCTACACCCGCTTCGCGGGTCACTATTTTTAAATGAATCATTATAATTAAGGAATTCTCAAAATTGCATTAATTTTTATCATGTGAAAAAAAAAAGAAAAAGAAAAAAACTCTCATCGGGAAAAATGTTGCAACCGGGTCCCCACTGCCTTTGGCAATGTAGACCCACGCGCGAATGCATATATATGAGTGCCCAAATAATTTTACAAATTCGAAAATATCCGCAATCGATTTGTAAGTATCAAAAACCTCTATGCACCAGTTTTGAACAATCTATCTCTATTTTTATTTTTTTTTACCCTTCCGCTCCCTCCCCCCTTCCCGCCCCTCCCAATAATTTTAAAAATTCAAAAATATCCGCAATCGATTTGTAGGTATTGAAAACCTCGATGTACCAATTTTGAATGATCTAACTCTTTTTTTTTTTTTTTTTTTTCCCTCTGTCCCCCCCCCCCTCCCCGGCCCTTCTAATAACTTTACACTTTCAAAAATATCTCCATTCGATTTGCAGGCCTCTAAAACCTATCTGTACCAATTTTGAATGGCCTAACTGTATTTCTATTTGTTTTTGCCCATAGCCCCCCCTTACCGCCCCTCCTAATAATTTTACAAATTCGAAAATATCCGCAATCGATTTGTAAGTATCAAAAACCTCTATATACCAATTTTGAACGATCTAACTGTTTTTTTTTTTTGCCTCCCCCCCCCCCCCCTCTCCCCTCCCCCCTTCTCGCCTTCCTAATAACTTTACACTTTCAAAAATATCCCCATTCGACTTGCAGGCCTTTAAAACCTGTCTGTACCAGTTTTGAACGGCCTAACTGTATTTCTACTTGTTTTTGCCCATAGCCCCCCCTTACCGCCCCACCCCCCCTTCTCGCCCCTCCTAATAATTTTACAAATTCGAAAATATTCGCAATTGATTTGTAAGTATCGAAAACCTCTATAAACCAATTTTGAACGATCTAACTCTATATTTATTCTTCTGCCTCCCCTCCCCCCTTCTCGCCCCTCCTAATAACTTTACACTTTCGAAAATATCCCCATTCGACTTGTAGGCCTTCAAAAACCTATCTGTACCAATTTTGAACGGCCTAACTGTATTTCTTTTTGTTTTTGCCCATAGCCCCCCCCCCTTACCGCCCCTCCTAATAATTTTACAAATTCGAAAATATCCGCAATCGATTTGTAAGTATTGAAAACCTCTATATACCAATTTTGAACAATCTAACTGTATTTTTATTTTTTTGCCTCTCCTCCCCCCCTTCTCGCCCCTCCTAATAACTTTACACTTTCGAAAATATCCCCATTCGACTTGCAGGCCTCTTAAACCTATCTGTACCAATTTTGAACGGCCTAACTGTATTTCTATTTGTTTTTGTCCCATAGCCCCCCTTACCGCCCCGCCCCTCCTAATAGTTTTACAAATTCAAAATCATCCGCAATCGATTTGTTAGTATTGAAAACCTCTATGTACCAATTTTCAACGATCTGACACTATTTTTATTTTTTTTGCCCCCCCCCCTCTTCCCCTTCCACCCTTCTCGCCCCTCCTAATAACTTTACACAATCGAAAATATCCCCATTCGACTTGCAGGCCTTTTAAACCTATCTGTACCAATTTTGAACGGCCTAACTGTATTTCTATTTGTTTTTGCCCCATTGCCCCCCCTTACCGCTTCACCCCTCTACCCGCCCTTCCTAATAATTTTACAAATTCAAAAATATCCGCAATTGATTTGTAAGTATCGAAAACCTCTATGTACCAATTTTGAACGATCTGACACTATTTTTATTTTTTTGCATTTTTATTTTATGTCAATTTTTTATATTTTTTCAACAACACTACATTTATATTTTATTTTTTTAAATTAGCCTAACTGAGAGTTGTTGTATTTAAACATTATACATTGATGAATGCATGTATACTTATTAAAGAAAATTTACTATTAGAGCATTAAACTTACTCTTTACTTCTTTTTAGGCTTAATTTTACTAAATCTTGATATTTTAATCCAAAATGAATTTTTAAAAGTAATAACTAATAATAATTTGTTTTTGTTAATTTATAGCTGTATATGTATCAGGGATGAATGTGATTGATATGTAAAAATCCTGAAAGCTAGAGCCTCAAATAGAAAAACCCCAGAATATCAAATGATACTCAGATTATTTAAGACCAAGAAGCACTTAATGTTTTTGTATCTTGCATCAAAGAAGCAATAGAAATATATAATTTATTTACATATCATCTAGATGGCAAATGAATAACCAGTGTAAACAAAAAATATCTTTGTAAACAATATGAAGATTAGATTTAAATCCCTAAAATCAGGAGTAGCCCCTGAACACAATCACCCCTGATATATATATTTTTTTCTTTATTTCCCAAAAATATTTTTCTGCCTTTTTTTTTTTTTGCTGTTCATTACATTAAATTTGCGTTATTTTTAAGTTTTGCTCTATAAAATGGGTTAGAAGACAGAGAAATTTGTGTATTCAAAATATTAATCATATGGACTTAATGCAGAAGTAATTTGGAATTTTTTTATTCAACATGGATTCTGTAAAAGTTTTGTAAAACTGCTGCAAGAATGTATAATGGGAAAAACTTTGAATTTCCTGCAATTTGTCCATCTACTTATAGCAGAAAGAATTTGTTAAATGATAGGGATTTTGCCGATAAGGTTATTGTGATTCACATATTTAATATTTATTATTTATTCCAAGTTCTTAATAATGTAATAGTTATTTAAAAAAAAAGAAGTAAAAAAACAGTACATTTGTATATTAATTATCTCAAAAATGCTCTATCTACCTAATAATTTTCACAATTTTGCTTTATTGTTTTCTTTTTCAATAATAACTAGGCCTTGTCGTAGTCTCAAATGCAAAACAGATAGTTAGCCTTAACTCATATATTAACACCAGTTTCTTAATAAATTAGCTAAAACTTAATTTTGTTATCATAAATTAAATTGCATCACTTCTTATTTTTTTTCCCCAGACACATTTGATAACATTTCTCCCAAAGTTGCAAATATCAATTCAAAACCATATTGAGAATATTGTTTCATAAGTAATTATTATTTTTGTATTGTGCACTTTTTTGTGATAATGAAGAATTATTTATTTGAGAGTAGTGTACATTAGTTAGAATAATTTATTTTCCTTTCCTTTTTGAAAGTATTTTTTGATATATCTGAATAATCATTGTTTGCTATTTTACACTTAGCCCTACTCTAATTGTATTTTCTTTTTATCCTCTTTCAGCTGATGCTCTTGAACTTTGGATTGATGTATAAAATTGAAACTACGTGATTCAAAGGGCGATGTGAAATTGAATGTACATAGGCAGGTGTTGCTTGTACCCTAACTCCCAAATTTTAATCTGTGATAAATTTAGCTCAAAACTTCTGTGGTGTCCCGGGTGCTAAAGCTCACTCTGTCAATGTGTTTTCATACCTCACTGTGCCAGTCTGAATATTTTGTGGAAACGCCAAACACAAGAGTAATATATTGCCTCTCTGGTTCTTCCATGCTCTGTCATTGTGACAGACAGCAATAGTCAAAGTGCACAATCTTGTCTTTCATCTGTGAGAGACTTTTTATCTAATCAGATAAGGGCTCTGTGTCCTATTGAGATTTATTCAGGTTTTTAATCGTGATTTTTCTTTTGAAATGCAGACTACTGTACATAAAATGGATTCTGCAACAAGGTACAACAATAATGATACTACTTCTAGTCATGGCGGCACAGGCACTTTTATAAGCAACAATGGGGGCTATCGTAATAATGGACAACATACAGAGTCTAGTCGAGGCATGAATCAGAATTCTTATGGTGCTCAGTTTAATTCCTCGGCAGATAATAATAAAGTGAAGAACTCTAATTATGGTTGTGAAAATGACAGCAATACAGAATCTCCATATTCTGGTTGGCAAAGTCTCAACTCCTCTGTGAACACTTCTTCCACAACAAATAATTGGAGCATTCCTGATAATAAACCTGTGATGGGAAGAAGCATCCACAGCAACCGTGATAACAAAGAAGAGAATATGGCAGTAGACAATGACAGTTCATTTTCAGGTCTGCTTGGAGCAACTGGTGGCTCAGATGAGAAATCAAATGGAAGCAATAACTTTTCTGGTAACACATCTCGCTCAATGCATGTTCCTCGATTAGGTCTTTTGGGTGGAGGAGAGAGTAGCACTATGGCCACTCAGCCATCTAATTGGAATGGTAATCAAGGTCCTTCTAGCACAGCTTGGGGAGGAGTGAGTCGGCAGAGTAATACATCTGATATGACTGGAAACTCAAATTCAGGTACATTACTGATTTCACTATAAAGTTATTTCAAATTGGACAGTTTCTGTTTGATTGAGGGAAAATTAAAGTACTTTTTTTTTATTATTTCAATATTAATTATTGAATGAATGTTTCTAAGTTCAAATATTTTTACGTAATGCGTTAATACTTAGCAAAATGTTTTATTTACAATTTTATGGAATAAATTATGACGCCAGTAAATATAGAAATAAAAATGCAGTGTTGTTTAGAAAAAAATAATTAATGAATAAATCAAATTTTGTCATAGATGTTAGGATAATATGTGATTGTGCAATATAGTTGAAGATCTTTATAACGCCGATCTATATAACGCAATGGTCTATAAAATGCACTACTGATTGGATGTAAACATTAAAAATTATCTTTTGAGAAACTTATTTATCTGGCATATAGAAATATTCACACAAAACTAAAATAAATGTTTGAAACATTCTTTCATCTTTATATTTCTAATTCATAGTTTTTAATTAATAAAGAAAGAATACAATTATTACAATGAGCATCAAAAATTGTTAATCACATGCATTAAAATAAATTTTAACTTTCTTCGCATTTTAATTTTGTTTGTTACTAATGTATGAAGGGTTGCCATGCTACCTGGAAAACCTAGAATAGTCAGGGAATTCGAAAATTGACGATAAAATTCAGGGAAAAGTCAAGGAATTTGAATATTTTATCCAGAATCTGGAAAAGTCAGGGAATTTCATACGATGATTGCTGTAGAGAAAACAATTTTTTTGCCTATGTAGGGTCATTTTTCTATTTTTTTTTTCTTAGCTTCTGCCATTTTTTTAAACATCCCTAACCTTCCTTTCCACTTGTGAAAGAAATTTCTTATTTTGTTTATAAGCGACAGATGCTATCACTGTATGCAACTTTTGCTTTATGTACTTTTGATGTTTTCAAGTATAGTACCATAATTATTTTGCCTTCAACACAGCCAATATTCAATATATGGTTAGACTGGAATTTTCTTAGAACGCACCTGGAAGTCAGGGAATTCCGTTCTCCTATTTGAGTGGCAACCCTGTGTATGAACATTGAGTGGAGGAGTAGAATTGATCATTAGCACACTAGTTTTATTTATATTTAAACTTCAGTTTTAAGACTTTTTTTACAAAAGGCTGTAAGAGTGAAGTTTTTGTATGAGGGATAAAAAGGGTGCTATTTTTTCAAAGAAATGGCTGGCAGAGCACAACATCCTCTTGAAACTGTCTGGGAAAAACTCTGCAAAAGTTTAATCATAGCTTCTCTCAATACAGAGTTTATATCTGGACCTCTCAAAATATGTAAATCCATCGGAAGCCAGAAATTTTCTTTTATAAATACAATACTTTCTTCTACTAAATATAGAAGAATGTAATAATAATAAATACGAATGTCAAACTGTAATTGTTTAGATTGTTTTCCCCTTATAAATTAATGTTGACAAGGTAATCCTTTTAAGTGCTAATTTCCAATTGGCTTGAAAACATTATAAAAATTAGTTTATATTGTACTATGCACCTAATTCATTGGCAAATTTTTAACTGCTAAATCGGAGCAGAAAAGAAAAGAAAAAAAAAATTAATGTTGTGGTTGTCACAAAATTTTCTTCTATATATTATTATTTGATAAAATTATTTTCCATGATGATGATGAATGTAGATTATTTTTTTGTCATAGAAGTGTAACACTAAATGGCCAAAATAAATCGATTTTATGTTCCTACTAAACTAACAATATCTTTAAATTCCCCCCCCCCTCCCCTCTAAATTTTTTCTTGTTAAAAATGAAAAAAAAAAAAAATCAATAATTCTCCTTTTCCATGTAATCCTATGGGATCCTTGTTGTTTCATATTTTTAGCATATCTCATTCAAAAATGAAGTAAAAAAAAAATCATTCTTTGAATATATTGTTTTCTATTTTAGTAAGCAATTGAAAAATAAAACAAATAAATAAATTTAAATATTTCTTAAGATTGATGTTTACGAGGCAATGGACTGTATTAAACTAAGATTCATCCTTTAACCAAATTTTATTTGCGTGCTCATGATAGAGCAATTAAGCGTCCGCTTGCTGCGGAATACCAGTACAAAACTGAAAACATTAGCGGCGCCCGACAGAGGGCGCTAGATTCACATTACAAATCAACAAAGGAAGAATATTAACATAAACATCCTGGCCAGCCTTGCAACGGCTGGACGTTGCAAAAATTCAATAATCAGTAAACATAACAAAATATAAAGATAAAATATACAATATAATAGCATAATAATTAATATCCATTTAATTAATTAACAAATGGTAATTTTGCAATTTTGGTAATTGGTCTTTTAAAGATGCTATCCTTACTTTTTAATGTAACTACTCTAACAAGTCCATCCTCTCCAGGGTGGACCTTCAAAATTCTAGCAAGATGCCATTTTAGGCTCCACGCGCTCTCTATTGGTTTAACCAACACTAAATCACCCTCTTTAAACTCTGTTTTAATCTTACACCACTTAGGTCTTTGCTGAAGTCTATTGAGATATTCGGAAGACCATTTCTTCCAAAAGATCAGGTGTAATCTCTGAACTAACTGCCAACGACTCAATCTGTTTTGAGGAGTCGAGGTAAAATCCAAATCGGGTGCTGCAAGCAAAGAAGATCCGACTAAAAAATGGGCTGGGGTTAAAACTTCAAGATCGTTTGGATCGCTTGAAAGAGGACATAAAGGCCTAGAGTTCAAAACGGCCTCGACCTGTGCAATAAGGGTCGAAAATTCTTCATTATTTAAAATAGTGTCACCTACAACTCTGCGTAAATGAAATTTCAAGGATTTAACCCCTGCCTCCCATAATCCACCAAAGTGTGGAGCAGATGGAGGGTTAAAATTCCATTTGATAGCTTCATTAGCTAAATGATTATCAATTTCTCTCTTACTGCTGAACAATTTTTTAAGAATTTTTTTTAGTTCATTATTAGCGCCAACAAAGTTGGTGCCATTGTCACTGTATATTTCTGCTGGGCGACCGCGTCTGGCGACAAATCGTTTAAATGCTCCTAGAAAAGATTCTGTTGTTAGGTCACCTACAATTTCTAAATGAATGGCTTTAACACTAAAACATATGAAAATAGAAATAAAACATTTTCTTACTTGTTTGCACCTGCCTGGTAGAGGTTTCACCTGAAACGGACCGCAATAATCTAAACCTACATGAGTGAATACTCTTGAGATGTTTACCCTTGCAGCTGGCAGATCAGCCATAAATTGCTGCTCTCCCTTTGCGTTTAGTTTGTAGCAAATAAGGCATTTTCTTAGTACCTTACGGACGATATTTCGTCCTCCCGGTATCCAGAATTGTAACCGGATATTTGTTAATGTAGCTTCAGGACCTGTATGGAAATATAAAGAATGGTAATAATTAATAACAGTGCAAGTAAAGTTATGATCTGAGGGAATTAACATGGGATATTTCCTAATACTTGGTAAGTTAGAATTTTTTATCCTGCCCCCCACCCGGAGGATGCCTTGGTCATCTAAAAAGGGACTCAAATTTAAGATTTTACTAGAATTGGAAAGAGGACCACCTTTAGTTAAACAATTAATTTCTGTGGCAAAAGATAGTCTTTGAATGCCTTTAACAATACAAAATAATGATTCTCTTAGTTCATTAGTTTTAAGAGAGCCAGTCTCTGGGTATAATGGGTTTCTTATATTATGTATGAATCTTCTGCACCAAGCTATTACTCTTTGAATTTTTAAAAACGATGAACAGTTATTAATTATATTTAGTGGTTCAGAGTTCTGCACTAATGCACACACTTGATTGTTTGGCACATCCTTTAATTCTCGTAAAAACAAATTGTTCGTTTCTATATCTGTCGGAATAGAGGAATTATAATCGATCTCTTGATGTAAGAAAGATGGCCCACACCACCATAGATGACACTGTTGAATTTTATTAGGGTCAAGACCCCTAGAGATGATGTCTGCAGGATTGTCTTGGGAGTTAACATGATGCCAACAATCTGGCTTTGTCAGATTCTGAATTGTGCTTACACGATTTTTTACAAATGGTTTAAGTTGTGAAAGAGGCTTTCTAATCCAGGCTAGCACAATACTGCTGTCTGACCACAAGAAAATGTCACTTATGTTTAATTTCAGAGAAGTGATTACTTTGGAAATTAACTTCGCTAATAATACAGCAGCACAAAGTTCGAGTCTCGGAATGGTAACTTCTTTAATAGGGGCTATTCGAGACTTGCTACATAGAAGACTAACCTTAATTTGTTTGTTGTCACTTATGCAACGGAGATAAATCACAGCTCCATATGCACCCTTGGCGGCATCTGAGAATCCATGAATCTCGATATCTGTTGTAAAGTTTGTTAATATAAACCGTGGTATGCCGATAGATTTTATGGCTGGCAATGTTTTCCGGAAAGCTTCCCACTTTTTTCTTTCAGTTTCCGGAAGTTGTTGATTCCATGAAAGGTTTAACTTCCAAAGATTTTGCATCATTATTTTTGCCTGAGTTATGATGGGACCTAATAAACCTAAAGGATCATATAACCGAGCAATTTCAGATAATACAGAGCGTTTTGTCGGAGATTCTGAACATTGCGGATTTACATTGAAGTAGAAATTTTCTTTCTTAGGGTCCTACCTTAAACCAAGAGTTTTTACCGAATTATTTTTAGTTTCATCGAAATTATATTCTTTAGAATTTAGAGAGATATTTTCTAACAGTACTTTATCGTTAGCGCACCACTTGTGCAATTCCATTCCTGCACCCTTTAACATAGTAATTAATTGATTCTGAAGTTTTTTCGCAGATTCTAAATCACTGGTTCCCGTCACAATGTCATCCATGTAAACATCAGAGTTTAATGCCTCAGCTGCCAACGGAAACCTTTCACCGTCATCAATACTTAATTGTTTTAAACATCTTGTTGCAAGAAACGGAGCACTTGTGGTGCCGTATGTAACCGTAGCCAAATTATACGTTTTCACAGGATCCGTGATGGTATCCTTCCAAACAATGCGCAATAAATTTCTTTGCGTTTCATCTATTTTAATCATTCTAAACATTTTTCGAATATCAGCCGTAAAGGCATATTTATGTATTCGAAACCGAAGTAAAATTGAAAACAAATCGTTTTGAATTACACCACCGTTCATCTGCAACGAATTGAGGGATTCTCCCGTAGTAGTCATACTTGAAGCATTAAAAACTACCCTAAGAGGAGTGGTGCTATTGTCCGGACGGTGGATACCGTGATGCGGTAGGTAGTATGACACAAGTGGTTCTCTTTCTTCAATAACCTGTTCCATATGACCCATATTAATATATTCTTTGATAAAATTTCTATATAAATTTAACATTTCTTGATTTGCATTTAATCCTTTCCACAAAAAATCTAGTCTACGTAATGCAATTTCCTTTGAGTTTCCCAAACAGCTAGGATCCTTAGATAAGGGCATCTGAACTATAAATCGACCGGAATTGTCTCTTTTATGTGTGTTTACAAAATGTTGTTCGCAGAGTTCTTTTTCTTCTAACCCATCCATGGATTCAATGTCAGTTGGGTTTTCGATTTCAAAGAAACGTTCGATATCCTTATGCAATTCACTTAAAATTATAAACCCACAAAATGAGTAAGGAATACTATTCTCATATTTTAATACACCACTAACAGTATAGCCAAACTCTGTATTTTGAAAAATCAAATTGTCATTTAATCTGAATTTTTCTGGTTTCAAAATATCAAAAAATAATTCATTTCCAATTAAAATATTAATTTTACTAGGAATATGAAAACTGTTATCTGAAAGATTAATAAATTCAGGAATGCGTATTTCATTTATATCTAGCCTATTAACTGGCGTGAAATTTGTTATGCTTTTAACTACAAAACATTCAATGTTTCTCTTGAATTTATTTTCTTTGTTTGAAATCAAAACATTAACCTTATACTTAATTTGATGATTAAAATTACCTACTCCACTTAATAAAGTATTTACTTTTTCAAATCTCAGACCCAAGGCCATTGCTGTTTCTTTCAAAATTAAATGACAATTACTTCCGCTATCAAGAATTGTTTTTAATTGATATCTTTTCCCATCATAAGCTTCACCATAAATTCTAATTGTAGATAATAAAACACACTTTTTATTTCCCTGACAAAAATTCGACAAAACAAAATCATCTTTCGTGATTTCAGATTGTTGCGCAATTGAATCCGAAACATTTTCACGCTTCATTGCATTCGAGAATGAAAGAGAGTCAAAATTTTCGTTATAGGCGCCAATATTTTTTTTGTCTGGGAGAGAATAATTATGTAGTAATGTATGATGATTCTTTTTATGACAGACAGAACAAGAGTTATTAGATTTGCATTTCGATAGCACGTGAAAATCTGATAAACAATTAAAGCACAATCGATGCCTTTTAACTAGTTCTTGCCGCTGTACTAATTTCATTTCTTTAAATCTATTACATTGATATAATAAGTGAGATTGTGTTTTACAAAGAATACATTTTTTGGCAACTTTATTAGAACTATTAACGAATAATAATTTCGGTTTTTCAAGATTAACCTTTGAAATGTTATTGTTTATGCTACTTAAAATCTGACACCTTCTTTCTAGATATTCTAGGAAATTATCAAAATTTGGTACCTCATTGTCTTTGAGTGTTAACTCAAATTGCTTCCTTGTTTCTCGATCTAGTCTATCCAAGATTATATTCATTAATAACGCATTAGAAAGTTTATCTCGATGAAATTCGTAAAGTTGCAATGATCTCAAATTTTTAGTAATATTATCTAATAAATATCTAAGTTCTTTAGCTGATTCATGTTTCAGCGGTTGTAAATTCAGAATATTTTTTATGTGAGTGTCAATAATCAATCGACGGTTTTCATACCGCCGTTCAAGGGCTTTAAAAAGCGAAGTAAAATTATCATCTGTTGTTTCAATTAGTTTGGCTTCACCCTTTAAACAACTGCGTAAGTAATGTAATTTCTCTTGATCTGAAAGATCAATATTTTCATTAATTAAACTGTTAAACTGAGTTTTGAATAGATTCCACTCTTCTATTCTGCCGTTAAATATCGGCAAACATATATCAGGAAGTTTAACAGAATTGCGTTTAGCACATTCATTATGCATCAAATCTTTATTTTTTAAAACAGAATTATCAATTGAATATTTGACTTTATTAATAGAGGTTTTCAGACTTACCTCTATTTGGTACAGCTCATCATCAATCTCACTTAAGCTAGTTTCTGTTTCAGCAAATTTTTCTTCATTTTCTAAAGAATAGTACTCTTCCTTTAGATCTTCAAATTTAGCTTTAATTTTCAGTATACTATCTAACTGTGCTGATAATTCTTCAATTGTAAGGGTCTCTTTGTTGTCGCTTATATGACTATTTATTTTAGTAATCTGACCCTTAAAATTTCCTCGTTTGCGGTTAAGAGCCTTTAACTTGTTCTCCATAGTTTAGAGGTTTGGTTTTTAAACCGAAAGTACAGTTTATACATAAACTTATAATAATATCAAATAAAATCAATTACTGAGTAAGCCTCCGGTCGCTAGGACCATATGTTTACGAGGCAATGGACTGTATTAAACTAAGATTCATCCTTTAACCAAATTTTATTTGCGTGCTCATGATAGAGCAATTAAGCGTCCGCTTGCTGCGGAATACCAGTACAAAACTGAAAACATTAGCGGCGCCCGACAGAGGGCGCTAGATTCACATTACAAATCAACAAAGGAAGAATATTAACATAAACAATTGAAATTTAGAGCTGAGATTATTTAATTAAATAAAATAGTTATTTTAAATTGCTTACTAAGATAAAAGGTGACATGTTTAAAGTGTGGAATTTCAAAAACAGTTTGAAAAACTATATTTTTCAATGAGAATTTTTAAAAATTCCGTTGAATTATATGGAGAGGAAGAAAGGTTGAATTTGACTGATATGCAGCCTTAAGTATTTAAGAATTTATTATGTCAAATTTGCTATTTTATTTTATGCAATTCTTTAAGCTTGGTTTGTCAGTGTAGCTAATAAAATGTTAATAAAAATGAAAATGATACTGTTTAATTTTTAATTTTTTTGGTCCATCATCTATATCTGATATATATTATATTTATAATTTGCAGATGACAATTCATTTCTAAGCTCTGTAGCAGAATCTTTTTTTGCTTTCTGCAACAAGCCTTGTTCGTACAAACATTTTCTGCAAGACGATCTTATTTCATAATGATAAAAACAATTTCTTTTTAATTTACATATAATATGTACAATTAATTATAAAAGTATCAATATTATTAATATACTGTAAAAGAATTTTTTATATAAATAAGATTCACGAGTTTCTGTTTTCTGCTGAGATTTAAAAATATCTTTTATTTTTATCAGCGAATCTTTCAGCAAGTGACAGTTTCTTTTCTGCAACATTGTCACTGTGTCGTCTAAATAATGCCAATAAATGTAGTGTTGATTTCATAAAAACAATTTTTTGTCTATGTTTCCTTAATTTTTCCTGAAAGTTCAATTATTAATATTTTGTAGTAAATTATTTACTTCACTTTCATTCTTCATTTATTTATGTAAGACCTTTCACCATCTTTCCCCTGAGTATCTTCAGTCGTTCTTTTTGGTCTGTAAAATTCTGTACTGCTGATTACTCTTTTATTCGATTCTGGCATTGATGAAACTTGTTTCTGATTTTGCCAACATCAACACCAGGTGGTGTGACATATTGGAATCGAATGAAAGAATAATCAGCAGTACAGATGAAACAGAACGATTGAAAAGGCCCGGAAGAAAGGGGGGAAAGCTCTTAAATAAATAAATGAAGTATGAAGTTAAATAATTTAATTTTGAAATTGAATTTTATGTAATATTTTATTTTCAGAAACTTTTTGTAAATTGTAATTTGTTGTCTGTATATTACACAATTCTTTTTTACTTGTAGAAAACATGTTGGTTGATGGAGAAATGAATTTTAATGGTATGCTTAATGCATCTGGTGGATCAGAGTTCTCAGAATCAAAGCAAAATGGAAATAATAATTATAGATCAGAACATAATATCCCTCCTCCTAGAATGGGATTGCTTGGTGGTGGAGAAGGTAATTCATCAAGTGGTTGGGTCAACACTAACAACTCAGGAAGTAATGGCTCAGGGTGGGGATCTGGTACAAGGACAAGTACCACTAATTCTGTCTCAGATTTATCTTGCACATCAGGATCAGGTATTATGAGTTTTTAATTAATGTAAAATGTATGTTCATAAGTTAAATTGCTTAACTTAAAATTTCTCCCATTTATAAGCAGTGATTTCATCGGTAGGCAAATTTTAAATTTTTATTCATTAAAATTAGTTGTTGATATATTTTATTTAAGATGGTGTAAAATAATAATAATAAAATTCCCACTTTTTAAAATCCTCTTCCTTCTGAATTTCTAACAATATTCTTCAATTACATATGTAGTACTCCAAAAAAAAAAAAAAAAATTAATGTAAAATATTTCAAAATTTTGTAGCTAATAATTAAAAAAAGTAATTAGTGAACATTTAAATTATTTTAAATTGAAATATATCAGGTGCATAACTTTCATGTCGGTTTTAGCATTCTATAATTAAAATGTTTTACTTTAACTTAATTAGAAAAGGATATGATAACATTAACTTAACTTTTACCTAACAAATTATCCTTTTAAAATAGCACTTACTTTAAAATTTTCATATATATTTCGAGCGCACTCGCGCTCATCATCAGTGCTTTTTGGTGGTTTCATCTCTGTTTACATCGTTCTTCATCTCGGGATCTTCGGTTCGCTTCACTTCAGTAGTGGTGTTTCTTTTAATTGCTTGTTGCCAGATAGGAGGAATTATGCTATGTTCACGATCGTTAATGGAAGAGTGGTTAGTAATTATCTCAATCGCTTCTCTTTTAAGGGCATAGTAGTGGTTATTATATGGAGCTATTTTACGGGTTTTAGCGGTATTAAAATTAATGGGGTTAGTTTTATGGGTTATGAAGAGGGCAGTATTGGATCTATTGTATTTAATGTCGGCGAAGTGCTCTTTTTCGCGATCGTTGATGTATCTTTTAGTCATTCCAATGTAACATCCTTTGTCTTCATTTTCAAATTTAAAATCAATTTTGTAAATGCCTGAGGAGTTTTTAGGGTTAATTAAATCTTTCTCATTACGGAGTCTTTGAAATATGTTTTTATTTGGTTTTATAGGAATATTGATGTTGAGTTTTTTAGCTTCGTTTTTGATATTTAACGCGGCACCGTTACAATATGGGATAGAGGTTGTATAATTAGGTTTTGAGTTTTGAGCATTGTTGATGGTATTTAGGGTTTTTTGACGTTTTTTATAAAGTTTATCGATGAGGTTTCCACTATAACCGGCTTTTTTCGCGATGGTTTTAATAAATTTAATTTCTTCTTTTAAAAGGGTATTGTTAGAACAAATGAGAATGGCGCGGTTTATGTATGAACGAAGTGCGGCATGTTTATAGGAAAGGGGGGTTTTACATTTTGCATTAATAATTTCATTGCTAGCTGTAGGTTTTCTATAAACGGTAGTTTCAAAAGAGTTGTTTAAATTTTTAATAACGCTAATATCAAGGAAATTGAGGGTGTTATTGGTTTCGGTTTCTATAGTGAATTTTATTTTATTGTCTAGACTATTTAGATATTCAAGAATTTGGTTGGGATTAGTGTCGGCGGGGATGACAGTAAATATATCATCTACGTAGCGGTTCCAGAATTTACACTTATTAATGATTTCTTCAGCTTTTAGTTCAAATAGTCTCATTTTTATTTCGGCGATTACTCCTGAAATTGGGGAGCCCATAGGCACTCCCTGAGTCTGTTTATAGATGTTTTGATCAAATGAGAAATATGATTCATTAAGGAGGAAGTTGTTTGTGCGGATAAGAGTGTCGCTGGTTTTATTATTCCCATAAATGTCGGTAATTTTTTGGTTGATGTAGTTGGTGATTTCTGGAATGTCTATTGATGGGTAAAGATCCTTCACGTCAAAGCTAACTAAAGAGTCATGGGTATTGATATTCGTATTGCGGAGGTTTTTGATGAATATTTCATTAGAGTTTATAGAATTTTCGGAAGGGGGAAGGAGTGAGAGGTAGATATTTTTCATGTATTTTTCTAGACAATATGTTGGTCCTTCAGATTTATTAACGATTGGTCTGAGAGTCGGTGGGTTTTTGTGGTCTTTATATTTACCAAATAACCTGGGAATGATAGAAGCGTGATTAGTGAAAATGGGGGGAGTATTATTTGGCCAAGTTCCTGTTTTAATAATATCTTTGGTTTTACTTATTAATTTTTTGAGGGGGGTGTGAGTAATTTTAACGGCATTTAATTTTTTAATGGTATTTAGCATCATTTCATTATATTGAGTTCTATTCATTAGGGTGATTTTGTTGGTTTAAAGACCCTAAAAAACAATCGCGATATCACCTACCTAATGTCAGATAAAACCAACAAAATCACCCTAATGAATAGAACTCAATATAATGAAATGATGCTAAATACCATTAAAAAATTAAATGCCGTTAAAATTACTCACACCCCCCTCAAAAAATTAATAAGTAAAACCAAAGATATTATTAAAACAGGAACTTGGCCAAATAATACTCCCCCCATTTTCACTAATCACGCTTCTATCATTCCCAGGTTATTTGGTAAATATAAAGACCACAAAAACCCACCGACTCTCAGACCAATCGTTAATAAATCTGAAGGACCAACATATTGTCTAGAAAAATACATGAAAAATATCTACCTCTCACTCCTTCCCCCTTCCGAAAATTCTATAAACTCTAATGAAATATTCATCAAAAACCTCCGCAATACGAATATCAATACCCATGACTCTTTAGTTAGCTTTGACGTGAAGGATCTTTACCCATCAATAGACATTCCAGAAATCACCAACTACATCAACCAAAAAATTACCGACATTTATGGGAATAATAAAACCAGCGACACTCTTATCCGCACAAACAACTTCCTCCTTAATGAATCATATTTCTCATTTGATCAAAACATCTATAAACAGACTCAGGGAGTGCCTATGGGCTCCCCAATTTCAGGAGTAATCGCCGAAATAAAAATGAGACTATTTGAACTAAAAGCTGAAGAAATCATTAATAAGTGTAAATTCTGGAACCGCTACGTAGATGATATATTTACTGTCATCCCCGCCGACACTAATCCCAACCAAATTCTTGAATATCTAAATAATCTAGACAATAAAATAAAATTCACTATAGAAACCGAAACCAATAACACCCTCAATTTCCTTGATATTAGCGTTATTAAAAATTTAAACAACTCTTTTGAAACTACCGTTTATAGAAAACCTACAGCTAGCAATGAAATTATTAATGCAAAATGTAAAACCCCCCTTTCCTATAAACATGCCGCACTTCGTTCATACATAAACCGCGCCATTCTCATTTGTTCTAACAATACCCTTTTAAAAGAAGAAATTAAATTTATTAAAACCATCGCGAAAAAAGCCGGTTATAGTGGAAACCTCATCGATAAACTTTATAAAAAACGTCAAAAAACCCTAAATACCATCAACAATGCTCAAAACTCAAAACCTAATTATACAACCTCTATCCCATATTGTAACGGTGCCGCGTTAAATATCAAAAACGAAGCTAAAAAACTCAACATCAATATTCCTATAAAACCAAATAAAAACATATTTCAAAGACTCCGTAATGAGAAAGATTTAATTAACCCTAAAAACTCCTCAGGCATTTACAAAATTGATTTTAAATTTGAAAATGAAGACAAAGGATGTTACATTGGAATGACTAAAAGATACATCAACGATCGCGAAAAAGAGCACTTCGCCGACATTAAATACAATAGATCCAATACTGCCCTCTCCATAACCCATAAAACTAACCCCATTAATTTTAATACCGCTAAAACCCGTAAAATAGCTCCATATAATAACCACTACTATGCCCTTAAAAGAGAAGCGATTGAGATAATTACTAACCACTCTTCCATTAACGATCGTGAACATAGCATAATTCCTCCTATCTGGCAACAAGCAATTAAAAGAAACACCACTACTGAAGTGAAGCGAACCGAAGATCCCGAGATGAAGAACGATGTAAACAGAGATGAAACCACCAAAAAGCACTGATGATGAGCGCGAGTGCGCTCGAAATATATATGAAAATTTTAAAGTAAGTGCTATTTTAAAAGGATAATTTGTTAGGTAAAAGTTAAGTTAATAAAATGTTTTAGTTAGTTCTGCAATTTTATTTTTTTTTATACTTTGTGAGTATTTTTTTTTTTAATTTATAAAATTTTTTTTTTTTTTTTTTATTAAAAAAAAACACACACACACACACACATGAGTAATAACAATTATTTCTTGAATTGATGAAATTTGTTGGTGTGGTACACAATTATACTTTCTAATTTGATTTGATAGTTTACCAATGCTTTTCAGTTCTGCTATATTTTATTTTCTAAAATCTTGAACACATTTAGCTTTATTTAATTTAATGCTTATGCCCAACTTTAGATTGATTTAAAGAACTTAGTTTTGCCAATAAAAATGACATTTGTGGATAAAGTTACAAGTTTTTAAATTTTATTATAGGAGCTTCTAAACCTCAAGGCTCATGGGCTCAGGCAGCTGGCAAAGGTCTCAATACTTCACTCCCTCCAAATAGCATGAATGGCAGCAGTGCACAGAGTAGTTCTTCAATAACACCAGAAAACTCTGCTCCACATGATAGTTCAACTTCTAGTAGAGATCGAGCTGAGCAAGAAGCCAAAGAATATCAGTTAAAAGCAGCTTTCAGCGAAGGATGGGGACAAAATGTAAGTTTAATTATCTATATAAATAAAAGGCATCTGTGTGTGCTCGTAAAGTTCAAGCTGCTGATTGCAGAGCTACAAAACCTTACTTTTATAGGGGCAAGATAAGGGAGAAATCTGTATTTTCAATTTCTCAGTCACTATATGTTTAATATAGTACTAATAATGTTTTGTTGAACCAAGAACTTTTGTGAAGAACTGCTTATTTAATTTTTATAAAGGGTCCATTTTATAATTTGGAATTTTGTGAAATTGTTAGTAAGTGGAGTCTTGTGAAGGGCACCTGAAAGCCCAAACTTTTGCCTGGATCTGATTAATCCCTGGAATGTGAAATTTTGCATTTTTAGCATGAAGCATTTTTAGCATAATTCTTTTTATCTGTTTAATTTTCCTAAAATTTATTATAACTTGAGCTTTTTTTAATTATTTTTCTATTATTATTATTTAATTCATTTAAATACTATTTTGTTTGCTTACACAGAAAATTAATTTAAAAAAAGAAAGAAAGATTTTGCTAAAATGCACCTTTACAGAGTCCAAGCTAGCATTTTGCCAAGTTTTGTAGTTCTGTGATCAACAGCCTGAACTTCAGAGTGCACACATACATCTTTCTTTATCTATATAGATTGTTTGCTTCAACTATAATTTTAAAAAATCGTTTTTTGCATGTGTGTGAGAGAGAGAGAAAAGGGAGGTGAAAAATTAATACTATTAATTTTATTTTAAAACTAGATGGTCTTGACTTTTCAAATTATTGTAACTGTATGAGATATATTGGGAATATGCATTATATTACAAGATCCATTATCCGCAACCCATAAGATCAAAAGTATTCCGGATTTTGAATCCTTTTCCTATTACTGATTTCTCTGAGTTATAAAACATAACTCAGTAACTGATAGGTACTAATTTACATCTAGGAACAACTACTTATAAATTTAATGAAATTCTCTGCCTTAGTTCTTTAACTAGAGCTCCACCAAAATATTTCACACAGAGAGAGAGAGAGAGAGACATTTGATAAAAATAGTCAAATTCTTAAACATTTATCTAATTGAGAGCTAGATTCTATATTCTATTTCAATTATGCCCAAACTTTTAATTGAAAAACCTAAAGTACTAAAGTGTTGAGGACAAAATATCACCTATATAAATGAAAGGAAAGCAAAAATAATGTGATTGGTGTTTATATAAATAAAATGATACTTTTACAACATTTTATATGAATGAGTTGGTAATTATTAGTAATGTGATATGAAATTTCATGGCAACACATTCATATTTACCACAAAAATTTTAAGAATTTTGCTTAATAGAGTTTAAAAGCCATGTTTATTAACTTGCGTCAATATTAGTCATAATTAATTCAATAGTGCTTATTTAATTTTATAATTTTTAATTCAGGCTTGTGAACAATGTTAAACTTTGTCAGCAGTGATGTACAATATTTTTAAAATGTATTTTGAATGATGAAAGGCAAATGATAAAATAACTTGAAATTAAATATAGATAAAATAATGAAATTTCACTCTATAATATATCTATAAGGTCCTATGAACCTCACAAAAGATCGTACATGAAATAGATCCCATTATTTTAATTTTTTTATTTTGTCCGGCAAGATTATGTCCGGATTCCAGTACTAAAACATAAAAAAAATCATGGAAATGTTTTTAAAATTGTATCTTTTTCTTATTTAATTTATTTTCTTTTATTGTAACTTGTACTAATTTTTGTATGCAAATATTTCAATAAATCTGTTTTGTTTTTCAAGTTTAATTTTTAATTTAATTTATTTATTCTTAAAGTTGATAAAAAAAATTATTACAGAAAATGTTTAAAAATCATAATATATTAATTTTTTACTTGAATTTGCATATTATCCAAGTACTTAAACCAAAACATTATATTTTTTAGACATGACCGAAAATCTGGAATTGCCGCAATCCCGACGATTCTGGACTTTGGCTTCATACTATGCTATGTAAAAAAACATAAAACACACAATAATTCTTTCTAGAGTGTTTTTTTTTTTTTTTTTTTTGTCTGATTTTAGATAAAATATTTAAAAAAAAAAATTAAAAAAAAAAAAAAAAATCTAAAATGATTCTGGATTTCAGGTCTTCCGGATTTCAGAATTCTGAATAATGGGTCCTATACTGTATTGCAAAAGTAAAATAAAGATTAAACTAGAATATTTTTTTCCTTTTCTTTAGTCTGTGAATCAAGATTCGCCATGGGATGTACCAATCACACCACCTCCAGAAAATGGTAAAGAGAGTCAACCATCAACTGTTTGGCGTGCACCTGTTAATATGGGAACAGAAAAAATTTGGGAAAATAACCTTCGGATGAATAAAGGATCAGGTTCTTCTGTTCCAGCTCAAACAGCTTCAGCTCCTCCTTGGGGTCATACTCCTGCCACAAATATTGGAGGACACTGGGGTGATGATGATTCATCTAATATGTGGAGTGGTGTCCCGCCAGCTAATACATCAAATCCTGCCAGTTGGTCTGATTCTAATGCTGCAAACAGTAATATGTGGGGAAATCCTATGCCTAGTGAGAAACATTGGGGTGGCAGTCAATCATCTTGGGGAGGTAAGAATTGCATTCTGTTGAATTAGCCTTTTTCTGTTAATTTTTAAAACAGGGTGGCCATATATCATGGAAAAGTCGGAATTTGAGTGAGTCTGGAAAAGTCATGGAATAGTCAGAGAATTTTGACAAATTTTGTGGAAATAAACCATATTTGAAAGCTCATTATTGTAAATTGTTAATTTTGGGAATTTTTTTTAGGAAATAAACAGCGTGAGTTGGAGAAAATGGTGAAAAATAGTCATGGAAAAGTCAGGGAATTAAAAAAAATTCTATTGTTGGCTACCCTGTAAAATTACTATATAATATGTACATTTAAGTGAAAGTGTTTAAACTTTACACTTAATTTATAAATATATTATGCAAATAAAGTGCAAATAGATTTTAAAAAAAATTGCCCAGGAGAAAAAAAAAAAAAAAATAAATAAACTCTATAATTTTACATTTTTAAAATAATAGTTATGTTTTCTTTGCATTGTGTAATGTAATATTACTTCTTCTAATTGAAAACAGTTCTTTATTACATTTAACAATATTATTAACAATCCTCCTTTGTTAATACAATTTAGTAATTTCCTTTTCATTAATAATATTCACTAATGATATCTATGTGTGATTAGTTGAATAGTGTAGCTTTGTATAGTGGAAGACCTGACACATTCAGGGTGAAACACAGAAAAGGATGACAATGGGAATTGTTTGACTTAAAGCAATAATGGTCTTGTCATACTAATAAATAATTAAGATGAAAAAAAGACAAATGAATATTAAAAATAAAATGTTGAAAAATGTTATGCTGATATTTATCTTATTAGAGAGAATATTGTATTAAAAATGCTTATGAATCTTTGTAGATGGAGCTTGCAATTCTGAAAGTAATTCTGCTGTGTGGAATTCATCTAACAAAAGTCGTCCAATATCAAACTGGTCTCCTATCACAACCCCAAAGAAGGAAATGCCACCATCCGGATGGGAGCCTCCATCACCTCCACCTAATAGAAGAGCTGTTGTTGGTTCCTATGATGATGGCACATCTGTATGGGGTAATCCTCAACGCCAAGGTAAAGTATCACACTGGAAAGATATGCCATCAGCCAAACCTATCATCAATTCAAATAACAATATTGTGGGACCAAATGGAATGCTTGGCAATATGGCTGGAATGCCACAATCTGGTCCAGGTATGATTAGATTGCCAAATTCAAATAAGAGTGATGGGAATTCATGGAAACAAGTGCCACCACCTAACCGAAATTCTAATTGGACTGATATGCCACCTCACAGAGATTCTCCTACTGTCAGCAATTGGGGTGATGATAATCACATGCACAATCAGATGAAAAATATGCAAGGAGTGCCATTTGGAGGTGTTGGAAGCTGGAATGATCAATCCAATAATTCTCTGCAATATTGGGGTGCCAAACCAAAATCTAACTGTAATTGGGCTGAGGGACAAGTTGATACCAGCTCTTGGCTTGGACCTGCAAAACAGGTAATTATTGTAAATTTGTTTTAAAAGATCAAAACATTTGGTGTGTTAAATATTTTTTTAAATTCTGTTTTTCATTTAAATAAGTTTAAATTTAATTTATCACTTGGCTTCTAACAGTGGTTAATTATGCTATCTATAATAATAAAAGATGTCTGTGCATCTATACGTTCAGCCCTTATTGAACGCAGAAGTACAAAAATTGACATGCAGATGCTCAGGAGCCTTCCCGAGGGGCTCCTGAAAATAGAATTTAAAATTTTTAATTAGTTCCGGAGATATTAATTAAAATGTCGACCTATGTCAATTAATAAACCAGTTAATTTTGAGCTTAAAATGCATTTAAGGAATGTTAATCTATAATAATAAAAGATTTCTATCTGTCTGTGCATCTATACGTTAGCCCCTATTGAACACAGAAGTATAAAAATTGACATACATATGCTCAGGAGCCTTACCGAGGGGCTTTTGAAAACAGAATTTAAAAATTTTTAATTAGTTCCGGAGATATTAATTAAAACGTTCACCTATGTCAATTAATAAACCAGTCAGTTTTTAGCTTAAGATGTGTTTAAGGAATGTTAAATTAGAAATATCGATCCAATCAATACAAATTTGGTACCAAATGAAAGGTGCAATTTTTTCTGAATCCAGAAGTGCAAACAATTTAAACACAACAATTATATTTTTTTAAATTCACTAAAGTTTGAATTTTAGGTGGCAACAAATCACTTGAATCAAAATCAAAGCAGATGATAATCTACACCATCTGGAGCAGAAAGAAAACATCTGGAACTAATTAAGATTACATGTTTTTGATGTGGGATTAAAAATTGCAATTTTCAAAATTCTTCAAATTTTCTCCCACGAACACAAAATTTAATATACAGCCTGTGCAACACAAGACCAACTTGCAGTTCAAATTTCAAGAAATTTGGTTAATAGACAAAAAATTTACATTATTTTTTTGCAAATTAATTTTGTTCTAACATACGTCTCTCTGTTGAAAGTTCGTAGTATTTGGTTTTAATGCCTGATAATTCGATTGTGAATATTTTTGAAAGTGTAGAATTATTAGGAAGAGCTTAAGGGGGAGGGGAAGGGGAAAAAATGAAAAAAAAAAAAAAAGGGTAACAACGTTTGAATTTGGTATTATTAGGTTTTATGGCAAGATAAATCGATTGTGGATATTTTCAAGTGTAAAATTATTAGGAGTGATGGAAAGGGGGGGGGGGGGTCGAAGGGGCAAAAAGAGGAACGAGAGTTTCGGATTTTGCAGAGTTTCAAATTCCAATTTCCGCTCACATTTCGTACTAAGGATTTTTTCTTTGTATCTCAGCTTCTAATTAACATATTTCATAAGTAATGCATCATTATAAATGTTATTTGAATTGGTACTGAAAAGTATATGTTGCAAATCTGTCGCCAGAGGGCGCTTTGAAATTTTAATAATTCAGTAACTAGAATTTTAATTATGATTAAATTACTTATAGAGAGAAGATTGGGAGACCGTATGCCCCACTGGGTTGCAGATTTGCCACAATCAGAATTTTCAAAGGTCCTTTACGTGGTGTGCGAACAGGCTATTTCAAATCATGAAACGTAAAGCAGCAGCGCCTTAGTCACCACTGAGCGGAAATTTGCTACAGTTAAAATTTTCAAAGCTATTTGCGGTATGAATGAGGAAGCTGCTGTAAGTTCTAAAACGGGGATAAGGTGCCGCAGATGCCACCAAACGGGACTTTGCTTAAGTCAGAATTTTGAAAGATCATAACATGGTGGGCGAACAGGCTGTTTCATATATTGAAACGGGAAAAAGGCGCCGCAGGTGCCACCGAGCAGAAATTTACTGCAATTAAATTTTTCAATAAAGCTATTTTCACTATATGTCAATAAGCTGTTGTAGGATCTGAAACAGAAAAAAGATGCCGCAAGTGCCACCAAGCGGGAGTTTCATAAAGTTGGAGTTTTTAAGGATTGCGAGCCAATAAAAGTCTCATTATCAACTAGCCGCCTTCGGCGACCAGCTGATAATGAAACTTTTATAACATCATTTTATTTATATGACTCATATAACAATATGCAACTTATTTATAAATGAAAATGTTCTTTAGCAATGCTATTATTATTATTTATAGAACTGATATAATTAAGAATAATAAAATATATGTGTATATAAACTCTGAAAAAGTAACTAATTTAACCTCTAAAATTATTAGACAATAACTTTTAGCAGGTTGAATACACCATCAGAACAATAATAAGGGGGGAGGGATTAAATTTTGAAACTTTTTATGTAAAAATTACATTAAATAAATCTGTTTTATGAATTAACCATGTTCTGCTTAATCATACATTTCATAAAAAATAAAATAATAAAAAATATTGTATTAATGTGTTAAGCAAATAAATATTTATGAACATTTAAAGATATAGATAAAAACAAAGTATAAACATTAATTAAAAACATATATAAAAAACCTTAAACATTACTTCGTGCGTCGTTGTTGTTTAAAGTTTTCAACCGGGACCGGGTACCAGGTTTAAAAATTTAAATAACAACAATGCATGAAGTAATGTTTAAGGTTTTTTATCTGTGTTTTTAATTTATGAACATTTTGAAAAAGATTCATTCAGATAGTCGACATACTGTAACAGCTTTCAATAAAATTTATATTGTTAATCTTTGGATTATTTTATTTTATGAATTGTTTGCTTAAACATTAGTTTTTAATTTTGTATCTGTTACTATCATTACTGAAATATTTTTAGGACTATAGGAGGACTATTGGTTTCAATCTGGGTAAAAATGTCGTCGACAGTTTTTGTAGCTTTGTGCAAGACCAAAGTATATTAGAAGTATCAGTCCTATTGTTACAAATTTGGTACCAAATGAAAGGAGTTATTTTTCTGAATCCAGGAGTGTAAACAGTTTTTCGACATGACAATTAGATTTTTTTTTTAATTAACTAAAATACAAAATTTAGGTGGCGTCACTTCATTTTAATTCATTTGAATCATTTTAAAAAGTACTTGGCCCAGTTTTATGGTCAAAAAATAAGATTAAAAAAAAAAAAATTAAAAAAAAAATAAAATAAAATAAATAAAGAAATAAAAATTTTACAGATTGAAATTAATAGTTCTCCGTACTAAACTGAATTTTGCCTTTGACAGATTTTTTTTTTTTTTTTTTTTAATCATTTTGGCAAAGAATTAAAATAGCTATCACAGTTACGTAAGTACAGATCTTGGGGAGAAACGTCCAAGCTAATTCGGTGACAAATTTAAAATTTTACAAAGAGGATTCATACTGAAACTGTTGTATTACTTTAAGCCTTATTTTTCTCAATTTTATTTTAGTTACTTGAAAAAAAAAATCTTGCACATTCTTTCTCTTCTTCTTCTTCTTCTTTTTTTATTTATTTTGACATATACACTTATTTATTTATTTTTGTCATCAACTTGTTTTATTTATCTTTTGAAGGGTGGAAAACCGTTGTGCAAAGATATTGTGCATGCCAGCAAGCAATTTCGAATTCTTACTGAACTGGGTTTCAGAGTAAGTTATTTTTTTATTCTTTGACTATGATTAATTAATGGTTTTATTACGGTAGACTATTTGAAAGAAATTTAAAAATATTATTAATTATTTCACTTTTTTAGAAAGAAGATGTTGAAAATGCTCTTCGAAATAACAACATGAATCTTGATGATGCGGCAGGTAAGTCATATGTCATAAATTACAATAAGTTGGTTATTATCCATTTCTAATAAAGATACATTTTGCCGGGAACAAACAGCCTGTCTTCAGATTTATAGAATGATTGTCAGTTTTAGTGTCTGACTCGTGAAAAAAAAAGAAACTGTAAATATTTGGAACACACACACACACACAAAAAAAAAAAAACTGGTGTAACAACTGCACAACTTCCACTACCCATTATCACATGTATTATATTATTACACATGTGTTTCACTTTTTGGTGATAATGTTGGTCAGAAGATGTAAAATTTACTTATTAAATTCAGACCTACCAACTGCTACGAATAATTCATAGTTGCAACAAATTTGGGCCGTAAACTACCATGCTACGAAAATAATAAAATAACTGCTTAGTGCATGGCACGAAATTTCCACTTGCTAGTTCGCCAATGGCATGCAGAATTTTTTCTGTGAAGAGTAAGATTTCAGTCTAGCTATAGATGGAATTGTTACACCATACAGTGGCTTCAAAAAAATTTTTTTTATTGTTTTCAAAATGGCAAATTGTGCTGATCTTAGACAATAATCTCATGTTTAACCTCTTCTTTTTCGCTTTGTGGAGTGTGTGCTGACGGCTATCAACCCATCATCTTTCCTTGCCTCGAAACATAAGTAGGAGAAAAGTTTACGCATACATAAAAGTTCTAATTTTTTCTGCAGTTTCATTTCTCCAAGCAGGGAGAGAACAAAAGAACAGAGAGCCTCTTTGTCCTTTACTTAGTGTTATACCTACTTCCCACCAACTATCCGAGAGCAGTGACAGATCTAGCCAGCCCCCCCTTCCCCCCCCCCCCCCCAAAAAAAAAAAAAAAAAAAAAAAAAAAAAAAAAAAAAATCTGGATCTGCCACTGTTTGAGAGAAGAGAAATGCAAAAATTTGCATATGCATATTGGCATATAATTCAAGTGAGCATAGGACTGAATGAGAATGAGCCCAAGCACTTTTTCTGTTACTATCTATGTTTGTATTATTGAATAATGACCGAAAAGCAGTCAAAACTTTCTCAATTTTCATGCCAGATTTATGCTTCCAGGGGTCGTAGTTGTCCTGAAATTCCTGAAGAAAAAAAAATTGTCCTGAAATGTCCTGAATTTTCACTTAATGTCCTGAATTTCCTGAAATTTCAGTTCAACTGATATTCAGCACAGAAGGCTGCCGGACTGACAGTGCGGAAACTTCTGATCAAGGCCACAGCGAGCGGCGACGGAACGAACGCATAACTATACGCGCTCGCAAGGGGAAAGCGTGTGCTGGAGGATGACGCAAGACTCCGTTCCGAACTCCCGAAGAGGAAGGGAGGGAGGAAAATTTGCCGCGCTGTATTTTAGAGGGGGGAAGAACTTGGATGGCGCGGTGCATTCATACATACAGGAACGCGAAGCGCCGGCAAAGGCGCCGGGACAAAGAACTTCTTTGGCCGGGGTTTTTTAGAAGCTACTGCACCGCTGTCCGCTACGATGCAATATAGAGAGCGGCAGTTTGAAATGAAAGCGCGTTTCGCATAATGTTTATCGCGGGTTCAAATGTATTTCACTTCGGTTTTTGCTTGTTTAATGGAGCTTAATTAATTTAGCATTAATATGCCCAGAATCACTAAGTTTTCCTCTGACTGGCTGTCTAAAGTTGATCGAAACGGTAATATAGTTTCGGAATGGTGCACACAATGCCCTGATTCTGATGGCAGTTCGGCATTCTGCAGAGTATGTGAAAAGAAATTTAGTGTTGCTAACATGGGATTTTCTCAACTCTTATCTCATAGTGACAGTGCAAAACATGTTTCGAAAATGAAAGGACTTAAATGTCAAAGCACTTTTGTCTTTAGCGAACAAAAAACGTCATCAAAATCGAAAAGTGGTGAAAAATCAGAAACTGTTCTAGTATTGTCTGGAGCAGGAAAACAAATGCCATGGATTCCAACTTCGGAAAAAGAGAAAAATTTGCGAGCTGAAGCGATTATTTTGATGACTGGCATAAAATGTAATTTATCCTTTATGTCTATTGGAGAACTAGACGTCATGTGTTCTTCTGCCTTTGAAGATTCTACTATTGCAAAAGGAATAAAACTATCGGAAACTAAGGCCAGGTATGTTACAAAATTTGGTTTGGCTCCTTATTTTCGAAAACAAAACTTTTTAGATCTTGTGAATGCATATTTTACTGTTTATTTCGATGAGACCACTAACAAACAAGTGAAAAAACAGTTAGACATTTATATTTCTTATTGGTCAGATAAATTGGATAAAATTAATATATTTTATGCTGATTCCATCTTTTTAGGTCATGCTGAAGCTGACAAAATTTTGGAATGTTTTCTAAAATTTCTAAGTGATAATGATTTGCCCCTTGAAAAACTCATTCAGTGTTCATCTGGTGGTCCTAAGGTCAATTTGGCTTTTAAAAAGAAATTAAATTCATATCTCCATTCCAAAGGCTTAGAAGAGTTAATTGATATAGGAACGTGTGTTCTACACCAAATTCATACGTCACTGAAAAAAGGCATAGATATTTTAAATTCTGAAATTGACGATTTTGCTCTCAATGTTTTCAGCTGGTTTAAACTATCTGCTGCAAGACGGGAAGACTACCACAACATTCAGATTGAACTATTGGACGAGGAAACTGCAAGCCATTTTTTTCAGCGCCATGTGGAAAGTAGATGGCTGACATTAGGCCCTGTGTGCGAACGATTGATCGAACAATATTCTGTTCTTAAAGAATATTTTTTATCTGTCCTGCCGAAGAATAATGTTAATATTTCTGATAAATACGTAAAGATCTGCTCATTTCTGAAAAATCCTGATAGTTTAATTTATTTGCATATAGTATGTTTTTTATGCAATATTTTCAAACCATATTTGCTTTTATTCCAATCGGAGTCACCTTTAATTCATGTCATGTATGAGAAGCTTAATGAACTTGTGAGAAAACTGATGTTACTCTTCTTGAAACCTGATGTAGTTGGTCAGAAAGCAGGTTTACCATTGGTTAATATTAACTGTGATGATGCCAGTTTATGGGTATCGCTAAAAAATCTTGAAATAGGAACTGGTGCCAAAAAATTACTCTTACCAAGTGAAAATAAAGACATCCTCCATAACATGAGAAATGTTTACATAACAATGTGTGGTTATTTACAGAAAACACTACCCTTATCTAACACCATATTACAAGATTTAAAATATATTCATCCCAATCAGAAGGAAAACAACAAATCTAAGGAAGGTATCAGCCGACTTCTGTTGCAGTTTAGTAAAGTTTGTAAGAGTGATCAAATGTGCGATACAATTAAATCAGAATTTCAGATGTATATGTGTGACAACAATGAAGATCTTGCTAAAGCCAAATCTGAATTTACCACCAGCAATGATATATGCAAGTATTGGGCCCACATATCTAAAATTAAAGACAATTTCGGTAATTTCAAATTTTGCTACTTAGTTAGATTTGTTAAAATTTGTTTGACTTTATCTCATAGCAATGCAGTGCCCGAGAGAGGATTTTCCATAAATAATAACATCGTTACAAAAGATAGGAGCAGCATATCAGAAATGGGAATTCGTTCTTTACGCTTTTGCAGGGATCATTTGATGAAACATCCCTCAATTCCTTCTTTGGTAACAAAAGAGATGATTAGATATATAGAACAGTCATATGCTCAATATAATGCTTATTTGGATCAAATAAAGACAGCAGCAGCTCAAAAACGAAAGCTTGAGGAAGATCATGCAACTGCCAAAGCCCAAAAAAAAGAAAAAGAAGATCTGCAACATAAATTTAAGCAATTAAGCTCGGAAGAAAATGATTTGAGGGATGAAGAAAAAGCTGCTCATGTTTTGTGCAACGAAGCCTCCGAAAAATTGCAATGTGGGATAAAAAATAATGATATGCAAACCATTAAAATTGGACAGATGATGTTAGAAACTGCTAATGCAACACTTAAGACTGTTGAAAAAAAATTATCTATGATTAAACAAAATAAGTCTGATGTTGAAAAAAAATTACTTTTAAAAAAATAATATTTGAAGAAGACTGTGTACTAAAGTTTTTTGTACATAGTTTTTGAATCCATTTTTCATTAAGTTTAAGTATTTTTGTGAAAACTTTTGTTACATATATATAATTTTTCTTAGTTATCACATTAGTTTATAAGATCCTTTTTAACTACAAAACTTTGTTTATAGACTTAATATAGATAAATATGAAGTTTTACTATAAAAAGTACTAAGTTTTTTTATAAAATTTTAATGTCACAAAAGCAGTTAGAAATTAAAACTGCTGTAATACACATTATAGCTATTTGTAAATTCATTCATTCTTCTTTTTTATATATATATATCTTTGAAAACAAGTTGTATTTAGTGCAATTGTATTTTATGACCTTAATAAATTATATTTTTAACTTATTAAGTAAATATTTTTACCACATTATGTAATTTATATAGTTAAATTACTGTAAAATGATAGCTGGAAATCTTCTGAAAATGGGTAACTTTTAGTGCGTGTGTCCTGAAATTGTACTGAAATTTTATAAAAATTGTGTCCTGAAATTTTTTTGAAGCCACTACTACCCCTGTGCTTCCAATGATGTAGTAAACAAGAATATTATTGAAAATAGTTATTTGGAAATAGTTGTTTCAAATGACAATAATGAACTTTTTATATAAACAGCATTTCATCTAATTAGAAAAATAAACTAGACGAATAAGACATTTCTGATGTAAAAAATTTAAAATAAAAATGGAAATTTAATCTTTCATGAGAATAAGATTTTGATTGGATATTGTTTGACAAAGTTCTTTGAATGATTTCACATTTATGCTGTTAAATATTTCAATCTTTTTGAAATCTCAAATGCAATAAATTAAAGTGATTTTTAAGTATAGATGATTATGAAATATGATAATATATGAGACCATTTTATTACATAAAATTTTATCCGTATTTGTAAAAGCATTTCAAATGATTGGGGAAAAATTCCCAAACATAAAAAAATAGAATATGTCAATCCAATTTTGTGGCGAGTAAATTTTTCTTTTGCGAGTATAAACTGAATTGAAATTTCAGGCCCTGGCTTAGTGAATGGAATAGTCCATATCAGCTTATCAGAGGGATAATACTTTATATATTTTATAATTTTTCAGCATAATGTATCTCTCTCTCTCTCTCTCTATATATATATATATATATATATATCAAATTAAATTATTACCGTGACAATTTTTATTCGAAATAAATCTAAATTTTATTTTATATTGGTATCTTTATCTATCTTTTGTCTGCTGAGTGTTACAATGGTAATAAATTGTTCAAATTATATATATATATATATATATATATATATATTATTTTCTTGATTCAACTTTTGAAGTGGACCTGTCAGAAACTGCTAGTTATTTTTACACAGTTAGAAATATTTAAAACTAGTTAAATATTTTTTGAATGTTTTAGTAAATGTGTTGAAAGGGAAAAGGTTTAAAAATATTTTTATGTATTTATTTTCAATTTTAACAGCTGAGCTCCAAGCCATGAATAATGGTGTCATGGATGTCGATGGTTTTGCTGGTCGCAAAGTTAGGCCTGCCAACATGTATGACGACATGGCAGTGCCCGATAACAATTTGGAAACAAATTTCAACTCCACTAATTTCCATGGCAACACCAATTTCCAAAGTGGTCTTAATTTCTCTGGTGTTGGACACTCCTTCAAACAGCAACAACCTAAGGTATATATTGTTTAATTATCATTCAATTATTGACACATTATTTTTAGAAATTATTAAAACTTGCCTGTTTAATGAAACTTATAGTGTGTGTCAATGTGCATTAGATTTTAGACAAAAGAAAAAGCAATAAAATTGGAATGTATTGTTTGTAAAGCACTTTTTTTTCCCTCATTTCATGATGCAGGATAATACATGTCCTAATTTTCCTAAAATTCCTGAAAATTTAAAAAATATCGTCAAATGTTCAAAATATAGTAGAGATTGTCCAGAGCCTCCTTAAGTAGATGCCTTCCACGCGAGGCGAATCCCAATGTTAAATTAGGCAACATTTAAAAAACAAAACTAACGCTAGGTGACAGCACCCACGCAGAGCAACAATTTTCTTCTGTTTTATAGATAAGTTATATTTTTCATCTAAAAATCTAGCTATTAATTTCAATTTAAAGTCCAAAATTGTATAAAGTTATATTTTTCATCTAAAAATCTAGCTATTAATTTCAATTTAAAGTCCACAATTGTATTTTTTTTTTTTCTTTTAATTTGAAAAAATTATGTGAAAGTGCTTTATCGTAAATATATTCAAATATTTATATTTAAAAAAGTATAGGGTTTAATTTTCTTCGAAAGTGGACAAGACCTATTTTAGCTTTTCAACTAATTGAATTACAACGTATCAAATAAATAACACCTTTTTTTAAATATATTATTAATTAAAAAACGAAATTTAAAATTAAATAAGCAAAAACATGGCATGTCTATCATGCGATTAAATTATTTTTTATATATTTATTCAATAAAAATTTCAAAAAAAAATTTAATTTAGATATCAGATGAAAGTTTCGTTTATATAAATTAAAATCTCTGAACTTTAAATGAGTTCAGTTTAGAATGAATAGTTTATAATGATAAATTATTAAAATCATGTCTTCTTTTTTCTTTTTTTGGTCATGTCCTTTACGTTACATTTTTACCTTATTAGGTGTGAATTATTTTTCTTAAATCGAGAATTTTATATTATTTATAAGAAAAATAGACCAGCACATTAATGAGATAAGTTAACATTCAGTAATAAAAATTGGAGAAGAAAACAATCTGTTGTCTAGTCCGTCACAAAAAATAAATAAATAACCATTAAGATTTAAATTTTTAAAATTAAGGATTTCTTGAGTATAAGTTTTCTCTCGCACGAAGTTTTTTTCGTTCAAGATTTTATTAGCTCCACCAGTTCCGAGAGGGTATACTTTCAAAACTGATAGACATTTTCGAAATGTTATGTTTACATGTTTTGAGGTATCCTGAAACGAAAAATAATGTTTTTAGCGGTTGGTCTGTGCGCGTCGGTTTGTCTATCTTGGATATACTTGGAAAATGCTGAAAGTGTATTTCGTTTTGTGTTAGGTGTTTTTCATATAAGACTAAATTTAAATGCACAATCTCATGTGCACATAGTTTATTGAAAACATACAGGGCTATCCAAAATTAAGCTAAACGTTCTTTTCTGTAGAATGTAATTGACGGAAGTGCTTTGCTACACTTTTTTTTATGTCGACGAATACTGTTGAAGAAGGAAAATTAATTTTTTGAACCTATAATGTAAACAAAGTATTTTTTTTGAAGTTCTATTTTCAACTCACGTTTTTGAATAAAGTCACGTTTTGGGGTTCCCTGAATACAAAAAACGTTTTTTTTTTTTTTAGTAATTGATTTATATGCATATTTATTATCAGAATAACTCAAAAACAAACAAATGCAGGAAATTCACAATTGTATTTTAAAACTCGTATTAGGTTTCAATTTGAAAAATTTGATAAAGATTGGCAAATTTAAGGACAAATTAATAACATCCTTGAAATATTTTTACTTCCATTACCCTACTACCGTAGGTAATGAAAGTATTGTGTTCGGTCCAAAAATTCGATATCGAGTTTTCCCCTGATTTATATTTTTAAGGTCTCATGAGTCCAAAAAAAGTAGCTTTTGGCAATTAGCCAGTATATGTGTGTATATGTGAGTGTATGGATGTGGAGAATTTCTATTTCAAAAAATCAAGGCACCTTTCTGTTATATCTGATAATTTTTCAAATCAGTAATCATGATATTTAATTTTTACATGAATTTTTAATTCCATATTCCATTTGTGTGGTAAAAGGTTAATAAAAGTAATGTTATGAATCTTAAAACTTAATATTTTTAAAAAGAACAAAAGTAGAAATAAAAATTTTCTATTTTTTATTTTCAAGATTCCCAACACTTTTGTTTCGATTTAACTGAAATAATCAAATTTTTATACGCATTTACACAAGTCTTTAAAAAACAGTGGTATTAAAAAAATATAAATCAATCTTGTTCCTATATTGGAGTATTTTATAGTTTTATTCATAAGTTACTAATGTAATTTATGAATGAAACTATAAAATACTACAATATAGAGTTACTTCAAAGTAACTAAGAACAAGTTATTTTTCTGTATTCCTACATCAATAAATAAAAATTTCATTTCATTTTGTAATAAGCATAACTATTTTATTTGTTAAATCTAACTTACTAACAGAGGTGTCAACCCTTCGAATTTTTATATCATAATTTCTTTTAAATTTATCTTCGTCTTAATCACAGAATTTACGATAATAAATAAAAATAATGTTTTTTGTGAAAAATATTATTGATATTAAAAAATCCGGAGGGTTGGTAATTTTGCATTAATTACTTATGCAGTTTACATACCTTGTCTTGAAATATGAAACCGTGAAAACTTATATTTTCACGGCGATTGTTCGATTTACAAAATGGAACAACGCAATACACCATATTATAAAAAAGAAAAACCTCTCACATTTATTAAATTAATAAAACATAAACCATGAAGAACTGAATTGAAAGTCAATTGAATCGCGGGAAATAAACAGAACTTTACGACACGATATCAAGCGCCATTTACTGGCTATGTTCTTCTTGTACTGTTGCCAAGTTTTTGAGCGACTCACTAGGCATCTACTTAAGGAGGCTCTGGGTTGTCCTACATTTCTTGAAATTTTCAGCTATTATGTTATATGTTGATTTTTAATATGAATTAATGAAAAACAAGTTCTATCATTTTACAACCTAGGTTGATTCTCGAGAAGTGATAAACATTTTCTTTTCTTTTTTCATTGTTTCTAATGTATAATACGTATGTCATAAGTTATGATTGGTTCTTATTTGCCTAATATACAGGGTGAGAGAAAAGTTTTTGCACAATCAAAATATTGTATTACTTATAAAATGTATATAAAGCAGATTAATAAATTAGAAATTATAAAAGTTCTGTTGTCGAAAAAACATAAACACATGAGTTACATTTCAAAATGACCTCCGTTTGCCTTGGTACATAAATTAATACGTTTGGGAAAATCATCAATGATGCTCGTTAGTACAGTGGAGCACCGTTTATACGTTTTTCAAGGGACCGTTCCTAAAAAACGTATAACTGAAAAAAACGTACAACGTTTATACGTTTTTCAAGGGACCGTTCCTAAAAAACGTATAACTGAAAAAAACGTACAACTGAAAATTCGTTTTAACAATAATACACAATAAAGTATCATATTAATAATAAAAGTCTACTCAATTTTCATGATTTCCTTTACATTTATTCGAATAAGATATATTTTAATTATATTTAAAATATTTTAAAAAGCCTAAATAATAATTAAATAATAATTAAAAATATAGAAATTCAGAAATTTTTTTTCAAGATTTCGATTTTAACCTTTAACGACAAAGCCTTTTGTTCTCAACGAAGATGACATTTTTGCAAACGATGGAAGGAAAGAAAAAAAAAAAGTTTCTCCAAATTATCACGATAGAAATCTTCCAAGTTGCCCAACAGAAGTGAGTAATAAATCTTCAAGTTTACAAAATGCCTATAAAATTGTGGTTTTTTTTCCTTTCATACCCCATTCCTGGAATCAATTAAAAGAGAAAGTGGGAGGTCTTCAAGTGGTCACTGGCTACTTGGCTTATCTCTAAAAATTTCTCTAACCCCCCTTCCCCCCAGGCTATCGATGCAAATCGCACTTTGTTCTATAGCCGCACTTTGTTACCATAGTTCTAAGAAAAAATAAGAATAAAACATAAGAGCATTCATCTTTTTTTTTTAAATCCTGGAATGAAACTCAAACTTGGGATTCTACAAGGAGGAAAAAAAACGTATAAGTGAAATTAAGAATTTACTTGTGTCGTATAAACGAAATATTTTAACATTATAATTCAATGGAATGATTTGGGACCAAAGTCGAAAAGCGTATAAATGAGAAAAACGTATAAACGAGAAACGTATAAAAGGTGCTCCACTGTATCTGAGAAGTAATTGTATTCCACGCTCTCTTCAAATCTCGTTTTAAGGACTGAATTGAAGCATGTCTATTCTTACAAGCTTTATCTTCAAGAATGGATCAGATTGAGTAGTCTAAGGGGTTTAAATCAGGGGAATTACTGGGTCAAATATCTTTTCCCCAACTGTTAGGAAAATTCCTTTCAATAAATTCCAGGCTTGATTTTGCTCCATGAGCTGGTGCCCAGTCTTGTTGAAAGGTCCAGGAATTTCCTTTAAAATGCCGATTAGCCCATGCTTTTAATGGCTCCAAGACATCTTTTTGATAAACCTTTGCTTTCATTTTTACGTTTTTATTCAAGAAAATCAGACAAATTTTACTAGAAGAATGAATTCCTGCCCAAACCCTTAATGAGGCTGGATAGTGGGATCTGGACACTTTGAAATTGTGTTTTGTCTCTTTACGTAGTAGTACCCTATCATTTTGATGATTATGGGCACTTTCTATGGTGAATTTCTTTTCGTCACTGAAGAGAACTTGACAGTGTCTTCCGTTTGCGATCAAGCGTTTTATCACCTTACATTGTTTAAGCCGGGTTGCTTTCATTTTGTCATTAAGAAAATGAGTTTTGCGTAATTTATAAGGGTGAAGATGTAGCTTGTTTTTAACAATGTTTCTAACTGACCAAGTGCTGATTTTAATATCCTTAGCGAGTTTTCTAAGAGAATGTTGAGGATTTCTTCGAATTCTGTTTCTAATTTTATTCCAATTGACTGGTGGGTCAGCTGACCTTGGTCTACCATATTTAGGTCTGTCACAGAATGTACCTAACTGTTTATATCGGTTAATAGCATAATAAACGCTTTTCTTGGTACCGAAAGAAGTTTACTTATGCTTGCTACGCTTGGTTCATCTTTCCAAAGGCCAATTATTGCTGCTCTTTTATCTTTCGCAGACATATTTATGTAAAAAAGAGATTTTTTTGCAAATTTATAAAAATGTATGGACAAGTAATAAATACCAACAAAAAATACACAAAATACATTTTTATAATGGGCTAAAATAGCTTGACAAAGGTTGTGCAAGAACTTTCTTCCCACCCTGTATATATAAAAATAAAATAAAATTGGTTTCTAAGTTGAAATTACAAGGAAGATGCATTTTTTTTTAAATAATCATGAGTCTAAGAAAGTTTTTCAAGTGATTGCTCTAAACTAAATCATATTTAAGTAAGAGTTTCACAGTAATTGTGATTAAAGTTAGACCCTTTTAACTATTGATAAAAGCAGTGCTACTTGCATGTTGATCATATTGTAGTAGATGAACATTAGTTTTACCCATTATAGCATAGTTATCTTTCATTATTAGTTATTGATTAGACCAATAAGTGGTATTTCAATATTTTAAAGTTTTTATTATTGAGTAACAGAAGTATGACATTTCACTTTTTTTTAATATGTATTTGTTACTTTAGATTAAAAAATCATAATGTTTTGTTTAAAATTTCCTTTTTCATAGTCCTGCTAAGTTTTAAACAGCAAAAATGTTATTCCTTATGATTTTTCTTTTTATCTGAATAAAGTTTATAAATCTTGAGCATTGCAATGTATACTTATTTCTCCCATTTTTCATTTTTAAAAGTAGTTTCTTTTCTTTGTATTGTCACATACAAAGAAAGTAGATTAAACATATTGTCTATTGTGTAATTTTCATCTGCATATGCATTTTTTACTTTTAGGATGCACAGGGCCAATAAAAAAACAATAATAACACTAATTTATTACCAAATTATTGCTGAGAGATATATGGATAAAATATGTTTAGGATCTTTTTCTTTGTAATGAAATAGATAAAATCATTTAACTTCAAAACAAGCATTCAAACTTAATATACTTTAATTCTAGGATAAATTTTTACTTCAGACTTTAAATTATAAAATTTTAGTTTAAAAAATTGTAGTTTTTTTTTTTTTTTTTTTTTTTTTTTTCCCCCTCTCAAAATACAACTAATTACCAAAATATAAGCACATTTCCCGTTTATTCCTAAATGTCATTTTTCCATAATCAGTCAATGAAAGTTTTTTTTTTTTTTTCCCCAGTTAATTGCTGAAATGCTAAATGATTTTCCTGGTGGTTTAAAATTTATGTTTAATCTACAGCTACTTGCTAAATCATGTGATATTTTTTTCACTGCAAATTGTTACTGTCGACAATTATTTGACCACTAATTGAGAAAATACATTAAATAATTATTTTATAACAAATCAAAAAATTTTTTCCTTTTTTTGGTGTCTAATTTCTGAAATATGTGATATATATATATATTTTTATATATATCACATATTTCAGAAATTTATATATAGTGCAGGATCATTTTGCTGTTGTATGACAAAATTTACATTTAAACTTAATTTCATGCTGAAATATGGGTTTTCAGCACCCATATTCACCATATTTAATTTTTCCCCCCCCACCAACATCTACTAAAATAGATAATTTGTGATTAACCAACAAAATTTGTATTATTATTATTATTATTTAAACTGATTTTGATTATTTTGTTACAAATTACTATAATTCCAGTTTTTATGGTGCCTTATTGCCAAAATGTTCCATATTTTTGTGATTGATTGGCAGAATGCGCAATTTTTTCAGAAATTCATGTGTATAGTAGTGATATTTTCTATCTGTATGTGAAAAAACAACATATCTTATTCTTGCTGCAATCAGCTTTATCAATATGAAATCAGGATACATGGGATCAAATTCATAAGTATCAGGAGAAAAAATGCGTTGTTTCATTTTTTTAAAGTTGCCGCTTTATTTTGTTTATTTTCCAAATGGCAAATGAATGTTTTCAAGTCTAATGTAAAGCTGATAATATCAGATGGAATAGAAAATATTTTCCTGTAGCATAACGCAGATACTAGTTTTCCTTATTTTCTGAAATTTCATTTCCGAAGAATTCATTTTTCTCCTAGTACAAATGAATGTACACAAAAACAATTTGCTATAAATAAATGTTAAGATTTGTTATTACTTAGTTTATTTTGAATAAATAGAAACATATTCAGCATTTTATAATACGATGTTGCTCATTTATATATGTTGCGATCAGGAAAGTTCTTTCATTTTCTATGCACTGTTTGAGGGAGCCCATTATTTTATAGGGTCCAAGTGGTACTAACAACATTGTGAATTCTGCCCTCAGTGGGCAACAATCTAGCTCTGGTTCTGTTGGCAATTTGTCTCCAGCCTTAATTCAGAAAATTCTTCAGCAGCAGCAACAACAGCAGCAGCAGCAACAGACATTTCAGATATTTAATGTGGTAAGCTCCTTTAAGTGTTGCACATGTCTATGTCGAAACTATCTTAAGCTGATTGCTGTTTTTTATGTACAATTGCTGCAAGCTGAGCTTTTGCTTTTCCCCTCCCCCCTGACCAAAAGAGACTTTTGTGTCTGTATGGCTTTTTATTTGTTCTTTTTGTTGTTTTTATGTCTGCTGTTGCTTTTCTATAATTTCTACAAGGGCACATTAAATCCCCCCTAAAGCTGGAATTTATCAAATTGCATTATATTTAAAAATTAATTTCCTGATTTTTATCCAGTTAAAGAATGCTTTTTATATACAAACTTAACATATATCAATAGTTTATCTATGTTAATTTGTAGGTGTATGTTTGTTGGAACAGATAAAAATGCTTTTAGTTATTAATTTGGAATTTGTTAAACTGGATGTAAAAAAGAAGAAATATTAGCTTTAATTAAAAATTAATGTTTTAACATTGCACTGTTAGCAAATTCAATATTATTTCTTTAGCTCTCTCAAAACAAGCATATCTTTATTAATACAAATTATCACCTACCTTTTCTGTCATAAGAATTGAGCTTATTCCTTTCTGCTACCTTCTCTTGCCCTCTTTCCCCACCTAAATAAAATATAGATATGTAGATAATTAATTATTTGGTGAGAAAATTACCTACAAATTCATTTATAGCATACAAATGAGTGTATTAGACTCCTACCATCTGAAACAGAACTGTCATCTTTCAAGTGCTACAAATGCAATCTGACTAAATTTTTAAAGCTGTCAGTGAAAGACAGATCATTGAAACAGACAACATGTCCCTTTGTGTGCCTCTGTATTCATTTTGTTTCCTTTTATGTTTTTAATGTTTTGTCCCTAAATATATTGTGTTCTTGTATTTATAATTATTACCGTCTTTAAGTTTAGTATTTAAAATTCTCTCCTGAGATCTCACGCTGATATTTATGACCCTAGCAGTTAGTTAAATGTTATGCATAACAAGAGAATTCTTTTCTAGAATCACATGTTTTTAAATATAATTGTTAATCTGTGTTAATTAAATTGTATTGAATGTTATAAATCTGTATTAATTAAATTGTATTGAATATTTAAAAGAAAGGTAAGAATTAATTAGATTTAGTTATTGAGGTAATCAGTCAGTGAATCTTTATGTTGTGTTATACAAATAGATAACTCTGGTATTATTTGTATAAAATCTTAACCACATATTTACAATACTGAATAAAAATTTCATAAATGTATTATTTTGTTACTTTTGTTTGTTGTGTATTCTACATTTTAATGTAGCAATTATTGAAATAATGACTTTCAACCTACAACCTGACTCACAGTAAGATAATATGAAATTTACGTTATAAGACACAAAATTGGATTCTAATACATGAACTATAGTTTTAGTATTTAACAGATATTTCAGAAAACTACATACATAAAAAAATTACAAGTATATATGCCTATAAACTGTGAGTAATGTAACAAAAGTTTTAGTGTATAAACCTGACTTCTAAGAAATACATTGTTCCAAGTATTTGAATTGTATTAAAAAAATAAATAAAATCAGGAAGCAAAGATACATTGAAAGACAACTAGTGATATTCATGCAGTTGTAATTAAACTCCTGTTATGTCATCCAGTCTCTGCATTCAAAAAGTCAGATTCATATTAAAAAAAAAAATAATAATAACGTATTTTTTCCCCCCAAATTTTTTTTTTTTTTTTTTTTTTTTTTTTGTGGGTAACCCGGAAGTCCAAAACAAATGGAAATCTAACCATCCACAAAGTAGGTAATCCAGAACTCTAGTTTGGCTCTAAGAAAATGTTACAAATATTTTGTAAGCAGTGATCAAAGAAAAAGAAGGGGGGGGGGGGATTATATATTGAAGTTTTTCTTGTTTATTAATTCAATTTCCTAGAGGGAATCCCCTCAACCCTTTTTTTTTCTCCCTCCCTTTTTACTTTCTTCTGTATTCTATAGAAGAAGGCATTGGTTTCATAATTTCGACTTCGGGTTTTTGATGAATTTACACATTTTGAGAGCTGTAGAACATGATTTGACCATTTTTAGAAAATGTCTGCCTGTGTGTGTGTGTGTGACAAAATTTTGTGGCGACTTAGGTACTACTGCACAGAATTTCATACAAATTGGTATGTAGTTACACGTTGACATAAATTAGTGCCTATCAGCTTTTGGTAAAAATTGTCCAACAGCTTGCTTTGCCATCCCACTTTTTCTAAATTTTTAACATGGTGGTATAGGACAAAATTTTGTGTAAATATGCATAAAGAGAATTATTTTTCAATAACCATTATGAAATTTAAAAGAATTATTTGTAATAGAGATAGTCAACTGTGAAAAAAAAAATTGTGTATGTAGGAGCCTCGCCTCCCCCTCGAGGGGAGTAAATTTTCATGATGGGTATCTTTCAAAAGAGCTCGCCAATACCTTTAAAACAAATGGTTGAACCATCCATCTGCGTTAATTTAAAATAAAGTTATCGATTTTTTTTTTTAAAATGTAATATTGAGAATAAAATTGACTTTTTTTGGATATTTAGTGTTACACTACTACTCTAATATGGAAATTGTCTGAATTATCATGGAAGATAATTTTTTTTTAAATAATAATTTTAATAAATTATTTTTATTGAATGAATTTGTATAGGAAAATACAGAAGAAAGTCATGTGATGGTCACACAGTGTATATACATTTGGATTGTATCTTAATGGCCCTCTTCACTTACCGTCGCCGGAGGCCCGAGCCAATATTATTTTATAGGGAAATATTCTTCACAAATAACTTATTAACTAATACATATTTTTAAATTCTATTTTCATATTCAGAAAATTCCCAACTGTTAAACTGACGGACCTTTTTTAAAAATGTATTTTTTTAATTTTTTAATATTTTATTTTCAAATTGCAAAATGAAAAAAATTCATATATTGAAAATTCATATTTTGCAGCTTCAAAATAAAATATAAAAAATTACAAAAAGTAATTTTCTATAAAAGGTCCATCAATTTAACAGCTGGGAATTTCAGAATGTGAAAACAGAATTTAAAATTTTTATTAGTTAATAAGTTATTTGTAAAGAAAAATTTCCCATAGAATAACATTAGCTTCGGCTACCGGCGGCGGTGAGTGAAGAGGGCCCTTAATTTTATATTTATGTGGTGTTTTATATTTATTATTAGTTATTTTAAATTTTTAAGATAATTTATTCTATGATTCTAAGTGAAGTTCCGCTAATATACCAGATATGGGCGATCCCATCGGAACCCTTTTGTTTTGTTTATAAATGTTATTGTTAAATTGAAAATAGTTTTCTTTTAAAATTAAATTACTTGCAGTTATTAAAGTTTGGCCAAAATGTTCGATGATTCTTTCATTTACTTAAAAATTTTCGCAAGAAACTTCCAAGTAAAGACCGTTCATATTATTATAATATAATTAAAAAATTTCTATTTAGTATCAAAAAAATTTTTTCATATTGATTTTCCTTTATTAATAATATATCCATCTGTATTTATTTATTCTTAGAATGTAATAAATTTGAATATAAAAAAAGGAGCTTTTATATTATCTTCAAAAGTTAGCATAGATCTTAACTGATATCTGCTTTCTACTGAACCAGTTAAAGTCTATAATAATGAAACAAAAGTTTACCTCATTTAGTCTTAAGAGAACACAATTATCCTCGCTGTCAGTTTAATCCCATGTTTATTCCATGGGGAAAATTTGTTTATAGCATTATTTCCTAACATATTTTCTTTCCTTTCTCTAATTCTATTTTCACTTTAAAAAAAATATTAAACCTTAAATTAGTTTTTGTTTTCTAAAATAACAAACCTGATACATATACAGTAGTATGAAACGACTGCTAAATAAAAACAAATAGTACTTCAAAATTTAATAAACTGGGTGGAAAGCAATTTATTTTATGTAATAAAGATTTGTAAAAAACGTTATAAAAAGAGAAAAATAACAGTTTTTAAAATTAGAATTAGTGTTAAGTATAATTTGCTGGCAATAATAGTTTAAACATATGGTTGTTAAAATTTCCCTTTCCATGCTTCCTTCGTGTACTTTATTGATTTTTTGTTTGTTTGTTTAAACAATATTTTAGTTTTTCTTTTTAGTTTGCAGTTATTGTTTAATTTTTGTATTTATCATCCCTGTAGAAATTGCTACACAATGCAAAAAAAGTAAGACCTTTTTTTCCCCCATGAAGTGTAGTAAAAACGTGGTCATGGCATAACTCAAATTAACTTGATAACTGCTTAACATTTAGTTCCTTCGTTAAATAATCAAGTTATTTACCTATTAAAGAAATTACTGTATCTATCTAAAGATTTAACTAAGATTAAATGATTTCATTTTTAGAATAATGTTCCTGCTTTTGGTAACATGAAATTTCCAACAAATTCTCATCTGAGACATCTTGTTCAACAGATACAGATGGCTGTTCAAGCAGGTCATTTGAATGCTCAGGTAATTGATGTACGTTCTATTTCTTCCACTTTCACTCTTTCCTTTTCTTATTGTCTTTTCTAATTCTGCCATTCTGTGCATTTCTGTTGCTCTTTTTTCAAACCTTTGTTCACTTCTTTATTTATTAACTTTATTTTAAAAAGAATGTTATTAATTCTATTTAAATAAATCTGCAGTGCATTAAGTATAATAAAATGCTTTTTTTTTTTTTATTATTATTATTCTAATAAATATTTTGTTATTTTGCATGTTGGTCATATGATGTCACACAATATTTCTGTTGTTCAGTTGTTCTTAATTCTGTTATTTAGAGTATATAATATCTATCCTTGTTTTCCTTTTTTTTTTTCATATTTCATTTTTCTCACGTTACAGTCAGTTAGTCCCATTTTTTACAGTAAATTATTATTATTATTTATTTTATTTAAGTAATTTTCCTATTTGCATAAACAAAGTGTATTTTGTCTAAAGATAAAATGCTTACAAACTGCATATATTGCATTTATCAGCCTTGAGATAATTATTGAATTTTCAATAAAATGGTTATTGAGAAAGCATTTAATACAAATTAACTGAGATTTTTTTAATTATAACTAATTCTGAATTTTGTATTGATCTATGTGTAGTGATTTTTTATTTCTAAATACATATAGCATACTGTATAAGGAAAGTAGCATAATTATGAAAAAAAAAATATATATATATACATATATATATATCAGTGGCGTATTCTCTGGGTATGCTAGGCATGTTCCGCATACCCGCTAAAAACTGTCTAAACTTAAACATATTTTGATTAAGAAAAGAAAGAAAGAATAATAATTTAACATGTGATTTTATTAATTAGGGAATTTTTGTTGTGTGAGGAAATATACATTGCACTAATTTTCCCACACAAGGGGATTTCCGCTCTTTAAAGGATCCAAGTCATGCTATTCATCGAGAGCATGTCCTGTAGTTTTCCCGTACTGCTAAAGTATTAGGGATTTTCATTTTCTTATCTTCCTTAAAAGTGTTCGCATAGTCAGTGAGAACTAGTTTTTCCATTTTGTCCATCTACTCAAAGACAAGAGTGACTGAAGGGATTGACCGATGTTATCAGTTCAAAAATATTATTGATAAAGTAAAATTTAATGCTTTATTTTACAATGATGTAATAAAAAAAAACTTTTAACAAAGAGAAAAAATTGAATTTATTTATAAATGATCATTCAACAATAAAATGAAATTTGCATAAATTTCTGAAAAAATATCTCTATTATTTTATGCGACGGGAAAGTTACTGCTTTTTTTTTTTTTTACCTAAAGAACTCATACCAAACGAAAACTTCCGAAAAAAATAAAATTAGGATCGAAATTTTACTTATGTTGTCTCTTTACATGAGTAAAGAGAATTGTCTGTCTTAAAGGTAATTGTCTGTCTCTCCCTGTGTGTCTGCGTGCACTCTGGACAGTTTCACAAATAATAATGTAGATACCATTATTTTAATATAGTATTTTTTTTAAACAGGTAAAATGAATATCAACCATTCATCAAGTGAAAAATTCCAATATAAAAATAGTGGTATCAAAATTTCCTTTTGTAAGAACTTGGCTCTGAAGCTAAGGCCTTTGATTGCAGAGCTACAAAATGTGATAGAGGTTTAGCTTGGATATTGCAAATGCGCACTTCATAGAGATTTTTTTTTTTTTTTATCAGAATCTCCTCAAATTTTTCCTTTTCCTAAATTTTATTCAAATTGCCTGGTTTTTATTTTTAATCGTCTCCATTCCTTAACAGTGGTTACTAGCTTATTACAGTTACCACATAGCAACGCGTTCTCTATCTGGTGATGCCTTTTAAAGAGCGAAGCTATCGACAAATTTTTATTTTAATTGAACAAAATAAGATATTTTATTTCAATAGTTGCCTCTTCAAAACCATTTTTTATTTGGAAAATTAAAAATTTCTTTAAATTTTTTTTTCTTTTCTTTTGGTATCAAATGTCAATATAATAAAAATAATTAAACTTATTACATTTTTAACTTTATTAAAATATTCAACAATTAAGTTCATGTATAAGAACTATTTGTGGTCCGAGTTAAAGCGTTATCACAAGCAGTGGGGACCCGGATCCGACATTGAAAGGAAGTCACTGCCATATTTTGCGTAACTTTAATGAATTTATATGTACTATATGTGTAAAGTGATATATAAAAAATTAGTGATTCAATTTCTTTGAAAATTCATTTTTATGTAGTAACCAGTGAAGCATGCAAAGCCTACTGGTTCGTCAATAAATTATAATAAGTGGCATTTAAATAAATGCTGTCAAGATAAATTCGATAAAATACGTGTGTAAAATTATATTTATGCTTTGAAGAAATTGGAAATTTACGTACTTAAATTATAAGAAATGATAACGAATTTAGAAGTAGTGCTCTTTCCACAGTTGGCTTCAGAGCATGCCCAGTTTCAAATATCACGCTACGCCACTGATATATATTTTTCCAGCTGTATACGAATATATGGCGTTGATATCTAGTATCCCATTAGATATATTTAAAATTCAGCCGGGATATCCATTTCGTTTCTAATTCTAGCATTCATTATTTAAAATGGAGATTTAAAGAGCTATTAAGCTATTATATTTCGTCAATAAATTGAAAATTAAATTTAATATTATGTACTTTAAATTTTGCCATTGAATCGTGGCTTCATTTATTTGTGTTTCTCATGGCAGGTGAAAGACATTCTACTCTAAGTTTTAATTTATCTTTGAAGCTGATTGGCATATTTATGCCATGTGACATATTAATGTCTTACTGATTGTGAGATATGAAAATTTACTTATAGTTCTGAAAATATTTTACAATGCATGTGCTTTATTTTATTATAGCACAAGGTACAGGATATTATAAAAATATTTTACAGCATAATAAAGGATTTTAACCATATCTTTCTATCCAAAATGAACTCTTAAAGAATTATAAATTTTTCCAAGTTATGTTTACTTTAATTGCTTCTTTAAATTATTGTATATTTTAGTGTTAATATTTTTATATGTTTTTAATGTATATAGATAAATGAACATAAGCCATTCGTAAAATTAGATTCTTAGTGAAATATGAATTTTTTGTATTGTTTGTAAATTTTCCTATCAAAGTTTAAGCTGTTAAATAATTAAAATACATTTTTCCCCATATTATGTTTATTTTAAATCACCTTTCTATATATATGTTACGTTTGTTTTGTGGGCTGTTAATTTTTAAATATGTGTATTGATAAAGTTCTTTAAACTAAAGCATTAGAAGGCAAAAATGTAAAAAACTAGTTTAAATTACACCCCGATCTGAATGTGGCATGTAAAAGGTTAAATTTCACAAAAGTTACATTGCTTTGATCTATATTGCACGATGATTTCTTGCTTTAAGATTTAAGATTACATGTTTTAAAATATTATTATTTTTTTAATTATATATATATATATATATGTAATAAAGATGATCTATTAAGCATTTTTTTTTTTTTTTAAATAGATTCTGAATCAACCTTTAGCTCCTCAGACATTACAGTTTTTGTATCAACTTCTTCAACAAATCAAAGTCTTAACACAGCTGCAGCAACAACAAATTTTAAACAACAGTATGTCCAAACAGGGAGTGCCTAATGCAAATCTACAGCTCAATGTACAAATTGCCCAGACAAAGCAAAGAATCAATAATTTGCAGAATCAAATATGTGCCAATCAAGCTCTATATTTAAAACAAGTAAGAATTTTTTCTCACATATAATACTTTAATCTTAAAACAGGGTTTCCCACAGGCCTTAAAAGTCCTTATAAAAAATAAATTAATTTTCCTTTTCAAGGGTCCCTTGAAATACTAGAATTTCCTGTAAAGTTCTTGAGTTTTTTTTTTTTTTTTCTTTTTAAATGGTAAATTTCAATGTGCTTGTCAAATATCAATCAAAACAAATGTTTATAGATTGCAGTTAGTTTCTACTTCAGATAAGCATGAATTCTAATGTTCATATGCCAGAAATTTTTTATTCTCTTCTAATGGAAATTGTAAAAAAAAAAAATATTTATTGGTGGTTGATAAGCATAAATGGCCTTGTAGCGAATTATTAAAAAAGAAGAATGAAAATACATTGTGTTATCAAAAGGCGGACATATTTTGAAGTGCAGCGATTTTTGTAAGTGCTGTTTCATCGGCAAAAGTTAATTTTAAAACTTACTTAAATTGATTCAAAGTAAAAAAAAGAATTAATATTCAGACATCTCATGGTTATCAAATTAAAAAAAAAAAAAAGCTTACCTTCAAAATTTATGATACAAAGAAAAACACAATTAATAATGATTCCTTGTTTGACGAAAATCATTTTTATTATGTACTCTTGATCAATTATAAAAATAAATATATTAGTGCCGGCACAGGAAAAATTAATAACACCAAGATTATCAAAATTATGAATATCCAATGTTATCATTATGAAATAACACAATATTCTTCAAATTAATTGTTCACATAAGTTATTGATTTCGGTAGGTTCAGTTCAGCGATATATTATTTTAATTCATTTTTTATTTTGATGATAATGTTATTCGGACATAAGATTCTTTCATATTAATTTTACATTGTAAAACTCATTAACGATTTGTTGACGATTCTCATACCTGCCAACATTTGAAAATGACAATTAGTAGCACACCAATTTTAAAAATGGATTGGATGGTTGGTTGGTTGGTTCATTTTTATCATGCAACACACGAATCCTAAACAAATATTACCGTATTTTCTTGTGTATAATCCACGGGGTGCTATTTTCAGCCCTGATGAAAAATTTTCCACAGATAATATGCACTACCGGCTTTTATTTGCCACAGCAATCCAGCCACATTATGTTAAAATGTTTTTTTACCCCCCCCACCCCCCACCCCAACCCTCAGATTAAATATTTTTAAAGTTATTATTTTTATTGAAATAATTTGCATTAGTGTCCATATATAATGAAAGACTGTACTATTTAAGAAACAAACACGATTTATGAAATCAGGTGTAAAATAATTTTATTCTAGATTTCAGAATTACTCTTTTTACACTATATTCAACCATTTTCAGCAAAAATGCTAGCCAATCAATAAATATTTTTGTTGTGTGTTTAATTATGTGCATAATTTTAAATATAAATTATATTTATTGCAAAAAAATTTAATCTTAGCATTGGTATAATTATTTTTAAAATATTAAAATATAAATATTAAACACATTCAAAGGCTTCTGCAGGCGTTTGATCATAGATTGTTAAGGGAGGGGGGGGGAGGTAAAAAAAAATAAAAATCAGAAATATTGAACAATTCTACTTCTTTATAGGCTCTAGCATCTAATGAAGTAAATTTAAAAAGAACATAGGCATTTATGTTGTGGATGGAAAAAGATTAGGAAACCCCAAGGCGCCGCAAGGCGTTTGTTTGCCGATCGTTAGGGGGGTGGGGTGAGGTGCGAGGGGGGACACAAAATAATACACGAATGAGAAATATTTAACAATTCTATTTCTTTATACATTCTTGAATCTAATAAAACAAGTTTAAAATGAAAATTCACATTTATGGAGTGGATGGAAAAAGATTGAAAATCCCAAAGCAAAACATAGTCCGAAATGTTGCAGTTTTGGTGCTAGATAAAAATTCGTAATTTTGAGCCGATTTTCGTAGCATCGTAGTTTACGGCCAAAATTCGTAGCAACTACGAATTATTCGTAGTAGTTGGCAGGTCTGGATTCTCCAGAAATATCTACGTTGATCACATGCCAATTCACAATTATATCTCGATGAAAATGCATTTTAAGATTCTTACTGGAATAGTATGAAATAGTATTGGAATAGATAAAACATAAAAACACAGCACTTTACACGTTAAAATTCAAGTCAAGAGACTTAGTTTAAAAGTTTACATTATACAAGTTAAAAGGAAGAACATCACGACGTTTCGTCCAAGTATAGTTACTTGTGGACATCCTCAGGTCTAGTTCGCTTACTGCCAGCGTCTTGATCTTTTAATATATCTAGAATGGGTTGCCATACTCTCGCCAATTCCTTAGAATGTACATAATTGATGGCGCGTTTATCGTATTTTATTATCTCTATTTTTTCTTGTATTTCAAGTTTAATCAGATTGGAGGGGGTTGTATTGTATAGTATTTCATATCAGCAATATATTGGTAGGCTGATTTTTTAATTATGCATACGTATGACTTGCACTGGTTGCTGACAATAATAAGTAACAATTAGAAGCATCATATTGATCAGGGATAGACAGCTTGGCATATCAACACATATTTTATAATAATATTGTAAACAAGCCATTGATTAATATCTTTAAAATGAAAATAATAGATAATTGTTTTGTAAATCATAAGAAGTTGTGCTATGATCTCAGCTGCGCCCAATGTCTGACTCTCATGGTAGAGCTGCCAGGCGTATGGCGAGCTGCAGCAAATGGTCCTTCTCAGTTCAGAGCTTCCCTTCAAATATGTCGGCGTTGCTTCCCAAATTGGCCCGCATTCTAATACCGAATTGATGCACATTAAAATAGCTCACTCCAAATAATTTTAATTGGAGTTGATTAAAGTTATTCTTATATAAGTATTATTTATTTTTTTAATTATTGAAAGATTAACGTATTTTTTCTCTGTTTTGTTAAAAATTGGAAAGTGACGCTATCTTTTGAAAGATACGTAATTCAAAATATCAGAGATTTTTCTGGAAATAGATGGAAATAATCCAGAATATATTTAAATTAATTCTCAGATATTTATTAATAAATATTTTCGGATTTATTCTCGATTTTGAAAATTATTTATTAATTAATTTTTTTAGAGCTCATTAACTAGGAAGTTGATTATTTTTGGATTTTAAATAAATTATTTTTGATGTTGAAATCATCATTTCCGATTTTATTTAAAATTCTTATGACCAATTTTTATTGAAAAATTCATGATAGTTGAAGTAGTAGATTCAAATGTTAAAAGTTTTACCTTTTAACAGATATGTTAAATTTGTGAAAAGATAACTTTGTGACTTATTATTTTTTATGAGTCTTGATATTCAAAAAATAAATAATGATGGCAATTACTAAAAAAATTAAAAAATCTCTTGATTTAACCCCCCCCTTTTTTTTTTTTATAAAAAGTAGGAACTCAGTTAAATCTATGTATTTCAGGCATATTTGAATTTCTTACCTTATTTGTTCTCTGCAACATATTTAAATTATAACAATAAAAAAAAAAAAAAAAAAAAAAAAAAAAAGTACCTGAAATCTATTTCCTAAGATGTTTTCCTAACAAAATTGTCTGCAATCACTATGAGAGATAATTTTAAATAATTTGTAATATGTGGATACGTATAGGGGTTATAAAAAAAAGCTTTGTGATGGTCGCAATGAACATACTAATTTCTTGTTTTAACTATTAGTTTTGATATTTATATGTTTTGTTCATATTTGTTTAAAATTAAACATATGAAATATCCCTGGCCTTTAAATATTTCTGCATATTGTTATTAATATAAAATATATTCTTTTATTTTGGTATAACTTATGTAATTGCAGAAGTTTGGAATTTTAATAATTGCATTAAAATTCATATTTAACATTTAGCTAATTTTAACTATCATCTTCTAGATTCCTCAGCAGCAACCTCCTCTTCAGCCACCTCATCATGCATCACAGATATCTAATGATATTTTTAAAACTACTATCGAGACCATGCCAAATTTGCATAATGAATTCAGAGATCTTTCAATCAAAGACATTCCGCATCAAAATCCTCAGTCCCGACTTACTCAGTGGAAGCTTTCATCAAATGAGAAAGAAGAGAATACTCTCTGCCCACCAACAGATTTAAATCCTCTAAGTGGCATTCCTGATTTTAGCCGTGCTCCTGGATCTATTAATCCAAAGGTCACTTCAAGTATACCTAATTCTGGATCTGCTTTGCATCCTCTGTTAGATCAGAATGATACAACTTGGTCTGGTATTACTGGAAGAAATCATGGAGATTCTGGGTGGCCTGAAGTTGTCCCATCTTCTGCTGATAGCACCAATGGTTCTAATGTATCAGTTGCTTCTAACATGGGTAGCAGTCAGCCTTCAGACAGTAAGGATTCAACTCCTGTATCTGGTTCATCTCATCCTTCTTACAATCTTACAGATTTAGTTCCAGAATTTGAACCAGGAAAACCTTGGAAAGGAACTCAGCTGAAAAACATCGAAGATGATCCTCACATTACTCCTGGAAGTATTGCTAGATCTCCCCTTTCAGTTAATAACATTAAAGAATCAAATCTCTTTTGGCCTCCCAAGACTAGTCCGGCCAACACCAGCAATGATGCTTCTGGTAGCCTAACTTCAAGCACATGGGTTTTTAACCCGACTTCTACAACTGGACCAAATGGGTAACTTTTTCTCATATATTTATATTCTTTTTAACTCCCAACTAAAAAACCCTTAGAAAGACCCCCACAGAGGGCAGGCCCAAATAAGCCTAAGACCCTAGTGACCTTATTGACCTTATAGACCCAATTGACCTTAACCCTAACACCAACACCCAACTAATTTTTTTTTTTTTTTAAGTTTAAAGCCTTTGTCAGTCTGTGGACAACGTACCTCACAAATAGACCAATTTTAATGTTTTTTTTTTTTTTTTTTTTTTTTTAATCGGAAGAGTAATTTTTAAAATTATTATTTTAAATAAAAATCACAAAATTTAAACTAAGAGTTAAAAATTGACTATGGTTATGAATTCACAGTCCAAAAATTGTTAAATTCAGTTGAAAATTAGAGATTTTTAAAAAGCAATAATATTTAATTTAATCCGAGGCTAGCCCTGCTTAGACATTTTATTATTTGCTAGCTAGTGTTCTTCCAACTGAAAATTACAGATTTTATAATAACTATTTAGTTAAATAAAAGGTTGTTAAATATATAGTTAGCTCTACACTTGTTATAATATTGTAAAATAGTTATTGTTTATTAAATATACTAACTTTCCCAATTAGATCTAACACATCAGTTAAATCTGGAAATGGAAAATCTGGCTGGGGTTCAGATTTTGGAACTTCCACTGAATTGTGGGGATCTGTATCCAAAACACGCAATCCACCTCCTGGAATTGCTAACCAAGGTAAAAATATCTCTCTCTTCTCTCCTCACTTCCTTTTATAGAAATTATTATTATTATTAATTTATTTATTTCATATTTTAAAATTAAAATTTTAAATCATTGCAGGATGGGATCGACCGCAAAATTCTACATTTCTCATACTTAGAAATCTGACGCCTCAGGTACTTCACTTTTATCTTTAATGTATAATTTCATTCCAAGTTTTATGACTTGAATTAGTAATATAAATGAAATTTTTAGTAATCTTGTAATCTTAGACATAATGTGTTCTAAAAGTCCTAATCAAGTAAATAGTTATATGCGGGATGAGGAATCTTGCCACTGGCAAGTAGATTTTATAGTATGGCATGTGAAATTTTTGACAGTGGGAAAATGTATCGTATATATTCATTCCTTCCCCATATTTATTGTTCCTCCCAAATCCTGATGTACTTAAAAAAAAGAGAAAAGTAAAAATTCTTAAGGCAGTTATTCAGTGAGTGTGACAGCCATTTAAATGCGAAATTCCATTAAAATCTAAGATTTCTTTTTCATCTGTATTCAATATCATTATAGTATCCAAAAAATAAATTTAATGTTATTTTTAGAGAAATGTTTGGTTTTATTATTTTTATATGATAAATCAATATTATGGACTAGGCATTAAGGTGTTTTTAAGATTTTTGAAAAATGAATTTACAACATGGCAGCCGATGCTGCAAGATAGTTTTAGATAATTTGCAAATTAATTTAGCTGCTTACAAAGTAATGCGAGATTTTTAAAATATATTTTGTTCCTAGATTACTGCAATCTACATTAATAAAATCAGAGTATTGTCTGTGAATTTGTCAGAATAAAAAAATTTTGACACCATGAAAGCCAAAAAGCATGGTAAAAATTGGGACCCATTTGCTGCCCTTTCACAAAATTCAGATTCAAAACAACAGCCCTTTCACAAGATTTATTTAAAAAAAAAAAAAAAAAAAAAAAATATGACTGTAAAAATTTTCCACATTAACAGTATTATTTTTAATGAGTGTCTATACTTGGTTCAATAATATACCGTTAACTTGATATTAAACATTAGATAGAGTAACTGCTAAAGTGAAAGGTTTTGTGCAATAATTCTTTTTATCGCAAAAAGAAATAAATTTTCACAAAAAAGATTTATTTTTCACAAAAATGGGTTCCAAAAATTAAAACTTGGATCAATCCTTGCAAAGTACTTTCAGTTAGGGCCCCCCATCAACACCGGTTACTCTTGCAATGTTGAACTCCTGTGAATCTTTTTTGAAACTGCTGGGTCTTCTTCTCTCCTCCAGGAGGTGGCGCCAGGTTCTATACCTGTCACTGATTCGTCGTGGTTGCATGCACGGGATTGGTCCAGAATTTCTATTGTCTCACGGAATAGAGTGTAATGGTGGTTATTATAATTAGCTATTTTTTTAACATTTTTGAAATCTATTTGGATATTTTTGTTTTTATGGGTTTGTGCTAAAGCTGGGGTGTACTTTCCAAATTTAATGTTGCTGATGTATTCCTTTATTCAGGTGTTAATTTTCCTTTTAGTCATGCCCATGTAACAGCCATCACTATTATCTTGATATTGGGAATTTTGTATATTTCAGCGGTTTCAAGAGAGGGATTCTGATATTTGTTATTTCTAATGATCTGGTAGATGTTAGGGTTTGTCAAACCCCCTTGAAACCGCTGAAATATACAAAATCTCCTTTAAATACCAAGATAATAGCGATGGTTGTTGCGTGGACATCACTAAAAAGAAAATTAACACCCCGAATAAAGGAATACATCAGCAACATTAAATTTGGAAAGTACACCCCAGCTTTAGCACAAACCCATAAAAACGAAAATATCCAAATAGATTTCAAAAATTAAAAAAAAGATAGCTAATTATAATAACCACCATTACGCTCTATTCCGTGAGACAATAGAAATTCTGGACCAATCCTGTGCATGCAACCACAACGAATCAGTGACAGGTATAGAACCTGGTGCCACCTCCTGGAGGAGAGAAGACCCAGCAGTTTCAAAAAAGATTCACAGGAGTTCAACACTGCAAGAGTAACCGGTGTTGATTAGGGGAGTCCCTTAACTGAAAGTACTTCGCCATAAGAAACAAAAATAATTCTTTTAATAAAATACACATAAAACTGCCTGACACTTCTCCAATAGACATATGAACTTCAATTTATTAAAACAGCAAGCTTTAGGCAAACAGACTTTAGGGTAAAATTGGCATGATAGTACTAAGAAAAAGTGTATTCTTTAACCACATTTATTGCAACTATAGGGCCCTTGTGCAAGTGCAGACTCAACGAGTCCACTGTTAAAATAGGGCGTAATAACCCTTGTCGTTTAGAGTAAGTAAGTGATAAGGGAACACCGAATGACTGGATGTTTACTAAATCAAAACCAGTTGGTCAACTTGGCACCCCTCTAAGCCTTTAGACTCGTCCTCATTACTAGGCATTAAACGTGGTTACACTATACTTTCGTGAAGAATTTTAGCTGAGTTATTGTTAAGAAACATAACTATCATATATAAGCAAACCACCACAAAAATACATCATTTATACATTACATAAAAATTTACAATTAAAATTGTTTTTATAAAGTGCAAATGAACTTCTTTCTGTACTTTAATTAAATATAAGAATAGGCTCCAAAAAGTTCCAATTAATCTATAAAATTGCAAATTTAAAATGCAAATTAAGTCACATTTAAACAGTAATCATTTGGTATCTGTTTTAATTGTCTAAACATTTACTTATTATCTGGAAGGAAGCTTGAAGAAATTTTATTTTGCATTTTAATTTAATTTAATTTTTGTTATTTTAGATTGATGGTTCAACTCTTAAGACCCTCTGTATGCAACATGGTCCATTACAAATGTTTCACTTATTCCAAAGTGGTGGAGTTGCTCTTGTACGATATTCTACTCGTGAAGAAGCCTCTAAAGCACAATCTGCTCTTAATAATTGTGTTCTTGGCAATACTACAATGTTGGCTGATATTCCAAGTGATAGTGAAATTCAACAGTACCTTCAAGTGTCCTCTGGTCAAGCTAACAATGCTGCTTGGTCATCTTCTCAAAATGGTAGTGGATCAAACAGCTTTCATGTCTCTGGCTCATCTGCTTTTTCAGGCAGTTCTGCTGGAACTGGGTTTAATAACAGCAATTGGAATGGAAATGTTTCCACTTCTCAGCTCTGGTCATTTTCTAACTCAAGCCTTTGGGGCTCGTCTCAGCCCAGCAACGATCATGATGCAAGTACAAATCCTATTAATTCCTACCTTCCTGGTGATCTGCTAGGTGGTGAGCCCATGTAAAGATTTAATGCAAATAAGGTGCCCAATCTTATTCCTCTCTCCTTAAAAGCCCTGTAGAAAAAGGTGAGTGGATGACTCCCATAGCAACATTGATGGGCAATGTTAGCCCTAAGTCTTGCGTTTAATGTGATATGAACACTTTACTGTTGCAATGGCCATGTTGTTTCTTCCAGTATGTGTGATTACTTGAACTAAGATTGCATATGCTAGAGTGTGATATTTTCTTCTGGCTATTGTAACATTGTATTAATTTCTTTATTGACTATTTGATTGCCTGATTCGAGTTGATGCTCGGTTACAATCACAAGTTTAAATACTGAATAGAGCAAATCAAACCACTTCTATATTAAAGTATTGAAACTGTCTCCAGTATTCTAAGTGCCACAGGAGAAAAAGCCTTAAAAGAAAAAAAAAAAAAAAAAAATTCTGCCATATCACTCTGTTTTGGTGGATTATGGAACACATTCTTAGTCATCTTAATTTTTTGAATATCATTCTCAATCTCTGTTTAGTAACTCTCAATTCAGTGATGGCTTCTATGTATGGTTGTTTTACACTTGGAGCAAATTGTGTCAATTTTTTTGTTTTTTTCTAGAGAAAGAGGTTTATTTGAGATTTTGTGTATCTTGTCAGTTTGTTACCCTAATTTAAATGTTGTTATTTGTGCTATTTTATTGCATTGACCTTTTTTATGAAAAAGAAAAAAAAAATGTATATTATTAGTATTGTGTCAATGTTTCACAAAAAAAAAAAAAAGAAAAAAATATATATAAAAAGAAAAAAAAAAGTTAAGTTTGGTGTTACTCTTATGTGCTATGTTTGATAAGTCTTTCTGGTAATTATTGCATTTTAACTATATGGAAAGTGCATGTTAAGTGACTTAAATGTTTATTTTATTGCCTGACATGTGGTTATATATTCTTTCTTAACTAACAGGAGGATATGTTTCTCTCTTGCGGCGGGGGGAGGGGAGTTATCTATTATAAGATTTTATATTACTATTATTGAGTCTTTTTTTTTTTTTTTTTTTTCTTTTTAAGCCTGAGCTTGATTTGTGATTTTTCTATCGAGACATGTTGAGAACCTTGTCCTCCTTCATTTTTGTCTTTTAATACTTGTGCATATTGTGTAGTGAGAGAATTCATTTAAAAATTGTGTGATAAAAAATGTGTCAGTTTTTGCTTATGAATAACAAAGTAATTATAAATATCAAATAGCTGAGTTTTGGGAATTATTTTTCCCATCCAGTCAAATGTTAATGTGATCAACACTATTTAAAAAAGATAAAAAGGAAAAGAAAAAAAAAAAGGAAAAAAAGAAAAATTAATTAAAAGTGCATTTTGTGTAGTTTTGTACCTGGTGCTAATGTTAGTTAATGGCAGCATTCAGGGAGTGCTGTCTGTCAATTGCCTTTCTATCCTTTTCAAATGTTTGCACTCTCTCTGGATGTGTGGCCATTTACTATGTCATCAGCACTTTGATAGCTTGCCAAAGTTTACCTTTTTCAATGATCAAATCAGAGAGCTTGCTGCTAAATATTTTATTCCTTCCCATAGGGACTGTAGCTGGAAAAAGTTGGTCCGTTTTTCTTCCATGGCAAAAAAGTAGCCGAAATGCATTTGCATTAGCTTTTCCTTTTGTGTCTGTGGTTCTCAAAACGGGTACACATCTCCTGCTGTCAAAATATTTAAGTATAAGTACTTTGTAATATTAATCAAAGATTTCTTTTTTTTTTTTTTTTTCAACATTCCAAGACATTTTATTTCTTTTAAAAGAGATCATTTTCGAAGAAGGCAACTAAAGCGTTTCATCCATATCTGTGCAATGGGTGTGCATACCAGGCAAGTGAGCAAAATTTGGGAACCACTTTTATAATTATTTGCCTTGATGAATTTTATTTCTAGGTCTTAGGTATGTTACCCCGGTGATGAATAGTGATATTCTTTGGAACTAACTGCAATTAATTTGTGTATGTATGTAATATTTTGTGTGTGAATGTAAAATAATTGTGTGAGAGTATCTGTGAGGGAGAATGCATATGTTTGTCTTACATATTGTATTCTTTAAAGTGGTTTTTTTTTTTTTTTTTGTGTGTGTTTTAAAGCATATAGCTATCAAATTTTTATTAGTCAAAAGAGATATTCAAATGTTTGAACATCTCTTCTTTGATTGGAGTAACTAGCTTTTATAAAACATATCAACAATTTTATTTGTCAAAACAAATCACAGTGTGCAGTCTCCTCCCCTCTTTTCAAAAATGTATCCCACCTTTATAGACTTATAGCCTTGTGAGTGCCCTAGCTGTTCAGATAAAAGTTTATATGTATTAAAAAAAAAAAGAAAAAAAAAAAAAAAAAAAAAAAAGTAGATATTTTATTTTTTCCTTAAATGTCCAGTTTTACAAAAATTTGTTTGGAACAAATTTTCCCCCATAATTTGTACTTAAAAAAGCGTATGTATCTTCTTGCTGTTTGACTTAAGTGTCTAATCGTGCTAGAGGTTGCCACACTGACTTCCCCTCGTGCCTCTGGTGCTTTGGTTTTGGACCAAGCGGGTTTCCCATTGCCCATAGTGGTTCTGTAGGCCCAAAGATCATCTCTGTGCCATTTTAATTGCTGTTGCAAATCAGCAAAGATGTATCTATGATATACAAATATGTATATGTATACACACACATAACACAACACACACTATGTATTTATAACATTATTCAATCAAAATAATTTTAGTTTGCTTTCCATGCACAAATATATAAAAAGGCTAAAGCAAACTAATCATCAAGTCACTCATCCATCCTTTAGTAGGAATCATGAATTTTATGTCGAGCAAAATTTACTTGCCTTATAATTGAAAGGAATTAAACAAAAGAAAAAAAAATGAAATGATAAATAAGCTGAAAAATTTAGTTTTGCTCCCATTGCCAAGCATTGAAACTATCTGTATATACATAAATCTGTGTAAGTTGTGCTGTTCAGTGGAAGAATATTGGGCTAGCATGTTAGGCAAGCTCTACCGTCCACGCTTTACCATATCGATTATTCCCTCTTCTCTCTTTTTTCCAATTGTCTCTTGGTCTGGTCTTTGCATTCTTCCGTCTTATTATGGTGCTAGGTCTTTAATTAAAAAAATATATAATAAAAAAAGGAAAAAAAAAAAAAATGCTAAAGCAGGGCCTGCATTCCATTTTGACGTTCCTCATTGATGTTATTTCCAACTTCTGATATTTTATTGCAATTGGAATTTGACTCAATTTTTGTTACTGACATTTTTATAAAGTTGTTTAATCCTCCTCATGCAATATTAAATCCATTGTTCAGAATATGCCTTACTTTGAAGGAGGTTACAATTTTTTTGTTTTGATTTCTTTCTTTTTTTATCTCATGACTGATATGCCATGACTCAATCATTTTTAAAAATCTGGATGTTGTACATAATGCAATATAAATGCATTAAGATGAAAGGGTTGAATCTGTTGGCAAACGAAAAGAGACTGTTTACCTTGACAAAGCTATATTTCAACATTTAGAAGTTATTTTGATTTAGTAACTTGGGGCAATTAATAATCTTCTTGTGGAAAAGGGGATTTTTTGATTAATGGCTCTGTAACCATGGACCAAAGTTAATTAATTACTTCTACTTAGCAATAGATTTCTTTTATCGAACAAGAGACTAAATGCTTCTAAAAATGATCTTCTATCTGTTTCTTCTACATATTTCTGTGTGCTCAGGAAATTTCTCACAAAATGATATCCAAAAGTTTGAAAGAACTGCCTTTTCCTTTGCATAGTTTTATGCAATTTTTAATGCACTTTGAAATTATAAAATCAAATGAAAATTGCTAGTTCTTACTACAAAGTTGAAAGTAGTATTTTTGCACTCTTTTTTAATGCCTTGGTAAATGCATTTGATGGATACAATTTAATTTCTCTTAGTGTCTATTTTTCTGTGGAAAGAATTCAACGAGTGCAACCATATTTTAAATTAATATGTTAGGACTATTTTTTTACTACTTGATGCTCAGAACAAGAAACTAAATGAAATTTATAATTTATCCTTTAGTAAAGGTTCTAGAATTCCTATCCTTCATTTCTTCCCCTTCTACAGATTCTTCATATATAAATCCAACGGATTGAGATTGAAGTCAATATGGAGTCAGTATCTGTGTGCACATAATTCTAAGTCTTAAAATGAATAAACAACAACAAAAAAATGTGATAAATCTTATTTTTAAGTACCTATTATTTGTTGATTTGTTCTGAATTTGAATGTTTTTAAAAAGAGAAACTTTGTTGTGACAGTGCCTGTTCATGCATAATGAGTTCTAATTTATGTGTTGCTGATAAGATTATAAATTTTGTTTGAGTGTTTAAAGAAATAAAGCCAAAATATAAAGTATCTAACATTTTTATTTGCATTAGATATAAAGCAAATGTTAACACTGTGGTTACATTGTAAAAATATTAGTTATGATAAGAAAACTTATTGTGCCACATATGTTTTTTGTCTTTGTTTGCCGAAATGGATTAATTTTTGTACAACTGTTTTGGCAGCTGTATCTTGTAAATAAGGAATTCTTTTTTTTTTCTTTTTTTTGGAAAAAAAATCATTTCTCAGGAAGTTTTATTCATGTTTACATACACACAAAGGAAAAAGAAAAAAGAATATTTGCAATATCATTTCTCATACAAACTAAAATATTTAAAATACAAATACTCAATTGTGCATTTGATTATACTGTTTACAAAATTTTTAAAAGTAAAGAATGGTTCTCGAGCTTAACGCACATATATTCCGGTGAGTGCTCACATGTTCAGTGATCATTCCATTCACACTCGCCAGTCAAATATTTAAAAATAAATATTTATATATGCATATATATATATATATATATATTAATAAGGCAGAAGATCTGCAAAGATTCAGAATTTTTCTCCATTCATAAGTATGTTATTTGTAAAAGCTGTGGGTCTCAAACTTGTTTACTGAGCTTATAAGATGTATTCCAGTACTACATTTATGTGGAACTACTCTGTACATTTATAAACATTATATGTATATATATATAGAATGTAGACTGCTATTTATAATTTATACCAAGTTATTCAAAGTGTATGTATAATTGTTTCTTTTTTCATTTATGTAAATAGCAATTAAATGCTACAATAAGATTGACATCTTGTTTTTATCCAATGAATTTATTACTGTGATTATTTAAAAATATATAATATATTTGGTGATTTTTCTTTTAAATTTAATAACTATGAAAATGGAAAAAAGAAGAAGGGTTTTTAAATTGTTTTCCTTATGTAGTGGTTCTCAATCTGGGCTATATTGAAACATAAATAAAATTATTTGTGTTATTTATTTATTTATTTTATTTTATTTTAATCCATATTTGTTATTTGAAACGTAAACTAATGTAGCATTTAAAGTTATAGAAGTAAAATTTATTTGAATACTTTAGTTAAGTGTTTGTTAATCACTTAAAAAATAAATATCCCGAGTGCTTGCTTTGGTTAAAAAGATTATAATTGTTTTCTGTGAATGTATTTTATGATAATTTTAATTAAAAAAATTCTAAAATTATTTTTCTTAACATTTTAAATTAAATATAGTGAAGAGAGTTTTATAAGTATTTGATGTGTTATTGCTAATCAAAGGTTGAGAACCATTTTTTAGTATGTGCATTTTTTATTTAAATCTTTATTACCAGTATTTAATTTCCATTATTATATTTAATGTGTAAAAAATTTTTTTTTTGCAATGAACGGGATTATTCAGTGTAATTCTTATATTTAAGAGTTATGCGACCATTGTTGAGCTCATGCTAAATTTATAGTTGATAAACATGCTAAAGGATCGATTAATTCCTAATAAGTAGTTATATTCTAGTCAAAAAAAAAAAAAAAAGTCTACTAATATATATATATATATGTATGTAAGTTTTATTAGAATTCTAAACAGTACAAACATTAAAATAAGATGTAGGTGTTGGAGTTAAGGCCGATAGATTGTATGTGGTCCTAGGCGTGGGGTGAATCGCTTTCCATGTAGGTTCATTAAAGTATTAAAAATTACCAATAAAGGAGTAATTTTATTTCATGAAATTATATATTTTGAGTGGAGTGAAGTAAAGTGCTTGATTCAACATAAAAAAAAAAAAAAATCTTATATTTGGAAGTTTGAGAAATACATTTATAAGAGCAGATTTCATTTATGATGATAATAAATGGAAAATACTGCATTTTCAGAAATAGTATTTTTCCCATTTCGAATAATTATGATTGTGTAAGTAATCATCAAATCAATATAAAATACATTTTTTTTTTTATTCTAGTCCTAGAAATGGTTTAATTATTAAAATTTGTGTTGAATTTTTGACAAGTATTGGATCAAAATATATACAATTTAAAATAAAGTTGCTTGAAACCTCTAAGATTAAATTGCTATATAAATTTATGAAAATTTTAAAAACAATAAAAATTAATCATATATTTTTTTTTTTTTTAATATTTCTATATTTCCATCAACTCAAATGTATGCAGTCTATGAATTTAATGGTTATTGAAGGAGAATTTACTTTTTGATTAAAACTACAAATTTCATAAAAGGGAGCTAGAACAATAATTATTTAGAACCCAGTTTACCAATATATATATATATATATATAATAAAGATGGTCTATTAAGCATAGTAGAAGCCAAGCAACAGATAGATAGATAGATAAAAAAAAAAAAAAAATACAAATAGAATAATCTATAAATTGTTTCTATTTAACATAACAAAATTAGATGGAACACAACTTTATAAAATAAAATAAAAAGGATAGATAACATATTGTGGAAATCAATAAAATTTTAGAATTACACAATTATAAATATAAAAGCCTTGAATCTAAAAAAAAACTTACAGTAGGTGCATATTGGTCACAAATGCAATAATTGCTGAACTCTCCAAGTCATTAAAAAATAAATAAAACAAATTTTAATTTCAAAGAGCACAAAACAATTAATTTTACTAATTGGATGATTTTTTAGATTAATGATTTTTAAATATTATGTTGCCTTTTGTTTCATTTTAAAGATTTGTAAGTAACTAAAATTTGAAATGGGAAAAAAGATATCCTTTTTTAATTAGATTTTATAACGAGGAAATATTTGCATGATGGTGTTTCTTATTTAAATGCACTTATACTGTGAGTTTAGTATGAGCTCATTTATTGTTATTATTCTGTTATATAAAGTATGTATATATAATTATCATAAGTTATTATTATTATTTTTTAAAGTTTTTAAATCTTATTATCTTTCACAAATATTACTGTCAATAATTATTGATAAATTATGTATTACTGTGTTCTATTGTTTATAGTTTTCTTTGTTCAAATTACAAAAGTATTTATATGAATCATTAATTGAATGTTCTGTTTTACAAATATATTTATTTCTTTCCTGTTTTTAAAAATGGCAATAATTGAAAAAAAAAAAAAAAGAAAGAAAAAATCTCAGTGGTGTCATTCTCAAAATTGTAATCTTAGTGCCAAAGGTTTCAGATCAAGGCAATCCTTTTTTCATGTGATAGATTCTTAAATTGGCTGCTGAGTCCTTATGTGATAGAAGTTTCTTTTGTTAGTTTTTTGGACTCAAAACCTGGTGTACAAAAAAAGAAAAAAAAAAAAAAAGAAAATTGCTGACAGTTGATATAGGAGTTATTTCCTGTAAGTTTGAGACCCGTGTCTTTTCTAATCAAAAGGTCAATGTTCCAAAGGAAATGCTCAAGTGTTCAAAATTTTTTGGTCCTGTAGTATTTTTCATACCATGGCGATTACTTCTATTTTAATCAGTATATATATATAAAGAAAGGTATTAAATACTTACAGGTGGGCTGTGTTCATTGCTTCTTTCCATAATCTCACTTCTTTTTCTTGAATTTTATGTTATTTGATAGCAATTTTCATTATGTAGATTTTTTTTTTTTTTTTGTTAACTTTTGTCAGCATGAAGTGTTTCCAAAGAACTATCCAATATTTTCATTGTTTTATACTTAGTGAATCATATCATTCTGTGAAATGTTTGGCATTGTATACTTTTAGTATTAATTTGTGTTTTTAAAAGAATATATCTAGTGCAATTACTTTATATATATTTATACCCATAGTATAATGTACTGCTCACTGAAGATATTTAATGACATTGTGCCAAACCAATGAATTCTGACAAAACCATTTGTTTCGTATGGATCCCGCCATTTATCTTTGACTGTTCAATTCTCTGCTCTTACTTAATTGGAAGTATGTGCTGCTTGTTTGGGCACAAATGGTAGCGGTATCTAAATCCTGCCTGTGTGTCGTCAGATCTTAACGGTGAATGCTCGTCCTTTGTGATAAACGACACAGACTTGTGTGTCGGAATATCTGCTCTATGCATTTCCATTACCCGCCTAGTCAAGATCAGAAAAAATATACAAAGTTTTTTTAATATAATTTTATTTTATTTTAAAGTGAAACCTAGCAATCATTGACTGATGAGCCATCTCAACTACTCCGAAGCCCTCCAAACTTGGTGTCAAAAGAAGAAACTGAAACACACAGATCATTGTAGGTTTGTGTGTTCCAAAATTTTCAAGATGTGCCTTTTTAACTCAGTAAAATCTCAAACATGAACACAACGAACCTGCTGTGAGGAGAAGGTGGCAAAAATATTTCAGCTAGAGTAATTTAATTGGTTAATATTCAGAAATTTTCCCATGACTTGCGACATCTGTTTTGTAATTCCTATTTTGCTAGTATATTCTTCATAATAATTACTTTTAGATTTTTTTTTTTTTTTACTTAAGTAAAGCATTCCATTTATTAAATAAAATTTTGTCTTGTATAATTTGATTTCTAAATTCTAAGTCACGGTTTTCAAAACAATGCAACTGGTCCAGCCTGTATGCACTTTTGCCAGTAGCTAAGCAATCCCCATACAGCCAGGTAGTTTTGTCTCATTGCATACCTGTTCCTGTTTTGTGATAGGAATGGATCTTTTTGTAAAGTTAAAATAGTGCCACCATCACATCCTTGTGACCAGTGTATTCTGTTAGTTAATATAGATTTATTTGTGAGGGCAACTATGGTGTAGCCAGTATTTTGATCCCCCATTTTAAAAAATATAAAATGCTTTTCATGATGCATGTGAATATGTTCCTGAATTACATACGCTATCTGTACAGGTAATTTTGTGTATTGATGTTCTTTAAGCTGTAGTAAATTGTACATGAATGTGGTTGTTTTTGTTGCTCAGGGTCTATCTTATAATGTGATCTAAAATTATGTTGAGCATTATTAGATGAAATTGTTCCTTTAACAATTTAAAAAAAGAAAAAAGAATTAAAAAAAAAAAAATGAAAAAAAGAAAAGATAAAAAAAAAAAATGTGTATATATAAATGTCATGTAGTAACTTAGTTTAGAGGTGTTGTGTACAGATATGAATATTATGAGTGATTTGCTTGAAAGCACGCTCTTGGTGAATTTAATGCATGCCATCTGTGGTGTTGAATTCCAAACGCACTGCCACTTTTTAAACTTCCAATTGCTTAGTGAATTGGTGGCCTCAGAATTTATTCTTGCCACAGCAGTCATTTGATTCACAAAGGGTATTTGTCAAAATAGTTTGGAACGTTACTCCGTTTGAATCGTAAGGATAGTCAACATTTTTTCAGCTTTATATATATATTTGATTAATATGTATAAGGCTGGCCTTGTAATTTTTGCTCAGATCATGTATACAAGACAGTGATTTTAATGTTACCACCTGTGCAAAGAAATATTGTTCCTTTGAAAAAATATATAAATATATATATTATATATATATATATATATTCCTGCTTTATTATAAACAGACCAAAACCATTGTTGCCACTGAAGTCGACGTGTGTTTATAAGTGTACTATTAGAATTTTCTTTTTAAATTCCTAGGGAAAAAAATGGTTTGTATTTTGCAATGCAGTGATGAAGATTCTTCTCTCGACAACAAACACTGATGAATTAAAATGATTACAAAGCTGATGTTTATAATTCCTGATCTGATCGTCCCTGTGATTTGTGCACTTAGCAACCACCAGGGTACAAAAATAAAAAAAAAAGTAAAGTCTGTGGTTCTCAGGATTTTTGCATCTGGAAAAGCATGTATATTAACTGAAAGTGTTAATTAACGATGTTAGGGGAAGAGAGGCTTCTGCATTTTATGTTTTCCCCATTTCTTGTAAACAGCTGAATGTAAGTTGTGATTTATCAAAGCTAAAGCTTCTGTAACCACCATAACAGAATTAACTTGTAATTTTAAATAGTTTCATATTTTTCCCTTTGGGGCCTTAATGTAACGAAGACTCTCATTCCCCTTTTCTCGTTGTAATAAAAATACTTATGTGATGTTAGCTGATTTTTGTACTGTACTGGGGGTAACTTTCAGCATTAAAGGTTTGTGTAATCTGTATTTTGACTCTTTTTGTTTGTGAATTTTTGTGTCCGTTAAAAAATCACAAATACATATTGATGCATATTAAATTAAAGAACAATAAATAAATAAACTTTAAATTATTGAGATTTTAAACACAAATGCATAATTTATTTATTTATTCATATCTAGTTTGTTTTGAGACACTTTTTTTTTTTTTTTAGTCTATAGGTAAAATTTTAACAAAAATTTTACTTTAAAAAAAAAGTATTTTAATTTATTGATATATATATTTTATTATTATTTTTTAATCATTTCACTGAATCCCATTTCTTTAAAACAAGCATGAGAACTGTCTATGAACAAGAACTTAGTAAAGAAACACCTTAATATATGCTGGGATGCATTAATTGTTTTGAGTTGAAATAATTGCACACAACAATTGATCAGGCAAAAAGAAAAACAAAGGCAAAAGATATGCTACATTTAGTCCCATTTTTTCCACCTGATGACAGATAAAGTTTAATTATTTTGACCAAAAACAATTACTCATTCTTTAAGGGTTAGTAAACTCCAAAATAATAATAATAATCAACATACAAAGGGGTGTTATGAAAATAAGTTTTGTCATGCTTTTTCAGATTATTACAAACAAGAAACATACAATGGCATAACAAAATACAAACAGGGTTACTGTTACTATGGTACCTGAAATTAAGAGAAGACTCGGGGAATTTGAAAAATCTATTAAAAAATGGAGAATTCCAAAATTTATTGCAAAAATAGGAAAAATTCAGGGGATTCAGGTATCTTTTAATAAAACATTGGAAAACATTTTCATAATAAAATTTTATTACAGATTTTTATTTTAAATTGTCTAGTCATAATTTGGAGATTTTTTTTTTTTTTTTTTTAAGTGCTTTATAATAAAGAAAATAAAATCAATTATATCATTATCACCACTATAGCAAGTTAATAAAATTCAGGAAAACTCTGGGATTTTTTTTTTTTTTTTCCTTAAATTTGTGTAGCAGTTCTGATAAATTTTTGTTAGTTTTTTCAATTGGTCACAATCAACACTGATGCATTTGTTTACTCTGTGAAATCAGTTTTAAGCAACTGTTTTGGTAAGATTCAGTGCCTAGCGATATTGAGAAAATTCTTCACAGCCCATTATATTTTTTTATTGCTTCGGAAATTATGCCCGAACAATTCTGATTTGAATGTAGGAAAGAGGTTGCTATCTGGTGGGGCAAGATAGATAGCTTTAGTTTGCATGCAGGATTAAACTGACATTAGATTTTTTTTTTAAACTTTTGCAAGCAAGAATACATATGAGCATTTAAACATGTCAGAATTCAAATTTTGCTTAATAGAAGCATTTTTAGCACTATTATTGCACAATGATCTATCCCTACCACTTACTTCCCTTTTAAATCAAATTTTCGTTTTGAACACATGTTACCTCTTTTGCTGTTAAAATCTAAACAGAATTCCATTGATTGTTCTTAAATCACAAGTATGGATGCTTAAGTTAAAGCCTTCCGTGAAGCGAAAAGAGATAGAAAATGAAACTAAGGGTAATATAAAGATTAATAAGTAAGGATAACCAATCTTACCCCTGATAATGATCTATAATAAAGCACTACCTATTTGGATTAGAGAGAGCTGATTATATACAAGGGACATTCCAAAAAAAAAATTTTTTTTTTTTGGGGGGGGGGGGAGAGAAGATGGTATACAAACCATACCTGTTGCTGGTTTAACAATGTGATGGAAGAATACTATATAAATGAATGCATGAGTTCGCAGTTTCCTCTAATTAGTTATTTTAAATGTATTTTATAACAAATAATTCTTACTAATAATTCTTTGTAAAAACAACAGTCATATAATTAAATAAAGTTTGACTTACCTGGGTTGTCACAGGTAATCGTATATTCCATTGGTGAAGAAAAAACCTCTTAATTTATCATCAGATCGTACACTTGAATTAGATGAAAAAATACATGGATATATATTTTATATGACTTCTGTATTAAAGCGTAGCAACTTCTTTTCCTATAATGAATGTTGATTAGACTGTGAAATTCTTACATAATATGTAGATCAATTATTATTTAGGATAATTCACACATTGCTGCGTAATGAAAGAATGCCTAGATGTTTTGCCCTTTTATTTATTCATCTTAGACAAAAAGAAAAAATATTATGATTAAATAGAATAAGAAAATGGAACGTCAGTTCCGAATAACAAAAGTTACATGATTGAAAAAAGTATTACAATGTACTTGTAGAGAGACGCGACACATCGTCACGTGATGCGGCAGGTGCACCGAACAATCAGTTGGCGGGAAACAAAAAAACAAAAAAGAAAGTCCGGAACAAGAAAAACAAAAGTCAATAAAAGAATGTTCTGAGATTAAATATCACAACACAATGTAGTGCCCGATGTTATTTGAATACAATTCATGATGGCAGACAAACGTGTGCTGTCAATGTGGTTGCCAATAGAAAATGTGGGACTAGTGTGTCCATCATCCACGAACGCCTACAGACTGCATATGATGAAAAGGTTATATCTCGTCAAATGATTAGTCGCTGGTGTAGCATGTTCAGTGCAGGAAAGCAAAGTGGAGAGTATGAAGGTCAAAGTGAGCGTCCCTCTGCATTTACTGATGAAAACAACATTGCTAGAGTACAAGACATGGTGTTAGCAGACAGGTGCAGAACTGGGTGAGAAGATGCATGAGCAGTGTGTGACAATTCCTTGCATCGCATGACACCAAATTTTACCAAAGTAGTTTCTTCAAACCGATTGCATGCTACGAAAATTTATCTATGTCAAAAAATAGTGCAAAGTGTGTAGTGTATTTTTTTTTTTTTTTTTCAGTCTTTTTTTTCCATGTGAAAAAAAAGGGAAAAAGCTTACTTTCGGAGCATCCTTCATATTATATATGGTGTGTGAAAATGAAATTAACAGTAAGTGATATTTTTAGATTCAAGTTTACTGAAGATATTTAAGAATAAAAATTTTCATCATAATATCCCTCCCACCCAGTTATTACTTAGAAAATAATTATAAACTTCCACATACATTACATAAAGTTGTTTTAATGATGATAAAGTTTTTACCTTTTGTAAGAAATAACTTAAACCTTCCATTACTATATCTTATATAATTTTCTATTTTTATTTGTATAATGTCGATATTGGATTTGTAAAAGGGCAATCGGATAATCTAACAAAAATAGATGCTCTGTCCATATTTTCATTTTTGAGAAGAAATCTCGATTTTATTGACGCAGAAATAAGAGGAGCTAAAGCTAAAAGATGGATTTGTTCTTTATTTATATTTAGAAAATTATAAACGTCTTCATAATAGAATTTTAGCATTGTATTAATATAGTAGTAATATTTTTTTTTACATTTCTCTAATTTTTTAGAAGCTTGTATGTGATAATTTTTCTTTTTCATAATGTATACTTAAAGATTTAATTTTAATTAAAATATTCATTAAAATTCTATAGTGCATAAAAATATATTTTACTGATTTACTTATATCACTTATGTTGACAAATCACCTAATAATTATGCCATTATTTGTAAATCCTACTATCTCTCTATTTTAAACTCTTCAGTCACTAATAGTAATATCTTCAGTTTAACTAATAATAACCTTATTATTAATAACCGAAAAATACATAATTACTATAAACTACTTCAACTTCCCTTCAATAACTTTAATTATCCTTATATAGTTCTCATACCTAAGTTTCACAAATCTCCAATTAAATTTCGCACTGTCACTGTTGGGTGTAACACTTATAACAACAATGCTAATAAAGCTCTACTAGATATTCTAAAACAAATTTACAATTGTACTTGCAAAGTTGATAATTTACACTGTCTTAAAAATAGCTTTCAATTAATTCAATACATCAAATCGCTCGATTCAATAGACAATATGATGACTTTTGACTTTCAAGATCTTTTCAATAATATTGAGTTATCAGATCTTAATAATATCATTTATAGTCTTTTTCAAGAATATAAAGCTCAAATTAATCTTCCTCACAATTTTAAAGCAGAAAAATTTAAAACACTTCTTAACTTTGTTATCCATAATAATTATATCTTCCACAACAACGATATCTATTTGCAACAATTAGGCATCCCACAGGAAGGTTGTAGCTCCAGTATTTTGGCAGATCTCTATTATTATGAAAAGCAAATTTGCAATGATGATGTTCGATTTTATTGTTACATCGATGATTTTATTGTATTTTATCTCAACAAGCACTCACAAAATGGCTTTTCCTTCAGTTATCCACCTAATTTAAAGCTAACTCAAAATACTCTAACTAATCAATCAATTAAATTTTTAGATCTCAAAATAATCATCGATGGTCATAAAATGTACACAGATATCTATGACAAACGGCAAGATTTTAGTTTTAAAGTAAACTTATTTACACATTTTAATTCATGTCTGCATCTTTCGGTATTTAGAAACATCATCATTAACCATTTATTTCGAATTAATAATTTATGCTCTGCAAAGTTTAAAAACAAGAATATTAATAAACTGATCACAGCCACTGCTAAAATGGGTTTTCCTAAAAACTTTGTATTTTCTATTTTATATCCTTAACCATGTCTCTGTCAGTACAAAAAAAAAAAAAACTGTGTACACTTTTGTATATATCAACAAAAAAATTATAAAATAATAAAAGACAATAAAAAAGGTGGCAGTTGGGTGAGCAGATGTTTGATTACGGAGGTGGGGTGGTGTTGTAAGGCTGGATGGTTGGGTGGGTTTGTGAAATTAAATTAAAAAAAAAAAAAGTAGAAGGCTTGTTGCATTTGCTTTGTATTTCTATGCAAACTTTCTTTTTCCAATAAAATTTCAGTTTCTTCCTTTTTGAGTTGTCAATTATATTTAATGTTCTAATTATACTGTTAAACACAATGTGATCAATCGGTGAATTTCATTGTTGCTTCGTGGTATCATTGTTGTTCATCTGCTTTGAAATTTTGCTTTTTTAAATCCATATGGTTCTGGTCGTGGCAGGCTGGGGGAGTGTTGCCGGCGTAAAACTAGTTTAACCCCACAGGCAAGTCACAAGTCTTGCCGCCTGCCTCCTTCTTCCTATCTTGTGTTTCTTGGGTTGTTTTTTCATTAAATTTGATAAGTTTATGGTTTTAAGTTAAGATTTGTTGTGTTACTTTATTGATTCGTTTGTTTTGAAGGTTGTTAATTAATAGATCTGGTTTCTTTACATTAGTGTATTTCATCCACTGATAATTTTTTTTTTTTTTTTTGAATCTTGGTCATTGGTGTTTCAGTTTGATTTAAAAATAAATATTCACGGTTGATGAATTCATGAATAAAAAATTTCTAAATTGAAATTTCGTGGTCTATGGAGTTGTGCTACGATTATTATTGTTTCACCTGATATATCTGCGTTTGCAGACTCGGTGACTTTGCCAACGTATATTATGTGAGAAATACCTAGCTGGTTATCGGCCAGGGTAGCTCAGTGGTAGAGCATCCGTGCGTTAAGCGGAGGGCCTGGGTTCGATTCCCGGCTCTGGTACTTTTCACATAGTTGGTAATAAATAAAAATATCAACCTGTACACTCCAATTTGATTTAAAAATAAATATTCACGGTTGATGAATTCATGAATAAAAAATTTCTAAATTGAAATTTCGTGGTCTATGGAGTTGTGCTACGATTATTATTGTTTCACCTGATATATCTGCGTTTGCAGACTCGGTGACTTTGCCAACGTATATTATGTGAGAAATACCTAGCTGGTTATCGGCCAGGGTAGCTCAGTGGTAGAGCATCCGTGCGTTAAGCGGAGGGCCTGGGTTCGATTCCCGGCTCTGGCACTTTTCACATAGTTGGTAATAAATAAAAATATCAACCTGTACACTCCAATTTGATTTAAAAATAAATATATATATTTATGTCTGATTGCTGAAATTACTGCATATTTTTAATTAATTATTTAATGTCATTCATATTTATAACTAGATCATGTATAACTTATAAGGTATTATTACATTTAACATATATTTCATATGTTTATTTTTCTTTAAGTACTTTATTTTATTTTATTTTTCTATTTCTAATCTTTTCTTTCTTTTTTTCAATTTTTCCAAATAAAAAAGTAATTACATTTTAAAAATAACTAAGCACGTTTCTAGATTCTGAAAAAAAAAAATATATATATTATTTTGTACAGACACTTTTTTCCCCTTTATTTATTTAGAATGATAAGTACATACAATTTTCCTTAAATACTTTTGAATATCTCAAATTGCATCACTATAATGTTTTTAATTATTCACAATCTTCAGCTTTTATTTGAATAGAAATACTGTTAAGTTATAATATTGAAATGTATTAAAAAAGTTATTTCTAGCTATAGCTTACAGGGTTGCCACAGGCTACTAAAAGGCAACTATTTGCAACTTTTTTCAGCCTGAGGAGACTATGGCAACTTTTTGACCCAAAAAGCTTGAAAAAGCAACTATTTTCACAAAAAGGAAACTATTGGGAGACTAATTTTCCCCTTTTGCAAAATTCTTCTAGAAATATCAGGAAAATCTTTTCTATGCATTTTATAAACGATCCCATATCTTAACCTTTTCACTCTTTATTTATTTTTTTACCACCTTAAAGTATGGTATATCCCTGATGCTGACCTTGAAACAGATAGAACATCCAATGAGAATGTAGAAATAGCACCAGACATAACATGTGTACCTATTAAGTTGGCCAATTTGTTTATTGCAGATGACTTCTGGTACGTTCCTGTGACCTGTTGTGTCCTTCCTCACCCTGATTTCATGTAAGAAAAAATAACAAAATTATAAAAGAAAGCTCTTTTAGTAAATCAGAAAAGGAAAAATACAGCAAAAAAAAAAAAAACTTTAGCTCTTGAGAGCGGACAATACTTAATCTTTTCAACAACTAAATCCCATGTTATTCTATGGGAAAAATTGTTTCCACAATGACTCATTGCCTAATTTTTTTTTTTTAAATTCAGTTTTCACATTAAGTTTTTTTTTTTTTTTTAATTTATTATAGTTAACTTTACCTTACATTAAAATTTTGTAGAAGGTTGAGCCAATATATTTTGGTTTCCAAACGAAGCCATCTTCAGACCTCATATGACGACTAAAGCTGTGCAGTATATTTTCATTTCTCATTCTCCTGTCCATCACTCTCTTTACTTATTTTCTTAGGTTGAAGCAGGTGTTGCCATTCAGGTGGTATTAAACTATGTTTGATGTCATTTACGGAGTTGTTAGTCATTAAAATTTCTAGAGCTTCTCTTTTTCGGGTGTAGTGATGTGAGTTGAAAGGTGCTATTTTTTGAAATTTTATGGTATTAGTGTTAATGGGTTTAATATTGTTATTTCTTGAGAAAGCAGTAGATTGTTCATTGTATTTAACAATTGAATTATTATTATTATTTTTTTTTAAATTATTTGTATATTTATATTGAGTAGTAAGAAAATGCGCATGCTTTTTATCCTTTAATGATCGTTAGCACGTGATATTTAGGCTAGTATTTTGGTCGCTAGGCTACTATTTAGGCAACTATTTTAATGCTTCTAGACTACTAAAGCAACTATTTTTGTTATATTTCTTTTGTGGCAACCCTGAGCTTAAAATACTATATTTTCTGTTGCAGACTCTGACAAGGTTGCCTGCAATATAAATATTTATTACTATTATTGTTTATTGATTTTTTTTAAATCTCAATTTTGCACACAGTCTAAGGGGAAAATATACAATCAAACCTGTCTATCTCAAATCTCTTGGGTGTAAAAATAAAATTCAAGATAAACAGGTTTCGAGATACACAGGTTTTATGAAAATAGAAAATTTCTTTACACAATACAAAAGATTGAAAATTTGAAGTACTTTTAGTTTTATTTACATACCTTACAATAAGTAATCCGTTAGGAGTTTTTGATGCAAAACTTTTTTAGACTGGACAATTTTTTGCAGTTTTGACACAGTGGAGAAGCAATCCAAAGAAGCATGATCAATATTTTCTTGGGATTCAAGAAAAATTCTTAATGTTTCAATGGCTTTTTCTGCTTCTTTTGGCGTAACAACTCTTTCTATATCGATGCTGTCCTCTTTATCATAATCTGAAGTTCCACGAACATTTTCTAAAATTTCGGAATCAGTTAATAATTTTCCATTCGTTTCCACTGATTCATCTACTTCTATAAAATCTTTAAATGAAGTGTCAATATTCAGTTTCTCTCTGATAATCATCCATTCCTTCGGGTTTTCATCAGTTTCTACGGCCGTTTGTTCTTCGGTTTCTTTTCCGACTGTGCATGATTGCTCGAATCCAGCTTTTTTAGAACAATACAATTTTTTATAGTTTTTTCCGTTACACAGCTCTAAGCATAGTCTACCATCCTCATTGCATCCAAAACAGTTATGCTTGGAAGTTTTTCTCCGCCCTCAATCGCACTGATGAGTTTTCGAACAAGTTCTTTACGATATTCTGCTTTAAAACTCCGAATAATGCCTTGATCTAAAGGCTAAAGTTTCGAAGTTGTATTCAGGGGTATAAATTCTACCGTAACATTTTTCGTTGTAGGAAGATTCTTGTGGGAGCCGCAGTTATCAATGAAGAGGAGAATTTTTCTTTTTTTTCAATCCCATGGATTTATCGACTTTCTTCAACCACTCGCTAAAAATTTCGCTGGTCATCTAAGATTTTCTGTTTGATTTATAAACAAATGGAAAAGATTTCACTTTTGAAAAACATCTTGGTTTGGCTGAACGACCAATCATTACTGGCGAAAGTTTTTTAGTGCTATTTTGATTCGCAGCTAGAAGTATAGTGACACGCAATTTACTCTGTTTGCCTCCTTTGCATTCGTCTCCTTTAAAAATTGCCATTTTATTTGGCAAACACTGAAAAAAAAAGGCCAGTTTCATCGGCGTTAAAAATATCAGCTGGATCATATCCTTGCAACAAAGATGGGAGTTTTTTAAGCCAATCGTCGATGGCATTTATTGGTACAGATCCGCTTTCTCCACAAAGTTTTCGGAAGACAATGCCATTTCTCATTTTAAAGCTTTCAAGCCAATCATTACTTGCTTTGAAACCATCAAATCCGAGTTCTTTAGCAAAGTCTTCAACTTTTTTTTGAAGCATTAAGCCGCTAATAGGAACTCCTTCTCCACAATATTGTTCAAACCATTTTCTAACGCATTTGTCCACATCAGGTAAAGAGCATGCACGGCTCTTCTTCATTGTTTTGCAGCCATTTTCGAGGTTCTTTTGTATGATATTTTTGTTTTTCATGATGGTGGAAAGAGTACTGGGTGGATTTCCAAATTTAGCCGTGACTACGCTTTTCTTCATACAATGGTTTTCCTTCAAAAAAGACAGAATTTCCATATTTTTTTCGATTGTTAAAACGTTCAATTTTCTTTTCACACCTGCCATTTTTAGCTCTAAAATCGAGACAGCAAAATGCGAGATGATACTTTAGTCGTTAGGCAAAGACTGAGAAACAGCTCTACAAAATTTCTTCTCCTGTCTTCTATTCCCCCATCCCTTATCATTCCAGAGAAGAAAACCCGTTTTTAGTACAATTCCCACACAGTCCCTGACCAAAGCACCCCCGATGTCCTCACGTATTTCGTGGAAATGGGGACTGGTGAGATTGTTTAGATCAATAAGGCTCTAAACTGGAATGTTGTGTTTCTTATGAAAATTTGAGATTGATAACAGGTTTGGGAAGAAAATAATTTGAGATAGGTTTGGAAAATACGTTAAATTTTTATTGAAAATGTAGGGAAATTGAAAAAATTCGACATAGTCAGGTTTTCGAGATAGACAGGTTTGACTGTATATACAGATATACTGGCATCTCATAATTATAAAAGCAATCTAATTTAGGTTAGTTCAGCATATACTATTCTAGATTATTTAAGCAATGAAAATATACATATTATTCAATTAAATATTATTACCTAATCCCAATATTTTATTTCTGTACTCAGTCTAGAATAATAATAAATCTATAAAACAATAAAATGAAACAAAACAAGTATTTAAAAGATACATCTTTGAAAATTCTATTGATCAACCTTTATTCCGATTATATTTTAACTTAAATTAATAACAGCATGCAAGTAAAAAAATCTCATTGAAACTTGGTGTCATTTATAGAATGAAGTGATGTTTAATGAGTTCAAATTGTTTTAATAATTTTTTTTTAGAGAAAGAATGCAAAATTTTGCTGAATGCTATTAAAGCATCCAGTTTTCAAATATGCATAAAAATGGTATCAAAATGTTTGTATTTTCATGCTCTATCATTTACCAGTCAAAATGAAAAATGTGCAATTTCCCCATTAAATGCAACTAATCTCAAACTATATCAATGAGCTGTAAAACTAGACATAATTAGCAATTGACAATAATCCAGAATTTTTTTTATGTATTTTTATGTTCTTGCATTCTTTTTAGAAATCTCACTTTGTTTCTGAGTCAGAATGAGAAATTCTCACACAAATCCAGTTTTTACTTCTGATGAGAACCCTGTTAATGTTCACTACTTAATTTCGTTTGAAAATTGCTAATCTAATTTTAAAAAATGGCTATTATCAGGGGTAGTACTTACCCTGATTTACCTGAAAACGTAATAAAACATCCTGAAATGTCCTTAACCACTTTACCGGCTATCCCGAGATAACTCGGGGGGAAACGTAGCCTTCCACATACTACAGTGGCCGGTGAAGTGGTTAAATATGATATGTTGTCCTAAAATTCCTGAATTTTTCAGCTATTGTTCTATATGATAACATTTAAACCACCCAAATTAAGAGATCAAAATCCAAACTCAGTCTATACCTCTGTGCTTTGCTGTGAATCGCTAGATAAATAAAATAATAAATTAAAAATTTTGTAAACAGCTGTTATGGAAAAATAACTTTTCTATGTTATTTCTTTTTTAAATTATGGATGAAAATAAGTAATGTTTAGTACTACATTAAAATTGAACCTTAATTTAAAATATAAATGTGTATATATGGAGGAAATAGGTAGTGTTTAGTGCTACATTAAGATAAAATTCTAACTTGAAATATAAACATAATGAATGTATTTTTGTCTAAGTTTAAATTGAATGTTTATTAATGAAAGGAATCTTTATTTGTAGAGGGAAACTTACCTTTTTAATAGTTATTTCCTTTAAACTCTAATTAAAATTCCTTTCCTGTAAAAAGTATAGTTATATCTTTGTTTATGTTTTACCAGCATCGTTGCACATCGTATTTTAACGTAGTAATGGCAAAATCTCATTATTGAGCAGATAGATGGTGCCAGAGGATCTGTTTTAATTACTACTATAGCAACAGATCACATGGGAGGCATTGCCAGGTAAATTATAAATCGCTAAAGTGTGGTGCTTGTTGAATGATTGGATTCCAAGCCTCTTTAAAGAATATAAATACAGTAAGGAGAGTTTATTCTTTCTCTTATCATTTTATGATTTCGTTAGTTATTATGCTTTAGTTATGTTTGAATAATGTGCAGTCAATTAAGCATATTAAGCTAGAATTTTAAATCAGTCACTGACAATTTTTTTACTCTTTAATTATTATTATAAATACCAAATATGTATATATACATGTGAGCATGCACCAATTGCCTCCTGCTTCATGGGCCAAAGGCCAAAGCTCCACTAACTGCTGAAGCACCTTCGTGTGCTCACAGCAGCATGGAAGGTTGGCTGAGCGAGTAAAAGTGAACAGGGGAGTCGTTGATTGCATGGACACCCCTTCCCCCTCAAATGCTAAGATTGAGATATGCCGAGTGTATGGAAATCTGATAATTATTAGCAACCAACTGACACGTACAAATATTTCAACTCGTGAAGATAAAATATGCAAAATAAACAATTCATGACAGATGTAAAGTGTCTTTGTACAATACCGGAACAAGCATAGATATTTTAACACAAGAAATAAATGCAAATAATTATAATGTAAAAAAACTTTTTATATATCATGTTTTTAAATTTTCTGTTGAATCCTAGCTATACGCAAGCGAAATGATGCCGCCAGGTAAAAGATTTCCTATGTTAATTGTCCATTGGATATTTTGTAAAAAATTATTAAAAATTAAGGGAAATTATCTCCCGATTTTAATCCCCATATTTGGGTATAGTTATATATGTGTTAGATTGAGTTATTTTTGCTGTAAAATTGATAAAATTTGAATTTTAAATTTCAAAACTCTAGAAAAATGGCTAGCTTCCATATTCGATTGAAAACAAACATTTCATTTCAAAGGGTGATATTTACACAATAAATATCCAACTAATATACTAATTAAAAGGAAAATGGCAAATATTCTATCATAATTTAAAGTCAAATTTGTTTTCAAATGTTAATAAAGTATCTGATATAAGATAGTATCTTATATCAGATACTTTATGGGTTGTATGATATGAATTATGTGCATATGAATTGTGATATGAATTATGTATAGTCGGGGAAAAAAAAATCGCAGCACTCGCTGTAATTTCATTATTAATTGACGCAGAAAAATGTAATAGACACCATTCAACAGGAAATTAAACGCACTTTTTGAAAATGCTGTCGAATTTTGAATTAGGGGTTATCTACATATTGAAATGAGCACTAGCTTTGATTTTTTCAATAGCAACACCCAATTTTGACTTCATATTCGAATTTCTGAGAGTCTGGCAGTGCGGGGAAAAGTATACTGTTTGTATACTTTATCTTTAGTATTTATAGAGTTATAATCAAAAATGTGTTAGGGGGTTATCTGTAAAAGTAGAAAAATAAAATTAAGATCCTATAAGAAACAGATAAAATTTTAATGTTTTACACCGGAAATCTTTCAGGAGAAAAAGAATTATAAAAATTAATAAAAAGGTTGAATCTTCCAGTTTCTTAATTATCCTGAATTCAGTTTCTTAGATTTGTATATACTTCAGTACTTTTTAAAATAATTTTAGGTAGGGATGAAACGGATAGTGATTTTGCCGGATATCGGATATCCGGAGCCCTTCTGCCTGCTGGATACGGATATCCGGCATTAGTTTTGTTTTTTGTTGTGTTGTATGTTTCTTTTCTTTTTCTTTATTTTAAAACAATAAAATATAAACATATTTCATATAGTATTCTTTTAAAAACATTTTAAATATAATTTATTTAAACATATTTATTTAATATTCTATTTATTTATGCAATATTGCCATGAAGAATAAAATTTTAAGCCTAACATACTTATTCCTACACTTGCAATTTTTGGTGAAAGGCACTATCACAAAAAGACAAGTTTTGTTCATAATTATAAAACTAAAACTTATTATTTACATATTTTTTACAATACTGGTTTAAATCGTAAAAAAGTTTAACCATAGCTTCTCACAATAAATATTTTACAGAAGGAGTTTATGCAATTTTAATCAACAGATGCTGAGATATATGCTTGTGAAAAATCATAATAGAAGCTCCACCTGTAAGCTGATATACACATAAATAAGGTCAACATTTGCTTTCATAATGGTTGTCTTATATATGAATTTCATGCATATATGTCATAGAAGTTGGGATTAACTTAGCCTATTCATTGGGTAAATTGTAGTGCAGTATTGCGACCTGTTGGCCGATATACACCTAAAATAAATCGCAATAGTGTTTCACAATGGCTGGTTCTCTCACATACCAAGTTCTATGCAATTATACATAATAGAATAAGAGTTATGGCCTTCCCCTCTTGGGGGGAAATTTCTATATTGCAGAGCCACCTACTGGCCAACATGCACCCAAACTGAACCAGCATAATTTCTCATAATGCCTTTCCAACATGAAGTTTTGTGTAGTTACATGAAATAGAACCTAAAATATAGCTTTTCCTAAATTGCTGAAAGCACTGTATAACAGCACCACCTGTAGAGCGATTGGCACCAAAATTTGATAGGCACTAATATATGCCAAGTAACATGTACATATATATTTATATGAAATTCTGTGCAGTAGTTTCTGAGATATAGCCTTCCTCTAAGTTGCAGAAATCGCAGTATGGCAGCACCACCTGTTGAGCCATTTGCACCAAAAGTTGGTAGGAACTGATTTATGTCATGGTGCAACTACATATAAATTTATATGTAATTGTAGTATGCAGTAGTTCCAGAGGTACAGTTGAACAGAATTTTTGTCACACACACACAGACATTTTTTAAAAATTAGTCAAACCAGGTTCTGGACTTCTTAAAATGCGTAAATCCATCAAAAACCAGAAGTTGAAAATTTTTATGAATCCAATACTTTCTTTTGAGACATTTATAAAAAAACATAAAAGAAAGAAGAAAAATAAATAAACTAAAAGCTTCAAACTAGTATGTTATGGCCATCACAAAACTTTCTTCTATACCTCTCTATATAACAACGCTACATGCTGTTTAACATGCAGAAGAAACATAATCATAGCTGCTTACAATAAAGATTTTAGATATTGAGTTTAGTGCAATTTTAATCAAAAAATTTTGAGACATGTGGAGAATCACAGAAGGTGAGGAACAGCACTCCACCTGTTGGTCGATATACACCCAAATTAAGCCAACTTTTATTCTCATATTATTTTTATCTTGTTTATCTCTTAAATTTTATAGATGTTGAGATTTAGCCTTCCTATTCACAGAGTAAATTGCAACATAATATAGCCACCTATCGACCAATGTGCACCAAAATTGCATCAACATGATGTTTTATAAAAATGACCCTTTCCCATACTAAATTTTTAGCAATTATACACGAATTAATTTGAGATATAACTTCCCCATTCACGGGAAAATTGCAGCATAGCAGCATCACCTATTGGTCATTATGCACAGAAATTGAATGAACATGTTTCATAATACATAGTCCTCCCTGTGACACACTTAGTTTATTTTTTTAATTATACACAGTATAAGCTGAGATATAGTCTTCCTTTAAATGGGAGAAATCACAGTATAGCAGCGCCATCTGTTGAGTGATTTGCACCAAAAGTTGATGGGCACATTTTTTTTTCTTCTTCTTTTTTTTTTTTTTTTTTGGTAGATGCAACTATGTATAAATTTATGTGAAATTCTGTGCATTAACTCTTGAACTGCACAAAATTTTTGTCAGATAGACATTTTCCAAAAATGGTCAAATTGTGTTTTGGTTCCCTCAAAATGCGCAAATCCACCGAAAACTGGAAGTTGAAAATTTTCACGAATCCAATACTACCTTCTATTTAATATAGAAGAAAGTAATAATTCAAAATGAATTTATACTTTTTACTTATTTTACATTTTTATATTCTGTACAGATAAGAAAGAAAATTTTACATTAGTTATTAAAATTCTTTAAGTAAGTGAAGTTTTTCTGCAGTACAAAATCAAAAACTTTAAATAACTGAATTTTTTTTTTTTTTTTTCTTATGAACAATATGAAAGTGAAAGTACAGACTTTCTGAAAATATGTACTTTTATTTGAAGTAATTTTAATTTTTTGGGATATATCTATGCAACGCAACAGGGAACTCTAAATTCAGGTGCTTTAGTAAGATATTCCATTAAAAATGCAAATTTATATAAATTGGAGGGTTTTTTAAAAAAAAACCAAATCGAATAGATAGATGGCGCAAGTAATGCCAGGTTTCTGCTAGTATAAATATATGGTCACAAAAACAACAGCTTTATTATGTATGGGAAACTGGATTGTAAATAAACAGGTTCTAGTCAATAAATGCACATTATTTGACTCATTCTCAAAACAATCTAACAACTTTAACATCCAAGACTAACAATATTACTAAACAATCTAATAACATATTAGCAAAAGACATGAAAACAGAGTTATATATACACTGCAACTGCAGAGAATAAATATCATTTGTTCAGGAACAACAGTGAACAGCTCTTTTTATTGTTATGGGGAAGATTAAGGGGAATGTTATAAATCACTCTGGAAAAAAAACCTAACTAACTCTGTACAAAATTAAAATAGGGCTTCTATATTTCTTAGACCTGAAGCTACTTTTGGCTAAATTTGTTTGCTAATGAGTCCAAAATCGATTTTCGCAGAAGCCAACTCAAAAAAAAAAAAAAAAAACTTTTACAAGCTACAACTTATCTAAAAAAAAAATTAAAAAATTGTCGTAAAATTTTCATCTGATGGGAGTTTAAGCTTGAATTTTCTACTTCGGATATCCGGCTTGAAATTGCCGGATATCCGTATCCGGTGTGCTGATATCCGGTACCCCGCCGGATATTTAAAACTCAGCCGGATAGGCCGGATACCGGATAATTACCGGATATCCGTTTCATCCCTAATTTTAGGTCTATTTAAATACATTTCACTTGCGATTTATCTAGACTATAGTCTTTCAAAAAAGTACAATATTTTTCAAGTAAAAGTGTCTATTATGGCTGTAGTGATCACCAATAAAGCTTGAATTTTCTTTCATAGGTGTAACATAAAATATGAAATGAAATAATATAGATATATATATATACATCAACGCATAAACTAAATCTTTTCAGATAAATTTTTGTAAGGGTTTATGAAGTAAATATTAAACAATTTTAATCGCAATTACCAGTTTTGGGTCAGTTGAACTCTTTGGAACTGTACGATTTGCATTATAATTTCTATGAAAATATAATTTCTTAATTAACCCTTTCACGACTGCTGACGTAGATTCACGTCATTTGAAAATCTGTAACTCTCTTTCTGGGCGTTTCTTTCGTAATTTGTGTGTTACACTGTTACTTATATCTTAAGTGTGTAACCAGTGTTCATATTTTTGCAATAAAATATACTAGGGATAGAAATACATTGATTAGAAAGAATATAATTATACTGTATATCCATTTGTAATATAATTGTGAATACAGAAAATTTGTTCTGAAATACTTTATTTTGAGATAATAACGCCCTTAGGTGGATTTTACTGTCAAAATTACAAAATCCTGCAGTCAAAAATGTGTTAAAATATATTTATAAAATTAAAAGTATATTTAAAATATATATAAAGTTAAAATATATTATTAAAATTTTAAAGGCTAAAGTATCCTTAAAATAATAATCCTCCCCCCTACAAAATAAATAAATAAAAATAAAGCAATGTATGAAGCAAATGATTAAGCCTTTAACTTAAGAAACGATTTTAGAAGTCTGTCTTGCATTCCAATTCCATTAGTATATTTTTTTTTAAATGACAATTTTTACATTTACCAATTTTTCTATTTAAAACAGTAAACCCCGCCTATTTAGTGATTTTTTTTCTTCTAGTGTTCGTTTAAAAGATTCGAAATTTATCACCAGTAATCGATGAAGTAAATACCACTTGTGCATATTTTTGTCAACATAAAATAAGGGGTTTAACATGAATACTCAATGTCACATTTACTTTTTTTTTTCTGTATTGTTTTGTTTTGAAGAAAGATGAAGGCGGGGTTTGTCTTCTTTAGAAAACATGAATTTTTTATGCTAACACTGATGTCTAAAAATCATCATTTTATTTTATTTCTTTGCGTTTGACGTTGTTACATAATTTGACCCGTAAATAAAAAATAAACATATTTTGTTTAATTTTCCTTGTCATTTTTTAAGATTTGATTCGTTATCTCATGCAAAACTTTATAAGAGACGGCTCCCTAAACCACTCCAAAAGAAAGATTTATTTATATCTCGAAAACTAACAACTGGAATGAGCTGCAAATTTTCACACCCATATTTTTCAGCATTAGGATTCATTTTATGTAAAAATTAATATAGGTCATAATTCATAATTTTTATGAATATGAATTTATTATTATTTTTCAAAATTAAAAATATTTTTCAGAATCAAAAGTAATGATGGATTATGTTTGGGTTTCTTCACTGTATCTCGTAAAAAAAGAATTATATCGATCAAGTTATTTTTTGTGATAATATTAATAAAAGCTTGAAATATGAATTTAACATTAGCACCTTCAAACTTTGAACGCTTATAACTCCGTCAAAAAATAAGTAAAATATACAACCAATATACTTTTTCGCGTTGTCGCAATCCCAGGAATTCAAATATAAAACAAAAATGGGGCATTACCATTGAAAAAATCAAAGTTGATGCGCGTTTTAATATGTAGACGACCCCCAATTCAAAATTTCAGTTCATTTTCTGAAACTACTCACAATTCCCCGTCGAATGATACCTATTACATTTTTCTACATCTATTAGCAACAAAGTTACGTCGAGTGCTGCGTTTTTTTTTTCCCCGACTGTACATACCAAATTTCATATATATATATACAGGGTGATTGTAAGATTGTGGGAAAAACTAGGAGAAGAAGTAGAGAACATCACAAGAATTGAGAATTGTACAGGAATCCATAAACCACAAACGTCCTTTTAACCCTTTAAGAACTGGATGTTTTTGTCTACTGTTATTACTAACTCTGCTTATTATGTAAATTTTAAAAACTTGTATGCTTCATTATTTCACAAAATCATATGCAATATTTGCATTAATGCAATCAGTGTGATAAAGTAGATCGATAAAAACAGAATTTGCTTGTTTATGTAAACATTAGTAGGTAAAACTTTAAAAAAAAAATAAGAAGTGGCGGATCCAGAACTTGACTTTTTGGGGGGGGGCTTCACCCCCCCTAGCCCCCCCCCCCTTAAATCCGTCACTGCTTTTGCCCTTCCGTTTGGGGGGGGAAACTTAAAAAAATAACTTCTTAAATCACATCACTAAAGAAATAATCTCATAAAATTACACATCTGTATCTCCATTAGTTTGACTGGGCATTTCTGAGTGAGCAAGCAAGTCAGTCAGGAGATCTTCCTTTATAGATGTAGATTCCTGCAATTTATTTCTTTTGATTAAAAAACTAATATATTGAGACAACCACAAGAGTTTCTCCTATATTTTTCTATACAAATTCACTGAGGGCAAATAATTTATTAAAACTATTATTTATTGAAATTATCTATCATGATGAATGAAAATCATTTTCATCTTAGAGAAAACTAACACTAAATATCCAAAGAAAGACAGTTTTATTGTCTGAAAATAACATCTTAAAAAATGCGTTTTTATAATGGTTATTTCACATATCAAGATTCGTACAGTTACAAGTTGAGATATAGCATTCCCATTATCGAGAAAATTTCCAGTGTAGCAGGCCGGCCTCGTAATTGGAAGATTGCGGGTTCGGTACTCGAGCCAGCCAAAGACCGTCGTGTACACTAATGGTGGCTGGTGCACGTAAAATCCGTCGTGGCCGCAATGTCCTCCATGTTCCCATCAAAAATTATACCTCTGGGGGTCACCGAAGTGGGAGAGCCATCCCTTCCGTGGAGGATCAAAATTGTGATGGCATGTCTCCGGACCACCTCTAAGGGTGTGTCCCAGACCGTCGCCAATTGCCCATCTGCGCAGCACTAGTGTGACGTAAAACCCAACCATCCTCCATCTAGTGTAGCAGTGCCATCTATTGCTCTATAAGCATTCAACTAGAATTAACATAATGCTTCATAATTTTCTTCTCACATATCAAGTTTTGTTTGATTATACACAATAGAACCTGAAATATAGTCTTTCCTTAAATTGCAGAAATTGCTGTGTAGTAGCGCCACCTGTTGAGCAGTTGAAACTAAAAGTTGATAGGTACTAATTTATGTCAAGGTACATCTACATATAAATTTATATGCAATTCTGTGCAGTAGTTCCTGCGGTATAGCCTTCCCTTAAATTACAGAAATCGCTGTCTAGCAGTGCCACCTGTCGGCCAACAAGCATTCAAATTGAATCAGCATAATGGCTTATAATTTTGTTCGATTGCACGCAATAGAACATGATATATAGCCTCTCCATAAATTGCGGAAATCGCTGTATAGCAGTGCCACCTGTTGAGCGTTTGACACCAAAAGTTGATAGTCACTAGTTTAGGTCAAAGTGCATTACATATAAATTTATATACAATTCTGAGCAGTAGCTTAGGAGATACAGTTGCCACAAAATTTTTATCACACACACACACACAGACCGACATATGGACAGACAGACATTTTCTAAAAATGGTAAAATCGTGTTCTAGAACTCTCAAAACATGTAAATCAGTCTAAAACCGGAAGTCGAAAATTTTTACGAATCCAATACTTTCTTCTATTGAATATAGAGGAAAGTAAAAAAAAAAAATAATGACTTTTCAGCAGTTTTCTTTTGCATAACTTTTCTTATTTACTTTCTTCTGTATTCAATAGAAGAAAGTATTGGATACGTAAATATTTTCGACTTCTGGGTTTTGGTGAATTTATACGTTTTGAGAGGTCCAGAACATGATTTGACCATTTTTAGAAAAAGTCTGTCTGTGTGTGTGACAAACAATTTGTGGCGAATGCATCTCAAAAACTATTGCACAGGATTATATATAATTTTATTTGTAAATGCACCTTGACCTAAATTAGTGCCTATCAACAGTTGGTGTTAACCGATCAACAGGTGGTGCTGCTATGCAGCGACATCAACAATTCGAGGGAAGGCTATATCTCATGAACTACTGCACAAAATTGCATATAAAGTCATATATAGATGCAACTTGATGTAAGAGTGCCTATCAACTTTTGGTGTTAACAGCTCGTTAGGTGGGGCTACTATGCAGTGATTTCTACAATTTAAAGTAAGGCTATATCAGGAACTACTGCACAAAAATACATATAAATTCCTATGATGCAACATGGTATAAGTTAGTGCCTATAAACTTCTGGTGGCAACCACACAACAGGTGGCTCTGCTATGCAGTGATTTCCACAGTTTAAGAAAAGGTTATATCTTAGGAACTACTGCATATAAATGTATATGTAGATGTATCTTGACATATGTTAGTGCTTACCAATTTTTAGGGTCAACTACTCAACAGGTGGTGCTGCTGTGCAACGATTTTCAGAGTTTAAGAAAGGGTTATATCTCAGGAACTACTGCGCAAAATTGTATAAAAATTTACATGTGGATGCACCTTAATATAAGTTATTGTAAATCAACTTTTGGTACTAATTGTTCAACAGGTGGTGTTTCTATACAGCGATTTCCTCAGCTGAAGGGAAGATTATATTTCAGGTTCTACAGAGGCTGTTCGCACATTTTTTAGACAATTTTATTTCGCAGTAAGAAAAAATCTTTTGCATGGAGAATTTTATTTTCACAACAGTTATATTTTTGGAAGTTTTATTTATCTTCTGATATTTAGAATTTTTGTTTAGATGCAAAAATGCGCTTTTAAAAAGGCAGTGGATGGAAGAATGCGTTTTCGCAAGGATTTATGATTGTCACTGGTTTTTCATACAAGCGCAAGATAAAAGCAAAACAAAGATGACAAAAATGTTAAAATCAGCTCTAAACACTATCAAGAACATATTTTAATTCCAATTTTTAAAAATGAAAATCCAGATCTTTATCCACAATGCTATCAATCCGTTAAACTGTATCAAGACAAAACAAGCAGCCACACATCACAATCCGCAATTGCTTTTCTAGGAAAAAATGGAACAAAAAACGGGAATTAAAACCATACCCTTTACTGATATTCCTGCTAAATCTCCTGATGTATCACTGTTGGATTTTTGGGTTTTTCGATTCTTAAAATCAGCATTATCCAAACACCGACCTACAACGCTTTGTGGACTTTGGAAAGCCGTTCAAGGAGTAGAAAAATATACCTCTTCCGATATTATAAAAAGCATTATTATCATAGAAATTACAATGTAGAATGATAGTTAAGAACAAGGGCTATCAAACTGAACAAATAAAATGCGAAATATGAGTGAAATTGTTTCAGTACACTCCATCAAAATCGTCTAAAAAATGTGCGAACAGCCTCTGTAATACGCATAATCAAAATATACTTGTATACCTGATCAGTTCAAAAAACTCTTAACGGCTTAAAAGTTTGTGACGCCGCTACTTTATGGCTATAAGAATTTGAAATATGAGTCTTAAAAATAATGATATCAAATTTTAAGTGACGCTTTGCAATTAGTTAAAGTATACATAGATTTTCTTATTTGATCATTTACTTTTATCTTTTATTTATATTTATAATGCAAACATAATATTTTAAACTTCAAGATCAAACAGATATATAAAATACACTCACTGATGCTTTTTCATTCGCATTTCAAATTCAAAATAACAGTTTTAAAAGGAATTATATAAAAATTCCAGTGGTGTCTTGTAGAGATGAGACGGGCTCAAATCTTACGCAAGTATTCGGGCTCCAGGCGGGCTCGGATTCAAGCTAAAAGTTCCGTTTATTTTATTCTTCACTAACTGGAAATTGTACAAAAAAAAAAGAAAGAAAGAAATTTTATTCAATTTGAGAGCACTTTCAGTAATGCCATGATAGTATAGTCATGATAGGTTATAAATCACAGAATAATCTTGCAAACCTTAGTAGCTTTGACTTTCCTTTTTCTAAATAGAACTTTTTTTTTCAACGGGATGCATATTTTGTAGTGTTATACCGTAATCCTTCCTCCTTCGTTATATTGGGCTTCATTATATCACTCATTCGGATAAAAATTTTGTCCCCCGATAGGCGCGTTATAAACAACGTGCTGCACTATATATATTATATAAATATATACATGTATACAGAGACACAGACATTATAAATTGTTATAATAACATTTATAGTTATTTAAATTGAGGATTGGTAATAAGAAAATTAATTTGAAAATGAAAACGGAATTTAATTTTACTATTGTGTATGCGTTGCATAGCGTACCACTTTCAATATTGGGCTTGGGCTTTGATCACACAAAATTTTTCGGGCTCGGGCGAGCTCAGTTTAAAATGTTTCGGGCCCGGGCAGGCTCGGATTGCCAAAATAGAGCTCGAACTCACCTCTAGTGCCTTGGTGTTATTTTAAAAGATATGTTTTTAAATTCCATTAAAATTACTTTTGTTTTGTCTAATAAAGTATATTTACACATTTAAACAGTGCTTTTAATTTTCAATTATACTGTGAAATAATTATACTTTCACTGAGTTTGCATTATAAAGTAAAATTATTTATTTCAATAAATTGATTTATCTTTTGCATCACGCTATCCAAAACATAGTATCGAACTAAGTGAAAACTTGCTCAAAGAAGTAGTGTGACGTAAAGAAAACATTTACACAAATTTTACTTGCAGTTTTGGATAGTAAAAAAATTTGATCGTTAATAGAATTTTAAATTTAAAAAAAAATCAACAAACGCCATTTTTAAATGTAAATCACACCAATGAGCTAACGTGGACTGCACCGACAAACATCGCATAATATAATAAAATATTACTAAAAGTAAAATATTTAAATTTAAACCTTTTTTTTTTCCTTCAGTAGATTGCAGAGGTTGGTATTACGCAGTATGCTCGCGTTGTGAGCATTAAAAAGAAAGGAAAAAAGAACCGCTGATTTGTCATGTAAGAAAATCTGAACTGCCTCGGTCAGTGTGCTCGCTGCTGTATGCTGGTTTCGCAAGCATTAAAACAAAACAAAAAAAATATCACTGGATACCCCTAATCTGAGGTACATGAATCAGAAAATGCATCAAAATGTGTTCTGCAATTATCACTATCATGCACATTCTTTTCCTAAATAATTTATTAAATAATAAAAATAGTACTAAAATATATATTATTAATAGGGATGGACCGGATATGGGTATCCGGCATTCCGGATATTTTTTTAATTTAGCGGATCCGGATATCCCGCAGTCCCCTTTCCCAGTACACATGAAAATTTCAGTTTTTTAAGAGCAAACAGTAGTTAAAAACAGGTATTTGCATTTGGTTTTTATGCAACTGGACTCCATTCACATACATAAAAATGTCAATACCATTGGGATAATAAGCCATAATAGTTTTATTTTATTTTTTAATATCAATTTTTATGCTTATGTGTCACTTTTGATAGTTAGGTTCGCAGAATATAATCTGCAATCTTGTCTGAAGTACATTCTTTGTCTGCCTTGCTATGCATATAATTGGCAAAACTTACTTAATGAGTACTGTTGTGTAAACCTATGTTAAAACAATTTAAATTAGGCTTCAGAACAGATTTATTTGACAAATAATATGTGAGGGGCCCCTCCCTCAAACCCCCGTTTATTATACAATACTTTTATATAGATTTCAAGTCTGTTATTAAGTTCAAAATTTCATTTAAAATTATTCAGACAACTTTCACATGGAACATTTCTTAAAACTTATCAATTTTTTCTACTAACAAACATATTAACTTCAAAATAACGCATTTAAAAAAAAATACTTGCTTATTAAAAATTGTTGTTACTTGTTTATTAAAATTTTTGTTGTTTAAAAATTACTTGTTTTAAATTTAAGTGACACAGGCAAAGATCAAGCGTTAAAACTTGACTTTGGTATTTAGGAAACCTCAAAACATTTAAATATAAAAAAAACCAAGCAATGAATATTTAGCTTTAAAAAATAAATTATTAATCATATGGCCCTGTAGAATTAATTTCAATTCCTAGGCAGCTTTCCTGGACATGGTAACAATAACAATAAAAAACTCTTTAAAATATTTAAAAATCATTACGTCTCGTAGTTAAATTAAATTTTAATCACATTAAAAACTGAGACAGATAATATACACTAAAAATACACATTTTAAAATATTAAAAATACAAATTTAAACGTTTCGAGCCTTTTACAGGCTTCTCATCAGTAAAAAACATCAAATGTAAATGTTGAGATGAACAACAGATTTTCATTAAGTGAGTACAACGTATTCATCAGGAACTGTGCATGCCTAATTAAGTGGCGAAAAATGTACATTTGTGTACCAGCCCTCCAGGAAAATTCTTGAGTGATAATTTAAACAATTAGATGTGATTATTTTAGTACTGTTAAAATCAGGTAAATGGTCAGTTTTTATGGCATGCTGTACTATTTTCGAACGTATATCACGGTTTTTGAAATTTGTTTTATGTTCCTTAATTGGAGTATGAAGAGAACGGCCAGTTTGACCAATATAAACCGAACTATAAGATTTACAAGGGATATTATAAATAACACCTGTACGGGAAAAAGGGGGATAACAGTTTTAAAATTAGAAAGGAAATGGGCTCTTCCCAGCGTCGTCTGCTCAATCACGTGATAGAGGAAAACGAATAATCGAATTCAATTAAATATTGTTCTTAAGAAAAAAAAATTTAATATTTGGTATAAAATAAAATAAAAGTAATATTGTGCATTTGTAAACAGTAGAATAATTGTATTTGTAAATTTAATAATTTTTAAAAAACATTTTATGTGTTTATTTATTTTTACCTATAAGAATCGATTTTTGTATATTGTAGTGTAACTGTAACATTAACTGATCTAGCAATAAATAATAGCTTCTTGTGGAATGTTTACGGATTATAAATTGAAATTTTAAAATGTTTTCGTTTAATTTAATTGCATAAAGGTGTTACAACAAGTTAATTAACTTAGTTACTGGTCTAAATGGATTTACGCAGTACGATATTGCACTGTCACTGATTTAAGTACCAAAAATCAGAGTACTTAAACATGTCTTCATGAACATCAATAACAGGTATAAACTAAATGATGATTGTAAATGTATACAGCAAACAAAAGATGATGAATAATGATATAAAATGGATTAAAAATGATGATGTGTAATAAATAACACAGATTAAATACGATTGATCAAAAATAAGAATAGAAAATATGTTATTTTAGCAATCGCTCTAGCTAAACAAGACTTCGTCTGCTATTTGTTTTTCCTCTATCATATGACCTCTGACGTCAGGTGGGAAGAGTCCATTACGAATTAGAAATTGAGGTTTATAGGAAACAGATAAATTAACTTTGGCAATAGATTCAGAAATATTTTTATAGTAAGGAATAGTAACGAATGATTTAGATGAATTAGCTTCATGATTATCCTTATTAAAGTCATACTCTTTTAATTTTCTTTTAAGCCAGTGAGAGGGATAATTATTACGCTTTAAGTTCGAAAAAATCCTTTTCAATTCCAACTGGAAAAGTTCATTGGTACTGCAATATAATTTTGCGCAGTGAAGTAACGTATGGAAAACAGCAGATTTATGTGAAGAAGCGTTAGCTGAATTAAAATTTAAATACTGGCCTGAAAATGTAGGTTTCCTATAAACAGAAGTAACAAATTTAGAATAAGTATCAGAGGGCGAACGCTTAATTAAAATATCTAAGAAAGGAAGTTTATTATCTTTTTCTTGTTCTAAGGTAAACTATATTTACAATTACAATTAACAAAAAATCCTCCTTTAATTTTAAATAACTATTTCTACCTGTTTCTAAACAAGTTTTTTTAGTCTAAACAAGTTTTTTAGTTTTCAAATTTTTAATACTTTCCGTACATTTACACTAGGGCTGGATTATTTATCAATATATCCCCAAGTATCGATATTTTTAAAAAATCCCGATAACAATATTTAAGATCTAGCTTCGCCAATATATCCCTTTAACGATATTGCCTAACATTCAGCCAACATAAAACAGCTAACGAGACCCGAAGAAAAAAAGCGCCGAATATCTTATTCTAATACTCATTTTCTACTTTCCTCTAATTACTCACTGATAAACTAGAAAAAATAACCCCACGCCAAACGATCTCTATTGCAAACCATATACTTCCTCATCCTTCAGAACCTCAAATCTAAATAAACATCACTGCTTTAAAAAGGCCACCGCATAATAAAAAAATAAACCAGTATTTATTGAAAGCCATCTGCTTTGATTATCTCATGAATAAGCTGACTTCGTTCAAGGTCACGGTTCTACCCTTTCAGAAAAAATTCATCAGACATACTCCAATATCACAATCCATTCACTATTAATGCGTATTCATACCTATAATCAGCAGGTGTGTTTACTAGAACGAAACGATATAATTTACGAAACGATATATCCCTATCCGAGATATCTATTATGGGTTCTGATATATTACACTATATTGAATTACCACTCTACATTCATGCATATCGTAGGTGATGGAAACCACAGAAAAGGCAATATGACGAATGAAAACAATATCTTCTGTTTTAGCTCCTTTCCTGCTATTGGTTCATTGATATCGGTCTGTTTCAAAGTGTCGATATAAAATGGCCAATAACATGCTTCAACATGTGTTTAATAAAGATCATGAAAGCCGAACTGATACAGTGATGCCAGATTGGGGATTTTTGTCCCCATTTTAGGGAGTTTTGAGGCTTCTGGGGACAATTTTGGAGACCAAATGTTTGTGGGGACTTTTTTGGGGAATTCTAAAATTTTTGGGGACAAAACTGTGGCGTTTTTAAACTTTCTGTCAATGTTGGTAACGTAACGATTTATCCCTATGACTAGAGACTTTCAAGTGCTTTATTGTTATTTGGGGATTTTTTTCAAAAAATGCCTTCATTTGGGGAAAAATCTGAGCTTAAATCATAGAAAAATCTGCTTGATATATTTTTTTTTTTTTTTTTTGAAAATTTTTTTTTTATTTTCCCTTTTTAGTAGAAATCAAGTTGGGGATTTTTTCGAAAAAAAAAAAAAAAAAAAACGTGATTTGGGGAAATTTGAAGACCTGTTTGGGGAAATAATTTTCGACCATCTGGCATCACTGAACTGATATCTACTTGAAGAGTTTTTTTGCAAATTTTCTCAGCGTTTAATAAAAAACTTCTGAAAATATAAGGAATTATGGAATGTAATTTTTTTTTTATTAAATATTTCGATAAAATATTTTTTTTTATTAAGACTGTACATCAGTCAGATAGCTCCCTTTCTCCTTTCCCATGTTATCCAATGGGATTTTCGTTGCTTCGTTTTATAAAAATATCTCATTCAAAAATGAAGTTTTTCAAATTCTGTTTTCTGAATATTACTCTTTGAACGGATCACCTTTTAGCTTAGTGAGCAATTTTTCGAAAAAATTAATTTAAATATTTTATTTCAATAAGTAAATTATGGACTCTAATTGTGGATCTCTAAGTAAAATATTTAAATTTATTTTTTCGTAAAATTGCTCACTAAGCTAAACGACGACCTGTTCAAAGAGTAATATTCAAAACACAGAATTCGAAAAAGTTCATTTTTGAATAAAATATTTTTATAAAACGAAGCGACAAAAATCCCATTGGATAACATGGGAAGGGAGAAAGGGTGCTATCTAACTGATGTAAAATAAAGTTTAACGTCAGTAATTTTACAGTGACAGTTTCTTTATAGAATTATATAATATTGAATAGTTTATTACTTTTTTATGTAGCATTTATTTTTTCTCTTTCCATTTATTTATTTATTTATTTATTTTATTTTTAAAGCCGTACATGTTAAATAAAATTGGTTTAAATGCAAAATGAGTTACTTTAAGTAACAAAATAAAACTTCAACATAATTTTGTTTAAATAATATAATTTTTATACTGACAATGTATACATACACACACACACACACACATATATATATATATATATAATATGTAATTCAAATTTCAATTATTGTGAAACTATTACGAATGTGAATTGAACATATATATTTAAAAGATATTGTAATGATTTGGTAAGAGGATACAAAAATAAAATGACAAGTAACTGACATTTAGGATGCATATAAGAGTTTTAAGTAAAAAATATTACTCTCTACGACCAAAAAAGGTGTATTCAATGGCAATTCTGAACTATTTATAATGGCAATTCTGAACTATTTAAAATGATTTTCATTTTTATTTAATACCTACATCATAAGACAATTTTTCTGAAGCTTTATTTTTAGTAGAATTATGAATTTTGATATAATTGGTACAAATAAAACACAGACCACATATTAGCTGTGTTAAAATATGATTTTAAAATAATTAAAGCTTAAAATGGGAAGAATAGAGGATAAACTATACAGAGGTACACTAAAAAGCAATAGTATAAGGTATAAGAAACACAAAACATTAATTCACTTTTTATGATTTTTTTTTTTTTTTTTATGATAAAGTTATGGTAGTAATATACCAGAAAATACATGGAAAACACTCTATCCTTGTATACTTTAAAATTCGTGTGCATATGTCTTTAAAAAATAACAAATGTCTATATTTTCCTGCCTTGAAAGAAATATCGCAATATATCACTAATATCGATATTAACTTGGTGATATATCGCGATATTTAATTTCTGATATCGTCCAACACTAATTTACACCATTTAAATGTTCTACAATTGCTGGGAAAATATGATTATATAAGTTAGATTTCCTAACCCACATTTTTTCAAAAATTACAAAAACATTTCTCTCTCTAAACAATTCACTCAAATAAATTCTAGTACATTCATCTTCTTTTACAAAAATAGGCCTATCTTTCGCTAAATAAAATCGCAAAAATAGAATAGGATACTGAATATTTAAATGTCAATCAAGTTATCTTCATAAATAATTAGAATGCTGGTTTCCATGGTCATCAGAAATAAACAGCAAACATGTTGCAAAGAATCCAGAACGACATCGTTATCATTCGAAATGGTGCCAAAAGAAAATTGCCAAACAGGGTTGTGGACCAACCTGCAAGTTGTACCATTAAATGCAATTTTATTGAATAATAAAAAACTGTTGAAAAACAAATCAATTAGGATTCCATTTATCAATATTTATTTACTTAAAAATACATTATCTTTTCTTCCATGTAAATTTTGCCCTGTTCCCTTTTTGTCCAGGCTTTTTTCGACCTCTTTTTCTGCCATCTGGTGTCAATAGACCTGCTAATCTCATCTTTTCAACAAAATCAGGAGAAACAAAGCTTCTTAAGCATAATGAAATGCCTAAGCGGACTGCAGAAGATTGGGATGTTGTACCATTGCCATGTACATCCACTTCCACATCAACTTTTCCAAGCATGTCACAAAAATGTAAAGGATACATGACTTGTTCTCTGTCTTGTAATATTGGAAAATAAAAAATATCAGTGCCATTAATAGAGATTTTACCAGTGCCATTACCTCGAACAGTTACCTTAGCTACACAGCGCATCTTTGTTCCAGTCATTTGAATAAAAGGTCTTCCATTTTCATCAGTAGATAATGGAGGTATAATTTGTTGAGTTCCAAGATCTACCAATTCTTTTCTGAATTTCATTATTTCATCTTTACATTTAAAAGAATAAGGATGATTAGTAAGTCTTAGTAAAGTTGATTTTAAAATATTATATTGCTCTTCAGTAATTTTTTCTAGAAACATATTTTGTACTTCTTCAATTTTTAGCCAATCACTAGATGCTAAATTCAAAGCTAACTCACCTGGTGGCTCCATAATGCCTTTTTCAAGCATTTTATCTTCGAAATCATCTAATTCTCGAAATAGTTTAGCTAATGTATGTAGAGTGTTAAAATAATTAGGATATTTTGTATAGAAAAATGGACTAAATGGGCGACCACTGTCATCAAATTGGGCTGCTTTTTCTTTGGGAAACATCTGAATAGGAGGTTTCATCAGGGGTCTTGCTTTCGTCTCATACAAGCCGGATGGTAAAAGATACGCAATAGCTTTATCTATATCATCTTGTGTAAGAGTTGAGGCATCAAGTCCCATCATATTTGCCAAATGCAATTTTCCTAATTCAAATTCATCATTTTTAACTTTCAAGAAATCTTCATGCTTTTGTGCTCGCTCTAAATAGGCTTTCATTGCTTTGCTGATAGTTTTTATTTTCAAAGCTGCAGAGGAAGATGACTGCTGTATCGGCTTTAAAATTTGCACAGAATCGGGAAGTTGTTGAGATACATTTGAAGTCGATTTCTTAGCTGATAGAACGTAATGTAAGGGTATAATACTTCGATTTATAGAATCAATAGTTATTACATTTCTTTTAATAATGTTTAGAAACATGATGAATTAAATGATTAAAGGCTAAAATAATAATGATACTCAATTTATATCATTAACAACATGACCGATGGCGATAGAATAATCTGTTTACATTATTGATGGTTGACTGAGAACTTTTCAGAATTTCAGATTACTTGACTAGCGTAAGAAAAATAAAAAAACGAAAAACTTCGTTTTTTATTAACAAGATATTTTTTTTTTCAGAAAAAATTTCTAAAATATCTTGATAGATTTTGATAAAAAAAAAAAGATAAAACTTTTCTCGATGCTAAATCAATTAACTAATCAACCTACCAACCAACAAACTTTTCTTTTGTTTACTATTTATTTACCACGGATTGGTTTGTTTATTAATTTCTGTCTAAGACGAAGATGTCTTAATCTCCATAGGGATCTACTAATTTTGTTTTTTATATATGTTGCTACGACGTTCATTGCATACAGTTTGCTTAATATTTTTTGCACGGAACCTTACATATTTTTCAAGAATAAAAATATTTTTATTTGGAACATTGTTTAGTATTTTAAATTATGAGCATTTCATGTCCACCCAGACGTTTTCTTAATTTCATCAATATTATTTTACTTTTTTTTCTTATTGTTATATACATTATTTTATCTTCCAAGAAAAATTTTAACAGTAAGCCCGGTGTAACATGCATTCATACAGAAAACAGTCCAACAATGCATCTTGATCTACCTGTAATTAAAATACACGGCATTCAGGTTTGTTTCTCAGATAATTTCTTGGGTAATTTCCAATGAAGGGTGCCCCCTCATCTGCGCCAACAAGTCGCAAGAATTATCTGTCAAGATGGCGGTTATATTAATTTTAATAATTTTGAACTCTTGAGAAAGAAAACGATTATTGAATCAAGAATTAATCAAACATTTAAAAAGTTATAGCCACATTTCAATGTTATTACATTTTTATTAATATATATGCATGCACTTTTTAATATAGACACACATGCATGCTATGAAATTTCAGAGAAAACAGTAAAATATATTTATTTTAATAGTGCTTATCTATATATATAAAAGAACACTTCCTGAGTGAGTGAGTGAGGGGGTAATCTATCAACGCCCAGACCAAACCCCTGGACCTAGAAGCATGAAATTTTGTGACAATGTTCTTTCTATGACGTAGGCATCCACTAAGAAGCGATTTTACAAAATTCGCCCCCCAAGGGGGGGAGGGGGGGCAAAACGTGATTTCACAAAATCCTTCATATCTCAAACAAAAAAACAGATATCCGTAAAATTTTTGCTTTAAAATATAGCTAATACAAATGTCAAAAAACCAATTTCTGGAATATTCAAAATTCGGTCCCCAAGGGGGGCGGGGGGGCAAAACGTGATTTCACATGCGTAAAACGTGATTTCGCATAATCCTATATATCTCAAACAAAAAAATAGATATGCGTGAAATTTTTGCTCTAAAATATAGCTAATGCAAATATCGAAAAATCAATTTCTGGAATTTTAGAAATTCAGCCCCCAGGTGGGGCAGCAAGGGGGGGCAGGGGGCTAAGGGGCAAAACAAATAGAAATACAGTCAGGGCGTTCAAAATTGATACAGATAGGTTTTAGAGGCCTGCAAGTGGAATGAGGATATTTTCGATTGTGTAAAGTTATTAGGAGGGGCAATATGGGGGGGAGGGGAGAGGGGGGGGCAAAAAATAAAAATAGAGTTAGATCGTTCGAAATTGATATATTGAGGTTTTCGATATCTACAAATCGATTTCGGATATTTTCGAATTTGTAAAATAATTAGGAGGGGCGGGAAGGGGGGTGGGGCGGCAAGGGGGGGCTATGGGGCAAAAACAAATAGAAATACAGTTAGGCCGTTCAAAATTGGTACAGATAGGTTTTAGATGCCTGCAATTCGAATGGGGATATTTTCGAAAGTGTAAAGTTATTAGGAGGGCCGGGAAAAGGAGAGGGGAGAGGGGGGGGGGCAAAAAAATAAAAATAGAGTTAGATCGTTCAAAATTGGTATATAGATGTTTTCGATACTTACAAATCGATTGCGGATATTTTCGAATTTTTAAAATTATTAGGTGGGGCGGGAAGGGGGGGGCTATGGTAAAAAACAAATAGAAATACAATTAGGCCGTTCAAAATTGGTACAGATAGGTTTTAGAGGCCTGCAAGCTGCAAGTCGAATGGGGATATTTTCGAAAGTGTAAAGTTATTAGGAGGGCCGGGAAGGGGGGGCAGAGGGAAAAAAAAAAAGAAAATAGAGTTAGATCATTCAAAATTGGTACATAGAGGTTTCCAGTACCTATAAATCGATTGCGGATATTTTCGAATTTTTAAAATTATTGGGAGGGCGGGAAGGCGGGGGAGTAGAGCGGCAAAAAAATAAAAATAGAGATATATTGTTCAAAAACTGGTGCATGGAGGTTTTTGATACTTACAAATCGATTGCGGATATTTTCAAATTTGTAAAGTTATTAGGACAGACAGGAGAGGGGGGCGTGAAGTGGGAAAATAATAGAAATAAGGGTTAGAGCATGTTGGGAATTTTTTCCGAAGGCAGTGAGAACCCGGTGCGACATTTTTCCTAATCAGATTTTGTTTCTCTTTTTTTTCACGTGATAAAAATTAATGCAATTTTGAGAATTCATTATAGTGATTCATTTAAAAATAGGAACCAGCGAAGCGGGCGTTGCCTGCTAGTATATATATATATATATATCTAAAAATAATTAAAATAATTTAAAAGAGAATCAATAACATTAATCTACCTGCTAATACAAAATCCTATTGAAATCCATGGGACAGAAGGTTTATGATACCATTATTGTTTATAAAAAAGCTGCAAACAAAGCATTGCCATTTTGTTTGCAGCTCTTGTTTCTACTTTATTCATTTGACGAAGGGTCATATTTTCTTTTGACTTGAAACAGTTGTTGCTAATTCTTTAATTTTATAATGTTTATTTAAAGTTTTGTACTTATTGGTTATTGTTTGCTTGGGCTTGCATCACTTTGCAAATCTCAGCTCAAATAAATTCCAAACCAATGAAAAAAAAACTGTGAATATGGTTGTGCTGAGAAGCAAGATCATATGATATATATTAGTGGATTGACGTTACGCTATTACCCCTTTAGGGGGTGGGGGGGAAGCACCCTTCATTGAAATGAAACATTTCTTTTAATTGTTTACTGAAATTTTAGTAACACATAAACTGAAACCAGCAATATGAAAACGCAGCATAATTTGCACAGCTGTATCCAGGTAAAGGCAAAGAGGCAGTCCTTATAATTTTTGAATAATATTTATATTTTTATTAAATCTGAATTTTTTTTTTTTTTTTATTACTGTTGTAGATGACTACAGAATTTTGATATTTTTCCATGTTTTTATTAACTTGCTTTCTTGTTTGTTTGTTTGTCTGTCCAGTACAAATTTTGCAATCGATTTTTAACTAACGTCTTGACTAGCTAGACATTTGAAACTTTTAGAATAGCTCAGAACATGATGATGATGCATATTTTTTTTTTTTTTTTTTTTTTATGCGTTTATTCAATTAATAAATGTTTGAAAATTTCTTATAATTGCTCTTTTTATTACACATTTGATCATTTTTTTTTTTTCAAGTTGATGTAATAATTCCTCAAAAAAAATTTTTAAAGTATTTATTAATACATAGAATTGTCAAGTTTATATGATTCAACAGAAAATTTAACAATGTGTATATAAAAAGTTGTTTTTATCTTGTAATTATTTAATAATGATACAAAAAAGTAAATATCTGTTTTACTACAAAAGTTTTCTTTGCTCACTTCTTTGTTGACATTTTTTTCATTGTCTGGTACATAACTTATGTCATGATTCATTGTTTTTGTTGGGAAAAATTGGTGGTAGCCAGTAAAAATAAATTGTGTTGCCTCTATGTCTAATTGCCAGAGCTTAGTGCCCTATGTCTCTTTGTAACTTCTAGACATGTCACGAGGAAATATTATGAAATTTGTTGATCAGTTGTGTATTAAAAAAAAAAAAAAAACGTGTGTTACAGGACAAAAATTTAATTAGTGAAATTTATCTATTGGTCATATAAAAAAAAATTCACGTGTTTTGCAAGTAAGTCTATCATGGGTAAATATCCAGAAATTGACTAATGGTTTAAAAGAAAATCACTGCAAAATTTGCCAGTGTTGTAAGGCAAAATCACAAAGCAACAGTCAGTGTCAAGGGAAAAAAATCAGGAAAGTTGTCAATCTTCTAAAATGAACCCTTTAAATATTTTCACCATAAAACAGCACTCTTCACAAAATTTATTGTCTTAAAAGTAGTCCTTTCAAAAATATTTTCAATCTCCAAATACCTTTTACAAATTTAAACAGGGCTGAAGCTTTTCAGGAACTACCCCTGAATTCAAGGTTTTTGAAAATTTTGCTGTCTCTAAATTTCATGTAAAATTATTTTCTTATAGGTATTTCTCATTTTGAATGCTTAATTTGCCTTATAATATACTAAAAACTTTTGAAATGTAACTTAGGGAATGCATATAATATACCATTAAGTCTCCCCAAGCAGTTTTCAGGGTTTTTTCATATCATGTAGTTTTACCCCTGATTTAATCATTTAAAAGTAAAATATGACCTGTCACTTTCATATAAAGAAAATATGTATTTTACATACGCATATATTTTATTAAAAATGTATAAACAAGAACCTTGATGTAATGAAAATGATTTTTTTTTCTTTTCTTTTAATACAATACAAGAGTGCCCTTTTTACTTCTTATACAAAGTATGATGAAATATTCTAATCCTGATTTGTAAAATGGATTTTGATCTTCACATAGCTCAAAAATAAATGATCATAGAATGTTGTAAATTTGTATTTTGTGACTGTCATGGCGTCTAGTTTTTTTTAATTTTTGCAAGCATTATTTTAATTTTGGCTGGTCCAAACGTTCGAAAACAGTCTAAGAGTAATATTTACAATGTGTACAATTATTTTAAAGAACTTATTGCAATTGTCTACTCAAAAGATGCAGGCCTCGATATGATTCCTGCATGGGAATCTTTCTAACAAGACCTAGACTGTATTTACGTGAGTTTCGGAGAAAATCATGAAATACTCTGAATTGTTAAGCCGGTGAACACAACCTGGATTCCAACTGGGAACCTCCTGTCTACCAACTCTATCAGCAGGACTCGGAGCTGATAGGCAGGGGAGGTTGGGTTCGAACTCAGGTCTCGTTTGTCGTCCTAACCACCACTCGTAATTTCCCATTATTTTTTACAAAACTTGCATGTACACTGGTTGGGATTATTGTTTCCCTGTAAAGAAATCATTCCTGTTAATCATTCCAATTTGTATTGAACTAATTAGGATTTTTTTTTTTTTTTTAATTATCAAAAATTGTACTTGAAGTGGATTTTATAGTGTGTGTGTGCTGATAATTTAAGAATCTTCAATGCCAGAGATTTAAGTCATCTTATATGAAAAGCATTAAAATCTTTCTCTTTAACAACTGTGATTTCATATTTTTTTTTTCTCTTCTCTCAACTTTTTACAGGACAATTTTCCCAATTGGGAACATCAGATTAAAAAATTATTTAGAAATTAAATTTCATCAATATTGACTTGAAAAAATTAGCAGATATAGTTAAAAGGTGACTTGAATTTTTGAAATGAAAGCTACATTTCTATCATTAGTTGGGAAATGTACAAAAAATCATAAAAATGACCATTTATATATATATATATACTAGCAGACCCGGCCACGCGTTGCTGTGGCTATGTTATACGTTGAATTATAATGTAGTAAAATATTCAATATATTAAAATTATTATTTACGAATAAAGACCATCCTTGATAACATCCTTGATCTTAGCAGACTTAGCCCGCTTCGCTGGTCCCTATTTTTAAATGATTCACTATAATTAAAGAATTCTCAAAATTGCATTAATTTTTAACATGTGAAAAAAAAAGAGAAAAAAAAAATCTGATCGGGAAAAATGTTCGACACTCATAATGAATCCATATATTATCGAAAGGAAAATGATATAAAATACAAAAAAATCTTCTCTCATTGGTGGAATAATCTGTTCGGACCCCCACTGCCTGCGGCAGTGTATACCTGCGCAAACCATGCGCACCGTTTCTTCATCCACCGTTCCCGCCCTTCTTAATAACTCTATACTTTCGAAAATATCCGCAATCGATTTATCGGGCCTTAAAACTTAATAATACTAATTTTCAAAGTTCTAACTCTTATTTCTATTATTTTGCCCCTTTGCCCTCCCCCCTCCCACTATTCTAAATAATTTTACAAATTCGAAAATATCTACAGTTTATTTGTAGGTGTCAAAAACCTGTATGCACCAATTTGAACGATCTAACTATATTTTTATTTTTTGCCCCTCTGCCCCCCTTCCCGCCCCTCCTAATAAATTTACAAATTCGAAAATATCTGCAATCGATTTGTTGGTATCAAAAATTCTATGCACCAATTTTGAATGATCTAACTCCATTTTTATATTTTGCTCCTCTGCCCCCCCCCCCCTTTCCCGCTCCTCTTAATAATTTTACAAATTCGAAAATATCTGCAATCGATTTGTACGTATCAAAAACTTCTATGTACCAATTTTTAGCGATGTAACTCTATTTTTATTTTTTTGCCCCTCCGCCCCCTTACCCGCCCCTCCTAATAACTTTACACTTTCGAAAATATCCTCATTCGATTTGCAGGCCTCTAAAACCTCTCTATACCAATTTTGAACAGTCTATCTGCATTTCTATTTTTTTTTTTTTTTTTTTTTTTTTTGGTTGTTGTTGTTTGTTTGTTTGTTTGTGAAATCACGTTTTGGCCCCTCCCCCCCCCTTTTGGGAGGCGAATTTTGCAATAAAAACTATCCTATCTCTCAAGTTGGACCAAATTGCACACAGTGTCCAAATTTCATTAAAATCGGCTCATTAGTTTAGGAGTTCATCGCGGACAAACATAATAAATTTTATATATAAAGATATATATATATATATATTATATTAAATTATAAAGTTTTGATCAATGAAGCACAAATAAGTAAAAAACAGGATTAATTTCACTGTATTATCTTCATTATAATATGAATTCAATTTACACTTCAGTCTAAGTAACACGTGGCCGGCTATGCTAACACCAAAAATTTAAAAAGTGGAAATAATTGAATTATACGAAATTTATTAATAGGTTAAAAAGTTGAAGATTCTTTGTGTAGATGGCAGCACCAAATATATTTCAGCTTTCATTTCAACCCAGTCGAAAGGTATCGACATCTGTTAAGTGGAAATAATTGAATTATACGAAATTTATTAATAGGTTAAAAAGTTGAAGATTGTTTGTGTAGATGGCAGCACCAAATATATTTCAGCTTTCATTTCAACCCAGTCGAAAGGTATCGACATCTGTTAGAATCATTTGGAGTTAACAGATAATTGTGACTGTCAAATAATAACAGACAAATAATTAGCAATAAATTAAAATTGCGACTATAATTTGAGATTTAAACTATCCTATCTCTCAAGTTGGATCGAACTGCACATGGTGTGCGAATTTTATTATAATCGGTTAAGTGGTTTAGGAGTCCATTGAGGACAAACATTGTGACACAAGATTTATATATATTAAGATGTATTTACAAAGCACAACTAAAAAATTTATATAAATGTGAAAAAGTATCAATGCTTCTAAAAAAAATCCCTGTCTAAATGACTGATATTCCTTAGCTAAAGCATTAGAAGGAAAAATATACAAAAAAAAAAAAAAATTCAAAATATATCTCGATCTGAATTCAACCTGTAAAAGGTTAAGCTCATGTAACTCAAAAGTTTTCTTTTCTTAATAAATTACATTATTAGAAAGAATTGAAGTTTGTTTGTTACAAAATCTATGCTAAACATATATTAATGTTTCTAAATTTCCTTTATTAATGAAATTGATTTTGAAGTTTACACTCATGTTTATGAAAATTGCAACACCAAGAAGAAACGTGAATATAAGAACGATATTTATTGGGCACATACATTATAGTAGGAAGAGCAATTGATTAAATTTTCAGGAAGTTTTGAGTAATATAGCCTGAGAAAACAGTACATAAAGCAGCAACCTCTGGGAGTAACAACTATACTTATTTGCCTAGGCATTGAATTTGAACAGTGATTGGATGACACATTCAGGTACAACACTTCATGAAGCTTCGATAGGATGCCACAGTTCATAGATGTAGTTACTGGTGAGTGGTGGCGAACCACTCTCTTTCAAAGATTAATTGGACAATTTCATTGGTACAAGATCAGGAGAACGCGCTGACTGGAGCAACGGTTGAACACATTCTCTATCAAGGAAGGTCCGGACAATACAGACAACTTGCGGTCATGCATTGTCCTGCTTAAATGTTGTGCAACAGAAGCCTACAATATAGGGCAGAGGAGCAGACCTTAACTCACCAGAAATTTAATGGCTGCTTTTCAGAGTGCCGGGAATGCAGACCAGAAGTAATCGAGATGTGTATCCAATGGGACTTTCTACCATCACTCCAGATGCTGGACAGTGTGACGATGTCAAATCCCAGATGGTAATGTGCATTATTGACAATGCTGACAATACGGATGAGGCAATCTTGATGCTGTAAATAGGATTGTGATTTGTCTGTAAAGCGACTTCACACCATTCCTGCGTCCAGGTTCGTCGTTGATCACACATTAAAGGGGCCCATATCAGTGAAGTAGTTTTGAGGGTAATCAAAATTTTGGTAGCTGCATACTGGTCACCATCTGGAGTGATGGTATGCAGTACTGTTGGATACACGTCTCGATCAACTGTTGTTTTCATTCCCACCATTAAATTTCTGATGAGTTAAGGCCCATCGCTCTGCCCTATATTCAAGGCCTCCGAAGCACAATATTTACGCAGGACAATGCACGACCGCAAGTTGTCCATATTGTCCAGATCTTCCTTGATGCAGAAAATGTTCGACTGTTGCTCTGCCCAGTTCATTCTCCTGATCTTGCACCAATGAAAAAGACTATTTAATCGTTGAAAAGCAACTGGCCCCCCACCACTCACCAGTAACTAAGATCGATGAATTGTCGCATTGTGTTGAAGTTTCATGAAGTGCTCTACCCGTACATATCATCCAATCACTCTTTAGTCAATGCCTAGGCAGATAAGTGCTGTTATTGCTCACTGAGGTTGCTGCTTTATGTACTGTTTTCTCAGTACATATTACTCCAAATTTCCTGAAATTTTAATCAATTGGTCTTCCTACTATAATGTATGTGCCCAATAAATATCATTCTGATATTCACATTCCTTCTTGGTGATGCAATTTTCACAAACATGAGTGTATTATTGTATAATAACATGTAGTAATATACACTTTTTCTTTTTAGTCAAATGATAACAAGTTGGATGTTGTCAAAAATATTTTCACAAAACTGGGCTATGAAGTTGTTTTTAGTAATTCAAAGATGTGGGATATCTTATGGTCACACACTTATCCATTTTATAGCTTAAAAGAGGATATGCTGAATTTAAAACCTTACCAAAAGGTAAATAAAAATCATTACTATATTAGATTATCTTTAAGTATACAACACCAATATTATTTTATTTTATTTGTGTTGTTCCTCTTTGTTATCATATTACTTGTTTTGTTTCAGTTTTTAGATGTAATAAATCCAAAACAAGTACAATAATTTAAGACTTGGCATGGAATTATAAAAACAAGGCTAACAACGTCTAGAACGCCAAATAGAAATAATAAGAAAGCTTTCTTATGTATTTCTATTTAGCATTCTAGACGTTGTTGTTTGCCTTGTTTTTATAATCCAAAACAAATTGCACTTTTCTATTGACCATATTTTCAATGTATGAAATGAATGTAATTTTCAAAAAGTAGTGTTGTTCATCGATATTATTTATGCTACTACTTAATATGGCAGACATAAGTTAGAGGAAAATACTAATTTATAATATTTTTATATTTAAATTTTTGAAAGTGTTTTATCCTTGGTCTTAGTATTACATCAGAAAATGTGTAATGATCTGTATTGTGTTATTAAAATATAGTCAAGCAATTATTTTATTATAATAAATGTATAAATATAGCTGTCTGGTCATATTATGCAACAGAAATTATAAAGGTAAAATAATTATGACATGTGAATAAAGTTAGAAGCACATACCGAAAACTGGATGAATGTAGTCCTGTATTGTATTTTCCCCTGAGTTCTTATCTATCAGGATTTAATGTCTGGCATTGTAAATTAAATTATTTTGTTTCGTTATTGTAAGAATTGTTTGCTTTTGGATTGTAGTTTGAAAATATTTTATGACAATCCAGAGAGAAAAGTGGCCAGTGGCGAAATTTTTTAGCCACCATATATATCCCTCCCTTCCCCTCAAAAAAAGAAAAAACATTAAAAACATTTCAATTTTTGATTTATCACTGTTCAAAGACTTTCCCTTGGCTAATATTTCTTTGTATTTTTACTTATAAGAAGCTTCTGCCTTTTCCGAAATTTTATCCAAAATTCACTTAACTATTTCTGCCTTCCCCCCCCCCCCTTTTTTTTTTTATTTCTCTGAAGTTTCCACCATTTTTTTATTACCCTCCCTCGCTGTTCACTAAAAGAAGTTCATTTTTTTTAGGGTAAGAGTTACGCCTTTTTAAAATTTTATCAATATTACCTCCCCTCCTCCCGGAATGAAAATTATATATGCTTTTTAGATTTTTTTTCTGGTTTTCGAAAACTTTTGTTTCTGTCAAAAAATTTCATGGAATTGCTTGATTTCCCTTTTCAATTTTCCTCTCTACCCACTATTCTCATCCACACAGAATATAAAATTAAACTTTTTACCTTAGCTATGAGATGTCAAAATAAATATACATGATTGTGACAGTTTTACCTAATTTAATTCAAACTAGTACCAATTGCATTCAGAGAGTCAGTGAAGGGCTGCCAAATGCTCAAAAAGTTTCAAATTAGCTGTAGACAGACATATTTACTTTTTTTTTAAATTTTTTTAAAATATAAAATGACTACTTTTTTTCTCCTATTTTTTTTTATGTAAATTTCTCAATTTTCTTCTATTTTTTGTACTATTAAAAAAAAAAAAAAAAACACTTTGGCTTTTGATAAAAATATTTCTTTAATGTGGACCACTTAAGATTAAATTTTGTTAAAATGTAACAATAGTGAAATATGTGAGGATAAAAAATAACATTCATACATGGGTTAATTAATAAAAATGCATCTCCAACATGGAGACAAAGATTTAAAAGTCACCGTGGAGAGTCCTACACTAAAACTGTACTATCTGGCGAAGTATGAAAACTGGGTTATCAAACATGAATTTTATTTTGGAACCTTTCTTTGCATGATTTTCTTTTAACTATCATTAGTGTTTTCTCACACAATATTAATTTAGTTCTAATAATAATTTAGCTTTTGATGAATTAAAATTGGGTAAGGGAAATTGATTTAAGATTTATGAGTTTTAAATTTTGAAGGTAAATAAGAAATAAAGTGAGAAAATTTTACATGGGTTTGCTAGTTACTTTATTTCTTTAGTCACCACATAGTGAATGGATTTTTTCTTCTTAGGTCTATAGGAAAGAAATTAAAAGTTTGGTTTTGTGCCATATAATTAAAATGGGAATTCATGACATACTGTAAAAGCACTTATTTTCGCGAGGCTTTAATTTTTGTGAGCCCATCGCAATCGCAAAAAAATTAAGCCTTGCGAAATACTTTTTTTTTTTTTTTTTTTTTTTTTTTTTTTTCCCGCAACAAATAATAATAATAAAAAAAAAAAACAGAAATTTTTCAATTACCAAAACTCGCATGCATTGACGGTCCGAATATGAGAAAAGTGAAGGAGGTGGGGTGATTACATTTACGGTGCAAAAGGGGGGTTCAGAAGTCCCTAGTTTGATAAACAGCATGAGAAAAAAGGGATTAAGAAAATAAAATTGTTTGGGGTGGAATGTGCGCGTTGAGCCACAGCCAAAGTTGATGTATAAGCACCGTTGTAAGAACAAATTGTTTTTAGAGCGATGAGGAGTTGGGGACGAACTTTTCGGACAAAAGGAAATTTCTTAAAATGCCTTATGCAAAAGGGGTTCTATATTTAGGTAATTTTCAACGTTAGGATTTTTCAACTTTCGGTTTTGTTCATATAAAATTCGTGAAATTTTCAGCTCGCAAAATCACAGATATCTTCATTTTCGCGAAAATTACGGCTTGCAAAAATAAGTGCTTTTACAGTAGTTACAGTTTCACTATTATTATGTTAAAATTGAATTTAATACTTACAATTTTTTTTAAAATGTTATTATGCATTGTTCCTATCACAACAAGGTTCATACATATCGGGGAAAACCTGGAATACTCAGGGAATTTGAATTTTTGTAAAGAAAATAAAAATAATAATAATAACTCAAGGAAAATAAAAATTTTCATTAAAATTCTGAATTTTTTTTTTTTTAAACCTGGAAAAAATATTTTCTTTCTCTTATATATATTTTTCTTGTTTAGCTTTATATCAAGATTCAAAAGATTAGGTATCGCGAAAAAATAAGCATGTAAATAATGATTTGTGCGTGAATTTCTATCACAATTGTCAATAACATGATGTCATTCAGTAGAAGTATTTTCTCCTCTCTGGAGGAATGTTTCTTGTAATATGTCCCTAATACTAATATTATCTTGAAAATTGTCTGGAAAACTCAGGGAATTGTTTTCTCAGATTTGAGTATCTGCACAAGAAACAAGATAACTTTTTTAATTTGTAATATACCTCAGGATATTTTCTTGTATAATTTTGAACTTGTTGCTCAACCAGTTATATGTTGTTCATTTATCATATGAATACTTTGTCTTTGTCATTTATCCATAATTTGACTGGATTCTTGAAGACCCAATTTTTTAAAAACAATAAATTTGATTAAATTAGTGGTTCAGTGATTTATTTTATTTATTTATTTATTATTGAGACATATTAAAATCATACAAAAAATATATAGGTGTGCTGTATACAAATTTCTAAGAAGTATGTTACAATAATTTGTTTAAATATTTGACAGGGGTCTGTACTCTGTCCAGACTTTTCAAACAGGGTCCTGTTTTTGTGAAATTGTGAAAAATCTACACGTAATTTTGTGAATCTAAATTGATCTAAATTGAGTGTGAAAATCAAGTTCTGAGCCTTTCGGCTAGGGTCCTCTTTCTCTGAAATTGTGAAAAATGTAATTTTGCAAAATAAAATTACAATTACGGTTTCATTTAGACAATGATGGTTCTTTTTTATAAAGCGAAGCTCACACATATGCATAGAAACCTTTTATAAATTAGAAATTTAATATCAACTTTTCGGGGGAAATACAGCAGAGCACATCAGATTATTCAAGCAGTGTGATCATACCATGAAAGATTAGTTTTCAAAATAAAACAGATTTATCAAAGGTCTGTTTTTAAGAGGAAAAATTTTGAGAAAAGTACTTTCTTGGGATAAACAACTTTGTGAAGGGTCCTTTTTTAGGTAGTTTCGTAAAAGGTCCTTTAACGGACCCAGGTTTTCCTCTGGACAGACCCTGCTTGAAAAGCAAAAACTCTCATTTCCTAGTCAGTACATCAGTACATGGAAAAGTTTTACTCTTTTTAACACTTTCCACAAACTTGAAAAGTGTTTATGACTTTGGTATGTCTGTCTGTCCATGTTCTAACTCCCATAAGTATTCATGGAATTCGTTAAAACTGATATGTGTTATTCAAGTTCACTATTGCAAAGTTTTCTACTGAAAATGGAATAAATACCTCCATTGGTTTGTGCACAGGGACATCTGACAGTATTTCAAATCATTGTGTTCTATGAGAGAGATTTCTATAAACATAAACCAGATTTTAATATCTTTATTTTGCATAAATCATAATAAAATTGACATTTATTGTTCATGTACACATGCACTGAAAAAAAAAAAAAAGTTAGTTTTCTATAAAATAAAGTAAGTGTGATTAGCATAAAGATTTTCAGAGCCACACAAAAATATTCAGACACATTAAGTACTGTAATTAAAAATTGCTTCAATAGCATTTTCATTATGCATTTTTAACATTGAAAATGCATTTAAATAACTTTCCATTGCACAAATCATAAGGAATTTGATATTCATAAGAACGTTTTTTATAGAATATGGTATGTTTACCATTCAGTTTTGCAAGGCTACAATAAAATATTCAGATACATTAAGGGTTTAATTGGATATTGCATTTTTGTTTGTGTTAAGCATTTTTAGCAATGTTTAAGATGGATTAGGGATTCAATTAGTATATTTGCCCGTCTTTTTGTCATTTTGTCTTCCCATTATGTGATCATATAAGCAAAGTACCTCGAAAGTTAAATGATGCACTTTGTACATATAATTAGAAAAAAAAAAAATAATAATTATGAATTTGAAAACAATATTGATGCCTGCTGCATAGGAATGACCAAAAGAAAAATAAAAGAACATGAAGTCGAACATCTTTCAGTTCTTAAATTCAATAAACAAACTACTCAAGGCTAGGATTTTTTTTCAGGGAGAGCCCATCATATTTCTAATACAAGGTCACAGAATATGATATAATAATGTACACATATACACAAAAAAGCACATACGCATATGCAAACCAGGGTCTGATTAACACGGAGGCGCATCACGTGCCCCGGGCATTGAGCAGCAAAGGGCCCTAAAACTGGTTCTGAAAATGCCATTTTGCCTCTAAACATGACAGAAATTGTATGGTAAAATGCAAAATTCTGTCATTTTAGTCTCATATAAAGATATATATGTACCTTTGCTGATTGATGCATAGTACGAATGGTGGGGTGTGGGTCCCACAAAAGTATGTTTGCCCCGGGCTTCACACAAAGTTAATCTGACCTTGACACAAACAGACCCTGATTAACTTCATGTGAGGCCCGGGGTGGGTAGAGATGTAAAATTTTGAGGCGGTGAAAAAATAAGTTTTTTTTTTTTTTTTTTTCCCCTGGAAAAATTGAATTTTTACAGAAAAAGGTAGGGTTTCTTAATAGTTATAATATCTTAGAAAATATAAAGTATTAAACAGTTAAAAATACATGAAATCCATATTATTTTTTCTTAACAGAAATACATAAAAAGATTTTACTATTAAAAAATAAGCCTTTCTGTTTCACAACTGCCAGTATCTTTCCTTGTACAAAACACCAATCATCATTCAGCCATTAATTTTGCGTAGGGTGTGCATTCCTGTGGAATGTTCATCTCCCAGCACATTGATGCAATGAATTTATATTAGAATCAAACTGGAAAAAAAAAAAAAAAAAAAAAAAAAAAATGACTCAAACCGGACTTTTTTATATCCGAAGCTCAAATGAAATTTAATGATTCATCTGAAAATCGTGCAAAACTTTTTTGAAGTTATAAAATAAAATAAATTTTCATTGTCACAGAGTTAGTAAATCATTTCAAAAAATTTGTAATGGAGTTACGGATACACTAAATTAAAAATCTAAAAAATGGACTAATAATTTTCAACCATTTATATGTGTTGTGAACTTCAAGAGTGCAAAAATATGCTTTCAGTTTAGTATATATATATATTTGATTTTTCTTTTGTTTATTGCCTTTCTGTGATATGCATGTAATGATTTGTGTACACATATACTTAATCACGGGAATATGCAGTATGTTTATATTTATATAAAACAAATTTCTGCTTATTATAATAAAATTTTTTTAAAGATTTTCTCAAGTTGACCCAACTCGTTGAAAACTTAACCTAACCAACAGGAAAAAATTTCAGTCAACCTGACCCAGAAGAAAAATAAATCAATAACCCGAACTGAACCTCATATGCAAGAGAAAAAATTTAGTCAACCAGACACAAACTTGATTGCAGGTCAGGCTCGGGTAAAATTGGTTTACTGAACCTGATGCTGGACTCTAATTCTGATTCTGTCTTAAAATGAAGTTAATCACAAAGATTAAATAAAAGTTTAATTTAAAGTTAATTGAATTTCAGAAATTTAAAATAACATTTTATTATTGATTTATTATTTTTTTATAATATAAAAGTTATTAACTCAGACCTAAAGGACATAAATCAAGTAGGTTTTTGCACTTAAAACTTTTTTAAATTGTGAAATAAATTTTTGACAGAAAGTAGTTGCTCAGTTTTTTTTTTTTTTTTTTTTTTTTTTTTTTACATTTATATATACAGTCGTCCCCCACTTAATCGGGTTACAGATAATCGAATACCCTGCTTATAAGAATATAAAGTTATAGAACCAATTTTTTTCCCATAGAAGTAATGTTAAATTTCCTCATTTAAAGAAATATTTTTTACAATGCCACCCCGCTTAATCGCATAAACACTCAAAGTTTCTTAAATAAAATTTTTCTATTTCTGAGCAAATCTTTCTCTCATCCTCAAAAAAAAAAAAAATCTGTTCTTCTTTTAAAAACCTTACATAACTAAGGCATGCTCTTTAAACATGAGACAGTATTCTTGCCGAGGTGATAAAAATTGTTTTGCAAAAGCCAAATTTATAAAATCAGCAACTGATGAGAAAATACAAATTATCTCCAGGAATTAGAAATCACAAATTTTGAACGTTTTCAGATGATTGAAAAAGAACTTTATGATCTCATAGGTGTGGATAAAGATGGAGAAACAGAAAGAGATGAAGAGTTTAATCTTCCAATAAAACTTTTAAATGAAAAGGATAAAGAAAGAGCAAGCGAACGATAAATGAAGTTGCAAAATCTTTTAACATTATTCGTCGTCATTTTGAGTCTCATAGAAGCGATTATAATCTATTCATGTGCTTTAGAAAAAGAAATCGAAAAATGTTTAATTAAGTCTATGTTAAAGTAATCAATCATAACTGATTTTTTTTTTTTTTTTTTTAAAGCAAAATTGCAAGTACACATTGTTTTATATTTATTCCAGCATTAATTGCATTTATAAATTACTATAATATTTTAACTTAGTAAAAGTTTTGTTAAATATTTAAATAAGAAAGAGGTATCGATCATTTATCTTTTCATGTAAGCATAAAACCATTATAGTTATACATGCCATTGTGTTCCCAGTCTTCCCCGCATAATTGAATACCCCACTTAATCAAATTAATATAGTTGGAACGGTAGATATTCATTTAAGTGGGGCCGACTGTATATATGTGTGTGTATATTATATATCCACACACATTTAAATACTACAGTTAGATAAGTCTAAAGATATATATTCAAGATAAAAGACTGAAGTATAAAGGAACTCGAAAAGAATGAATAATTTCAAATGAATGTGATGGTAGGGAAGTCATTATAATACTTAAATATTTCAGGATTACCATTTGATTATATGGTTAAAATTTTATTTCTGAAATATGAACATTATCAGAATCAGTGTTTTCATGTAAGATACTGACATAAAAAAATATTTCAAGAAAAAAAGCATCGGAATATAAATATTATAAATTTCTGAATGTATAAATTCTGTTGTGTTGCTCCTATGTGTCCAAAAATTTTTGCCTACTTGATTATCAATCACTATTGTAAATAATTCTTTTTGATATTATAAATAATTTTATTGTAAATAATTCTTTTCCTACTCCTTGCACACATATCTTTATTCTATATTTTCCTATATAAATTCACTCAGTACAAATAATTTTATTAAAATTTTTATTTATTAAAATTAATTTTCATGAGGAATGCGGATGATTTGTTTCTAATAGAAATATAACACTTATTGTCCAAAGAAAGTCAATTTCATATTCAGTAACGATGTCATATCTTAAAAGATGTCCCCCCCCCCCCCCTGTTTTTGTTTTGTTAAAAATGAAAAAAATGGAAAACTTTGATTCAAATTATCATAGATCAATAGTTCAACTATTCCTTTTAAAGATATTGACAAGTTGTTTTAAAAGATAGCCATATCGAATATTTGTCCCCCTCGGGGGAAACTTTATCCCCAGTCAAGAAGTGTTGCTCCTATATGTCCAAAATTGTTTGCCTACTTTATTATCACTATTGTAAATAATTCTTTTTGATTTTATAATGATTTGTTAAAAATAATTCTTATTGTGTACATTTATAAGAAATTTTGTCCTATACCGCCAAGTTAAAAACTCAGAAAAATCCGAATGGCAACGCCACCTGTTGGACAATTTTCACCAAAAAGTAATATGCACTAATTTATGTCATGGTGCATCTGCATATAAATCCATATGTAATTCTGTGCAGTGCAATAGTTCTTGAGATACAGTTGGAATAAAATTTTTGTCACACACAGATAGACATTTTCTAAAAATGGTCAAATCGTGCTCTGGTTCTCTCAAAACATGTAAATCCATCGAAAACCGAAAGTCAAATTTTTTTTTTCAAATCCAATACTTTCTTTTATTGAATACAGAAGAAAATAAAAAGATTGAATTCATGACTTAGGATAGTCTATTATAGCTATAGCAAGAAGGTGGATGAAAGTAAGCGAATAAATATAGCAAGATTAAGGTTGAATGGGTTTTACGATGCTCTAGAGCTTAAATATAGAAAAGAAAGAACATAATGGGAAGCCCAATTAAATTAATAGGTTTTACTAAGTTATTTATATGTGGATTAGTATTTTTTAAACCATTTTTTTTCAGGCAGCAATGTTTGCCTGATACATGAGACTATACAAAAACAGTCTTTCATAATTTATTTCGGGATGGGGGGGGGGGCAGCCTACGGAATTGAATTCACTACTCTCTCTAGTATGCATTTAAATAACCCTGTTAATCTTAACATTTAGCAAATATCCAAAAAATAGCCCACTATATATAATTCACACCACTAAGCTCTGAAACGTGAAGCTATAGAAATACTAACTACTAACTCTACTGTTAATGACTGGGAGCATAGTATTATTCCATTCGACTGCAATATACAATAAAGGAACTGAAAAGAAGAAATGAGAGAAAGCAAGAAAAAGCCGACGAGGAATGTACACAGAAACCATCTGTACACTGATGATAATGTGGCCAAAATATATTTACTTGTTAAGAAAGGATTATTATAAGGTATTAAAGTTTATAAATATGTTGATTTATAATTAAATACTTTAACGAAGTTAATAAACATATTAAAAATTGTAGATACCTTTAAACATTACTTCGTGCTTGGCAGAAGAGCTCTTTTCGGAAGGGGATCCCCTCCTTCAACGGTGCCGACTGCACTCCGTGGCTGGCGGTCTTGCGATAGATGTTCTTCTCTTTTATTGAATAGGTAACACCATATCTCGTTTATCTCCGCCGATTTGTGGTCATTAATTACGTAATTAATGACCACAAATCGGCGGAGATAAACGAGATATGGCGTCATCTATTCAATAAAAGAGAAGAACATCTATCGCAAGACCGCCAGCCACGGAGTGCAGTCGGCACCGTTGAAGGAGGGGATCCCCTTCCGAAAAGAGCTCTTCTGCCAACCACGGAGTAATGTTTAAAGGTATCTACAATTTTTAATACGTTGATTTAATTTAGTGCTTATTGGACAAGAGGTGTTGCTGTTGTATAGAATATTATAGAAGAGAGCTTATGAATTTCGTGGATTACTGTTTGAATAATTTAGCTACCAGTGCAAAAGCATGAAGATTTTTATAAACATATAGATAAAATTTTATCAAAAAATAAGTACATACCATCAAAATACTTATATCCAGGGATGTAGCAATTAAAAAATCATGGGAGGAGTTCAAACAATTTAATTTCATATTGATTCAAAATTATTTTCTAGAAAATCGATTAATAATTAAATGTTAATTAATATTTAATAATTATCAATTACAAGAATTTACTTATAAATGAACATTTTTATGAGGATAATTTTTTCATTTGACATTAAATGTAATTCTGCAATAGCCATTGGGGAGAGGTTGAACTCTCTGAGACCTCTCCTTTCCTATACCCTAGATATATCTGAATAACTACTGGAATTTTCTATTTATAGTTAGATATCAGTCATTGACAGTGGGATTCAATTTCTTTTATAATTTAATATAATTCATATTTTACTTATATTACTAAAGGATTATTCAATAAATATATTTTAATGTATCATAACTGTCTTATTTCAGGTGAATCATTTTCCTGGAAGTGGATATTTAACACAAAAGAATAATTTAGCAGCTTTACCAGTTGCTCACATTCCAAAATCTTTCATACTTCCAGCTAATAAAGAGGCATTTTTAAAATATGTAAGCTGTGAATTTTTTTGTATTTAAATGTAAGACTTTATCTATACATATAAAAGAGTACTTCCACTCACTCACTCATTAAAACACAGCAAAATCTACTGGAGCCACTGACTCGAAACGAGTAGGGGGCAAAACGTGATTTCACAAAATCTTTCATATCTCGAAGAAAAAAACAGATATCCATAAAATGTTTGCTTTAAAATATAGCTAATACAAATATCTAAAAACTAATTTTTGGAATTTTAGAAATTCTGTCCCCAAGGGGAGAAAAAGGGCAAAATGTGATTTCACATGTGCAAAACGTGGTTTCACATACTTCTGTATATCTCAAACAAAAAAAAACAGATATACGTGAAATTTTTGCTCTGATATATAGCTAATACAAATATCTAAAAACCAATTTCTGGAATTTTAGAAATTCAGCCCCAAAGAGGGAGGAGAGGGGGGCAAAATGATTTGAAATAATCCTTTATATCGCAAACAGAAAAAAAGATATATGTGAGATTTTCGCTATAAAATATAGCTCCCACAAATATATAAAAACTAATTTCTTTAATTTTAGAAATTCATACCAGGTGGGGGCGGGAAAGGGGAGGGCTATGGGGCAAAAAATAGAAATACAATTGAAGGAACATGCACGAGTGAAGGAACATGCGTGCCTGTATACTCTGCCGCAAGCAGTGGGGGGTCCGGACCAACTATACCACTGATGGGAGTTTTTTTTTGGGGGGGGGGGGATTTTATATTTATGTTTTTCCCTTAAGATAATATAGTTATTCATTAAGAGTGTTGAACATAAATGCGCTCACGCAGCGCACAATGGCCTGCGCTGCCAAAGGCAGTGGATACCCGGTGCAACATTTTTTCCAATGAGAATTTTTTTTTTTTTGCATGATAAAAATTAATGCAATTTTGAGAATTTATTAACTATAGTGACTCATTCAAAAATAGTGAGCAGTGAAGCGGGCGTAGCCTGCTAGTTATTTATAAAAGAAAACTTATGATTTTTGAATTTTTTTTTAAAATATGCATGCTAAAAGTAGTTCAATGGTATATATATGTATAATATAAAATAGTAATATGGGTGGTGTTGGGGTTCTTCATCCGTTACTGGAGTCATTTAACTTCCAATCTAGGCACAATAATCCACACGTCAGCTGGCTTTACTTAACTTTATTTAACTCCATTTATGACTGAAGAGAGTATAGAAGGCAATGAACAGTTCAGATTAATACTAAGCACTGATTTTGATTGGGGTTTAGTTGGACAGTGTTACAGAACTTCGCCGAGGATTCTACCCGGACCCTCGTAACTCGTTAGGTCGATTTAACAGATAATAGTTCAAGGATCTCCCTAGTCTCTGCAAGTTTCCTGTTTTATACACGTAATTTTTTGTCTAATATGGTGTATTTCTAATCTCCTCCCTATTTCTTTTATTGGTTACTTTATTTAATAACACACCTCTTCTTTGTTCCTTATTGGCTATACTTTCGTTCTTGCCAAACACTGTGACACTGGTACTCGCCAAATTGCCAAGTCATTAACACAATATTTATAGCTTTAGGGGGAGAGTGGGGATGAATGGGACATTTTTCATGTTTTTATTGACAATGTTAACCATATATAATTCAGAATTTTGTAACATGGCTCATAAGTACACTTCAGTAATCAGTTACATATAAACATACTAACTTTAATAAAAAGTTATTATTTTTAATTAATAATATATATATATATATTTTACATGCATGTGCATTGTTCCATTGATCCCCACCTATGGCGATGAATGGCACATGATTGAGGATGAATGGGACAGGACTAGAATTAACAAAGAAAAGAAAACAAAATGGAAAGTAAATAAATTTTTAAAGTTAAATTGGTTTATGTGATTTTATTACACACTATGAATTTACTGAAATTAAGATAAACTGATGTATTGACTCAAATTAACATCAAAAGGCAAAAGTCCTTTGGTTCGCACAGTTCCTAGTGCTTTAGGCTTTGGTAATTTAATCTAATAAGACCTAATCTAAAAATAAATAAATAAATGAGACACTGACTAGAAAGAGATAAAACATTATAATAGAGTACAAATTATCCAGATAAATTTTTGTTTCCGACTGTTCGAGAAAATCAGCATTCTATTCTGTATTACATTAATAATCACCAGAATTTATTTAATTAGCTTGATTGAAATTGTGATTTTAATCAAATTATTATTAGTTTATTTATTTATTTTTAATTATTGATTTAAGTTGCATTGATTATTCTAACTTATAATTTTTTTATTCATAATTATTATAAACAAAAATCAGAAAAATTAATTTCAATCTAAATTAATACTTTAACGAAGTTAATAAACATATTACAAATTGTAGATACCTTTAAATATTACTCCGTACATGGCAGAAGAGCTCTTTTCGGAAGGGGGGCCCTCCTTCCACTGTGCCGACTGCACTCTGTGGATGGCGGTCTTGCGATTGATGTTCTTCTCCTTTATTGAGTAGGTGACGCCATATCTCTCCTATCTCCGCCGACTCGTGGTCATTGATTACGTCATTGTGATGCGCGATTTCTATGCTCTCTCTGATATATGCGTAGGTTGGATTATTGTAATTAGCTATTTTTGCGACATTTTCAAAATCAATTTCCATATTGTTTTCCAAATAATAATATCTGAAATCATTAATAACGCAATTAAAGAAAAATATGAAACACCTATTGCCAACACACTCATTGCAACCAGTAATTTAATAATAAAAGAAAGTTACTTCCAATTTAATAATATTGTCTACAAACAAAATATGGGCGTTCCCATGGGATCCCCCATATCGGGTATCATAGCGGAATATAAGTTAAGAATTATGGAAAATCAAATTACCAATCAATTAGGAAATAAAATTAAATTCTGGGTCCGCTATGTGGACGACGTTTTCTCAGTCATTAAAGATAATTATAATAGCAACGAAATCCTAAACCAACTCAACCAACTGGATAGCAATATTAAATTCACAGCGGAACACGAAAACAATAACGAAATTAACTACTTGGACGTTAAAATCATTAAAGACAATAATAATTTCAAAACCACTGTTTATCGGAAGCCCACCGCAAGTAATGAAATCATTAATAATAAAAGCAAAACACCCTACAGATACAAGATTAACGCAGTTATATTAATTGCGCCATCCTCATTTGTTCCGATAAATTAGAATTAAGAAAAGAGTTAAATTTCATTAATAAATTAACGGTTGATGCAGGCTACCCCAAAACTTTAGTAAACCAGTTATACAGAAAACGAATCAAACAACTAAATAATATTCCAAATGCCCAGAAAACCCCCACTAAATACACTTTTTCCATACCCTGCAACCAAGGCACTTCAAACAAGATAAAAAATACTGCTAGTAAATTTAACTTAAACATACCAATCAAACCCAATCCTAATATATTTCAACTAATAAGAAGTGATAAAGATCCGATCCCCTCCATCGAAACTGCAGGTATCTACAAAATTCCCCTTAAAAACCAAGAAAACAAAGAATATAAATATATAGGCGTTACTAAAAGGAAGATAAAAACCCGAATTAAAGAACATAAAAATTATATCAAATTTAACCGTAACACAACCGTGCTGGCCAGAAATTATTTGGAAAACAATATGGAAATTGATTTTGAAAATGTTGCAAAAATAGCTAATTACAATAACCCAACCTATGCATATATCAGAGAGCATAGAAATCGCACATCACAATGACGTAATCAATCAATGACCACGAGTCGGCGGAGATAGGAGAGAGATGGCGTCACCTACTCAATAAAGGAGAACATCAATCGCAAGACTGCCAGCCACGGAGTGCAGTCGGCACAGTGGAAGGAGGGGCCCCCCTTCTGAAAAGAACTCTTCTGCCATGTACGGAGTAATATTTAAAGGTATCTACAATTTGTAATAATTTCAATCTATTTTTCTCTAAATTCACAAAATTAAGAATCCTGATATGATAATCAGTATGGCTAATTTACATAATTAAAAATATAAAATTATTTTATAATGAATTAACTAACCTTATATAGATCCCAGTTATTTTAAAAAGAGAAAAAGCCTGGTCATCCTTAACTTTTACTTATATTTCTTTATATTTATCCTACTTGCACTAAATTCAAATGCTACTTTTATAATTCCATGTTATAACTATTGAAACTACTGAACTACAGGTTATAAAAATATTGAAAAACTATTTAAGATTTGTTTTAATGTAATTCTTGTGTATAATTTTAAATTAGCACATTGTGTGGAATGTCCCATTCATCCTCATTCAAACTGTCCCATTCATCCCAACCACCACATGACCATATAAAACAGGAAATAGGCTAAATGAACAATTGTCAGTATTAGGGTGGTTCGAAAAAAACTTTTTTTTAAATTTCAGATCGCTATAGTGCGCAAAAGTTGCCATTGGTATAGACATGAAAAAAGCACTAATTATTATTTTTTTATTAATTTGACTTCCGGTCGCGCAATGCCATCGAAGTTAGCAAAAAATTGTGAAAAACCTTAATTTTTCATAATTTTTTTAAGCATGCCAGATGGTTTTAATTGCGTTCCTATCCCATGAATTAACTACTAAAAGTATGTAAAATCAATATATATGCACTTGTTATACATTTGTTTCATACCTTCCGGTCGCGCAACATAGTACAAAATGAGTAAAATTAGTAGTTTTTTCAAAATTTCAAAGTTTGACTGTTTAGTACATTTTAATCATACGACTTCTAGAAATGCTATAGTTTAATTCTATTACAATAATATATTTAAAATCCAAGCATTGTAGATAAACATGGCTATAAGATAGACGTGGCATACATGACGAATGCCAGCGATGCGCGCGCAGCGCTGCCAGTCGCAGCCATTATCGTTTCCTGCTATTTTCTTCAGTCTGCTCATGCCACTAGCTCTAGTCAGTACTAGATTGTGTTGTGCTTAAGTCCGTACTCTACTTTTGCGTTCAGTGTTTGTACTTGAATACGACAGTTATTGATACAATGGATGTACCAATGAAAGTTGGTATAGGTACAATAAATAGAAAAGATTTTGAGTGCCCTATTTTTGGTCGCTCACGAGACTTGTTGCACAACAAGCTTCCTACTCATGAAAATGTCCTTCGCTCCTGCTTTCAACAGAGATTCAACCTACCTGTGACAATAAACAACAAGAGTGTATCTTTTTCAAGAGCAGCCTCAACAGTAGCAAAGAAAATTATTGGTTTGTATGACAAAGCCTCGATCCCAAGTGTTACAGAGTACAGAGTCATCTAGCTAATTAGTTCTTACTATGAATCATACAGTAAACTCAAAAAGTCGTTTCATCGTGACAAGGATAAACCAGCATTCAAACTTAAACTTGACAATTTCAAGGAGAAAGGATGCTCTCTTTTTGATGTCGCGGCGTGTAAATGTGCAAGTACATAAACCTTATTTCGAAAGTTTGAATATTTTTTCTTCTTTCACAAATGCAGTTCACACTTAGAGGACATACACATGTATCTAGAGATTTCTTACATGAACAGTCATTAGCAACAATTACACATTTACACGCCGCAATATCAAAAAGAGAGCATCATTTCTTCTTCAAATTGTCAAGTTTAAGTTTGAATGCTGGTTTATCTTTGCCACGATGAAATGACTTTCTGAGTTTACTGTATGATTCGTAGTAAGAACTAATTAGCTGGAGGACTCTGTACTCCGTAACACTTGGGATCGAGGCTTTGTCATATAAACCGATAATTTTCTTTGCCACTGTTGAGGCTTCTCTTGAAAAAGATACACTCTTGTTGTTTATTGTCACAGCTAGGTTGAATCTCTGTTGAAAGCAGCAGTGAAGGACATCTTCATGAGTAGGAAGCTTGTTGTGTAACAAGTCTCGTGGATGACCAAAAATAGGGAACTTAAAATCTTTTCTAGGTTTTGTACCTATACCAACTTTCTTTGGCACATCCACTGTATCAATAACTGTCGTATTCAAGTACAAACACTGAACGCAAAAGTAGACAGAAAAATAAGGACTTAAGTACAACACAATCTAGTACTGATTCGAGCTAGCGGCATAAGCAGACAGAAGGAAATAGCGGGAAACGATAATGGCTGTGACTGGCTGCGCTGCGCGCGCACCGCTGGCATTCATCTCGTACGCCACGTCTATCTTATAGCCATGTTTATCTACAATGCTTGGATTTTAAATATATTATTGTAATAGAATTAAACTATAGCATTTCTAGAAGTCGTATGATTAAAATGTACTAAACAGTCAAACTTTGAAATTTTGAAAAAACTACTAATTTTACTCATTTTGTACTATGTTGCGTGACCGGAAGATATGAAAGAAATGTATAGCAAGTGCATATATATAGATTTTACATACTTTTAATAGTTAATTCATGGGATAGGAACGCAATTAAAACCATCTGGCATGCTTAAAAAATTATGAAAAATTAAGGTTTTTCACAATTTTTTGCTGACTTCGATGGCATTGCGCGACCGGAAGACAAATTAATAAAAAAATAATAATTAGTGCTTTTTTCATGTCTATACCAATGGCAACTTTTGCGCACTATAGCGATCTGAAATTAAAAAAAAAGTTTTTTTCGAACCACCCTAGTCAGTATTCTTCTTGAATATCATAAACACAATAAAAGATTATGCCTTTTCACCATATAAGAATTTTATTAACTTTAAGCAAATTGTTAATGTCTTAGCTACTACCTTATTGAATCAGCAAAAACTTACTTTGGCAGCTGAAAAAGACACTTTAATTTTTTTCTGCCCTTCTATAGATAGCAGAATTCTGTAACTACACTTGATGAATGATCTCAGTGCTGACATATATGAGAAAAAATGTCAAGTTTCTGATGCTTGCAAAACATAAAAATCTAGCTATTGTCCCAGTCATCCTGCATTCCATTCAATCCCGATTTCCCTATATTTGACATAAATAATCAAACCCTAATTTATAATCATAAATCTTTTATTTCTTTTAACATTGCTAATTTAATTCTTTTATTGAATCTTTCTGGCACCAGCTATTCATTAAATTAAATTTATTAGTTATTTAACTTAACTTATTGACATGTTTATACCAATTTACTTTACCAGATTAGTTAAAATGGGAAGCGGCTGCAGATCTTCCTACTTGGCATGAATGTGCGAATCGGCTAGTGGTGAACTCCGTTGGGAGTGCGGCATCTTGGACTGCCTTGTGCCGTCCTCAGAAGGTAAACAAGCCTTCTGGCCGCCAAACTGAGGTCGGCCAGTATCGAGGGCCCCGAGCCCCAACATTGACCAACTCCGGTTGGTCCGAAGGGACAACACGGGCCTTGTAATGCTGATTGCCGAACCTTACCTGGGCCACTTCCCTGCTGTCGTGAGGTTGGTATGTTGCTGTCGTAGCGGTTGAGGCCTGCACGATGTTGGGTCGTCTTCTGACGGGACTGCATGGATACCCTCGTATCTGGGACAGTCGATGATGGGGCGCGCCAGCATGCCACCTGTCTTACCAGATTATTTTACACTCACCATTTTCAAATGAACGCAATTATAATTTTCTGTTTTGTTTTTTCTATTATTTAAATGCTACTTACGGCTTTATGAGATTTCCTTTAATTCATTTTGCAATAATAATTTAAAATATGAAAATAATCCCTTAAAATATGAAAAAAAAAAATATTATTGTCTCAATCATTAAAAAAAAAAAAAAAAAAAAAAACATTAATTATTGTAGAAATGCTGTCCATTGCCTTGGACTGGTACAAAGGGTTACAGGCTTCACCATCATATTGGTGATTAATGGAAAAACATTATACACATTTAGTTTTAAATTTTCTAGCTTAAATGATACAAAACATAATATGATTACCAGGTATACTTAATATAATATAACAATCAATATTAGAAAAACAGATTTTCGATTAACTGACATTTAGACAAATGAAACATGGCCAGCTGTCAAAGAGTTCTTCTTGAAGTAAAAGTTTGCTACCTTTAAAGTCTTATAGTTTTAGACCAACATATGAGTCCTGTTGGGTCTAATTGTGTTATAAAGTTCTGCACTTTTAATAATTACATATTTATAAAGCATTACACATTTTTTTTTCTTCTCCTTATTTATCATATTTAACTAGTAAAAATGTGTGATGTAGAATATGATGCTATAGAAAAATAAAACACTGAAATAATGCAACACACTTCTACACTATAAGAAAAACAATAATTGAAAATAAACATTGAACTTGGCACATACTGCATACCTGGCTTAGATGTTGTAAAATAAAAATAATATAGTATAGAAAATATTTAAGATACAGTATATAATATTAACAGAAAAGATTAATAAAATATTCACCATGTATGGGTATTTCAAAGGGTAAAAATATATAAAAATCCTAAAATAATTATTCTAGACACATTATATGAACTCACAGTAAGATATGAAAGCAGTTAAAGAATAATGATATAATATGATAATTATAGAATAGTTTCAAAAAGATAAAATGGAATTATGTATAAAAATATTATCCCTAAAAATATCAAAAATGGAGAAAAGAAAAAAAAAAAATTATGTTTAATCATAGGTAATTATTTAGTATCTCATGTAAGTATCAACGTTGAAGCGACTACAGATTGTAGAATTTCTGCAGTAGCTTTCTTGATGTCGATCTGCCTGCTTAAGAGATCAAGGTAAATATTTTTTTTACCTCATCAGCGCCCATTTAGCGAACTCAAAACTCGAAACACTTGAGTGGCTTTGAACACTTGATCTAAGTAAAAGTTATAAGTCTGATAATTAATATAGCGACATAGAAATAAAATTTGTTGCCCATGGCTTTTAAAATTCCTGACTTTAACTTTTTAGATTATATGATCCCCCTATGATTTTTATCCAATATAATTAAATAAACAATAAAAGCAATAATAATAATACTTATGTACACAATGAAAATAAAAATCAACTATAGTTATAATTAATCCAAAGAAATAAAACTTAGTCAGGTCAGTAGTATTGAAGTATTCAGATTTATTTTAATGTAATACTATAAGTTTAACGGAACGAGTAAGAAAATAAAGGCTGTTCTAAATCACTATTTATTTAGACCCCCCATGGCTGTAAAATCTGGATGTTAAGTTAAGGCCATTGTAATTTTGGTCAGATTTGTTTGTGCCCGGACACCATGCACGACATATATTATTTAGAAAAAATTATAGATGAAAAATTAAAGTGCAAAATTTATATAAACTTTCATAAATAAATCCTTGTGATTTTGTCTATATATGCTAATTGCATGATGGTAGTAGGTACCTTTAAACCTGGTCCATATTTTACCAACTCTCCCGTTTTTACATTTCAATATGTATTTCTCCCTTTTTTCTAATATTTTTGAAAAATTGGACTTAAAAGCGTTAATTTTAGACAATTTGTTCTGCATTTCATCAATAAATGGCGCATAGGTGCCGTTTTTCTGTTTTTGACGTAAGTTTTCCGATTTTTAAGTTAATATTCCAACTTCTGAGTTTTAATTACTTTCTTCCATTTAAAAAAAATAGCTTATATCGTTCGTTAATAAACAGAAACCACAGAAACGATTGGCTATCAAACGCTTTATAAAAGCCTTCCAATTCCCAATCTTTCTCCATCCACAACATAAATGTCAATATTCATTTAAAACTTGTTTTATGAGATTCTGGAATCTATAAAGAAATAGAATCCTTTAATATTTCTTACTCGTGTAATAAATTCGCTCCCCCCCCCCTTTTTTTTCTTAACTAGCAATCGGTGATCAAATGCTCTGTGCAACCCTTTTGTCTCCCAATCTTTTCTGATCCACAAACCACAACATAAATGTAAATACCCATTTAAAACTTGCTTTACTAGATTCTAGAGCTTATAATGAAGTAGAATTTTTTAACACTTCACATTTAAAATCCAAACACTTAATTAAAAAATTTGGCTATAAATATGCATAAAAAAAATTCTAAATTTTTACTTTTTATTTTACCTTTTTTGTTATTAATGTATAAACAAATATTGGTTGTCACACATAGTTATTTTATTTATAACATTTATCTTCAGTTTGAAGGTTATTTTCTGCAAAGGGCAGTAAAGGTAAATTTTTTTGGAAGAGGGGCAAGAAGGGTGTAATACTTTTGGATTAGGGGGTAGAAGTGTGCTTTCTTTTTCAATCAAATAGCAGGCATGGCATTTTATATCATTAAACTAAAGTTACATAGTCGAACATTGTTAACGTGAATTACTTTTAACATGAACTGTTTCTAGAATCCCCATCAAAATTAAGATAAGTTACTGATAACATGAGTAAATTTTTTATTCCCCTTGAGATTCATGTTAACGAGATTCAACTGTATTAGGTCTTTTTTATTTAAAAAAGTATCATATATTGAATAAAATAGATTTTTTTCATTTTTCTGCACAAAATCAAACTATATTGAAAAGAAAAAATTGTTTACCTTTTTTTAATTCCAATTATCACGGAAAAAAATTAATAGGTCTCAAAACAATGTCTCAGTATCCTATGTTTCAAACATTTTAATGTAGTTTCTATAAAACATTTTAAAAGTTTGTTTTTATTATCATAAACTTCTATACATTTTTCAGGCTGAAGATAATAATAATATATTTTGGATTGTGAAAAATTCTAATCATCGAGGAATACAGATTTACAGTGGAAAAGAAAATTTAGACGTTGAAGGAACTTTTATCCAAGAGTTCATCAAAGATCCTTTATTAATTAGCGGAAAGTAAGTTTCACAATTTTTAAAGAACAATATTTATTTCTTAAAATGTTTTGTAATATATATGTACACTGATGGGAAAAAAAATCCCAACACCAGAAAGGAGCTGTGCTAGATAAACGAAATTTGGTAGGTGTGTTTATACATCTGAAAGATGACGTCGATTCAAATTTCAAGCTACGCACATAAGTGTGGCGCTAGTAGCGACACTATGAACATGCAAATTGTAGTGAGTATTTTATTTAGATACATCAGCAGAAGTGTAATGCAGAAGAAGAGTGACTGAGAAAAAACCATACTAGAAGAATTGTTTTGTTTAATAGCTACTTGAAAGAAGGTAAGTCTCATATGATACTAAATCTCTTTTATTTCTTTAATATAGAGACATTCAATCACTTTCAGCATTTCCACTAAAAGCAGTTAATTCATACAACTTTAAATCATTAATAAAACTTAATAAATATATTTAGAAACTTAACAATTAAAAAAATAAACTCAACAAATTATCAATTTGATCCGGACCAGCCGGTCAAACTTTACATTACTATATCAGATAACAAGATCCATGCCAATTACCAACACAATACACCTCAGAACTAAACAGATCTGATATTTATATACAAGAAATAAGGACGTTTAGATCGTCATCGATCAAACAGACGAATCAAAAACGAACATCTGGCAGATGTAAAAAGAAACAATTAAGATTTACATAACGACGATCGATCTTTAGCTACGATGTCGCCATCTAGTGGGAAAAACATCGTTAGAAAAATTGAAACAGTCCAGAATTGATAAAGAAAGGTGTTGCAGGGAAAAGATCGTTTTTAATGTAAACAAAACGGTAATTGATAATTAACAGTATAAAATAAAGTTTAAACTACTGAAAAATAAGTAACTGAAGTAAGTATGTTTTAATTTACATTCTATTAATTAATTTAAATAAGTTATTTAATAAAAATGATAAAATGACTGAACATAGCATGAACTTTCAAAAACAGGTGATGTAATATGTTTAAATAACTATGTCTATAAGCATGAGGGAAAGTTAGGAGGCGATGAGAATAAAATAAACTAAGGATTTTCTCATCAAATGCCCCCCCTCTCATTGCCTCATAAAAACAAAATGCATGACTCCTTAAGAAGGAAAAATCAGCATGGACTCATTACCAAACATCTTAAACAAGATAAAAAAAAATTTAATTAAATTTCAAACCAATGCAGTCAAACATCCCAATAACACAAAAGTTAATAGCTAAATTTAACACGAAGACAACAATTAAGTTGTAACAAATCCAACTTCAAAAAAAAATCTTAAAGCATCTTTCTCCAAAGAAAATTTCAATTTTTTTTCATCTTAAGTCTTATAACTCCATCAATTTCAAAAAAAAAATTTAACTACTCCAATCTAGAACAGAGTCTAGAATATCCTAGATAAGAGGCTAAAAAAAACACAATTCCTTCCATTTCAGAAAACAAGTCCAAGAAAAATTTGTTTCATTTTAAAATTTCATTAACAAACATGAAAAAAAAAAAAATATTTACCAAAAAAAAAAAAAAAATTACTTATTAATTTCAAATCCAGCATTAAACTCCAAATCAAATATTTAAACCTATATCAAAAGCAAATTACAAATATAAAAATAATCTTTATTTAACAAAAAAAATTCAATTTCTAGCCATCCAGAACTTGGTAAAGAGGACAAAACATCGGCCTTTCGCATTCACTTATTCGTCTTTCAAACATATTCAAGAATGAATATAGGCACAACTATTCACTTCTTTTAAAACAAATTCCGGCTAGCACGGAAAGCATACGTTCCACATGAAATGAGGTTTCTAGATGCCTAGAAAAGAAATTATAATACACATAAACAGAACAAATTTTAATTATGGTAGACGGGACCTAGTGACATTGCCAAAATTCAAAAATTGGGACTTACAAAAATAAAAGTAACATGCCCGCGCAAGGGCCTACATATGGTGGTAACTCCCAGAAAAACTATTCCTAAATGATTCTCTGACAATTTACCAGTCAAGGGTCACCTATCCGAAACGGTACTATAGGCTGTTCGAATCATCGTAAATAGCCACCAAAAGCACCATTTCCATACATAGACGGGAATTAAATTGTCTACCAAATTAATTTTTTAAAAGAATACTAAATGAAGTAAAATAAATTTAAAGTACTAAAAAAAAACTTGCTTAAATCAAAAGTACTAAAATAATTACATAAGTAAAAAAAAAAAAATGCTGGGACAAACTGTTATAATAAATAAGTACAAATCAGCAATTTTAACTAATCAAAAAAGTCCATAAGTTGAAACACTAGATTAGAACAATGTGCAATCCAAATTTTAAAACAATGTAAATATTTAAACAATTTCTAATTTAAAACAATGTACTAAAAAAAAATATATATATATTTAAATGTACTCAAATTATCTATAAGAAAAATATAACATACAAAATTCATATATGTACAAGAGAAAAATTATGTTATAAATATTAAATTTACAAAATTCAAAAGTTCATTTTTTGTCAAAGGTTTGGTGAAAATATCCGCAAGGTTTGATTTACTACGTACATAAGAAACAGAAAATTCACCATTATTTAAAAGATCTCTAATAAAAAATAATTTAACGTCTATATGCTTAGTTTTATAATTTTCCACTGGTGATTTTATGAAATCTATAGCAGCTTGATTATCAACTCTCATTACAGCATCATTATCTAAATTAGAAAAAATACATTCCTTAGCACATTCACGACGTATCCGATCAAACCAAACCAAATTCTTTACAGCCTCAGTCATTGCGATAAATTCAGATTCCATGGTCGACAAACTAACACATTTTTCTTTAAAAGTACGCCAGTCGACCGGAGACTTATCAAGCAAAACTATCTGACCGCCAATTGAGGTCCGATCGTCACGGTTAGCTGCGAAATCTGCATCGGAGAAAATTACTAAATCATTAGATTTACAAGAAAGTTTAAGTTTGTAATGAGAAGTTGATTTTACATAGCCCAATAATCTCAATAAACCATCCCAATGGAACAAACCAGGATTCGATTGAAATTGACTCAGGACATTAACAGAGTAGGCTATATCAGGACGAGTACGACCAGCTAAAAAAGAAAGACATCCTAAAACACTACGATACGGTAAATGAGACATTTCAGTTATATCTTGACTAGACGTAGGACAATGAGATTTGGAAAACACAGTACCTTTACTGATAGGTAAAGAAGAATGAGGAATTTTAAACTTAGAAAATCTTTCACAAACATCATTAATGTAATTGGATTGGTGAATTACTACTCCAGATGGAGTATCCTCAAACTCAACCCCTAATAATTTTCTCGTTCTCCCCAATTCTTTTATATCAAAATTTGACTTTAATAAAATTAAAACTTTATCAATAAATTTCTTATGTTTTCCAAAAATTACGATATCATCAACATAAAGAAGAAGTACAACATCTGTCCCATAAAGATAAACACAATTACAAGATGATAATTTTCTAAATCCAATTTTAATTAAAACATGATGTATTTCATAAAACCATTCTCTCCCACTTTGATGTAATCCATACAGAGCCCGGTCCAGTTTGCAATACAAAGTCTCTTTACCAGGTTCAACAAATCCAGGAGGTTGTAGCATATACACGTCCTCACTTAGTGGTGCATACAGGTAAGCACAGGTGACGTCACACTGAATATGCGACCACCCACAACATGAAACAAGAAGGGAGAAAAAGAACCGGATAACACCAAAATTTACAACAGGACTAAATGTTTCTTCATAGGATTCACCTTTAACCTGTTTAAATCCCTGGGCCACAAGGCGAGCCTTATGTCTAACTATCTGTCCAAACTCATCCCTTTTTATTGTGTAAACCCACCGGCAACCAACAGGAGTGACGTGATTAGGTAGTTCAGACAAATGCCAAACTCCACGTTCTTGCATAACCTTCATTTCCTGTTTCATTGCACTCCACCAAACCTGACTCTGCCTGGAATTACATGCCTGTTTAAAAGTCCTGGGAGTCTCTTCCCGATCTAGTCATGCTGAAGGGTGAACTAAACTCGAAACAACTGAATCACTCTCACTGTCACTATTGTCACTATCTGAAAAATCTGATGAATTACTTGGAATCGGAATAATGCCAGAATACGGATTTGAACCACTAAAATCAAATAAATCAGGATTAAACATCAATTTATTTTCTCTACAATAATTTTCAACATCATGAAGTGATCTAAGACGTTTGGTTTTGCCTAATTCATAAAAATAAATGTCAGTACGATTACCAGTACGACGAACAACAGGCTTCTTAGTCCAACTAACTTCCTTAAGATGGGTAATAGTAGACTGATTATTGCTAGACACTGAATCTTTACTCCCCACTCCACTAGGTTGAGAATCCGGGGTACTGTTGGAAGGACCTGGGATGGCCACAGGTACAACTTCAACAACGTCCTCCAGACTTTGCTCAACACTAGGAGAGAAAAGGGCATAATCATCGGTGCCCAGTGCAGCTCCACTGCGACCTAAACCACAACACGATTCATCAAAATTGACATTACCAGATTCAATAATTTCATTAGTCTCTGGAATCCAAATTCTATACCCCTTTGTTTTGAAAGCGTAACCTACTAAATAACCCTTACGGGCCTTTGCTTCAAGTTTAAATCGCCTTTGCTTTGGCACACCAACATAAGTAACCGTACCAAAAGGCCTTAAGTGTCGAACAGAGGGTTTTCTTCCACCATATAACTCAAAAGGGGTTTTCTTCAAAAGTTTGGGACAAACACGATTCCAAGTATAAACAAAATATTTAAGAGCTTCAGGCCAAAAACTAGGATCCAAGTTACTTTCAATTAACAATGTACGAATACCATCAGCTGCGGTAGACATGAACCGTTCTGCAACGCCGTTTTGTTGGGGAGTATAGACGTTTGTAAACTCATGACGAATACCTTTCTCACTAAAAAAATTATCAAAAGATTGATTAACAAATTCTCCACCATTGTCTGACCTAAAGGATTTAACCTTTCTTCCCAAGAAAGTCTCAGCCTTAATAATATGGTTTTTCACCACATCAAAAACTTCAGACTTCATACTTAAAGGATATACAGAAACCCGGCGAGAGAAATCATCAATGATTGAGAGAAAGTATTTTTCGCCATTTCGTCCCTCATTTCTACACGGTCCCCAAACATCAGCATACAGGAGCTCTAGTGGATGATTTGACCTGATATTTTTACTAGGTTTATGAGATACACTTCTAAACTTTCCTAACTTACAAAATTCACAAATGAAATCAGATTCCCTTAAGCCTGGTAATCCCCGTACACCTTGTCTGCGACTAGTATGAGCTACTAAAGATTGACTAATATGACCAAATCTGCGATGCCAATGCATCATTCGACTTCTAGCATTAGCGGACAATACTTCAAATTTAACAGACTTTTTACGGGAATCAGGGATTTTAGGATAAAGTTTATAGGTTCTATCTTTAAGATAAGCACTAAACAGGTACTCATCCCCCCGGTATATTTTCACCTCGCCTTGACTACCATAAAAGATAAACCCTTCAAATCTAATTGTGGTCCAGACACAAGATTTCTACTTAATTGATCTGAATACATTACATTACATAAAGTAAAGACTCTTTGACCAAATCTTAGCTTGACTTCTCCTTTACCCTGAATAGGGAATAAAACATCCTTCACAGCCACGGACATTTCGTCATTTAAAGTCTCAAATTTAGAAAATAAAGTCCTATTGTTGCAAAAATGATGGCTTGCCCCACTGTCAAATAGCCAATCGCTTGATTTTACAACATTGCTTACACTTGAATGGGAAACAAATAAATTCAACTTACGTGAACTATCCGACGGTGATCTGGCAGCCTTTTTGGAACTCGAGAAATGTTCTCGACCATGGGGATTCCTTCCAACTGATCTGGACTCTCTATAAGACGGCAAAGGAGAAGCATCTGAACTAGAAGAAGTGGCACCAGTACTACATTCACTTGAAGCTGAAGATGGACTATTAAACCTAGAGCGACGATCATTTCTTCGTGAGGGAGAAAAACGTTGAGGAGACACAGAGTTCTTCTTAGAATAACATCTCGACCTCAAGTGACCCAGTTTTCCACATGACCAACATCTTCTATCCTTGAATCTGTTTTTAGTAGGCTGTCTTATATTAGACTTAGAAAAACTTGATACATTTACACTTTTAACACTGTCCTTATCCCGAAGCCTCATTCTAGTTTCTTCAGCAATAACACTATCCACAATTTTTTCAAATTGAAAATCTTCATCAGATTTACTCAACAACAACTGGACAATATTATCATAAACTGATGGCAAGTATCTCAAAAACTGATAGCATAAATAATTCTGTGAAAAATTGTTATCAATTTGTTTTAAATCAAGGTAAATTTTCTTAAGTCGGGAGGCAAATAAATTTATAGACTCTTCATGTCTAATCCTGGCTTCCATTAATTCTGTAAATAAAGTTAAATGGTGAGCTCTAGTATCAGGATGAAAATTTTTCCGAAGTCTGTTCCAAGCATCTGTAGGTTCCTTACAGTCATCAATGATTCTTTTAAATTCTGGCTCCACATTGAGATAAATCAGAGAAAGTACTTGATTAGCACGTAAAGTGAATAATTTAACATTCTCAGCTGTAACAGTTGAAGACACCTCTGGAATTTTCTGATCTTCATCAATTATCTCCCATAGACCCTTTTCCATTAACAAGTAACGCATATCAGAGATCCATGTTGAAAAGTTTCTTGAACTGAGCTTCTCAATCTGGTTGGTAGCCATGTTGGAAAATAAAACACTTTGAACTGGCAAAGAAACACCTTGAAAACTATCCTTTAATTCTTTTTCTGTTTGCCCCCCCGACTCTTCTAAATTTTCATCCGTTTCAACCTTTTTACTCATTTAAATTAACAAGTATCTTTCATGAAAAAAAAACTTGTAAAAAAAACTTGATCCCATCAGTTATTGCTGTAATTTACTTTAGAAGATTAAATATTGCCATACTTCAAGTCTATTTTAACAAAAAAACCAGTTGGAAAAATCAATTCTGTAAATCAATTAAGTTCAATTGCAGAAAAAATTATGAAGAATTTAACTGAGTACATATTATAATTCAGTTCAATTGTAAAAATTCAAATTTAAATGAAGAAAACTTGTTAAAACAATAAAGTTCAACTGCATAAACTAAAATTTAAATGAAGAAAACTTGACAAATCAATGAAACTTGACAAAATAAATCTTAATTTCAATATAGTAGATGCATAACTGCACATTTTCAACTGTAAACAAACTCTTACTAAAGCTGTAACTTAATCTCTTGAAATAAAAGTTCTGTAACTTGAAATTATATATAGTTTACTTCATAAATACATACTGAAAATCATCTTCTAGTTATGGAAAATATAGCCCATAACCTCTTGTAGTGAGTATTTTATTTAGATACATCAGCAGAAGTGTAATGCAGAAGAAGAGTGACTGAGAAAAAACCATACTAGAAGAATTGTTTTGTTTAATAGCTACTTGAAAGAAGGTAAGTCTCATATGATACTAAATCTCTTTTATTTCTTTAATATAGAGACATTCAATCACTTTCAGCATTTCCACTAAAAGCAGTTAATTCATACAACTTTAAATCATTAATAAAACTTAATAAATATATTTAGAAACTTAACAATTAAAAAAATAAACTCAACAAATTATCAATTTGATCCGGACCAGCCGGTCAAACTTTACATTACTATATCAGATAACAAGATCCATGCCAATTACCAACACAATACACCTCAGAACTAAACAGATCTGATATTTATATACAAGAAATAAGGACGTTTAGATCGTCATCGATCAAACAGACGAATCAAAAACGAACATCTGGCAGATGTAAAAAGAAACAATTAAGATTTACACAACGACGATCGATCTTTAGCTACGATGTCGCCATCTAGTGGGAAAAACATCGTTAGAAAAATTGAAACAGTCCAGAATTGATAAAGAAAGGTATTGCAGGGAAAAGATCGTTTTTAATGTAAACAAAACGGTAATTGATAATTAACAGTATAAAATAAAGTTTAAACTACTGAAAAATAAGTAACTGAAGTAAGTATGTTTTAATTTACATTCTATTAATTAATTTAAATAAGTTATTTAATAAAAATGATAAAATGACTGAACATAGCATGAACTTTCAAAAACAGGTGATGTAATATGTTTAAATAACTATGTCTATAAGCATGAGGGAAAGTTAGGAGGCGATGAGAATAAAATAAACTAAGGATTTTCTCATCACAAATGAGGTTTGCTTTAAATAAGCGCTGTAAGGGGCGTGATCATTATTTACAGTTGAGATTTGACGTAGTGGGTTAATGTTAGTCAAGGATGCCTCTAAGAAGACGAAGAAGCCATTATCAACAGCTCACTGAGTTTGAACGAGGTTGTGTAGTAGGGCTACGAGAAGGTGGGTTTTCTTTCCGCGATATTGCAGAAAGACTTGGCAGGAATGTATCCACTGTGCATGAGTGTTGGCAGCAGTGGTCAAGGGAAGGTACTGCCTCAAGAAGACCAGGTTCCGGGCGGCCACGTGGCACTACTGAGAGGGAAGACTGCCGTGTTCGGCGTATGGCTGTGGCTCATCGTACTGCGTCTGCAGCTGAAATTCAAGCTGCAGTTGGCACCACAGTGACACAACGAACTGTTACAAATCGGTTATTTCAAGGACAGCTCCGAGCCAGAATAACAACATGTAAACAATTCAGTAAGTATTTAAAATCTTGCAAAATGCTCTTATGGTCACATGCATCATCTGAGACAAACTTGAAATACAACCCCACTTCCGTCTTTGAGAAGCTCATCGTATGGGTCCCATTTGCTAACTGGCAAGTTGATTTCTGCTTCGTTATCAGTATCCCATAACAAATCGTCCTCAGTATTATAGTATTCAAAAGTATTAAGATAATCAGAATATTCCTCTAATAATCAGTATCAATCCCTGCATGTGACTAGCACCACAGTGGAAAAGGAAAGAATAAAGAAGCCCCCTGAGAATCCCGTATAGAATTTATTTTAAGAAATGGTGCTTTGGGAACTTGAAAGAATTCTATTAAATGGTTAATGGTTTGCATAAATTTTGTTCTTTATAGACTATATAATCGTATATTACTGGCTGGTAAAAAAAACCCTTGGCTAGTAATAATTTCTAAACCCTCCCCCCCCCCCCTCCCACTACCTGGAATGATTATAAACTAATCAGAACTCGAGGATTTCAACAACAAAAAGTGAAAACATAAATAATCACAGTACTTTTTCTGCTGATTTCAGTTGCTACATATCTTTCTGCAGTGGCGGCTCGTGCAAATTTTCATAAGTGGGGCCCGACCCATTGTATGGTGTATAACTTAACAATAATAATATTCATTGTTCAAACGTAAACACATACATTATTAAAGAGGTATATAAAGCGTAAGTTTTTTGGAAAAAAATTTTTTTTTATGGCAAATCTTAAATTTAATAATATGGAAAAAACTGCGTAAATTTATCTCAGAAATTAATGTTTTACGACTTCATTTACAAAATTCTGCAGTTTTGTGATCAGTGGAATATCAAAATTTAAATATCTGGAGGATGGTAGATAGGAATTGCCGAGTTCTATTCCAGGTCGCTTTAGCTGATATATGCGTTTGCAATTTTCCATGGTTTTCTCCGAAACTCACATAAATACGAACTAGGTATCATCACATAGAAAGACTCCCTATGGAGAGTACACCCCCCCAGATCTAGGACCTACTTTTAGTCAACTGGCCTTAACACTAACACTACACGCCATTAAAATTTGAACTCAATTTTTTTCTCACTCTACATGTAATATTTTTTTGCTTGCGCGAATTATATCCCTAAGTCATTTAATAATAAACATTTCAAATGTTATATTCATATTTCTTATCTTAAAAACAAATAAAATAAACTTTAAAATTTGGAAAGTTATGAATAATGTACTAATATGAATACATATTAAAATACTACCATGTATATCACTTTAAGAGCTTAATTTTAAATAATTTAAATTAAATTTCTTAATTTTTGATTCAATTTAGAGAAAATTAGCTAGAAAACATCTATTTAAAATTAAATATCTTTATCCTTATGAGTTTCGAATTTTCATGCGTAAAATTATAAAAAATGTGCATTTAAAGAAAATTTAACTTAAATTTCGAACATTGAAAAATGTCATTTTAAAACTTTTTAACCTTTTGAAAGGGGCCTGTGACAGCATCTGTCACTCTTCACCATAGGATTTCGGAAGAGCCCCTCTCAAAAGATTTTACGATTATAAAATTCCTACTTTTTGACACAATTTTATGATGTTTTTATGCATAATGTTTGCTGAGAATTTAAGATTGATTCTTAAATAAAATAAAAAACAAAAATAGATTTTTTTTTTCTAAAGGATATAATATAAAAAATAAAATAAAAAAAAAGACGGTCTATCGTCTTTAAATAATAGTCATAATAAAACTGTTTTATCAAACCGTATTTTTAAGAAATCCAGTAAAAAAAAACCCTACATTTTTATGTAGACAGTTAATCTATATATCCATGGAAATCCACTATTTATTTATTTTAAAATTTTACAATTTATTTGCACAAAAGTTTTAGAAAACCAATCTGAAGAAAAATATCGCAGTTGCACATTTTTTTTCCATTTTTTCATTTAAATTAAAAATACCGCAGTTAGAGAGGTTTTAAATTCTTAATTAAGAGCTTTTATATCTCAAACGCTAATCTAAAAAATATATTTTTAACTATCAACAGAATTCATTTTTAAACGCTAAAATTTAAAACTATCATATGTAAGTTTTAAAAAAAATGCGCCGAAAAATCATACAAATAAAAGCAATGCAAAAGTCGCCAAATTTTATCAAGGAATTGTATGGTTAACATTCTTTAAAATAGACGGTTTTTTTCCCTTAGTTTTGTCTCAAAGGGCACAGACGATAAATTACAGCGTGCTAATGCTGATGAAAGAGTTCGTCGCCAAATGTGTTAACCTGCTGATCTGATAGAATAACTATTGTGTAAATGAATACGCCAAGATGGGCCAGTAATGATGCGGCCCTACCCTTAGATAACGAAGCAGCTGTCGGTCCAAGGCTGTATTTTTTTTTTTTTTTTTTTTCAACATTTGGTGGGTGAATCATTAACACTTTCGCGGCCGGCATACTTTTGTCTTTTCTAAAACTGATTGCCGGGGAATATCGAAGTCAGCGGTAACTAGCTATAGAAGTTGAAATGACGTAAATTCACGTCAGGGGTCGCGAATGTGCTAAGTGATTTATGACTCTTGAAAAAAGCATATTGATAAATAAATGATAATGAGAAGCATATTAAGTAAAAAATGGATGCAAGATGTTAGTTTGTATATATATTTTTTTGAGCAGTAAAGAAAAAGAATGAAATAATGAACAAAAAAAAAAAATAATAATAATAATAATTCGAAAAAAAAAAAGTTAAGTGGGGCCGTGCCCGCTGGCCCTTAATGACGAGCCGCCACTGTCTTTCTGCCTCTTCTGAATCCAAAATCATGGCAGTCATGGGGATTATTGAATGTTCTTCCTTGCCTTCCCAACCCATGACTTATCCAAAATAAAGATGTTTGAATGGAGTAGTTAAGAGTTGTTATTGTGACCGTAGAGTGCATGCCAAACATACACTACATGCATACATAATAATAGAAACGAAAATTTATTTTCTCAAATCCTTTTGTGTTTCTTTTCTAAAATAAATACTTTAAGAGAAAACAATATACAAAAACAGTTTCAAAATGAAAAAAAAAAAAAAAAAGTTCTTAAATTATGATTAAATTATAGTACTTACCATACTACTTCCTGGTGTTCTTATAAATTGTTATATAACACATGAATGAAGGAAAAAATGATAACAGTGCCTAATAGTTAGTTGTCTATTTAAAAAAATTCTGGAGTGACTCTACTTGAATTTCTGAACATTCAGTAATTAATAGAATTTAATAATTGTATTCTTAATTATCTAAATCAGATTTTAAATTTGAATTTTTTTAATTAATTTTTCTTTTCGATTTTAAATATTGGCTTCTATGTTTCATTTTTTATAGATTTATTCTTTTACTGTAATCGTCTGCATATCTTAGCAACAGCTATTATGCAAATTATTTTTTATTTAATGCATTCATTTGAAGACAAAGTCTTTTTTCTTTTTTTAATGGAAACAAAATGGTAATGCAAAAATTAAGAATATTAAATTTTAAATTTAAAGATGCATTTATAACAGTTATGTATATGTATAATTTTTATAGTGTAACAACTTTTTATTTTTCATTTTTTAATTAATTCCTTTAAAAGAATTTTTTTTTTTTAATTTATGGCAATTATCGTAAATGGTAGTTTATAGTAGATAGGATTAAACTGATTAAAATTTATTTGTTTTTCATGTATTTAATTCTTTTTAAAAGAAAATCTACTTTTATTTTATTTTGTTATATTGGTCGGAATCAAATTGTAATATAGTGTAAATAGCAGGGACTATAAAATACATGGTTCAAAAACTAAAATATTTAATAGATGCTGAGATACAGTCATATTTAAAATTGTAGTTCATAAATAATAGCAGATCCACCTGTCATCAATAAATATCCATATTGAAATGCCTAGGAAAGAGCTTTCTGCAGGCAGTGGAAACCTGAACCCAATGCAGCGTGGGCAGAAAAATGGCTGCCGTAGGCAGTGGGTACCTGAAGCGAGGTTTAGAGCGATTTCAATGTAATTTTTTTTTTTTAATAATGTGATGTAAAAAATAAATACTGATCCAATTCTTTTGAAAATTCATTTAAATATAGTGACCAGCGAAGCAGACATAACCTGCTAGTAATAAATAAATATAATAAATAAAAGATGAAAAGGAGAGTATCAAACGGCTATATGAAAAGATAAGTTTTCAGTAATACTGAACTTTATCAAACTACACTATTATTAAAAATAAAATTTTATCGTTCAGCCTTTTTTTTTTTCTTTCTTACCAATTACCATCTAAATTATTCGTTATATATATTAACTTAGAATTAAAATTTACAGAAATTTCCATTTGTATGAATACTATATTAAGTATATCAGCATCACTATTTGGTTATTTTTTCAACTATTTTCTCATTTTTAAGTCAGTGGTAGCTCTGTACCTGTAAAAGAACTAGTCCTACACATCAAAATCAATTTAGTTTATGTGACGGTAACCTATAACGTACTTACCAACTTTAGGCTCTTTAGTATAAAGTGTTTAGATGTTTTCTTGTTTACTTATACACAAACACATATACATAATTGTAAAAACAAATAAAATGAACTCAAGTGATCCCAGAGCATATAGATACACCAAAATTTCATAGTTGAATTTTTTCATAATTACAATACTTTCCTTATATTGTATATGTTCAGAAAGTAAAAGGAAATTATCTTTGTTTTTCTAAATAAAAGAACTTATTTTCAATATCACACTCAGTTTTAATCAATTGTTCAGCCTTGTTGTTTGTCTCTCTTTTAAAGCCTTTTTCTAATGAATCAAGCCTACTACTTCTTTCCATGGTGTTATATCAATGTTAGGATGATTTAAGGGCAACTGTCATTTCATATTGAATTGTCATCGGAAAGAATCCTAACTCTATATTTTTATCAAAATCTTTCAAGCAATTTCCAACAAAAACCAAGTTTCTTCCATATTTTGCCCACTGCCTAAAAAATGAGTTACCACTTTTGAATACTTTTTTCATGAAAAGGAGGACAGTTTAGATTATATTGTCATGTCAAAAAAACACAGAACTTTAATTTTTTATCAAAATTGTCCAAGCCTTTTCCGAGAATATATATACAAGATATATATACAAGATTAATTTGTTTAATTATAAAGAGGATTCACTTGTGAAAGGCATTGATGTATTTAACTATAAAGAATATATAATAATTTAATTATAAAGTTAATTACCTACTATGATTTTAATTGTAAGTTTCAATTTTTAATAGGTAAAAACCTGTTTCTAATCTGTAATATTAATGTATAAAGGGGAACTTGGGGAATAGTTACTGTTATTTTCAAACATGGCAAAATGTTAATTTTCTTCTTTTTAATTGTGTATCAATAATTTGAATGTCTGTGTTAAGCAATGAAGAAATTTTTTTTATTTATTTTTTATTTTTTCCCTAAAAAGGAAATACAATAAATTTATGTTTGTTTCCCAATATTTTTTATTCCAGGAAATTTGACATTGGCGTCTATGTTATTCTAACTAGTATTGATCCTCTACGAGTTTACATATACAACAGTGACATATTATTAAGGTAAAATTATGTACTTTTTTGTCCAGTTATTTATTTATTTTTTAATCTGTTTTTCTTGTTAATTATAAAGCTTATTTTTCCATTTCTTAATAGATTTTGCAAAGAAGATTATTTCCCTCTAAACATTAATTCGGTAGATTCTTATGTCGTTGGAGATGATTACTTGCCTATTTGGGAGGTAAATTGCATATTTCTTATAAATTTCTTCATTTATTATAGAACTACACTAGTTCTCATAATTATAAGGACACCCATTTTTCTATATTAACTAAACACTGAACACTATTATTTAAACAAATATATTTTTTATTAATTTGAATTTCATTAATAGACGTTTTTCAAAAAGTTCTATCATTTTTCTATCTTAAAAAACTTTAAATATGGAAAAAAAAAAATTTAAAAAAAATGATTTTTCAGGTGTTCGCAATTATAAGGACAGCTCGAATCTTAGTAATTTTTTTTCAGTTATTCTTTAAATTAATATTTTATGGGGTCTCTTTTTAGGGTGAAACAGTCTGACATTCTCTCTGATATATATATATATATAATAAAGATGATCTATTAAGCATAGTAGAAGCCAAGCAACAGATACAGGATCACTGAAACACCAATGACCAATAAGATTTAAAAAAAAAATAATCATCAGTGGATGAAATACACTAGTGTAAAGAAACCAGATCTATTAATTAACAGCCTGCAAAACAAACGAATCAATAAAGTAAAACATCAAATCTTAACTTAAAATTAAAACCATAAACTTATCAAAATTAATGAAAAAACAACCCAAGAAACACAAGATAGGAAGAAGGAGGCAGGCGGCAAGACTTGTGACATGCCTGTGGGGTTACACTAGTTTTACGCCGGCAACACTCCCCCAGCCTGCCACAACCAGAACAGGAACCATATGGATTTAAAAATGCAAAATTTCAAAGCAGATGAACAACAATGAAACCACGAAGCCACAATGAAATTCACCGATTGATCACATTGTGTTTAACAGTATAATTAGAACATTAAATATAGTTGACAACTCAGAAAGGAAAAATCTGAAATTTTATTGGAAAATGAAAGGTTGCATAGTAATACAAAGCAAATGCAACAAGCCTTCTACTTTTTTTTTTTATTTAATTTCACAATCCCACCCAACCATCCAGCCTAACAACACCACCCCACCTCCGTAATCCAACATCTGCCCACCCAACTACCACCTTTTTTATTGTCTTTTATTATTTTATAATTTTTTTGTTGATATACACAAGAGTGTACACAGCTTTTTTTTTTTTTTTTTTTTTTTTGTACTGACAGAGACATGGTTAAGGATATAAAATAGAAAATACAAACTTTTTAGGAAAACCCATTTTAGCAGTGGCTGTGATCAGTTTATTAATATTCTTGTTTTTAAACTTTGCAGAGCATAAATTATTAATTCGAAATAAATGGTTAATTATGATGTTTCTAAGTACCGAAAGATGCAGACATGAATTAAAATGTGTAAATAAGTTTACATTAAAACAAAAATCTTGCCGTTTGTCATAGATATCTGTGTAAAGTTTATTACCATCGATGATTATTTTGAGATCTAAAAAGTTAATTGATTGATTAGTCAGAGTATTTTGAGTTAGCTTTAAATTAGGTGGATAATTGAAGGAAAAGCCATTTTGTGAGTTCTTGTTGAGATAAAATACAATAATATCATCGATGTAACGATAAAATCGAACATCATCATTGCAAATTTGCTTTTCATAATAATAAAGATAGAGATCTGCCAAAATACTGGAGCTACAACCTCCTTGTGGGATGCCTAATTGTTGCAAATAGATATTGTTGTTGTGGAAGATATAATTATTATGGATAACAAAGTTAAGAAGTGTTTTAAATTTTTCTGCTTTAAAATTGTAAGGAAGATTAATTTGAGCTTTATATTCTTGAAAAAGACTGTAAATGATATTACTAAGATCTGATAACTCAATATTATTGAAAAGATCTTGAAAGTCAAAAGTCATAATATTGTCTATTGAATCGAGCGATTTGATGTATTGAATTAATTGAAAGCTATTTTTAAGACAGTGTAAATTATCAACTTTGCAAGTACATTTGTAAATTTGTTTTAGAATGTCCAGTAGAGCTTTATTAGCATTGTTGTTATAAGTGTTACACCCAACAGTGACAGTGCGAAATTTAATTGGAGATTTGTGAAACTTAGGTATGAGAACTATATAAGGATAATTAAAGTTATTGAAGGGAAGTTGAAGTAGTTTATAGTAATTATGTATTTTTCGGTTATTAATAATAAGGTTATTATTAGTTAAACTGAAGATGTTACTATTATTGATTGAAGAGTTTAAAATAGAGAGATAGTAGGATTTACAAATAATGGCATAATTATTAGGTGATTTGTCAACATAAGTGATCACAAAGTCATCCTGTAGTGATTTGATTGAGTTAAGAAGTACAGCTTTTTTAAATAACACCAGATTTGAAGAATTGATAAATAATGCATTTTTGATTTTTTGTAACACTAAAACTTTCCATTGAGTGAAGTAGGCAATAGGTTTATTATGAGTAATAGATATTTTATAAATAAATAAATCTAGGTCATAAGAAAACTGTTGAAAGATTTGTGGAATGCTAGTTTTAACTGGAAGTCTAAATTTGATGCCAAATTTCATGAATTTTTTTAATTGATAATTATCAATAATATTGAGATTACCCGTGATAATGTGTCCATGGTCTCTGTCAATAAATTTTGAGAAAGAAGGATCATTGCATTTACAGGTTACAGTGTTAGTAAAAGAGGTAGACTTAGATACAGAATTATAATTGAATATCTTTCTGCCAAGAGGAAGAGGATATTTGAAGGTACGAGATAGATTTAAATCTTTAATTGGAAACAAACATTCTTTGTCGTTAATGATAGACGTAATGTTAATACTGTTCAATATTTGATTTGTAAAATTCACAATTAATTGAGTATTTGTTTTAAATTTGTTGGGCTTTTTATTAATTTTTAAATTAAATTGTTTGATTTTGTACATTATAATATCATAAAAAATGTCTGAAAAATGTTTATTATAGGATTGGCTTTGAAAGACATTCCGAAAGTTTACTAAGTATTTCTTTTTAATTGCAAAAATAAATTTTTGAATAATGAACCAGTTATAGTTAGATAAGTAATTAGTCTGTAGATCTGAAATGAGTTTAATAATGGCACTTTTAGAAAAGATTAAATCTGTTTTTTTACTACCTCGTTTAGTTCTAGAAGTTTTATTGTTAATTTTGTGATTGAGTTGTGCATAAATAGTCGAATAATCATGTAGAGGGTTGATGTTAGAATATGCTTTGATAGTTTTACTAAAGTATTCGGAATTTAGGCCATATGGATAAATTGTATTATAATATTGCATAAATTTTGATTCAAGAAATAGACGCTCACTTTTATTTTTCTGAATTTTTACAATCTCTATGGTACATGAATTAAAATTATGTGATTTGAAGTGTTGTAATTCTATAGTTGATTTAGAAGGTGCAGCTGAAAGGTTTTTAGAATCTGATCGATGCTGATTAATGCGTAGATGTAGAGGAGTTGAAGTTTCACCAATATAACAAAGTTTACAATGACCACAATTGATTTTATAAATAACATTGTATGCCTGACAAAATGGAACCAAAGAGTGATTATTATTCAATTGTGTGTGAGAGGCCATAGGGCAAGTTTTACATGTATTAGAACCGCATGTTCTAAATTGAAGTAAAGGAGGAGGAGATGATAGGTAACTGGATGTCGATCCAAGGATATCCCTATAAATATCCTTGTACCGGGCACAATACTGCTGTGAAGCAAAGTATTTTTTGCCAGGAGCTAAAAATTTACTAAACAGAGTCATAGAGAAAAAATGTTTTCGTATATTAAAAATCACAAGGCAAGTAAGTATTTACATTAGTTTTATCGAAAGTGGGCTATACCAAATTCAATTAATTAAATTGATTCTTGATTAATAAGTATCTGGATTAATGAAAAGTGAAGAGAGAACTAAAAAAAAAAATAATAATAATAATAATAATAATAATTAAATAATCTGTACATATTTACACTAAACCTCCTTTGACCGAATCTATTGATTTGGTTCCAATTACAAATTAATTTCCGCCCATTTTTTTAAAGTAAAGTAAGAAAAATTAACCATCACAATTCACAAAATGTCAGGCACAAAATGCTAAATAATAATTAGAATTAAATATTCGACTACACATACACAACATATTTTTTTATCATGATTTACGATGGATCAGTGAATGATATTCTAAAGATATTTATCTAATTAAAGAATAAATTATTAAAGTAAGTTGCCAACTATACAGTTAGTTAGAAATGATCCAGGGCCAGTGACAAAATACTGTTGCAAAACTTCACAACACTACAAGAATCATAATATAATATAAATTTTAAATCAGTAAATAACATATTGAAAAAATTAGAGAAATTACAGAAATAATACAAATTGTAAGAGCGCAAATGCAGCTTTATACAAAGTGTATAATACAAAAAATAGTGTTAATGCCAATTTAAGACAAATCTAAATATATGAAATTCATATATTCAGTAGTGGCACCAAAAATTCCCCGACGGGGGGACGCCACTTCCCCGACAGGGGGGCACTACATAAAGAGAGTTTATTATATGAGTATTTATCAAAAACTGCAATACTGTTAATAATATTGCTGTTAATATTTGTACCATTCCATTTGTTAGTATTCCTCGTGGTTTTGGAGATCATCGTGTTACAGACAGACATTTTCTAAAAATATCATGGTCAAAACATGTTCTGGACCTCCTAAAATGTCTATATTCATGAAAAACTGGAAACTGAGAATTTTTACGAATCCAATATTTTCTTCTATTGAATATAGAAGGAAAAAACTGGAAGGCTCCAAATTTATAAAAGGAAAGAAAAATTCTGCTAAAAGTAGAAAAACTGAAGATTTTGTATTTGTTCCCCCGAGAGATTTTAGGAGTACGCCCCGATGGGGGGTCACAGACTCCCCGACGGGGGGGGGGCCTGTGCCCCCCCGGCCCCCTAGCTGGCGCCACCACTGCATATATTAGATAATTTAAATGACATAAAGCAATAAGTTTTATTAAACACAAAATACATTCAAAATTTATGCGCAATTGCAGCAGGTTTAATTTTAAATGTAAATATAATAAAGATGATCTATTAAGCATAGTAGAAGCCAAGCAACAGATACAAGATCACTGAAACACCAATGACCAATAAGATAAAAAAAAAAAAAAAAATCATCAGTGGATGAAATACACTAGTGTAAAGAAGCCAGATCTATTAATTAACAGCCTGTAAAACAAACGAATCAATAAAGTAAAACAACAAATCTTAACTCACTTGCATGCACTTTTCTAATATGATAAGTTAAGGTTTTTTTCAACTTTTAGGCCACGGGAAAGGCAATAATACAGAAGTTTCTTTCTTCAAACTATTTTCTATTGCTCTAGAAGTAAAGCAAAAATGTATGTCTTGTTGAAAAAAAAATTATTACCCCCTACCCCTCTCTAAAATCTAACAAAAATCTGAGAATTTCACATATAAAATTTGCAGATATTCTCTTGATGTTCATAATAATAGAAAAAATTACTAAACTCATTCTGCCTTCAGTAGAAACAACTGCTTAGAGCACCATAGATCCACCTTTAAAATGCCCAATTCATATCTGCCTTTAAAATAATTGCTCTGTCTTTTGCTATCTTCAGATCGTGCCAGTAACAGTTAAAACTATTTGATTAATCAAGAATAAAATGTTTTTCATCCGAAAATGCAACATTTTACCATTTCATATTGTCTTTATTCAACTTTAACACAGATGTTCTTTCCTCCATTAAATTCTTATTGATTATTACAAGTTTTTTATTCATTTTAACGTATTATTAATTATCTTAAACATGCATAAATGTGGACCCCAGCCTTTCATTAAAAATTACGAACAAATTCAGCAGAAGTCATTTTGAGTAGAACAGTAAGAGGAATTATGAGTTTTCGATCTCTGTAAAACAATTCTGATTTTGCATCAGATCTCTCTCCCGTCGAACCAGAAGTTCAACGTTTGATCACATTTCCTTCAGCAGTTTTAGATCTTCGAATTTCATTAGAAGTACAACAGATTGAAATTGTCCCTCCACTTAAAAACACATTTATCATGCTTCACTTCAGTCTATTTCATATATATAAGGAAAATAATATAACCACAGCAGGTTTTTTTTTTTTTTTAATTACCTTGTCATTTATTTAAAGTATCCTCATTAGACAAATGTTTTCAATATTTATACCAATTAAATATGTGATCATTTTTTCTTTACAGTTCAAATAATGTTATTTAATCTGTCTTAATAAATGAAACATATTGGATTTTTTCAATCATTAATGATATATATATATATATGTATATTTCTGAACTTCTCAAAGAAATTTTTAATCTTATTGGTCATTGATGTTTCAGTGATCTTGTATATGTTTCTTGGCTTCTACTATGCTTAATAGATCATCATTATTATATATATACATTTTATTTTATATCCTTAACCATGTCTCTGTCAGTACATTATTAAAAAAAAAAAAAAAAAAAAAGCTGTGTACACTTTTGTGTATATTAACAAAAAAATTATAAAATAATAAAAGACACTAAAAAAGGTGGTGGTTGGGTGGGCAGATGTTTGATTAAGGAGGTGGGGTGGTGGTGTAAGGCTGCATGGTTGGGTGGGATTGTGAAATTTAAAAAAAAAAAAAAGCAGAAGGCTTGTTGCATTTACTGTGTATTACTATGCAAACTTTCTTTTTCCATTAAAATTTTGGTTTCTTCTTTTTTGAGTTGTCAACTATTCTTAAGGTTCTAATCATGCTATTAAACACTATGTAGAGGTGCCAATTATTACAATCTGTCCGTAATTATTACGGATTTACGGCCATAATTACGGCATTATGGACAACATATAAAAATTACAGATTATACGCTTTTAAAAAAATCGCGGATATCGATCGTTAAAAAAAAAAAGAATCTCCGCCAACGATCGACGATTAAACGCACAACGGAAGTTTTCCAATTCGCAATCTTTCTCCATCCGCAACATAAATGTCAATATTCATTTTAAACTTGCTTTATTAGATTCTAGAAACTATAAAGACATAGAATTATACAATATTTCTCGCTGATGTATTTTTTTTAACCCCTCTTTTCTTATCTCCAACTAGCCATCGACGATTAAAAACTCTGCAGAAACCTTTAGTTTCCCAGTCTTTCTCCATCAGTAACATAAATGTCAATATTCATTTTAAACTTGCTTCATTATATTTATATTTTGACTGCCCCTCCTCCCTCCCCTTCCCAGCTAGTGATCAAAGCTTACTTCTAGAACCAAAAAAGTGATAGAAGTGCTCAATATTTCTCACATATACAATTATTTTTAGGCTTTATTATTTATTACTGAACTTGATGAATCTATTTGTTTTTCCTTAATAAATTAAAAAAAAACCATTCTGTATCGTCTAACAAAATATATGCAAGATACATAAAGAAAAGAACAATGTTTTAGTATTTAATGCCATAAAAACAGTTGTCTATTAAAAAGTGACTGTTAAAAAAAAATAATAAATAAAATAAAACAAATTTTTGTAACACCTCCCCCCCCCCCAAAAAAAAAAAAAAAAAAAAAAGAATGAGTGAGGGAGTGATATCCAAATGTTTTATTCCCCCCCCCCCCCTCCAAAGCAGATTTAAAAACAAATCTTTTATTTTGTAAGAAGGTAAAGAAATACATGTTTATTTACTTTTATTTAGAAATTTTCCCAATTTTCTAATTAATATATTATATATTTGTTTACAAAAACTGTGCAATTCGTTATTTTACGTGTGTTTGTGTGTAACAATTATTTCGCGAGGCGGTTCACGCTTCATAAATACACAACTCTGATTACTGATAGCTCTTATTGAAACTTGGCACCTCTAACTATGAAATCAATCAGTAAATTTCACTGTTGCTTCATGGTTTCATTGTTATTCATCTGCTTTGAGGTTTTGCTTTTTTGGGTCCATATGACTCCTGTTCTGGTCGTGGCAGGCTGGGTGAGTGTTGCCAGTGTGAAACTAGTTTAACCCCACAGGCAAGTCACAAGCCTTGCCGCCTGCCTCCTTCCTTCCTACCTTGGAATTCAATTATTTTTCATAAATTTTGATAAAGGTTTTTTTTTTTTTTTTTTTCAGTTAAGATTTGATGTGTTACTTTATTGATTTGTTTGTTTTGCAGGCAGTTAATTGATAAATCTGGTTTCTTTAAATTAGTGTATTTCATCCACTGATAAAAAAAATAATAAATAAAAATAATTTTTTTTTTTTCATTTTCTAAAAGAAATTTTTAATCTTATTGGTGTTTCAGTGATCTTGTATCTGTTGCTTGGCTTCTACTATGCTTAATAGATCATCATTATTATATATATATACACAAAGTAAATAATTACATTACATGCTAAATATAAATATGTAATCTTAATTAATGAATGCTTGTCATATAAGGCAGATTTATTTGGCTATATCAGATTTTAACATTTTCTTTACTAAATATTAGATATTCATTTTTATTTATTTCTAATCATTTTCTCAAAGAATTTTTTTATTACCTCATACAAATATAAATTTAAGTATTTCTCTTCATTTTCAGTTTAACCTTTGAAACAGTTTTAAAGTATATCAAATTACAATGATATGTTTAAATTGTTTAATTTTAGTATACTTGCTCGTTTTATGCTTTCTTTCTGTCTTTTCTTTATTTTCTTTCTTTCTTCTTTTTTTAAATCAATAACTCTATCTTTTCTTGCTTTTATTATCTTATGTATCGATTCATTTAGTGTTTAATTTAAAATGATTTTTTTTTTTTTTTTTAATTTTATGTATTATTGTAATTTTAGGTACCTGCTATACAATATTATTATTCAGATTTAAATTACACTGCTAAAGAATCACTCAATGCATATATCCATTCTAAAGGTTAGTAAGACTTAAAATATTGGCTGTAGTATTGTTTATTATTATAAAACTTTTTGTCCGTTACTGTATCTGAAGATACTGGATTATTGTACCTTTTTAGAAAGTGATCAAAATAAGCATTTAATTCAAGATAGCCTAAAACAATTGTGTTATGATGTGTTCCTAGATTTTCACTACCAAAAAAAAAAAAAAAAAAAAAAAAATGCTATATAAAAATTTTGTTATAATTCTTTTTAATATTACTTATCAATAATTTGTTTTATTCTTTTGTTAGGTATCTATTCTTTGGCAATTTTTCAGTCACTGTCAGTGCTAAAATATTCATGTGTGAAAATAATTGTTTATGTTCCAATAGTTTAGTAGCTATGTTAGTATTATTAAATGTAACAGGCATGTATAACAAAAATGGTGGTTTGTTAGATGTTAATAACATCAGCAAACTTTTAAAAAATGAAATGGATAAAACGAGTTAGTCATAACTTCGAACTAGTTACCTGATCGAACCCAACAAGTGAATTTTGAATTAACCTAAAACCCGACCTGAAACCCGATTCTTAATGAAAATTAATAATCTATCTAAAAATCACGGAAAACATTTTGAATTTATAAAATAAAATAAATTTTAATTGTCACTCTGCTGTATGTGTGGAAAATCATTTTAAAAAGAATAAAAAAAATAATTACTAAGTTATAACTAAGTTAAAAATTAAAAAATCTTAAAAATGAATTAATAATAATTCTTAACTATTTATGTGTGTTGTGAACTTCAAGAAAAATGGGGTTTCAAGCTTAGTGTTTGTAGTTTTATTGTTTAATGCTTATCACACACAGAATAATATTAAAATAATACAATGTTACACACGCCAACTAAATGTCCACTAAACTTATCTAAATCCACATTCCTATAACTTCTTAGAAACATCTGCAAGGAAAAAAAAAATATTAATTATCAGTTTAAATTAACAATCTATTTTAAGAGGGTGTGAGTAATCAAAATAGATGAATCATACATACATCTGGTCATAGCCCGCACTAGAAATTTTGCTGCCTGAGGCGAGCATTATTTTGCCACCCCTATAATGTCGATATGATGTCATAATAACTGAAATGTTTATAAATATAAGAAAATTAGCATATTATCTATAATTTATTTATTAAGTAAGCAAAAATCTCATTGACTTTATTTTTTTTTTTATTTGAGGAAATTATTTATTATAGAGATATTATGAATTTTAGAAATATTCTCATTTAGGCCTGGTGAAGAGGTTAAATCTTAAAAAAAAGACATGACTGAATCAAAATATATTAAATGAAAAACCATTCTAACTTTGTATAAATTTTGAATACTAATTATTAATACAAAGTTCATAACATTTTTTAATTATTCTGGGGCCTTGCCTCTTTTTTTCACAACACCTTTTCTGTAGAGAAATTTTCTCCAATGTGTAACTACAATTAAATAAAAAGAAACTTACTCTTTAAAAAAAGTAGAATGGAAAAAGGTGGGTACTAACAATGCTCTGGAAAATATTAGAAATGTTGGCAACTCTACAAATATCAATAAAGTTACAGACCATTTTTAAAAGTCATATATGCATATATATATATATATATATATATATATTTATGGTAATACACTCGTATAGAGGAAAATTAACCATAAAGAATAAAACTTTATTTAAATGCTTTTGACTTTCTTTGGAAAAAGTTGTTTACTATAAGCATCAAAATCAACATCGTAAAGGAATCACATTTTAAATTAAACAAGAATGAAAAATCATGTAGTACACATTGATTATTGACACTTTCCAAATGTATGTACTTGCTGTATTGTATAACTTTCAATGTTCTTGCCTACGTTATCACACAACAGGCTGACAGAAGGACTGAAAGACATAAAAATAGACTAATTGAATTCATAATTGCTCTTAAACATTCATTAAACATTGTTGGAAAGTATTAAAATGCTTAATGCAAAAGAAAATGCAATCCTTAGATTCTAATTTCAGCCCTTAATGTATCTGAATGTTTTAGTGTGGCCCTGTAAATCTGAAGGTAAATCATATCATATTTTATATAAAATATTATTTTAACATATTAACATTAAATGTCAATTTCTTTATGATTTTTGCAATAGAAATTTATTTAAATATGATTTATATAAATGTCTGTCCTAGAACGCAATGCATTAGAATTTTTTTTTAAGTTCCGGTACAAAAACCATTTGTAGAGTAGAGAACCTATTAATGCCATTATAAATAGAGAACATTCCATAGTGAACTTGAATAACATATATCATTTTTGAAATTTTTTTTAAATGTTTTAAAAACGCTTAATGTAAACGAAAATGCAATTCCAGAAAATTTCCAATAATATTTCTCAATGTAATTGAATATTTTTGTGCGGCCCTGTAAATCTTATTGCTAATCATACTATATTCTATAGAAAACATTCTTTTGTGCATATGACTAACATATTTCAATTTCGTTAAGATTTACGCAAAAGTGACGCTATTAAAATTTGGTCTATAGAAATACCTCCTATAGAACTCATAGCTTTGGAATACTTTCGGGTATACCCATACACAAACCAATAGAGGTATTCACTCTGTTTTCAATAGGGAACACCCAATAGTGAATTCAATTTGCAATAACATATCTGTACTGATAAGTATAAAGGATTTAAGTCCATATTCTTGATTTTTCAGGAGATGAAAAATAAAGTTAAACCAACTAAAAACTAATGAGAAGAATCGATTAGGAAAAAGGGTTTAGGTTGATTTATACCCTTTATAACATTCAGTGATTGTCAATCTTCATTTAATAAAGGGGAAAAAATTGAATTAAATATTTTATACTAAAGATTAATGCTAAATTTCTGACTTGAATCTTTTTTTACCAATGGATTGTCTCCAAGACTAAATGACATGGATTTAAATCCTTTATACCAATCGATAGAGAATTTTTTTCTGTGTCTGACTATGTACTTAACTCAAAATCGACATTTTTGGACTTAAATCCTTTATACTTATCAGTACAGATATATCAGTTTCAAGAAGTTCCATGAATATTTATGGGAGTTAGAGTGCGGACTGACAGTTAAACCGAAGTCATTAACACTTTTTAACCTTGTTGGAAAGTGTTAAAAAAGAAAAAAAAAAAGATGAAGTAGAAGACAATAAATATTTTAAAATAAACTATGTATGATGAAGAGAAATGTGTGTGATTGTGTTGAAAAGAAAGTGAGGATTGTCTCAAGCATTTTAAATGATATTGAAGTGTATAACTTAACTATTAAAAATACAATTTTTATTTAAAATTGTACAGCATTCGATCTGTAAAAAAAGTCACTATTTTGTAATTTATCAAATAATATGCAAAATATATATCAGTTTAAAATTGAAAATACAAAAGTGCAGGAGGCAATAACAGTTTGATAAATTAAATCTTACCTGACCGAGAGTTTGTAAGCATGTCTTTTGCCAGTAAAAGTTTTCTGACGAAAACATCGCCAGAAATCCACATCAATTCAGATAGCAACATTTGTTTTTCTCGCACATTAAGAACTTAATTCATACATTTAAAAGAAAATACTGACAAACTACGACACCAATTTTTTCGAAAGAATGTTAACATAATTGTAACATACAAAATTTTTGTCTAAGAAAATATTCAATGATCAACAGAAATTAACAGTAGATGTTTATAAATTCATCATTTGCATATCACAAGATTGCGGACTTTAATCTGTTGATTATAAGAATCTTTAAAAGAACACTTGCTTCTTAAAATTCAAGCAAACCACAATTTTCAAAATAGCATAATCAATGAGAAAAGCTGTCAATTCTCTAACCTGTAACGTACAAGGATACATTTTATGAGTAACAGGAAATAGTGAATTTTGTAAATTTGCTTCTTATTGGATGTCTACATCACGGTAGGTGAATTTTGACCAAATCTTATGCGTCTAGGTAGAGGGATTGGGCTAGGCGATGATGGAGTCACTCACACAGGACAAAGTATTTCATATACATAGATAAAAATATATTTAAAAAAAAAGCTTTGACACACGTACTGGATTCTAACGTCAAAGTACAAGAGCCAAATGCCGCCGTTCTATGTGTGTGCCTGAGGCGGCTGCCTCAGTTGTCTCGACGCAAAATAATAATAATAATAAAAATATAGTGGGGCAGAATACAGCATAAAAGTAGCAGCTCACAAAGCCTAAACAAATAACATGAATAATTACCATAAAATCCCGATTACAAGCCTCCACGTTTTTCAGATGTAAATCAGCAAAAAATAGGGAGGGGGTTTATAATCGAGATATTAGAAATTTCTTTTTAAAAAAGTTGTGGTGGCATCATCTATCACCAGAGAATAAAACTAATGTTATCTAATTCAGAATTGAATGCAAGTTATAGAAATAAATATTAAATAATGAATTCAAAATCTATTTTATTAATTATTTTTTTTTTTTTTTCATATCGTTATATGAAAGATAAATAAAAAAATTAGAGACTGATTTTGCTATTGTTAAGGTAAATCTTCAAGTTTATCAAACATTAATTAATTTAGATCATATAAATTAATAAGTGTATATATTTAGGTAAATATGAAATGCACAAAACTTATTTATATATTGTTGTTAAACATAACATTAAAAAAAAAAATTCCTTTTTTCTTTTAAGAACAAATGATAAGTTGCATGTTGGCGCCATCTATTGATACAAGAGCCAGTTATTTAATTAGGAAATCCAGATAATAATCAAACATGCACATTACAAATTAATTATTGTATTGGTGTAATAAATTATTACATTAATACAATAATTTTAAAATATATACATTTAAGAAAAATTTTAAATTTTAATAATAAGGGTAAACAAGACTTACTTCACTAATACAAAGATTGTCTTTTGCTTCATCATTTTTTACAATTGAAATAATTAAATTAAAAGAGAAGCCAGTGTTATTTAAAAAATGCAATCTTTGTTAAATAAATAAATAAAAGAACTCTATTATTTAGTATGTTATGAAAGGTAAATAAAGAAAAATTTACTTTTTCACTCAATTATTATTTTAATGAACATTGAAGAAGCCTCTGAGAACATTATATGGAAGACAGACTAGTGCTGCCATCTCTCGAAAAATACATTTACAATTTCAATATAGTTATTTTATAGTTCTCATTCTCACTTCCATTGTTATTTTGGTAAAACAAATCGAGAAGATGGGAATTAGTAATTTTTGCTGTAATAATTATTTTAAAGAATAAATTTATTTAGAATCATTAGATATGCATAAGATTTCGAAAATTAATTTTTTACTCAAAATGAAAAAATGGTGGGGGAGGGCTTATTTTTAGGATTATGAAAAAATATTCAAAATCGCCTAAAAGTAGGGAGGGGGATTTTATGGCAAATGGAATAGTGTTGCATAATTACACACATAAAAGTTAAATTACATAATTGAATTGCGTAAAAGTTAAAAGTTATACACGTCTTTTTCAGAGCACCTCTGAACAAGATTTGCCATAGTCAGATTTTTTGGGGGTTGTAAACCAACTAATTGCTACAGGTATAAAATAAAAATAAAAAATCCTTCTAAAACTTTTCTCATTTATTTCAAATAAAATTAAGCAAATTAAAAGTCTAGTTTGGTACTAAATAAAACTGCCGTAAAGCATTACATGTACGTTTACAAATTAAAATACACTGTGTTCTAGGAATGAAGGCCAATTGTCCACACTAAAGACCTAGGCCTAAGTTGAATGTGCTCTGTGGGTATATTTTAAAGGATTCTAGCTCATATTCATGTTAGTTTTGGAGAAAACCATAAAAAATGAGCTCAATCTGGGTTATACAAAGACCTCCTGTCTGTCACCTTAGAGTGCAGAACTGTTAAAACATACAACAAAAAAGGAAGATTAAATATAAGATATTAGTTGTTTAATTTGATATTAGAAAAGAAGCATAAATCACTATAGTTCCATGCAACTGGAAAACAGAGTTCTTGCCAATAAATCTTTTGTCAAACTTCAGATTTTGTAATACGATATTGCTACTACTACTAATATTATAAATAAGTTTCAGAGATACTTTTTGATGCAGATTTTAATGCTTATAATTTTCATGTAATTAAATACTTATTATTAGTCTCAACTTTTTTCGATATATATTTTATACAGATATTTGTGCAAAATGTTAGTTTTGTGCGTAAATAAGTTTAAAATAGTTTTCCTTATTTAATAAAGCAAATTAATCTTATAAAAATAATAGACGTAATGTAAAATCTTAATAAATATTTTGCTTTCTGATATTGGTATATAACAGGGCTCAAAAATTATAATACCCGACATGCCCGGGGCATGTAAAAATTCAGTCTGGGCATGTACTTTTTTCTCTTACATGCTCGGCTAGGCATGCAAATATTTAACCTTCTAGCGGGCGCGCTGCTTATACGAACATGAAAGGTCGCGCGTATTTTTCACATACACTACTGCAAAATTTGTATTTTAAAGTATCTGAATATTTTAATTATACTATAACCATTTAAAGATTAATAAGAACATTCAATTGGAACTTTTATTCATTAAAAAAAAACTGAATGCACAAAATCAATATAAAGTAATCAAAGAAACATCGGAATTATCTGAAAATGAAATAAAGCATATAGTTGATGTTTTGTCATTTTTAATAAAAAGTGTATAGTTAAAAGTTAATTAATTTTAAAAATATTTAAAATAATAATGTTTAAAACAAAAACAACAAAGAATCATTTTAAATAGCAAAAAAAAAATCAAATATAACAAGATATTACATGAACGGCCGCGCGTATTTTTCAAATACAAATAGCAAATATACAGCTTCATATCATTGTCTCGAGGTTCAAAAGATAACTAAAAATAGATCAATATATACTGAATGAATAGCCAAAGATAAGTGTTCCAAATGGTCTCTGACTTTAAGATATACAACGAGATTCACCGCTAGTGTATCTCTCATATACGCGCGCTCGCTAGAAGGTTAAACAAAAATAACTTTCTAAAAATAATTTTTAAATATAGCATCTTGTCTAAGACATTTACTTAAAATAAACAATGTCAATATAGATATAATGTCGTTAAATTTTTTTCACTAGGTATGTGAATGTTTTTGTTAATATGCATTTTAATAAGATATTTGGGCTTGTAAAAATTTCATTCGGGCATGTATTGTCCAGACTAGCATGCCCAACAGGGCATGTAAAAATTTTAAGATTTTTCAAGCCCTGGTATATAATCACAATACATGTTAGTCTCAAAGTATTTCCCAGATTACAAAAAAACTATTTAAAAAAAACTACAGGTTGATTATAATTAAAGTTACATTTTCAAAACGCTATAATTTTAAAACTACCCATCAGAGTGATTTGTTATTTTACCAGAGCAATCGTGAGGCAATGAAATTTTGTTTGGCAAATGAAAAAAAAAAATAGTTTCAAAATGTGCCGTTAATTATATGCATAAAGTATTTGTTTCATGAAGCTCCTCTTTTCACTATGACTGTTTCCGCTTTAAACATGTATTCTTGTCTTTTTTGCTAAAAATATTGTAGTAAACTTTTGAAGTCTACTGTTTCCTGCTATTCCATTGTGTTGCTAACAACATTCCTGTGTTTAATAAGCCCAATTAGGCATTTTCCCTGACAGTGGCATCTATAGGAACATGTTGGAACTACTTTTTTCCTCCTCCAAACAAAATTCATTGCCTCATGATTGCTCTGGTAAAATATCAAATCACTCTGATGGGTAGTTTTAAAATTATAGAGTTTTTAAATTGTAACTGTAATTATAATCTCCCTGTATTATAATTTGACATATGGTTGTTTTGATATATTTTAAAGAAGTTTATAAAGTTTTTAATAAAATTACTTATGTCAGTAAATTTCAATGTGTGTATCCCATTGCCTAACATTTCAGCTATCATTCTACTCAGTGCCTGTGATCCTAACTTTGAGTGTATCAATACACTCAAAGTGAGATCACAGATGCTGTGTCTAGCATGACAGCTGAAATGCTGGACAACATGTGATGCAATTGAAGTACTGCCTTCTTTGAGCAACTGAAAATGCTCATATTGAAATTTTTTAATGCAAATAATTGTTAATACATATTCCTCTTATGGTAGCTTTTGTACTTAAACAGTATTATACACTTCAAGTGCTTAATATTATTAAACAAGATGCTTTTTTGAAAAAAAAATCTTCATTTACCTTAATATTTCATTTTGTTTGAAGTAATTGTTTTGGCCAATATGATTATCTAATCGGGAATTAAACTGATTTTTCATATTAAAATAATTCTATGCACCAAATGTAGAAAAGTCATGAACTTTTTCTAATTTAATCTGCGATTTAAAGAGAGAGAAAACAAAAAACATGTTCACATGATGAAGAATAGAACACAACTCAGTTACCTATATAAATCTTCAAACCAACCATTTTCATTAAAAGTAATTAAAAATTTAAATTAGAGATTTATTTATTGAAATAAACATTCAACTAAGTAGCTTTATAATTGTCATTTAACATAAATAAAAGTCAGACATATAGTCTCTAAATTGCTTATGCAATAAATGAATAATCAAATTGTCCACAAAAGTCATTAAGTTCTATCAAATCACTTTGTATTGTAAACAGATGAATTCAAGATAAGGTTAATTAAGTGTTTTGTAAATGTTTGTTTGTGTGATAAGAGATCATTTTCCCAATAGTAATTTTTATTAAAAACTTTATAAACATCTTTATGATAGTTTTGGTATATCATAAATGTATTTTGGTATACAACCATATTCTAAATTATAATACTGTAGGGAACCAGTTATTCAGAATGGTTTGGACGATACTATTCTGTATACCTGGTTACTCATGAAAGCATTCAAATTAAGCACACTCATAGAATGCATATGTTTCTGATTTTAAATAAATATTTTAAATTAAAAATCATTATTTTAAATTAATCAAATTTTAACTTTTAACTAATCTGAAAATAAATAAATAAATAAAAGTTTAAAAATTATTTTCAGTCAACACAAAGTATTACTTTGAGTTTGAAATGCATAAAAATCTCTGAGAAACTTAGTAACCTTACATAGAAATCAAAATTGTTTCCTAATTGATACACTTCAAATCCTGATTTTGAAACATACTACTTATTGTGAAGAATGGAAGACTGGGATATTTTTAGGCTGATTCTTTATGAAAATTCATGTTGCTTAGTTTGTATTCATAAAAAAGCAAAAAAAAAAATTTTTTTTTTTAAGATTATAGGATTTTATATTCATTATAAAAAAAAAAAAAAAGAATTGCATTACAAACTCACTTTTTGCCAATAAAGCTTTCATTGTTTAAACATATCTTCAATTTTCTTTTACTATAAACCCCAGTGGCAGAAACACCGCAACACGGCAACATAGTCGCGAACACAGAAAAACGGCTTGCGGACAGTTTTTGTCTGCACTGATAAAAAAATTTGTCTGCAACTTTCGAAAAACAATTCACTTAAAAAAAAAAAATTCTGTATCAAAACTAAAACTAATACTTTTATTATTTATAATTATTTATATTGTGATTGCTGTAAAATATTCAATTGAATGAGATGAATTGAATGAATACACACAATTGTTTATACTATATTGTTCTGCAGTAAAATTGTATTTGTGTATTATTGTACGAGATCACCACTGATGTTAACCCCCCCCTCCCCAATCAGCCTTCAGGCTTTTTGAGTGTAAGCCATTTTCACCCCTGATTACACGCAAATTTTGCAGACAGATTATAAAATTTTAAAAGTCTGTTGCAGACAGCTACAAAACTTTCTGCCACTGGGCTATAAACTTATCTTTTGATGTGCTTTCTACACATAGTAAAAAAAGAAAAGAAAAAAAAACATAAAGTTAAACAACCAAATACAGCCAAACCTCGTTAACGTGAATTTCAAGGGGAATAAAAAATTTGTTCATGCCATCAGTATCTCAGAAGCTAATTTTCATTTTGGTGGGAATTGTGGGAACAAGTTCATGTTAAAAGTAATTCACGTTTAAACGTTTTTCACATTAACGAGGTTCGACTGTATACGATTCTGAATGACTGATTTCCAGATAAATGGTTCCATACTGTATTTATTTTATAATATTTTCTTATAATCAGGAAAAGACTTTGTAATTACCCTATATAATATAAAATATTCTGATAATACTTTTATATTATTTCAATTACGGTATTTCTTTTTTTTTCTTTTTTTTTTTTTTTTCTTCCTTTACATATAATAGGTAGGAACAGTAAATCAATGTGGCGTCAAATATACCAAATTATTCTGAATGTATATTTTAGTGTTGAAGAAGATTTGAAGAAAAGTACAATTGCTTTTGGAAATATGAGGTAATATCGGTTTTGTCATTAGAAAAAAAATTATTATGTATAATTTTTTTTTTTAAATTGTTGCCTTTAAATTTTAGGAATTTCTTTGAACTAGTACGGTTTGATTTCATTGTGGATGAATATTTAAATGTTTATCTTCTAGAGGTAAATTATTTTTCAGACCTTTTGCATTTAATATGTAAAAGGGGTTTTTGCCTTTATTTGTTTCTTCTTCTTTTAGTTCTTGGGTTTGCAGAGACTAACCTTGTAAAACTGATTTCTGTAACAAATTATGTATGTAGTAAGGTCCAAAGTAAAAAAAGTTTTGTATGACAAAAACAAATAATAGAATGATAATTTTATAAAATATTAACTGGCTTTTCCTATTTTACTGGTCACTATACTTAAATGAATCATTTTATAATAATAAGTCTCATTTTTTAAATTCCTTTGAAAATATGAACAGTTATCATTTGCTACATTTGGAGTTAAGATTACTATTTCTTACTACTTATTCTATTGCTGGTAAATAAGCGCCTTACACAAGCATAGTAAAGTGTAGCAGTTTTCTATGTGAAAATACATGTTTTCCATCAAATGACATCATTTTTCAAGATAATAGTATTTCATTTAGTTAAATTTGATATCATTCTGTTGTTAATAACCACAGACTTAAAAAAATATACCAAATAGAAAATTTATAGATAAATTTCAATAATACAAGAAAACTCGCAAATTATGTAAATAATAGTTATGCTCTAAAACAAGCGGCCATGGTGGTATTAACCAATCCTGTTATGTGTAACAAAAATTATCCAACCCTCATGGACACCAGGTGGCTCACAATGCTTAATCTGAGGCAAATGGAAGAGGAGGAAATCTCAGTGTTGCAGAAACATCTGAAGATGCCCTGGGTTTGGAGGCAAAAGTCACCTAATAAAGATTTAAAGGTAATTAGAACTTAAGAATGAAAATGTTTCTTTATGTAAAATTAAGCTTATTTAACATGTTAATAGAATTCGTAATTCTGTTAGCATTTTAATACTTTTACGTATTCGTTCACTTTTTTACATTTAGTGAATACAATTTGTTAAATGAACAGCAACAGCAGCCTCAAAATCTATTTAACCATTTATGGTGTAATGTATAGTTGAATTAAAAGATTGTCTTTTAATTTTTTAGGACTTTTTGGACTTTTAAAACATCAGGATGTAGATATTATGGTGTAAAAGATGATGATGTTATTTTTAAAATATCATCTAAATCGATTTTAAATTAAATAAACTGGTATGAGACAGAACAGGCAAGTAATAACAAATTTAGAAATACATTCATTTGTAAATATCAACCACTAGACAAACAGAGGACTAGTTTTATAATATTCTTATGTAAAACATTCATTTTTATGCACCTGAAAAATTAATAAATCTCATTTGGTGATTTTTGAGGTTCAGTATTTTTATATAGTTAAATATTTGTTAGTCCAAATTTTGAATGTAAAGTTCTTATTTGCAATGAACATATGTTGCAAACATTTGTCTATGTCAGTATATAAAAATAAATTAGTGTTGATAAATAACTGTAGTCAATAAATCATTATTTTTCATTATTTATTCTGACAATGACATTCCTTATTAAAAACATTTCAAATTGAAGCTGTTGTAATATAAAGGATAGGCTGCGTAATTAATTACATTGGTAATTAATAATGTCTGTGATTTGATTACTAGTATTATCACTATTTCCATTGTTCTTTTAAAACACAAAATCAGGGTAAAAATTTTTGGACCTTACAACATATACATAAAAGAATTAATTTATTTTTCTCTGCATGAAATTATATCTTGGAAAAAGATTTCACCTTAGTTTTATTTATTAATTTGCATTATTGCTGAAAAGCTAACAATTTTATTTTCTCTTGCATTAATCACATAGTATTTTTGTGCATGCAAATAACAATATATATTTTTTATATTATTAAGATACATTTTCTTTACAAGATAATTTTTCTTAAACTACTTTATTAAAATTCACCAAAAATGTTGTGAGAGACTTGAAATAGTTCTAGATTATTACTGGTGCTCTAGAAAATATGTGCAGTGGCTATAATGGATGACTATTATGTATATTTCTTTCTCTATCAGGTTATATCTGTGTATTTTTATTAAAGCTGTTGTAGCAAGCAAATTGCATTAACCCTTTGCGGCGCAAGACAATTCGGACCATTTAAATTATACTGCCACTGGAATTCATGAACTAAATTAAACTAAAAGAAATTTTAAATTTTAAGGTTAAAAAAACTGGCATTCTCTGCTATGTTATAAATGTAAATTTTTGCTAAAAAATTTCCGGGATGAATATTTGCAGCTGGATCTTGAACTTTGCATCCTCGCAGCGAGGACTGTGCGCGTTAAGGGGTTAAATAATTTTTTTTAAATACTAAAATGTGACCCAATAATGCTTGACCCGAATTTAACATAAGTAACATGAAATATTTATAGAGGTAAGTAACATAAAATATTTATAGAAATAATGATCAAAGAACATCCAATTCAACCCATTGCATTGGGGAATAATCACATATTTTGCAATTCAGAATTTTTTTTTTTTTTCTGATTAGCATTGAAATAATTGCCTATTTCAATAATTGGTGGTGAAAAGAATTACATAAGCAATTAAACACAGACTTTGTCAATGTGCTGTGAAAACAGTCATTATTAGTAATTTATAATACAATAGAAAATAATTTTTATCTAAAGTATATTTGCATTCTCAGTTCATTTTCAGAAATCTCACTTTTATATATAACTAAGGGTGAGAAAATTCCTCTATTGAGAATCCTACATTTATTTTCAGATTTTCCATTAGCCATTTTATTGTTAAAATGTGGTAAGTAATATATAAGTAAATCACATTTTGTTCTAGAATAAATAACTAGACTTGATGCAGAACAGAAATATCAATTTTAAAACAGGAATAAACTACTACGTCAGAAACGCCAAAGAAAAAATATTGAGGTGCATACAGCTGTTTCGGTAGCCTAAAGCATACCGTCATCAGTGCAAAAAGAATTCTGAATCTTGAGAAGTGCTCGTATATATAGGAGAGGGACCGGATTTAGTTCAACCAATAGGAATACGGAAGAGGTGGGGAGTGTGGCCAATAGGAATTAAGGAATGTATAGCTGTGTAAACAGTAGAAAAATTAAGGAAATGTGGACTGAATGTAAAATTTCCAACAATCAGATAAATAGGGAACAGCGAAATCACAATTAACAAGGTTTTTAAAATTTTTATAAATATGAAAAGCTTCAAAGAAATCGAGTTCATGAATGGATTTAGGTCTGCAAATTATTTTAGCTGAATTAAATTTAAAATTATGATTTTCCTCCCAGCAATGTTTAGAAATAGCCGATTTATTGGTTTCTTGTTTGCGGACGTAATTCATATGTTCTTTTAGACGAAATTTAAGACTGCGTTTAGTTTGGCCAATATATGATAAACCAGAAATATCAATATTTACACAATGTTAAAAATGCCAATGTAAACTATTGTTAAGTGCAGTTGTAACTATTGTTCAGTGCAGACTGTAGTTTTGGTAGCGTATAGCTTACCGTCATCAGTGCAGAATGACAAAGTGGATTATTGCTCATATAATCCACTTCATCATTCTGCACCAATGATGGTATGCTTTTGATGGTATGCTTTACGCTACCAAAACTGCAATCTGCACTTAACAATTTTTTACATTGGCATTTTTAACATTGTGTAAATATTGATATTTCACATTTTGTTCTATTGTTTAAGTTTTTTTTTTTTTTTTTAATTTCCTTTGACATGTTAATTTCTTTTTAGTTATATTTATCAGCTATGTTCACATATTGACTGTTTAAGAATAGAAATATAAGAAGTTATTATGTCTGATGTTATTAGTTTAATTAAAATGTTCTCTGAGAAAAAGAGAAACAAAAAAAATTTCATTTCATATTTAGCGTTCTTTAATAAGCTGAATGAAAAATATATGAGATTTTAATCATATTGTAGAATTGAATGTTATTTGTCCTTTAAAAATCATAGATGTGTAAAGTAGAAACACTAAAAGAATTATCAACAATAAAATATCATAAATAACTTATTTTCTCGAAGAAATTGGTGCAATATTTTCAGAGAGTGAAAACGTTGCATAATTAATGCATTTGTTCTTCAGGTCTTACATAAATAAAATTAGTTATAAAAAAACAGTTCAAAAGTGAAAATACATTTATATATTTTTTAATAATTTATATTAAGTAGTAGTGATTTAAAAAATGCATTTGATTTATTAGAAACTTATTTAGAATCTTCATCTTCTTTTGCATGAAATTTTGCAATTCAATGTTCAGAATTAAGTGATTTTATTTTATTTTATTTTATTATTATTATTATTATTATTTTTTGTGGGGGGGGGGGGGGTGCTAATGAAATACTGATTTTGGTAATTTTACTAAGGTAATTTTTCAATGTAAAATGCCCATAGTGTATATTTAATTTCTGAATTCCTTTTTGAACATATTTTTTTTTAGGTTAATATGTCTCCAAATTTATCTCCTGCACATTTTCCACAAAATGAACTTCTCTATGAGCAAATTGTATTCAACACTGTTCAAATTATAGGACTTGTCAGAAAATTCCATAATGCTTACAGGTATTAATATATTTATGTATGTACTAATAAACTTTATTTTTTTATTCTTTTGTCACTAGGGTTTTAATTTAAATGATGCTTTTATACTTCTGTTATGTGCTATGTGATGTTTCAATTTTGTCCAATTATGACTACATAAATAAAATAGATTTTTATCTTTAATCTTATTTATTTATTTAAAATCTTTGATATTTTTACATGTTATCATTTTTATAAATAAAGTAAGTTAATTTAAAAAATTTTAAAGCAATACTGACCCTTGATTTTGCTAAATTTTCCATTTTTTTAGAAACTAGCTGTCTTCGGCGACCAGCTGGTTTGCGATCCTTGAAAAATCTGACTTTATGAAATTCCCGCTCGGTGGCGCCTTTTTCCTGTTTCAGGTCTTACAACAGCTTATTGACATATAGTGAAAATAACTTTATTGAAAAATTTAATCGCAGTAAATTCCTGCTTGGTAGCACCTGTGGCGCCCTTTTCCAGTTTCAATATCTGAAACAGCCTGTTCAATCACCATGTTATGATCTTTCAAATTTCTGAGTCCCGCTCGGTGGCGCTCCCCGTTTTAGAACTTACAACACCTTCCTCGCTCATTAGAATTTAAAATATTAAAATTTAAAAATATTGCAGCACCATCTGGCAATAGAAATTTCTGTAATCTACTATCTTTCGAAAATGTATTAAAAATAATTTAATCATAATTAGAATTTAAAATATTGAAATTTTAAAATATTACAGCGCCATCTGGAGGTAGAAATTTCTGTAATCTACTGTTCAATTCCAAATCAACAAAGCTTTCAAATGATGTATTACTTATGAAATTATTTCAATTAGTAGCTGAGATACAAAAGAAAACCTAATCATGACACCTTAAAACTCATAATTAGAATTTAAAATAATGAAATTTAAAAATATTACAGCACCATCTGGCAGTAGAAATTTCTGTAATCTACTATCTTTCGAATGATGTATTAAAAATAATTTAATCATAATTAGAATTTGAAATATTGAAATTTTAAAATATTACAGAGCCATCTGGTGGTAGAATTTTTTGTAAGCTACTGTTCGATTCCAAATCAACAAAGCTTTCAAATGATGTATTACTTATGAAATTATTTTAATTAGTAGCTGAGATACAAAAGAAAACCTAATCAGGACACCTCAAAACGTGTAAATCAGGTGAAATCTTGAATCCCACTTTCGATAATATAAAAGTATTTTAAAATATCTTTCGAATGATGTATTAAAAATAATTTAATCATAATTAGAATTTGAAATACGCATAATGGAATAAAATTTAATTTGCAATTAAAATGTAAATTTTTTGTTTAGTCCCTGAAATCGATGAAATTTGAACTCCAACTTTGTCTTGTGATGAAAACTCTGTATAGTAAGTTTTGTGTGCGACAAAGGAAAACTGAAGAATTTGAAATTTGCAATTTTTAATCACAGTCAAAAAACACATGACCTGAATCAGTAAAGCAGGAAGTAAAAACTCTTTCACCCCGCTTTTGAGATATCGGGAGTTGCCATGGTAATCCAACCACCGACAAAGCGGAATGCTTGCATCGAGAATTTCATACAAGTCTGTGGCCTGATGCATAAAATTAAAAAAATTATAACTGATTCAGTTTTTGAAATAATGTCTCAATTTTTTGAGATCTGATTTGTTTAATCAAGGTCTATATACAAAAAAAAAAAAAAAGAAATGATTTATCTCTAAAAGATTTTGAGTTATAAAATGTTTTGAGAAAGAATCGATGTTTCGTAAAATCTAAAATATGGATCGCTAATCCGTATTTTGTTAAAATGTTTATATGGTTCGAAAGAGGATTAAATGACCTTTCAAAATATACCAGTTGTAAAGAAATGGGACTATTACTCTTTCATACAGGGCGTTTCAAAAAAGATGATTGAGAAAAAGAGAAATTTTGGACCCTTTTTAAAACTTTTTTTAAAAATATAAAAAATCTGTATTTAAAAAAAAAAAAATTGTATCGTAAGAATTGGTAATAAATGCTCTTTCTTGTGGTAGAGACGTATTTTCAATATCTCTAATCGTTGAGCAGGGATCGCTTTACAAAAACGCACAAAATTTTCCCTCTGTGCTTCTTCTTTTGAGGAACGTGCTGGAGGGTTAAAAATACGATCCGCTGGCTTTTTAATTAAACATAGGTTGACGTTTTAATTAATATATCTGGATCTAATTAAAATTTCTAAATTCTTTTTGCACTATGCACTCGGGAAAGCTTCTGAGCACCCGTATGTCAAATTTTGTACTTCTACGTTCAGTAGGATCTGAACGTATAGATGCACTGACAGACTGACTGATAGACAGACATCTTCTTTTATTATTATAGACTTTATTATTATAGATAACTGCAATTTTCCATGTGCAGAGAATAGGTAGAATTAGAGCCCTCGATTTACAGAGTAGCAACACGGGAGAAACAGGCGCCATTTTGTGGATAAGCTCGCTCCAATCTCCCCGTATTTCAATAGGAAAAAGAAAGGGATTAAAAGACTGAAATCAACAAGGACTTCTGTAAATCGCATATATTTAAATGTATGTTAATTTTAAGTACTCTTCAATTTTTTTAAGCATAAATTGTGAAATACATGAATGAATTAATTTATATATATTTTTCCCCTTTAATCATTCCTACTTTATTGCTGGTCAAATTTTCACAGCTTCCTTTAAAAGGCAAAAATATCTATTTTATTAAGTTACTGAAACTGAAAGATCGATTTTAGTAAGGAAAAAAAAAAAGCTTCAAGAACAAATAGACTGGTTTATTATACATGTACATATAAACAATATTTTTATTGTGCTTGTGTAACACTAAAACAGAATATTAATATTGTATTTTTACAATTAATTGCAATACTAACATTTTATACATAGAAAATAATGCTTTTATTCAGTATAGCCATGTTGTATAGAGAAAGGGTAAAACTAACATTACAAAAAATATAATCAGTTTATATTACACACGTAATAGTAATAGAAAACAAAGTATTTAAATTTATAAATAAAACTTGGTTAAAATTTGATAAGCATATGTTGGTTTTCTTAATTAATATAAAACATAAATTTAGTTGCATATTTACAATGCGATGTCTTTTGGATATTTCTTTCAAATAAATAAATAAATAATAATAAAAACCGAAGCCTGTTTTTGTTTTCTGAGTAATAGATAAAAAATTCTGTTCAAAACAGAATTTAATTTAGTGTGACAGGACTTTTATTAGTCTATTCTTCCATATAAAGCCATGCGGTAACTCTGTTGCATTCTTCAGCAACGGTTACTGCATTCATTTCTTAATTTAGTTATATAAATATATATATACATTGGATTAAAATAATCTAAGTCTGAAGAGAATAATTTCAATTTGTTTAATTGATAAAGACAAATAAATTAACTGTTTAATTAATTACTATTGTAGTTTTTAGGGTTTTTTTTTTTTCCTTTGAATAATTCATTCGGATATTTTTGAATTTTTGTGGCATTGGATCGTCTGTTATTCGTTATTTTACTGCATTTTAAATTAAAAATATATATATATATATATATATATATACATTTACTATCATTATATATATACATATATATATTACTTGATGCGACTAAAAAACATTTTCTAATTGGTCTAAATATGCAAAAAGTGTAAAAATAAGTAAATAAATAATAAATAACTGATTTACTTATTCATTTTTCTTTTTAATCTTAAAATATAAAGTTTTGTTCTTTAGCAGTGATTACTATCAAAATTTTTATTGCAGGTACTATATCAGTTTAAATTTAATATTTTTTTAACTTGTTGTCAAAAGAAAAAACATCTTTACATAAAAAAAAAAAAAAAAAAAAAATGATGACGAAGCGAAATGTTATATTAAAAGCAATAATCCTGTCGTACTAAAAAAAGAGAAAAATACAGATTTTATTAAATATCAGAAGCTACAATTCTCATGCCTAAGCTTTTGCTGTTACCCTTTTTGGAATGATTATGTTAATGATAGCTGTTTTTCATTTTAATAAAAATACATATATGATGTTTAATAAAATTAAAAATGGAGCAAGTTGGAATTAAAAAATAAATAAAAATAAAAATTCTTGCACATATTTACATAGTGTTGTTATGTTCAGTGTATATATATATTTGATACATACATCAAATATATATTTATATGTTTGATGCATGCATAAAATTTATTTTTGAAACTTTTCAAATGTGTTAACATTGCAATATCATGGTGCTTTCTTATTATTTTGGTTCATTGGTAGTCAGATAATTTGTAATTTGAAAAACAAATTTTGTGTTTTTTTGCAATTTTATGAATTATACATCCAGCAAGGTTATATGAAACATTTTTTTTTTAGCTTTTTCTTATTTTCAAGTCACTATGATTTGATATGTCCCCAGACATTAATTGTTTTTATAAAATGTTTTTCAAAACTGATGTCAATACACAGTTTTTCTAAAAAATATTTTCTGAAATTTCATTTACTTCTATAGTATTGGAGAAAATTTCTATACTTGATTTTCTGAAACTTTTATGAAAGAAAAGTTTTCTTTCCAAAGTATTTTCTTTTTCTATATTTTCCTTCTCGGATTTAAATTCATGAAAATATGAACATAATCCTTTTCGGAATTTTCATCAAACTCATAACTTCCCTTCACACCACCATAAAAAACTGAGCCAAAATAATAATTCTTAGGCCTCTTTTAAACTCTTTACAATCAGGAACTGAATTTTTCATCATTATTATAGAAAAAAGGTTTTCAATGTCATCTTTTAAATTTTAATTATCTAAAACGAAAGTGATCTCTTCAATACACATGCAATGGCTAAGAATCAATTTATCCACAAAATGACACCCGTGACGTCACTTGCCCTTCTTGACCAATCCGAGAGCGAGCGGCAAAGAGAAAAGCGTGTCGCTACTGTGTAAATCAAGGGCTGTAGGTAGAACTACTAAACATCCCCTTTCACTCCCTTAGGGGTTAAATTTCGAAAGATCCTCATCTTTTATCTTATTAGGACCCATGAGGAGACATTTTTCTAAACTTCAAGTTTCTATTGGAAACCATTGCAGAGATACAGTGAAAAAGTTAAAAAAAAACTTCAACAATCCCTTTCAATCACTTAAATGTTAAGTTTCGATAAATGCATTCTTAGTGAGCCTCTGTGTCATAAAAGTAAGGCGACTAAATTTTTGAAACCCAATTTGAGGACAAATCATCACAGCATACTCAAATTGAAGGGCCATTTGAGGACAGAGCTAAATTATGCTTTAATTTGAGAATATTTGAGGACAAATTTGTAAATTCAAGAACATTTGTCCTCAAATGATTTTCAAATTCTTGAGGACATAGGTCAAAATTCAAGGACGTTTGGTCACCTTACATGAAAGGAACGTACTGTCTAAGTGACAGTAGTTGTTTTTAGTTTTAGCAGTTTTTATCTGTCATTGATAGATGAATCAATTAATCTATGAATGAGCAAGTAAATAGTATTTTGCAGTTATATATAGAGAGAGAGATGATTTTCACTGATAAAAGACATATAGTTTTTTAATTATGTAATTTTTAATTATAAGTGTACTACAGAAAGAACAACAGCTTTGTGAACAAATATCTCTGACTTACAGTCAAAAAGTTAAAAATTAATAACATTAATTCAAACATTAAAAGAATACGTTATCTCTTTGAAAATTTTAGTGAATATGATATAATTTAAGTTCAAAATTGCTTCTGTTTTTGAATAATAAAAAATTCCTTTGAATTGCCATTAGTTTGTGAATACATATGAACCATATTTTATTATATTGTGACATAATTTTATTGTAATAAATTGCCTATGTATATATGTACTACTGAAACATACTGACTCTTTCTTAAGCATCTATTGTCCAAAATCCTTTTAAACGACACTTACTGTTAACCAAAATACATTTTTTAAAGCTTTTTGTTTAAAAAAAAAAAAAAAATGCAGTTGAACAAATGTTACAGACATTGCGGAAGATAGTGCAACTGAATTTTAAAACGTAGCATGATGCCAGGTTTTGAAAACTGTGGGATAAAAAATACACAGATTGGTTGAGTTGTGACATAGAAGATGTATGCTTCCAGTTGCTTAATGATGAGGAAATTATCATAAAAGTCTGATATTCTTCAAAAGAAGACCAAAAAAATAAAAAATAATGATGATGATGAAAACGAGAATAACTCTCAAGTAAAGATTAGTAACATTGAAACTTTTCAGAGTTTTTCAAAAGGCTTTACTTGGTTGGAACAACAAGAACAGTGCGATTCCCCTGAATTAATGTTTTTAAGAAAACTTCGTGACAGAGCTGTATGACAAAAAATGACCAGTTTATGCCAGATGAAGCCTTTCATTTAAATCATTGTACATTTTTTGTTTTAAAATAGATTTTCATGTATAATTTGAGTTTAGATATTTATTTAGCAGTTTAAATAGTCATAATAACAGTTCGATGACCATGTTACATATTAAACAAGATAATTATTGGAAAAGTCTCTATTCAGAAATTTTGATTATCTGATGTAGGTTCAGTCCCAATTATGTCGGATAATCGAAGTTCTACTGTATCTCTCATTTTAAATATTTTAATTTATTTATTTCAATATTAAATTAATAAATAAAACACTTTAAAACACGTATAAAAGATTTAAAAACATATATTTAATTAAAAACTACATATTTCTAAGCTTTTCGCCCTGAAAAGCAGGGCATCATCAGGAAATCTACATGGTTTAGCACAGTGTGCAGCTGTGTTACAAATATATATACCATAAATCAGGTTAAAGCTACAGTTACATCGCTACTTTAATACAAGAAATTTTTAGTTCATTGGTTGGAGTCATTCTACATTGACACTGAGGCAACACTTGATTATGAATGGCTCCAACCAATGAACTAAAAATTTTTTGTATTAAAGTAGCGATGTAACTGTAGCTTTAACCTGATTTATGGTATATATGTATTTGTAACACAGCTGCACACTGTGCTAAACCATGTAGATTTTCTGATGATGCCCTGCTTTTCAGGGCGAAAAGCTTAGAAATATGTAGTTTTTAATTAAATATATGTTTTTAAATCTTTTATAAGTGTTTTATTTATTAATTTAAAACGTCACACATGTTTTTTAAAAGTGTCTCTAAATGGGATATATTTTTTTATTTCAATATTAATCTTGTTTAATCAAATATTTTAATATATTTTATCATTTGCAAACTAAAGTAAATGTGAATTTTTGTTTTACATTTATCATCTCCAAACTAATACAATGTGTAGACAGTATGTAAGTCAAATTTTACTGTTCTAAATGTTATTTTCATTATTAATTTCTTAAACAACAACAAAAACAAAATCTTGTGTAATATGTTTGAATGAATCAGATTATATCAGATTTATCTGATCAACCTTATCATACAACAAATGCTTTACTTTAAAGTATGTTTCTGAAAATTGTTTGTTAGTATTATTTTTTTTTAAATGTATGTAATTTTCAGTTGAATTTTCTTTTTCTTCATAGTTCTTTATTAATTTAATTTTTTCTAGAGGAGAAGCTGAAGTATCTGATCGGGATATACATGTGAATTCTGAGCAATGTAGCTCCAAAGTTTGTGAAGATTCCTGTGAATATATTGTAAGTAAAATTAATTATTTTGGGCAAAGTATGTGTATAAGCATGTTTGTTTTTACATGTTTTATATGCTTTTAAATTCTAATTAACATATATTATTGTATATTTTAATTATCATATATTTTATTGTGACTGCTGTACATGTTGTCGTTCCACAGTCTGTAAATTTTGCTTATATTATTAAAAAATATTTAAGTTTATTTATTTGTTCTTATTTATTTTATTTAATTATTTTTGATATTAGGATTAGATTGAGAAAATATGCAATAAGTTATCTTAAATAAGTTACTATATTCATAATAGTCGCTAGTGTCATTCTACTATCAAATTTTGTTGCCAATCCCCTAATAGGTGGTGTTGCCATACTATTTTTTTTTCATAATTTTCAGTATCAGTATAAGATAAATTTGTATATAAATATTCACAATAACAATTATTTTTAGTGAATCATTTTGAAATTGAAAAAATATATCTATAATACTAATAGTCAATCAGAAAAAATGTTTTGTATATGTAGGAGCATCAGTGCCCCCCCCCCCCCCTTCACACACACATATATATGTATGTGTGCATAAATTATCAGTGTTTTACAAAAGAACTTGTCAATACTTTTAAAATGAATGGTTAGATTAAGTAACTGTGATAGTTTGACACAAAGTTATTGATTTTCTTTGTTTTCAAACAAAAGAAATTCTAAAAAAAATACATTTTCTAAGATATCGTCTGTTGGGAACAAAATTCACTTTCTTTCAACATTTAATGTCATAGTTCTCTGTGATGAAAATCGTCTGCATTTGTCATAGAAAATAATTTAATAAATAATGATATTATTTGCCCGGTGTGAATTTGTATAGGAAATTATAGAAGAAAGTTTTGCAATGGCCACAAAATTCCACTTTTTAATTATTTTTAATTTCTTAGTTGTAATTTATGATTAAAGAAACGATATATTATCTATATGTTTGTGTATTCCTGGCATGAGAGTGCAGAAAATTGAAAAAAGAAGAAACACGCGTGTTCATAAAATTATTTTCAAATTAAAAAGTAGTTCATAAGTGAGAAATATTAAACACAATTCTACTTCTTTATGGGTTCTAGACTATCATAAGTAAGTTTAAAATTAATATTGACATTTTTGTTGTGGATGGATATAATTCAAAAATAAAAGGCTTCCCACAGAATGTTTGATTGGCAATGGTTAGAGATAAAAAAAGGTGGGGGGGGGGGGACAAAAAAAATTACATGAGTGAGAAATATTGAATAATTCTGTTCTTTTATATGTTATAGAATCTGATAAAGCATGCTTAAAATGAATATTAACATTTATATTTTGGATGGCAACAGATTAGGAATCTAAAGTTTTTCGTGGAGCGTTTGAACACTGATCATCATTGGAGTTTGATTTTAACAAAACAAAAAACTGCAAAATAAACGAAAATCACAAAAAAGCAGAAAATCGCGGATCCGTGGAAAATTCTCATGCCTGGTATTCATAAAGTAAATTTCAATAATATTTTACTGCTGTGTAAATTTTCTGAGATTGCTATTAATTAATATGATTTTATTTTAATAGAAATGTAAGCTGTGCAACCAGTGTATGAATACGGAATTAACAGCCATCTTCAAAAGTGCTTATCTTGAATTTATGAACAGGGGAAAATTCCGGAGAATAATTCCTGCTCCCACAGTAAGTAATTTCATCTTTAGATTTTTCTTGTAGAAATTTATAAATTGTTTAAATAAGAATACATGCATCATATATACTTGTTTGTTATGCAAATTATATCAGCATTAGACTTTACTTTTAAAATGTCCCTAGTCCCATGGTCCAATGAATATGAGAATATATTGATCCTGAAGTAGCATTGCTGGTCTGCTACTGAAAGCCTTAAAGTGTCCAAGAAGTATCTAAACATATAATCAATAATTTTACCTTACTTAAATCCTTACTAAGTCCGAGCTTCATTATATATTTCGGCTACCTAACGGTGCCATCTTCAGAAACACTCGGTAAAAAATGATTTGAAGGTGCTAAGTTTGGACGACTTGTTTATCTTTTGTAGTTTCTTCTTCGATTTCTTCACTTCTCTTGTTTTCTTTATATAGCTGTTGCCACCCGAAGAAGAAACTACAAAAGATAAACAAGTCGTCCAAACTTAGCACCTTCAAATCATTTTTTACCGAGTGTTTCTGAAGATGGCACCGTTAGGTAGCCGAAATATATAATGAAGCTCGGACTTAGTAAGGATTTAAGTAAGGTAAAATTATTGATTATATTAATAATCCTTCCTTCAACATTTTTGTTAAGTATCTAAACATTTTTTTATACATATTTATATAAAGTTTTGCACCTTTAATAAATGCTAATTCAAAAGAAAAAAACTTTAATGTAGTTACATGTTTTTTTCTTTTAAATATAAACTAATTTAAATATCTTAAATTTTTTTAAATAAAAGTACATTTAAAATGTAGATTTCCTCATTGATATAGCTATCATTTGAGAAGTTAATAGGGTTTGTACACCTCAGGGAAACCTGGAATACTCTAGGAATGTAGATTCCAGATACAAATCTCGGAGAAATCTCATTAGAAATGAATATTTTTATTAAGGTTTTTGAAAAAATAATTTTAATTTTTAAATGATACGGCATAACAAAAATAAATCTACAGTTGGCATTAACATGATATCATATGGCCTCTAAAAGAAAGTGTAACAGAAAAGTATATATAATAAAATTTGTGTCTTATTTGCAGGGGAACAAAGGATAGAAAGTTAATATTGGCTAATTCTCTGCTGCTGAGGGCAGTGGGTACAGCCAGTTTAGTTATGTAAAATATTGCTAAAATTTTCTTGAAAATGATTTAGAATACTCAGGGATTATTATGGCACTTCCCCTCAGGCCTAGAACCCCAGTGCAGTCAATCGGCCTTATTCCCAAACACCAACGATTATTATTATTTTTTTTTTTTATGTTTCTGTATGAACCCTGATTATTCTGATGTAGTTTCCTAAAAAAGTGTTTAAAAAAATGATAGTCAAAACAAATAATGAATAAATATCTGATTATAATGTGATGTTTATAGCACATTATTCGGATCACACACTTAATTTACAAAAGAAGGGACAGCTTTTTCTTAATTATTTTTATTACTTTATATATATTTTTAAACAAATTATTGTAAATTTTACTGTATTACAAACTAAATCACATAAATATGTATATATTTAATATTTTAAATAAAATTTTCAACCAGAGAAATAACACTTTGGTTATTAGACCATGGACTACAAGATTATACTCATTATTCAATGGTCTAATGGAATTTTTTTTTTTTTTTTTTTTGTGTGTGTGTGTTTGTTTTTGGACCAGCAAACCACCAAGGAACTTGAATGCTATATATATAATGTGGTATGCAATGTAATGTAATCTGGTAATATTATTAAAAAAAAAAAAATGAAAAATTCCACAATTTTTTAATACAAAAATGAGGCTCTTTAGACTTTTGTAGGAATTTCAGACTTTTATCTTTAATAAATTTTCAGATTTTTGACATTTATGCAAATTGTCAGAAATGTTAAAAATTTAAAATGTTCTTTTATTTTCTTATTAATATTATTTTATTTTATATGCAGAGTTCACATTAGAGGTTGGAATTGCGAGAATCCAACTACATTTAAAAAAAATCCCACACAAAATATACTGCAAAAGGGTTTTTTTTTTCCACATTGTATATTGAGTATTTCATTCATTTTTTGTTTTGTTTTGTTTTGTTGCTTTGGGTAATATAATTGCTTTGTAGCCTATGATCCTCTGTTTATAGCTTCTCTAGAATTTTTTGAGATTGAAAAAGAAAGAAAGAAAAGATTGAAAATTGGGTGACTTCTTAATTTTAAAGATTTGTTAAAAGAATATATAAAGATGTGTTTATTTTATTAACAAGCAACTACTAAATTTAGAAGCTAAAAATTGCAATTATATATGAAATAAAATGAACTCACTTAAATTTTTTGTCAGAGTGGAAAAATCCTACTCAATATTTTTTTCTAGTTTGAACCCTGCTAAATATGGCCTTTATTAAAGGCACCACAGAACTGATGTTTATAAGTAATAAGTAAATCACTTTGAATAAACACCATAAAATGTAAGTATACTAACTTTAAATACTTTAAGTAAGTATACTACTAAATAAGTATACTTACTTTATAAAATTTAAGAACTCACAACAATTGTTTCCCCATTTTGTTTGCAGCACTTGTGCCTACTTTGTTCTACTGATGAAGGGTCATTTTTTTTCTTTTGACCCAGAACAATCATTGAGAGTTATTGCATTTTATGGTGTTTATTTGAAGTTTTTTACTTATTGTGGCACCTTGTATATGTTTTATTTTGTCTTTTATTGTAGAATTAGTTGGCTTTGCTGACCTAGCAATCAATATTTTCAAATGAATCTAATTTCACATTTGCTATATTCACCAGATCAAAAACATTTGTCAAATATTGTGATAAGTAACGGATAATAGAAAAATAATTTTTTTTTAAATTAAAATCACACAATCAAATGTGGAAGAAAATCATATTTATTGAAATTTATTTTTTCCGACTAAGTGAAAATAATGCCTGGACCGGGAGTCGAACCCCGGATCTTTGACTTACAAGGTCAAGGCTCTACCAATTGAGCTATCCAGGCCGACAACCTGGCAGCAGAGAAATTTCAGGAAAATGATTATTTAATTTTTTATTTATTATTATTATTTTTAAAATAAAAATCAGAGAATTCGACAAAATTGTCACTAGTGTATTTATTGAAGGGTTGTAATACCTAAATACCTTCAGATTTATTACTTTTTTTTTTTTTTTACTGTACCTGAATCTGATCCTGATGAATGATGTATTTGTTGAAGGGGTAATACATAAATACCTCCAAATTTATTATTATAATTTATTTATTTTACTTTATTTTTTACTTTACCTGAATCTGATCCTGATGAAGAAAAGTACCAAAATTTTTTTTTCTGTTTGAATTTATCATTTATATTATTTTTAATATTTTTGTCATGTAATCATTTTAACTTTAACTTTTTTTTTTTTTTTTTTAAATGTTTTCCTCTAATTTAGCTAAATATTGTTACCATAATTTCACACTTTATAGCAGTGGCCAAGAAATAAAACCGCCAAATCACCAATTGTCAGTCCTTACATCTATTCTTTTAAATTATCTTTTAAAATAAAATAAGAATAAATCATAGGTTAAAAGAAAATTTCTCAATACATTATTGCATTTGTGATGTCATTTTTTCTGCTAAATCATCATCCTTCCATTATTGTATTCATTACTCAAAACTAAAGATTAAAATATATTTTTTTTTTCTTTATTTCAATACATTTTTGTAGTTATGATTGTAGCCAGTTTCTAGCATTATCTCAAGGGAATTTGAGCTTTTGTCATTAAGACGTTATTATTAATTTCCAATGATGTAGCTGAATTCTACATATTTAATTTATTATTATTTTCCCTTAACGTATAAAAATTCCACATAGCAGTGAAAGGGGTTTATTCAGGGTAGCTGCTAGTCAGGGAATTTAAGTGAGTCTGGAAAAATCATGGAATAGTCAGGTAATTTCATGCAAAGTCAAGGAATTTTGAAAAAAATTGTAGAAATAAGCAATATTTGAAAGCTCGTCATTGTAAATTGTTTACTATTTTTATGGCAAATAAACAGGGTAAGTCAGGGAAGATGATAAAAAATTGTCATGGAAAAGTTCTAATATTAGCCACCCTATTATTTTAAAAATAGAAATTATTTTGTTTTATTCAAGCTTTGATTTCTGCGATGGTAACAAGTATTTTTATTCACTATACTAAAATAATTTTTTTAAATAAGATATCTCTGTGTAAATGAACCAATGAATTTTCTTTGTTTAATTTATTATCTGAATCAATGAACGAATCTTCCAAAAATATACAAATCAAGGATAAAATTTTATTTTATCTCAATACATTGTTGCAATTGTGACGTAAGTTTTTCCATTAAATTATCCTTTTTTCATTATTTTATACATTTGAAAAACATGCATAGAAACCATGGAATAAATTCTACTTTCTTTATTCCAATACATTGCTGTAGCTATGACATCAGCTTTCAGTGTTATCCCCAGGAAACTTGGGCTTTTATTATTAACCCTCTAACCGCCTTTGAAAAGGGCAATATTGTAATGTTGCTTTCACTGCACAGTTTTTTCAATTCACTAAATTAATGCTTATTGAAACTTGAGATTAAAAATGAAATCGTGCATATGATCATAATCCTTATGGCTATTATTTAAAACCTTCAAGCTTAAAAAAATCATAGTTTTAGAGTTTTGAATTACGAATGTATTATGGAAAAAAGAACAGCTCAGTGACCGGATATATCTGTCAGCGGCGGTCAGGTGGTTAAGAAGATCATTGAGTTCATTACAAAAATCAAATTATTTTTTGAGGATTTTATGAATATTTTCAAACTTTTTACCCCTTTCTCACTGTCATATCTGTTAATAACAGTTTTTCGCAATTAAGAGGCAGTTTAAATGACAAAGAGTGTAAAATAAACTTGATTTTTTTTTTCTTTTGTACAGGTTAAAATGAATAACCAAGTATTGAAGAAACCAAATAATCTTTCCCTAATGAATACATACATGGACTCATGGTTCAAAGGAAAGTGTTTACAAGATGCAAGCTGGTGCCAATGATATTGCTTTCGCCTTAGCTTTTTAAGTGTATTTTCTAAACGAAATTTAGAAACTTTGCCACTGATTTTTAATATAAAGCAATAAAAAAAGCTTTGAGTACAAAAGGGGAAATTTAGTACAAATTAATTTAAATATTCTCTAATCTGAAGTGCTGAATAGAAATTAGAGATTATTAATCAACAACTTAAAAAATTTTTATTTATTTATTTAATATTTAAATCTTCAAACTGTGATATTAATATATAATATATCTTTTTTGTTTGTTTGTGAAAAAATAATTTATTTTTGTCATGTAAATAATAATACAAAAACAAAATACGAAATAAATCTTTTTTAACCAATCACTGTTATTTTATTGAATTTTTATTTTAATTATTATTTTCTCCATTAAAAATTGGTTGCTACATTAATAAGAACAAAAAATAAACTGAAAAAAATTTATTGTATTGTAAATTTATACTGAATGTCTTAACTTTTATTCCACATTTTTCGAAAGTTACTTGTTTTATAAATTTTTATCAATGTTCTTTTTTTTTTTTTTTTTTTTTTTACCTTTCAGATCAATAATTTATTAACAATTTGATAAAACTGATGTTTTTAGTAATTATTTTGATGCAAAAATCTACTTCATGTGCATAAAATTTTGGGCGCTGTTTGACAGAAGGAATGTCAATGAATACTTGGTGGGGTGGGGTGATGGGGGATGTTAATTTGGTTGTGTGCATAGATATAGTAATTTATATAGATTTATCATCCCCATGCTATCGTGCAAAGATTTTTGATGCCGAAAAAAAGTCATGGCTTTTAAGTGTTTTAGTAAATATATGAAAAGAAATAGGATGAGCTTTCATAATTAAGTTATATTCAAGTAATTTATGAAACGTTAATTTTTATAATCAATTCCTTTGTTATTATTATGTTTTAAATACTGTCTTCATATTTAATGGAATACTTGTTTTTTTTTTTTTTTATATTTTATATTAGTAAGTAATATAGAATTTTCAAAATTCTTTTAAATGTAGTTCGCAGACGTTTTAATATATAACTAGTATGTTGTGGCCACCACAAGACTTTCCTATACAAATTTATGCAATACAAATTATTTATTAAATTATAATTTAATAAAATTATTTTCCATGATGAATGCAGATAATTTTTATCTCAAAGAAGCACAATAATAAATGCTGAAAAACAGACATGAACAAACATTTTGTACAGACATGAGTATACCAAAGTAGTAAAAAAAAAAGAAAGAAAGAATTTAAAATGGGTATCTGGAGTTTTTTTCTTTTAGTATATAAAATGGCTGTCTTTTTCCAAATGAAAAGGCATCACTACCCCCCCCCCCCAATGATCAATCTATGTCTTATTAATATATCATATCTATGGTTGTGTGTATTTTACCATGTTTTTATTAACTTCAATTCTTGTTTGTTTGTCCAGTACAAATCTTGCAATCGATTTTTAACTAACTTCCTGACAAGCTAGATATTTCAAACTTTCAGGACAGCTCAGAACACGGTGACAATACATTTTTTTTTTTATACTTTTAGTCAACTGTTTCAGGTTCCTACTGTATTCGGCAGCTTTTATATGATTCAATAGAAAATTCGTTTAACTAACTTCCCGATTAGCTAGACATTTGAAACTTTCAGAATAGTTCAGAATACGGTGAAAATGCATTTTAAAAATATTTTTAACCAATTGCTTTGGGACCTTGCTGCCTTCAGCAGCGTTACCAGTACAAAGCTTGCAATCAATTTTTAACTAACTTCCTGGCTAGATAGCCATTTGAAACTTTTATAATAGCTCAAAACACAATAGCAATGAATTTTTTTAATACTTTTATCCAATTGCTCCGGGTTCCCTATGCCTTCGGTAGCGTTTATATGATTCAACAGAAAATTTACAAACATGGTATATAAAAAGTTCTTTTTATCTTGTAATTACTTATTTTTTTATTTATTTATTTTTATTATTATTATTATTTTTTTTGGGGGGGGGAGGGGAGGGGGTATACAATAAAAATGGCAAAAAAAGTATTTATAATATTATGCATTTTCAATTTTAAAATATAAAAATACTTCATAAATTCAAAAGAAGATATAGTTTTGTTGATGACTTTGCTGTAAGTGGTTCAGAAAGTTTCATGAAAACTATTTTAATCTTAGCAATGTACTATATTCTAGAACAGGTCTGCCCAACCAAAAATGCATGGTGGGCCGCATTAAGAACCTATTTTATTTAGGCGGGCCACACCTTATGTATATATGTGTATGTGTACAAGTGTTTGTGAGTGTATGAATCATGTATGTATATGCGTTTTCAGGGGAAGCCAGGATAAAGATTCAGAACAGAATACATTAATTGAAATTATTTACAGTCAAAAAATAACAATAGTATCATAAAAAAATTCTGACATATGTATTAATAACTATAATAAAAAGAAATAATGGATCTAATAATATTTCATAACAACAATGTGATTCTTTAGCTACAATAATCGTTGAAAGGTATTTATTTTCACTTCGAAAATCAGAACGTGTTTATTTTTAATGTGTTAACCAAAGTTGTCAAACTTTAAATATCGTTAGTCTGCGGGGCCGCAGGTTGGCCACCCTTGTTCTAGAAGATCAGTTGAGACTGACAGCAAGGAAATATTGAGGTTAATTAAAAGGGATTAGCATAGAACTGCTCAAGAGATCAGAAAATATTGTGAAATCAGCAAGTTAATAGTGTCAAGATGATTAAATAAACTTAGAATGGTTAGCAAGTCTGATGCTTCAAAATTGCATGAGCAAATAGCAAAAAATTTGATAGATTGAATTTTCTCTTTTGGGTCTTTAATGAAACACAACAAAAATCATGCCATTTTTAAAGTGCATGGATCTTGGTGATGAAAGTTTGGTTGTGTATAACAATATTAAGTGTAAAAGATCATGGTCTATGTATGGAGATACCTCTTTAAATATCACAAAAGCTAGTTTGCATCTGAAGAAAGTTGTGCTATGCATTTGGTAGGACTGGAACAGAATAATTTTGTATAATAAAGCTGTTACCTGAAAATCAGATCATTGCTCTCGAGAAATATTATTTAAAATTAAGTGAGTTGATGACAGCAATTGACGAAAAACAGCCTGACTTCAACTGAAAAGGAGCTAGTTTCCATCAAGTCAATATTAGACCTCACCTCTCATGTCTTTGGCTCCAAATTTTAGAAACTTTTACAGATTTGCTGAAATGTTTTGGTTCATCCACTATATCCTCCTGATATTGCCCTTTCTGACTACTATTTACTTCAAAATAGCTTAGATCTGTGGTTCTCAAACTTTTTGAAAACAAAAAAAGTTGAGACACATTTAAAATGCTACAAATAACTGTAAACACATTAGATACAAACTTCTGATAGATATAATAATTCCAAGAAATGTTGTAATAATTAAGTTACTTTCATTTCCTCTTCAGTTTGTCAATACTTAGAAAGTTCTCTTTATACATTTAATTGTATTGTGGTGAAAGAAAATCTCAATTCATACAAATATGAATGTTGAAAAGAACTTTCATTATATTTCTCAGTAGGCTGCAATTTTACTTTCTTACTGACACTAAACTTTTGTTCATTACCATGTTTTTATTAACTTCTATTCTTGTTTGTTTGTTTGTCCGGTACAAATCTTGCAATCTATTTTTAACTAACTTCCCTACTAGCTAGACATTTGAAACTTTCACAGTAGCTCAGAACCCGGTGACAACACAATACTTTGAAGTCAGATTTTCGAATAGTTTTTTTTTTAATTAATTAAAATATGAAAATAATAAGCTCCTAATAGTAATAAAAATAGCCATTAAAATATTAGCTATAATTTAATTGTTGCCAAAAAAATTTTACAAGTTCATTTTCTTTCGACATAAAAATAAATACATTTAATTAAACATGAGCCGCGGTAGCCTGGTCGGTAAGAGCAGCGAGTTTGTGATCAAAAGATTGCTTGTTCAGTCCTTGAGCCGGCCGAAGACCGTCATGTATGCTAATGGCGACTGGTGCACGTTAAATTCCCTCGTGGTCGCAAAGTCCTCCAAGTTCCCATCAAAATTATACCTCTGGGGGTACCAGAACATGGGTTTAAATTGCTCTGATCCGGATCAAAATTCGAGTTCCTGTTGTTTGACTGGTGCTGCCATCTTTCACCAGCTTCTGGAGCTAAAGTCGTACTTTCTCCCTATGAGGCGCTCCTAAATAACGGAAAACGCACCCCTCGCGCCTTAAAAAAATCTGGTTAGTTCCACTACCGGGGCTCGGAATTTCCAAGTGGCATACGACAACAACAACAACAATTAAACGTGAACGTTAAAAAATTATAAAGAGTTAAATGATGCATCCCACAAAAATTGACGTAATTATCAGTTTAAAAATTTTACACATATTGATAAGTGCTAATGTAGTTCATGATGCTAATAATATACGTTGTTCTAAAAGAAGTAATATTTTATTCTTAAAACCAACTTTTTATTATTATTAGTTCACTGAACAGAGTCCGCATGCTTAAATATTGCTTATATATTATTTTTTATAACTGCATATTTTATTAATGATTCATCAGAAAATTTAAAAACATGGTATAGGGTAGGTGCTCCAGTGATTGGCATGCTCCAGTAATTGACATCTATCCCGAAATAATTAATAAATACAAAAAATAATAAAATCATATATTTTATATATAAGAATTTTAACATTTTATGTCAAACACTGGAGCCTAGGGTGCTAATAACTGGTAAAATGAATAACTAGCAGTGTCAAACACTGGAACATAGGAGGCCAATTATTGCTAAAATGAAAATCTGTCAGTATAAAAAGGTTTTTTTTTTTTTTTTTTAATCTTATAATTATTTTTAGAGTAGGATTGTTCAGTATTACGTTTTTTGAGAAATCTATGCATTTGATTTGGATGTATTTATCTTAAAAAATAGAAGTATGATGGACATAATATCTACTTGCGAAACTGCCAAAAGAAGCAATGTACACAGCAAGAATTAATGGCTGCTTTTTGCAAGTAAAACCACTGTTAATTAACATAATAATGATGTGTTGACAAAAAGTATATCAGTAAAAGTGTATCCGTAAAGTATACCTCTGTAATGAAATGGGACAACAGAGTAAATATTTTTATATCTAAATACATATTATTCTGGAATACCAGAGGACGAACCTGAATATCTTGTAGAGCACACCAATGCACCCTAACACAGCCTTCGAAAACCTGCTGTCTTAAATGATAGAAGCTTTACTCCTTTGGAAGATGTATACCTGATTCAGTTCTTTGCAAAAAAAGAGTGTTTAACATAACCACATGTGCTATATTAATTAAATATAAGTCTTAGCAAATGAATTTTTTTTTTTTTTAATGGGACAAATTTTTGCATCAATCCAATAAATCTAAAATATAATTAGAATTGAATGGTAAGCTGATGGGTGAAATTTTCCAGTACACAGAATTGAATAATGAAAAGTGACATAATGCACAGGAACTCTCTGAAGGAAATTTAATTTATTGTGACTTTATCTTTTAAAGAAAATATAGGAAATAAGTAGAAAATCAAGTAGTTATAAAAGTAAAATCTGTTGACATTTGAGTGTTATGTTGCTGGTTAAACTCAGTAATGCAGGTAGAAACATACTTGCCAATTTTACTGGTTTTAACAGTAGATTACTGAGTTATGGTTACTTCTACTGGATTTTGTTAAAAATCTACTGGCTTGCAAAAAAAGGGACTCTCTGACCTCAGTTGTAAACAAACAAGAAAAACTCTACTCTGAGAATGGAATAATCCTTGTTTGTTTATAACTCTAATTGGAAAATAAATATCATTTTCAATCTCTTGAAATGAACTAAACTGCCTCGCAGACACTTTTCTAACATAAGTTCAGTATTTTTCTATCATTTTTAGGTTTCAAGAATCGGGCAACTTAGTAAAAGTATTGATGTTTCTTTCTTTAAACCATCTTTACTTCTGTAGAAGTAGCGCAAAATTTTTCATCTAGTTTAAAAAAAACTATTACCTTCGAAAAGTGAACAATATCCCAAAATTTGCAGATTTAACATTTGTAGTTTTTTTTTTTTTTTATGTTCATAATAATAGGCAAAGTTACTGCATTTACGAGGGGGTTTCAAGAAGTAAGGTAACAAGCTTATTCAGTGTAAACGTTTATTCAGGAAATAAAAAGACATATACAATATAGGAAGGCACAGGTACATATTACTTCTCTACATAATCAGCATACTTATCGAGGCATTTGTTCCATCGGTACACCAAACCATCGAAACTGGCATTGAAGAAATTGGCATCAAGATTGTGTAAACACGTCAAGACGGCTTGCTGAACCTCGGCATCAGTTCTAAAATGCTGACCTCTCAAGTGTTTCTTTAAAGTCCGAAGAGACGGAAATCACGTGGTACGAGGTTGGTACTATAAGGAGGGTGGTTTCTGCTTATCTGGGAGTTATCTCAGTATCCAAAGAGCACATGTCTTCCGATAGCCCAACTGCTCATGCCCAATATTGTGTACACTGCCAATGGAGATATTGAATTCTTGTGCAATTTTACTCAGAGTAATTGAAACGATCACCTTAAATCAAAGCTTTGGCACAGCAAAAATTGTCATCTGTGGACTCAGAACGGGAACAAGTATTTGTTTACATTAGCTGAGAGTGCGCTTAATTAAAACCGCAAGTTGAAAGGGGGGAAGAAAGAAACCGAATGCTATGATTATCTTCATGGCTATGATTATGTGGTATTTTGATTTTCATTTAAACTCTATCAATGTTTCAGTTATCTTAATGCTTAATAAGTCGCTAAAAAATAATACTTTCTAACGAAATAATTGTTTATTTTAATTATTTATCGATAAAAATAATGGATTCAAAGCTACTGAACTTGAAGTACGATTGACAACGTAAGGAATCTAAGACCAGGAAGAAGTATCTTCCGTGGGAGACTTCCTAAAGTGTCTTAGGCCGTAATCACGCGAGTTTTGGAGAAAACAGTACAAAGTCGGACTTAACGGAGGAATTGTCCTCTGTAATAGGAAACTTTCTTAAGTGTTTTAATATACAAGTTTCTGAGAAAATCATGGAAAATTTCGAACTTTGTACCAAGTATCTACTGTTGGAGAAAGAAAAAGAATATTTTCTGTGCTTTTTCTTAGGATAACTGAATACCTGATAACTTAGTTTTTATAGTGCGTGGGTGATTCTAAGAAATTTTATATCTGAAAATGGGACTTACACAAAAATCGTCGGATTTAAAATGGATTCGTCACAAAAATAGCACAAGAAAATTGCTTATTTTATAAATCAGCCACAAAAAATAACATTTCAGTAATAAAAAAAAAAAAAGCTGATTTATGACTAAATAATTACACATTTTTAGAAAAATAACATATATTTTAGCAATTAGTTTACGATTACGTAATTTTAAAAATTAGCTGTAAAATAATTCCGTATTTCTATAAAAAGCCACAAAATTATACTTATAATGCAAATCATGTTAGAAAAAAGCAAGAAATTCATCGATTAGCATCAAAATAAAGCCTTTTTCAGCGATTAAACATAAATTTTGTTAATTAGCGGCAAAATGATTGCGTATTTCCGTCATCGGCTACAAAAATATCGCGATTTACTGAAATCAACTGGGGGAAAAAACAACAACAACAACAACAAAAAAAAAACCTTTATTGGCTAGCAGCCAAATGATAGCAAAAAAACCCGTAAATTTTTTATTATTAGTGGGTAAGCGATCCCGTATTTGCGAAATCTACTTCAAAATTATTCCCAATTTCCAAGATTCCACTTTGAAAAAAAAAAAAAAAAAAAAATGCAAATTTCACTGATTAGTGGCAAAATAGTTGAGTATTTAAGATTCAGCTTTCAAAAGAACGCAGTTTACATAGATTAGTAGCTAAATAATAGCGTGTTTCGGCAATCGGCCGCATAATAATCTCATATTTTAGGATTTACCTTTAAAAAAGAGTGAATTTTATCAATTAGAGCAAAATTATAGTATATATTAGCAATTATTTGCTATTAAACGTAGATTATGTAAATTTGCAGTGAAATAATTACGAATTTCGGCAATCGGTCGTAAAAATATCGCGAATTCTGTCAAATACGGGAAAAATAGCATATTTCTTTAATTAACGGTAAAAACGTAATTCTACCCCCCCCCCCTCTACGAGAAACTCTCGATTTTTGAGGTATGTTTAGCAATAATCTTAAAAAAGAAAGGGAAAAAAAACGTTTCAGAAAAGTTCATGGCTGTTAGTTTGCACTAAAATTGAATTTAATTTTGTACAATTTCAATCCTTTTCCATCCTTAATAACAATGATTATTTCATTCTAGATTCAGTTTTATTATATTTTTTAATATCTAAACTATTAAAATTGTTCATTCATTATTTTGACTTTATTATTACTCCAAAAATTTAAGATTTTGTTTAAAAAAATCCAATTTTTGTATCTGTTTGAAGTATAGCATAGAAATTATTTTCACATCAATTGTCTTGTTCTTGTAATTAAACAAGTTTCTTTTGAATAGGCATGCACTAAATGTTTGATTATTACTGAATAATGAATATTCAGTGTACCGAATAGTAACTAAAAATTTGATGCATACCTACATTTTACCTTTTTTTTTTTACTTAATTTCATATGATTATTGTTAATTTATTTTCCTTAGTAGTTTCTTTCTTTCCTTTTCTTTCTTTTTTTTAATTTCTTTTTTAATTTTTTTAAATTGCTCCTCAAAATTTCTCTGAATACTCCTCAAACTGTTTTTGAAAAGTTGGCAACCCTGTACACATATACAAGATGGTTATACTTAAATTCTTTTAACTAGAATGGATAAGCTCATATCATGAATCGTCTCTATACCAAGTTTGGTGGAAATCTACTCCCCCATTTTAACTGCAGAAAGCTTTTTGCAACAAAAGTTTAATGACTCTATATTTATATTTTCATAATTTTTTAGTTTAGTTATTAATAAACAACTCTTATGAATACATTTCTTTCAATAGCACATAAAAGTAATTAAATTCTTACAACTACTCGTTACTGGCCGAGTACCAAGTATATAACGAGTACTCAGTACAGCTCTATCCAAGACGTACTCTCTCTTTGCCGGAAAGTCAACCCTTCCATGAAAGAAAAAGTGGTTCACTTCATAAAGGGTATTGCAGAGGACCTCTACCAGATCCTGTTGACGCAAGACTATCAAACAGTGAAAGCTCTTACAAAACGCTTCCATCAGATTGAGAGCCTTCAACGAACGAGGGTAAATCAACCAAGATTCCAAAGACTACCTAACGTATCTAATATATCGACTGAAATGGACATCATGAGGTCACTGATATGCAGTATTGTGAGAAAAGTGCTTCAAAAGGTTTTGCCTGATAGAAGAATCTCTCAAGAAAACTAACCTGAATCTGCAGTGAACATTGCCTTGATTGTCCAAGAAGAAGTCATGGAAGCTTTAGCTCCTATCACCAAAGACACAATATCACACCTTGACAATCAGTCCCAGTTAGACCCCAGCAAAGACGTGGATCCAGAAATAACACCACTACCCAGCGTAAGAACTGCCAGTAATGTACCAATCTGCTACTATTGTTCAGGACATGTGAAGTACTGCAGAGAAAGACGACAGATATTTGCAGACACAAGAAATTCCAGGATATCCAGACTTTGACAAGATATAGACAATAACATCTCTATGATCATTTGTTCTTCAGATATCGGGTACACAGACTAACACACAAGCAAGACACCCTACAGATGGACATCATATCAATTTTGAATTTTCAGATTCCTCACACTCCAAAATGTGTGTAAAAAAAAAAAAAAAAAAAAAAAAAAAATGAGGTTGAAAAATTTTACAAATACCCAAGTTCTCCATATCTATAGTATGATAGGGAACTAATGATTTTTCTTTCTTACTGGATTGATATATCTATAATCTATTTAATAATAGTGATTAGGCAGAATGCCCATTAAAAAGTTAGAGGTAGACACATGAAAACAGTTGTATAACTTTTTAGCACAATCTGCTATGTCATCAAAAAATACCAAGGGAACAGTTTTATCTAGGATTTCACACATTTTAAGATATGCAATTAGAATTTTGTAAAAAACACTGTAGAAAATGAAAATAAAGCAAGTTACATTTTTCACAAAGTTGTCTTTTTTTTATAACTCAAATACTATCTGAAAAAAAAATATGGGAGTACTATGAAGATGAATGCCTACTAAGCATCAGCAATATGACCTGTGCCACCCATGTTAAGAAAGAATAATAATCCAATTGAATTTTAATATAGGTACTTTGTGGGGAAAAAAAAAAAAAAAGCGATCTATGCATTAATTTTTTTAGACTAAGTCACAGCCCCGTCGGGGATTCCGTGACTACCCATCGGGGCATATTACTAAATCTGTTGGGGGAAAAAATTATAAAATTTTTAGTTTTTCTCCTATTAACAGTCCAGTTTTTACTTTCTATATTCAACAGAAGAAAGTAATTGGATTCGAAAAAATTGTCGGCTTTCGGTTTTCTATATTACACTTTTTGACCATGACATATACATTTAGAAAATATCTGTCTGCCTATGTGTGACAAAAATTTTGTTCTAACTGTATCTCAAGAACTACTGCACAGAATTACATATAAATTTGTATGCAGTTGCACCATGACATAAATTAGTGTCGCTGAATAGGTGGCGCTGTTGTACTGCAATTTTTATCATTTAAGGGAAGGCTATATCTCAGGTTCTATTTTGTATAATCGAACAAAACTTGATATGTGAGAAGACTGATTTAATTTTGGTACATATTGGCAGCAGTTCCACGATAAGTTGAACTGCTTTGCTGTCATTTTCCCCGAGAACAGGAAGGCTATATCTCAGTTTCTATTATATAATATTGCAAATAACTTTGTATATGACAGAGCCGTTATGAAACACTATATGGAATCAGTTTGAGTGAATATGGCCAAATAAGTGGTGCTCCTGTGCTTCAATTTCTCTTGCGAATGGGAAGGCTAAATATCAGATTCTATCATATATAACTGCATAAAACTTGGTATATGAGAGGGCCATTTTAAAACAATATGCTGATTCAATTTGGGTGCATATGGGTCGATAGGTGGCACTGCTGTTATGTGACTTATTCTGTGAATAGGAAGACAACTTCTATTAAAAGGACACCACACTGGAGGGTCAATTTTCTACGGCCCGATTGATGGCCCTCTCAGGAAAATTTGACAGTATATATATCTGTGATCAACGCATGTGAAGATGAGTATTTTAACAATTTTCCTTCATGCACCCTGTACATATTTTATTCTAGGGAAAGAAAATAGGTATACACTCAGAGAATGGCACAATGTTCTCCAAAACCACGAGGAGTACTGACAAATGGAATGGTAGAGTCATTCCGTGTCAAATCAATACAAAAAGGTGGCATTTTTAACCTGACCCTCTCAGATATTTATGAAATTGGGCTCATTTATTTGTCTTACAGAGAAATGAATGTATACCTATTAATAAGTCCCTATCTCTGAGTTTTTGATATACAGGGCTGCAAAAGTGGGTAAAAAGTGCAAATTTTCAAAATTCTTGTGTTACAAATGTTCCTGTATCTTTCCCCCTAATTGGCTCAGAGCTATAAGATTGGTATTATTAAAAAGCTTTCAGAACAGGCTTTCATGCATATATTTTTAAAATTTTTCATTTCAAAGTCAAACAATTTTAACTTTGACCTTCAATATCACAAAAAACTTTGTTTATTTTTCTTTTAAAAATTATATGTTATTCTTATGTTTATTGTCCATAATTACTGTGAATTTCAAGATGGGAACACCATGGGATGCTGAGTTATAAATTAATATGCAACCCTAAATCAGTATTTTCATACTAACATGCCGTAAGTTTTACCCATATTTTGTTCCCTAATTAACTTAGAGGTATAACATTGGTATTATTAGAAAGCTTATAATTCAGGCTTTCAAATGATATATCACATAAATATATTTGTAAAATGTTTCATTTTAAGGTCAAACATTTTTACCTTCAATATCTCAAAAAACATTTATTTATTCTTTTATTAAAAATTATATGTTATTCATCATCATCATCATGTCCAACACGGTTGAAGACCATAAGCCTGTTCCGGCCTAAATTCACCTTTTACGTGGTCTTCCTCTATCTCTTCTCCCCCTTGGTCTATATTTTAGAGCTGCCTTTGGTATACTGTCATTTGGCATTCGTTCCAAATGTTCTCCATCGAGGGGATTATATGTTATTCTTACATTTATTTTTTATAATTATTGTAAGTTTCAACACGGCACAGCCAAGGGATACATACTGAGTTATAAATTAAAATGTGACCCCCCCCCCCCCATCAGTATTTTCATACTAACCTAATCTAAGTTTTACAAAATACACTGCTCGACACTGAAAATGCAACACCAAGAAGGAATGATAATAATGGAATGAAATTTGTTGGTCACATACAGTATAGTAGGAAGAACAATTGATTAAAATTTCAGGAAATTAGGAGTAATATGTACTGAGAAAACAGTACATAAAGCAGCGACTTCTGTGAGCAATAACAGCACATATCTGCCTAGGCATTGAATCGAACAGCGATTGGATGACATGTACGGGTAGAGCACTTCATGAAGTTTTAACACAATGCCACAATTCATCGATCGAAGTTACTGATGAGTGGTGGGGGCCAGTCGCTTTTCAATGATTAAACAGTCATTTTCATTGGTGCGAGATCAGGAGAATGCGCTGGCCAGAGCAACAGTCGAACACATTTGTATCAAAGAAGGTCCGGACAATGCAAACAACTTGTGGTTGTGCATTATCTTGCTTAAATTTTGCGCTACGGAGGCCTCGAATACAGGGCAGAGGGGTGGGCCTTAACTCATCAGAAATTTAATGGCCTTTGTTCAGAATGGCAGGAATACAAACATAAAGTAAACGAGACGTGTATCCAATGGGAACCCATAACATCATTGCAAATGATGGACAGTATGATGATGTCGAATCCCAGCTGGCAATGTGCATGATTCATAATGCCGTTAAATACGGATAAGGCAATCTTGATACTGTAAACAGGATTGTGATTTGTTTGAAAAGTGACTTCACGCCATTCCTGCGTCCAGGTTCATTGTTGATCACACATCAATGGCGCCCATATCAATGATGCAGTTTTGAGGGTAATTAGAATTTTGGTAGCTGCATACTGAGTCACCACCCGGATTGATGGTATGTTGTACCATTGGATACACATCTCAGTCACCTCTTGTTTTCATTCCCACGACTCTGAATACCAGCCATTACATTTCCAAAAAGTTAAGGCCCATAGCTCTGCCCTATGTTCAAGGCCTCCGAAGCGCAACATTTAAGCAGGGCAATGCATGACCGCAAGTTGTCCATATTATCTGGACCTTCATTGATGTCTAATGTGTTCAACTGTAGCTCTGGCCAGCGCGTTCTCCTGATCTCGCACCAATGAAAATGACTGTTTAATTGTTGAAAAGCGACTGGCCCCCCACCACTCACCAGTAACTTCGATCGATGAATTGTGGCATTATGTTAAAACTTCATGAAGTGCTCTACCTGTACATGCAGGGTTGTTGATTTTTTTCAAAAAAATCGATTTTTTTTATTTTAATCGGATTTTTTTTATTTAAATCAAGATTTATTTGATTTTTATGATTTTTATTATGTAATCATACATTATTGTACAACATTTGTATTTTATTATGTGTATATGTGTGTGTGTATATATATATATATATATATATGCATAATATACACACTATCAATTATTTTACTTAAACTATAAAAATATAAATAGTATTCTATTCCCACAAAAAAAAATCCATGTAGGCATTTGTTACCAATATTTTTATTCAACATGGTATTTTCGTAGTAAGTGTAATTTTATGGCAATCATAAATGCGGTAGTATGAGCCACTCAACTTGTAACTTTGATTTGTAGCTACAATAATGTATTGAAATAAAGTAAAATCTTACCCACAGTATTGAGCACGTAAAATAACTTTGGAAAAGGATAATTCAATAGGAAAAATGACATAAAACTGAAGCAATGGATTAAGAAAAAGAAATTTTTACTCATAGTTTCTAATCAAAATAAAAAGAATAGGGAATTAAAGGGGAAAAAAATATTATATCCTAAAAAATTCTTACTTAAGTTTAACAAATATCATTTGAATCAAGAAAATTTTTTCACACTTTACCCATTAACAGAATTCACATTTTCATTACCGTCTTAATACTTTCATTTATTCTTTTATCTTTTTTTATATTTCAGGGGTCTGTTCAGAGGCAAACCTGGGTCCATTAAAGGACCTTTCACAAAATTTTATATCTTAAAAAAGGACCCTTCACAAAATTATTTATCCCAAAACAGGACCCTTCACAAAATTTCTATCATAAAACAGGACCACTCTCAAAAATTTTTAGCCTAAAAAAGATCCCTTCACAAAATTTTTCTCCTTAGACCTTTGATAAATCTCTCATTTTCAAAATTAATCTTCAGTGGAACAAACATAGACTGCCTGAATAATCGGACGTTTTTGTTGTATTTCTCCCGAAAAGCTGATACTCAATCTCTAATTTATAAAGGACTTCTGTGCATATGTGTGAGTTTATTCTATAAAACTGAATTGTCATTGTCAAAAATTAAATCTTAATTGTAATTTTATTTTGCAAAATTACATTTTTCACAATTTTACAAAAAGAAAACCCTAGCTAAAAGTTTGTGAAGAACATTATTTTCACACTAAATTTAGATTTACGAAATTACGTGTAGAAATTTTCACAATTTCACAAAAACAGGACCCTGTGTGAAAAGTCTGGACAGACCCCTGTATTTAGAGGCATTAAACAAGCAGTGAGAGCAGCCTCGAATTATAGTTAACTGGTTGTATGTTGTTAATGTAAAAGGTTATGATGTTTTTAAAACTTTTTGGAGCCTTCAGGGCTTTTTAAACACTATAATGTAAAATATGCTATTATTTTTAAAATATCATATGAGGCATTGTTAAATGACATAAACTGGTATGAGAGCTAAATAAACAAGGAAATATTTTCTTTTTGAAATATCACCCACAAGGTGGGCAAAGGCGAACTGGAATATATGTATAACATCAATTAATGAATTGTATACTAATTAAATATTTACAATTCATACACCAGTGCTTGTATAAATAATTAAAATATAATGAATTATTAAAAATATATATAATATGTATAAAAATAATTTAAAAAAGTTAAGGTATAATTTATTTTTGTGTTTATTAATGTTGCTTAGTAGAGATGAATCTAAAGTTAAAAAATGAGAAATATTAGTTCGTTTAATGAAATATTTTGTTATATTTTAAGAGCTTTTTTTAAAATTTACATAAGAAATAATTAAAAATCTCATTTTTCAAAGTTAGATAAACAATTTCATTCCATTAAAGCCAATAACTTTGATATTTAAAAAAAGTGATTTAAATCAGTGATTTTTTTCAAAAAAATCAATTGATTTAAATCACTACAACCCTGTGTACATGTCATCCAATCGCTATTCGATTCAATGCCTAGGCAGATATGTGCTGTTATTGCTCACAGAGGTCGCTGCTTTATGTATTGTTTTCTCAGTACATATTACTCCAAATTTCCTGAAATTTTAATCAATTGTTCTTCCTTCTATAATGTATGTGTCCAACAAATTTCATTCCTCCTTGGTGTTGCATTTTCAATGTCAAGCAATGCAATAGCCGTCCCATAATGAAACTTACAAGAATTATATATAAAAAACGTAAGAATAACATATAAAATTAAATATTTATATGTTAAATACTCATATTTTTATTATTAAATAATTATATTTTTAAAAGAAATTTAAATGTGTACTTTTTAAGATATTGAAAGTCAAGGGTCAAAATCGTTCATCTTAAAATGAAAAATTTAAAAAATATATACATGTGATATATCATTTAAAAGCCTGTATTATAAGCTTTCTAATGATAAATTTTATACCTCTAAGTTAATTTGAGAACAAAATATGGGTAAAACTTACGTTATGTTAGTATGAAAATACTGATGGAGGGGTTGCATATTAATTTATAACTCAGCATTCCCAAGTTGAAACTCACATTAATTATAGACAATAAACGTCAAAGGTTTTAAGGTCAAAATGTTTAACCTTAAAATGAAATTTTTTTTAAATACATACATGTGAGATATAATTTGAAAGCCTGTATTATAAGCTTTCTAATGATACCAGTCTTATATCTCTAAGTTAATTAGGGAGCAAAATATGGATAAAACTTATGTCATGTTAGTATGAAAATACTGATTTAGGGATGCATATTAATTTATAACTCAGCATCCCATGGTATTCCCATCTTGAAATTCATAGTAATTATAGACAATAAACGTTTTTTAGGTGTGTTGATTTGACACGGAATGACTCGGTACAAATATTAACAGTAATATTATTATAATATTGCTGTTTTCGATGAATAGTCATATAATAAACTCTCTCTATATAATGCCCTCCTGTCAGGGAGGATGTGTCCCCCCTGTCGGGGAATTTCTGGTGCCACTACTGCCCAGTCATATCAAATGGTAAGTTGTATAAAGTATTCTATAATCATCTACAAATATATACACATATAACATCTATTAAATAATGCATGTTACACAAACAGAATCTAAACAATTGTAAAATTTTATTAGAATCACGAATGAACAATCTATATAACAATTAAATATGACGAAAGTAGTTAAAATTGACAATTAAAATACTACCATCTAACTTACAAATAATGCATCAATGTTAAAATGCATATTAATGAACCAGCTAAGACTACAAACGGTACCCAAGTTTTAAGGAATGCTACGAAACTAACATATTTTCCATATATCAACATTAAGAAACAAAGTTTAACCATATTCCAGGAACTGGAACCATTATAGTTCATAAGATTAAGAGCTGTAGCAACATGTGAGTGACAATTATCACAACATAAATTATGCATCCTGCCTTTATAAATCTCCGAAGCTTCAGTAACAGCACGATCCCAGGCTGATCGTCCACCCTTAACTTTATCGGGGCTTAATTCCCAATATTTAGTAGGCTTTCCGAAAGCCATGTTATCTTCCGATACATAATAAGGACCAGCAAAATCACGTATCACTCCGGATGATAGAGCAATTCCCATATGCCCTAATATTGGAAATATCCATGTTAAAATAGGAATAGGAGTCCACACGATGCAAAATGGATATCTTGACTTGTTGTGATCCATTAATGGAGCTTCTAGATCTGCAGAATCAGTGTCACTAAATGAGTCAACTGTGATCTTTTCATTCATAACAACACACGATGCTTAAAATAATAAACTTTGTATTTTTAGTTCAGTGGATTTACAAAAGTGGAAGTTTCCTTTCCTTTCCCTGCTTTTGAAGAAAAACAAATAACAAATACAAAACCACAGTTAAAGTTGCAACCGAGGCAAAGCGGGTAGTTGTATTGTACACCCGCTTTGAACCGAGGCAAGAAGGCAAAGCGGGCACATGCGCAGAACCACGGTGGAAGGTTGAGCGTATTCTATGGTGTGTACCACGGACGTGGTGTGTACCAGTGTGTACATTCCTCATTTCTGATTGGCAATTTCAACCAAAACCAAGACACTAGCATGATTTCTGCATAGATATAGTAATATACATAGATCTATTATCCCCATGTTAACGTGCAAAGATTTTTGATGCCGAAAAAGTTTTTGGCATCAGCCATGATGAGAGAGTATAAAACTCGAAAACAACAATGGAATAGAATGTTGATATCATAGATATAGTAATAAGACATGGTTGATATATATTGAAAATGCCGAAGTACTGGGCAGCTTTTAATTGTAGAAATAAATTTATGAAAGGAAGTGGAATAAGTTTTCATAAGTAAGTTAAATTTAACTAATTTATGAAAAATATGATTCTTTATAATCAGTTGCTTTGTTATTATTATGGTTTAAATACTGTTTTGATTTTTAATGGAATACTTTTTTTTAAATTTTAATATTTTTTAAGTTTTTATATTAGTAAGTAATATCGAATTTTCAAAATTCTTTTAAATGTAGTTAGCAGTGGCAGAGGTAAAACCCGCTTGTTTTAATATATTATAACTAGTATTACCACAAGACTTTCTTCTCTATTTAATCCTATACAAATTTATTCAATACAAATTATTTATTAAGTTATAATTATTAAAGATATTTTCCATGATGAATGCAGACGATTTTTTTCTTAAAGTAGTATAATAATAAATGCTGAAAAAAATCATTTTTGTGCAGACATGAAAAGATAGACAGTCGAATCTTGTTAACGTGAATCTCAAGGGGGATCAAAAATCTGTTTATCTTATCAGTAGTTCATGCTATCAGTAACTGATCGTCATATAACTAAAGTAATCTTCATTTTGACGGGAATTGTGGTAACAGTTCATGTTAAAAGTAATTCACGTTAACGAGGTTCGACTGTATATATATATATATATATATATATATATGTCTATACTATATATACATTATATATAACATTAAAAATAAAAGAAATCGGTAGCTTCGTTTTAAATTAATACAGATGTATGGTTCAACCATTCGTTTTAGAAATATTGACGAGTTCTTTCTAAAATATCCACACTGAAAATTTACACAGGCCCCGGGGGAAGAGCACTTCCTTCCCAGGAGGAAAGCAATGCTCCTACATGCACACATTCTTTTTTAAGTTTATTACTACTATTATCAATCCGCGATTGTAATGAAATGCTCGCCCTCTGGTGGGCTACGGTGAAATTACAATAAACATGGTTTAATTCGAATTCCATATAGCCGCCATTGCTAGCCGATGTTTAGTTTCACATATATTTATTGAATAAAAATGAATAAATACGGTAAAAAAGATAACACATACTTTTGTGTGCCACAGTGTAAATCCAAAGCATCAAGAAATCCAGAATTGAGCTTCCATTTATTTCCAAATGACGAATTTAAAATTTCAGTTGCTTCGGCTAACGGAAGTAAAGAATTAATCAGATGATTTGAAACTAATATTTGTTCAACTTCATTTAAAATCTACTTCCGAATCGAACTTTGAATAAACTGAAGTATTTTTTCCAAAAGCAATCAATTTTCCATAATGTAATGGCGGAGAAATTATAGTACGAATATTAAGTAGAATAACAAGAACACTATTGGAACACACGTGGCTAATGTTTACTAACAACTGCAGTGTTCACAAAGCGCCGTCTATCGATCATTACAAACGCGGATAATTCATATAAATTTTACATTCATGCGCTAAAAATAACTCACATTATATACATTTATATGAAATTTTGTCCTATACTGTCATGTTAAGTACTTAGAAAAAGGAAAAAAAATAGGATGGCAGCGCCACCTGTTGAGCGATTGATTCCCAAATCTAATCAGCACCAGTTTAGGTCAAGATCCAACTGAATACAAGTTTGGTCGAATTTCGTTCATATTAGGGGCTATAAATCGAAATTGCTAGAATTACATTTTTAGTTGTGTTAAGCGTTTCTTACAAGGTTTAAGAAAACATTATGACATTAATTAGTTTTTCTGCCTGTCTGCTTGCCCACCTGTCCGTGCTCTAACTGCAGTAAATAATTTCAAACTATCTTCAAAATGGTATATATGTTATTCAATAATACTACGGCATTATCTATATTGAAAATACTATAAACAGCACGACTGGTTTATATATTAGAATACTCAAAAAAGATGAGGATATGTCCAATCGCTTTATCTCTCTAAAGAACACTTAATCTCAAACTTTTATAAAAACCGTTACATCCATTTCCGAGTAAACCTAATTTCTATTATATGTTGCGACTGGCCGTTAAAGGGTTAACGCGAATTTTCCTGAAGATGAGGATATGTCCAATCGCTTTATCTCTCTAAAGAACACTTAATCTCAAACTTTTATAAAAATCGTTATATCCATTTCCGAGTAAACCTAATTTCTATTATATGTTGTGACTGGCCGTTAAAGGGTTAACGCAAATTTTCCTGAAGATGAGTATATGTCCATTCGCTTTATCTCTCAAAAGAACACTTAATCCCAAACTTTTATAAAAATCGTTATATCCACTTCCGAGTAAACCTAATTTCTATTATATATTGCGACTGGCCGTTAAAGGGTTAACACAAATTTTTCTGAAGATGAGGATATGTCCAAACGTTTTAGTTCTTAAAAAAAATAAATAAATAAAAAAAAAAAAAAGACACTTAACTCCAAACTATAAACAAAATCGTTATATCCATTTCTGATTAAACTCAATTTCTACTGCATGTTGCGATTGGCAGTTAAAGGGTTAACACTAATTTTCTTGATGCTAAGGATGTTCCAATTGTTTTAGATCTCTAAAAAGCACTTATCCCAAACTTTTATTAATATCTTTATAACCATATCCGAGTAAACATAAATTTCTACTCTATACAGTCGGTAACAAAAGTGTCCGACTGCATTGCGATTGGCAATTAAAGGGTTAACTCTAATATCTCAAAAGATAAGGATAAGTCCAATAGTTTTTTCGACCATAAAAACTTCTAACCAGACAGAAACGATAAATTTCTTTAAATGTCGTTATTCCATACAAAAAAAAAGAAGAAGAAGAAGAAAAGAAAAGAAGAAGAAAAGAGAGAAAGCATAACAAGTATCTGGAATTCTTTCATTCATCCTTAGTACATAAATTATTCATAAATTTTATTTGCTAAATTATCTGTGTGTATTCCCGTGTATATTCAGTCGGGGAAAGACGCGAATTTGGAAAATGCCGACTCCTCAGAACCTTGGCGAAAAGACATAATCGGGCTTTGGCGAGCGAGCGCGAGTCGCGATGACAAGCACAAGGGTTGCATCTGAATCAAGGACGTAAGAGTTCATATATCAGCAATAGAAATTTGTTTAATACTTTACAAAATATGTATATAAATTTTAGATGCTTTTATCTCCTGATTTGGATACTTTGAAGTATGATTTAAAACATTTATTTGGTAATTGAATAGATATTTTTGTTTTCTATACAAGCTTTTCCGGGTTTTAAAATGGAAACGTTCACAGGTAGGTAATTGGAAACATCTTACATGTACACTAAACATAAAATTGTCGTGTTTATATTATGCATAGACAAACGTGAAAAGAGATTGACGTATATTTATTTTATATTTTGCCGATGTATGTTATTATTTCGCATCTGCATTTAAATGAATAATTAATTAATAGTGCTGGAATTCAAATGTTCTATTTTGTGTGTGTGAACAACTTGTTGCAAGGTATGTACGTAAACACAAGTTTCAATGGTTTTATAATTGTTAAAGTTGAATTTAATGTCTGTAAGTTGTATAAGTGCCTAGAATTAATATATATATATATATATTTTAATTAAAAGTAATATTGTGTATATTATTGCTATAACTTATTGGAATGTTAGTATCTAATACTATCCTGATAGCTTATCTTACATCAAGTTATTTGTTTAGACATTTGACTTAAAATTGTGATATAATAGTGATCATTCTCCTTTTAATTAGCATATTAGTTGGATATTTATTTTGTTAAATATCACCCTTTGAAATGAAACCGATTGAACTGATGATTACATGTAAACATGTAATTATCAGTTCAATTATTTTCATAATGATAATTTCAATAAATTTATTTATTACACATTACATTTTGAATAGTATAGTAAGATATATTTACATAGAATAGATTGCATTATGTGGACTGCTGATTAAGTTGTACACATACTTTCTGAGTGATGTTAATTTGAATTTATAAAAACAAGAACTAATATTTGTTAATTGTGGATAATAATACAGTTTATGATATGACTTAGTGTTTTTAATAAATAACTAACTTGACACAATTTTACTATTATCCTTGAGATTTACAAACTTTTAGGAAAGTTTATCAAAGAATGTCTTACTCAGAATGGTAGAAAATAAAATTGCTTCAAAATACATTTTAAAAGAAAAATTTAAATGCAAAAAATGCATAAAGTACAATAAAAAAAAAATTCAGTTGAAAAGCTCAAAATTATAAACAATCACAGTTTAAAGAAAATCGAAGAGAAAGGAAGGAGCAGTGTTTCTTGGAAAGTCCTCTAGTTATGAAGTCTGCATCCTATGCCAGCTGGACCATATCTTCAGTGCACAAAATTGCTTTTGTGCCTGTAGACGTGGGCTTGCTAGCGATTTTATTAATATCAACATCAGATAGAAGAAAGAGGAGGATAAGATTATTGAAGACAGCCAGTTCTTTGTGACATGCTGTAAATAAATCTAAAAATAATAACATTTAAATTTGTCATTTGATTTTCTTGTATCCTTTTCAGTTGTTTGCCATTCAAACTTTTGTGTGTGTTTTTTAATTTTATGGTGTTTGTTTATAAAATTTTTTAGTTGTATTTCCTTTTTAAAAATTTTATTTATTGCAGACATAGCCTCAACTAACGAATTTGTAATAAGCAATTTCAGTGTGTATATCTATAGTTTAAAAAAATTACACATTATCCTTAAATATTAAAATATATATTTTATATAGATAATGTTTAAAAAAAGAGTGAAGAAGAAAAGACGGAGCAGTTTTCCCCAGAAAGTTCTCCATTTATGAAGTCTTTGCATCCTATGCCAGCTGGAACATATCTTCAGTGCACAAAATTATTTTTGTGCCTGTAGACGTGGGCTTGCTAGCGATTTTATTAATATCAACATCCGATAGAAGAAAGAGGAGGATCAGCTTATTGAAGACAGCCAGTTCTTTGTGACATGCTGTAAATAAATCTAAAAATAATAACATTTAAATTTGTCATTTGATTTTCTTGTATCCTTTTCAGTTGTTTGCCATTCAAACTTTTGTGTGTGTTTTTTAATTTTATGGTGTTTGTTTATAAAATTTTTTAGTTGTATTTCCTTTTTAAAAATTTTATTTATTGCAGACATAGCCTCAACTAACGAATTTGTAATAAGCAATTTCAGTGTGTATATCTATAGTTTAAAAAAATTACACATTATCCTTAAATATTAAAATATATATTTTATATAGATAATGTTTAAAAAAAGAGTGAAGAAGAAAAGACGGAGCAGTTTTCCCCAGAAAGTTCTCCATTTATGAAGTCTTTGCATCCTATGCCAGCTGGAACATATCTTCAGTGCACAAAATTATTTTCGTGCCTGTAGATATGGGCTTGCTAGCTCATTTCATTAACACCGATGTCAGATGGAAGAAAAGGAAGGAAAAGTTTATTGAAGAAAGAATGTTTGTTCATCATGGCATGCAGTAAAGAAAACTTTTCTTAAAATAGATAAACATTTAATATTTTACTTTCTTGTATTGTTCAATTGTTTTCCATTTGAACTTTTGCATGCTTTTGAATTTTATGGTGCTTTTTAATTTGGTATTACTTAATTTTCATGGTATTATTCAACTCTTTCAATCAAATCGAACATAAGTTTGGTCAATTCAGCTTTAATCCAAAGAAAAAACACATTTTTCATTAATTGGGCAACTCACCGCTTTCACTTCCTGATCCAAAATTTTACATATTTCTCAGAAACTACTTAAATTTAATAAGATAAAATTTTTAAAATTGCTCCATGCAAAATAATTTTTAATTCTTCTGCTAAGACCTTTGTCATGAGAGACTTGTAGATTTAATCACTATGCTCCCAAAATTTTACAAATTTCTTGAAAATTTTTAAGTTATACGTCATTTTTAACAAATTGTTTTTTAAGACTTAGCCTCATCTAGTAAATTTGAAAATTGCAGTTTAAGTGTATAAATTTATAATTATTATTGGGTGAGTGCAAAAGTTCATGCGGAGTTTGTGAGTAAAAGTCATACAGTGATTAGGCAAGCAAAGCTCTTTATTCAATCAATGATATATTCTCTATCGTTTTCTATAATCTGTTTCCAACGTTCTGGCAGCATATGGATGCCCCGATCATAAAAACTGCGCAGTTTAGATTCGAAGAACGAAGACACGACGTTTTTTAAGGCATCCAAAGAGTCAAGTTTTTTTCCATTTAAATGATTTTGCAATGACCGGAACAAGTGATAATCAGATGGTGCGATATCAGGAGAATACGGTGGATGAGTTAGGACATCCCATTCCAGGTTGTTCAGTTTGCGCAGTGTCTGTCTCGAAACGTGTGATCTGGCGTTGTCGTGATGAAATACTACGCCCTTGCGATTTGACAAAATCGGACGTTTCTGTTTGATTTCTCGATTCAGATTGGTTAACTGGCGACAGTAATTGTCCGAATCAATCGTTTGGCCAGCGGGGAGAAACTCAAAATAAATTATGCCCTTGCAATCCCACCAAACACAGAGCATCACTTTCATCGGGTGCAAACTGGCCTTTGCCATTGCGTCACCATGCTCAACTGCCTGTTTCCATGTGCATTTGCGCTGAACATTGTTGTACAGGACCCATTTCTCATTGCCCGTCACTAATCGATCCAAAAACGGCTCGTTTTTGAGCCGCCCAAGTAAAGAAACGGCAGCAGAAATTCGCTCGATTTTGTTCCTCTCGGTCAGCAAATGGGGCACCCATATATCGAACCTCAAATCGAATCCCATGTTTTTTAAACGCCGAAAAGCGGCTGATCGGTCAACGTTAAGTGCTGTAGCAACTTCCTCTGTTGAAATTCGTGGAGTATTCTGAACTAAAGTATGCACAACATCGTCATCAATGTCTGTAGGTCGACCTGAGCGTGGATTGTCTTCAAGGTTAAACTCTCTGTGGCGAAATTTTGCAAACCATTTTTCCACAGTTCATTTAGCTGGTGCTTGATCTTGATAAACCTCTTAAATGTTTTGTACAGCTGCTGCAACGTTTATTCCCTTCTGAAACTCCTAAAGCATAACATGCCGTAAATGTCCCTTATTGACACTCACTTTGAAAGTAATCTTTCTCGAAGCACTTTGTATCTACACAAATTATTTTGTTTGAAATGAAAGCTGCACACATCACCTTTCCAATGATCTGTCTTACGTAGATGGCAGTATTAATGACAACACTTTATACCGCTTCTAATGCCATCTATTGCACCTCCGCACGAACTTTTGCACTCACCCAATATTACTATGGAAAGAGAAAGAGAGAAAAAAAAGCATATCATATCATCCTAAAACGTTTAAAAAGTGAAATGTGTGATTAAACAGTTGCAGTTTAAGGAAGATTGAAAAGAAAAGGAAGGACAGTTTCCCTCGGTAAGTCCTCCAGTTGTGCAGTTTTTGCATCCTATGCTAACTGGAACATATCTTCATTGCACAAGATAGCTTTTGTACCTGCAGCTATGGGCCTGCTAGCATATTTCACAAATATCATGAAACGGAAGAAAACAGAAGAGAAGATAATAAGAAAGCACCACAAAACAGTAAATTCACAGTTTTAAAGTAATAAGTACAAAACTTTGAATAAACACCATAAAATGCAATAAACTTGTAATAATTGTTTTATGTCAAAAGAACACACGACCCTTTGGCAGGCGAACAAAGTAAGCACCAGTGCTGCATGAAAGTGGCAACGGACGCTGCTGCTTTGATTTCAGCACATATACTTCCTGACAGTGGCACCATCTACTTAAAGAGAGAGTAAGAGACAGAAGAAAATATCCACTAGTGATGGCATAGACCACGAGGAAGTAAGCTGATGAAAGAGCCCCCCCCCCCCCTCATGAGAGCGGCTATTCAGATTTTTACGAACCTGTAATGTAAGGTTTTTTCTTATTATTTACAAATTTTTCAGCAAATCGCTAAAATTGATGCAAAGACCAACATATGTGTTGGCTACAAACTTAGCAGCCTGGTGAAATTAGCGATCAAATTTGGCAGCAAATATTGTTTCAGGATAGCCAAAATTAGTAAACCTTACTTCTCAATTTTAACAGTTATTTGTTTTGGTAAAATGCATCGTTTCTTACCACTAATTTTTGCCAAAGAGAACAAAAGTATTCCATCTATACTCGAATGATTTTCATTGAACACTAAACTATGTTTAATAGTTAAAAACTTCTTCACATACCATAAAATTAATGAAAGTACTACCAGTTTCGAAGGGATGTGGCTTTTCTTCTTCAGGTGCAAAACACTTGCTATTACCTTGGAGAAAAAAGCAAGACTTGTGTTTTTTGTACTTGAAGAAGAAAGGTCACGTCCTTTCGAAACTGGTAGTGCTTTCATTAATTTTATGGTGTGGGAGAAAGTGTTTTAAATTTAAATAGCCATTGTACACCAGTTATTTATTTTTTACTGTCTAAGCTAAATATTTGCCAATGGTATTTTCTGTAATAAGACATGAAGTATTATTTATAAAAAATTTACTATAGGTGGTATATATAATCCTATCATAAAGACTATTGTGGTTGGAGTAGCAGTTTTTTTTTTTTTTTTTTTTTTTTTTAACCCTACGTCAGGCGCATCCGTAGGACTAACAACATCGAGCGCACCCTACCTGAGAGGCCCGTTCTGGTTTTTATTCTCTAAATATCCTACAGATGATTTTTAATTCTAAAAAAGACCCATATGGTGACTTTACTATGAGTGAATAGAAAGTAGTAAACGAAAATTTGATGCATAAGTACAAATTTATTGATTGTAGTACAAGTATTTTAACAATAAAGTATTTACCTGGTCTCTGAGGCCGGGTGCGCCCGATGGAGAGTAAAGAGGTTGATTTCTTTAGAAATCGACCTATTGCAATCTCTTCGTTTATCTATATTATATATCTATTTATCTGTCTATAATGAAAATTTTGTTATCATGATAACCCCCGAAATAATACTCCAAATTGAACCAAATTTGGACAGTGAACTTACCTTATAAATATCTTGGACAAGTTTGTTAACCAAGTTGTTTCGTTTTTTTTTGTTTTCAAGTGGTGGCCACTTGAAAATTTCAAATTCACATAAAAAGTACCGATGAACCGATGTGCTTAAAACCCTATATGTACATAGCCCAAATCAGTATTTCTACCAAGTCCATTAATAATTTACAGCCGCCATTGTTTTACAATGGCGGCTACTTCATAAAAAGAGAAATCAACCTACCCTTCCTAATGAACTAGGACTTTTTTTTTTTTGGCTTATTTTCAGGAATGTTTGTGGACATGTATATTCCAATGGTCCCCATGTGAGATTTTTTTTTTTTTTTTTTATGCTAGCTAAGTGAGCATACATGTATGGTACCATGACCACTGCTCAGTGGCGGATCCAGAACTTAACTTTGGGGGGGGGGGGGGGCTAAGGGTTTTCAAGATGTTATTCCAGATCAATAAAAATTTTACAATTGTAACATTCAATTGTGAATGTCAGTGCTTTTTTTTGGGGGGGGGGGGGGAGGGTTCAGCCCCCTAGATCTGCTACTGCTACACAGATTTTCATGCAAAATGAATAAGCTATATCCAGTATTCCTTTTTTTTCTTTTGGATTTAATGGTTGCAGAGTGAGCACACATGTATGGTAGTGATCGCTGCTGTACAGATTTCTATGCATAGTGAAGTAATTCAATTTTAAATATTTGTTTTATTAATCTTAAAAATAGGCTTCCATATTAAGGAATGTACGTGTATTAAAAAATATATATGCACAACTGTATTAAAATATAGCTATAATTTATTAAAATGTATGTACGTGTAACATGGTTAAGGCAATTAATTCTTCATTTAATAATGATTTTCTTTTTCATGTTTAAATTATTAAAATAAACATGGCTGCAATCTTGACAGGTAAGTTATGGTAGAGTATCTTGATAGAAAGAATGATAACATACAAAGAACTAACTATGAATGGTCAAAGTGTCTATTTTACCAAATCTATAACAAAAAAAAAAAAAAAATAATAATAATAAATGGTCAATTATACTTTGAAAATTAAGTGAATGACAGTATATTTTACTTTTTAAATTCCTGTTTTTGAATAGTAAAATGCATTATTTATTAATAACTACAAATCTTTGAATAAACACAATAAAAACAAACACTTGCAACAATTGTTTCAGGTCAAAAAGAAAACACGACCCTTTTTCAGGCGAACAAAGTAGACATGAGTGCTGCAAAAAAACAGCAACAACACGTTGCAGGTTGCCCTGTGTTGCTGCTTTGTTTACAGCACTCTACTTTGTTCACCTGACGAAGGGCTAGGTTTTCTTTTGACCCGAAACAACTGTTGTGAGTTCTTGCTTTTATGGTGTTTATTCAAAGTTTTGTATTTATTACTTTTAAGTGCCATTTCTTTTATGCTTTTTTATAATGTATTATTTATTGTTAGACTAAGTTATTTTGGTGAATACATCTCAATTGATACTTATATCAACGTTTTTATTAGAGTAAAAATATGAAATACACGTCGAAAATTAAGTGGATATCCTTAATTACTGTAAATTTTACTTTTTAACTTCATGTTTTTAGATAGCAAAATTTAACATTTATTGTTAAAAGAAGTTATTTTGATGAATGCATTTAAATTACCACTGATATCAATGTTTTTCTTACAGTGAATTATGATTAAAATTTTGATGAATAACATATATATATTTTTATTTTGTAACATTTTCATTAAAAATACTCATTATGTGCGATTTAGAAAACTATTAGTGTTTATAAAAGTTTATACTTATTATCTTCAAATATTCTTTTAATTTAAAAATAAGTTTGTCTAAAGCAGACAACAGTGTTAATCCGATCTTGTGAAATTTGGCAATAAAATACTTTGGATTTTTATTGCTTGCTTTGGATTTGTGTAGTATTAAAAGCATTAAACTGGAATGGTAATCTATTATGACAATTCACATAATGTTTATACAGATAAAATATTGCTATTAATATCTCCATTTTCATGTGATCATCAGGGGGAAAATACTATACACACAAAATTAAGAGCAACTAGTGAGTAACACCAACTTATAGTTCTAGAGCTCAATTTTTGTATTGGCAACACTCTACATGCTGAGAAAATGACTGTGGCATTATTTAAGCACTTGTATATTAATTATATCAAAGTATCCTAAATTATATGACTTGTTGGCGCAATTTGCTGCATCAAGAAGACTAAAAATTTCTCAATAATAAAAATTTAAGTTTCAAATATCTTTTTTTTTGTCAAGTTGTAACGATATAAAACTCAACAAAAAAGGTCTTTGAATGCAGAATTGTTTGCATGAAATTTTATAAATGAAAGGTTTTATATAAAGGTTATATAAATACTTTTAAATGTTTGGATATAGTTCATTTTCACTGAAGCAAGATTACTACTGAAATAAATTCAGTTAAAAATCATTTACATAAAAAAAATTAGAAATTTCATTTCAAGGAAGAGATTATACATATAATTAATCATATTATAAATGTAATCAATCTATACCTATGCAAACAATTGAATTTGCTCGATTTTTAGAAAGTGAGCATTCTTTATTTATTAATCTAAATAAGTAAATAAAAGAAAATCAATGTGTTGCTATTCTAAAAATTAATATAGCTTAATTTCAAAGTTAGGCAAAAAAAAAAAAAAAAATCTCCATTAATCAAAATTAACATTATCTGACAAATAAATTTTACTTAATTACTTATGTTTATAATTACTCACAAAATACTTAAGTTCATCATTACTTAACAAATTATTGCGATTTTTTTTCCTCTTACAGAAAAAGAGACAGAAAAAAAGAATACTTCAGAATAAATATGTAACAGTATAAATTAATTTATTTGGATAAAATTAATTTATATTGTATAAAGAAAAATATTGAATGGTAAAATTAATAAATCAGTGGAGAAATTTATTGTGATACATTTACAGACCTGCCAACCTCAGAAAATGGAAAATCCTGCAATATTTTTCGGTACATAAAATCGACATAACACGGCAATGTCAATAACTAATATTAAATAAACATAAGTTATATTATACTTACATTATATACAATATTGTTCTTCTTTAATTAGAGGCCATTTTGAAGTTATAATTAAAAAAAAAAAAAAAAAAAACAATACAGTATAGAAAAAAAATTGATTGGATTGCCAAATAAACGTTTTAATATGTAATGTATATACACAAAAAATGCTCTTATGATATTAATAGGCTATTTCACACTGACTATAGCATGAAAATGAAAACATATACTTGAAAATATTTTAAATAGCTTGATACATATTTTTACACCTATTTACAACAGAAATGCATTTATTTTTTTTGCAATGCATTCACTGTCGATGATTTTGCTCTTTTCAAAAATTTGTCGTCAAATTTCTGTTCATAACAGTGTTCTTGTGGATTTGATTTACAAATCAATAAGTTTTCTAAAGTCTCTTTAGACAATGTTGACCTAAATTGAGTACATATTTTTGTCATGTAACTAAAAATCCTTTCACATTCTGCATTGCTGTGAGGAATGCTTAATATTAGTAGCATCATATCTGATATTTTCTTATATTTGAATTTACCATCAGTATTCTTTAGTTGACCAATTAAATGCCACACGGTATCTGCCCGTTCTTCTTCCAGAATTTCATTTGGTATCTCATCTAGTTGCAAATTGCAGAATTCAGATTGTAAAGCATCCAATGCTTCATCTTCATTTATTGCCCCTGTTATTTTTATGGCAATATTATATTTTCCCACAAAAAACTTTATTTTTGAAAAGGATGCTTTATCTATGTTATGTATGTTAGCAATTTCAGCATTAACAAAAATTTCATCCTCAAAGGGAAATTTCTGAACCATATAATCACACGAATTCATAAAAAATTTTCTAATACACTGATAAAATTCTTCTCTACTGGAGGGTTTTAAACCTTTAACAATTTTTTCTGTTGTGCTTCCGATTACAAGATCTTCATCAGGTTTCTGATTATCCACTGAATGGTAATTAATACTCTTATATGACTCAGCATTCTTTACAACTGAAGGTAAAACAAATTTTGAAAAAAGATCATTTAATAATTCCAATAAGATTGATCTAGCGATATGTATAATAGGCTTTTTTGTTTGCAGACTTAAATTAACTTTATCAAACACAGGTAAAATAAATACTAGAAATGATGCAATACTCTTGTAAAAATCATCCGACAGAAACATAAATATTCGTTCTTCCCGTGTTAAGATTTGGTGATTCTTTTTTTGCTTACCAGATTCACTTTGTGTTTCAGTTATCTTGTTTATAGTTTCTTTGTTATCTACAGTTTTTTTACAAACTTTTTTACTGCTGTTCCCAGTACTTTCAATTTGCCTTTTTTTAGAGCAACTTACACTTTTTTTTGGTATGGTATAATCTACTAAGTTTTCACTAATTTTTGCACTTCTGTTTTCATTTATTTCTGACATGAAGTAGGTCACCAAATGACCCCATTCTTCTAATAATCTAGTTAAACATTTGTTTAATGATAACCATCTAGTTGATACATGCTTAAGTATTGCTTTTGTTTCCTCATCAAACATAGATTTCAATTTTTCTTGTCGTTTACAGCTGCTTTCAAAGTAATAATATATGTCAATCAAATATTCATCAATATTGCCAGGAAGACATGCTGCTCCTTTTTTAACAGCCAGATTTATTAAATGGCATGGGCACCCAACACAAGCTACATTATCAATATCTCTCCTTAAATAGGTTATCACACCATTGTGTTTACCAATCATAACTGGAGCGTTGTCAGTACTCAGTGCAATGCAGTTTTCTAACGGGATGTCATCATCTTTTAGAGAATCTAGTATCAGTTTAGCTATATTTTGTCCAGTGCTGTCACCAATTAAAACAGGCACTTTATAAAGAAATGATTCTACTTTATTAGTTTTATTATCAAAATGGGTTATAACGAGAGGATAAAACTTTTCAGACTTGTTACTAGCATCTGTTGAAATGGAAAATGGCTTATTTTTCATACAATTCACTATATCTTCTCTTGATGTTTTTCCCATTTCGCCAATTATGCACGACGTTTTTGTCCTGGCACAGGAATATTTTTTTGCAATACTACTGTCCGGGAACATTTTCTTAAACAACATACTTGCGTGATCAGCACAACTTAATGGTAGGTTGTGTTCCAAGATAAACGACGTAAACAAACATTCTGCACGTGTAACAGCGTCATTGTCGTGAGAAAATTTTAATTTTTGATTACTAATCACAGTCTTCTCATAATCCAAATGTTTTTGAGTACGAATATGATTTGTCACATCACCTTTGCCTTTATGCGCAATGCTAAAATCACATCTGCAGGTAGAACAAAAGGCAAACTGTGGTCCCTTTCTGGATTCAATTATACATGGGTAATCAGCTGTGATAGATTTATTAAAACAAGACTGATATTTTCTACCAGACATAATGCTAAATAAAGTTATCGAATTAACATAACAACTGCAACTTGAAAATAAAACACGAGAAATAAAAATCCAAATAAAACTTGTTTACGAATTGGCCGTGGAAAGTGGAATAACGATACACGTGTGCAAACCGATGACGCCGCTTGTTTGGCTTTTCCTTTGAAATGGGTTGATTCGTTGAGCGAGTTTATCGCACGCTGTACCAAGGAGATTGAATCGAATGAAACAACCGAATTCACTCCCGAACTTCGGAACGGATCCGTCTCTGTCGGCGCTCGGCGCGGAGCGTGAAGGGGGTTGCCAAACTAAGCTGTGTGACGCTGGGTTGCAAGGAGAGGGGGGAATCGCCACTGTGAACTATTTATAGCTCATGCTGGTAGCTGGGTGCTCCGTGAGGGAGAAAAAGAGAAGGAAATTAAGAGTTCCGCGTAACGCAGATTTTGCCGCGTAGGAATTTTTTTTTTTTAACTATTTTTATTTGGAAATCCGGCAATAATACTGTCTAATCCGGAAATCCGGAAAAAGTATGGAAAACCCGGTATTACCGGGATAAATCCGGAGAGTTGGCAAGTCTGCATTTACTTATTGGTAAAAAAAGTTATGCGTAATAGATTTGTATTTTTATTTAGCACATTTTAAAAATTATAAAAAAAAAAAAAAAAAAAAAAAAGTTTTCTTGTAAAATAATCGCATTTCATTCAATAAAATGTGAAGAAAGTTACTTTTTATTTAAGCAAAATGTTTTACTTAATGTTTACAATTACATACTACAAATACGAATTACGAACGATATGAATCGATGATTGATTCATTTCTGACTGGTTTGATTCAATCAATGATTAGTTTCCACATTTCAGATTTATCATCTCAGAATAACGTTTCGCGCCAAGCTTCTGTCGCCAAGGTTCTGAGGAGTCGGCATTTTCCAAATTCGCGGGAAAGACATCCACAAGAGAGTAAAATGGCCGTCTTTTCTCCCCAAAAAAAGGCATCACTTTTTCGGCCTCGCTGATCAATCTATGTCTTATTACTATATCTATGGATTTCTGATTGGCACGGAATAATATTTACATTGCTGATTGGCTACGCAGTGATGCCAGATTGGGGATTTTGTCCTCATTTTGGGGATTTTTGAGGCTTCTGGGAACAATTTTGGGAACCAAATGTTTGTGAGGACTTTTCTTGGAGAATTCTAAAATTTTTGGGGACAAATCTGGGGAGTTCAACTGCATTATTGGCAACGTAATGATTTATCCCTACGACTAGGGACTTTCAATAGCTTTATTGTTATTTGGAGATTTTTTTCAAAAATTGCCTTCATTTGGGGAAAAATTTGAGCTTAAATCTTAAATCTGCTTGATATTTTTTTTTTTAAATTTTTTTTTCCCTTTTTTTTAGAGATCAAGTTGGAGATGTTTTCGAAAAAAAAACCCCTGATTTGGGGGAAATTTGAAGACCTGTTTGGGGAAATAATGGGCGTGTTCAGTAGAGCGCCCGATCCAAGACCGGTCGAAAGATTCCGAGCCAAAGCGTTCAGTGGTGTCGACCGATCCAGAGTCACATCGTTCAGTGGGATGGACCGGTCTCGACCGGTCGTGGATCAGTAAGCTCAGAAAAATTTCTTGATCCATTTGGTCACGTGATGGATCAAATGCGCAATATGTTGAAAATCAGGCTCTGATTGACATTACGCAGTGAAAACCTGAACAAAGAACATCTGTTTTTGACAATGATTGTTTATTTGTTTGATTAGCTGAGGATTAATACAGATGTACCTATTTATATGCATTGTTTGTGCTGTAGAAAATAAGGTAAGTAATTCCATAAAATGCTAAACTATATTATGTTTATTTATTTATTGTGTAAAAAAGATTTTTTACGTAATAACGATTTTCGATACGTAATTTTTTTTATTGATGAACGTAACATTCAAACATAAAATTAAAACAAAAATTTACACAATTTTAATTGAAACAAAAAAATATATATTTTTTTAATTCGGACGCTATCATATTTTGTTAATTTAATATATAAAAATAAGCTGGGAAAAATTATATTTCTTTTTTTTTTTCACACAAAGCTTTTCATTCATGCGATTGTTTTTTTGTTTACAAATAGAAAAGTTTGTAAACGATTGTATTTTTTACCTTTAAAACAATAAGTTAACTATAAGTAAATAAATTAAAATCCTTCCACATACTTTTAATTTAGGTAAAAATAAGTTTAAGATGTCAATTATTAAATTTAATAAACAAAACAGACTGTAAAAAAAGTAGCTATAAAATTATGCAGTGTTGTTTACATTGCTAGTTTATTTTAATATTCAGTCGGTAATAAGAGAAAAAGCTCTTTATATTGATTCATAAATCGAAGAAGAAAATAAGATTATTTTTTATATAAATCCATTATATTAACTGAGCAGCATATTTCATATTTTATATAATTTATTTATTTATTTTTTTTTTTTCAAAAACGTTTTTGTTGTACATTTCTGTTCATAATAAAATTCGAAGAGAAAGAAAGGTGTTTTAAGTGCTCATTTAAGATAAATCTACTCTGCTCCTTTAAAAATAAATGTAACGTAACATTCTTAACATTTTCATGATTAAAATTTATACGTGAATTTAGAAAAATCATAACCAAAGTAATGTATATTAGTAATTTGTCAGTACAATCAATTAATAGCTTCTTATTTTTTGTTAGCAGAGTACAGAATTCTACATTAATAAGAAAGAAGTAAAACTGTTATTACATAAAAGATCTTTCTTTCTTTTTTTTTTTTTTTTAAGAAAAAACGTAATATAATTTAGCATTTTATGGAATTACGTATTAAAAGTCCAGACAAAATAAACAACAGAAATACAATAATTAACTTGCTAATACAGGTCAAATTAGATAGATGGCGCTGCTCCTATCACGTCAAAATTGTTCCAAAGCGTTCAGTAGATACCTGGCCCGATCCAAGACCGGTCCAGGATCAGTGACGTCATCGCCCGGTCGCATTGATCCATCTCGGGCGCTCTACTGAACACGCTCAATTTTTGACCATCTGTCTGTCATCGTGTCATCACTGCCACTGCCACTGCCGGACAGTCTGTGTTGCGTTGCCGGTTGCTGGACAAAAACAAAACTCTTTCATTCTTCGCACGGATTAATCCGAATCCGTGATTTTATTCTTCACTAAGTTCCAGTGTTTTAGAATTCGGTTCTTCAGAACTTATTTATGTTTAATCGTGTTGTTACCTAACATTATTTTCTGGCTTGTATCAAGTATTGTTATTGTACAGTAGTAATCTTTTGAAATAATCATTTTCTGCAAACTATCCCATGCATCAATATGGACAAGGAGATAGATATCAATAATAAAGCTACAGATCCGGATGAAGCTCATGTAACTGAGCAACGTAAGATTCAAATAGTTTTGTTATGTTCTACATTTGTTTTTTAAATTGTTTTGGATACTTCTTTAGGCTTCTTAGTATAGTCTGAAAACAGAGCCTTCGGGTGGTTGTTTACTTTTGGCGATTTTTTCATTTTCGTCAACAACCAGGGATATAGATTCACACATGGAAAACAAAAAAATGTTTATTTACCGTTCGGAATGAAATATGTTAGCGCAGACGAATACGAATTTTAAGAAAAAATGTATTACTTGACATAATTAAGATAATTTTTCACTACAGTAGGTATATGTATCTGTCGTCCTTGGCGAAAAAAAAAAAAAATCGTCTAATTATAGGCAGACATATTTAATTCCTTTCAAAAATCATGGTTGTTTCAAAAATTTATATTAAGTGAGCAATCAAGAACATGAAACAGTATTTCGTACAATAGGATGTTCAGGTAGTAGGGACAGTTTGATATCTGTCGTCCTTGGCAAATAAAAATAAAAGATCACCAAGTTATCTGGTAACCATATTTAATTCCTTTCAAAAATTACAGTTATTTTAACCGCGTTTAGGGAGAAAATATGCTTTTTATACTGCTTAGCGATTTTTTTCAAACTCGCCAATTTGGCAAGGTTTTGTTTCCTGACTTTTTCGAAATGGCCGATTTTACATGTTTTAAACCAACTACCTAAAAATAAAGCGTAAAAAGTAGCTTTTCAAAAAATTTAACAAAAGAGAACACAAATTTGAAAGATTTCCACAATTTTCATAAAGGAAAATTATCAAATATTAATTATTACAAGGTACGTAAAGTTTAACTTTGCGCTATTGGTACTTTTAAACATTACAAAACAAAAAATACCATAAATGATTTCAAAAAATGCAACAAATAAATACATGAATAAAAAATAAGTTTTTTCACTTAGCCGTTTCCAAACTTTTGTAGCAAATATTTCATTCGGAATTTAAAAAAAAAAAAAAATCCTCTTTCAAGACTAAAAACTTCTATCAAAACTAAATAGCTGTCTATACTAGGCAAAATGGCACAATTTAAAATACTATTCCAAAGTTTTTGACAAATACAGTAGAGAGCCAGAAATCCGCCAAAGTCCAAAATCCACACAGCTTTTCAAATACAAACAATGAAATTTAGGTTACAAAACTGCAAATCAGAATTTTCGTAAAAGATCATTTTGCGTTCACATTTTATGATTACAATAATAAAAATATGAAAAACTGCAAGAACCAAGTTGCTGATAAAGAAATTATCAACAATATGTTAAATTAATCAAAAAAGAATTATGATTATTGTACATTTTACATTAAAAAAAAAAAAAAAAAAAAAGCTCCATTCAAAACATGTATATTCTGCACAAATAAAAAATTGCCTACTGTTGCCATTATCAAAAACCAAACATATCAAATAAACTGCTGGCTCCCATACTAAGGTACGTAGGTAGGTTAGATTTAACGTCACACTAGTACTGTTGTACTAAGAGTACTTCGGATGGCAACCAGATTAAATTAAAAGCGTTAATAATTATTACAATTCCACAATTAGGAATATAATTTTATACTCTTTGAAAATGGGGACGAAAATGCTAATAACAATGATAAATATTTTTCCTGTAAGACTTAAAAAATGAGGACATCTGGTCTCGTGATGGTATGGAATTTCGTTTTGCAGCAATCATTAGTACATACATCAAAATAAAATAAAAATCACTAAATATACATCACCCGCAATCTGCAAGAATCTTTAAAACACACAAAATTTCATTTTACAGCGATCAGTAACATGCCTCTGCGTACATGAAAACAAACAAACAAAAAAAAAAATCATTGGATACCTCACCCGCATACATCATGAATCTTTAAAATGTACAAAATTTCGTTTTACAGCGATCAGTAATATGCACGTTTGTATGCTCCATGTGCATGAAAGCAAAACCAAAAAAATCACTGGATACCTCACCCGCATTCTGCATGAATCTTTAAAACACACACAATTTCGTTTTACAGCGATCAGTAATATGCACGTCTGTACGCTCTGTATACATGAAAACCATCAATGAATACCTTACCCATACTGCATGAATCTTTAAAACGCATGAAATTTTGTTTTACAGCGATCAGTAATATACACGTCTGTATACTCCGCGTACATGAAAAAAAAAAAAAAAATCACTGGATATCTCACCTGCTGACTGCATGAATAACGAACGAAATTTCGTTTTACAGCAATCAGTAATATGCACATCTGTATGGGTACGCTTCACGTACATGAAAACTAAAGAAAAAACAGCACTGGATACGAGACGTGTGCCGGAGCTCCCTGTCCGTATCTGCAAGAAAAAAAAAATATCCGGATCCGTTTTTTAGTTCCCTATCATATTATAGGTATGGGGAACTTAGGTAATCGTGAAAAATTTCGAGGTACAACTATAGTATTTCCCCTCAGCTGAATTTGGCGATTTTTCTTTGGCGCCGATTTGAACGATAACGATGTCGTTCTGGATTGTTTGCGATATAATATGGCAGCCTACATGCTATTTATTTTGGATTTATGATTTATAATTTAGCTTACGATTTTATCATTTATGCTATATCATTTATGAATTTTAGATTTATGATTTAGCCATAATCGCCAAAGAAAAATCGACAAATCTAGCTGAGGGGAAATACTATAGTTGTTCCAGTTTCGACCTCGGTTTTTAGACTTTTTTATACGTTTTTAGGTGTGAGGAATCCGAAAATGACAAAATTTGTATTGTGTCTGTCTGTTAGTGTGTCAGTCCGTTAGTGTGTTAGTCCATTAGTTTGTTAGTCTGTTTACACAATATCTCACAAACAAATAATCGCAGAGAGGTCAGATCAGTTTTAAAATATTACTTTCGATACTGGCAAGAACCCTATTTATTTGGAACATTCGAATTAAAAAACTTCGCAAGTTATTAGAAATTTAGAATTTCTTAACATGGCAGTATAGGGCAAAATTTCACATAAACGTCAGTTTTGAGCGATATTTTCATGGTAAAGATGTCAGACTACTTTTGAAATATTATTTAGGACACTTGCATGACTATTAATGACTATGAATTTTCCAATATAAAAATTTCGTAAGAAGTTATTGGAAAATTACGAATTTCTTAACATGGCAGAATAGAGCAAAATTTCACATAACGTCAATCTTGAGGAATATTTTCATCGTAAAGGTGTCAAACCACTTTTTAAATATTATTTTGGATACTGGCATGAATATCATAGACTATGATTTTTCCAATTTAAAAAATTCATAAGTTATTTGGAATTTACGATTTACTTAACATGTCAGAATAAGGCAAAATTGAGACTTCCATTTTGTGGATCATAAATACATTAGACAACTTCAAAATTACATTTATAATATTTCTTTGAACATGATTGAATAAAAATATTCTAATAGGAAAATTTCGTAATTTATGATTTTATCAACATAGGGAAATTGTAAAGTTTTCATATAAATACGAATTTTGAGGATTATTGCATTGGAAACAGTAGCATGAAAACTAAACAACGGAATCGACCCTGATAAAATAAATTAATAGATTAGAATAAGATAAATATAGCGAAATCACGCCAAAATGCCGTTTTCCAAAATCGACGCAATTTTTTATCACCCGCGATTACCGAAGTGTTTTTTTTTTAACCACAACATAAATTTAAACAAAAAATAATGGTTTAAAAATGCAATTTTAATACAAAATACGCGAAATTACAGGTTTTTTTTTTTTTTTTTTTTTTTTTTTCCATTAAAAATATACATTTAAAACTAATATTTGCATACATATCATGAAATTATTATAAAAAAAAAAAAAAAAAAAAAAAAAAAAAACAAAGAGTAAAATCGCATATTTTGTATTACAGTTACATTTTTTAACACTTATTTTTTCTTTAAATTTATGAAGTGGTTAAAAAAAAAAACTCCGATAATCACGGATGATAAAAAAATACATCGATTTTGAAAAACGATATAAATAAAAAAAAAACAGAATTTGACTAAAAAAAAAAAAAAAAAACTGTACACAATAAAATAAAGATTTAATAAGATTTTAATCAAAAATTTACAATTGTTTTAAACATTAAAATTTAATAACTATGCACATTTTACCCCCCCTGAACCCCCCCACCTCCCCCGCTTGTTATAAAAATTTAATAATATCTTAACATGTCATTTGAAAACATTAAAAAATAAATAAGGAATATTACATAAAAATTATCGCATATATAAAATTTAATATGAATTTTAAGCAAAAAAAAAATTTTTTTTTTTAATTAAGCCCCCCCCCCTTCCTGTTTTAAACATTAAAATTTAATAACTATGCAATTTTTTTTAGTTTTTCAGGGGGGAGACCCCCCTGAAACCCCCCCCTCCCCCGCTTGTTATAAAAATTTAATAATATCTTAACACATGGTTCGTACAGGTGCTTCAAAAGTCCTTAAAAAATCTAGGAAGTTCTTAAAAACTCCTTACTTTTTATATCTGATTTAGGTCCTTAAAAACTCCTTACTTTTTATACTTGTACCTTAAAAACTACTTATGTTTCTCTTATAGTATTTAAAACTTAAAAAAAAAATAAATAAATAAATAAATAAAAAAGGAAATTCGTTTTTTGAACTGACAATTTTATATTTGGAACGATAATAAATCTAAAACACGTAACAGCTTAGCAACAAAGTTGGAAAAACATAAAAATCGTCTGCTTTTCATGGTCTACTAAAAAGACGTTCTACAAGAAAAATGATTTGGTAAAAAAAAATGTAAAAAAGAATAATCTTTTTTATTTACTTGAGGACTAAACAAATAATATGTGATGAGGAAGGGAAGGAAAGAAAAAGCATATTTCTGTCTAGGTGCTTTTCAATTTTCATTATATATTATATTATATCATTATATATTCCTTATATATATATATTTTTTTCCTCTTCTGAAACTCTTAGAAATACGGGCTAGGATCCTTTAGAAAGACCTAAACATAAGGCATTTTACCCAAGCTTAGGTCCATGAGTATATTATCGTCCTTAACCCCCAAAACCATATTACTTGAGTTCTTGAAGTAATTTCGCCTAGCAATATAACCGTAAATACTCGTGTATAAGTTGATCCTCTATTTAAAGAGATATTTTCTTTAAAAAAAAAAAAAAAAAGATGAACGCACAGGTTAAGAATTATTTTTAAAAATTACGTTTATATTTTAAATACAAATATGAGGTCATTAAAAATATAAACTTTAGGTATATATATCAGTCTCAAACCAATCCCCCAAGTCTCTAGTGGGGCCAAAATTATTTAGAAAACTTTTTGATTGGTAATTAAACCGAGATATTGGTCTCATACTTTAGTATTTCTATTGACTTAGAGTATAGCTGGAATTTCAATGCGCTGAATTATCTAGATTTTCACTTCTACTACACAACTATCGTAAGTAATGGAAATAATGTATTCAGTCAAAATTTTCGATATAAAGTTTTCACCTGATTTATAAATACAGTAAAACCTTGATTAACAGGCATGGTCAAAAAAAGTCAGTTGCCGGATTAAAAAAAAAAAAAAAAATAAGAAAAATATCCGTTGGTTACTTTAGGAAAATTGACAGATATCTTCAATAAATTGGTCAGTTTTACATCTTGTAAGTGGTTTCATAAAAAACAGTTCTATGGATTTTCTTCAAATTCGCCATATTAACATTCTTTTAGATATTCTTTCATATGTAATTGTGTATTTCTGATAAAGAGATGAATTTGCAAAGATTTGTGGAAAAACTGAAAATGGGATTACAGCAATGGTGTCTTAAAAACAAATCTTAATAAAAAAAAAAAAAAAAAATATTTTAGGTGTCTTTTTTTCATTAATACCTGATATTACTTTAGATAAAATGATAGGCTTCCAGATTAAATAGGTCAATATACAATTTAAGAAATAGGTGCTTCAAAAAACAGCTCTGCCGATTTTCTTTGAACACGTGCTATTAATTCTCTTACTCAGATGTCTTTCCAGCATTTGTGCTAATTAATTAGTTGCTACAAACGTCTGATTACTTAGGTATATTTTATGCCTTCTGACCGCACAATCTTTAAAACAAATTTATGTGTAATAGTAAGTATTAAAAGTTATCTGTTTGTTACACACCAGATTTTTTTCAGCATACTTATTTTTTTTAATTTTTTTAATTTCTTCGCTCACTATATATAAAAATTGGATTCATAAAAATTTTCAATCTCCGTTTTCCAACGGATTTAACCGGTTTGTGATGTCCTGAACAAGATTTAATTATTTTTAGAAAATGTCTGTGTCCATGTATCGCAAATTTTGTCGACGCTGTATCTCACAAACTAATGTACGAAATTTAACCAAACTTGATATTTAGTTGGACCTTTTCCTAAACTGGTGCTTATTATATTTGAGGATCAATCAGTCAACAGGTGGCGCTGACATCCTTTTATTCCCCTAAATTTTTAACAGGGCAATGTAGGACAAAATTTTGGATAAATATACATAATGAGAGATATTTTTAACGCTGATTGTGAAATTAATATGAATTATTGATTATACCAGTTGTAAACTAGGGGAAAAAAAGTGCAAACTTCTAGGAGCATTGCTCCAGAAATACCCTTCCTTACACCTGGGATGTGAATTTCCTATATGAGAATCCTTCGAAAGAACTTGTCAGTACCATTAAAGCGAATGGTTGAGCCATGGATTTGTTAAATTTTAAAATAAAGTTATCAATTTTTCAATTTTAATGGAAAAAAGAAAAACAGAAAAAAATGCTTTTTTTCTGATGTTGGTACAGAACTGACTATGTGCTTTCGGCATTTGATGTTATATTTAAAAATCGTCTGCATTTGTCAGGAAAAGTCGTCTGCATTCATGATGGGAAAATAATTTAAGTGAATAATAATGTAATAAATAATTTGGTATTGCATGAATTTTATAAGATATATATAAGAAAGTCTATGTTATAATAGCCACATCAAACTATTTTTTCTTTTTTTTCTTTTAATGCTGCAATTTTTGTATGGATTCAAGATTTGTTTGTGGAGGCAATCGAAAATTCGCAGTTTATGCCACCGAGATGGCAACATCTGTGTTGGGGATGAGAAGGGGGAGGGACATTTAAGCAGGAAAAAGTTTATTTATATAAAAAATATCATTTTCCTTTTTACTTTCAATTGTTTTTGTACTGTCCTGCATGCCTTATGTTCCACTAGTTTCAACTTCATCAACTATTCTTTTTTTTTTTCCTTTAACAAATGAACTATACATAAAAAATAAGATATGTTTTCAACTTTACTGAATTAAACAACTTTCCAGAATTATCTGGTAAGTAACTGAAAAATTTATTATTATTATTATTATTTTTATGAATTAAAAAAGATTTTCTCAATTTTCCGTTTTGAATTTGTATTTGAACTTATGAAATTTTATTTTATGTTTTGTGTTAGACTGTAACGTTAGTTAACAGTGCTCCTTTCCCCCTCTCTCTATATATATAGGTACATTGGGGAAAAAAATTATATATATATATATATAAATATATATATATATGAATACATAATGTATAAATTATTATTTTACGTAGTCCTTAAAAAGTCCTTAAAAACTGCTTACTTTTCTTTATCATAAATGTGTACGAACCATGTAACATGTCATTTGAAAACATTAAAAAATAAATAAGGAATATTACATAAAAATTATCGCATATATAAAATTTAATATGAATTTTAAGCAAAAAAAAAATTTTTTTTTTTTTTTTTTTTTTTTTTTTAAGGATCAGATTAGCTTGTTACATGCACTTTATGAATCAATATATGCATATAACTTTATCATCATATCCAAAATTTTTCCTTTTCTTTAACCTATAAATTAATCACATTAATTAATGACATTTATAAATTATTCGCATAATGAAAATCCCGGCAAAGCACTAATTTTGTTTTGAAAATCCACAACACATTTAGATACAGCCATAATACAGAATAATACTCAATAAATAAAACATAAAACAATAAAATAAAACAGAGCAATACAACCTGACAAAAAGACCGACAACAACACCACGTGCTGGATAAATCCGCTAGAAAAAAATACGTATAACCCGCACAAAATCCAAGCAGCAAATGAATCTAAAATCTACGGGGACGCTGTGCTGACGGAACGGTAACCCGCAGGGGTTGCCACAATTAAAAACGCGCCACATTTGGCGAAAAATCGCTTCGCTTGGCGGTAAAAACGAACTTGGCGACCTGGTGGATTATACAGCATCTGTGCCTAAATATATTGAAGTGAACGGTGGATAGCCTATTAGGCGGGGATTTCATTCTGTCACTGTATCAAGCTTTGGTCAAATTCATTTCTTTTAACATGATTATAATATGTCTCGCACTAGAAATTTATGAGAACATATATATGATGGGGAACTGAGCAGAGTCCACCTATGCCAACTAGTTTTCTTCAATGGATCTAATACGGATCTTTTGTAGAAATTTCCAGAAAATCAGGAAAAAACTGTTATATATTTCATTATAAACTATCTTTAATGTATAGCTAAAGGAAATACAGTATAGCCTCTCTTTTACGTTTTCCCATAATTTACAATTTTTCTTTTAAATACCTTCATTTTTCCTAAGTATGCAATGATGAACTCCCGTCTTAATTTTTAACAGTTTAAACTAGTATTATACCCTTGTCATGTCAAAAACCCAATCCTGGGCCTGACATCTCTGGTGAATGCACACTCCCACAAACACAAGATGTGCCAGTGGGGTAAAGCCCCCACTGAAACGACCCCAACTGAATTCCAGCCAGTGCTAGAAATAATAAGAATTTTGAAACTAGGCGTCAAAATGGTGCCTGGATTAAATTTTTTGGGCATCTAAATGAAAAATCTAGGTGCCATCCATAATTAAATATGTATATTAAAAAAAAAATATATAAAGCATCAACCTGTAAATAATAAATGCAAGATTTTATAAAAAATATTTATGTAATTTTATTTGCAATATTAGTCACACATATTTAAAATTACAAATTCATTCTTTACTCAGAAGATACTCGAAATAAGTGTGAAATAATAAATATGTGCATGTGTTTACAGCAAACTAAACTGATAAATGGAGTTGAGCCCAGGAGCAGAAAGTGCTTAAAACTGCAACGCACGTCGCAGAACAAATGAGGCTTTTGCAGAACATTTCATCTATCCCCTAACTGGATGATATTGATATAGCTAACATTCTAAAATTAATAAAACCTAGATATGTTTAACAACCGACCTGTAAATCTGTTAGCATACTAGAAAATTGCTGGAAACAGTCATTGTTTCAATGTATAGACAAAATTTATAAACATTTTGTAAGTAGTATATCCACATTAATGTGACAATATTAATGCCAAAAGCCATTGAAAAAATTGCAGTTCTGGGTGTATTCCTCAGTTTTAGATTATAAATATTTTACTAATAAGTATTATTTTTATGCTTATTTTGCATTTTACTGTGCTTTGGCAAATTTGGACAAAATACCTGCAGAACATCTGCAAATTTTAATGTCTCGTTGCAGAACATCGGATATAATTCTGCTCCTGGGGAGTTGAGAAGTAAGAGTTTAAAATTCTCAAGGTAAGAAAATACTGCTACTCTCTCCAAACCATACGTTGATTGGTTGCTCGTCATATTGACAAGTAATCTAAGCATGGTGAGCTCAGTTCTCTAACAACCAATCACAGTTGAAAACTGTTGTAAGCTTGATTTTAACAGCCAATGATCTATGATTCCAATGGCAGGATTGAGGAATATGATGAAATAGACTTGTTTTACAGTCTGATGGGATCGGGAAAATTATTAGATATCATGAGGAAAAAATCTAGCCGTTAAATATGACACCTATGATTGGAATTCTATGTTTCAAAATGAAAAATCTGGTCGCAAAATACGACTAACGACCACTTATTTCTAACACTGATTCCAGCCCTAAAAAATCCTCCCCTATTTTAATTATTTTTATTGCATTGTGTTTTTAATAATTTATTGTGAATTTTTTTATGCTTAATATTTACAATTTTTATATAGTTTCAACTTTAGCAGTTGTTAAGGATGAACCGAAAGATCAATCAACACTAGCAGTTGTTAAGGATGAACCAAAAGATCAATCAGATGAGAAAAGCAATACTGCAGTTGATGATAAAGAAGGTAAATATGGTTGTACTAAATTTAAATCCTAAAATAATAGTAATGAAATGAAACTAAATGCTGATTTTAGAAAAAGTAGTCTGTCAGATGGAACTCAATAAAAAAGAACAACCTGTTATGTTATAGTTTTTGTACTCGACAGATGTAAAGTATAATTTTTACTTGTGTATATGTAAGCTATGTACTCTGTTTCACTTTGCAGCACAAAGAAATATTTAACAACTTTAAATATATGTTGCATATACAAAATTTTCTTATTTCTTGGAATTTATTTCTTAATTTTTATGCTTTTTATTTGGGATGGACTGGATACGGATATCCGGCATTCTGGATATTTTTTTCTTTGCTGGATCTGGATATCTGGCAGTCCCCTTTCTCAGTACACATGAAATTTACAATTTTTTAAGAGCACACAGTAATTAAAAGAAGGTATTTGCATTTAGTTTTTTGTGCATCTGGATTCCATTCACAAAAAAAAAAAAAAAAAAAAGTAAATACCATTGGAAAAAACATAGACAATTTTAATTAAAATAAAAAAATGTGAGTACTTCGGCTGTGGGGATTATAAGAGATATAAATAGACAATGCTTAATAAATCTCTCTTATAAACCAACCAATCTTGTGTATACATATATATATATATATACAAGTATATATATGTATAATATGCTAATAATTAGGGATGCACTGAATAGCATGAAGTGGGTTGCTTAACACTCAGTTATGTAATGGCGTGTCGGCGTATTTTGAATTAATGACTCCAATGTAGAAAAATAAACTATTTATTAACATAACGAGGAACTATCTACAAGCGAACACACTTCTTTCGTTCGAACATGGCAGAATCCAAAACAAAACTTTTTACAGAGAGAAAAGTTGTAGTGCTTTTCGTGCGCTTGCAGCGCCATCTCATAAAATGCACCAGGGAGGATAGATAGAACACCATAGAGTATCCCCCCAGTGAACAAGGTGAACGATAAAATGCAAAAGTTCAATACAATAAATGCTTGATACAGTATAATATGTAATAGTAACATAGTAAGTAATGCAAAATAGAAATACAATGAACAATATATAATATTAAAAAGTGTAAGATAATATATACAAAACTATATTACATATTCAGTCACCAAATGTTTTGGGAAAGTGACTTTACGTCCAGAGCGTGTAGTATGTGTTTTGTTGACAGGAGTCGGCTCTGGTGGTATTTCGAATGATTTGTTGACAGGCGTTGGCTCAGATGGTTCTTGGTTAGGAACAGAATTATTTGTCACAACAGTATCTGACCATCTATAGGCGGGTTTCACGCGATCTATAGAAACTGTTGTGTTTTTACCATTTATATCAATGACAAAATTTTTATTATCTCTGTTTATGACAAGGTGAGGTCCAGTATACGGCGGTGTTAATGGACGAGTTACTTTGTCTGATCTTAAAAATACATGTGTACAATTCGACAATGCAGGATTTACGAAAACACTAGGACTGCTATGTAAGGAAGTAGCAGTTGGATTAAGTGTCTGCATTGTTTGTACCAAGTTGGAAACATAATTGGGATCAATCGTTTGGTCAATTTGTTTTTTATCAGTAATAAGATCAGAGGGTAATCGTAAAGTGGTACCATATACTAATTGTGCAGGTGTTGCATTAATGTCATTTTTAAGAGCTGAGCGCAAACCTAGTAAAACAATTGGAAGGGTTTCAGTCCATTTAGTGTGATTATGTGCCTTAAGAGCATCTTTTAAATGTCTATGATAGCGTTCTAAAATTCCATTTGACTGGGGATGGTATGCCGAAGTCCGAATGCGCTTACAGCCTAAGATATGCATAAGTTCTCGAAATAGAGTAGATTCAAAATTACGACCTTGATCTGTGGTGATAGTGACTGGGCATCCGAATCTAGAGATCCAACCATGCAATAAGGCACGAGCGGTTGTTTCCGCAGTCATATCAGGGGTCGGAATTACCTCGGGCCATCTGGTAAATCTGTCAATGATTGTTAAACAATACTGATTTCCATCTGATGGGGGAAGAGGGCCAATGAAATCTAAATGAATATGGGCAAAACGGGCATCCGGTAGGGCAAATGTTCCAACTGGTGACTTGGTGTGCTTTGTTATTTTGGCTCTTTGGCAATTAACACAACTGCGAACCATAGATTTGATATCTTTATGCATGCCAGGCCATACGAATCTTTTAGCAATTAAATTTATGGAGGCTGACATACCTGGATGTGAAAGGAAATGCAAATTTTCAAAAACTAATTTTCGCAAACTTTGTGGAACGAATGGACGGGGATGTTTTTGAGATGTGTCGCAATATAGGTCAATATCCTCAAGGGGAAAATAGTGTTTTTCTAATTGTAAGGATGTGGTATTGGATTGCAAAAGTTTTTGAAGTTCTTGATCAGTTGATTGTGCAGAAGCAAATTCTTTAAAATCAAGTACAGTTGGGGAAATTTGATTGATCTCTATGCGAGATAATGCATCGGCTACATGATTTTCAGAACCTTTCATATATCGGATATCGGTAGAAAATTGGGATATATAATCGAGATGACGTAGCTGTCGAGGACTGCACTTTTCAGGATTTTGTTTGAAAGCGTATATTAAGGGTTTCTGATCAGTGTAAATGAAAAAGTTTCTACCTTCTAGTAAGTGACGAAATTTCTTTATAGAGGAATATATGGCGTAAAGTTCACGGTCATATGTCGACCAATTCTTTTGAGACTTACTTAATTTGCCAGAATAAAATGCTATAGGTTCCCATTGATTATCAGACATTTGCATGACAGAGCCACCAACAGCGACGTTTGATGCATCTACCCATAAGCTTAATTGGGCACCAGGAATAGGATGTTTTAGAAGCGTTGCATGAGAAATTGCTTCTTTTGATTTCGTAAATGCAAAATTTGCTTCGTCGTTCCATTCTAATTGCTCCATTGAAATTTTGGCATTGGAACGCGGATGTTTCCTTTTATTTTTGTGCCCTTCGAGGAATTTAACGAGGGGTGCTAATATATCAGCAGCTCTGGGAATGAATCGTCTGTAAAAATTAAATATACCTAAATATCTACGAAGTTGAGTAATAGTTGTAGGTCTTGGAAATTTTAAAATGGCTTCAACACGGTCAGAAGTTGGTGAAAGACCATCTTTTGACACTGTAAAACCTAAAAATTCCAAAGTGGGAACACCAAATATGCATTTTGAGGGCTTAATTGTAAGGCCGTAATGATCAAGTCTGGAAAATAGTGCTCTGAGATGTTCAATATGTTCTTCGAGGGATTTGGATGCAATTAAAATATCGTCTATAAATGGATAAACACCTTTTAAATTTCTTGTAACTTCATCAATAAATCTCTGAAATGTGCTGGAAGCATTGCACAAACCAAACTGCATCCGAGTGCTCTCGAAGAGTCCGAAAGGTGTACATATGGCAGTTTTGTGAACATCCTCGGGAGCAATCGGAATTTGATGAAAAGCTTTAACTAAATCAATACGTGAAAAAATTGTGGTTCCGTGAAGTTCACTAGTAAAATCAGCAATGTTGGGGATGGGATATTTATCCTTTTTAGTGTGAGCATTTAGTGCTCTGTAATCTCCAACAGGTCGCCAGTCATCGCTGTTTTTCTTTGGAACCATATGCAAAGGTGAAGCATAATTGCTGTTGGATGGACGCATGTGTCCCAAATCCAACATATGCTGAAATTCCATTTTTGCAATTTTTAAACGGTCGGGGGCCAGACGACGTGGTTTAGCGTATACCGGTGGGCCAAAAGTTTCGATATGATGCATAACAGAATGTTTCACAATTTGGTTTGGGCTAGGAGATTTACTGATGTTAGGAAATTCACTTAAAAGATTAGAAAAAATATCATTACTTATGATAGATTTCACTGAATATATATCAGAATTATGTACAACACAATGAGAATTTAAGCTTGTGACATTATCAAATAAAGAACGTTTTCTAAGATCTGGCTTTAAATTAAAGTAATGTAAAAAATCAGCACCTAAAATAGGGGTTGAAACATTACAAACATAAAAAGGGTAAACAAACTGTTTTCTTAGACCAAGATCAATAGATAATAATTTACGTTTATATACATTAATTAAAGTACCATTAGCTGCAACAAATTTTTGAATTGGAATAGACATTTTGTCTATTTTTGATGCTGGAATTAATGAACAGTCACTTCCTGTGTCCACTAAAAATTTTAGATTGCTTCTTTTATCTCGTACAAAAAGGCGACGAGAAGTGGAAGGCGAGGCGTATGTCGCCGCTACTCCTTGCCGTAGTCGTTTCCCGCGGAAAAAGTACAGGGAGGTACGCACTTTTTAGCTTTAGAGCTAAATTTCTGATGATACCAGCAAAATTCTTTATTAACTTTTGGGCTTTTGTGCCGAAAATTAGATCGAGATAGTGAACGAGAATGACTTCTGGAACGTCGCAATGAAGCCACTTCTTCTCTTAAAAGTTTTAATTCTTTTAAAAGTTCGGAATCAGCACTCGAAGAATTAGTTGTACTAACAGCACCTACCTGTGGTGGAGATACATCCAAAATTTTATCAGCTATTTCGGCAGCTTTAATGGGTGTAAGGTCTTGCACTGATGCTAAAATAAATTGCGCATTTGAAGGCAGTTGTTGCAAGAATAGTTCGAGCAAAAGAGTGTCGGATACCTTATGGTTTTCAGCTCTTCTCTGCATGACGCGAAGTAGTTCTGACGGTTTTCTATCCCCTAGTTGTTCACCAGCTAATAATCGGCGAATTTCCTGCGATTTTGTTTCACCACAACGTTGAATTATTTCGTCCTTTAAGTTTTTGAATGGATCGGAATTATCAGGTGAAATTATTACGTCACGCACAGTCATTGCAATTTCTGGAGGTAAATTCGCAACACAATAGTTATATTTTGTTCTAGAATCCGTTATTGGTTTCGGCACAGCTAGTTGAAATGTTGATTCTACCATCGTGAACCACAGGGCCGGGTCCGTAGGGATGAATGCAGGGATTTTCACTGCATTCACTGCATCAGCTGTTTCATTCATGTTGAAAACAGAAACGAAAACACTTATAATCCAAAAATAAGAACAGTTTATCCGGGTCACCACTGAAGTGGGTTGCTTAACACTCAGTTATGTAATGGCGTGTCGGCGTATTTTGAATTAATGACTCCAATGTAGAAAAATAAACTATTTATTAACATAACGAGGAACTATCTACAAGCGAACACACTTCTTTCGTTCGAACATGGCAGAATCCAAAACAAAACTTTTTACAGAGAGAAAAGTTGTAGTGCTTTTCGTGCGCTTGCAGCGCCATCTCATAAAATGCACCAGGGAGGATAGATAGAACACCATAAGCAGTTTTGTATGAATACCGAATATCTTTCAAACCCAATAGTAACTATTATAGACCGTGGGCCATAGCTGAATATCGTTCAAGTTTGTTTCAATCATCGAGGGGCAATTTCAATTTAATGTTAAAATTAAAAGAATATTCAGTTATCTACGAATTTTTAATGTTCTGGTCTGAAGATGTGCACATTATTTAAAAATTAATTAAATAAATTCTACAAATTTGATGTTTCTGCAGTCCTACTATTTTATCTACTTTTAGAGACAGCCATATTCTCTTCTTGTTTCTTTGCTTATTCTCCAATCAAAACCGGTTATTTTTTTTCTTCTGGGATTTCGATGCAATGACGGCTGTTGTTAGCATGCGCGCTAACACTCCGCTTGCATTTGATATGTTTTGTTTGTGTTTACATTATCTTAAGTCAATATTCATTGACATTTTCATACAATTCTACTATTGCTTTCTTTTCATGTATTTTTAAGTATTATTCACATTTAATAGAATGTGGGGGAAAAATAGCATAGTTGTTTGCATATCGGGAATTAGATTACATTAAAAAATGCAGTATTTTCCTCAAATAAGATGTAAAGTTTCTCTCGACATCATTATTAACATTTTGATCGAATTCTGTTCACTCTTTTTTCCTATATTTTTAAGTAGAATTCAGATAATATAATATCAGAAGAAATTACTTTTTGTTTGCACATCGGTGATGAGATACATTCAAAGGTGACGTGTTTTTCTCAAATAAGCTGGACTAAAGTGAGACTGTGTGCTGATCAATGGAAAGTTTTAAATATTTGTGAAAGAAAAATATCTACCCATTTGCTTCTTCTTCCAATTAACGAACTGTTCAAACTGCCTTTAGACAACATCATAGGTTACCCAGGGGTTGATCCAGACGAAATTTGGGTCCCTTTTGCGGCCCCATTCACAAAATTGCACATAGTAAAAAGGGACCCTTCACAAAATTCAAATTCATAAAAAGGAACCCTTCACAAAATTCAAATCCATACAAAGGAACCCTTCACAAAATCAAATTTATAAAATGAGTCCCTTCACAAGAGTTTGTTTTATAAAAATGATCCTTTTATTAAATGTTTTGATATTTTCAGTATTATTTTTAATTTATGCCTTAATTTGGCTCAACGAAGCTCTATTAACTTGATATTAAACATTACATAAAGTGATTGTAAAAACTGAAGATTTTACACAATATTTTACTTTTTCACAAAAATATTTTATATTTCACAAAAATAAATACAAATTTCACAAAAATATTTTGTTTTTCACAAAAAAGGGACCCAAAAATTAAAACCTGGATCGACTCCTGTTACCATAGAAAGTGTTACACGGTAAGTTTTACTCTGAAATGTAGCTAAATTATTGGTGAAACGTTAGTCGAGGCCTCCACCCCTGGCAACCCAAGCCCTCCCCCAGCCTATGAGGAATTTTGTTAGGATAATTCCTCTTCTGTTAAAATTCCATTTTCACAGAATATTCACTACCACTGAATTAGTGCTTGTTTTGTCAAAAAAAAAAAAAAAAAAAAAAAAAAAACTTTTAATATTTTATTTTAAAACTTTGTGCACTTATTTATTTATTATTATATTTACAATTTTTTAGAGAGAACTGAAATACCAAAAATTACGTTAGAATTAGAAATGTCAGATATTGTTGCAGAAGATGCAAGAAGTTCTGCAATTATCGAGGAGGATGATGGTGATGATTTGCAAATTGTGGAAGATACAAGAATCTCAATTAACGTATCTGAAATCATGAGAGAAAATTTAAAAGGTGAAAGTAATCAGAAGAATGTTGATTTGCCTTCTGATATGAAGGACATAGAAATGGAAATAGATCAAAGTGAACCAATAGGTATTAAATGCTTTTTTTCCCCCTTTTTACTCTGTAACATAATTTGATGCTTTTGTTAATTTTGATTCATTTTAGAATTTTGTTATTTTTCACTTTCTTCAGTAATTTCGTGTTTGCAGCCAGTAAAAAATTAGCTTTGCCATGTCCTAATCAATAGCTATGTTATTGATTTTTATATCAAAAGATCTTTTATTATACAGGGTTGTTTAAAATGATGTAAGATATTTTAAAAGACTAATAAATTCATTTTTAAACAAATTCCTTAACAATGTGATTCCTAACTGTTGCAGTGAGTAACTAAGCAAGAACAAATAACAAAGTGTTGATTCTTTGATCTTCCTCATGTCACTAGACCATTACCCCATGTAACTTTCTCTTGGAGGATTTTGTGAAAGACAAAGTGTATGTTCTGCTTATACTGCCACACAACTTGGAAGACTTGCAGTACAGGGTGTCAACAATCAGGAAACTTTTATCAATCTGTAAATTTCAAACAAAAAATAGTCAATGTTGTAAAAAATACCCCCAAATTAATGAAACTTTTGATTTTTGCTTTGCAAATGGGATTCATGACTGAAAAGATTGCCAAATTGGAGATATCTTAGACAACACAGGATTGACTGCTTTCTTGTTAAATCTTGCTGAGTTAACATTAGAGGAAAAAGCTAATTTCTTTCTTTTTCCCTTTTTTTACTTTCTCTTACCCATAAGGTAAAGAAAGTATTGTTTTAGGGTCAAATTTTCGAAAGTGAGTTTTTGTTATATTTACATGTTCTGAGGTCCCCTGAATACGAAAATCGTAATTTTAGCGAATGGTCTGTGTGTGTGTCTGTGTATCTGTGTGTCTGTTATCAGCATATCTCAAGAACAAATAGTAGCAAAAATTCCAAACTTGGTATTCTAAATGTGTATGATATAGGGATGCTACACTAAGCTTTTCGTTGAGATGAAGCAAATGGTTTGTGTACAGGGATGCCCAAGAGAATTCAAATACATTACGTCTATGGGGGGGAAGTGCTGGTAAGTAGAGTTTAACATCTATAGACTGCACTAAATCAAATGAAATGAAAATATATTTTTTATATGCTTAAAAATATGTCTCATGTAGAATATGGTAGGGAAATCATTTACTGTTCATTTACAGGGCTACACAAAAGAACTAGATAAAAGTGCAACAATCATTGCAAATTGATGGAAATATATTTCAGGCTGGGCCATGTATGATTACTATAGGATTATATTTAGATGCACCATGTGGTCTGTATATAATCTTCGAAAGATATACAGGGCTGCAAATATTTAAGCGATAACATTCTTTTTTGTTGTTAGTGGATGTGCTTTACTAATAATATTTTAACATTTCCAGTGAAGCTGTTCGGGAATTGAAATAAATATGCATTGCTTATTTTTTGTATATTTACACGTTTTGAGGCTTCCTGATTACCGTAATCAAGTTTTTTAACATTTGATCTTTGTGTCTCTTAGAGTGACTTAAAAACGAATAATTTTAGGTGATCCAAATGTTGTATTTTGAAGTTAATATAAGTTTGTTTCTGGAAAAGTTTGATCAAGATTGATAAGTTTCAAGGAATGTTGTGTGTGAAAATTGTCCGAAAAATTTTAAGTGAACTTTTAATTTTAATAACAGATTTAAATTCTATATAAATGTAGGTGCATTAATGAAACGGGGGGTTGATGAGGGCAGTAGCCCCCCCTCACACCGAACTAATTATCATATAAAACTCTTCCGAAGCCTAATTCGAGTTGTTTAACATAGGTTTACATAGGTCGTTATCTTACCTCTTAATCTCCAACATGTGTTTATAGTATTAAATTTCAGGGTAAGAGAAAGTCGTGTGAGTGACACACCAGATTATTTAAAAATTAAATATGCTTAATGCAACAGTTTGGGGAATAATTTTATATTGCTAATTTCTCTCAAATTTTGAACGTTTTGTTTTGCATTTCCCCCCCCCCCCCCCCTTATGTATGCTAACAAAGTCATCAACAGGGTTGGCAAACTGGGCGGGCCCACCAACAAAAACCCACTGGGTTTTTGCAAATAAGTGGGTTTTTGTTAAAAATTATTTATAACTAGCTGTTACCCGCGACTTCATTCACGTGGAAATTTTGATGTGTATGTGTGGGAACTGACGGTTTGATCATAATATGTAATGAAATGAAACCTTATCATTGTGGTGCTGTGCAAAACAGAGTCTGATAAAGTACACTCAAAAAAATTTGTAACTCATTGAAAGCCAAAATAAATAAATAAAAAGTTATCGCCAACATGGCGATAAAAATTTAAAATTCGTCCATAGGGATTCTGTACTAAAACAGTACTGCGTTGTGGAAGTATAAAAACTGGGTCGTCAATTATGAATTTTATTTCGAAACCTTTCTTTGTATGATTTTAGTTCACTATTGCACAATATTAATGTGGTTCTAATAATAATTTGGTGACTGGTTAATTAAAATTTTAACTATGTGGTGAAATTCATATAATATTTATGAGTTTCAAATTTTTTATTTATTATTATTATTATTATTATTTTTTTACAAATAAATTATATATATATATATATATATATATATATTTTTTTTTTTTTTTTCATTTCCCGGCGAATTGTTGAATAATATTTTAGTTCTTAAGCAATTTTGGACGGCTTTGCCCGCTTCGCTGGCAAACTCTTTTCTATATGCTTTATGAAGAAAAAAAAAAAAAAACTAAAATCGGTCAAAAGCTTGCTTTGGGTTTCCGCTGCCTTAGGCAGCGACTTGTTCGGCCTTGCACTCTCCGGTGCCTGTCCCTATTGCCTGCGACAATGGCTTACCCGTGGGCTTTCATTTGGTTGCTTATCATACATAACATTTTCGATACGGACAGTATCGAAAAATTTGAAGTAGCTCTTTTATATCTGAATCCCAGTTACATATGAACAACATTATATGTGATGTACATAATATTTGCTCTCAAGTTATTTCCTATATTTATTTGATTTAATCAATCAACCATAGAATGACAGCAATTTCAAGCCACATATAATATTACAATATGCTATGATCGGCAACTTCTATCGCATGAGACAATTATTATTTTGTGGTTATATATACTTCATGCTTAGTTAATAGTAGTTGGTATATAGAAAAATAAATAAATTAGTATGTAAACTTGATCATGGTACAGCCTTAATGCCCTTGGCGACTTTTAAATTTTTGTTGCCGTTTTAGACCAAAATATAATTTATGCGATTATTGTTCCTATACGCAAGCGAAGTGTGACGTCACTGACCGTCCGTGGATGCAAGAAAATGATTTCCTATGTCAATCGCCCATTGGATTTTTTGTAAAAAATGATTAAAAATCGAAGAAAATTATTTCCCGATTTTAATCCCCATATTTGGGTACACATATGTATTAGTTATCATGTGCATGTGTTAGATTGAGTTATTTTGCTGTCAAATTGACAAAATTTTAATTTTAAATTTCAAAACTCTGTCGTTCTTGGCGCTTATTGTATTTGGTGATCAAAAACGTAATACGAAAATATACATGCCAGATGTATATTTTCGTAATATGCATTGTACGAAATATTGTTTCATATTATTCATTACTGTCTTAAAATAAGTTGTTAAAATAACCATGATTTTTGAAAGGAATTAAATTATGTTCGCCAAATAATTTGGCGATATTTTATTTTTCTACCAAGGATGACCGATATCAAATCTATTCTGCTACAACATATTAGTATCTTATATCAGATACTTTATTTAGACATTTGAAAACAAATTTGACTTCAAATTATGATAGAATATTTATCATTTCCCTTTTAATCAGTATATTAGTTGGATATTTATTGTGTTAATATCATCCTTTGAAATTAAATGTTTGTGTTTTCAATCGAATATGGAAGTTTGCCATTTTTTTTTTCTTCTAGAGTTTTGAAATTAAAAATTCAAATTTTGTCAATTTTACAACAAAAATAACTTAATCTAATGCATGGACATGATAACTAATACATATCTATACCTAAATATGCGGATTAAAATCGGGAAATATTTTTCCTCGATTTTTAATAATTTTTTACAAAAAATCCAATGAGCGTTTAACATAGGAAATATTTTTCTTGCATCCACGAACGGCCAGTGACGTCATCACTTCGCTTGCGTATTTCTTTCTATCTTTTCCTTGGCGAAAAATGTCCGTTCTACTTCAGCATCAAAATTATAAAAAATTGTCAAGAATTATCAATAAGAAAATACCTTTACCATAATGCTGAATTAACTTTTATGCCAAGCGTGTTTCATCCGCTATACTAAAAAAAAAAAAAAAAAAAAAAAAAAATCTGAAGTTGAGGTATCCGCGTTTGTAATGATCGATAGATGGCGCTCTCTGAACTGCTGTTGTTAGTAAATATAATAGCCACGTGTATTTATTATTGTTCTTTCTCCGCCATTACATCATGGAAAATCGATTGCATAATATGATGATATGCAGTGGTGTAATAATTTCACTTTAACCCACCAGAGGGCGAGCATTTCATTACAATCGCGGATATAAAAAAAATGCTGTGAAATAAAATTCAGAAGAAATATGTTAGATTTGTAATATTGCTATTTTATTTTAAAATTATAATGTGTCATTTTTTCATCGACCAATTTAACATTTAGTAATTTCTTATTTTTCGCATGAACGCATATTTCATTTTATGCTGAAAACAATAAATAAATATATCTCGTAAACTTTTTTTGACAACAATTAAACATTTAAATGGCTTATATTAAGTCAATATAAGTCAATAAGTTTATTATTTTCATATTTTAATTAATTTTAAAGATTTTTTCAATTTTTTTTTTCCTAAACCATCCCTGACCTATAAGGAAAAAAACAAAAAAGATTGATCGAAATCGGTCAAGCCGTTTACGATTTTATAAATAACATACAGACAAACATTCATTTATATATATATAGATTTACAAATCCCATCTATAAAGTATAGAAAACACCTTACCTTTTAAGAATTAAACTCTTATTTTTATTTTCTAGAAAATAGATTTAAACATAAAAAGTAACTACAGTTATAAATATAATAAAAGCAAGTTTATCTTCATAATTGGTTCAATTTTCCTTTTCCTGTAAAACCGAATGATATTTTTGTTTAACAGCGGACGTAAATGTTGTCCAGAATCAATATTTAACTAATTAAATTGGTTAGTTTTAAAACTTTATAATAATTTTATTTTAATTTTAGTAGCAACCTAATTATAAATCTAATAAAATTTTCTTCTATAACCATTTCAACTATTAAAAAAAAAAAAAAAAAAAAAAAAAAACTTAAAAAAGAAAAAGAAGGAAAGAGGTAAAGCAGTGCAACTTATTTTTATAATTTAAACTAGTTGACATAGGTGGACTCTGCTCAGTTCCCCATCATATATATGTTCTCATAAATTACTAGGGCAGAACATTCTCTTAACATGATTATCATGTTAAGAGAAATGAATTTGACCAAATCAGGGGCCAATCTAAGATTTCAAACTTAATACCTATTTTTGTGAAAAATCTTAACTATAGTTTATTTTTGTGAAAAATTGTAGTGCACTCTTTTTCTTTCTTTCTGTGTGTATGGGGGGGGGGGGGAGTTTGAACTAAGTAGAATAATAAAATTAACTCTCAGCAGCTAGTGTGAGGCTTATAGCAGAACAGGAACCAAAATCCAAAACTTACTTCACTCTGAAGTAAACAGTTCAGTAGAGATAGTGTAAGTAGACATTGTTTTTATTTGTGTTAGTATCACTGCAGTATACATGATTTGTACCAGGGAGGATAGACACATCACCATACAGTCACCAAAATGTTAAACCACCTGACGAATCAGCAAACAGTACACTATGGCCACAACTTCAGAGCATGTCTGTACTGATACACACAAGGATCGTTTTGTTTACATATGCTGCACTGTTTCTCGCCCATAACAAACGCTTGTGTGTAGATTAAAACCAACATTCTGTATGATTCTTGCTTCGCAAATCGCATCAACAGAAATGCACGAGTTACTTTTCTTTGAAAGTGCTAATTAAAAATGTTAGATTTTGCTGGGAGGACTAAGATTTTTGTGAAAGTACCGATTTTAGCTGTATGATTTTTGTGAAGATACCTTTTTTGCCAGGTCGATTTTTGTGAAGGTACCCATAAACGGTAGTAAACTTGACCTGTATTAACCCCTGCAAATGCTTGACACAGTGACAGAATGAAATCCCCGCCTCCTGCCTAATAGGCTACCCACCGTTCACTTCGATATATTTATCTTATTCTAATCTATTAATTTATTTTATTAGGGTCAATTTTGTAGTTTCATTTTCATACTACTATTACCAATGCAACAATCCTCAAAATGCATATTTATATGGGATATCGCCCCATTTTGCTATGTTGGTAAAATCTTAAATTATGAATAACTTACGAAATTTTCCTGTTAGAATATTTGTAGTCAGTCATGTTCAAACAAGTATCATAAATGTTATCTTGAAGTTGCGTGATATAATTATGATCCTCAAAATGGACGTCTATGCTCAATTTTGTCCTATTCTGCCATTTTAAGTAAATCGTAAATTCCAAATAATTTACGAATTTTTTAAATTGAAAAACTCATACTCTGTGATATTCATGCCAGTATCCTAAATAATTATTTCAAAAGTGGTCTGACATCTTTACGGTGAAAATATCCCTCAAAATTGATGTTTATGTGAAATTTTGCCCTATTCTGCCATGTTAAGAAATTTATAACATTTCCAGTAACTTGTGAAATTTTCAAAGTAGTATGTTTCTAGTTACTGATGTTCATTCTGACATCAAAACTCATATTTTAAAACTGGTCTCACATTTTTTCATTAAAAATTTTCTATTTAATGCACGTTTAAGTGAAATTTTGCCCTATTCTCCCATGTTAAGAATAGCGTAAATTTTTAATAACTTACGAAGTTTTTTATACCGAGGTCGAAAATTTTCACGATTACCCAAGTTCCCCATACCTATAGCATGATAGGGAACTAAAAAATTTAAATGATATGTATTGTACTTAGGAATTTAAATTCTTTTATTTTATCAGTTATTGTCATTAAGAATATTTATTTTGAATAAGCATACATTAAAATAAAATCAAACCAATTTTTATTGCTGAGATAAATATTAGATTAATTATTAATTTGTAGTTTAATATAATTAGGTGTATTACAACTAATATGCTAAATAACATATATCTAACATTACAGTGCAAATGTATTCAAGCAAAAGCCCCAACCCTGGTCATCAAAGGAAAAAAAAAAAAATAGATATTTTCTGCACATCAGTTTGGTTTTTTTGATTTTCAGTGGTTTGGTGAGCATATTATACAAGGGTGTAATATACACAAAATCATGGAATATGTGTAATAGTTAACCAAAATCATGGAAATTTGTTAACATTAGTTTGGGAATTTTTTTTTTTCTTCTAATTTTCTATAGCCACCCTGACCTACGGATATGCATAGGTAATTTTCTGAACTTAGCAACACTAGCTGAAATAAGTGTGTGAAGAAATGGACTGTCTTCTGAACACTGTTCACGAGAGCGAGAAAGCCATATGGAACACTTATGTTTATAAAATTAAAAATATTTGGGTTGTTCTTTTCTTTAAAATTGTTCTAGTAAGTCTCTTTAACAGGGATGCCACTTTTCCACTGAATGGCAGATTTCTGCTTTTTAATATAAATTTTTTCTGTACCCTTCCCCTCAAAGTAACAATCAGCGATCAAACAGGACATTTAAGTCATGCAATTTCCAATCGTTCTCCTTCCACAACATAAATATCAATATGTATATTAAACTTGCTTTTTCAGATTCTGGAACCTTTAAAAAAGGTAGAAATTGCTCAATATTTCTTATATACATAGTTATATTGCCCCCCTCCCCCCCCCCCTTAAAACTGGTGATCGACTATTAAATAACCTGACGAAACTGTGCAATTCTCAATCTTTCTCCATCAAAAACATAAGTGTCAGTGTTCATGATTAACTTGTTTTATTAGATTCTAGAACTTATAAAGAGGCAGAAGTATTTCCTTACATGTGTAATTATTTTGTTTTAATTTATATTAAATTAATATTATTGATTATTATTTATACAGACTTTGGATAATCAGACATGTATACAAACTGTGGGTTATTTAGAAACTTTTTAAATATTTTTTTTTTTTTTTTTAATTTGTGATAAAGAACCATTCTTTTATAATGCTTAAAATATTATAGTCTTTTGATTTCAAAGTAATTATTTTTCAATTATTATACTCAAATTATATTTTATATATTATATTATCATACTTTATATTTTAATTATTTTATTGTATATTAATTTATAGAATTCCAATTCATATATAAATATATGAAAAATATCGGTAATTTTATTTCATGTGTGATTTCCTCTTTTTTGAAATTTTTTGAGTGGCATCCCTGCTTTAACTTAATTAATTCTAAAAATGTTAAAATGCTGTATGTTAAAATACTGTATATTAGAGGTCTGCACGGGCCAGAATTTCGAGGCCCGGGCCCGGCCCGTTAAGAAGTCGAAAAATGCGGCCCGGCCCGTTTATTTTTTAACGGTTTATGGCCCGGCCTGGACAAAAAACGATAAAAATCAGGCCCGGCCCGATTCAAAAAATGTAAAATATAAAAAAAAAAGTGTCTTTTTATAGAAAAGATTTTTAGTATCTGTTTTGCAGAGGTTTTATATAACCAAACAATAGTACGTTCTTTAACAAAACTGCTGAAATTTTACAAGACAATTATATATAAACAGAAATTCATTATTATGGACAAAGGCACAAAGACAAACAGAGAGTCAAATCGAAAATATTAGCATTCGTCAAACAATATAGGAAGGTTTTTAAAATGGTTAATACTACTGAAAATGCCCTTTCAACCATTTTCTCTTATATACCATAATGTACCTGAATCTTTCATGTGCTCCGGTAAACAAAACTTTAATGTTAATCCAACCATATTCAATAGAAAAGTTGCTTTTGCCCATGATAAAAACTGATGCTACTTTCGTCCACTGGAGAAAAGGAAAAGGAGTCTTAGAGAAACAGTTACAGCGGAAAGATTTTTATAGCCTTTATATCACCTAAACTCAACAGATCATAAGAAACAAACTCTTATACACAGTAATGTATCTAATTTCTTTTGTTATGTACATGTAAGCAAACTGATAGTGACATGCATACTATTTTGAATAGGAAACCATCTAATATTACTTTAAATAAAATATATTAATTTCGAGGCATGCTAAAAATATTTGCGAAAAATCAGATTTCGGGCAGACAGACTGATAGACAATTAAATTGACGTTACAGACACTTTTTTAACAAAATAGAACTTTATGTGACATACAAGCCTGTAAAATTACGTAAAATAAATGACTGAAGAAATATTTTATCATTTTCCTTTTTCATTGATTAACGAGGAAACCAGAATAAGATTCGGGCCGACACGGCCTGGAGAAAATTTCATTCAGGCCCGGCCCGAATATACACAAAAAAACTGAGCCCGGCCCGACCCGAGAGCAAATTAAAAAATTCGGCCCGAGGGCCGGGCTCGGGCCAAAAGCACGGCCTGTGCAGACCTCTACTGTATATCATTTTTAATATAACCCTGTATTTTCATCTTAAACATTTGTGTTATTAGTGATGATTCAATTGAATAAATCTTATTATACGATGTTCTCATTTTAAAATTTGATTATTTATCCAAAGAAGTATCTTATGTAAGTAGCATGTGTTAAAGTTAACTGCATGTTATAAGATGATAATTTTCTAAGAAATAACTGTGCTTGCTTGGTAGAAATATTTTGTAGTTTACAAAAGAAGGATACATTAAAAATTTCAACAAATTTACTCCTTGTTCAATTACTATAGTTTAAATTTTTCTCTTCTCAAAATGGATTCTTCATAGGAGGAAAAAAAAGTGAAATCAAAATGAAATTTTTGTAAAAATAATTTTTTATTTATTATTATTATTATTATTATTATTATTTTGTAAAGAGAAAAAAAAAAAAATGAAGGTGGGGTGGGGGAAAACGAAATTGATTTAAAATCTGCTTACCTTGTTTGCAAAATTACTTGTCAATGGCGAGTAAATCAAGCATTTCTCCACCCGTGGTTAAAAGCTTTATAAAATTGTCAAGTTTCTGAACTATATTAATTTATCATGTTTAAAAACTATTCTTGAATTTCATAAGATTAATTTTTTAAATAGAAGAATTGATTCTACTTTGCTAGTTTTCTTTCTACATTGCCAATTTTAACAGTGAAATGAAATTTTATTTGCTGTTGTACTAATCATGCTGTAATTAAATATATTCTATATGATTAACTATATTTTGTTTCTTATTAGTAGTAGTAATATATAAATATATTTATTTACATATTTTATAATTGTAGCAAGACTTACTATTAAAGGACTTGGATACCCAGAAGATGAGGTGGAAAATGAGGAAGATCTGGTTGTAATGACAGTGGAGGTAACATTTAATATTAACTTTTTCCATGATGATAAAGACAAAACATATTGCAAAAACTTTAAATGCAATTCAAAATGTTATAAATATTAAAATTTTGTTTGTTAGACAGGTTAAAAGTAAATCAATATTTAAAGCAAAAACTATTTAAAACTACTTAAATATTTTTACTTTTAATTTTTCAGCTGCTACATTCAGCCTCTATTAGCTGTGGAGAGTGAACTGATAGCACCGGGTCCCCATTGCCTTCGGCAGCGCAGTCCTGTGCACTCTGCGCACACACAAGTTAACGGATACACATGCTGCACTCGCGTATTCCTTCCCTGACCCTTCGTGCCCCTAAAAAAAAAAAAAAATAATAAAAATAAAAATTCTGATAAAAAAATCATTTTGATCGGGTAAAAACTCACATCGGTTCCCCATTGCCTACGGCAGCGCAGACCCGTGCATGCTTGCACACATATTCCTTCTCAAATCAAATTTTTATTCTTAAGAAAAGAAAATTTAAAAATTCATTTCTCATGGGGTAAAAAGTCGGACCGGGTGATGTCAAAAATTTTTAATGTGTCTTCCATGTTTTTTTTTTTTTTTATGTTTAAAAAAAAAAAAAAAAAAAAAAAGTAAAACGATTATAACATAATTATTATTTATTTATTTATTTATTTATTTATTTATTTTTTGCATAATTAAATTATCAGGTATAGCAAAATAAAGTTTTAGGTTTGTGGTATAAAAACGGAAATCGTCATTGTCACCTTTGAAGTATTGTTTACATTTGGGAAAATTCTTTGATTCTAAGTTTTGTGTAACTAGTTAATTACAAAATAAATAAAATTATTTTCATCTTTAAGCTATTTGTTATTTTAGTTTTTAATTTAAATAGAACATATTTTATCATTTATTTGTTATAAAATGTTATTTAATTTAAAATAGCTGACTTTTTAGTGCAATTTTATTTTCAAACTAGAGCTTTTTATGATTCAGAATTTTTTTTCAAATGAATTAAGTTTCATGTACACACCATTAAATTATTTATTAATTAAACCTGTGGCTTATATATAGAATAAGAATTACAGAAATATTTTAGGGGCTGGTTATAAATTTGTATTTTAATTTGAATGATTATTCCTTATTTGCTACTAAATGCTTTTGTCATTGAATAAGTATTGAACATTTAGAAAAATTGCTTTGCAGAGCTTACTGGAGAATATTCTCCCATTAAAAATTATTAATTGTAAAGAAAATATCATGAAATAAAATTTGTTTGTTCTAGTTATGCATGTCAAACTGAATAATTAGGAATAAATTTTATAATTTCTGTCATAAACATGAAAAAAAAAAAATTGTATTAAAGAAAAATAAGAATATTCTCGATTATTCTCTGAATTTGGAGCTTAGGAGAATATTCTCAGAATATACTAGTTCTCAGAGAATATTCAGGAGAATATTCTCATCTCACATCTCTGCTATGGCATATATCATTTTTAAAAGTCGCCCCTACTTTATATTATAACCCTCCAATCTCCAAAATTTCTTTTTTCTTTTATTAATATACAACTGTGAAATGAACTAATATTTTGCAACTGAAAAAAGAAAAAAACATTATAAATTTAAATTTTATCAATAGAATTAAGCAGTATAAAAAAGAAAAATTGGAATATATATTTATCTATATCTATATTAGTTCTTTTTGTGTTATTGTACTTTTTACTTTCAGGGTTGCTACGGTACTTGGAAACTAGGGAAAACCTGGAATTTGAAAATCTATTAAAAAACAGAGAAAACTCAGGAAATTTCAAAATTCATTACAAAAACAGGGAAAATTCAGGGAATTCAAAAATTTTTTGGAAAAACAGTGAAAAATGTTTCCATAATCAAATATTTTTTAAAATTTTAGTGCTTTATAATGAATCAATTACGTTTTTTTCCTTCAACTATAGTAAGGTAATAAAATTAATAAACCCTAAATATGTTCAATTGATTTGTAAACATGTTAGATTCTAATGCTGCATGATTGTGTGTCATATATTTTACTTCTAAAAGAGACAGGGAAAACTCGGGGAATTTGTGTAGCAACCCTGACTTAGAATTGGCTTTAATTTATATCTATATTTTTTGTTTGAAAAGGAAATCCGTGATTTTGTGATCGATCAAATAAAATATTACTTCGAGAATCCAGAGGAACATCCCCTTGTGCAAGCAAAAAGAGAAATGCTTTCACTAATGAAAGAGGCACAAGATAAGCGATCAGATATATTGAAATTGCGAAAAATAGTAAGTATACTTCTTTATATATTCATATAAGATATATATTTGTACTTTGTATATCATAAATTTTCAAATTTTTCCTTTTGTCTTATATTAAATAAAATATTGGAATCACAAATTCTTGTAATTTTCCAGTAATAAATTTGAAATAAGATCTTTTTTCTTCTTCTTTTTTTATTGTATTAAATTTTTGTTCATTTATATTAATATTTTTTTTTGTAGTATTTCTGATTGATGATGCAATGAATATCAATTTGGCTGAATAGTCAAAAATTAAATATCCACCCTTGTTATAACCAAATATATTCGGCTTATTTGGTCTCCAAATATTGCTTCGTGTACTCTAATTTAAGTCAAAATACAATACTGACATATTCATATAGTTCTTATTAAACATATTCAGCATTAAATATGTAGTAATACAACCAAATTTTAATAAGTTTTAAACATTTCATTAAAAGTAATAAAAAATAGCTTGACTTTAAATAGTAAAATACTTTATAATAAAAAGCTTAAATATTAAGTTTTCATAATATATTTCTATTTTTAAAGGTTCTTATAATGGTTATAGCTTGACATTTTCATTATTATTTTTTTTTTTTTTTTGAACGAAAGCATTCATAAGAGTTTACTAAAGATTTATAATTAATTGCTATTTTAAATCTTATAAGCAGATCAAAATACGAATAAAGCATTAATTATTTTAAAATTTTACCTTGTAAAATTTTCATGAAATGCCTTTTGCCTTTAGATCTTGGACATTTTCAGATGTAGCTGTGATATGGAGATTTTCTTCTTTTTGCGTCTTTGTATGAGCATCTTGTGCTATCTGGCATCAAATACATTAAAGAACACTAAGTTATCAGGTTTAACAAAATAACCATGGCCCTAAAAAAAATAAATGAAAAAGATAATTTAAAAATAGATTTCTGTAACTCAAAGAAACCTTGCTAACTGTGAAAATAACAACTATGCTTTTGAAAAGAGAGGTTGTGTTGTGTAGTTTTTAAGCTATCCAGTTGCGTGTAATGAAAATTATCCAACCCTCTCCATTGCCAAGTGGCACAAAACGCTCAAAACGAGCCATTAAGGGGGGAAAAAAAACTTCCATATCAAAGCTACAGCTGAAAATGTCCCTGTCCGGAAACGAAAGATATCTCATAAAGATTTTACAAGGTAAATACTTAAAGAAATTAATATATCTTTATTTAAAATTGAAAATAAATAAAGCATTAATATGACATTACTATCTTTGATCAATTAAGTAATGCTCAGCTATTAAAAACGAAACCGCTAAGCACAATATAAAAATACTGATCAAACCTAATCATAATATTTATCAGCTCATCCGTAATGATAAACATTCTATTGACCCACTTGAATGTGACCCATTGATTGTCACTTCCATTCTCCCGGCAGGGAAATAATAATGGGTGCTACATCAGGGTTACTAAGAGAAGGATCAAAAACCGTGTCAGGGAACACGTTTCAGATATAAAATTTAACAGGAGTACTACCGCAATTGCTAAAACCACGAAAAACAAGGATATTGATATCCACTTCGATAAAGTTACGAAGATCGCAGGTTACGAGAACCCAACTTCTGCATACTCCTGGGAAACTGTTGAAATACTTAGTGACTTCTATTCTTGCAATGGCAACGAGCCCTGTGCTGACGTTGATCGAGTTTGGAGCCGCCTGTTGAGGAATCGGCCAACTAATTCTAGGAGATGAGGATAAATCACTTACTACCAGAAGTGCTACCACTGAAGCTGCACCTCTGATGATGCCAGGGTCCTCTGGTGAAAGTAACTAAGAATGGAGCCTAAAGTAAGGTTTTTTCCATTTATTAAATGGTTTGTAGGCTTCATATTTTTAAAAATTTTAAAGTTGCATTAATATTACATTTCTATCTTTGATCAATTAAGTGCTCAGCTATTTTGAAATTGTCATTTATAATTTTTATTCTTTTTGATAGCATTTAATTTTGTAATGTTCTAAACACAGTAAAGAATTTAGTAAAAAATAAATTTGTACTTAATATTTGAAATGATATTTCATTATAAAATTAATAAGCATATAAATTTCCTTAATGTTAATACAAAAATAAAATTCTTGACATTTAAATTTGACCTTTAAGAGACATGTATTTTGTTACTACTCTTTTAACTCAAGTCCTTTACTAGCATCTTCTGCTTCATCGGTTATTTTATTTTATTTTATTTTTGATTCATTTTACTGTGGAACTTTAATTCTGAATTATAATTTTTTTGTGTTTAGTAATTCTGTTCTATAATTCTTCTATGCAAAATATTGCATAAAATTATGTCTAAAAGAAAGAATTTTATAGTTACAATTGCAAAATTAAAAATGTTTTTATTAGAATGTGTTTTTAAAAAAATTATTTTTCTAAGTTTAAAATAAATTTCCCCCTACATGCATATATTTTTTAATTGCACTCTTCATATTTTGAATATATATATATATATTTTAAGTAAAGATCTTTAATTTTATATGTATGTTTCCTATTCCATTTTCTTTAAATTGGTCCAGAAAATAAGAAATTAACCATCTGACTGCCTTTGAAAAGGGCAAAACTGTAATGTTGTTTTCACTGCACAGTTTTTCAGTGTATTAAAATAATGCTTATTTTAACTTGAGATTAATAATGTAACCATGCACATGATTGTAATCCTTATGGCTATTATTTAAGACCTTCAAACTTGAAAATGAAGTCAAAAATTTCAAAATTACATAATTTTGAATTATAAGAGCATTGTGGTAAAAAGAACAGGTCAGTGACCAGATATATCCATCAAAATTACATAAATTGTGAGCTTTTAAAGTGTAAATTAAAGTAATTTTTAAATATGTATTCGTGTTAAATTACACTGCTCGTCATGAAAATTGCCTCTGACACCATTTCAGCATATTCTTATGTAAAATGACCTCCTGAATCCGAATATGACCACCATTTTGCCCAATCACCCACCGTTTTCTAGATATACCCCCTCCCTCATTTTTGTCATTGTTTGGTAATTTTATACCCATCAGTTTGATTTGGAGAGGAACAATGATTATTTTAACCGTTAAATGTCTTCTGACCTGAGGAGCTACAGAAGTAGAAAGTTCTGACTCACGAACATTTGTAGTAAGAAGGAAATTTGAGGGTATTTGTGTCCAGAAAACAAAAGAAAATTAATTAAAACAATCTGTTTCTTTTCTTTTTTTTCCGCAATATTTCTCTTATTTTTTACATATTCCAGCTTCCAGTTTGCCATTTTCTTACCAAAACACCTCAAATAATAAAAATTATACAGTGAAATTTTTCCAAAATGTTGGTGAGTGAAGTAAAATCTTAAAGTCCTCGCAAGAAAGTTTCACTGATTCATTGCACGACGTTTGCTGTCAGTAACTCTCACGTTAAATGTTTTGGGCAGTAAAACATGAACAGTAAAATCTCTTGCTTTGACACGTGTTAAAGGTCATTGCTCTTATCATTGTAGTCGTCAGTCATTATGTACTTTTAGTACACGTTTTGCGATAAGAGAGTGAACTTTATATAGGTGTTCTCGACGGTGGTGATCTTGTGTGGTGGTTTTTAACACGTGTCAAAAAAGGATATTTTACTGTTCATGTTTTACTGCCCAAAACATTTAATATGGGAGTTATTGAAAGCAAACGTCGTACAGTGAATCAGTCAAACTTTCTTGCGAGGACTTTAAGATTTTACTCCACTCACCAACATTTTGAAAAAAATTCACTGTATAATTTTTATTATTTGGGGTGTTTTGGTAAGAAAATAGCAAACTGGAAGCTGGAATATGTAAAAAATAAGAGAAATATTGCAAAAAAAGAAAAAAAGAAACAGATTGTTTTTATTAATTTTCTTTTGTTTCCTGGACACAAATACCCTCAAATTTCCTTCTTACTACAAATGTTCATGTTTTAGAACTTTCTACCTCTGTAGCTCCTCAGGTCAGGAGACATTTAACGGTTAAAATAATCATTGTTCCTCTCCAAATCAAACTGATGGGTATAAAATTACCAAACATTGATAAAAATGAGGGAGAGGAGTGTATCTAAAAAACGGTGGGTGATTGGGCAAAATGGTGGGCATATTCTAATTTAGGAGGTCATTTTACAGAAGAATCTGCAAGAATGTGGAATTAGATCTCGATTTTTTTTTTTTTTTTTTTTTTTTTTTCAGAGCAGTGTTATTTAAGACTTTTCTAGTTTTTCTGGTTTTATACTTTCTTATAGTTTAGTTGAAATAAAAAAAAAAAAAATAGAAAAATCAGGGTTATCATTAAAGCACAAGATGGAGAGAATCTTGCATGTTTTTTTTTTTTTTTTTTTTTTTTTAACTTTCTCACATAACATTTTTAACTTTGAGAGAAATTGTGCATTATTCTGGAGTAAATTTATTAAAATTTTTGCTCTGACCTTGAAATATGGAGAACCTTAAAATATGGACATCAAATTTAAAAGCTTTCCTATTAAAAAATTTGGATGTACCATTCTCACAAGCTAATAATAATAATAAAAAAAAAATATTTATATGGGCCCTGTGGCTGAATATTTTTATGGTTTCTGCAAACCGTTTCTGCATCTGTAAGACAATCTTATTTAATAACAACATATACTCTAATTTTTACATATAATATGTTCATTTAATTATAAAGATATCAATATTACTAATATACTGTAGAAAAATTCTTAAGTGGAAGACATGAGTTTTTGTTTTCTGCTGAAGTCTAGGAATATTTTTAAATTTTATGGGTAAACCTTTCTGCAAGTGACAATTTCTTTTCTGCGAAAGTGTCACTGTGTCGCCTAAATTCTGCCACAGAGTATGTGCAGAGAAAATTGATTTTGAACTTAAATATTTTATTGAAAATAAAATTCTATATGTTTGGCAAAAAACACATTTTCAAGCTTAAATCTGCATCAAATTATCTTAGAAAGGCAAGTTTTGATGTGTGGGTCAGTTATATGTATTCAACATGTAGTATAAAAAAATTTTGTGAATTCTTCCTTTCTAATCATTAAAAATAGGGGACAAAAACACTTTTTCAAACATAACTGTGCTCCAAATTATCTCAGGAAGGCGATTTTTTGATGTGTTGGTTCGTTATGTGCATGCAATATGTGCTATAAAGGGATTTTACAAAATTACCCACCCCACCCTGTGAAGATTATTTATTATAAGAAGAATTTTTAATCTGAAAATGATGAATCTTCTTAAAATGTAGTACATTGCTTAAGTAAATAAATTCCAATCTTCATAAAATAATAGCTTGACACCTCTTTGGCTTAGAAATTAAATTTATTAAATCTTTTTAAATAGTTTTAAAATTCAACAGTAAATAATAACAAATGCCAGGAGGTTTGATAGGACTAGGAAACTGTCAAAAAAACAAAGTGGGAGAAAGAGCAGATTTTCACTACATGTTTACTAGCAGACCAATTCGAGTTAGAATAATGAAGTGAACACAATTCATTTACATATGTCTGTCTCCAGATATAGTAGCGCTGCGAATCTATCGGCCAAATGCACCAAATAAAGGTTTCTTTGTTCTTAGTGTTAAACAAATGGAAAATTTTGAATTTTGGAATGACTGTTGAAATATTATAACCATTAATTTGGCTTAGTTTTATAAGCCAACAAGAACCGTTAACCGGTGCAAATGAAAAAGTAATTATATTAGTCATAGCGATTTTTTGATGAGTTGGTTGGTTATGTGCATGCAGCATGTGCGCTATAAAGGGATTTTACAAAATTTCCACCCCACCCTATGAAGAAGATTATTTATTATAAGAAGAATTTTTAATCTGAAAATGATGAATCTTCTTAAAATGTAGTACATTGCTTAAGTAAATAAGTTCCAATCTTCATAAAATAATATCTTGATGCCTCTTTGGCTTCGAAATTAAATTTATAGAATCTTTTTAAATAGTTTTAAAAATCAACAGTAAATAATAACAAATGCCAGGTTTGATAGGACTAGGACACCATAAAAAAAACGAAGGGGGGAAAGGGAGAGCAAATTTTAGCTACATGTTTACTAGCAGACCAATTTGAATTAGAATGATGAAGTGAACATGATTCATTTCCATCTGTCTGTCGCCAGATATGGTAGCGCTGCTAATCTATCTGCCAAAAGCACCAAATGAAGGTTTCTTTGTTTTTAGTGTTAAACAAGTGGAAAATTTTGAATTTTGGAATGACTGTTGAAATATTATAACCCTTAATTTGGCTTAGTTTTATGAGCCTACAAGAACCGCTAACAGGTGCAAAGGAAAAAGTAATTATATTAGTCATAGCAACATTAAGGGTGAAATATAAAACATTTAGATAAATCTAACCACAACTGACTTCCATATAAGGTCTGAAACAATGGATAATAACTTTTCTTTTAAAGTTAACAAACAAAAATAAATTATAATGGGAATCTTTTTATGTATTTTCAATTGATAGAAATATAAATAGATTTATTGTGATAATTGCTTTAAAATATAAATAATCTTTTTCTAAATTGTAAAAATAAATAATTCCTTTCAGGGAACAGGAAATTAAATTACATTTTAGATCCCTCATGTATAAATTGCAATATTTTAAAAGGAGATCAATAAATTTATTATTGAACTCTTTCTTATTATTAATAAAAGTTATTTGTTTTAATTTATTATTAGATATTTAATAATAATTTTGAAATAAATTTGATTTTTTAAAGAATATTTTAGCAACTCGCTCACACACCCCACCCCACCCCTTGAGGCAGGCAGGGCAAAAAATGCATTTTCAAGCTTAAGGGCCCGCTTCACTCACCTCCGCCGGAAGCCGAAGCTAATGTTATTCTATGGGAAATTTTTCTTTACAAATAAATTATTAACTAATACATATTTTTAAATTCTGTTTTCACATTCTGAAAATTCCCAGCTGTTAAATTGATGGACCTTTTTTAAAAAATCATTTTTTTATATTTTATTTTGAAGCTGCAAAATACGAATTTTCAATATGTGAAATTTTTTCATCTTGCAATTTCAAAATAAAATATTAAAAATAAAAAAAATACATTTTTGAAAAAGGTCCGTCAATTTAACAGTTGGGAATTTTCTGAATGTGAAAACAGAATTTAAAAATATTGTTGCGTACTTGGGGGTTCGTGAGTTGTCAGAGAATGAAAGGCAAAACTTACAAAAATTCAGTAATTTATTCACAGAAAGTTCCAGAGAAATACAGGTCTATAACCCAAGTATCAGCTTCAATTCAACCACTAAACACAGCTTAAACAACAGCTGTCAATAGCAAATCCATAGTACAAACTGTATAGCAATAACACTTGAAGCAAGTCTCTTTCAAAGAGGCTCAAAACAATGCAAGCATTAGCGAAGCTGGCTGAGAACTGAACAAAACTCTGACTTACTAGCCTTGGCGAAGAAAACAGCATTATATACCCCTGTAGAAAAGTGTGGAATGTTCCAGAAATTTCCATATCTCATCAGCCAATGGGATTAGAGCTTTCATATTTGGTATAGCCCTAATAAGGATTTTCTCGCCAAATTTGGTGCCAAATCCATTACCTGCCTTATTGGGGCTTTTTAATGCGTTTTTAAGGGAAAATAAGGCTATTTCAACGCTAAAACGACTAGAAATGCACAAAATTAGCACTTTATCAACTTACTAAGCCTCTTTAAAAGAATTTATACAAAAATAAACACAATTATTTACAATTTTGTAACACTATATATTAGTTAATAAGTTATTTGTAAAGAAAATTTCCCCATAGAATAACATTGGCTCGGGCTTCCGGCGATGGTAAGTGAAGAGGGCCGTTAAATTAGTTTCAAATTAGCTTAAAATGGCGAATTTCAGTGTGGATGTTGAATAACTATGCAATATGCACTTTAGTAGGATTTCGCAAAACTTCTAACTTCAACTGTGGGCAGGGAGGAGTAAAAAGCATGTAAGTCGTGCTGAAGGCAGTGGGGACCCAGACTCCTCAATTTTATTGCAGGCGAGAAAACCACTACTGAATGCTTTAAGTTTCAACTGATTTTAGTTTTTTTTTTTTTTTTTTTAATTAATAATGATATGGAATTTTGGGAATTTATTTAAATATAGTGACCAACGAAGGAGACAAAGCCTGCTAGGTAATATTATTTTTAAGGAAAGCATTAATTACACTTTTTTAAACTGGAGATTTAAAAAAGTTTTATGTTATGTGAATAGATACATGTGTTTCATGTTTCATTAATTTTAACTTTTAAGGCAAAGTACTCTGTTATCTTATTATTATTTTTTCTTTAATCATTATTTTAAGATGAATATTTTGTTTATTTTAAAATTAATATATTTTTTAATATTTTGCAGTATGATAATATGATAAAGGACCAACAAAAATTTTTACGTCATACAGGAGTTCTGCCAAAAGTAAGAAAAATAATTAAAATAATAACACAAAGTAAAATACAATTTATCAATTTTTATTTATTTATTTTTTAAATGCTTATGCCTTTGTTATACTTTCTAATTTGTGATATAAATTTTTCAGATAGAGATGAAATCAGTTGGAGTTGGTGTAGATCTGCCATGGATAGAACCCGGACCTAAGATGTATCATAATGTAAGCATAATTTTAAAGTCTGTTAAATATTTAAAAAAAAAAAAAAAAAAAAAAAAAAACAAGGTTTATGTTTACTTGCATTTTAAATGTACATCCTGAAAAACAAGCAATGTGTAACTGGCAAAATTTACAGCAGTGAGTCAGTAAGTGACTAGCATTTTCCCCCTGTCTTCTGAAACGCTGAACACTCTGTCTGTTTTGCAAGATTCAAAACATTGAGGCCGGCAAGTGATTAGTAGTCAGTGCTTTTCTACAATAAACAATAAATGGTCTGAATGGCAAAATTTGTCTGCTTTAGATTTTTGCTTTATGTCTGATGTCTGTCTTAAATTTTGTAATTCATATTGGTCTTTTTAAATTATATTGCATAAATTCCATGTTTTAACTATTGGGTGAGTGCGAAAGTTCTACCTGTTTTTGAATATGCAAATTTATAATGGTATTAACGTCACATAACATTGTAATGAAGTAAATTGTCGGTCAATCAGACATATGGATCTTCACATATAAATGCATTGTGTCTCACAAAGTTAATCATCTCAAAAAAAAAAAAATTAGAGGGTGTAACAAGGATAGCGAGAAGGAGCATATAAGACATTGTTTGTTATACGAGTTCGATAAAAAGAGTATGGCAGCCGCAGCATGTCGTAATGTTTGTCAAGTTTATGGGGAGGATGCAATAGACAAAAGCACATGTCGTCGATGGTTTTGTAAATTTAGGGAAGGAGACAGAATCTGCCAAGATCAGGATGTCCATTTCGCCTGCCCCCCAAAATCGAGATTTTTAAAAATGAATGGTGCCAATCGTTTATACCTCGTTTGTACCCGTTTGTACCAACAATCATTTTCTTTGTACCACATTTGCATAATTGAAATAAAGAATTCTTGGAGGGGGGGGGGAGGAATGTCGCCCCCCCCCCCCCCAAATCGAAAATTTTAAAAATGAATGGTGCCAATTGTTTATGCATCGTTTGTACCTGTTTGTACAAACACTCATTTTGTTTGTACCTCATTTGCATGTTTGTGATAAAGGGTTCTTAGGAGGGCTTAGGAAATGACCAGTCCCCACTTGAGATTTTTCAAAGTGAATGGAGCCAATCGTTTATACCTTGTTTGTACCCATTTGTACCAACAATAATTTCGTTTTGTATCTCATTTACATATTTGTAATAAAAATTTCTTGTTGGGGGTTTGGGGAAACGACTGCCCCCCCCCCCCCCCCCCCACCTGGATTTTTTTTTTTACATGAATCCTGCCAATTGTTTATACCTCGTTTGTACACATTTGTACCAACAATCATTTCGTTTGTACCTCATTTGAATAATTGTAATAAAGAGTTCTTGGTGGGGGGTGGGAAACAACCAGCCCCCCACATCAAGATTTTTAAAAATAAATTGTGCCAATCGTTTATATTACGTTTGTACCGGTTTGTACCAACAATCATTTGGTTTGTACCTCAGCTCCCGAGCGGAACTCGTTTGTGCGCATTATGAAGCACGATTCGATTGCAAGCTGAACTCGTTCATAACCATCAAAGGGTTAATACTGAACTGTATAAAGTGCCTTATAAAAAAAAAAAAATCCAGTTGAATATCAGGAAAATTCATAGAGATCATTTAATCACTGATATCTCTATGAGTTTTCATGGTATTAAACTGGATTTTTTCTTATAAGGTGTACTCTATACCAGAACGCGAAATTTCCGCTCGCCAGCTCACCATTGGCGAGTGGAAATTTTACTCTGGCGAGTAAAATTTCGGTCAAAATGTAGATAGAATTCTTACAATATAAGGTGCTTAAAAAAAAAAACAAATCTATTTACAAACGTAAAATTATGCTAATCTTAGGTAAGGTGACGAGACATCTTCTTTTTAAGAGGATAGTCTTCTTTTTCAACTATGTTTTTTATCCTCTGTCCTCTTTTTCAAATGAAAAAGATTTAGTCCTTAATTTCAAAAATTTCGCAAAACTGGGAAGCTCAATCGGTTGTGGGCTGTATCGAACGGTGAATACTAACTTTTTTCTGCGTTAGGTTCGCAAACTTGCCAAAGTATATATTATGGTTTTTTCAGATTCTTTGAATCACAAAGAAATAAAAATATTTCCTATAATTGTGCGGTTCTTTGATTCAGCATACAGAATCACTATTGAAATTATCATGAAATCATTAAGAAGGTGGTGCTCCGATTGGTATGCAGTGGGTTGACGTGTGTTCTCACTTTTGCATGAATAATATTCCTCATAAAAATAGGCCCACCAGTGACCGAGAGGTTCTGTCCTCGTATCTGGTATATGTGAAGCACTGGGTTCGATACCCGGACGCGCTCGTTGGTTTATCCGTTAGAAATTTTCCATGGTTTTCTCCGAAACTAACGTAAATACGGGCTAGGACCTTTTAGAAAGACCCCACGTTGAACTCGTCTATTCAGGCCTAAAGTCATAGTGCAGACAATCGGCCTTAATGATAACACTACCACCACCTCACAAAAATATGCAAAAGTTCATTTTATGTCCTCCTAGTTGTTTATTTTTGAAAGAATTCATTTTATGTCCTCCTGGCCAAAACACGACTGTTTTCTTCAATGAACAAAATGTAGACATGTGAAAAAAATCTCCTTTGTATACCTACTTTAAAAACTTATTAACTACTAAGACTAATTTAGGTTGTACTTGTGAGAACTTTTATAAAATGTTGATAAAGAATGACTGTTCTTTGAAACAAATTGTTTCATCTGCCAAATATTAATTTTATTAATAGAATTTTGAAAAATACAACCTTTTACTATCTTCACGTTTGTCTCTGGTAGACTAGTTTCATCTGGGGCGCCCCAGCTTGGTTACTACCTTGTTGGTGTTCGAAACTGTAGTTTTCCTGTCTTCTTGTTCTTTTAAAGACTTTGCGCCATTGATGATTAAGGATAGCTCCATCGTTGCCATTACAGCTGTCAGAATTTGCCAAAATTTCTACAGACTCCCTGGTCGCTGCGTATCCGTGGTTGTGGTAGTTGGCCAACTTTCTTACTTCATCGAATTTAATATTAATTTCTTCTTTTTTGTTTACTTGGGTTAAGGCTGTGGTTAATTTACCTGTTTTTATATCATGTTTATGTTCTTTGATACGGGTCTTTATTTTTCTTTTTGTTTTTCCTATATAACACTTTTCTTTATCTTGTTCGTTAGTGTATGGTATTTTATATATTCCTGCAGTTTCTAAAGGTTTTGTTTTATCTTTGTCACTTCTTATTAATTGAAACTGCAGGAATATATAAAATACCATACACTAACGAACAAGATAAAGAAAAGTGTTATATAGGAAAAACAAAAAGAAAAATAAAGACCCGTATCAAAGAACATAAACATGATATAAAAACAGGTAAATTAACCACAGCCTTAACCCAAGTAAACAAAAAAGAAGAAATTAATATTAAATTCGATGAAGTAAGAAAGTTGGCCAACTACCACAACCACGGATACGCAGCGATCAGGGAGTCTGTAGAAATTTTGGCAAATTCTGACAGTTGTAATGGCAACAATGGAGCTATCCTTAATCGTCAATGGCGCAAAGTCTTTAAAAGAACAAGAAGACAGGAAAACTACAGTTTCGAACACCAACAAGGTAGTGACCAAGCTGGGGCGCCCCAGATGAAACTAGTCTACCAGAGATGAACGTGAAGATAGTAAAAGGTTGTATTTTTCAAAATTCTATTAATTAAATTGCTTCATGGATTAATTATTTCAAGTATATTAATTTTATTTTTTCATATACCTACTTTTTTTGTGTAACTGCATGAAAGTACCACAAAAAAAAAGTTTTTGTTTATGGCAAAAATTAATAATAAAATATATATATATAATGTCCAGTGAGTGACACCTATAAAAATTAGGGATTTTTTCTCTTGTATCCATATATTATTAATTTAAATTAAGGTGTACTGATCCAAATCCATCATTTGAGATAAAAATATTTTCACCGCATAAAGTAGCTTTTGTATCGGTTTTTATAATCATTTTCATTCAATCTTGTGCCCACTAAAATAGGGTGACCAGATTTTTTTAATACAAAATGAGGACAAATTATGGAATGTCCTCATTTCTATAAGAAAAATAAGGACAGTTTTCTTTAAAATTGAGGACATAAAATTTCATAAAATATAGCACAAAATTAGCTTATATTAACCCCATTTGCAGCAATTAATCGTCACTATGATGAATTTATACTACTTGTGAACTTATACGATAAACATTATAAAAAATTATTTATATAAGAATTATTACATTTACAATAAACATTATCATAAACTTGTATACATTATACTTCTCTTCGTATAATATAATGGTATGCTGTTACCCCTATCAATATTTTTTTGTCCACATGAACTTTTGCTTAGCTTCCGTCAGCTTGGGGAGAGGTCTGGCAATATCTGAAAAGCTATTCACAAGCTTCCTGTAGTATGTACATAATTTCAGAGATCTTCGTAATTGATGGATAGCTTCAAGGCGACACTAGTTCTCAACTGCAAATATTTTTTCGGGATCTGTTCTCACACCTTCAGCAGAGATTATATGGCCAAGATAACTCACTTCACAACAGAACAAGTTGAACTTATTAAGATTCAATTTGAGGTTAGCCATTCTGAATTTTTTTAGCACTCTACAGATGTTTCTTAAATGTTCTTCAAAAGTATGCCCCATAATGATAATATCGTCAAGGTACACCACTCTGACTCTCCATCAAGCATTCAAAAGTTGCAGGTATGTTACATAATTCAAATGCATGATCTTGAATTGCCACAATCTTTGTTCTTCTGTAGTGAATACGGTCTTCTCGTGGTCGTTAGGACGTAACTTTACTTTCCAGTAGTCACTTTTCAAAATCCAACATAAAAAAACACTGATTGCTTGAGAGTGTGCTTAAAGTGTTATCAATTCTAGGAAAAAGGTAACTATCTTTCTTCGTGATGTCATTCAAAAGATGATAATCCATGCAAAATCTCATTGAACGATTCTTTTTCTGCACCAAAACTATGGGACTGTAGAGCCTGATCAAGCCAAAAATGGGCCCAGAACCTGATATTCATTGAGGCCCTCATACCTATCATTTTTCCATGCTTTTTACTACTCTTTGAAAAGAAAAATCTTAATTTTTCTTACTATTTCACCCAAAAATTCATATTTCAGTAAAATTTTACTTTTCTAAAGCATTTTGATTGCAGAAGTAAAATTTTCATTAAGCAGAGCATTTTTGTACAGATTTAATCTATAATAATAAAAGGAAAGGTTTGTCTGTATGTATGTATGTCTGTCTGTTTTTCTATACGTTCAGCCCCTATTGAATGCAGAAGTGCAAAAATTGACATATGGATGCTCAGAAGCCTTCCCGAGGGTCTCCTGAAAACAGAATTTAAAAATTTTTAATTAGTTGCGGAGATATTAATTAAAATGTCAACCTATGTCAATTAAATATTAGCCATTTAAACATTTGTTTTAAATTTAATTGTCGCATACTTGGGGTTTGTATAATATTGCCTATGAATGAATGACAGGTCTTGTAAAGGGTTAAAAATTTATTTACAAAATATTCTTGAAGATTATAAGTTTGTCAACCAAGTATCAGCTTCAGATACACCAGAAAATACAGCTTAAATAATAGCTGTCAACATAAAAAATCACAGCATAAACTGTGTCATAAACATAATATACAGCATAGCTGTATTCAATAACAGAGGCTTGGGCTGACGAGAACTCCTAGCAGCACAAGCACTTATCTTCAACTGAACTCCGACAGTCGAAATGAGGTCCTATTTATAGTCTAATGTATTTTCAGAATTTTCAGGCCATTTCATGAAATATTCGATTTAGAGCTTCAATAATCGATATGATCTCTCTCTATATAAATAACTAAGAGAGTTTTCTTCAGGTCTGTCCGTTGCTAGATGCAAGTTCATTGGCTGGGAGAGATTTTCTTCTGTTTGTCTGTGTGTTGTTGCCACCAGCTTTTCATACTTTAGTTAATTTAAAAAAATCTAATTGTCCGATCGAAAAGTTAATTAAACCGACAGATTCAGAAAAAATGACCCTTTCATTTGGTACCTTATTCGTAATGAAATTTTGATTAGATTTTTTTAAAATTAATTAAAATGTGAAAATAATAACTTGGTAAGAGCTTTAAAAATGGATTTAAATTTTTAATTGTTGCCAAAAAAAAAATTTTTTTTTTCCAACATAAAATGAAATATGCTTTCACACGAAAAAAAAAAAAAAATAAATAATAATAAAATAAAAATAAATAAATATTAAATTTGCTCCTGCACATGAAAAAATTAAAATATGAAAATGGAGTAAAAAAAAAAAAAAATTAAATAAATAAATGTACCCCAATTTTAGATCCCCCCCCCCTTTTGTTTAAATAATATGTTTTTGGCACGAATGAATCGCGCTTGGCATGAAAGCTAATTCAGCATTACATTAAAGAGCTTTACTTATTGATAATCCCGGGTAATTTTAAAAATTTTGATGCTGAAATAGATCGGACATTTTTCGCCAAGGACTCCACTTTCGTAAAAGCCACTTTAAGCTAAGTAGTGCATAAAAAATATAAATAAATTATAAAATATTGAAAAACAGAAAAGAAAGGAAAGGAAAAAGAACAGAAAGAAAAAAAAAACATAATTTTTTTTTTTTTTTTTTGTCTAAAGTGACGATAAAAATTCAAAAGTCGCCATGGGGACATTAAGGCTGTACCGTGATTAGGTTTACATATTTCATTATTTATTTTTCTATATACAAACTACTATTATAACCACAAAAACTAATTGTCTCATGCGATAGATGTAGCCGATCATAGCACATTGTAATATCATATTTGGTGTGAAATTGTTGTCATTTTATGGTTGATCGAATAAATCAAATAAATATAGAAAATAACGTGAAAGAAAATATTATGTACACCACGTATAGTGTTGTTCATATGTAACTGGGATTCAAATATAAAATGGCTACTTCAATTTTTTCGATACTGTCCGTTTTGAAACTGTCATCTGATAAGCATCCAAATGGAAGCCCACTGGTAAGCTATTGTCACAGGCAATAGGGACAGACACCCAAGAGTCTGCGAATGAGTGGGTCGTTGCTGAAGGCAGCGGGGTACCAAAGCGGGCTTTAAAGCAATTTCATGATTTCTTTAAATTTTATTTTTGTTTGTAAAGCGATATAGAAAAGAATTTTCTTTAAATATAGTGACCAGTGAACTGAGAAAAACCTTCGTTGATTCACTACCTTCATTGATTTCATGAATTAAAAAATGGTTTCGGTAACAAACTTTGATCTATTTGCATGCAGGCAGCATCAGGCCGAGTTTTGTACATTTTGAGTTTGATTCTGAAATTTTTCCCACATTCGGAATTCGGTTAGTTCCCGAACCGGGGCTTTGCTAGTATATTAATAATAAGGGTTTTCTTGCCAAAGTCTACATAAAACTCACCAAGAGGCGATAATCTCACCAATGTGGCACTGAATTCCTTGCCAAGGCCATTTCTGCTCTGGTGAAGCTTTTTGAAGGGTTTTTAAAGGAAGTTGAGCTATTTTAATACCAAATCAAATCAGAAACATGGAAAATTAACACTTCATAGCCTGATCTGATTCTTTAAATGAAATTATCCAAAATATAACAACTATTACTTATAATTTCGTAACATTGTATATGTAATATACATGTATGTTTTTCTCTCCCCCCCCCCCCCCCCTTCCTAATTATTTTTTTTTTACTTCTTCAGGCTGAAAAGAAGCCTAGAGAAAAAAAGACCAACTTAAAACCGAAACCACAATCAGGACAGATTGAACTTATTGACCTGAGTGATGAACCTGATGAACCACCGCCTCCCAAACCAAGTAATTATATTTCTTCATTTTGATTTTTCTCAATTATAAGTTTCATAAAAAAGATTTATGCCCAAAAAACTGTTTATTACTGAAACGTTACTGAAGCCTCTTTATTGAGACTGAAAAAGATTTGTGTTTGAATTAGTTCTGCATCGGGTCGGGAAATGCAATTTTACTCAAATCTGACCCTATCGATGAGTACTCAGTAGGAGAAACAATGCAGCACAGCAGGAAGCACTGCAGATTGCTTAAAGATCTGCAGATTAATTTAACAGCTGAATAGAAAAACATAAAAATACTAATAATATTTGCATTTTGTCTCTAGATTACTGTATTTCTTGTATATTTTTAATTTGTTATTTTAGCATATATGCAAATTTTACATATTTTATGAATTGCTAATCCTTATTATGATACCAGTTTTTATTGAGAGAATGCTGGTAAATAATATCTGTTTATAGAATGTAATTTCTGATTACCCATGCTCCTGAATCATTTTCATCTCACTCAACTAAAAGCTTTAGCCATTTAATGGCAGGTGGCATAATCTGTCCAATGAATTGTTCTGGTGGATTACTTTTCATGATGTAGATTGTGTCATTTGGTATCTTATAGAATGTGGGTGTTTTGTATGTGTAGCGCATGGACGATTTGAAATACTATCTATATAATATTTTTCTAATGTGGAAAGGTTGGTCAACCCATACCCAAAGCATAAAATTGGCTGCTAGAAAAGAGACAAGGCAATTAATAGCCTTTGAAAAGTAGTGCTTTCAACTACAAGAATTTAATCTAATTCATTTGAAAAGCAAAATTTCTTAAAGAAATCGAAAAAAAAAAAAATGTATGTATATATATATGTATGTATTAAGCTTTTGTATTGAAACATATGCTTAAAATTTCATATTTAGAAGTATATTTTGAAGAATTTAAAACCAGAAGCTTGGCATTTAATGGTGGCTATTCGGCACTATGATAGTAGTGCTATCTATGATGTTTTTTCGATTTTTCATTCAATAGAAATAAAATGGATGTTATTTCTTTTTATTTCTTTATTTATTTTGTAGATACATTTATTAACTACGGAACTTCTGTTATATATGGTGATATGGTAATTTAATTTCATCAAAATTTTAGGAAATTATCAGAAAGAAAGAAAAGAAAGAGAAAATTTAGTTTTTTCTGAAAATCATATTAAGTAATGCATATGTCAAAGATTTAAATTTCTTTTAATAATAATAAGGAAATTTTCAGTGATTTTATTTATGAGGTTTTTCTGAAAATCGTATTATGTATGTGGGTACTATCATGCAGATGTTCTGTGTGAGAAAGGCTAGTAAATATGTAATAGCTGTTTCAAGTTTGCTTTTACTTTTTTGGAAGTTTTTGAAGCATAGATCTTATGATTGTAAACAGAAATAGTATTATAAATTAAATCAAATTATTCCTTTTTCATAAATATGCGTTAAAAGTTAGTTAGTTCAAATATAAATATAATGAACATCGTTGAGGAAATGTTTTTACTGAATTGATAAAGTAAATGACCTGAAAGTTAAAAAATATTTTTTATTTTCTCACTTCACCTGCTGATTTCACGTTAACGGCTAGCAGTTAAAATAAAATGAAAAAGTCAGGTCAGAGAATTCTGACATATTTTGTGAGAATAAGCTATATTAATCATTGAATTATTAATGCTATTTTAAATCACTGAATTTTTCGTAAATGTAAAATTTTCATTTGAGTAAGAGTCAGAGAAAAAGTTGGAGAAAATTGGGAAAAATAGTCAGGGAATTTAGAAAAGTTTAAGTGCTAGCCATCTTGCGTTGAGCCTCAGTTGATATAAGTTTAAATTGGCATGTTAGAAATTGCTTTGAGATTGTTTAAAATGGCCAATTTATTTTTCACGTAAAGTTAAAAGTTTAATCGAAAGCTTGAGTCTGGATTTTCAAAATATTTATAAATCAATTCTTAAAAGAATCTGTTAAATCTATTCCTTTTATTGAAATAACTGTTTTTGTTTATTGTTTTAAATGATTTAAATAAAATAAATTGTACTTAATTTGTCTTTAATACTTCTTAAGAACACACAATGCACACAAGAATTATTTTCCGAAAACATTTTTATAGCAATTATGTTTTTCACTAAAGCTAATAGATCTCTGTAAATTTTAGACAACTCACTTGTGAGCTGATAGGCTTGATTCAGCAATCCTGGATCACAGATAAACTTTCTTTTGCTGTAGATAGCTATAGAAAATTCTGCTACCGGAACAGGATTGGGGTTGATTAAATTTTTTCTCTTGCAGGGTTGGGTTTGGGTCGGATTGACTGAAATTTTTTCTATGGGTCGAGTTCAGGTTAGGGTTAGGTTTTGTTTTTAATGACACTATTGGACCTAAGAACATATGTCAGTTTCGAAAATATTCATTAAAAACTGATTTTTAGGAATTTTAATTAAAAATTAGACTTACAAGGGAGGGTCACCAACTGTTCAAAAATATTTATACATGTTATTTATCATTCTAAAGATCTAAACTGAGCTGATTAAGAAAATATCCATCTTATTGGCAAATGCACTCCCAAGCATGAGAAATCTTAATTAAAGTTTGTAAATTACAGACTCTGTTCTTTGTAGAGTTTATATCATTATAATATGTTTCATAATGAATTCCTCATTCTAAGTACGACTATACATATTATTAATAATGTATTTCACTGTTCAATAATTATTTTGTAGCAACATTAAATTTAAATACTACACTGTGTAAAAATATCAAAACAAAAAAAGTAATAAAAATAAAACAAAGCACTTGTGCTTTTTTAGCAATGAGTAAAGCTATTACTTTGTATTTATTTCCGTTATAAATATTAGATGGTAGGTAGTAATATAATTATTAATTTAGAGAATGTAAAGTTTATTTTTCTACCCCCCCCCCCTTTTTTTTTTTTTTTTGCTGTGGTTATGTATTAAATTTCTTTTAATAATATTCCTACACACAAAACAATAATCAAAACATAATCATTTGATTTTAAACCAATTTCAAGTTGATTGCATCAATGATCTCTTTTTATATGCATTGCACAAAGTGGCTTTCCTGTTGTAAAACCAGCATCATTTACTACTTTAAAAGAACTATTGTTTGAATTTAAAAATGTATCTTGTTTTTTCCCAACCTCTCACAATATGTCGTATTTAGCACGAGAATCCATTTCAAAATTGATTATAATGATAGAAACTTTGGAAAGGACACTACTGCAGAGTCTGTAATTTATTTACAAAATTTGAGAAAAACTCACGCTAGGGAGTACATTTGCCCATGCGATGTACATTTTAAAATCAGCTCAGTTAGACCTTTAAAAGATATAAAACATGTGTAAATACCTTTTTAACAATTGATGACCCTCTCTTGTTAGCTGCACAGAACTGCTCATCCTATTAAATCAAATTACATGCATCAACTCCATCCCCCGAAGAGTGTCTGTGCAGTAAGCTTCTGTCACATGTGGGTTAAACAATAAACTACAAACTCTAAACTTAAAACACATTTTTGTACACTTGAAGTACACAACACATAAAAATGGTGAAAAATTATTAATCTATAGCAATTATATTTTTAATTTATTTGCCATTTGTGTCATGTGCTGGAGGCTGATTCGTGATCGTAAAAAAAATTTATTTTAAAATGGAAAACTTTAAAATATAACTTTCAAAATAAGATATTTTGATTAATTGATCAAATATTGAAGGAATTATGATAAAAATTAAGAGCTTCAGTTTTTATAACTGAAGGATGCAAACGGATTATAAATTCAAGAACTCAGATTCTTTTTCTTCCTTGAGGCAGATGCTGAGCGTAATGGACATATTTTTATTAATTATGAATTGTCACTCTTCTTATCAAGAATTAATTTTAGTACTTCAAAATAAAGTTATTTGTAAGTAATATGGTGTAAACTGTAAGTGAATCAAATTTTCTTAAAATCTCACCATAAGAGATACAACATGGTTATTGAATAACAAATCAAAATGTTCTTTTCAAAAGTCTTCATCTTTAAGGAAGAATTGTAAAAATGTGTTATTAACAACAAAATGAAATATTAAGAACAAAATGGAAGGACTTTATTGATTTAGCACAATTCTTTCATTTAGAATACTTGTAGTGACACTTTGCAGATCAGCATCATTTGAAGAATAATCCACTTGCTCTTTTGAGTAGCGCTCCCATAAAAATAAAAGAAATATTGAATTATTAAAATTAGTTGGTTTATAAAAGAGTCCTATTAGATAATATTATATTCATATTGTGAAAAATTAAGTTAAAATTATTTAAATTTAAAAGTTAAGCTTTTGCTGAAATGGGTGTTTGAAACACAAACCATTTCTTGTTATAAAAAAAAAATAACAACTCCATACCACGGAGAAAATCTCCAGAACTAAAAAAATCAGAAATTCATTCCCAAAGATAGCTCCTGAGACACGCCCTAGCGCTAAGTTGATTGGATGAAAGGAGGAGCCACCCGAATCACATCAATAGATATGTGGTAAATCGGCAACGAAGTGGGCATGGCTCACGGTGATGACATAATTAAACAAAATGACTGTACGTTAAGGGATGAAGAAAACTGAAATATTAAGTTTTAGAAGTTAAAAAAGGAGCATGTGGATACTAAAATTTTTATGTGTTTGCCGATTCACGTGGCATACGGGAATGAAATAAAATATTGAAGTATGAGTTTTAAAATATTTAAACTATGAAAATAATTAATAAATTGCATACTTACAAGGGTAATTAAGGAAAATAACATATTTTTATGTTTATACTTAAAATATTTGCAGATGTAATCAGATTAAGAAAAACTTAATAACACATGAATTAGATGAATTATTTAAGAATTCGAACGCTTTTAGATTAAAACGTATTTTAGAATAAATAAAGAATTAAAATAATTTAGAAAAGATGAAATATTAAAATGAAATTACATTTCTCATAATGATAAAATTATAAAAATTTTGAATTTTAGATTTTTTTTTTTTACATTAATTAAATAAATACAGGGAGGATTGCATGTCACAATGAAAATTTATTTTATAACTTAAAAAGTTTTGATTGATTTTTAGATGAATCTAGTAATTTTCATTTAGCTTTCAGGTTGGGTTCAGATAAAAAGAATCCAGTTTCAGTTTAAAAAAATTGAGTCTGGGAATCAGATGTCAATCATCAAATTCTCTATTGCAATTTAGGGTCAGGTTTTGGATCAATGAAAAAAAAAAAAGTCAGGTTCAGATTAGTTCTTTTGCTTGATTTAAAAATCATCTGTTGGGTTTAGATTGGGTAAAACCTGACCCATGCAGGATTCTAGTTTATATCCCAGTCTGTATAGTTCACTATAGCAGTGATAAACATCATCTGACTATAAATTTAGTACAAATGTTTATAAGTTACATGGGAAAATTAGCTGTATAATTTTTGGTGTCTATGCAGTATTTTGTTTACATGGATACGCAAAAGAATTTTAGTAAATTGCAGTCTATGAGTAGCATCTCTTTTAGGCACATTTAATACTGTTATATAATCAACATAATAAAATTATTGTACATTATTAAGATAAGATTATTATACATTATTAAGTATTAAAATTTAATACTTTAGATAATAAAATAGATAGTTAAAAGCTGACATCCTGAATTTTTCTCTTTGTATTTCATATATATATTGTTTGTTTGTGCTTAATAAGTTAGCTATAATTATACCTGAAATTTGGTGTGTCTTCTTTCAAATTCAAAGTTATTCTAGTTATAGAGGGTAAATGAGGAATTATTCAATGGTAAAGAAGAAAAGGGAAAATAATTAATTTCTTTTTGTATATGTTTTTAGTTTTGGTCACTTCATTTTAAATTCTACAATTGCTCACATATTACTCATAGCTGTTGCATTAAGATAACAGTGAATTGAAAGTAAAATTGTTTAAAGTGTATTATGTTTTTATTTTTTATTTTATTTATTTATTTTTTAGAGCTACATATTGATATTTAATGTGTACTTAAAATTTTCTTTATTCTGAGACGTATCACCTATCGGAGCCCACAGCTAAATACTATGTTATCCTGTGAAGAAATTTGTAATCAAAATTATTAATTACAATATATATTTTTAAAATTCTATTTTTACACTCAGAAAATTGAGAATATTTTGTCCAGGTTAAATAAGTGAAATCCAGTGTATGTAGTTAAATTACTAGCAATTTTATAAATATGTATTTTGAACATTTTTTTTTTTTTTTTTTTTTTTTTTTTAGCTGCTGCTTCTACTGCTCCTAAGGTAAGTTATCTTTATTTTGATTGCTTTTGATTGTAATACTTTTTCCTCAAAATATTTAAATTTTGTTACGAGATTTAAAAAAATAAGTAATATTGTTGGCCTATCTTATCAACACTCCTGCTCAAAAGTTTAGCAAGATTTGCCAACAATCAGTTTTTTTTCAGTTATCCTCTATGAAATGTTTTCAAACATTGGGTATTTAATGAACTGGGTCTTCCTCGTGTTTTTCTGTGAAGATTGGTTTAAGACAACATTTAGGGGGCCAGTAACAAATTGAGCAAAATCAATAATGTTTCTGAACACCCTGCATCGTTAAGTGAACAAAATGAATTGTAACTTTAGGATATGTTAATAATACAGACCTAGTATAATTTGTGAATTAATTTGCGTGACGATAGCATGTTAAATAACAGAGATATAAGCATTTATTTTAAAACTCAAAGAAAAAAAAATCAGCATGTTTTTTATTTACAATATACAGAGTATTTAACGAAAATTATTCCCACTTTCAGATAAGTTGGAGAAACACTTTTAAAACAATATACTGCAATTGGAAGTATGGACATTTTTATGAAAAACGTTTTCACTGTGCATGTGCGAAAGATAAAAAAATTTTATTGCATAGATTGAAAGCTAGATATATTGGACAACTTTTGTCAAAAGTGCATTTGAATAGATTAAAAATTAAGCAAACTATCCGAAAAAGAATGATCTAGATTTTAGATATTTTCCAAGAGTTGAAATTTCTTAAGGAGTTTTTCACATTCTGTGCAAATAATTTGAAGATCCAATTATTTCAACCCCTTAGCAAAAGTTCTTTTTTGTGAAAAACCCCTTATCATCCCACAAATCTTAGTAAATAAACGAAAATATGTTAGAGTTACAAGCTTATAGAAAGTTTTTCACAAAAACGTATTTTTGGAGCCTGGTCTTTCTTCATTTGCAGCATAAATAAATGTCTATAGGGATCACATGTGACATGAAGGCTTTAAATACAAAAAAGCTGTTGGTGGTCTTTCAAAGAAAATATTTGTGTGTATTAAGTCACTTATACACACAATTACAATTCCAGTATTAGAAGCTTCTTGTAAAAATTGGGACTTGGTCTTTGAGAAAGGCAGCAAAATGCAATTTAAGATGTACAGATGGCAATGACAAACAAACTGGAACTGTTGATAAGAGTGTGTTTGTACTTCTTAATGGTTCTATATTTAGTTATAATTTTTGAAAGCTGCATTAATTTAAATTTGAAGTCTCTTACTACAAACATTTTACTAGAGTTATGAACAAAATCATGGACATCACATTTCTCCTTGTGTGATACCAAGAATAATGAATAATGTCAACACTTTACCTTAATTAAAATATTAAAACTACAATGCTTTCATCATATCTGATTAACTAACATTAGATAAATGCAAACTTGGGATCAAAAATATGTTTACTGAATCCCACAATATTTTTTTCAGTTACTTATTGCAAAATTATGTTGCAGATTATTTTCTAATACATAAATAGCTGTCGCAGACTGACAGATAAAATTCTGCTACTGGGATGGTGGTTATAGTTTGCTAGTTTTTTAACGTTCTGAAAATCTATTTTTATGTTTTGTACTTGATTTATTTTAGTTAGTGTGGTTGTTATTTTTCTGTATTTTATATCGTTTTTATGTACGTTGATTCTGTATTTATTTTTCTTTTAGTCACACCTATATAGTATCCTGAATCTTTATTTTCTGTTTTAAATTCGATTTTGTAAATCCCTGCTGTTTGCAAAGGGTCAATTGGGTCTTTGTCATTATGGATTCACTGGAAGATATTTTTGTTTTAACTGGTATTAGTATATTTATATTGAGATTGGCTGCTTCATTTTTTTAATTTTAATCGAGGTGCTTTTATTGTAGGGGATTGCTGTAGTATAATTCTTGTTGATTTCTTGAGCATTATTTATTTTATTTAGATTTTAATTTTTTTTTTTTTTTTAGATTTTATTTATTAGTTTTCTATTATAACCGGCTTTTTCAGCTATTTTATAAATTTAATTTAAGTTTTATCTCAAAAAGCCTACTTCTATTCGCTCCGTGGTCCGTTCGACCGTGTACCCGGTCATCATCAGAAAACTGTTGTGATTCGCTCTTTCTTTCTCTTATTCTCCTCGAGCATAGTACACTATCTGTCATCTAAATGCTCATTGGCCTGTCTGTCATTGCAGCTCTGCTCGTTAGCCATTATTTCAATAGTTTCATGCATTATCGCATATTTATGATTATTATAGTTTGCTAGTTTTTTAATGTTCTGAAAATTGTTTTTATGTTTTGTTCTTAGTTTATTTTAGTTAGTCTCGCTGTTATTTTATCGTATTTTATATCGTTTTTATTTTGATTGATTCTATTATTTATTTATTTATTAAGTTTTATCAGAAAAAGCCTTCTTCTATTTGCTCCGTGGTCCATTCGACTGTGTACCCCATAGCTGCCAACTGTTCTGATTTTCCCGTATTTGTTCCTTTTTTTAGCTTTGTTTTGGAAATCCAATTTTACCTGAAAATATTTAGATTTTTCAGCTTCATAACATTTAAAAATAAATAAAATGATTGGTGATCAAACACATTGCAGAAACCTTGCTATTTTCAATCTTTCTCCATCCACAACGTAAATGCCAATGTTCATTTTAATTATATAATGAATTTTTGGCTTCATTAGTTAGAAACTTAAGTATTTAATGTCAGAAACCTGGACTATCAATTAGCCGCGTGCATATAACCACAAAGAATCGAAAGCAGGCATCGATGCCAACTGGCACCACTTCTCGAAAAGAGAAGAAAACGATTCAGTTCAAAGGAAGATTCACAAGAGACCAGCACTGCAGAAGTGACTGGTGTCGAAAATGAGGGGCATCTCCCTATTTGAAAGTACTTCACCATTGGGAATAACCAAATGAAGCTGAATATAAGGTATTTTAATTATATAATAAAAATAGCTTTTCAGAACATTAAAACTAGCAAACTATAACAGTCATAAATATGCAATAATCCATGGAACTATTGAAATAATGGCCAACGAGCAGAGCTGCAATGACAGACAGGCCAATGAGCATTTAGCTGACAGATGGCATGCTATGCTCAAGGAGAATAAGAGAAAGAAGAAGCGGATCACAACAGTTCCCTGATGATGACCAGGTACACAGTGAAATGGACCACAGAGCGAATAGAAGTTGGCTTTTTGTGATAAAACTTAAGTAAAATCTTTGCTCCTATTTAATAATGTAAATTAATTTTATATTTAAAAGAAGTATTATTGCGTTTATCTATATGCCTTCAAGGTAAGGTTATTTATTAAAGCAATTAAAATAAGGTCATTTATTAAAACCTTCAAAGTAAGGTTATTTATTATTTTTAAAGTAACTTAACTAACCAATGGGGTGTAATTTTATACAAAGAGGCCCATAACCTTTCTCTTATAACTAATATATAGCTTTTTAAATTTAGCAGAGTAAAATGTTAGGCAGTAAAAGCATTTTCATTAGTTAGCTTAAAAAAAAATCCTGTTAATCTGTATAGGCAGTCTTAAAATGAAGACAAAGTTCCTTTTAAAAACAAACAATTTTTATTGAACAAAACTTAACAAGAAAATATCAAACTTTACCACAACAACATTCCATGACATAGTTGGCAAAACATTCAACATTAATCCAAATGGTCAACAAACTACTGACTCAACAGTCTAACACCATGTTTCTAACTTCGAAAATGAAGGGCAGCATTGCAAACACTACACGAAAAGAACTCTGGAGAGAAATGTAAACAAACTGGTATATTCACGGGCATTGTATACTTCAATTACTCTTATCTTTAAAAGTTCATTCATGAATGAAGTAAACACTATTAAAAAAAATCATTTGACATTCATTATTAATATAATTTGAGCTGTCATAACAAGGACTACCAATAATACATCACTAGAAATTAGATACACCTGACAAAAGGCTGATCGTTGAATGCAGTGATGCTTGCCCTTAAATACTATTGGCCAGTTTGTAACATCCATCCAATAATTATCGATGAAAATTGACGTCATACTTAATTTGCAATTCCTTTTTCAAACAATTATGACACCATCTACTGCACTTTACTAAAACATAATATTTTAATTTAGAGATTGCTAAATGTATGCGTGAATAAATTTTCGATGATAAATATCATTAAAGATTGAAGTATTATGCAAAGTTAAAAATAATCTATACTTTCAGAAAACCGTAAGTGATACTAGTTACATTTTACTTATATAATTTTATATCTATATTTACATCTATTTAAGTATTAAATTTTATATAAATTAAAAATGTTTTCTATAATGCAAGGTAAACTTATTTTCAAACTTTTAAACTTCTTAATTATCAAATTTAATTACGTTCCCTATAAGAAACAAATTTAAAAATCAACAATTCAATTTAAAAACAATCAATTATAATTTACGGAGAAAACAACATGGAAATAAAGATATAATTTCCCAATTTTGACAACAGTTATTACATTTGCTTTCAAGAAAGAAGGTCGTATATTTTATTTCTCTCCTTTTTTTTAGTTCTTCGCTTCCCGGAGGTATGAGATTTGTCACATACTGCTACATACAGATGGTTTTCTATAAGAGTTCAAATACGTTATAGTAATTATTTATTTTCACTACAATGAGGAGTATAGGAAACGTAATATTTTTTAATACTTATTTTAAATAAAACAGTTGTGTAAGTTAATGTATAAATAATTTTTGATGTATACAAAAGTTTGTTAATGATATAATGTATTTTAAAGTAGAAGTTTTCTGTGCAAAACAGTGAAGCATCGATAATCTAGTGTCGTCAGGAAATAGGAGTTGCCGGATTAACGATTTTTCCGGATTATAGGTGTTCTGAAAATATAGCAAATTCGTCAATCAGTTACAACATCCAAAGAAATATTTCTTAAAAAATAGTTTTAAAAATTGTATATCCTATCAAAAACATAAATAATTAAAATAATAAAAATTTCCCCCCTTCAGAAAACAGTCTGCATTCAACCAAAGACTTCATCAAAAAACTTTGCGATATTAAAATTAACCAGAACCAAACTCTTGTAAGTTTTGATGTAGTTAACTTGTACCCATCAATTGATTTAGATGAAATCTCAGAAACAATTAATTCAAAAATCAGAAATAAATATAATGACCCTGAAATTGTTAATACTTTAATTGCAGCTAGTAATTTAGTTCTAAGAGAAAATTATTATTGTTTCAACGACAGGTTTTATAAACAACAAAAAGGCGTCCCAATGGGATCCCCCATTTCGGGTACAGTAGCGGAGTTAAAATTGCGAATTTTTGAAGACTGCATATTGGAAGTGTTCAACAAAGAAATTTTCTGCTGGCTCAGATACGTCGATGATGTATTTGCAGTTATCAACCATCAATATAATATTCCGACAATCCTTGAAAAATTAAATAAACTTGATAAAAATATCCAATTCACCCATGAAATCGAAAATAACAATATCCTCAATTACCTCGATGTTAGTATAATTAAAACCAATAATCTTACTTTAGAAACTACCGTTTACCGTAAACCAAATTGTAGTACAGAAATAATTCAATGCAATATTAAAACACCCTATCAATATAAAATAAACACTATCCAATCTTATATCAATCGCGCCATCACCATTTGTTCTAATAAATATTTACTAAACAAAGAACTCAATATCATCAGAAAAATTACAACCAAAGCAGGTTACAAAAAAGACTTAATCAACAAACTATACCGTAAAAGAATAAAAAAACTTAATATTGTAGAAAACTTTCAAAATCCAAAACAAAAATTCACTCTAGCCATCATGTACGACTGTGGAATTTCCCAAAAAATCAAAAATGCAGCCAACAAAATTAATATAAAAATCCCAATTAAACCAAATAAAAATATTTACCAAGCAATTAGAAATGAAAAAGACAAAATAGATCCCCTAGAAACCTCCGGAATTTATTGTATTCCATTCTCCAAAACAAACAATGATACTGGTTACTACATAGGCATGACTAAACGCAAAATCAAAAAACGTATTAAAGAACATTCAGCAGATATCAAATTCAAGAAAATAACCACCGCACTCACCAAAGTAAATGCTACCGAATCCATCAATATAAATTGTAATGAAACTCTCAAACTATCCGAATACAACAACGCAATATATGCCGCAAATTGCGAAACGGTCGAAATTTTATTTAATCCTCTTACCTGTAATAGCAGCGACCCAGCCCAGGAAATCAACCGTAACTGGTGTAGAATAATGAAGACTGCAAAAGATCAAGTCAACACAACTAAGCAAGCCGCCACCGTGCTGCCTCTGACAATGGTAGGGGCCCCTTCCCGCAAGTACTAAGGCTTACCTCAAGAAGTATGTAAGGTTTCTTTATTTAATTGAGTTTAATTAAAATAATGTTTGATATAAGTTAAAATTTTTAATTAACAATTATAAAACAGCAATACATATCGTTAATGTTCAGTCAAATAATAATTAAGAAAAAAATCAATAATTTAATAATAAATCAACTGCTTTAATAACAAATAAGATAAAGAATTTGCAAAGTTCTACATGATATTGAATATGTCAATCAATTTCATTTGCTTCATTGTTATGATTGTAGCCGAAATGCTTAACCTTCTCTTCGACATTGGAGAAACCACATCATCAGTATATTATGAAGATCAAAATTAGTTGACTCATACATTTCTTTTTTCAAAATTCTAGTCAATAGTACAAGTATTGACAAGATACACGTACTGTTGACGTGCATTAGACACTTTAGAGATTTTAGATAAATTAAAATCTCTAAACTTTACTGACGATCCATAAAAAGTTGGCATGTATGCAGTTCCAAGGTCATCTGTGAGTAATGCATTTAGTACCACAACTTATGAGTGAGAAAAAAAGTGTAGGGGTAAAAAATGGTCACCAGTTCCAAATTATAGGTGCTGCCGGATTATAAGTTTCTGGGTTATCGATGCTTCACTGTATTTTTAAATGAGATTTAAAATTTATTTTCTATTAATGTACATTTTATCGTATAGAAAAATTTATTTGTTGGAAATGTTATGTTATTCTGTTGCATAACAATCTCCTGATTTTATAGAAAACTAGCCAGACTACCGAGCACTGCTCAGGTTAAAGATAAAACAAGGTAAAGAAAGTGTGAGATGGAATATAAATAAAAATAAAAATTTTTTAGCTTTATGATATTGCAACTGAAAGTTTTGAATAAACGTATTACAAACTCAACTCAGGAGGTTGATAGAAACCATTCAAATGAATCACTCACTACATATACTATCTCAATAAAATCCTAATTATAACAATTTGAACTCATTGTGAGAACTTAAATTAATAAAACCACAAATAAACAATTAATTTAAATTTAAATAAATAAATAAGAACAATGTTTGCACAGCATTTTTATTTTATTTTAACACAAATAGAAATATATTTACTTACACATAAATAATTAGAAAAAAATAAATGTTCATTTATTTATTTATTTTGCCATCAGTTTGTTTTTTCTTTATAATAACTTTAAAGTTAAAAATAGGGGTTTTATTTGTTATCTTTTAAATTAACTATCCGATTAAATAATTATGGCATTAGTTAGATTTTGTCCTTATTAATAAGTGCACCAATTTTCATAGTAACTGATTGAATGATAGTGAATTAAAAAATCTGGGCATATGTGATAACAAGCTTTCAGCTTTATACACACACACACACACACACATATATATATATATATATCAGAATAAAAAAGAGGTAAGAATTAAATTAGTACTTTTATATTTTAATTTTGCAAAATGAATTAAAGGAAATCTCATAAGGCAGTAAGTTACTTTTAAATAATAGAAAAAACAAAATGGAAATCCATAATCATGTTCATTTGAAAATGATGAGTGTAAAAAAATGATGGTAAAGTAAATTGAAATAAACATGTCAATAAGTTAAGGGCCCACCAGCGGCCGAGCGGTTCTGCGCTCAAAGCTGGTAGATGGGAGGTGCCGGGTTCGATCCCAGGTCGCGCTCATCGACCTAGCCGTTCGGAGTTTTCCGTGGTTTCCTCCGAAACTTGCGTAAATACGGGCTAGGACCCCTTAGAAAGACCCCCACGGAGGGCATTCCCCCTCTAGGCCTAGGACACATCAGGAGTCAATCGGCCTTAAATCCTACAACCAACCAATAAGTTAAGTTTAATGAGTAAGAAATTAAGTTTAATGAATAGCTGGCACTGGAAAGATTCAACACAAGAATTGAATGAATGATGTTAAAAGAAATAAAGGATTTATGACTATAAATTAGGGTTTGATTACTTATGTCAGATGTAAAGGTATAAACATTGTGTTAATGACTTGGCGATTTGGTGATTATCGGCGTCACAATGTCTAAGAAGCACAAAGTCATTCGCCAATAGGACACAAAAAAAGAAATAGGGGAGAAGATTAAAACGCCACCAAAAATACACCAAAATTAAGATTATAAAACATGAAACTCGCCAAAATTAGACAGACTGGAGAGACTCCTTTAACTACCGTATGCTAGAATAAACTAACGAGTTTTCATCAGGCCAGGCCCAGGTCTAGAATGGATCCATGGCGAAGTTTGGTAATCATGTCCAGCGAAACCCCAAACTCTGTGCTTAGTGTAATTTGGACTTTCCGTTGCCTTTAGCTACGTCAATCTCCATTTGGATTTAATAAAGATAATTTGCCACAAGTTACTTGTAGTTCCTGGACCCTGACTGCAATTAAATGACTACAGAAATGCTGCCCCAACATCCTGTTAATATTACAGATTGGAATACGCAACCCCTTATTTATATTACATATATATTTTAGCAGTTATTCAAATTAAAATTCAAATACTAATTTGGAAAGAGAGTAGCATGAAAAAAAGAAGCATCAGTGATACAAATAAAAAACAGTTTTCCTTGGAAATTTTCACAAAACATACATAAAATGGTGAATTATATTCAAATATTAAACAAGCAAATGTGTGTATATATATATATATATTTACACACACACTGTTGGACAAAACCTAAAGACGAATCAGAATAGCTAAGTTATCTAGACTTTTTTTTCCGAATATCTAAACAAATACTTCACAGATTCTCTTAAAACTTTAGGAGTAAAGTGAGCATGTTATACCACCTATATTACAGTAAAAGTTTTGTTCAGAAGGCTAAAAAGGGATCAGCTACAAATTAACCAAAAATATATGTTTGGGATCACCATGTAAAAAATAATGCTTGAAATGACTTGTAGCTATAGCATAATGTGATTATGAGCTTGTTTTTAGTTATACAGTGAACTCTCGTAAAAACGGACAATCAAGGGCCAGCAGTTTTTGTCCATATTAACGAGAGTCCATTATAACAGGAGTCCATAAACTGAAGTTCTATATGAACTTTAAAATCACTATTATGTACATATACACAGTATAACACAAATTAAAATTTGTTTCCTCAAACCCTTTTATTCACTAAAAATATAGGCCTAAGCCGGGGATTCTGTTTTTGTACGTAATGACGAGAAATCCATCTTAAACAGGGCCATCTTAATGGGAGTTCACTGTAGATATAAATTTATATCAGAATTGACTTATATTAACAGAGATACAGTAGAACCTCGTTAACGGGAATTACTTTTAACATGAACTGTTTCCACAATCCCCGTCAAAATGAAGATTAGTTACTGATGGCATGAACTACTGATAACGTGAAGAAATTTTTTTATCCCCCTTGAGATTCACGTTACCAATGTTTGACTGTATAAACATAAAAGTTTATTTAATAACATCATCAGGTTTTCATTCAATTTTTGTTTATAACATGCAGGGTTTTAAAACCAAAATAATGGTTCTTTTAGAAAACTTGACATATTCTACATCAGACATAACATACTGCAATTAGAATATAAAAATATCAAATATCTGAGGAAATATGAGCACTTTTACTCTATAATTTTTAACTGCCTATGTGCAAACACTATTTAAATGTCTTTTTCAAACTTTATTAGTAGTTAGTGACAAACTCCGAAAAATTCCACAAGCAAATATCGTTAAAACTGAAAAAGATATCGTCAATAGAAAAGTTGATTTTCAAGTACTTTCAAAAAGATGCAAAACGCTAAGGAATTTTTATCCATATTTTCATTTTGAATTGTATAGACATGGACATAGTGAAGGTACATTTTGCATTTTTTCAAAAAATTGTGGATCAACCCCCCCCCCCTCCCCTGTAGTATCTTATGTTTAGTCAATAATATTGACTATACATTTTATTCTATCTGATATTACAATTACTCTCTTTTTTTTTTGTAAGTTTATTAATTTTGAATATTAATTTAATATTTGCTGTAGTTACCATTATAATATTCTAAAGAATATAGAAACAATATGTTTTAGTAAAAGTAATGGTTTTCAATTATTTTCTATTTTTTGAGAAAATGCATAGCGTGCTTAGACTTATATCCATGACTGTTCATCGATTCAAAAAGAAAATATGGGTAAAACCCTTTAGTGCTTTGCACCTTCTTGAAAGTACATGAAAATCAACTTTTCTGTTGGCTATATCTTTCTGAGCTTTAATCCTTAAATGCCTGATTATTTTTTATATCAATTTAAAAGTGTTAACCTTTCCCCTTTAATAAATCAAGGGAAAAATGCTTTAAAAAATCATACTTTATTTGAACTGTGATTTATCGCTATAAAGCAATTTGTGTCCAATCGGCAAACATGAGGCATTAGAGCTTCAATATTATTCTAATAGTACTTTAGATCAGGCCTGTCCAACCTAAAACACTTACAAGGGAAGTGTGAATTAGTAAAATCGCTATTGAAACAAAACCAACCTTAAATTAAAGAGATGGTCGAAAACATTGGGTACCGTACAAATTTGCTACAACAACTCCCATGGGGGTGAGATATGCCCTCTTTTAGTCTTAGTTATTTGTATAAAAGCCAACAAAACACGCAGCGTAGTGACCGTAGTGTGAACAGATGGTGCAGTGCTAGCACGCTTGACTTCGGATACGGAGGTCATGGGATCGAGTCTATCTATACAAGTTTTCTATACGTTTTTAATTAAATTATTAATTTAAGGGAAAATATTTATTACATTAAGAAGTTTTTTTTTTTTTTTTTTTTTTTTTGAGTATTCCAATTAAAGTATTGAGAATGTATTTAAGAAATGCATTTTTTTATTTATAAAAAGTTAAACCATGTTTAAAGCTTTGAATATAGTTTCTAATTTATAACAATTATGATTAAAAGTAGAAAAATCATGAAACCATAAGTATTTTTCACAATTAGAACAAGAAATATAAAAAGATTGATCACAATTATTTGAATTTCAATTTTGTTCACCGTCAATTATTGTTCATCACGAAAATTTTGTCAAATATTTGGCTTTTCATCGAGATTACTTGATTTGTAAAATTCATATTTACCCAGATTTTGAATTTTTTTAGATGTAAATTAATTATAAACTAGCAAAAATCATTTTGAGAAAATTTGTCTTCAATATTATTGTCAGTCCTTCCGACACCACTAAATTTGACAGTTGTTTAATGAAATATTTGAAATAAATGTTATAAACGCGACGTCAAATAGTTAAGTGACAGCTGTTCATCATTCAGGATTTTTCATGCAAAAAATTGCCTGAATAAATAATACAATTGTGTGTAGACAATTAACTCTTGCTATTAATGTCGTCGTTAAAAAATAGTAATTAATAATTTATATAAAACAATCATTATATGAATGTAACCTTTAACAAAATCTTACCTAAATATAATATAAAAGTATTTCCCGTTAAATTATTAATTTCTTTAAATTTGATAAATAAATAAATTGGTTAAAAAAAAAAAAAAAAAAAAAAAAAAAAAATGTCCACGCTGAAAAAAAGAAAAAAAAAAAAGTAAAAAAGAAAAAAAACTCATTTTAATATAATTAATATTTTCTCTTAAAATAATGATTTAATTTAATAAAAAATAAAATACAAAATGCCCTTGCGGGGACTCGATCCCACTACCTCCGTATCTGAAGTCAAGCACGTTAGCACTGCACCATCTGTTCACACTACGCTGCCTGTTTTGTTGGCTTTTATAGAAATAACTAAAACTAGTAGGGGGCATATCTCACTCCCATGGGAGTTGTTGCAGCAAATTTGTACGGTACCCAATGTTTTCGACCATGCTCTTTAATTTAAGGTTGGTTTGGTTTCAATAGCGATTTTACTAATTCACACTTCCCTTGTTAGTGGACCACATTGGAAATCTACTTTATTCAGGTGCGCTGCACCATATGTATATATGTGTATACATGTTTTCTGAGAGTATGAATCATGTATGTATGTACTTTATCAGGGGAGTGTAAAGTGAAGATTTGGAGCAGAATACATTACTTTGAATTATTTTCATTCATAAATTAACAATGAAAAATTTATGGCATATACATTAACTATAATAATAATAAAAAAACTAATTGATCTAATAATATTTCATGACAAGAGTGTCATTCATTAGCTACTATAATAAATGAAAAAATTTTTCACTTCAAAAAGTCAGAATGGATTTATTAATTTTTTATGTGTTAACCAAAGCTGTCAAACTTTAAATATTGTTAGCCTCCTCACAGGCTGCATAAAAAGTACAAGGGGGCCGCAGGTTGGCCATCCCTGCTTTAGAAGACAAAATTAGGTATTTTGCTGAAAGGCAACACTTGACATTTAAGGGTTAAAGTGTTAAAGATATTTGCTTGGGAATTTTTTTAAAGTTAATCCATTTGGCTAATACATTATGTGAATTTTACTAGTGCTTGTACATGCACAGTTAAAAATTATTTAGTAAAAATGCTCATGTTTTATCAGGTATTTGATATTTTTATATTGTGATTGCAGTATGTTGTGTCTAATGTAATATGCCAGATTTTCTAAAAGTGATATTGATTTGGTTTTAAAACCCTTGATTTTATAAACGAAAATTGAATGAAAATTGTTGATGTTATCGAATAAACTTTATATCTCTGTTAACTTGTTTGTTGTTTTTATGATTTCATTTATGTACAGTCAAACCTCATTAACGTGAATCTCAAGGGGAATAAAAAATTTGTTCATGTTCTCAGTTGTTCATGCTATTATTAACTAATCTTCATTTTGACGGGGATTGTGGAAACAGTTCATGTTAAAAGTAATTCACGTTAACGAGGTTCGACTGTATTTTATTTTATATTTCAATGAGTCAAATTTTATTTATATGTCAATGAATTGCAGAGGACGGCCCGTAAGCGAACAGGAGGAAGACAGTGCTGAGACCGGAAGATCAACAAAGTGGCCTCTACAGTTAACAGTTTAAAAAATTTACGTATATGTGTCTAAAACACTTTAAAAAATTTACGTATATCTGCATTTCTTTAGCCACAAAAAATTAATCTACCAAATAAGTCTATCTACTATATGAGTCTACTACTCAAGTACTAAAAGAGTGAAACACGAGACTGTTAGTACAAGTCTACATTGACCAATCACAAATTTTATTATATTTGATAATTAATTTACTACTTTTTATTATTTTATATTAAATATGAATAAATATTTTTGCCTGTATTATTATTTTTTTTAAATTTTTTTTTATTAGATCTTAATTGTGCATTAGTGCTGTATGGGTGTAAAGCAGGCACATTTAATTTTTTTTTTTTTTTTTTTTTTCATTTATTGATGAAAAATATTTTGTGATATCAGTAATTTAGGTTTGTTTCAATATTTTCTATGTAAAACAAAATCCAGCATGTGGGCGGGGGGGGGGGGGATTATTTTAACACAATGTAGACCAGTCTAACCACAGTAGCAAAAGAAAGGTTCGCTCTAGGATCTTTTAGTTAGTTCCATAAAAGTAAATAAATTATAAAAATTTTCTTATGCAAGACAGTATTTATTTATACATTGAATTTTTTATTGTTACTGATATTTTGCTTGAGCATAAGATATAAAAAGAATTTTATAAAAAAAAAAAAAAAAAAAAAAAAAAACACTATACAATATTACAAAATAAAATTTTATCTCTTTGATATACCTGCTATTTTGATCCTTAATATAATTATCACCTCTTGACTTTTCATATAACTGTATAGGAACCTCAATATTTTGGCATAAATGTAATAGGAGGAGTGAAAATTTCTAAAATAAACCATACCATCTTATTCAAAGCTGTGATTAGAACCGCCTTTTATGTATCATATTTTCTTGCATATGATCTACAATTGCTATCTTTTAGTCACAACAAAAAATTTCCTCTGGTAATCTACACCGGTATATAATACACAGATTTAAATCACCTTGTTCTTTATTGAATATAGATGTTTATTTAAATAGCTGAAAAATAAACAAAAGAAAAATTATTGTAAAATAATTACAAGTTAAAAACATTTTCTTCATTAAATCTTATATTAAATAAAATCTCTAAATGTAATTGTAAATACAGATACAGATAATTCAATAATAGTTATTTTTCAGTTTCTAATAATAATAATAGTAAAATTTTAAACTTACCTTGCAGTTGGTATGTTAGTTGAAGAAACAAACAGAATTATGATATAGAAGAAAGATACCTTTTTTTTTTTAATAGAAAAAGAAAATTTTATTTTTTCACCAAAGCCATCAGAATTGCCTGTGTCCGAAATAAGTACCGTATATTTCCGAATATAAGCCAAGTATACGTTTTTCCCTGCAGAAATTTGCCCAAAATTGCAAACCCGTGTATAAGCTGAATTGAAAAAATATTCTTTTAAAGTTCGAGTATATCGCCAAAACGGCGAAAATATTGCCAATATATAAAACTTTCAGGATAATCTAAATGTAAATAAAAAGCATTTTTGTTTTGTTACACGGAGCGTGGGCATGTTTTGAACTAAAATCAGCAAAGAAATCGCCATGCTTAAACAAATAAAATGTCTTATTACTTACCTTAGGGAGTATATTTTAAGTTAAGTTTGAGTAAAATATTGTTATATTTAGTTTAATAATATCATACAGTCTATTAGTGCTGGGCGATGTTGACATTTCTTAAATCAATGTATCGTTCATCTTAAATACTGATATAAGGATATATCGATTTAATGTAGCGTTACCAACTGTAGGGATTAGTCCCTACACGCAAGGACTAAAAAAAAAAAAAAAAATCGACCGAGACAGTGATTGAACTGAAAACTTTCTTGTCTCAAATCAAACAATCTGGCAGTGTACCATGCTTTTTTGCCCACTAATTAAGTTTCGATCATTTTGATAAAAAGGGATTAAATTTTCTAAGGTTTTATCTTGGCATATGGGTGAGTTGTTGCACAAAATTTGCCCTTTATCCTGTGTTTTCGACCTCACTCTTTAATTTAATCTTAGTTTGGTAACTCCAAGTTTTGGCGCAACTTCAATTCAATCGCAAGAAGTAGAAAACTTTAAAAAGAGGTTGAACCATTTTATGATATTGCTTGTAATCTTACTCCATATACAGTCGGCAGCAAAAGTATTCGAACGATAGCAATAATGCCTATATTATATATATATATATATATGTATATAAGTACTCTTTATACTGCTTTGTTAAATAAATCCTTCTCGAGTCATATTCTCACACATTCAAGAATTTTATCCTAGTTGACTATTACTATTACAGAAAATTGTTTTTTAGTTTCACAATATTACTTACTTTATTTTGTGCATTTATAGAAAAATTATCATATACTGGAAAGTATTTATTATATCTTTATGTTCTAAAACGGGACGACAGTGCCATTTGTATACTGATGTGTACAAAATGTGAATAAGCGCTAATTTATATCAAGGTACAAATATGAAAACTTTTCAGGAAATTCTGTGCATTATTTTTCGCGCTCAAGTCGTCTGAAATTTTTTTTTCACACTCAAGCAGATGGATAATTTCTAAAAATGGTCAAAACGTTCTTTAGACTTCTCGAAACGTGTAAATTCGTTGAAAACCAGAAGATAAAAATTTTTACAAGTACTTTCTTGTAATGAATACCTACAGAAGAACGGAAAAACGCGAAAATCAACAACGGACCACAAAAAAATTATATTAGTTTGACAAAATTAAATTTTTCCTCAAAATTATTATTTTTATCACAGAAATATTTCCCATTGACTCATGACGTGGCATTTCGTGAGTAACCTTTAGAACATATGAAGCACCCCAATTTATTTATTTAATTTTCAACTACAGTGGAACCTGTCTAAAGTGACCCCCCTAGGGACCGGCTAAAATGGTCACTATGCACAGGTGGTCACTTTATAAAGTCTCTTTAAAATTGGAAAATGGTCACTTTAGTCAGGAAAATGGTCACTTTAGTCAGGTGGTCACTTTAACAGGTTCCACTGTAATTGATAAATTCAGAATTTTATTATTTCTTATTACTTTTCAATGCATTAAAATATTTACATTCCCCACTTACATGCAAACGAATTACAAAATGGCTTCACACAAGATATTAAATTTCTATAATGTTTTGAATCTCCTAATAAATGTAAATCTTAATTAAAATTTTCTAAAATACAATTTCTTTCAAAATGCACGAGATTTTCTTTAAAATTAGTAATAGAACAGTTTGATGCACTAGAAGAAAAAAAAAATCATCGACTTTTACCGTATTTAAAATTATTTTTAAATATCCATACTATACACTGTTTAGTAATTGATTTCGAAATAAATAAAAATCAGATAATTAAATGGTAGAATAATCATATTTAAGATGACGCTGTTGTTTGAATTAATTTATTTTTGACAATATGACAATGTCATATTCTTTACTGAAATTAATAAATTTAATGAAAGATTATTATTAATTACGGAAAATATTTATAAAGAATAATTAATTATTAACTTATCTAATAAACAGAAACTGGAGTATCTTACTTTTTAATTATAGGAATAGGAACTATAATAAAAACAGCCGAAGAAAATACTAATATTGATAAAGTAAATCTCCAGTAATCATCAAACGAATTTCGAATGAATGAATGAATGAATAGATCTCATTTTTCGGTTTTCATTTCGTTACTATGCATGCGTTCCTAAAACCGCAATCCATTCGAAAGAATATGCTTCCTCGGGTCGGGTCTTAAACCGATATTCTCTTCCCAGTATGCTTGTGCAGCACTAAATCAAAACGGCTGAATATTACTCACTTGATTATTTGCGGTTTGATTGAGTAAAGATTTTCATGATTTAGCTGTTTATGACTGCGCATGTTTTACACAAAACCGGTATCCGACTGAATGAATATCCATCTGGCATTATTCCAGCATTACTGAATCGGTTTAGCCTCTCATCAGAGGTTCGTGTTTTTTTTTATGTTTCTGCATCGATATTTCACGGAAGATGAAATATTTAAATCGAATAAACGAAATTAGCGTTAAATCGATATTTGATTTTACATCGATATAATGCCCAGTCCTACAGCGTATTTACGATAATAATTTACTTTTAAAATATAACAAAAGTTATTAAAAAACAATATAAATTCATATTTTTGTTATAAAAATCTTTAAACATTTCTAGTAATGTTTTTTGTTTTAATTTAGGTTTCTGTGCAATTGCAATGACATTATCTCATGTTCAGTGATAAAGTTTCTTTGTTCCAAACTTTTTATTTCATTATCTAATGCAGAAATTAAATTTTCAGCAGAAATTTTGCCGTTTTAAATAATTTCCGATTAGATTTCAAAACACTCTCCTTATTTACATTTTTCTGAATCTCTCAAGTAAAAATTGATTGGTACAGCCATCTATCGGCAGAAAAGCAAAACAGAAATTATAAATAAAATATAGCAATATGCATTTCGATTTGAGAATGCTTCTTTTTACTGTTACTAGAAATCTTATATGCTGAAACATAAAATAAAATAAAGAACTAGAAAATTTCACAAAAATCCTTTATTAAAATAAACTTAAACAACAAAAAAGTTAGAATTGAAATTATACATGGTAGTAGAGAAAATTGTTTGGTGCTGCCATCTATCGGCAAAACAGAAAAACAAAAATGGCCATAATTGTGACATTTGGCGAAAAGTGCTTCACCGTGAAAAAAAAAGAAAGAAACACGTCATTACACCGAGCTGCTCTATAAATAAATTTAAAATTGCTAATTTAAGAGTTTTATGTGTGATAATTATTTAAAAATAAGGTTTAATATCACTATTTTACTTTATATATAGTTTTTAAGCTAAAAATATATGTATTCAATCATTGTTTCTAATATACGTTTTTTGCTAGAAATGTGGATCTGTATATAAGCCTCCCTAATTCAGCTTCCGAAAAATTTCCAAAAATTCTTGGCTTATACACGGAAATATACGGTAATTAAAAAAAATTATCACTCAAAACAGAGTCATTCATCAATAGTCCCTTGCAATCTTCATCCAATTTGCAACTTCCACATAGGTTAAGAGATACATTTTACTTTGATCAGTAAATGAACGAATGCCTTGCAACATCCATTTTTCTGATTCATTGTGTAGCTTACTTTTGAAGGAAAAATATACTCTGATGGCCATATCATACGAGAGACTTTCGTTCAGCATTTTACTAAACACAGCATTATACCCAACATACTCGGCCTGATTTTGTTCAAGGATAGCAAGTTTTCAGATGATCAACTTTTACGAAACCGTTTAGAAAAAGTTGAGGATGTTGAACATGCTGATCAAAATTGACCAATAGGAGGAATAAACAGGATTTTCCCCTGGAATATCTTTAGAGAAGGGAATACATCACGCTATCGATTCGAGGGAACCCTACGGAGAGCTGACTAGTTTCTCGTTCGTTCAGCATAGTGAACATGTTGCGTATAATGTTGTGTTGAGTATATATGCTCCCATGTGATATGGCCATAACATCTAATGATTGTAATAATTTTGTCAAGCCTCCAGAAATGATAGAAATTTTTGCCCTTGAAGACTCGCATTCCATTTTCACAGGTTCTTTCAAAAGGGCTCTCATGGAATCCATACAAAGAGCCCGAAGTTTAAATAAGTTCTTTTTTAGTGTATGTTTGTTTGATAAATTCTAATACAAAATCTTTTGATAGCTTTATACGATTGGGATATAATAAGCAACTATATGATTTAATGCCAACTCCTAAATTTTTTAATCATCCTAACATTGATTTCACACTGAATACAATTTTCAAAGTGAATTTATGTCATGTGATTTTTTTAGCGGGTATCAAATTTAGCAACTTGTTGATGTTTCTACCAAAGCATTCCTGAATTATATCTACCGCAATGTCATAATTGTCAGACGTCAAATTTAACCCTTTGGCTATAACAGCCTCACCAATTAAGATTTAAGATATGTAAATTTTTGTATTTTATCAATACTTTCATTTTCATGAACGACTGTTCTGAACTGTTCCCAAAATTCATTGAAATTTAATATATTGCCATCAAATTTTGCAATCTCTAAAGATGGTAATTTTAATGCGCAGTGCGACGTTTTTGTATCTAAATCATTTTTAGTTGTCAAAACTGGGGCAATTATTTATGTTTTATTGAGAAATTTGTTTATTTTAACTCTCCATGTAATAATTTGTCTATTTTTCTCTTTCCTCAATTTCTTTTTCAATATTTCCTGTTTTTGTTAAATCTAAAATTTTTTCATCCAGTTTATTTAAAGTATTCTCCTTGTCGGTTAGTTTGGCCAAAGTCATAATATATTTCATTCTGTTTTTTTTTCTAACTCAGTTTAGAGCGTTTTAATCAAATTTGACACAGCACTGCGAATTGGAGTTCTAGTAGCTTTAAGTGTATCAATATTCATTTTCAATATTAAATTATCAAATTTCATTATCAAATTTAATTCTTAAACAATATCTTTAAATCGAAAATGAAATAATAATTCAATTCTATATTTTTATCAAATTGAAACCCAAATCAAAGCGAAATAATAATTCAATTCTATAAGTATTTATTTTCAAAACACTAAAACCAGAACAAAAAAGAAAATAATTCAATTCTATCCTTAACTAAATAGTACATTATAATACTAATTTAGCGATTAAATTCTAAAGTAATCTGAAAACTTGTCTAGTTATAATTTGTCTAGTTATGTCATGTTAATAAATGAAAATTTTCTTAAAACAAACATTTTAAGCAAATAAAATATTTCAGAACAAATGTTTGTACCAAGAAAAACTTACCACGTTTCGGTGGTTTGTCAAATTGAAACAAAAAGAAAATTTAATTCGTTAATGAACACAAAGAAAAATGACTTCTAAAAACTCCATAACTATTCGAAAATGCCAGCACTTACGCTCCACAAAAACAAAAAACTAAATTATTTCCAACAAATCTATTCTAGCTCTCAAACAATAAATGTAAATTGAGAGCTTCCCGGCCAATGCACCATGAAAAAAAATGTTACACTTTCGATTTCAAATGATGGAAAGCCAGGCTGTAATATTTTAAAACTATTTTAATGCAATTGCATACTTATTTACAAAAGAAATGAAATTTACATATTTACAAAATAAAAAAATAAATCAAAGACATATTGTCTAAAGTTCCATAAAGGAACAAGAATTTTAAATTCTAACATCGCTATGATGCGATGAGGTCGAAGGTCAAAGGTGATCTGCGATGCTTCCTCACATCTCAAAAATATCAAATTTAAAAAGTAAGTCAGTGGATGTGTAGCACCATCTAGTGACTTTTCTAAGCATCCAATTGTTCAGAGGAGATATTTTTTCCACATCTCTTTCACCATACTGAATTGAGCCATGAGACCATTATATTTTTGTTTATCCAACCTTTTATTTATATCACTTGGAAAATTTTCTTTCGTTGTAGTCTTCCATCTGAAAATAATCATAGGTGGAAGTTTGTATTCATCAGCAGTACAAGCCAAGATGACAGTAAAAGAATTTCTTTCATGGCCAGTAGTGTTAATTGCTACGCTACTTGTGCCAATTTGGTCCACAGTTCTTCTTGGTGGAATATTGATCGAAACTGACACTTCATCCATATTAAAAATTTCTCTTCCAGAAAACATGTCTGTCACAATTAGATTTTTGATGAACTCCGAAAGTTTTTTCTTATCTTTCCAATCCTCAGGTTATTTTAAACCCTTTTAGTTCTTTGAGTATTCATAATTCATAGCTAAATTCTTCCTTTGCATGAAATAATAACACCATGTGGGACCAGCAGCAAAATTTTCTATTCCATTTTCAAAGGCCAAAATCTTTGCTATTTTCCAAATATTGATAGAGGAAATAGAAACTCCTTTTTCCCCACTGCTCTATAATCCAATGATACAGTGTATTTTCCAAATCCAGCCATGCTGGAACTCCTCATCAAAAAGATCATCTGAAACATTCTCCTCCAAAAAATTTATCCTTTCACCAAAGTCTAATATTAGATTCTTCCATATCAAAAAGATGATCAGATTCTCGATTTCTTCAGCTTTTTTTTAATAATGTTGAGTTTAAATTCAGCAGTGTAACTTACACATTTTCTTTTTAGACATTTTTCAAACAGAAACACTCTATTTACAAGCAATTTTTGAGTGAGAAACAAGAGGAATTACGGAACTATTACTTCTTTATAGACACATGTGACCAAAAATCTCAAAAAATATCATTAAAACAAATAGCCATTCCCACTTGCACATACATGTCATAAGTGAGCCAATCACTAGCAAATGGTTGAGCAGACACAATCATACGATCATTGTTTACATTTTCACTACTGGTAGAAATTATATTACTGAAAAGAAATTAAAGAGATAATCCACACTTAAAAATTTTGTGTGTGTATGTGTGTTTTTTTTTTTTTTAAACAGATATTTGATTTATTTTATTATATTATTATTATTATTTTTGTTAATAAGTTTTCCTGTTTCCTCATAATGTTTTTTGTTTGCTTGTATTTGTGTAGTAAACTGAATGAAGTCTACAAACGATTTTTCAACTAGGACTTCTGTATTTTCAGTGTGTGTAAATTGAATTACCTGGGCATTTGATCAGTATATGGAATATCTATTGTGTATGCAGTGTGCTATCAAATGTAATAACAAAGTTGTTAGCTTTTAAAATTTTTCAGAAGATTATGTTATATATGATCACCAAGAACTTTGATAAACTTATTTTGAGAAATATGAACTGACACAGCCTTCTGCTTGTGTTTAATCTTGTTACAATGTTAATAAGAAACATAGATAAATTTGGAAAGTAACTTAAAAATTTACTAAAAGTTAATGTTGCAGGGTAATTTCCAGAATTAACAGTTGTTCTCAACTCTTTTGATTGGCTACATAAGGGTAAGGATTGTCTGGATAAAAAACACACCCAGACACGTTATTCATAAATTCTTAAGTAGAGTTTTCTGAAACTGAATAATACTAATTTTCAACGCTCTAAATCTTATTTCTATTATTTTCCCCCTTCACCCCCTTCCCGTCTATCCTAATAATTTTACAAATTCGAAAATATCTGCAATCGATTTGTAGGTATCGAAAACCTCGATGCACCAGTTTTGAATGATCTAACTCTATTTTTACTTTTTTGCCCCTCCGCCCCCTCCTCCCTTCCCGCCCCTCCCAATAATTTTACAAATTTGAAAATATCTGCAATTGATTTGTAGGTATCGAAAACCTCTATGTACCAATTTTGAATGATCTAACTCTTTTTTTTGTCCCTCTGCCCCCCCCCCTCCTTCCCAGCCCTCCTAATAATTTTACACTTTTGAAATTATCCCCATTCGACTTGCCGGCCTTTAAAACCTATCTGTACAAATTTTGAATGGCCTAACTGTATTTCTATTTGTTTTTGCTCCATAGCCCCCCCCCCCTTACCGCCCCACCTGGGGGCTGAATTTCTAAAATCCCAGAAATTGGTTGTAAGATATTTGTATTAGCTATATTTTAGAGCAAAAGTTTCATGTATATCTGTTTTTTTGTTTGAGATATATAGGATTGTGTGGAATCACGTTTTGCCCCCTTCTCTCTCCCCCCCCCCCCCTCTTGTGGACCAAATTTCTAAAATTCCAGAAATTGGTTTTTAGACATTTGTGTTAGCTATATTTTAAAGCAAAAATTTTACGGATATCTGTTTTGTGTGAGGTATGAAGGATTTTGTGAAATCATGTTTTGCCACCCTTGGGGGGGGGGGGGGGTGAATTTTGTAAAATCGCTTCTTAGTGGATACCTACATCATAGAAGAAACATTGTCACAAAATTTCATACTTCTAGGTCCAGGGGTTTGGTCTGGGCGATGACAAATCACCCACTCACTCAGGATGATTAGGAGGTTATTATTTTTATATTTTAATTAATTAAAAGAAAACTAATCAAAAATTAAAAAATCGGGCATCGAAATATTGTGTTGTCATCGGGTTCTGAGCTATTCTAAAAGTTTCAAATGTCTAGCTAGTAGGGAAGTTAGTTAAAAATTGGTTGCAAGATTTGTACCGGACAAACAAACAAGAATAGAAGTTGATAAAAACATGGTAAAATGATATGAATTAAACACATTCTCTTGTACTGCATAATAAACATATAAAAAGTCTGATGTGTAACAATCACACAACTTCCATGTATTCTTTTTGTAAATAATGTGATCAGAATTCAGAAGAAATAAAATTGGCTCAATAAATCAGACACTTAACAATTTTCTTGTAAGATCAATCTGATACATATGTTGTAAATACACAAGAGTTTACATAGTGAGTTAAAATAATAAGAATTAAAAAAACATTTTTTTTAAACACCTATTTCCAAAATCTATATCTGACCTACCTAATCAAGCACCTGTCACTTTTCCTGTTATAACCATGTAATACATGCTAAAGAACATCTAGAAAGGGATTGAAGAAAATTATTAGAGGTATTTTTGAGATACCAATTTTTGGTCCCATTTCTGATTTTTAAATTTTTACAAAATGTTGCAAAAGTCATCTGTATACTAGACTTGTCTTAATTTTGGAGTTTCATCATTCTATCTTTATTAGTTTTGAGATATAGTAGTCAAAAGGTTTTATTTTATAAATTTAAATTCAACACGAATATAATTATAGTAGAAGTTCACACTGGATTTTTAAATTAAATACTAGATCAAATACACACAATTTAAAATTTACCAAATGTATGAAAATAAAGCATTAAAATAAAAGTGTTACATAAAAATATTAGCATCATGTATTGAATAAATTTGCCATCACAATTCCTATTAAAATAAATAAATAAGTTTATTTATTTTTTTTGTCTGTATCATAGGCTGCTACTGAGGACATTGTATCAAAAGAGAGTATCAGGAAAGGAAATATGAACATCATTAAGTTATTTTTGCTTTTATAATCAAAATTTATCAGATTTAATTAAAATCTTATAACATTAAAACAGCGATAATAACATAACACACATAAACACAATATTAAAAATTAATTTACCTATTAATTTTCTCTCTAGTTGACTAAATATTATAATCAAAAGTTAATTCTATAATTTTGCTTTCATTTAATTTGAGAAACTATACCAAAGTATAAAATGGTACTATGCAGAGTTGGAAAATTAGGACAGAATTCCTACTACAATAAATGAAACAAATTTTCTTCTTAAACCAATGGTTTTATAGGTAGAATAATATTTTTAAGGAATACTGATATGAGTTCTACAGCAATTTCCATTCCTGTAGTATACATAATTATTTCCTACTTTAGTTCAACAATTGAATAAACACTAAAAAATACCCTTTTCATGTACATTACAAAAAATAAAATATTAATATTTTTAATAAAATTAGACATCTTTTTTTTTTTTCCTAACTTGAACATGCAAAAATAGTTTACCCAAATTCATAATGATTCTATTTCATAAGCTTTCCTTTTACTAAATTTTAAATTGCCAAAACTTAATAGAAATTAAAATTATCAGAACTTAATATCAGGTCAATTACACAGTAACAAAATATAAATTAATAATTAATTATAATTCGATAAATAAAAAATTGTTGAATGAAAACTAAAACTCCTTTAATAATAATACATAGTTTATTATTCCTAGTTGATAATTCAATATCAACATAATTCAACATTCAATATAATAAGCTGAATATAATTCAATGTTCAACATAATTGAATATAATAAGTTTAATATAATTCAATATTCAACATAATTCAATATAATAAGTTGAATATAATTCAACATTCAATATATATTAAATGAGAATTAGGGAGAAATTTATGGCTTAACTTCAATTTTTGCTTGTATAATCTCAGCTAATTTATCCCTTTTATTATAATATATAAAATATCTCATAAGGATCAGATAAGTAATAGTTTGTAGGTAATAAATAAATTTCAAAATATCACAATATTATTATAATAATTCTACAGTGCAATAAAATGATCTTCAAACCAACCAAGTTTTATTCTATACTTAGAAATCAATTTTGTTTTTTCAGTTATGTACTCTTATTACATGTAATAAGAGTGAATTCTAACTAAAAATTTTAATAAATAACCAAATTAAAATTTTGATTTATGTATTTCCTAACCTTCATAGTAATAAATTGTTGCCTTTAGTTAGAATGCAGAGTTACATTTGCCCATAGATACTTTGCATTCTTAGTAGTGATTATGTGTAAAAACAGATTTTTGGCTATTTACTGTAATATATATATATGTTAATGTATCCCTTAAATGAGGCAGAATTTTTGTTTTTATTTTTTTTAAATCTGATACGCATACCTTCTAATTTTTTTTTTCTATTTCACCCTAAACACTTTTTAGCAAAATATTAGCTTTCTGGCATAATGTTGACACATCCCGAATTGACAGGGGAAATTGTAATATAGATATTAGGATTTTCCTAGCAATTTGGCACGTGTTAACATTATCCCATAGAGCTTATATTTTGAAAAAAAGTGTTTAGGGTCAAATAGAAAAAAAATTAGAGTGTATGCATATCTGATTTTAAAAAATAAAAACAAAAATTCCCCTCATTTAAGGGACAAAATTTTATACACATCTAATTTCTGGACTGTTTAAAAAAATATATATATATATATAATAATAATTAAATCGTCTATGACCAAAACATAATTTTAGACATTTCATAAACTTGCATCTTCTTGAAACTCAGCTTACTACCTGGCAGCACCATATTTGAAAACACAAAACTTCTATGATTTGCTTCATATTGCAAAATAACTTTCAACAATTACATCGTCAAAAACTACAACTAATATTGGACATCAATTTGTGATGAGCTTTTTAACTGAGCATACTAAAGTAAAAGATTTATCATGCGTCTGACAGCAACGCTATTTATACATCATCATAAATTTAAACGATCATCTTTGAACCAATTAGATCAATTCACTTTAGCAATACCCACTACACATGAGTGGAAGTTACATTATACCATCTGACGATGCTTGCATTATGCAATCTGAATGCTGCAAAGAGATCTATGCAGATGAAAGATTAAATGATGTGTATAATGCACAGTAGGAACAAGAATGTTTTGTTAAAACGATATCTTTTCTGATATTAGAATGGCATAAAAGATTAGAAAAGTATTTAACTTTAAAAGGAATAAGTTTAAATAAGAATTTTAGTTATGGAAACACTGTGAAACTTATTTTAGGTATATATCCAAGAAACTTTTACTTTTTTATAATAAATGCTCACTTCGAAGACCAATCTAAATAAAGCAGCAACTGATAGAGAAACAAGACAGAAGTGGTAAATTTTTTAACAGATCCATCCATCTCCTGATGATATTTCTTCTAGTTTTATTATATATTAGTCATATTAAAATCATCTGTAGATACGAAATTGGAACATTAGTAAGTTTGGATAATTCTTTATTAGTTGTTCCTTTCTTTGTTTGACAGGATATGAATGGCAGCAGCAAGTAATTTTGAAATATTGGGAAATTCTAAAATGATTAGTAACTCCAATGAAATTTAAATTTGGAACTTTAATGAGAATAGCATTAAAGTTACTTTTAACACATTTTTAACCAAACTTTTTTTTTTTTTTCAAACAACTTTTTAAGATAATATATTCTGTATTCTAGTAAATCAGTTAATGAAGTTTTTTTTTTTTTTTTAATGGTACATCTATATAGATCTGGGCTCTCTGCCAGCTTGATTTTAATTCAAAATAACAATGCAAAAGTTTTTAAAACAGTCAATATATTTGATGCTTTTTGCATCTTGTGTACAGAATTACAGCTAAAAGTGGGTTAAAATAAGTAGCAGTGTCGTCATATTAGCTATCATTATAAGCCTCATCTTGAATAAATTTGCTAGGATGGCCTTTTTTTTTCCCCATTCAGGCATTTTTGTCCCTGATTTAATACCCAGTAATGCCAATCTAAGGCCTTGAATAACTTATAATTGGCAACTTTAAAGGTATTGAAAGACCCTAAGAAACCTAAAGATTTTAAGAAGTACCCTAAGAAAGAATAAAATGAAAACAAAATTTTATTTTATATCCAATCTCTGAACTCCATTGCTCAATTTTAGAAGCCATAATTATTATTTTTAAAAAACAAGGGTGAAAGAATTCAAATTCCTGCTGCTATCAAATAGAACAGAAACATTTGAATGAAAAATAATCTGGTGGGTCACTCACACGACTTTCTCTTACTCTGAACTCAACCCCATGTTTCACTACTGTACCTACATTTATATAGAATTCAAATCAGTTATTAAATTCAAAAGTTCATTTAAAATTACTGAGACAACTTTCACACCAACATTCCTTGAAACTTATCACTCTTGATCAAACTTTTCTAGTAACAAACACATTAACTTCAAAATACAACATTTGGATCGCCTGAAATTATTTGTTTTTAATTGATTTTACAGACACAGACAAAAATCAAACATTTAAAACTTTACTTTGGTATTCAGGAAGCCTCAAAACGTCTAAATATACAAAAAACCAAGCGATGAATATTTAGCTTAAAAAAATACATTATTTACCACAGGGGTGGTCAACCCGTGGCCCACCGTGTAGTTTCTTGCGGCCCGTGAGGAGATTAATGATATTTAAAGTTTGACAGCTTTGGTTAACACATAAAAAATTAATAAATACGTTCTGACTTTTTGAAGTTACCTTTCAACTATTATGGTCGCTAAAGAATTGTTGTAATGAAATATTATTAGATACATTATTCATTCTTTTTATTATAGTTTGATTGTATAGTCATAAATTTTTCACGGTCCTATTGTTAATTTATGAATGAAAATAAATTAATGTATTCTGCTCCGAATTTTCACTCTGCCCTTCCCTGAAAAAAGTATATACGTACATGAATCATATACTCACAAACATATATGCACGTATGCATATGTACAGTCATAAAATAAAAATAATAATAGACTAATTTCACCGTAAATTATCGTAGAAACAAGCAGCTGATGCCTAACGATTGGTAATAACATCTAGTTTTTAATTAAATTGCTAAAATTTGTTTAGGGTGTCATCTACATTTTAAAACTAGCAAAAAAAATTTTTTTTTTTCCCCCGAATCGTAACACCTACTTTTGACTACATATTCGAATTTTGGAAGTCAAGGCGGTTCGGAAAAAAGTATAATTTGCATTCCTTATATCAAGTTTTCACAGTGTTGCAAGCAAAAATTTATCAGGAAATCTCTATATTAAAAAAAAAAAAAATTAAGATATCACAGAGAATCTTAATATCTATTCAGATAATAATCGGAAAAGAAATATAACAATTTTAAATATAAACTAAAGTAAAGTAATGCTAATTAAAAAATGATGTGTAAGTATAAACTTACTTGAATAACTATTTTAAATCATGTGCAAGCAAAGTAATATATGATGCAAATTATAACAAATGACAGCCCCCTAAGAGCAATAAAAATTGAAATATCACTATAATTTGAAAATTAATGATAGGAATGTACTGTAAATTTAGAAACCCATATTTTTTTTATGATGCCCATTCTATTCGTGCAAAAATTAATGTAGGTCATAACTCATAAATTTTTGAATTATGAAATTACTAATAATTTTCATAATTCAAAAAAGTTTTTTAATCAAAAATATGCATGGAATATATTTGGGTTACTTCATTCTATCGTAAAAAAGAAGAAGAAAAAAGGAAATTTCAATATATTAATTTTTTGGGAAGACATGAATTAATGTTTATTACATTCATTTAAAATTAGCATCTCCATATTTTAACAAATTATGTGAAAAATTAAGAGAAACATATAAGCTGTACCATTTTCTGGACTGATTTGATACAAATAATTCCAAAAGCTTGTAAAAATTGGCGGTTGCCTTTGAAAAAAATGAAGTTGATGTCAGTTATAATATTTGACACCCCCTTAAGCAAAATCTAACTAAAATATTCTAAACTAGGCCTTATTACTAATCAATCGGCACCAGCCGCATGTCTCTACATTAATTTATGGCAAAATTAGTCGGGAAAGAAAGGGGAGGGGCTTTTTTTATGACTGTACATATGGTACTGCCCGAATGAATAAAATATATTTCCAATTCGGCCCACCGAGTGTTTTGGGTTGGACAGGCCTGATTTACCATATGGCTATGAGGAATTAATTTCAATTCCTGAGCAGCTTTCCTGGACATGTTAAAATATTGCAGTAAAGCACTTCCACTAACAATAAAAAAAAATGTTATGGCTTAAATATTGGCAGCCCTGTATATCTTCTAAAAGTTATGTACACATCACGTGGACTTTGGCATAACTAGGTAGGGTCCAAGGGGGCCTCCCCCCCCCCTAGAGTTTCGGCTGGCTCCCCCCAGAATTTTTTAGATTCAAAATTACCATTTCTATCTTCTTTATTTTTTACTTTCTTCTATATATAAGAAGGAAGTATTAGATTCATAAAATTTTTCAAGCTGAAGTTTTTGACAGATTTACATAATCTTTTGGGATGTTCTGAATAAGATATGACTATTTTCAGAAATTGCCTATCTCTCTATCTGAGTATGTGTATCCAAATTTTGTGGTCGTATGCCACGAAACAACGAACAAAATTTAACCAAATTTCTTATTTAATTGGACCCTGACTTAAACTGGTGCTGTTTGCATTTGGGGACCAATTGCTCAACAAGCTGTGCTTTGATTTCATTTTCTCTAAAAGTTAACATGGCAGAATAGGACAAATTTTCCAGGTGGTCAACATTAGAACTTTTCCAAATTCCCTGACTTTTCCCTGACTCGTGCTGTTTATTTTCAACAAAAATTTCACAAAATTAGCAAAAAATTTAACGATTTACAATAACGAACTCTCAAATATGGCTTATTTCCACAAAATTTGTCAAAATTCCCTGACTTTACATGAAATTTCATGACTTTTCCAGACTTACTTAAATTCCTTGACTTTTCCACCATTCCCTGACTAGCGGCTACCCTGCTTTTGCATAAATATACAGTACATGAACATTTATAATTGTGCCGGCACTTATTGCGCTGTCAAAAATGAGTGTCAGCATATTCTGCTGTTAAAAAAGAACAATTTACAGCAGAACGTGTTGGCAAGTGTGTGCATATAAGAGCAACACTTCCACCTCTCCCTTGAGGGGAGGGGGGGTACCCCTCGGTGTAGTGTGAATTTTCAACATGGGTATCTTTCAAAAGAACTCATCAATACCTTTAAGGGGTCAGCTACCTTTGTATGGTGGAACTACCAGCAAAAAATGGTCATAATTATTTTTACAAAATCTTGGAAAATAATTATTTTAAAAACTTGAAAATTTTAAGAGATGTTAAGAAAGAATGCATGTATTTATTACAGCTATTAGAATAATTGTACATTTTTAATTTTATTTTTTTCTTCTTTAAAATGTCTGTGCTAACCTTTTTGTCGGTATTTGCCTTGCGCGCAGGATTACATGCAAATAATAAATCTCATGAGCCTAAAAAAAATTTTTACACATGAAAAAGTACCTCTTAATTAAAATAAAATAAAGATAATAATAACTTTACTCAAAAGTTTCATTTTTTGAAAAAAAAATTCTGACTGTCGTAAGCATTACAACCTGTCATTTCAAAATCCAGGAAAATCCTGAAGACAGTAAACTACGACTCACAGGCGCTTGCGGTGCCCTTTCATGTGGGAAACACCACTAGCTTGTTTGTATAATGTGAAAAATCTTACTACTCCGATTCAAAAAATTAGAATAATGTAAAAAAGAATGAGTTTGATGTTGCTAACGCGTCAATTTGCATACTGCGTCCAGGAAAAAATATATTAAAAGTATCTAATTATCTTCAGAGCATTTATAAATATAACATAAATATTTATTTTTATCTGATATATTAATAATTAACTATTTAAAAAATATTAGAATAATTCAAAGAAATAGAATACCTCGATAGCATGGTTCAAAAAATTAGAATATTCAAATTTTTCTTATAAGTTGAGAGAACGGCTGCGGGATTAACATCTGTGGGACTATAAAATGTGCTCCGTTGAAAATGAAAAGTCGTTTGGCATTTGATTGTAGCGTAGTATTTGCTTAATATGGGACGAAAGAGCGATTTATCTGAGGCTGTGAAATATCGTATTGTGTACTTGCACGAAATAGGAAAAACACAACTTTTTATAGCAAAAGAAGTGAAATGCTCTCAAGCAAGTGCGAGTAGAGTTTTGAGAGAATATTCTAATAATAAGTGTTTTCAAAATAAACACTTTAAAAGTGGTCGAAAGCCAGTAACTTCAAGAAGAGATGAAAGGCAATTGAAAAAGATTGTGAAGAAACATCGTTTTCGGAGTGTGAGATATGTGCATAGAAAATGGAAAGAAATGGGTATAAATGTCTCCAAATCTACAACACTACGACGACTTCGCAAATTAGGTTTTAGATCACGTGTGCCTAAGATAAAGCCATTCTTATCATCTAAGCAAAGGGCTGCTAGAGTTAAATGGTGTAAACAAAGGCTATTTTGGGATCACGACGATTGGAAAAAGATACTTTTCAGCGATGAAAGTGTGTTTTGTGTGTCTCACGGAAATCAAGGTATACGTGTCTGGAGACTCAAACATGAAGCTTATAAGAAAGAATGTTTAAAACGTTCGTTTAAATTTGCGACCTCTGTTATGGTATGGGGCTGCATGACTGCTGAAGGCCCAGGCAGGTTGTGTATTGTTTCCACAACAGTCAATTCAGAAGTCTATCAAGAAATTCTTGAACATTTCATGATTCCTTCAGCTGAGGATTTATGTGATGACGATTTCTTGTTTCAGCAAGATTCAGCTTCTCCCCACACTTCCAAATCAACAACTAAATGGCTCAAAGAGAAGGACATACCTGTACTCCCTTGGCCTGCAAACTCACCCGATCTAAATCCTATCGAGAATTTGTGGGGAATTATGAAGAAACGACTTCAAGAAGTTGCGCCTAGAGACAAAAAAGAACTTATTTCTAGTATAAAGAGCATATGGGCGAATTTGGATAAAAAAGATTGTGAACCTTTAGTTAAAAACATGCCAAAACGTTTAAGAGCTGTCATTAAAGCTAAGGGTGATGCAACAAAGTACTGATTAGCAAGTAAAAATACTTAGAGTTTAAATTATGTTCAATATATTTTCATTATTCTAATTTTTTGAACCATGTTAGAAAGTATTCTAATATTTTGAATTTTTTGTTGTTAGCTGATTTAAATATATTTTCTATTTCATTGTAATGTGTTTACATTTTTATAATCTGCAAAATATGCAGATTCATATTATAGTACTTTATATTTGATATTGTTGATTATTTATTTGATAAATTCGATTTTCATTTCCCTTGACCATATTTCTTTTCATTATTCTAATTTTTTGAATCGGAGTAGTAGTATTGTAGTAACTCTTACAAATTTAAATACTCAGTCTGATGTGTAAAAATAAATAGCTTACATTTAACGCTTTTTAACACCCATACTACAAATACTTTTATCACAAATAAAATATTCATTACAGCTAAAACCAGAATTAAAAGCTAAATTGTTTCTAAAGCTGGAACTAAAAATTTCAAAGCTGTAAAATTTCTTGAAAAATCAGCCAATCATAAAAGAATAGTATAGAATTCAAAACTTGATTATCATATTTGCATCTCAAGCTTTTGCTCAAATGAAGAACAAAATGAAGACATGGCCCTCTCCAGAAAAATTCCCTAGTTACACCAATGCGACGTGGAGGACATTAATATAATCCTATATTAATAACACATGGTACAACCTGAAGTACACTTCCATCAATTTTCAAGTATTGTCGAACTATAATCTATTTTTTTTGTGTGGCCCTGTAAAGGAACAGTGAATGATTTTTATACCATATTCTACACGAAACATGTTTTTACGTATATAAAAAAATATATATTTGTTTCATTTGGTTTAGTGCAGTCTATAGATATTAAACTCTACTTACCTCCAATTTTCCCCATCGATGTAATGTATTCTCTTGGGTGTCCCTGTGCAAGAACTATTTTGTTGATCTGAATGAAAAGTTTAATGTAGCATCCCTATATCATACACATTTAGAATACCAAGTTTGAAAACGAGAAAAGCATAGCTTTGACATGCTTTATGCCATTCCTATTTTAAAGAAATAAATGAACATAACCTATCATTTGTTGTTTTCATCCTGTTGATTTTTGAACGAATTGAAACAGAAGTTTTAGTTGATTTGCTGGTTGTGTATTTAGATGGGAGTGTTTGGTACTGTATAATTGATTGATGATTTTAACAGATACCAGTCGTGTTCTGATAATGCACAAAGTAATGGGGAAAAAACATAAACAACAAATTTTGTTCACTTAACAAGGAGAAATACAAAAACTACTAGCATCAGAAAAAAAAATAAGAAAAATTGGAGGGGTTAATCATCCCTCCAAAATTGTTTTACTACATTTTTCAGGTTTACTATTTCTGAATTTCCTATTATCTGATCCCCACTTTTTCCCTAATTCTATTGGTTGAAAAATAGTCATAGAATCTTGATGCGTTTCATATATGGACGACTCATTATAAAAGTGGTGTAACTACATATTTTTTAAATATGCATATTTTTGCTTAATTGTATCACATTTAGTACCATCTTTCATTATAAAAGTGAAGAAACTCTAATAATTGCATTAAAATCCCATAAATGACATTACTTGTTATTTTCAGAAAACTATAATTTCTATATATTCATTATAAAATTCTGAGTTGTATTAAATTCAAAATATCAATAACATTTACTGAAACTTGCCTTTTTTCTAACGCATAAATTTACAAAAAGCTTACTATTTCAAAATACATTTACAAGGAGATAATTCACTCATACAATGAACGACCCATATATAGGAGCACTTTCATTTCATTATGCACTGAAGACTGTATGGGTATGCCAAGTGCAATCAAAAGTGATGTCTGCCATTTCTTTATTCCCTTTGGCATTTATATACATTGAAGACTTTTTCTCTATTTGATTTCATTAGTACACTCTATAACAAAAAAAATGACGTGCCAAGAAGGAGTTATCCGAATGGGATAAAAATTGGTAGATGTGATGTATATGTGGCGAAAAACAGTTGATTACAGTTTCAGAAAATTTGAATGAGTTAATCAAGAGAAAGGGCCTCACTAAGTAAACAAGTCAATAACACATTGGTCCACTTCTGGCCCTTATGTACGCAGTTATTCGGCTTGGTATTGATAGAGTTGGCAGATGTGCTCCTGTGAAGTATCGTGCCAAATTCTGTCCAATTGGTGCATTAGATTGGCAAAATCCCAAGCTGTTTCTAGGACCCTTTTTATGATGCTCCAAACGTTCTCAGTGGAAGAGAGATCCAGGGACTGAGCTCAACCCCATATCACTGAGTCGCCTATTAAGGGTCTTTGAAGTCACTGAAGTACCAGTTGCACATAGGATCGAGGATAATTATGAATTGAAGCCTTGAATACTGTTTTGCAATTGACCGGTTCTCATTTTCTGTCCTCTCTTTAGGCAGACCGCTTCCTCCCTGACACTGTGATCGGCCGTGGTTCACCCATTCCTGTCAATATAATCTAATAGTGGTTCCGCTCCTATCCAATTGTCAAAAAATTCTCAGATTAGATAAATCAGCTTCTTTGAGCCCAACTACACACCACACTCAAATGCTGACATCTACGCATATTGTTTGTGCACCTGTATGCGAGACATAGTTACTGTCTTTCTGAGTAGATGGAATGAAGTCGAAGAATTTATGACCTGGAATCAAAATTTCTCATTTTTAATATTCTGACAATTGCGCAGTTAATATGCGCTGCAGCGTCGCATGCTCATGCGATGGCAGCAAAACTTTCAAATTTTGCATTTTCCATCAAAACCTGTATGTATGTCAATTTGTGTCCAGTTTGCATTGCTCCTTCTTGGTGCATCGTTTTTTTTTTTTTTTTTTTTAATAGAATATTTGCATTTTAAATACTTTAAATTATGAAATGTTTTACAGGTGATTTCATTAGTATTGTCTCTGAATTGTAAAATCTGACTCATTTTATTTTTAGACCCCTGCTTCTCAGCCTGCTTCAACTACTGTAAATTTTGCTGCAGTTCCTCCCAAGAAACCTGCTCCTCAACAATCTACTTCATATAATACTGTAAATTTTGCTACAATTCCTTCTAAACAACCTGCTTCTCAGCCCTCTACTGTATTTAATACGATGAATTTTGCTACAGTTTCTCCAAGGCAGTCTAGTCTTCAGAAAGTTCCTGCTTCATACAGTCCTATGAATTTTACTACAGTTTCTCCAAAGCATCCTGCTCCTCAATCTGTTTCTACCAAGGCAGTCAGTACTATGAATTTTACTGCAATTCGTCAAAAGCAACCTGCTCCCCAGCCTACTTCAGTTAGAAATGTGAATTTTGCTGCAATTTCTCCAAAGCAGTCTGCTCCTCAGCCTGTTTCAATTAGAGCTGTGAATTTTGCTACATATTCTCCAAAGTACCCTGCTTCTCAGCCTGGATCAACTCAAATTAATACTGTGAATTTTTCTGCAATTCCTCTAAAGCACCCTGCTCCTCTGCCTGCTAATTCCACATCAGTTAATACTTCAAATTTTTCTACAATTCCTCCCAAACCAATATTAAAAGTATCTATGGAGAAACATGGTAAGAATATTTTAAAATAAATATTATTCCTGAAAAATTATTTTTGCTGATTTGAGACATTGTAATGTAGTGATTAAATGTTTTTCCAATTAATTATATGTAGGGGAGACAAAGGTACATTGGTCCATTTTACTTTTACATAGTAAATTTTTATCAGAAAGAGAAAAAACACTGTACTTTAAAAAAAATAGTAAACAATCTTTAAACCCCTGTTGTCAAATTTATTTTTTTATAACAATATTTCAATCCATGCTTTAAAAAAAAAAAAAAAAAGTGAACCACTGTGCATACTTGCCAACTTTTCCGGTTTTCCTGGAAGACTTCCTGTTTTTTAACGTATTTTCCGGTCTTCCGGACAGATGATGAAATCTTCCGTTTTTAAAAAAGTCGCGGATATCGTTCGTTTTAAAAAGAAAACCCAAATGTTCTATGAAAACTCCTCATTCCCAATCTTTTTCCATCCATAACATAAATGTCAATATTCATTTCAAACTTGCTTAATGAGATTCTAGAACATGTAAAGAAATGGAATTGTTAAATATTTCTTGCTGATGTAATAATTTTTAACCCCCCCCCCCCCCTTTCATTTATTTCCAACTAGTGATCAGCAATCAAATGTTCTGCAGAAGTCTTTTGTTTCCTAATCTTTATCCATCTGCAACATAAATGATAATATTAATTTTAAACTTCTTTCATTAGATTCTAGAAGTAAAGTTGAAAAGAGTTTAATATTTCTTACTCTGTAATTATTTTTGTATCCCCACCCCTTTCCCTGGATTGTGATCAATGATCAATTCTAGAAACAATAAAGCAATGGAAGTGCTCAATATTTTTCACATATGTAATTATTTTAAAATCTTTATTGCTGAATTTAATGAATCTGTTTATTTTTCCTCAATTAAATTAAATATTTGTATGTCATATTTATACCAGATGTACGTAAACATGGGGAAAAAAAAAAGTAATAAGAATAATTTTTTCAGGTAGGAAAATTTTTTCCAAATCAATTTAAGAAAATTAATACTTAGTTGATTTTATGCATGTTTGAAACTGATAATTAGCTACTGCTACTTTTTTTTTTATATGTATGGTTAATGTACATACACAAAAAATCATATTCTATTTAAAAAATTAGTTATACTTTAACTTAACTAAGTTTTTTGTCTATTGTTAAATAAATTTCTTACAGATTCTGTTTTGTAGATATTTATATGTTGAAGAGGAATAATTTCATTTAAAACTTTTATATATTTAGTATAATCAATCTATAGTAAAACGTTTTTATAGATTGCTTCTAAATATTAAAATTGTAAAACTGTATTTTTTTTTTTTTTTTTTTTTTTTTTTTTTTCTATTTGACGTAATAAACAATTAAAAAAAAATCTTCCCTTTTTTTATGAAATCTTCTGGTTTTTCAACAAAAATCTTCCCTTTTTTTATTAAAATTGGTTGGCAAGTATGCACTGTGCTACCCTTCTCTAGAATATATTAGTTAGCATCCCAATGTACTGTGGGAAAACTTTTTTAAAAATATTAAACTACTGTAATTTCGGGGAGATAAGCCGCCCCTGCGTATACACCACATCGGCAAAAGTTGATAAAAAAAGGAACAAAAAGTCATCTGATATGCCACACATATTCGCCAACGTAATATGTTTCTCATTATTTTAATTTGAAATAATTTTAAGCATGCAAAAATTAAATTATAAAAAGTAATAAGTATAATGATAAAGTAATGAAATTAAAAATAATTATTGAGTAAATAATTATTTAGTTATTCAATAAAGGTAATACAAAAACGATCTTACTTTAAATTCACAGTCGTAAACTTCCGTAACCCTCTTCATAAAATTATAAAATAATACCTTTTATTATTGTTAAAGAAATGTTTACATTAAATATTATCCAATTTTTTTTCTTCAAAATTTAAAGAAATCCTAACTCAAGAATAGAATAGCATTTAATATTTTCAATTTCTGAACAATACACATTTTTTTCTTTGTTCTCCTTTGAATTAGTTTCCCCACAATTCTTTGAGACTTAAAATTTTCGAAAATATATGCCGATCATTTATTCAGAAAAACAAAAACAAAAAACCACATTTTTCAGTGTGAAACTTTATTATTTCATACAGCAGATTGTCAATCAACTTTCACCCTTGACCTTGAGAAACACATTAACTGATAGATAACTTCGTTATTCGTTTGAATAAATTATAAACGAGGCAAAAGAGAGTTTAAAGAGCTAAACATTCCTATCAATTTTTGGCGTTCTCTCATTTATTTTTCACAAAAAGAATAAATTTTTTTCTCTCACTCTCTCTTTCCTTGCATTTTTTTTTTTTTTTTTTTAAGTTGTTTGGGGGAGAGGGATTAATATGTGGAGCTGACAGCAGACTTTTTAAATTCCATGATTTTTGAAGAGAATCATCCTTAGGTTGATATATATATCAACATAGAATGGTATAGTGTGCCTACTACTTAATGCACCCTAGGTTGATAGTTATCACATTCACAATGTTTCTCGTTCACATAGCACTAATGAAGCTGTGGAAATTAAGAATAGCCATTATTCCTCATTTTAATATGCTTAGAAGGGTTTTTGCCAAGTGTTTATGATATGAAATACGAAGCGGTTTTGTTTATTCAGCACCAGAGATGTTTCTAGACGTGGATTTTTTGCCTTTATAATTAACTAGATCTGACGCAAAGGTGCATGTGCGCTGCATATTATTATAGCTTGAACCTCTAGTGTGCATATGCATTTGGTCTCGTTTAGCATAAGCTCCATGGTGCTTTTATTATTTTTATAAGCCGTCTGTGCTGACGTTGCGTTCGTGAAATAAATAGTCCGAAGTGAAATTTTGACCGTCAATGGTTATTCAAGCACGGCTAGAAGATAAAGAAAACGCCAGATACGCCGCCCTGTTAGATACACCGCATGTGCCAAAATTAGACTTTTAAATCATATAAGCCGCGGCTTATCTCCCTGAAATTATGGTAATATAAAAATCAAAGGTTTAAATTAACTTTCTTCTAAAATTACACAAATTTGATGATAATCAAAATAAACTAAATCAAGCTAAGAAAATTTATTAAATCAAAGAAGTTGAAATCAGCGAATGGTAAAAATTTTTAATGAAATATTTAAAGGCATAATTAGAAAAGTCATCCTATAATTTCTTGATGACATATTAATATTTTAATTAAATAGAACTGTAGTTGTACTTCTTCTTAAGTTTAAATTTTAGGCTTTTATAAATAAATAACTAGTACTATCAATTATTTGTAGATTTATTCTTACACTTTTTTGAATTTTGCATTATTATCATGATAATATTTAGGTTTTTCATAATTTTAATATGTGTTAATAATTACTCTTTTAAATATTTGCTATTTGCCTGAATCCCATATAAGGAAAAACAATACGATTAAAATTACTGTATATTTCCGAATATAAGCTGAGAGTACGTTTTTCCCTTCAGAAATTTGCCCAAAATTGCAAACCCGTGTATAAGCCGAATTGAACAAATACTCTTTTAAAGTTCGAGTATAAACGGCAAAAATATTGCCAATCTATAAAACTTTCAAGATAATCTGTCCAATGAAATTGTGCAAAATGCGTGCTTATCCTATAGAATTCCTTACCTTGCTTAGCTATGACATAAAACGATTGCCGTGTGTTCGCCAACGGCAATAGTTTTAACTCTGGCAACCCTATCAGAAGGGAAGCTAGCACAGTAATCAAACAGACACTCTCGCACACGCAGTGAAGGACAAGTGCTGGCAGCTGAAAACGATAGTCGCCGTAATACCAGGAGGCCTAACATTGATGCTGCAGCCGCTGGATGTTTGCATAAATAAGCCATTTAAAGACCGATTGCATCAATTTTTTTTAATGACATATCTGAATTATTTTGTATATTTCTACTTTTGAGTATTTTTATTAGTGCCTCAAGGCAATCTTCAAAAAAAAAAAAAAAACTTTTATAAAAAAACCCGAAGATTTGCCACTTTTTTTTGATAGTGTAAGTCTAGAAACCATTTAAACAGAGATGATTTAATTGTATAAATAAAAAATATGATTGGAAGTCCTGTTTTTTCAAGTTTCTCTTATACTATTTCCGAATCAGACAGAGAAGTCACTCTGTTTATGCAATCTGCTGATGACATCAGCTATCAGCAGGTCAAAAAAAAAAGAAATGTAAACACACGTGACTACATCGAGCTGCTCTAGAAATAAATTTAAAATTGCTAATTTGAGAGTTTTATGTGTGATAATTATTTAAAAATAAGGTTTAATATCACTATTTTACTTTATATAGTTTTTAAGCTTAACCACTTCACTGGCCACTGTAGTATGTGGAAGGCTACCTTTCCCCCCGAGTTATCTCGAGATGGCCAGTGAAGTGGTTAAAATATATGCATTCAATCATTGTTTCTAATGTACGTTTTTTCTTAGAAATGTGGACTTGTATATAAGCCGACCCCTGTACTTCAGCTTCCGAAAAATTTCCAAAAGTTCTCAGCTTATTCACAGAAATATGCAGTGTATGTGGTTTATAATATGCAAACATTTTTTTAGGAATATAAAAATAACAAAAGCTTGACAATTTAAGTATACTTATTTTCTTTTACATTCAAGAAAATGCAAAACTGATTAATTTTTGTATCATAATGATAAATTACCCTTTCTAAAAATTATCTTATAAAAATACCTTACAATAGTTTGAGCAGATATATTTCGAACCCACCGGGTTCATCTTCAGTGCTCAGATGACATTGCCGGTTTTCTTTTCTGTTTCCCTCATTCGTCCTTCCTTTCTGCTGATTCTCTTCACTTTGTTTCATATTTTCAATGAGATGTTGCCAATCTGAAAGGATTATGCTGTGCTACAAAGTGAAGAGAATCAGCAGAAAAGGAACGACGAACGAGGGAAACAAAAAAGAAAACCGGTGGTGTCATCTGAGCACTGAAGATGAACCCGGTGGGTTCGAGATATATCTGCTCAAACTATTAAGAATTTATTGCAAGGTATTTTTATAAGATATTTTTAAAAAATGATTTAATCCTTTTATAATTAAATTATGAATTATCATTTTTATTTAGAGTAAGCAAATGTCAATTTTTAGCAATTTTACACTTGCCATAATCATACTTTCCAACCATCTCATTATGAACCGTACAATTTTTAATGCCCTCCTTTTTTTTCCACACCAATAATGTTTTAGAGTAATTTTAGTCGTATTTAATTGTAACAACATTTGGAGAGAATAACTCTAAAAATATAGCGGTGTGAGAAAAGGGGCGTTTTTTCAGGGGGCGTTAACAATTGTACGGTTATTAATGAGATGGTTGGCAAGTATGTATATACTAGAGAGAACGTCTGACTGTTTCACCCTAAAAAGCGACCCCATAAAATATTAATTTAAAGAATAACTGAAAAAAAATTACTAAGATTCGAGCTGTCCTTATAATTGTGAACACCTGAAAAATTATCTTTTTGACCGTATTTAAAGTTTTTTAAGATAGAAAAATGATAAAACTTTTAAATATAGTCTATTAATGAAATTCAAATTAATAAAAAATATATTTGTTTAAATAATAGTGTTCAGTGTTTAGTTAATATAGAAATTGTATGGTTATTAATGAGATGGTTGGCAAGTATGCATAATGCCCCAAAGCAGAAATAAGCGTTTCATTACACAACCAACAAAAATAATCGTTTCTACTTATAAAATATGAAATGTTGAGTTTCTCTTTCAAAGTTATTGAATTTGAATGTATTTATTAAGTATTATTATTAAAGATATTTGATAAACTTCTAAGCAAAATATATCATTTTTTTTTTTTTTTTAGGAATTGTTTTGCAGTGGGATATACCCCAAAATAGAAATATACAGCTTACTGGTTATGAAATCTATGGTTACCAAGAGAAACCCAACATGATTATAAACAGTGACTTGTGGAAAAAATTCGGAACTGTTGCCCCATTGGAGTTACCAATGTCATGTACTTTAACTCAATTTGTTGAAGGAGCTAGATATCATTTTACAATTCGAGCTATTTCAAATGATATCCTTGGTCATTTCAGTGATGCAGTTAGTATTACATATAATCCTACAAATTGAATTATACACTGATACATCTGTTTGAAGGCTTTCATCATTATAAAGGATTATCAACACTTGAAACTTAGTTCATATGTATGTATATATTTTTTCCATTAAAGTGGTGCCGCTACTCTTTAAAAATCCTGCTTACCTGAGGATTCATGAGTTCAAAAAAAAAAAAAGAGTCTTCATATAAATGAATTTAAACTTATATATTAAAGATATAAATTAAAATTTTATCTTATTATAATTGAAAAACAGTTTTTTATAAATTTTTAACCAGTCCTTTTTGAGATGGTCTTGAAGCTAATATTATGTAGAAAATGGTTGCTGTTAAGAAACAACTGAAACGATTTAGCTCAATGTACTGTAGAACCAGAAAGGAAAAATGAATAAGAGAAGAAATAGTATGATATATATATTAAACTATATTAAACTAAAAACATTTTTAAAAAGTCCTTAAAGTTATTAGCATTAAAAAAACAAAATCAGATTTTTTTTTTGTGTATGTGTGTGTGTGTGGGGGGGGGGGGGAATGAGGAGGAGTTTTAAGATAAGCAGATTCATTGCAAAATTTAATTATACATTCTAATTCAAATACAGTACAGGGCCCATTACTGGTAACTGTTGTACCCACCCGATTCAGATTATCAGAATTTTCTGGATTTTGTTCCCTGTCGAAAATGGAAATATCACGTTTTCAAAAACTGCTCCTCCCCCTCCTTTAACCATGAAATAACTGCATTGACAACTTAATAATGCATTAGAGAAAAAGTGTACTTACTTATTTACAAAAAAAAAAAAAAAAATTATAACAACATTCTGACATTAGCAGAAATATATATATATATATATATATATTTTTTTTTTCTTAATGCTGCAAACATAACTTTTTCTTTTTTAAATACTTTGGCTTTCTCAATTATAAAGTTTCTTGAATCTTAATACAGACATAATGTTATGTTCCTGTAATCACATTCGTTCATCCATTTAATTTTTGTTTTGTTTCAATGAACGCAGTGGCGTCGCCAGAAAAAATTTCAGGGAGGGGGCATGTGACCCCCTTGTAACATTCTGCCAACGCCCATGAATGAACTTAAGAATGCAGCAGGGTGATGAGATTCAATTTACAAATACAGTGGAGCACTGTTTATATGTTTTTCAAGGGACCATTCCTAAAAAAAACGTGCAACTGAAAATTCGTTTTAACATTAATACACAATAAAGTATCATATTAATAATAAAAGTCTAATCAGTTTTCATGATTTTCTTTACATTTATTCGAATAAAATATATTTTTAATTATATTTAAAATATTTTTTAAAAGGTTGAATAAAAATTAAATAATAATTAAAAATATAGAAAGTCAGAAAATTTTTTCAAGATTTCGATTTTAACCGTTAAAGACAAAGCCTTTTGTTCTCTAAACAAAGATGACATTTTTGCAAACGATTAAAAGGAAGGAAAGAAAAAAATATGTTTCTCCAACCGTAATGTCAAATAAACACGATAAGAAAATCTTACAAGTCGCCCGACGGAAGTGAGTAATAAATCTTCAAGTTTACAAAATGCCTATAAAGTTGTGGGCTTTTTTCCTTTCATACCCCATTCCTGGAATCAATTAAAAGAGAAAGTGGGAGGTATTCAAGTGGTCACTGGCTACTTGTATACCTACCATTCAACCCAGTCACCAACTGCTTATCTCTGAAAATTTCTCTAAAACACCCTCCTTCCCCCAGGCTATAGATGCAAGTCCCACTTTGTTCTGCAGCCGCACTTTGTTACTATAGTTCTAAGAAAAAATAATTGAAAATGATAAGAATAAAACATAGAGCATTTATTTTTTATTTTTTTTTATCCTGGAATGAAACTCAAACTTGGGATTCAACAAGGAGGAAAATAAAAAAAACGGATAAGTGAAATGAAGACTTTACTTGTGTCATATAAATGAAATATTTTAACATTAGAATTTAATGGAATGATTTGGGACTGAAGTCGAAAAACGTATAAATGAGAAACATATATTAGGTGCTCCACTGTACTTTTTACTGATAACCTTTTTGTATTGGAACTTTGATTTTGCGTTTCAGAACTTTGTTTATATTTTTACTCCAGACACTTGTGTGTGTTTAACTTATTGGAATTGAATAGAAAAGCTTTCAATTTTTGGAAAGAATGTGGTTTTGTGACCATTTTTTAATTTCATTTTTTGGTAAGCTTTGATGTAGGGCACCTATTTTCGATTTGTTACATGGTGATGCAAGGTGTATCATAAACTTCTTACTGAAAATCTTTCTGTGTCAGAATTTCGTTTTAATGTTGGAACTTTTTTATTTCAGGCCAGTCGTTCATTTATGTTTATTTTATAGGACTGGTTCTTTTTCCTTTATGGTAAAATGGAATTTTAAAGGATTTTATTTCTCCTCTAGAGCAGGATGCTTTAAAAATATTAAGAAAATATCAGTTTTAAACAGATAACATATTTTTAAATTTGCTTTTTTTTTTTTTTTTTTTCTTTCTTTCAGTTTGAAATTTTTTTAAAAGTGAAAATTGCACATCTCCTGAGATACACCACAATAGTTTTTTTTAATCCTGCCTTTGATTTTTGTGTATGATGTACATTCTGTAGCGAGTAAGCGGCATCACTGCATTATATCATGTGTAGAGCTCACTGTGAATATATCATGAATGTTGTTTTTAATCGGGCATAATATGAATTTTTTACTGCTTGATATATCATGTTAAAAAAAAAATTCTTATATGTACATTTTATGGTTTTGTAATCTTATATGTTAATTTTTCAAATAAAGAAAAAATATTTAAATAAACTAGTTCAATTTTCTTTCATATTTTAATTGAAACTATTAGGTGCATTTATTACTTATATTTTTTGTTATTTATTTACTCAGTTTGTTACAAATAATGTTATTAATCTAAATATTAATTTAAATTCTTTAATAATCCTGTTGTTTTTTATCCCCATTTTTTTAAGCCTTGAGTAAAGCTAAAGTGGTAATATTCAGTGACTGATCTTAAACTACCTAACTATTTAATTTTGTATGTAAACATAACATAAATGACAATTGCAACATAAATATTATATAATTTACAATAAATATGAATAGGTTGTAAATTAATATCTCACAATAAATTAGTTATTTATCAATATTCTGTATATATTATTAACATCAAGATGTTTCAATAATGTGGTGGAAAGCTTTAGGTGATGCATCAACTATTGTCACCAGTAGCTACACTTCAAGTTTTCTATAGCGAAATTTGTAATCAGAATTACTCATTACATTTTTTTTCTGTTTTCACATTTGGAAAATCCATAATTTTTAAATTATTACCTGTTTTCCAAAAAAAATAATTTTTCAAATTTTTAATAATCCGCTTTGAAGCTATAAAATGTAAAAAACTGACCACAAAAGACCACAACTCTAAGAGATCAAACACAGATGAAGATAGTTTGAAAAGAGCTGGGCGCCCAGCCGAAAATATTAACTATGAAATATGAAGTATTTATTAAGGTTTTTATATTTAATTAATTATGTGAACAACTGTATTTATGTTTTGTAGTTTCACAATGAAATATTAAAAAAAGTAACAGAATTTATTCAGCTCATAATACATCTGCATTCTATACCATTCAAGTTCAGCGTTGGTCACAGAGAATTTTTTCCAATTTTCTAAATTAAGAGACTTACAGTACTTTAAAACTAGTTATTTTGTTATTGTATGTTCTAAAGAGGAGAGGGGGGAACTAGAAGCACACTAAAAGCTAAAAGTAACAGTATGCTTGAATACACAGTAAAATTAAACAGAACTGTGATAATATTAGATAATTCTGATCAATTTTCATAAGCTATCATATTAGCATTAAAAAATATAAAGCCACTGAAAAGGTAAATACTACCACGTTAGCTTAGGTGTGGCTTTTGCCAATTGTTGCCACTCCTAAGTAATGTCCATTGGCATTATTAACCCACGGCAGCTTACTGTTAAACAAACTAATTCCTGTAATAAATATTGTGTACATATTTGTATCAGTCATATAATTAAAAAATTAGTATTTAAGATTTTATACCAGAGCTTAAAGTCTCCGCCTTTTTTCAGGACACTTTCAGTGATGTGAAATTTTAATTTTAATTTAGTTATTATTATTATTTTACTGCCACTGTTTTTATACAATAAACAGTTCTTATTTAATCACAATGATGTACTATAGAAATGCTGTAAAGCTTTCTGTATGAAAAAAGTTGTAGCAAAAAAAGCGAAATTTTCACATTACTGACACTGTCATGCAAATAAGATGGAGACTTCGTGCTCTTTTATATCAATACTAGAGAAGTCCTGGTTCATGAACGAACCGAATTCCGAATGCAGGAAAAATTTCAAAATCACACTCGAGATGTACAAAACTCGGCTTGATGCTGTTTGCGTGCCAATCCATCTGATCCAAGATAGAGAATGAGAGAGAGCAAACAAAAGAGATCCACACTTTAAAAATCAATAAAATAGTATCAATCTGTACTTGCATAAAAATGTGATTATTCCTAGAGTAGATAATACTTAAAATTCAAAAGCTCAAGCTGTAAAACAAAATCTAACCAACATAGTTACTTCTCTTTAAGCATTCTCTTATAAACATTTTCTTTATTCTATTTCTTTAATTCTATTTTTTTAATCTTTTAATTTCTTTCTTTAAACATTTTATACAGATGCCACATGCATCACATAAACTCTTAATTTGTACTTTCTTTTAAAGATAGCACATGATCATATTTTTACATAAAAATCAAAACATTATTCATTTAACCATTTTTTTCTTTTACTTTTGTTCAGCATGTCATCTTATACTCAGTGCATTCACACGCAGAGTCCAAGGAAATCTCTTAGCCGTTTATATAAATAGATGTGATTCCTCCAATAATTAATCCTAAATTCCTTTGAACAATTTCTTCCAGTATGTACTAATTACTATACAGTGAAACCTTGATCTATCTTTCCCGCATCTATCGTTTTCCCACATTGATCGTTTTATTTCTATGGTCCCTGCACAAATTGTATATAAATAATGTTAATGAAACCCACATGTATTGTGCTTTAAAAACATTCATCATTGTAAAACCTTTCTCCTGATTTTGTAACATTTTTCTCCTGGAGCTCAAGCGGTTCATATGGCATACAAACTGGAATAACTTCTCTCATATTAAAATAACTCTTTTTCGCATTTCCATGCAGGATCAAAATTGTAATGCTGTATCTCCACACCATCTATTCATTTTGTAATTTCAGCATGGCAGGAAGTAACCTCTTTAGTAATCCAGAAAAATTACTTCATGAAATGCTGTTATGTGTGAAAAAAATGATTAAGAATATCAAACAGAAGGGCAAGAAAATGAGGATGATGATGCAGATGAAGAGTATAGCAGAGGTTGCATCTGGTACAAAATTTAGTGATAATATTTGCATTAATCAAGACATTGCAACATGCAGTATCCTAAAGCATAGAAGAAATGTGTGATTTCAAAAAATGAAAATAATGGCGAAGAAACAGAGGGCAATTTTCATGCCGATGACTCAATTATGGTGTTTAAAAATGCACAAACTGTTTATATAAGCACATGAAATTACAGAAAAGGACCAGAAAAATGTTGCAAATGTGGATAAATTCCTGTTTAAAAATAAATTTTACTTAATGTTCTACAACATTGTTTTATTTCTTTGACAGTTTGGAAAGTAACAAATTAGTTTTTAGTAGTAGTATACTATATACATCGTGTGTATTAATCTATAAACATTGTTTTCTTCATGTTTTGACTATAACCCACATTCGTCATTTCCCCGCTTTCATCATTTTTCTGCTTTCATAGTTTTTTTTCACGCACCCCATAAAAATTGATGGATCGAGGTTCTACTGTATATCAGATATTCCAATTAAGTAACAAGACAATTGTTTTTTTTTGTTTTTTTTTCTTTTAAATTCAGGTACTAACAATGCTGCAGAATAAATTAAAATGTTGACAGCTATGTATTATAAAATAAATAAATAATTTTTCTTTGGCTTGGATTTGGCATAGTTCTTTTGTTTTAATTAGTTACTAGAAATCTTTCTGTTGCTTGACAGGGACTTTTTGTTCCTAACTAGTAAAAATAAAAGCTGTGCCTACTTTCATGACCTACGCATTTCCGGATTATAGTGAAATTATGTGTATATTATTACAGTATGGAACCATTTATCTGGAATCCAGTTATACGAAAAATCAGTTATCTGGAATTATATTTCCGAACAATTAACTTCTGATGTATATTTAAAAAAATAAAATAAAAAATACTACTTACAGAAGCTTTTTTATTTATTCTTATTATTTTTTAAATAATAATGGTTTAGCATTGTAATTTGAAACAATTAAAAGTAGACGAAATACTTAATAAAAAAAAAATCCATTTTGGAGATATTTACGAAAATCATATTTATAATGACCAAAAATACAAAGGTTTTGACCCTTATATTATATGACATACCATCATAGAGATTTCAGACGTTTTTGCATGGAGTTAAGTTATTATTCAAGATATAAGGTGGTTCTAGTCGATGAATGAATTTTATTTAATGCATATTCAGACAGTAGATAAAGCCCGTAATTATATTGTTATGAAAGTTGTCGACATTTTTGCTTGTAGAAAGTAATTTTTCAAGACATAAGCAGGTTCTAGTCGACGAATGCACTTTATTTAATGAATATTCAGCCCGTTGATATTGTTATAAAAGTTGTTGACATTTTTGCATGTAAAAAGTACATAAGCAGGTTCAAGTCGATAAATGCGTTATATTTAATGACTACTCAGCTCGTAGATGGAGCCCATAGTGATATTGTTATGAATGTTCTCGGTATTTTTGCATATAAAAAGTAATTCTAAAAGACATATGCAAGTTCTAGTCGACATGAATATTCAGCCTGTAGATATCGCCCGTAATGAATTTGTCTTTTCGACATTTTTGCATGTAGAAAGTAATTCTTAAGAACATAAGCAGGTTCTGGTCGACGAATGCACTGGATTTAATGAATATTCAGTGCATAGATATAGCCCGTAATGGTATTATTATGAAAGTTATTGATATTTTTGTGTGTAGAAAGTAATTCTTAAATGCATAAGTAGGTTCTAGTCGAAGAATGGATTTTACTTAATGAATATTTAGCCTGTAGACAGAGCCCGTAATGATATTGTTAAGAAAGTTGTCCACATTTTTGTATGTAGAAAGTATTTCTTAAAGACAAGCAGGTTCTAGTTGATGAATGCATATTATTTACTGAATATTCAGGAAACAATTGAATAAAATGTTTTTTTGTACTATAAAAATCAATAATCAATGAATATTCTCGAAACAATCCAATGAAACAGTCATTCTTACTACAGAAATAAAATAAGCACTGTTAATTACACTACAGAGCAGAAGTTTTGCTAATTTAGGATTAACTGAAAATTTCGAAGTCTGAATGAAATTTGAAATCATTGAGAGTATTGTCACAGTGGTTTATAGAATTTAATTTTTGAGGAAATGATTCATTAGTTTCTGCATTCGAGGTATTAATTCATTAGTTTCTGAGCTAGAAACTAATGAATCATTACATAAACTTCTAGAACTCCACTCCTATTGAAGTTAGAGTTTTCAAACTTTGGTAATCCTTAACTGCCACTTTTCACCCAATTTAATGCCTAATTTCATGCTGAGTCAATGCCCACCCTCATGGAAATAAAAAAACTATCACCTGTTTCGCTTTTTACAGGAATACCGTATACTAAGCGACAAAAGAAAAAAATCTGTACTGCAGAAAAAATGACTCATACCTTTTTTATTTGTAATAACATTAAAATTAATGGTTGGAACAAATAAAACTGTCATGTTTGCATAATACCAAAGGGGTTAAAGGATTCCTATGTAAATTTTCGATTTAATAATTCGCTTTATTACACTCTACAAAGTACTTTATAAAAATCTACATAAAACTTTCTTTTTTAACATAATGCAATAACCATACACTTTGTATTCTATTATGATTTATTGTATGAAATAAGTTATATTTTAATATATGAAATAAAACTTTTTATTTGTTAGATCTAAGCAATTTTTTAATAAAAATATGTATTCTGCAATGGGTTAATTCCACCTTTATATGGAATTACTGCTGTTATAACCATATATCCAAAAACAAGATCACTGTCTGGTGATTTCCGGGGGTCTAGTTCGTTAATTGCACGATTTAGTTCTTGTATGGTGATGTCATCCGACATTGGGTCGTTGCCATCTTGCGATCTCGCGTCGCTTAGTAGTTTCTTCATTGTGGCACAAACAGATCCATCTTCCTTGCCAAACTTCAATCTACTGGTGCTGAATAGAATGTAGCCAGCTCATTTGCAATAGCCATATTTGAAATCTCTGATGGATTTGGGATGTCCACAAAGTTAGACCGTGGATTGGTGTGGCCAGTGAAGCAGTTGTTTAAGGTTTTGGCTACCCTCCAGAATTTGGAGTCTTTTCTAGGATCTAGGTTTTTGCAAAATTCAGCCCATTTAAGACTTTTACCGTTTGCAATTGCTTCTTCGACTTGAGTAGTTGCTTCAGAAAATAGTTTTCTATTTTCTTCAGTATTGTCCGTTTTCAGTTTTTCATTTAAGGAATCTCTTTCTCTAATGAGGGAGTCAATATTTAAATCTTTCCAGTAAGGAACCCAGTTGTTTTTTCTCTTCCCTCTGGGAATGTAACGTCTTGCAGCTGTTGTGATAGAATTTATAAAATATTTAACGTTTTCATTTAGGTCTGAAGTGAAAGGTTTATTGGAGCACAGCTCATCCAATAAAAGTGTAAAATTTTCCCAGTCTGCTTTTCTAAAGTTCCAGGATCGTTTAATCTGAATGGTCTCGGGTCCAGAGCAGAGATTTATTGATGTGATTATAGGGCGGTGGTCGCTCATAGCATTTTCAAGAATCTTCCAATTGCAGCTAATGGCAAGGCGATAGCTGACAGCCGTGATATCAAGAGCTGATTCAGTGCCTGAAGTTCTTGAGAGGTAGGTGTTTTGCCCATTATTGATGACAGACAATCCTAGGTCAATCAGGATATCTTCAACTTGTTGACCTTTAGGGTCGATGATGGGAGAACCCCAGGTGGGACTTTTCGCATTGAAGTCGCCCAGCAGTACAATTGGGTCAGATGGTAAATTGGTGAAAGTGTTGAACACTTCAGTATTAATTTCAGAATTGTCTGGATGGTAAGCGTTGATAAGGAAAAACGAAGCCTTGGGAAGAAAAATATGTAACGCCTGGAGTTCAGTGCTTAATGGATTTCCATCACTTGCAAGTTCAATTTCTTTATACTTTATGTTACGCCTGATGAGGAAGGCCAAGCCTCCACCGCATTTATTCTTTCTGTCTTTCCTAATTGTGACATAGCCCTTGATGTTAAGAGTAAGGTTGTTGTTGAGTTTCGTCTCTTGAAGACACGCTATATCAATATTATTTTCGAGCAAAATACCGTGAAGTTCATCTCGTTTTCTTTGAGTTCCATTGATGTTGAGTTGGAGTATATTTATCATCCTCGTAGTGTATTTTCCATCCAGCTCCCGGACTGCAGAGTTGGACGCGTCGGCTACCCCGGACGCAGTATCGAAAGTCCTCGTAGTATATTTCTCATTCAGGCCCCGGACATCAGAACTGAACGCGTCGGCTACCCTGGACGCGGTAGCATTCACAAAATATCTTGAATGATCTCCCATGGAAAAATGGTTGCCATTGCCTCCAAGGAGGTTGGACTTCTGCCTGTTGGTCCGCGGAAGGTATTTTATTTCCCTTCTACCACCCAGTGGAAAATCCAAAGGAGGCATTCCCCTATCCGCCACCTGGGGACGCGCCCTCTAGGGGTTGCAGGCTCCCCCGAGGGTCACTATGCTAAATATTGTAAATAATTTTTCTAGTTCTTGCAAAGTTGTAGGCTGCAAATTTCAAATCCTCCTCTCTGTCTCCCTGCGCCTTTTTATGACTAAACATTTTCGAGCGAATTGAAATTAGGACTGTTTCCAAGTCTAATAAAGAAGAAATTCTACTATATTCTTTGTGGGATTTAACTTAAGAGTGAAAAAAAATATTATTTCTTACAGAATTATAGGTGCTCATGGGAATGGATAGGTAATTTTAACAATTTGACATATCACAGATGACATACAGCAAGGTGCATTATCATCTTGAAATGTTGTTTGTAGAAAAGTCTGAAATATCTCCAAAATAGTCGGTCAGGCGTCACTTTTATAGTCACCATGCTTTATTTTGAGTTAATTGATCCCTTGAGCATGAAAATTTACCCGATTCCTTGAAAAATTGTGCACCTCCGTACTATAATGTGCGGAGAAAATTTCAGTGTTTTAAGAGTGCGATTTTCATTAAGTCGGTCTCATTTTCGTCCTCATTCTAGCTTTTTTCACCTGCTTGAAATAAATGAAACTTGATTCACCAGAGAAAAACAGTTCAGCCTAATAATTAACTGATAATGTTCTTAAATTTTTGGTCAACTAAAATATTGTTTTCTCTAATTCTTTTCCTTATTAATGGCCTTTTTCACAGATTTTTGTTCTTTAACCTGCTTTGTTTAATTGTTCCTGCATTGTTTTTGAAGAAGGTAATTTTAAATCCAAATTTCCAGTTTAAACCAGTATAAATGGCCAAAATATTTTATATTTTGCTAAAAACCATTTTACTAATATTTCGTTAACATTTAATTATTTTACCATCTCACGTATTAAAATTTTTTTTTGATTTTCATTCAAAATTTAATAATTTTTGTGGCATTGTTAACTGCCTTATTCTTACCATTTTTGAAATAGTTTCTAAAATTGCAGTTTTTCTGACAATTGCATTTTGTTTTTAACACTGGACTCAATGCTAAAGTGTATGTGGAGGACAACATAATAAAATCTGTTCGAAAATTTGCTTTTTAAACGATAAAATTGGCAGTTGTAGAAGGTAAAAAGGAAAATATCCAAGTGCAGGGTTTTTTTTTTTTTTTTTTTTTTTTTGCTTAGTGTATAGAAAGTAGCACGTAAAGATATAGGCAAGTTTTAACCTGCAATCATCAATAATCATTCTTTTTTTTACAGTCTTGTAAGTCACTTATAGAATTTTCAAAGAATTTGGTTCTGCATTATAAATCATTGAAAGTTTCCAGAAAATTCCAGAACTTTGTTCATGTTGAAGTTAGAACTTCCAAATGATCGCAACTCTAAACTACAAATTTTCACCAAATTCAGTTGCTAAGACGCCAAGATCAATGCCAAACTGCCAGAATTGATGCCAAGACCAAAATCTGTGTTGGCTACAAACTTGGCAGCATGACAAGGTTTGTGACGCAGCACTGCACTTTATGGCTATAAGAATTAGAAATACGGGTCTTAAAAATAATGATATCAAATTTTCAGTGACGCTTTGCTATTAATTAAAAAATACAGAGATTTTCTTATTTGAATTTGTTTTTTTCTTTTATTTATTTTTACAGTGTAAACGTTATTTTCAACATAAAATAATATATAACATTTACTTACCGATACCTTTTCATTCACATCTCTTATAATATCAAAATATGTGTATTAAAAGAAATGATATGAAATTCCAGCAACGCAGTGTTGTTACACTAAATGATTTGTTTTTAAATTCCACTGCAATTATTTTGTTTTGCATATTAAAGTATATTTGCACATTGAAATATTGCTTTTAATTTTCAAATACGCAGTCAAATATATCACTTTCATTAAGTTTATATTATGTACTGAAATGTATTTATTTCAATGAATTATTTTATCTTTTGCGTCACGCCATCCAAAACTACAGCTAAAAATTTCGCATTTTTTTTTTTTTTTTTTTTTTTTTTTTTTGCAGCACACTATCTACTTGCATGCTTTTTCAATTAATTTGGATAAGATGGCACAAAATAAACATTTCCATAAATTTTACTTACAGTTTTGGATAGCATGACGCAAAAGATAAAATAATTCATTGAAATAAATACATTTCAGTACATAATATAAACTTAATGAAAGTGATATATTTGACTGCGTATTTGAAAATTAAAAGCAATATTTCAATGTGCAAATATACTTTAATATGCAAAACAAAATAATTGCAGTGGAATTTAAAAACAAATCATTTAGTGTAACAACACTGCGTTGCTGGAATTTCATATCATTTCTTTTAAAACACATATTTTGATATTATAAGAGATGTGAATGAAAAGGTATCGGTAAGTAAATGTTATATATTATTTTATGTTGAAAATAACGTTTACACTGTAAAAATAAATAGAAGAAAAAAACAAATTCAAATAAGAAAATCTCTGTATTTTTTAATTAATAGCAAAGCGTCACTGAAAATTTGATATCATTATTTTTAAGACCCGTATTTCTAATTCTTATAGCCATAAAGTGCAGTGCTGCGTCACAAACTTTTAACCCGTTAAGGGTTTTTTGTATTGATATCATTACTTTTTAGGGGTTAATGATTAAAATGTAAAATTAAAGGAGCATGGCAATGAGTTTGTAACCCTTAAAAAGTGCAGTTTCATAGTTCATACCACATTAAACTTTACCTCGAACAAAATAACAAACTAAATGAAATTTTAAAAATTTATGAAAAGTGATAAATAAAAAACTTTAAGAAAGAATATTTGTTGTGTGATGGAAACACGCAACATTTCAAAGGCATAATATAGTATATTTTAAAAATAACAAACAATTTCTACAAAAAAAAAAAAAAAAGACAGAGAGAGAGAGATTGATTTTATTTTATTTAATATTCAATTTCTTTGGTTCAACGGTTCATCTGTTTCTTAAATAGTTCAACAGAATATTTAAAATAAATGTTCAAAAAATAATTTGTGTACGAAAGTTTTTGTAAAAAAGTGTTATGAATAAGTTTTTAAAGAGCTCCATTCACCGCATAGATTTTGGTTAGATAAAAAAAAAAAATTAAACACAAGTTTTTAAATGGTCCAATTGAATGAACAAAAGATTAATATTTTGTTATATTTTTAATTGGAGATGTTTAAAGTAAAATGTTGTAAGGATTTGACAGTAATTTTCCAAAATACCTAACACCATGGGGGTGGGGATCAGATCCTCCTTTGGAAACTCTGATAATTCTAAAAAAGATGCTTAATCAATCTGAGGGAGATTTTGTTTGGTTTAAAATTAATTCAGATGGGGAAAATAGGAGGGGGGCAATCAGTTAGACCACTTTGAAATTTTAATCGGGAAAACGTTTTTTAGAAAATGTTTTGTTGAATGTAGTTTTATTCCTATCTGGTTAAATATACTGTACATAGTTCCCACATTCTTCCTGGCTAGAATTCCTGAAAATTTTCTAAAACGTGGTGAAGGGATTTTGGACATTGGCTCATTTTCTAAAATTGGGTTATGGGGGCAAAAAGTATACTAAGAGATCTAACATTAAAATTTTAAATGATAAGGATTTTTTAGCACTTCGAGAAATCTTCTAGATGCAATCACTTCAACTATACTTTTTTAAGGTTGGTTGGTAGTAGGTTTTAAGGCCAACTGACTATGCTAGGGTCCTAGGCATATAGGTAGAATGGCCTCCATGATGTCTTTCTAAGGGGTCGAGGCCCGTATTTAAGCGAGTTTCGGATAAATACACGGAAGGAACGGCTAAGTCAAAGAGTGCGGGATGGGATCGAATCTGGCACCTTTCATCCACCGCTCGGCCGCTGGTGGGGCATTTTTAAGGAACTTATAATTTTTTTTTTCGAAAAGTCACATCATCCTCCCCAAATCTATCGGAAACGACTCGAAATTTTTGAAAATTGTAAGAAACGTGCAAATTGAATATGAGTCTGTAAGTAAGAACTTTGAACGAGCTCTTAACCCCCCTAATTCCCCTCCAAATTTTACTGTTCGCTTTCTAAGGTTCCCCCTATCGTAATACAGCTTCAATTTCTTCTTCTTCTTTTTTTTTTTTTTTTTTTTTTGCATCCGTGCGTTAAGCGGAAGTGCCCGGGTTCGATTCCCGGCTCTGGCATTTTTCACATAGTTGGTAAATAAAAATATATATCAACCTTTACACTCCAATGTACTTAAATGAATATTCACGGTTGATGAATTCATGAATAAAAAGTTTCTAAATTGAAATTTCGTGGTCTATGGAGTTGTGCTACGATTAATATTGTTTCACCTGTTATATCTGCGTTTGCAGACTCGGTGACTTCGCCAACGAATATTATGTGAAAAATGCCCTGCTGGTTGTCAGCCAGGGTAGCTCAGTGGTAGAGCATCCGTGCGTTAAGCGGAAGTGCCCGGGTTCGATTCCCGGCTCTGGTATTTTTCACATAGTTGGTAAATAAAAATATATATCAACCTTTACACTCCAATGTAGTACTTAAATGAGTGTTTTACAGTTTTTATAAATTCCGAAAATTACTGGATATAGAAAAACAAATTGAATAATTCGTATTCGACACTGTTTTTCAAGATTTTGTATGAACTTCAGAAACACACTTTTCTAAAATCGATTAACCAGGGAAGTCCTAGCGGTACCGTTTGGTAACAGCAATCACTATATCAAAAATACCCATTTTGTGGGGGAAAAAACCTGATGTTCTGAAGGCAATAAACATATACTAAGGGAAGGCAATAAACTGCAATATCTGAATAAAGGCAATAAACAAAATTTGCAAAATAATACAAAATTTGAAATGTATTATTAATTTTTAATTTAAAGGTTGCAGATGCATGGTAATTTCATTTTATATCAATATTATATGTAAGAAATAAGTCTGTACAAGTGAAGGAGGATTTTTTTTTCTTTTTTTCTGGAGTAGCTTTTATTGTTATATTCATGCCTGCTCCCTACTGTTAAATTTAAGAAAGAAATAATTATTATTTTTGAAGTATAGATTTGATTTAAAAGAGAAAAATAAATAAAAATAGAAAAATCTTTAAAATGTGAAACTTTTATACTGGTAAATATTTAAGTAGTATAGTTTTTTACTGGAAATTTAATGAGCAAAGTAATTTATAAAATAATACACTGTATAATTCTTAATTATTTTACCAGTATGCTTTGCAGGAATGTATTATTTCGAAATTAAGTATCACAATGCGAAAAACAAAATTAATTAATTAATATTTTTAAAAATATATTATGGGTTTAAATTAAAGTCAAATAAAGATGTATTTTACTTCATTTTATTTTATTACTTATTTTACTAATTTTAATTCTGTTTTCAGAGTTTTTCCAATGCATTTAAGTGTTTGGTAACAGAGTTTTTTTTTTTTTTTTTTTTTTTTTTAATTTTAATTTCATTACAATATTATTTTATAAAATTAAAAAATAATAATAATAACAGAAAACATGAAATTTTAGATTTGGATTTGATATATTATAATTATTACAATCTTTGTAAAATATTTCATTTACATACTATATTATAGAAATTTAATGAGCAAATTAATCAATTAATTATTATTATTATTATTATTATTCAGGATTTTTTCTATCCATAGTTTAAGTGATTTATCACTTAGTTTTTTAAAAAAAATTACAAATATTTGCATATGATTATGATATTATCTATCATTTTTATGAAAGTAAAGAAAAAGGTTTTTGTTGCAATCACTTTTTAAAATAAAACCAATTTTGAAAGTTAACAACGTATCAACTTGAAAACAATGGAATTGTGAATATTTTTGATTAAAAAAAAATATTATATAAAATACAAATCTCTAAATAAATAACTCATTTAATATATATATTAAAGAAAGAAAAATATTTTATTTTGTAAGTTTGTTTTTGACACTAATTGCCGATAGATGGAGCCAAATTACCTATCTGAGATTGAATATTTCAAATGGAAACGAAGACTGTATACGTCCGCGAACATTCCAAACCGGATTACATAAAATATATTTAAGTGAAATTTTATTTCGTATATATACAATAAATATTTAAAAGAAACAATAAAGTTTCTTTCTTGCATTAAAAAACAAAATCTAATTTTTTTATTGACTGCATTCAGATTGAACCAACCAACCAACTACAAGACCAAACCGAATTACACCTATTGAGAATTCTGAGAATTAGGAATAGAAATCTTTGCATCGCGGAGTAAAAATAGTTCGATTTTTAAACTGAGTTATAAAAAAAAAAAAACGAGTTTTCCTATGGAAAAGGGAGATGTCAGGCACATCAGATAAAAGCGATTAATATCATATATAAATTAAACCACATTCGCTCGAGCCATATTCGAGAAAAATTTGTTCCTCACATAGTCCGTCCATTTATAACTTAAATGAGCCAATTCATATCTCGAAATATATTGCACGCAGAAATGTAGCGATTTCAGGGTAGGATCAGACAGAAGGTGAAAGACTATTTTGAAAATATCAGAACATAACCTCCCATATTTCCTGAAATATTAAGTGTCGGCTTCCAGCGTTTTCTTTGACCTCAAATTAGCCGTATATATAAGTGTCGCAGTTTTCGTTCGTTTTTCCGTTTACGCTGAGTGTCGTGGCGTTCGTTTGTTTTTGCGCTTGCGTCACTTGAGACTCTACCGAGTCTCTTGATTATATATTTAGTATGGCATCATAGGACAAAATTTCGCCTAAATTCTCATATTTAAGAATATTTTTTATGAATTATTGCGAAACTTAACACTTTTGTTTAGAACAGCATTAATAACCCAGCATGATTTTATATATATATATATATATATATACAGGGTGCGGCAGCTATTTGAGAACAAAGTATCGTCCGTAGAAAAAGGGAGTAAACACTATAGATATATCATTTAATGAACATGGAACGGTGTGTACACTAGAAGTCGGACCTAATGCACGTCACCATTCAATAAATCCAACATCAGCTGCAATAACAACCTCAACACTCTGTTGAAACCGTCCGCAGGCAGAAATGAGGTGGACCCTGGGAATATTTGTCATGACATCCACAACAGCTGTCTGGAGACACCAACGGTGTTATGTGGGTACTTATTAGAGACTCTTTCAACAACGCCCCAAACTTAATAGTTCAAAGAGTTAACATCAGGTGAGCTAGGGGGCCACATGCGTGGAGTGATGTGATCAAAAAATTGTTTAACCATCCACTCGTATTGAATGGGCCGTATCGGTTGGTGCAAAGTCCTGTTGAAAAACATATGGCCTGCCACATGCTAGAGCAATAATCCAGCGCTTCACAACCGTGTTCAACACATCGGTATAAGTAACTGCGTTGATTTTGGCACGTTGGGAAAAGAAATGTGGAGGCATGACGTCACCTTCATTCCTCACGATATCTAAGACCATAACAGATGCAGGAAATTTAGTGTGCATGACAGTGGAAATTTCCTCTTGCCTTTTACACAGCCAAAGATCATTTATCCGGTTGATTTTCTGGTCCTGGACGAAGTTTTTCTTGTCCGAAAAAAAAAAAACAGAGCGTTCCTGTCTGTTCCTGATGTTTCAGCTTCTTTAAGAGGCGCTTTGCTCCGATTACTCTATTCGTTCTGGTTTTCTAGTACATGAATTGTCCTCTCCGCATTTCATACGACTTGTAACAGAGGTCTTCATTAACCACACGTGGAATTGTGAACTCGATAACCAGCAGATTTCAGCTGAGTACCCTTATGGACTTTCCATGGTCCTCTTCGATGGCAGCTTGAACATAATTGATGAATTCGGGTGTCCTGGTAATATCCGAGACCTGGCAATGATGTTTCCTGTGCAAAACAGTTGTCACATTAGCATTGGCAACCCTCAGTTCTCTCTGAACTCTGAAAACGAATGATCGGGCGACTTTCAGAAATGCAGCTATTTCAGAAACGGAGAATCATGCATCCAAGGAGACGTTAACAGCGTGCTTTTTCTTTTCCTGAGATAGAATAGGTTCTGCCCTGTTCATCTGTAACAAAAATGGTTGTTTAAGGAGGATATACAGGACATTGTATCACTTATAACGTGTGTTCTCAAATAGCTGCCGCACCCTGTATGTAGGGAAATATGTTTTTTCTCCTGCGAGGGAAATTCCTCCCAACCCCCTCCAGATACATATTTTTTCCAGACTGTTATTTTTGAGTTGGTACTTATCAGTACCAGGAAAAAACGAAAATTTACATAATTTTTTTCCTATATTTTAAAATTTATGAATATGTAACACAAATGCTTGATGGGGAATTACGTACGTCAACTAGATTTCTTTAAGTATTTTGTAAATAATTACTTAGAAAACTAGTTCGCATAGGCAGACTCTGCTCAGGCCTCAGTTACAACAACTGTGTACGCAACAATCCCCATTATATATTATTTATAAATTTCTAGTACAAGACTTACTGTATTCATGTTAAGAGAAATGAATTTGATCGATTGTTTAACACGGTGACAGATTAAAATGCCTCACCTAATAGGATGATACGCACCATTCAGTTTGATGAATTAACCTTATCCTAATTTGTTAATTTATTTTATTGTGATCAGTTTCATAGTTTAGTTTTCATACAATTACATACTATTTCAAATGCAACAATCCGTATTATCAATGCAAAATTATGTGAAATATTGCACTATTTTGTTATGTTGAGAAAATCTTAAATTTCGAATAACTTACAAAATGTTTATATTAGAATAATATAATTTTCGAAATTTGTCTGACATCTTTACAATAAAAAATATTCCTTTTCCTGTACGTTTAAGTGAAAATTTGCCTTATTCTCCCATATGAAGAAACTCATGAATTTCGAATAACATACGAAGTTTTTAAATTAGAATCTTGCAAATCAATAGGTTTCTTGCCAGTGTCATAAGTAATATTTTAAAATGAGTCCGACATCTCTATCATCATTTGTTCTTCAGATATCGTGTATACAGACTAACATACTAACACACAAATCGACACCCTATACAGATGGATATCATATTAGTTTTGAATTTTAAGATTCTTCACACTCCAAAACGTGTAAAAAAAAAAAGTTGAGGTCAAAAAATTTCATGAATATCTATGTTCTCCATACCTATAGTATGATGGGGAACTAATATACCTGAATACTTGATTTTTCTTTCTTACTGGATTGATATACGTATAATCTATTTAATAATAGTGATTAGTCATTTTACGCGAAAAGAGAGAAAATTGACAAGTATGTATAAGTGTGTATATCATAGGTTTTGCTTATAACTTTATTAGAATCCTGTCTGATTTTTAAATTAACCTGAAACCCGACCCGAACCCATAATAGAGAAATTTGATGACCTGCACCCAATTTCCTTATACCCAAACCCAACTAGGAACGTAACTTTTTTTTTTCATCCGAAACCTGAATCTAAATAAAATTAATAATTCGTAAAAAGAATCATACAAAACATTTTTAAGTTATTAAATAAATTTTTATTATCATTATGATAATGAAAATTTATTTAATAACTTAAAGTTGGTCATATAGTTGGTAAATCATTTTAAAAAGAATAAAAAATGTAATTACTAATACACTAAGTTAAAAATTTAAGAATCTAAAAAAACATATTAATAATAATTTTTAACTATTTATGTGTGTTGTGTACTTAAAGTGTACAAAAACAGGCTTCAAGTTTAATGTTTTTAGTTTATTGTTTAATGTTTATCATACACACAGAAAAAAATATTAAAATGATACAGTATTACAGACAGCCAACTAAATGCACGTCCTTATCTAAATCTACATTTCAATAACTTCTTAACCCTTTGCGACGCAAGACAATTCGGATCATTTAAATTATACTGCCACCGGAATTCATGAACTAAATTAAACTAATGAAACTTTAAGGTTAAAAAAAACGGCCTTTTCTGCTATGTTATAAACGTAATTTTTTGCTAAAAAATTTCCGGGATGAATTTTTGCAGTTGGATCTTAAATTTTGCGTTCTCGTAGCGAGGACAGCGCGCATTAAGGGGTTAGAAACATGTGCTAGAGAAAAAATATTAATTATCAGTTAAGTTCACAGTCTGTTTCAAAAGGATATGAGTAATCAAAATAGATGAATAATACATTTGGTTATTGTCAGAGAGGGAGCTTGTTTTCCACAGCTTATAGTCTAAATAATAATAATTGTAATTTGATGTTTTTTTTTTTTTTTTTTTTTTTTTTTGTTAATTGTTTTAGTCGGATATAGATGTTTATTTTACTATAATAATTTGAGTAAGCGATTATTTACTTATGGGTATATGTATCATCTGATTAAGGTATTTTATTTTATTTATTTTTTTTTTTTTTGGAAGATGTTCTCAAGTCAACCCGATTCGTCGAAAACTAAACCAAAGCCGACCAAAACCCGAACACGAAACGCAGTTAAAAAAAAAAAAAAAAAAAAAAAAAAAAAATTCCAGTCAATCTGACATGAACCCAAACCTTTCGAAAAATAAAACAGTCAACCTGACCCGAATCCAACCCACAAAAGAAAAAATTTAGTCGACACGAACTGAACCCGAAGTGCGGGTCGGATCGGGTTCGGATGAAATCGGGTTATTCAGTCCGATGCAGGACTCTAAGCTTTAGTGCCACCCAGTGAAAATTTCTTAAAATATTCTCTGAAATGTATTCACATTTCCAGTTATGACAGGACATTACTGCAGGTTTAAGTCATTTTTACTTAATGGCCCTCTTCACTTATCGTCGCCGGAAGCCCAAGCCAGTGTTATTCTATGAGAAATTTTCTTTGTTAATAACTCATAAACTAATACATACTTTTAAATTCTGTTTTCACATTCAGAAAATTCACAACTGTTAAATTGACGGACCTTTTTTAAAAATGTATTTTTTAAATATTTTATACTGAAATTGCAAAATGAAAAAAATTCACATTTTGAAAATTCGTATTTTGCAGATTCAAAATAAAATTTAAAAATTAAAAAAAAAAAAAAAAAAATTTAAAAAAGGTCCGTCAATTTAACAGCTGGGAATTTTCAGAATGTGAAAACAGAACTTAAAAATATGTATTAGTTAATAAGTTATTTGTAAAGAAAAATTTCCCATAGAATAACATTAGCTTCGGCTTCCGGCGGCGGTGAGTGAAGACGGTCCTTAAGTTAAATCTTTGAATTGTATGAAAAACCTAAATATAACTAAGGCTTAAGAATGAGAAGGATATTGTTACTGAAAATCAATAAATAAATAATAAAATAAAAAATAAACTTTACTTTATATATATATATAAAGTAGCTGAAAATGAATTATTTTTTCAAACTGAGAAAAATTCATAAACGGATATTTATTTATTTAATAATAATAATAATAATTTATAATAATTTAAAAACATGTAAAGAAAAGTTAATTAAATTATAAACAATAAAAGAATAATCTGGTGTGTCTCTCACACGACTTTCTCTTACCCCCTGCATTTCAATACTATCAAGACAGGTTGCATATTAAGGGGTAAGATGACAAATACTGAATAAGGACGTACCTTAACAAATTAAAATAAATTTAATAATAGTTTTATTTGACATATAATTCTGTTTGAGGGGGCTACATCCCCCTTCAACCCCTTGTTTAAATATAATATTTACATTTATTAAAAGAACATTTAAGTCTGTTATTAAATTTAAAAATTTATTTCAAATCATTCACACAACTTTCATCCGCACCACTCCTTGAAACGTATCAATCTCTTGATTAAACTTTTCAAGTAGAAATTTTATATAAACTTCAAAATACCAAATTTGAAATTTCTGCAGTTTTTACGTTATGCTGATAACAGATATACATATAGATCAACCGCTTAAAACTCGATTTTCGTATTCGGGAGGGAAACCTCAAAACGTGATATTATACAAAAACAAAAGCTGAAAATTGAGCTTCAAAATATACCTTGTTTACGGTATGCTGGAGCCGTTTTCATCGTCATGGTAAAATGTAGTAAAGCACTTCCATCAATTACATTTAATAGAAACTACTATGTTGGGGCCACCACATGACTTTCTTCTACATTTTCCTATACAAATTCACTCAGTAGAAATAATTTGTTAAAATAATTATTTATTAAAATTATTTTCCATGATGAATGCAGACGATTTTTATTCTAGAGAAGTAATATAACAACACTAAATATCCAAAGAAAGTCAATTTTATTCTCTATATGATACATTAAAAATAAGCGATTTATATATATATATGAAAAAATTCTATAACTTTATATTAAATTATCGCAGATCGATGGTTCAACTATTCCTTTTAAAGGAATTGACGAGCTCTTTCGAAAGATACCCGTTATGAAAATTTGCCCTTCTCCTACATATACAAAAAATTTGTCCTAGTTGATGTTTTTTGTAAATAATTCTTTTTAATTTTATAGTGATTATTAAGAAATAATTCTCTTTATGTACATTTATACGAAATTTTGTCCTATATCGCCATGTTTAAAATTTAGAAAAAGCGGGATGGCAACTGTTGGAAGATTTTCACCAAAAGTTGATAGGCACTAATTTATGTCAAGGTGCTACAACATATCAAATTTTATGAAATTCTTTGCTGTAGTTCCTAAGATACAGTTGTCACAAAATTTTATCACACACACAGACAGACAGACATTTTTAAAAAATTGTCAAATTGTGTTCTAGATCTCTTGAAACGTGAAAATCTATTGAAAACCCGCGGTCGAAAACTTTTACGAATCCAAGAAAGTAAAAAATGGTTTAGCTTAATTTTGTACAGCTCTGTATAGTGTCTATAAATTATATACACAACACATTGTGTATTTCAATTCAGTTCTGTATAAAAAAAAACGCATAACGAAATCTGAAATTCACTTCTAGAAATGTACTCCAATATATGTCAGTTCTTTTGGGTAGCTCTGCGAATGAATGAAAAATGATTTGCATGCCCCCACATTGTCAGCGCCCCCAGAAATTTTGAATACTGACTCCTTATTAAACAAGAAATTCTTTCCCATGTTTCTTATTAAGTTTTTAATCAAAATCATGGCTTTAAAGTAAGGCTGTTGTAATTGAAAATGGACAAAAATCGACTAAGAAAAAAAAAAGATAAATAGAAAAAAAAAAAAAAAAAAGGAAAGGCTGAAACTCTCTTTATGGCCGGGGGTTAGGGGGTAGTTAAGGGGAAGATAATTGCCTTTCCTGTGCTATGGGAATCCCAATCATTTATGGCTTCTGCGTGAAGAGCAAAAGTTTTCAGAAACATCGATGCAGAGTAATATAGCTATTTTCGCAAAAGTTACCTACCGGCATATTGTTATTGTTAAATCTTTTATTTTTATTTTATTTTATTAATATTTGATACGCCTGATGCTACTCTCTTTCCTAAGTTTAAGTGAATATAATTTTTATAAAGGTTTCTGAGATGTTTAATTCGACTTTTTTAAAAAATTCTTTTATTTATATTCAAATTTTATTTATTTCGTTGCTTCTTTTTCCGATTTGCATTTTTAAATAAAAATTAACTTTTTTGGATAGTTATGAACGTATAAACAATGAAAGGTATGTAAATAATATTGCCCCTTTCCTCCCCTCTTTTTTTTTTTTTTTTTTTTTTTTTGTTAACCTTTTTACTTTAGGAAAATAAACTTAATCGATTTATTAAGATAAATATGAACGTGGCGATCCCCCCCCCCCCAATTTTAATTTAACTATAATCACAATATTCGTTTAAAATTGAAGTGGCCGTGTTATTCCAGTGACCTCACTGCTACTTCTAATTTTGTTTTATAAATTCGAAAGAAAACAAGTCACGAAGAATAAAAATTATTCGTAATTTGCTACCAAGATGGAATTAAATATTAGTTTGAAAAGAAACCACATTAATAAAATTGTTTTAAGCTTGCGTTCGTATTTGTACTGCCTCACCAGTGGCTGAGAAGTTGTGATCTCAAAAAGCCGGTAAACGTGAAGTGCCGGGTTTGATCCCAGACCGTGCTCGTCTGCCTAGCCTTCAAATTTTTTCATGGTTTTCCCTGAAACTTGCGTAAATGTGTACTAGGACCCTTTAGAACCCCCCCCCCCCCCTTCTTCCAGAGGACACTTCCCCTCAGGCTTAGGGCTATAGCGCAGTTAGTTGGCCTTAACCCTAAAACCAACACTCGTATTGGTAGCACAAATTTTATGTCCAAGGTTCGGAGAAAAAGATCGATTTTTTTTTTTTTTTTTAAATACGTTACGAATATTGTTTATTAATAGTGTATTAAACAATTTTATTACTATTTTTATGTATTTTATTTTAATTACGAATATTGTTTATTCCTGAAGTATTTAAGAATTTTATCACTATATTTTATGTAGTTTTATATAATTACGAGTAATGTTTATTCCTGGTGTGCTTAAGAATTTTATCATTGTATTTTATGTATTTTTATATAATTACGAATATTGTTTATTCATGATGTGTTTAAGAATATAATTACTATATTTTAAGCATTTAAATTTATCAAACAAAATGTTGATGAAATATACATATATATGTGTGTATATAATAAAAGAGAGAATTATTTTGCAAAATCAAACATTTGGTTAATTAGAATTAAATTTGCATACATATCTTTAAATACTTATTTCATTAGATTATTTATCAGCTAATTTTTTGTTTGCTTTTTATTATATTCATTTGGGGGTTAATATTTCTATATTACTAATTTTTTACTGAAGTTTATTGTTGCATTTTGTTTTCGATCATTCTTCCGTTCTGATTAAAATAGTCACTTTCAAGGGCTTTTAATTATAGGTTCGGCATTTTTAGAAATTGATAGATGCACATTTATTTGTACTTGCTAGTTATTTTATACATGCGTAAACTATGTTTGATATTTTTTCCTTGAAATGTAGAAGAATTGTTTTTGATACTTGGTACGTTTAGATTCATATATTAAGTTTTATTTATATTTTAAAGCCTTAGATTCTGAAATTTCAATACCGTAGAATAAATTTCTATATCTCTACTTACTAACTTTTCAAGCCTGCATTCAGCATAACGGTCGTTCATATGCATTTAAATTGTGAGGCAATTTTTTTGTTTAATAATGGGATATGTTTGAAATTAAAGTTAAATTTGGTTAATATGTGTTATATTTTGGTTCAATTTTATTCCAAATTTGTTTCTGGGTTAAACAAGTTCCCTTTAAATAGGTACTGTAAATTATTTCTGCCGTATTATTCCGTTTAGAACAGGCTTTCTTTATTCACAGGTTTTACATACTGTATTCTGTAGATTACAATTTGTTTTGGTAAGTTTTGTGATGCAATGTATTAAAAGAATCCTGTATTGTGTTAATATACATGTGCATGTGTATGAATAAATATGTTCAGCCCCCCTCCCCAAGAGATTTTTCAAAGTCGGCGCAGCTGGCATATTCTACACAAAACATGCTTTTGTGCATATAAAAAAAAAAAAAAAAATGGAGTGGCTATACTTAGCTTTCCGAACATTATGTAGTTAACGATTGTATAAATAAATTAACGTAAGAGAAATCGTTAAATAAGCAAAAGAAAAAATTATAAAAGGGTGTATGAGTAATTTTCTTCATATAATATACTGTTAAATTTATCGCTATTGCCCTTCAAATAATTTGAGCCCATACATCATAATGATGAATTTTCGTTGTGTCCCTGTTAAAATCTATAAGTGCTAGACTCACCAAAATCTATAAAGTTCATGCGATGTTTACCTATAACTTTCATATAAATTTTCACATCAATTGGATGAGCTATTTAAACGCTATCGCATTTTAAATAATTTGAGCCCTTAAGTCACAATGATAAAGTATTTTTCCTTGTGTCTCTGTAAAAGAGCTATAAGTGTTAGATACACCAAAATCTACATGGTTTGTGCGACTGCAATCTGCAACATGTAGGGCGTAATAATAAAGAATTTTTCTCTGTGACCCTATAAAAATAATCTGGTGTGTCACTCACACGACTTTCTCTTACCCTGAAATTTAATTCTATAAATACAGGTTGCAGATTAAGAGGTAAGATAACGAGTACTTTTATGTAAACCTGTGTTAAACAATTTATATTAGGCTTCTAAAGAGTTATATATGATAATTAGTTCTGTGTGAGGGGGGGATACAGCCCCCCTCAACCACCCGTTTCATTAATGCACCTACATTTATATAGAATTTAATTCGGTTATTAAAAAATAATTCTGTTTTAAAAAAATAATTTATTAAAATTATTATTTAAAAAAATTATCTTTTATGATAATGCAGACGATTTCCATATTAGAGAAGTAGTATAACACCAAATATCCAAAAAAAGACCATTTTATTCTCAATATTTAAAAAAAAAAAAAAAAAAAAAAAAAAAAAAAAAACAATTTTTTACTAAGTTTTTTTTTTTCCGTTAAAAGTAAAAAAAAAAAAAAAAAAAAAAATCGATAACTTTGTTTTAAATTATCGCAGATCGATGGTTCAACCATTCGTTTTAAAGGTATTGGCGAGCTCTTTTGAAAGATACCCATCATGAAAATTTACTCCCCTCGAGGGGGGGACTTTTCCCCCCAGGGGGGGAAGCGAGGCTTCTTCATACACAATTTTTTTTTCCCAGTTAACTATCTCTATTACGAAAAATATATATTCGTTTCATTTGGTTTAGTGCAGTCTATAGACGTTAAACTCTACTTACCTGGAATTTCCCCCATAGACGTAATGTATTAGAATTCTCTTGATTGTCCCTGTACACGAACCATTTGCTTGATCTTAACGAAAAGCTTACTGTAGCATCCTTATATGATGCACATTTAAAATACCAAGTTTGAACTTTCTGCCATAATTTGTTTTTGAGATATGCTGATAACAGACAGACACACAGACCATTTGCTAAAAACATGATTTTCGTATTCAGGGGACCTCAAAACGTGTAAATATAACAAAATCTCGCGTTCGAAAATTTGACCCAAAAACAATACTTTCTCTACCTTATGGGTAAGAGAAAGTAAAAACTATAAGCGCTAGATTCACCAAAATCTTTATGGTTCATGCGATTTTTCATAAAATAACGTTATCTAAATCAGAGCCTCCTTAAGGAGGCTCTGTCTAAATTGTGCTTATCATTTATTATTATCTTAAAATAACACTATTCCTGGACTAATTTTTGTTTTAAGACTAATTTAGAAAACTTTTAAGACTAAAATTTTTCTAATTTAAGACTACACTGCGCGACAAAAAGATAGAAACAAAGGGTTTTTTTTAAATTTTTCATAAAATAACATTATCTAAATTGTGCTGATCATTTATTATCATAACAAAATATTATCATATCAAAAACATATTAAATATTTGAATCATATTCAAAATATTCATATTCAAAATAATCATATTCAAAAAAAAAAAAAAAAAAAAAAAAAAAAAAAACTTTGTTCCTATCTTTTTGTCGCGCTGTGTAGTCTTAAATTAGAAAAAATTTAGTCTTAAAATTTTTCTAAATTAGTCTTAGAACAAAAATTAGTCCAGGAATAGTGTTATTTTATAATAATAATAAATGATAAGCACAATTTAGATAACGTTATTTCATGAAAAATCAAAGAAAAAACCCTTTGTTCCCATCTTTTTGTCGCGGGGTGTATGTTTATTTATTTATTTATTTTTTTAATGAAGCCTATATATGTTAATCTATGCCTACTAGAAATTCTGTCCATAGACGGATTGTATTTGAATTATCTTGGATGTTCCTGTGATGCACGAACCATCTGCTTAATCTCAACGAAAGATTTAGTGTAGCATTATTATATGATACTGATTTAGAATACCGAGTTTGGATGTCATGTATTTGTTCATGAGATTTAGTATTTGTTCGTGAGATATACTGATAACACACACACACACACACACAAGCAGATATATAGATGAACCGCTAAAAATACGACTTTCAAATTCAGGGAATCAAAAAACGTATTAAAAAAAAAAAAAAAAACCTCAATTTCGAAAATTTGACCCAAAAATAATACTTTCTCTACCATACATGAGTAAGAAAAAGTAAAAAACGCAAGAAAATTATTATACGAATATAGAGGGGGGGGGGGATTTCTAATACGTAAATCAGTATTATTTTCTTTTCCCTTTTCTTTATTTATTTTTCATGTCTCGTATTCCTCGATACCAAAATACACAAACTATAGAAAGTCTATATTTTTTTTCCCTTCTTGCACAGCGTCCAAAGACCTTAATGGGGAAAATTTTTTACTGTCCTTCAAGATTACATGTATAAATTATTCTGATGCAATAACACTTACGACAAGGGGCATTTCCAAACTTCAGTTTATTTTTAGACTGCCATAGAAACCAGATTCACACAAGTCTTAATTATTACAGAGCGTGAAATATAATTACTCCCGGAAAAACCACTGTTTTGCTGCGGTGCCGTTCATACACGCAGAATTTCAAGTTCTAGAAAAGCTCTTTGAGAAAAAGCAGGAAAAAAAAAATTATTCTTCAAGTGCAAGATACTTCCTTGACTTTGATTTGTAAATTCAGTATGCATCTGTTTTCATGATGTGTGTAAAGATTAAAATCGATTCTCTAAGATGTAAACAAGCTTTTTTTCATTTCACTTCATATCAAAGAAATTTGATTTATTGAGTTTCTTGACATCTTAATTTTAACATTTCCGAACTCCAGTTCAAAGGGGATTATGAATTTTATTTGCTTATCAATCATTTTTGACAGAATTTCGAAAAGGCTGTTCGACTAGACAGTTAAGTTAAGGGCCCTCTTCACTCACCGCCGCCGGAAGCCGAAGCTAATGTTATTCTTTGGGAAATTTTTCTTTACAAATAACTTATTAACTAATACATATTTTTAAATTCTGTTTTCACATTCAGAAAATTCCCAGCTGTTAAATTGACGGAACTTTTTTAAAAAATTATTTTTTAAATTTTTTATATTTTATTTTTAAGCTGCAAAATACGAATTTTCAATATGTGAAATTTTTTTATTTTGCAATTTCAAAATAAAATATTAAAGAAAATTTTTTTTAAAAAAAGGTCCGTCAATTTAACAGTTGGAAATTTTCTGAATGTGAAAACAGAATTTAAAAATATGTACTAGCGAGCTTCCCACGCTAGCGGGTCAGTATTTTCAAATGAATCACTAACAGTAACTTTTAGTCTTAAGAAATGAAATTGAAAAAAAAAAAAAATCATTTATTTATGATTGGGTAAAAAGTCGGCCCAGTGGGTCTATTCTGGCCTGTACGTTGAAAAGACAAAGCGATCGTTATTTTTTCGATCGAAATCTCTTTCATAACGATATTCTGTGGTAGAGCAATTCTGCACTACGAACGTTATAATCAAACGAGGTGGGGGAAAACTGCGTTCGAGGTTAACTCTTTCATCCAATCAGGACGAAGCACGTGGTTTGTTTTATTGTGATTACAATTTAGTAAGAGCAGACGATGATCGCCATGTTTTGTTAAATATAGGTTGTTTGTTTGTTAATTTGTTTGTTGTGAAAATGAAAAAAATAAAAACCAAAGACAGAGACACAGTGTGGATTCTTTTATGTGTTGTAGCAGAGCAATTTTCCAGTTCAATTTAATTGTATCGTCTCGATGAGAAGGAAATTTAGAACAGCCAAGTAAATTTTTATATTAGACTGGCTGTTAAAATGAAATCGGCCACACGATATAATTATTTACTCGGCAAAATAAAGAGGAAGTATCACTTTCTAAAGATTCAAAATAATAGATTTATTTTATTTACATGGTATGTACTCATGTTTTAATTATTTTTTCCAAAAATTAAATTTTAAATATAGTACGTACAATGCACCTTGTTTGAAATATATTTTTTGTTTAAGTGCAATTGAAATATTTGATATTAAGATATATTTGAGTAAAATTAATGTAACGCTAATTTAGTGTAACGCTAATTTAGAGAGTAAAACATAAAAATATTTTTCGTTATTTATAAATTTATTTTTACTTAAATAATTGAAGTTAAAATTTATATAGCCATTGCCTATTGAAATGATATAAATATTTAAATATTGATTTGAACTAATCTAATAAAATTTGTTCGATTTTATTAAATTAAACGGGAATTTATTTTAATGATATTACATCTTTTCTTTTTTAAAAAAGAAAAGAAAGTATATAAATGTTTGATTTACACTGTATATTCTAATTTCTAGAAAATTATTTGTATATTTATATGAAAAGTACGTTTCTTAATTTTTTACATAAATATATGAATAATATATTGCTTTCTAAAATATATTAAGCTTTAAAGTTGTTTGATTTACTAAGCCCAAAATATTAAATAGAAGTATGCAATTGTTTAAAATTATTCAAAATAATTATTAAAAAAAAAAAAAAAAAAAAAAAAAGATTTACAACTACAGCTGAAATTTTTATAATTTTAAAAGAAGAAAGTTTTTATATTATTCATTTTTTCTAATTTAGTAAATAAAACATAAAAATATTTTTCTCTATTTATAAACACACTAGCAGGCTTTGCCCGCTTCGCTGGTCATTATATTGAAATGAATCCCCAAAACAGCATATCATTGATGATAATAAAATATCTTAAAAAAAAAAAAAATCATTGAAATCCGTGAAAATCTAATTTTAAGTTGCCCAATGCCTTCGGCAGTCCCTTACCTGCTTTTTACCCCCCCTCCCTCGCGGTTACAGTTGAAAGTTTTACAAAATCTCATTAAAGTGCATATTTCACACACTTAATTAACATCCACACACCAAAATTCGCCATTCTTAGGTAATTTGGACGGATTTAAGCGTCAAAATGTGGTTTTTGCCCCGCCCGCCCCAAGAGGGGGGGGGGGTAAATTTCCAAAATTACTTTATATTTCATGTTGCATACACATACCTGAACGACACATCAAAAAATTGAGATCATGAAATTATTTAAAGCTGAGCTATGCTTTAAAACTTTTTTTTTTTTTTTAATCTCTCCTCCCGTTCTTAAAGGAGGGAAGGAGGAGTGAATTTCGCAAAATTTCTTCATACTATGAGTTAGATACATATAATCGTCCCTTACATAAAAAAATGTCCAACCTTAGATAATTTAGTGCAGCGTTACGCATGAATACATGTTTTTGCCCCCCATTCTCCAAAGGGCGGTAGGGTGGAATTTCATAAAATCCCTTTGTAGTGTGTGTTCAGTTCGATTTCCTCGTGTGTTGAGTACCCTTCTTCCAAAATCTTTTCCCTTCCCTCCCCCCTTAAAAATCCAAAATTCCAAAATCGCAGAAAATAATTTTTTTGTACTGAAGCCTGGTGTTTCCATCTGCAATTTCTTCACCGTTAAGTAATTTGGAGCCCAGTTAAGCCTTCTGCCCCCCACGGAGACGGGGGGGGGGGTATTTTTCAAAATTCCGTCTTAGTTGGGGGTCAGGCTCCGAAATACAACCTGGTCACTTAAATTTGTGACCCTCTTTCCCACAGAATCGTCATGGCAGTGTTGAGTCAGTGAATCATTGAGTTTACTCTTTTATATGTACAGATTTGTTTGTATTTTTTATGGACTACTTGGCTTAAGGTTGTTGTCACAAAAATAGAGTCCTTGGCGAAAAATGTCCTATCTACTTCAGTATTAAATTTAAAAATATACCCAGGATTAGCAACTAATAAAGCTCTTTAATACAGATCTGAATTAGCTTTCATTTTCTTATTATTTAATTTTGATAATGACGTTATGTTGTCATGTGCCTAAGCAAATTTAATATGTATTATTTTTTTATTATTATTCGCGTGAAATATTCTTTGGCAACAATTAAAAATTAAAATAAATTATTTTAAAGTTTTATTATAGAAGAAATATTTATATTATACAGAAGATTAATTAAAAATTTACATTTTTTCCGGTATAAATAGTAGCCTATGTCTTATTCCAGACTATTACCTATCTCTATACAAAATAATACATATTACCTATCTATACTACCTAGACTATTACCTATCTCTATACTTTCATCCAGATCCGTTTAGCCGTTGTGGTGTGATTGAGTAACAAACATCCATCCAAACTTTCACATTTATAATATTAGTATAGATTATAGTTATCATGTGCATGTGTTAGATTGAGTTATTTTGCTATCAAATTGACAAAATTTTAATTTTAAATTTCAAAACTCTGTCGTTCTTGGCGCTTATTGTATTTGGTGATCAAAAACGTAATACGAAAATATGTATGCCAGATGTATATTTTCGTAATATGATTTGTACGAAATATTGTTTCATATTATTCATTACTCTCTTAATATAAGTTGTTAAAATAACCATGATTTTTGAAAGGAATTAAATTATGTTCGCCAAATAATTTGTCGATATATTTTTTTTTTTTTACTAAGGATGACCGATATCAAATCTATTCCGCTGCAATATCGTATCTTATATCAGATACTTTATTTAGACATTTGGAAAGAAATTTGACTTCAAATCATGATAGAATATTTATCATTTTCCTTTTAATTAGTGTATTAGTTGGATATTTATTGTGTAAATATCATCCTTTGAAATGAAATGTTTGTGTTTTCAATCGAATATAGAAGTTTGCCATTTTTTTTCTTAGAGTTTTGATATTAAAAATTCAAATTTTGTCAATTTTACAACAAAAATAACTTAATCTAACGCATGGACATGATAACTAATACATATCTATACCTAAATATGGGGATTAAAATCGGGAAATAATTTTCCTCGATTTTTAATAATTTTTTACAAAAAATCCAATGGGCGTTTAACATAGGAAATATTTTTCCTGAATCCACAAACGGCCAGTGACGTCATCACTTCGCTTGCGTATTAACACTTTATCAATGTGTAAAAGAAATTTTTAATTAAAAATGACGTCAATTTTTGTGAGATGCATAATTTTTTTTTATAATTTTTTATCGTTCACTTTTAGATAAATGTATTTATTTTCCTGTTGAAAAAAATAAAAAAAAAATTTTTTTGTTTTTTTTCTTGGCAACAATTAAATTATGGATAAATTTAAATGGCTAATTTTTTACTATTATTAGCTTACAAAATTGCTATTTTATGCACAAAAATCGCAAAAACAAATTTTTTTTCGGAATAAAAGTTAGCCAACTTTTTAAGTTAGGGTATAAGCACGGAGTAATATTAATAGGAGTTGAAGGTCCAATGGGAGAAAGCTACGAAACTGTGATCTAAATTTTTGGTAAATATTGAGGGCGCCACTTGTCATTCCTCCCTACCTCGGCGCGGATATACTGTTGTTTTCAATAGAATTTTGCTGGAGTACATTTAAATTTTTTTATTTTAAGCAATTTAATTTCTTTGTAAGTTCTTAAAACTGCATAATTCAGATGTTTCAAATAAATGTTTCGTTCCTAGTTGTAAAACAGGTTATGGTAGTGATAAGAAAAACAAAAAAAAAGCCCTAGGAGAAAAATAAAGTCCGAGTTCGTGTTTTCTGCACCTAAAGTAAGTTTATTTTTTTTCTTTACAAAATTTCATCCATTCTCCTTCCTCCCAATTGTCTGCTTTAGCTAGCTTCGGTTCATAAGAATCGTCATTTTTTAAAAGCTTTCTTTCAAAGTAAAATTAGTATAAATTGGCTCTTAAAAAAAACATGTTGGTTAGAATACTCTATTTAATGAAATTTGCTTTCAATTGAAATTTTTTCAGCTTGACATTATTTTTAAAAAAATAATTAAAACGATACATTTCCCCATTGAATAACATTGCGGAAGCTGGAGAGAAGGAAGGATTGCACGCTGGCGCCATCTGTAAACATTAGAAAACAACATCACAAAATTTCAGCGTTACCTTCTTCTCCTGTCTTTTTACTCCGTGGGTATAAGCTATCTCCATTACAAATTTCATCGAAATCCGTCGAGCAGTTTTAGCGTGAAACTCAGTCAAATAAACGGACATTCACATTTATAATATATATAAGATTTTAATTTAAATATTTGAAGTTAAAACTTATGAAGTCATTGTCTATTGAGAAGATAAAAAATATTTAATGAGTGTTTTATATTAATATCATAAAATTTGTTTGATTTTATTAAATTAAACGTGAATTGTTTTTTAAATAATGTTTTAACTTTTTAACCCTCCCCCCCCCAAAAAAAAAATAAAATAAAATAAAATAAAATAAAATAAAATAAATAAATAAAAAGTATATAGAAGTTTGATTTAATCTGTATATTAATTTCTAGAAAATTATTTGTAAATTTTTATGAAAAGTACATTACTCAATTTTTTACATAATGACATATACACATGAATAATGCATTGCTTTTTAAAAAATATTAAGCTTTAAAATTGTTTAGATGATTTACTATACCCAAAATATTAAATTAAATCATAAATTTAAATAATAAACATTAAATCAAAAAATTAAATTATGCATGCAATCGTTTAGAGTCATTCAAAACAATTACTTAAATATATATAATAATAATAAATAAATAAATAACTAGGTTCTCAAATACAGTTGAAATTTTCATAATTTTAAAATAATAAAGTTTGTATTTTATTCTGTTTCCACTTTATTTAAATTTGGATATGTGTGGGAAAAAGTGATTAATTTTTGTTTACATTCTATGTATTTTAAGCTTTGCTAACATTTCTTTAACCAAGTTTCCTTACTTCATAAATCATAACTATTTCTTAAAAAAAGAATGATTAAACACCTTTATAATACCAAAAGGGCGCGCCATATTGTAACGAATACAAGAGCCACTCAACGACAGCCTTAGAGCTCTCGAAAAATAACGAAGATAAATATCGCTAAAATTTCGATCGCAACAGCCCAGAATACCAAATTATCGTTATATTCCGAAGATCGTTGAATTCCGAAGGAATATAACGAAGCGAACAGGCCAGAATAGACCCACAGGTCCCGACTGCCTTCGGCAGGCGCGCGCACGATTTAAGGGATACACGCGCTGCGCGCGCGTATTCCTTCCCTCACCCTTCGTGTCTCCTTAAAAAAAAAAAAAAAAAAAAAAAAAAAAAATCGGATCGGGTAAAAACTCCCATCGGGTCCCCACTGCCTCCGGCAGCGCAGACCCATGCACGCTGCGCGCGCACGTGTGGACGTATACGTGCGCTGCGCGCACATATTCCTTCTCAAGTCAAAATTTTATTTTTAAGAAAATTTAAAAAATCATTTCTCATCGGGTAAAAATTCGGACCGGGTCTCCACTGCCTTCGGCAGCACAGTCCCGTGCGTGCTGCGCGCGCACAACTTAAGGGATATACGCGCTGCGCGCGCGTATTCCTTCCCTAACCCTTCGTGCCTGAAAAAAAAAATTCTGATCGGGTAAAAACTCCCACCGGGTCCCCACTGCCTCCGGCAGCGCAGACCCATGCGCGCGCGCGTGTGAAGGTATACGTGCGCTGCGCGCACATATTCCTTCTCAAGTAAAAATTTTATTCTTAAGAAAATTTAAAAAATCATTTCTCATCGGGTACGAATTCGGACCGGGTCCCCACTGCTTTCGGCAGCGTAGTCCCGTGCGTTCTGCGAGCGTGATGTATTAAAAATAATTTAATCATAATTAGAAATTGAAATTTGAAAATATTACAACCCCATCTGGCGGTACGAATTTCTGTATTCCACTGTTCGATTCCAAATCAAAAAAGCGTTCTAATGATGTATTACTTATGAAATTATTTTAATTAATAGCTGAAATACAAAAGAAAACCTAACCAGGACCCCTCAAAACGTGTAAATCGGGTGAAATCGCGCGCGGTATACACCTATTTCTTTCCCACCTTTTCAGCCCCTCCTAATTAACCTACGTATACCAATTTTGAACGGTCTAACTCAATTAGCTGAGATGCAAAAGAAAACAATCGTAATTAGAAATTGAAATACGCGTATTAAAATAAAATTTAATTTGGAATTAAAATGTAAACCTTTTGTTTATAGACGAAAATCGATGAAAATTGAACTGCAAGTTTATTTTGTGGCGTTAAGATTTTATACAAAGTGACGTGTACGAATTCGAAAAATTGAAGAAAATAGAAATTTGCAATTGTTTATCCCAGTTAAAATACATCCGATTATCAACGGCAGGTGTTTTTTTTTTTTTTTTTTTTTTTTTTTTTTTTTTGTTTCGCTTCGAGCAGAAAGCTCTCTTCCTTGAAGTGGTTCCCATGGTAACGAGAAACGGCAATGAACACGTAATAGAATCTGATCGAAGGAAGGTCGCGTATTCTATTTCAATGGGTTTAAAGCGTGAAATTAAAAAAATTATAACTCATTCAGTGTTTGAAATTTCTCTCAATCTTTTGGGAATTAAATTATGAAAGCGAGATCTCTATATACAAAAAAAAAAAAAAAAAAAAAGAAGAAGAAGAAATGATTTATCTCTAAACGCTTTTGAGTTATAAAATGTTTTGTGAAAAAATCGATGTTTCGTAAAATCTAAAAATATGGATCGCTAATCCGTATTTTGTAAAAATGTTCATATGGTTCGAAAGAGGATTAAATGGCCTTTCTTTATATACCAGTTTTTAAGAAATGGAAGAGTTACTCGGTCTACAGGGCGTTTCAAAAAAGACGATCGTGAAAAAAAAATTTTTTTCGACCCTTTTTAAAACTTTTTTTATACATATTTTTAAATTCTGTTTTCCCATTCTGAAAATTCCCAGCTGTTAAATTGACGGAACTTTTTAAAAAAATTATTTTTTAAATTTTTTATATTTTATTTTTAAGCTGCAAAATACGAATTTTCAATATGTGAAATTTTTTCATTTTGCAATTTCAAAATAAAATATTAAAGAAAAAAATTTTTTTTTTAAAAGGTCCGTCCATTTAACAGTTGGAAATTTTCTGAATGTGAAAACAGAATTTAAAAATATATATTAGTTAATAAGTTATTTGTAAAGAAACTTTCCCCATAGGTTCGGGCGTCCGACAACGGTAAGTGAAGAGGGCCGTTAACTGAAATTTTCTAATGAAGAGTTTTTTAATTTTATGGTACCAAATATTTATTTTTCTTTCTCTCCTTTTTCTTTCATAAAGTTCAAAATATAATATTTTTATAAGTATTTTGTAAAAATATCAACTCGAATTTTTTCAATTCGAACATGCCTCAGGTCCTCAAAGCAGAATATATCAGAATTTGGAACATACGTTGCAGGACAAACGGCTTTACTGCAGAACAATTGCATATATTAGGAAGTTAGGGAGGGAAAGGGGGATTTTACGTCATGCCCACAAGAATGGACGTTTTCTTTTTAAATCCCGTTTTTATCATTGAGACAATTTTATGAAAATACTTCTAAAGTAGTTGATTGTCATGTTTTTTTTTTTTTTTTTCTTTTTTTTTTTTATTTTATTATTATTATTTTTTTTTTAATAAGTTAATAAAAATATTTTAAATGCCATTTTATTATTATTTATTTATTAATATTTTTGCTTTTATACGCTTATATTACAGCATATCGAATTTTAAGATATGTATTTTTTATGAGTGTATCAATAATATTGAGTGTAAAATTGTAAAATGCATACATGTCCTGCAGAACATTTTTGATATCTGAAAACTAGTTGCAGAATATTCAAAAGTATTCTGCTGTGGGGCTAAATCAGACCGAATCAATCCAAAAATTGATTTTCTTTAACACTTCCCCAAATCGTGAAAAGTGTTAATGACATCGATTTCCTCGTCAATCTCTAATTTCCAAAATTACACTGCTCTGCAAAAAAGAAAAAAAAAAAAAAAGATTGAGGTCTGATACCATTGTTGCTGATTCTTATGTAAAATGACCCCCTGAATCCGAATATGACTCCCATTTACCCAGTCACCTTCCGTTTTCTAGAAACACCACCCCCTCCCTTAACTTCTTTCCCTGTTCGATAATTTTATGACTATGAATTTGATTTGAAGAATGAAAAATAATTAATTTAACACCTAAAAACAAATATATATATATATAGTAATATAATATTATCAGTGCAAAAATTTGAAATTTAAAGATGATTTAATTTCAGTATTCAAACAATTATTCTGATCAAAAACGAAGACCACCCAAATCAAACCAAAAAAAAAAAAAAAAAAACGTAAAGTAAAATCTAAATGAATTATAGAAAATTGGAATGAGAAAAAACCATTATTTGCATATATATACATATATATATATATAAAGTTTAAAAAATAACATTAATAACAGATTAAAAAAGTATAAGATATGTAATGCATAATTTCAGTGGCAAACCCCCCCCCCCCCCAAAAAAAAAAAAGGCAAAATGGCGTCCTATTCGGATTCAGGAGATCATTTTACATAAGGATATGCTGAAATGGTGTCAGAGGCAATTTTCAACCCGAGCAGTGTTATTTGTGGAACGCGTTGAAACTGATGTATATCGCACCCTAGCAAGAAAAGTGCCACAACTCCAAATGGCAGTATTTGAGAAAAATCAACTTAACGATTTAGAATTGGCTAGGATTATAATAAAACTGACACAACTGCCTCTCAGGTGGATAATTTTCGAGACGAAGATGTGACGCTTTTGGGGTACGTTGAGACACTTCACACACATTTTTCCATAACATAAAAGCAACATTAGCATTTTTTGATTTGTATGATTTTTCTTGCCGGGATGCGATGTGCTATTCAGATTCACTTTAGCCTATTCTTTATTAAAATGGCGTAAATAGCATTTCTATTTAGTGTCCAGGATCTCATAAAAGTATGCCAATACATTGCAGCCTATGAGAAGTATTTCTATAAATCCTGTTAATACTTTTGTGCATTACACAAGACGTAATGAAATTATCATAATTATATAAACTAAAGTTATCTTAAGGATCATACTTTTGCATAGGCATTTCAGAGGTAGTCACAGCGTCCAAGAAAATAGAAAGCTGTAAGTCATTGAACAGGTACAATTTTCTGGTAGTATGGGGCAATTTTCTGAACTGTTATTTAAATAATTTAATGATAGTTTATGCATTAACCAACCAAAAATAGTTATGTATCTCAGGAGATTCAAAATACTTTAAGGGGATACATCACAGAGTGCGAAGGTCAATCAAAACCCATGTTATTGTATGGGAAAATTTTATTATAGAATTTTTTATTATATAAATACTGCTTTCACATTCTGAAAATTCACAACCGTTAAATTAATACTCGTTTTCCAAAAATTTATATTTTAAAACTTTAATAATAAATTCTTGAGTTTCAAAATGTGAAAAATGAATTATAAGTACATTTTTTCACATTTTTTAACTGTAAAACGACCTGTTAAAGTTAAAAGAAAAATTCAATTTTTGGAAAATTAATACTAATAACAGTTGTGAGTTTTCTGAAAGAGGAAACAAAGTAAATGCATTGGGTAATAAGTAATTCTGTGTGTGTATATATATATATATATATATATATATACATATATAGGTAACTATTGTAACGAATTTATGAGTTTAAAGATAAAAAAAACAAAAAAGGAGAAGGGTGATATTTAAGTACCGACGAGTAGTCCCGTCGGCCGAAGAGGGTTAGTTTATCAGGTAGGGGGTTTCATTTTATTGTATTTCAATTTATTGTATTTTGTAATTTCTTATATTCTTGTATATTTCATATATATTAATTTGTTGTAATCGTACTACTTTTGTAATTTTGGTAATTTTATAATTGTTTTTGGAATTTTTAAATTATATGTATGTCAGATTTCTTCTCAGTTAATGGTGGTTTTCTGTTTGGTGAGAAGTTGGGGGCTAAGGACAGTTATTAGCTAATTGTTACTGTCCTTTCAGAAACTTCTCTGTCACCCCTACACTGAGGGGCCTCCCTGTTGAAGACCTCACTGTTTTTTGGTGTTTTATTTCATTTATTCATTGATAATCTATTCCTATATATATATAAATCTCCATAGAGTTACACGGGATTTGGTGACTGGAGATGGAAAATTGTAAGAGGGAGTCTGGAGCCTTAAGGGACACTTGGAGGAATCACATTGATTAAAGGATGCAATGAATAATAATAAAATATGATTTAAAAAGATAATGTAACCATCCACACGATTTCTTAGCAATATTGGGTCTTTTTACACCTATAAATTAAATCAAAAGAATTTAAATTAAAATAATTAAATCAAATTATAATTAACTGACAGCAAAACAGAATATTGGGGGGGGGGGGGGGATAGTATGTTGTGGCCACTGTACAGGGTATCCCAAAAAGATTGACACGAGGTTTAATTCTTTACCTGTTAGAGATGAGAGGATAATGTAAATTGCAAAAGTGTACAAAATAAGATAGGAAATAAAACTACGCTAATAAAAATATCTTTCTGTTAATAATAAAAAAAAAAAAATTACATTTTTTAAAATTTTTATACTACCCCTCTAGACAAATTTGGTCAATTAGAAAGTTTTTATTTTCAATGCAACAACATCATTGCAAAAAACCGCATTCTTGTATCTTTAAAATTGAATGAATTATACTTAATTGAAAACTGAACTCTGATTATAGGGACCATATGTCAAAATAGAAATGTAAATTTGTGACATATTATAAAAAGATAAAATGTATCATAGCATTTGCATGTTTCAAAGTCGTTATTAAACAAGATGCTAAATTCGAAAGACATTTTAAAATTTTAAGGATTAATTTAAATGCATTTGAGAAATTTCGACACATTATGTTTTTGATCTAAAATTTTCCGTTATCAATTTGTAAATGATCCCCATTTTCACCGAAAAGCCAGCCTTTTAAATGTTAAGGAAAAATGGCATAAGTCACTTTTTTTTTCTGTATCATAATTCGGTTGGTTTTAAAGATATAGTTATGCAGTTTTTTCTAATGGTCTTGTTGAATGAAAAATAAAAACTTTGTAAATTAACAAAATTTGCGTAGAGCGACTGTATAAAAATTTAAAAAATATAACTTTTTAAAAATTAATGGGAGGTTTTTTTTTTCTTAATGTAGTCATCTTTCCTACCTCAATTTGGACGTTTTTTCAATTTACATTGCCCATTTATCTTTAACGGGTAAAGAAATAAAGCGCGTTTCAACCTTTTTAGGACATCCTGTATAACTAACTGTTTTGTTTATTTTCCTAAAGAAATTCTCTCAGTAAAAAAGATTTATTAAAAATAAAATTATCATTTATTAAAAATATTTTCCATTATGAATGCAGACGATTTCATTCTAGAGAAGCAGTATAACACTAAATATTCAAAAATAAATTTTATTCCCTATATACTAGTGGATCTGCAGATCAGGAGTCTCAACGTCCTATTTGCATCACACATTATTCAACAGATCATTTTTATTTATTACTTATTATATATATATATATATATATTGATTCGATTGCTTTGCTACATAAACAGAAATGTTTCTGAGGGGGCTGCCTCCCCCCGCAGTATCTCTCTTTCTATAACTGTCTCTCTCTATGTATATGTATATATATGTATTCCTAATAACTGATTGTGTTGTAGTAATTGCCTGTAATTCATAAATACTTGCACCAAATTTCATGCAAAATGATTACAAAATGATACTTATGCAAAATGATACTTACTTTTAAAATTCTAATAAAATTTCATTATATATAACGAAATGTAACCATGTTAAAATACATTTTTAAGAAATACTGACTATAGACCGTAATAGTACAAAATTCTTTTTTGTGTCCCTGAAAAGGAGCCACAGTAATTATATACACTAAAAGGATATACCTATTTAATTAATTATAACTCTTTAATATTTCAGCATAGTTTGACATAATTTGGATGATTACAGTAGGTCATCGGAATTCTTTTGTGAGTTCCGTAAATAAATTATTTTGTCTATAAATATCATTTTTTTAGAGTAAACATGCTTTTAAGAATCTTTATAATGTATGTTAATTCCATTATGTTGAATGCAGCATAAACGCATTAAAGTGTACGCTTAAATAAAAATTTGTTCATAGGCTCTAATGTCACGAAATTCCTTTATGTGTCTCCGTAAACGAACCATAAACATTGTATACACCAGTAAAAACTATCCAGCTACGTTTTTCATGAATAATTGTTCGAAATTTGACATAATTTGGCTGATTACGTTGCATTGTCAGAAAACTTTTGTATGGTCCTGTACATAAATTAGGAAGCCTAAGAGCACATATTTTCTGCAGAAAACATAAGTTTTAAGCATCTCAGTAATGTACGCTGATTTCATTTTATTGATTGCAAAGTGATGATGTCAAAATGCGTTTAAACGAAATTCACCCAATATGCCGTAATGATAAGAATTTTGACGTGTCCCTGTACACAATCCATAAAAAATTATACAGCTATTTCTACAGAGAGCCTGAACGTGTGTGCCAATCTGCAAATCATTCGGATGATTTTTTACTGCCGCTGTTAAGGTACATGCAAATTTTTCCCATAGGCCGTAATGATAAGAAAATTTTTGACATGTCCCTGTGCACGAACTACAAATGAAATACACACTCGAAACTATACAGCTAAAATTCCGTGAGGCTCATACATAAATATGTTATTTGTTCTGGACAAAGAAGAAAGCGAGTTAATAAAAACGCGGTAATAAAACTTTAAGAAGATTTAGTTTTAAATTTGATTACAAAGTTTTTTATTTTAATTGCTTTATAATTGTATCGGAACTTATGGCACTACTAGGTAATATCAAAATATAAATATACTAATACCATACAATATATATATATATACAGTCGAATCTCGTTAACATGAATCTCCAGGGGGATAAAAAATTGGTTCATGTTATCAGTAGTTCATGCTATCAGTAACTAATCTTCATATAGCTAAACTAGTCATCATTTTGACGGCGACTGTGGATACAGTTCATGTTAAAAGTAATTCACGTTAAAAGTGTTCACGAGTTCACGTTAACGAGGTTCGACTGTGGGGAACATCTCCACTTGTGGGCATTCTCCGGTTGTGGGCACCCCACCATATCTTTTAACAAAAAGTAAATATGGTGGATTTGAGTACTGTCAAACATGTACTGTAACAGTACGCAGTTATGGCGCTAACACCGAAATGAATAGACGCATTTGCTTAGCAAGTGCAAGCCTCGAAACAAAATTTTGAACAAAAAGCAAGACAAAAGTAATTTCTAAATTTTTCACTGTGCAATAAATCGAAGTAAATTAATTAAAAAATGTGTGTGTAATATATATTCATGCAGTATATTCAATATATTTTGTAATGCAATATCGAATTAAGCCGAAATTTCGAATGAAAATAGTCTTTTCTGTCATTATAAAAGTGACTGTCATTCCCGGTTGTGGGCACCCATGTTTCTTTCATTTAAAGCGTGATTTTGACTTACAAATTGTGAAATATGGTCGCTTAAAACAACAGGACATATTTTATTAGTGTTTTATGTATTTTTAGGCTTTTTTTAGCCATGTCAACCCCGGAAAAGTCAATCGATCCAAAATAAATGCATTTTAAGGCAATGGCTAACGCCCTTTAGGATTGCTTAGTATATACGAAATCCATAAAATCGACTACCGGAGAATATGGACCTCCTCGCAGCTTCTGTGTCCCTACAGAAGAAGCCTAGAAAAAGTAAGGGAAAACCTCCTGTCAAACTGCTGACCAAGCGCGCTAAAAATAGGAACATTCACAATCAGGAGATGATGTCGATTTCTGCATCATTTGTTTGGAGCACCTGCTACCATGTCGAACAAGAGCAAATTCAATCAAATGCAACGAGTATGATCGTCTGATGCATTCGAAATGTGCCAATATACATGAAAATTATTTTATTTACAAGCATTGCACTTCTGATTTGAAGGACGAAGAAGATGACGTATAAAATTGAAAAAATGCCATTTTCTGTTATTATTTCGGCCACTGAATCCTTTCAAAATGAACAAATTTTGTTGTTCTCTGTATTTATGGTGTTTTTTCTTATTATTTTCCTATTTTTAGCGGATTTTTCAAGTGTGCCCACAACCGGGTACAAAATTTTCTTTGCCAAAAAATGATCACTTACAAAATTGGTAATATTTCTTTTCTGGTTGACGGAATCAATACAGTTACTTCATCAAACGTTATCTAATGGTTCTAGCTTTCCATTGGTATTCATATGTTTGCATAATATCTATTCTATCAAAAGTTATAAGCTAAAATCAAAACTGTGCCCACAACCGAAGAAATATATAAATATACTACAAAATCCAGCTTATGCGTTTGCCATAAGCTGGAGAATCAAGAGCAGTAATATTTAATATTTTTTACATATCACGTACTTAATTTGGAGATACAATTATTTCAGCCACATTGGAAAAAAAATCATTTTTATGAAAATCTCATTATGAACTCCAAATCTTAGAAAAGCATTACAAGCTTATAAACAGTTTTTCACATATCGCATATTTGATTTGGAGATCTAATGGTTATCTTTACATTTTAAAAATCTTTTTTGTGAAAAATTCTCTACGAACTTGGAACTCCTAGAAAAAGATAAAATCCAGCTTATGCTTTTGACATAAGCTGGGAAAGCAAAAATAATAATATCTAATATCAAAATATAAATGTACTAATATCATACAATATATATATATATTTGTATATATATATATATATATATACAAAATCCAGCTTATGCCTTTGATATAAGCTGGGAAATAAAAAATAATATCTAATATCAAAAATAATAATGTACTAATATCAAAAGTTCAGCTGAACTTTTGATATTAATTGCCCTATATACATGGGTTTCAACCTATTTCATAAAAAAGAGAGCTATCTTTCACTCATGCTCAGTAAAAGTTATTTGCTACAAATACTCATAGCTCAACTAAAATTAAATGTATGCATTTTATATCTGTACTGATAAGTATAAAGGATTTAAGTCCAAAAATGTCGATTTTGAGTTAAGTGCATAGTTAGACGCAGAAAAAAAATTCTCCATCGATTGGTATAAAGGATTTAAGCCCATGTTATTTAGTCTTTGAGAAAATCCATTGGTAAAAAAGATTCAAGTCAGAAATTTAGCATTCATGTTTAGTTTAAAAGATTCAAGTCAATTTTTTCCCTTTATAAAATGAAGGTTGACAATCACTTGAATAGTATAAAGGGTACAAGTCAACATAATTCCCTTTTTCCAGATCGAGTCTTCTGATTAGTTTTTGGTATAAAGGATTTAAGTCCACTTTTCTCTTTTTGCGCTGTGCCACTTGGTGGTCAACAGGTTTTAATCCAATGCAATAATGAGATTATATATTATAATTATTCAATTTTTGTTTATTATTGTATTTTATGCTTTAATTTATAAATATAGAATTGGTATTTATATATATTAAAAAAAAAAAAAAAAAAAAAAAAACCACTTTTCAATTGAAATTTAATATCTGTAAATAATTTACTACATCATTCTTTACCAATAATTTACTACATTTAACATCAGAGAAAAGTAGATTTAGCCTGTGAACAGAAAAGACTTGACAAAGCAGAAGCCAAAACTGATACCTCTAAACTGTGTTTAGTTTTTGATTTACAACAGTGTCTAGCAACTCCATTTCTGTCATCATCTGTAGCTTTCTACAAACGCGAACTTTTAATTTGATTATGAATGATAATGCCATAGGTAAGTCATGTCATTACATGTGGCACGATGCAATAGCCGGTCGTGGAACTAACGAAATAGATTCATGTCTTTACGACTACCTACGAAATGTACCTGACACGGTTACAAGTGTAACTTTCTATTCTGACACATGCAGTGCTCAAAACAAAAATACCCATGTGTCAGCGATGTTTTTTGAAAATGATGGCTGACTTCCCTCATTTCTCCAGCATCAATCCCGAATTCCTAATTTCAGGTCACTCGCACATGAAATGTGACGTAGACCATGCTCTGATTGAGAGACAAAAGAAAAGTATGGCATTTCAAGTATTCCACCCACATGATTGGCATCAGCTTGTTCGGTCTACAGGGAAGAAAAATCAATTCACTGTTAGAGAGATGACTCAAGATGATTTTTTTGGTTTTGCACTACTGTCAATAAGTACTCTCGTTGTGAGGAAGAGTAATATTGATGGGGAGTCGTTTAAGTGTCAAGAGATACAATGGTTGGTATTGCCAGGAAGGAGATCAGATATTTTATAGGTACAGTCTACTTGAGGGCACTTAAAAAAAAAAAAAAAAAAAAAAAAAAAAAATAATTTTTCTTCGACGAGGCAAAACAAATCTCCGAATTACCCAGATTCAAAAACGGTATAACAAATCTGTTCCAATCTCAGTGGAGAAGAAGAGAGATCAACTTACTTTGCTTCCTTTTGTGCCTCCAGTATTCCATGACTTCTACAAAACTTTACGAACATCAGCTGGCATAGAGAACATTGACCCTGACTTAGATTTTAGTGATACTGATGAAAAGGACCATTAATGCCCATGGCCCATGATTCAGTGGAAGGGAACACGAATATAATATTGTGATGGTCAAAATTCTAACAATCCTAATGCTTTGTATTTTGTGCACTATTAAAAATGTTTTCTTAAAAATGAGCTAAATTGTCTCAAAATAGCTCCGAAACAATATATACTTAAATTTGAAAACCCATGTACTCATTTTTGAGTATAGTGACATGTCAAACATGTGGATATTGGGATTCTTATTGGTCAACCCTATTTTTGAATTTGTAAATATACTCAAAAATGAGTACATGGTTTTTCAAATTTCAATATATATTGTTTCGGAGCTATTTTGAGACAATTTAGCTCTTTTTTAAGGAACTATTTTTTACAGTGTGTTTTAACTTTAGTGTTTTGCTTGTGAATTATTAATGACGTTTTTTGTTGCCATTTAATAGGGTGATACATATTTTTGTTTTTTATCTATTATTTTGCTTTTTAATCTATTATTATTATTATTTGTTTATCATTATTATTATTATTATTAACTATTTTCAACTACAGTATATCGTTTATTATGATTTATATTCTTTTAATCTTAAAAAGTTTTATAACACAAAAGGACAATGAAATTATATAACAACAGCTTCTAGAGGTAAAATACAAAAATATCTAATCATTTTTTAAACTGATTTACCTCTCAATCAGTTTAGCTTGATGTTGGATAGATACAAGTACAATATAACTACCCTTCCATCTGTGGCCTTAGGGTGAAGCCTAGATAGCAGTACATTTTGAATGTCAAATTGATATTCGGGCATGCGTTGTGAAATGCCCCCCCAAAAAATTATTTAAATAAATTAGTTAAACCTGAAAGGGAAGACAAAATTATTATTAGTAAATGAGATCAATCCAATCTATTTAATTAATTTCTTTATTAAGAATCATCAATTAAGATTTCACATAGTTTATATTAAAAGACTGATCTATCATAAATTTCAGAGATGAGTGCAGAGATTTCGGGATAGATATGTTTTACAACACATTTTACAATTTTAATTAGACTGAATGACCAAATAAATTAAAGTATACTTTCTCACCGTCACCAGGTTATGGGGGAGGCAGACACAAACTTTGTATAAGATGCAAACACAGGACCAGTGCGACATAGTAATCCTCTTGGAGGCACAGTGTAGCACAATCACACAACATTTGAAAATCGAGTGCTTAATTTTTTTTAGTTATTAATTGAGGCCAAAGCTGGGCTCTCTCCAAAAATACAATACTCACAGCTTTAACAGAAGTAAAATTGGCCTTTCTGCAAACTTTAGGAAGTATAGGCAAAAGACCATCTAGCAGGGGGAGAAAACAAACAGTTATCTCCAGAAAAATTCGAGACCATCTGTGAGAGAGTTTTTCTTTTTTTTTTTTTCTCTCTCTCTTGGTGCCCTTTCATTATCATTTTTGTAGGAAGTCTCGTTTTTTTAATTTCTTATTGGGTTTCTTTACTTTGTTGGATCCTCCTGCTTTTTTTATTGTTTTTTTTCTTCTCCAATCCTCTTGCTTCCAGATCCCATTGTATTTTTCTCCTTATTCAGTGGTGGAAGCCTGAGGTTCCATCTGTGTGATCATTGAGTGCTAGTCGTAAACAGGGTCATAAATCGGTTGTGAATCAGTAATATACTTTTTATGGCTTTTCTTTGTATGAATACCTTTTGTGATTTCCTCTTTTCTTAAAAAAAAAACAAAAAAAAACGGCTGCACTCTCTCCAGCACTTGAGTAGTATTGTACATCAGATATTTTTTTATTTGGTATATGTTATCAAGTGCATATTATCTTTATTTAATTACTTCAAAGACATTGAAGGTTTTTGAGCATTAATTTTCAATAATTGTGTAATAATTCCTATCTTTAATATGATAGCCTGTCTATAATATTGCATTCAATTCCTTGTTTGAGGTAATAAATTCTTTCAATAATGTTGATCGTCAATAATTCACTAACTTAGATTTATCATGGATTAACCCCTTACCTAATAACCTTTCATCAATCTTAGATTTCTAAGATGAAAGCATCTGGTAATCCTGCACCACTTTGTTCATGTATCTCATTAAAGTCATGAATCAAAATGTTGAGGAAGCTAGAATTGATAAGTCCTTATTTTTATTAGGTTTAAAATCTTTTGAACACCCCCTGAGGTCATAAATCCAGTATTTCTTAATTCTGCAGCCAAGTATTTGGACTGTCAGCATAATCATATTGTTAAATGAATGTACAAGTCAAAGTGGTAAAAAAGAGTTAAGTCCTGGGTTGAGTGATATAAAGGATTTAAGTCCTGCAAGCATTTTTTCAAAACTATATAAATCTGTTATGTAGCGCTAAATTCAAACTCTTACGAATATATTAAATAGCCTATCGATATTGAGCCATCTTCCCTACCTTTTAAAATAATATAGACGGCGCTGTCGCCATTCTTGGCAAAATATCTAATGATATTTTGCCAATCCATAAAGTGAAGTGAAAACATTTTGATTTCAGAAGTCGGTCAGAAGTCAATCGGTTCTTGCTGAAAGATGTAGACGTTTTTCGTGTAAGAAGCCTGTGTGGCCATGAGCCACAGGCAGTGGCTTGTAAGAAGTTATATTCGCCTTATGTATCCTACATTCAACTGTTCTGTTTACTGCGTGCGATGTATACAGTTATTGTAATTGTGCTTCATTTTAATTAAAGTATTAAGTAATAGGATTCCGGATATCATTCTTAAATGTTCTATCGTGGAATATCTATTATAGTTAAAAATAAACAAACTTCAAAATTAAATGTATGTAGTTTATTCACAAAATTGTATAGTATGATAATATCCTGGTTAAAACTGTATTGAAAGTATAAGTTTTTATACAGAATTTTTTTAACTTTATTTTTCGTCTCCTGAAAAATCAAGAATATGGACTTAAATCCTTTATACTTATCAGTACAGATATTTCAGAATAATGTTTCTCTTACGTTTTTTCAATATGTCTGGAAATTTTGTAAAATTTGGTTGAAACTTTTTTTTTTATGTTATCAGTAAAGAATTTCCAAAAAAAATTATATAATGAAACCTTTTCTTGTTATGAGCAAAAAATTGTAAAATAATTAAATAATGAAACCTTTTCTTTTTATGAGCAAAAAATTTGCAAAAAATTAAATAATAATGAAACTTTTTTCTTGTTATAAGCCAAAAGAAGAAAAAGAAAGAAAGAAAGAAATAATGAAACATTTTCTTGTTATGAGCAAAAAATAAAAAAATTAAAATAAAATAAATAAATAAAAAATAAAAATAAATAAATAAATAATGAAACCATTTTTTGTCATGAGAAAAAAATAAAAGAAAGAAAGAAACACCTTTCTTTGTTATTAGCAAAAGAATTCCAAGAAAATTAAATAATGAAACCTTTTCTTGTTATGGACAAAAAAAATTGAAATTAATTAATTAATTAATTAATTAAACTTTTTTTTTATTATGAACAAAAAATTTCGAAAAATAAATAAATAAAAATAATAGAAAAAAAAAAATATATATATATATATAGACCTAAATATTTGTACTTTTCCTGCCACAATGTATACAAATATTATAAATCGTAAGCGAAATCATGTGTTGAATTTAAAAATCATTTGTAGCTTTTCATGATACAGGATAATCCAAAATATTTTTGCTTTCCTTTTATTTGCTACTAGTCCTCTAACTGCACTCGTTACTGAATCACTATTGAAAAGCGCGAGTCTAAAAACGTTCTTTGCAACTGAAGTTAAAGAAAAAGCCGTCAAATATAACCTTAAAAAATCGAAAAAAAAAGTGTCAATGTACTGTTTGAATGCCCTAGATTATATACTTTTTTCTCTATGTGGTATATATGCAATGAAATAATCTAGAGCACATACATCTAAAATTAGATATAAGGTACATACATTGAGAGCACACCGCTGCCCGTCGTTCACCGTAATTTGGGACTGAGATTTTTCAGAGTGTGTTGTTTTTGTTGAACTCAAAATAATAGAAGAACAATATTGAAATTGTCGACTCGAAAAGCATTATTTAGTTAATTTGATTAATTTGAACTTCGAAATATTCAAATAATAAATGCATTTTTTTTTTTTTTTATACAAATTTCTCAGAAAGTTTTCTTTTGATTAAAATTCGTTAAAGTATATAAGATAACCTACATCAAGAAAAAATTCAATGGGGATGTTCTATTAGAGGGTATCGAATAGCTTTCGAAATGTTTTAGGTTAATGAATAAACTATTTATTCGGTTTTTTTTTTTTTTTTTTTTTTTTTTTTGTATACAATATATCAGTGTACATAACTAAAAGAGAAAAAAAAACGGCAAAATCGCTGTTTTATATGATAGATATAAAATTCTGCACAAAACAGAATTTAATAAGCATTTAGTAGCCGTGTTTCATTCCCTAACATCACTAACTATGTTCATTTCTTAAAATTTCTTTTTCATATCTTCAACATAGGAGCTCCTTGGCGGCTTTTAATTTTTATTTGTCATTTTGGCGACGAATTAAAATGACTATCGTAATTGCGCAAGTAAGATCTTGGCGAGAAACATCCGAGTTACTTCGGTGCTAAATTTCAAATGTCGCCAAGGGGTTTTATAATGAAGCTGTTCCACTTGTTTAGACCGATATTTCTCAATTTTATTTTAATTAATTAAAAATAAATAAATAAATAAATTAAAAAATCCTATTTACATCATCATCTGAAACAGAAAATGTAAATGAAAGCTCTTATCAAACGTTTAAGAATAATCGGTTTTGCAGAATTTATTATATGTTTTATCAGAGTGGTTTCACATGCATACCAGGGCCAAATTCTCGAATGTTTATTTATTTTTATTTATTTACTTATTTATTTTTTAAATAGTTGATACTAAAAATATATCTACTGTATATCAACACTCTACGGTAAATCTACTTAATATGTCCTTATGGGGTATGCAAAATGTGTAATCTTGTATGCAAGATTACATTAGGAATTTCTAACAAATAAAACTTTTACCACAAAACAAATACACTTAACGATACTATTTTGAATGTTTATTATAAGTACTTATAGCTAAAGTATGACTTCTGTGGTTGCATTTTAAATCTTTGACCGTAAATTATTATTTAAATACATAATTAAATTTATACTATGTATCTATTTTATGTGTTCATTGCTTTAGAGTTTTCGCTGCATCTCACAATACGACGAATCAGACTAAAGCTTAAAAAAAAAAATCAATTGAGGTAGTGAATCAACAACGAATGCTTTGCCAGCTTCGCTGGTCACTATATTTAAAGGGGACTAATGTGCAAGTTGTACCTGACGGGACTAAACTGAAAGTTGTACCTCAAGGGACTAATGTGAAAGTTGTACCTCACAGGACTAATGTGCAAGTTGCATCGAACGAACAAACTATTTCTTTCAACGAAAATGCCTACTAACCCTGGACGATAGGTCTAATATATCGTATCATATTATATATCGTATTTATCGTAATATAACTCAATACTTATTTCGCTTCCTTCTTCGACTCGTTTTAATACGCATTTTTTTATGCATGAGCAGCCACCGAAAAACAAAAACATTAAATCATTAAATTCATTTTTTTACTTATTTTTATTTCATATTATTTCACGCGCACTTTTTATTTCCTAATTCAAAATTATTAAAAAAAACTTTTTCGATATCGCTTGTAACGATACTGATTATTATTAATTTTCTTTTCTTTTTCTTTCAATAATAATAATAATAATAATAATAATAATAATAATAAAAGGATTTTGATGAAGTTCTGGCAAAAGCAGAATTTAGTTTAGGACGGAGGACTATAAGTTTTTTTTTTTTTTTTTTTTTTTTTTCTTTTTTCAAATTATAACATCGCTTTCAAATTATTCAATTATATTTTCGATAAATTTTAGATTTCGACAAATGTCCAACTATCGAAATCGACAACGCAAAAATCCCAGATTGAGACTAATAGGCCCTCAGTCCAAAAAAGGTAGCACGTTCATTTTTTTTCTTTTTAGACATTTATTTATTTATTTATTTTTTGCACATAAATAATAATCTTTCGATATATATTTTTTATAATTTTAACAAATTTTTAATAGTCAAATTTATGTCGCAAAGTTTGTTTGATATCAAAAATTTCTATTTATTTTACTAAATTTAAGTCTTTTCCGTCCCTTTCCATTTATTATAATTTATTAGAAATTGTCATAGTTATTTTAGAAACTTTATTTTCAGTGATTTTTTAAATGTTCATTATAATAGTTTCAAATAAATTTTTTAGCTAACTAATGACGTCGTATACTTTTAAAATCATAATAAATACGTGCAAGTTTTCTTGTAATTTTTTTAAAAAATATATATAAATAATAATATATATCGTTCTATACTGAAACTGTTTCATTTCTTTAGGACGCTTTTTCTAAATTATATTTTAATTATTTTAAATAAATGTTTGCACGTTCACTTTTTTTTTCTCCTTTTTACTTTCTCTTACCCATAAGGTAGAGAAAGTATTGTTTTTGGGTCAAATTTTCGAACGCGAGATTTTGTTATATTTACACGTTTTGAGGTCCCCTTAATACGATAATCATGCTTTTAGCAAATGGTCTGTGTGTATGTCTGTATGTCTGTGTGTCTGTCTGTGTGTCTGTCTGTTATCAGCATATCTCAAAAACAAATTATGGCAGAAAGTTCAAACTTGGTATTCTAAATGTGTATCATATAGGGATGCTACAGTAAGCTTTTCGTTAAGATCAAGCTAATGGTTTGTGTACAGGGACAATCAAGAGAATTCTAATACATTACGTCTATGAGGAAAATTGCAGGAAAGTAGAGTTTAACGTCTATAGACTGCACTAAACCAAATGAAACGACTATATATATTTTGTAATAGAGATAGTTAACTGGGAAAAATATTTTGTGTATGTAGGAGCCTCGCCTTCCCCCCTGGGGGGGAAGTCCCCCCTCGAGGAGAGTAAATTTTCATGATGGGTATCATTCAAAAGAGCTCGCCAATATCTTTAAAACGAATGGTTGAACCATCGATCTGCGATAATTTAAAACAAAGTTATCGATTTTTTTTACTTTTAACGAAAAAAAAACTTGGAAAAAAAAAATGGTACCTTTTTTTTTTTTTTTTTTTTTAAATTTTGAGAATAAAATGGACTTTTTTTTGGATATTTGGTGTTATACTACTTCTCTAATATGGAAATCGTCTGCATTATCATGAAAGATAATTTTTTTAAATAATAATTTTAATAAATTATTTTTTAAAAGCAGACTTATTTTTTAATAACTGAATTAAATTCTATATAAATGTAGGTGCATTAATGAAACGGAGCCCCCCTCACACAGAACTAATTATCATATAAAACTCTTCAGAAGCCTAATATGAATTGTTTAACATAGGTTTACATAACGGTACTCGTTATCTTACCTATTAATGTGCAACCTGTATTTATTGTATTAAATTTCAGGGTAAGAGAAAGTCGTGTGAGTGACACACCAGATTATTTTACTTTCTCTTACCCATAAGGTAGAGAAAGTATTGTTTTTGAGTCAAATTTTCGAACGCGAGATTTTGTTATATTTACACGTTTTGAGGTCCCCTGAATACGAAAATCATGTTTTTAGCAAATGGTCTGTGTGTCTGTGAGTCTGTGTGTGTGTCTGTGTGTGTGTCTGTCTGTTATCAGCATATCTCAAAAACAAATTATGGCAGAAAGTTCAAACTTGGTATTCTAAATGTGTATCATATAGGGATTCTACAGTAAGCTTTTCGTTAAGATCAAGCAAATGGTTCGTGTACAGGGACAATCAAGAGAATTCTAATACATTACGTTTATGGGGGAAATTGCAGGTAAGTAGAGTTTAACGTCTATAGACTGCACTAAACCAAATGAAACGAACATATATTTTTTGTAATAGAGATAGTTAACTGAGAAAATTTTTTTGTGTATGTAGGAGCCTCCCCTCCCCCCCTGCGGGGGGGGGGGGAAGTCCCCCCTCGAGGGTAGTAAATTTTCATGATGGGTACCATTCAAAAGAGCTTGCGAATACCTTTAAAACGAATCGTTGAACTATAAATCTGTGATAATTTAAAACAAAGTTATAGATTTTTTTTAATTTTAACGAAAAAAAAACTTAGAAAAAAAAAAATCATTTTTTTTTTTTTTTTTTTTTTTTAATATTGAGAGTAAAATGGACTTTTTTGGATGTTTAGTATTACACTACCTCTCTAATATGGAAATCGTCTGCATTATCATAAAAAATAATTTTTTTAAATAATAATTTTAATAAATTATTTTTTAAAAACAGAATTATTTTTTAATAACCGAATTAAATTCTATATAAATGTAGGTGCATTAATGAAACGGGGGGTTGAGGGGGGCGGTAGCCCCCTCACACAGGATTAATTATCGTATAAAACTCTTCTGAAGCCTAATTTGAATTGTTTAGCATAGGTTTACATGACAGTTCTCGTTATCTTACCTCTTAATCTGCAAACTGTATTTATAGTATTAAATTTCAGGGTAAGAGAAAGTCGTGTGAGTGACACACCAGATTATTTCTGACATAAAAAGAAATATAAAATTTAAGGTGTAATACAATAAATGGTGACAATGTAAAATCGCTCTCTCGCTGTCTGAAAGAAATAGTTCTGTCATACTATAATGTCTACCAAAAATGTCTTATAATCAGACATTTTTGGTAATTATTATTAATCGTGTTTCAGTAAGTCTGGCGTAATGCAATAAACAGATAAATAAGCTCACATTGAGCATTCCATTGGTATGAAGTTCGCTATCTCTTTGTTCAGTTCTTTAAACTGTAAGACAATCGTTACCAGAAAAATCAAACAATTTAAAATATATCACACTGACTTAAAACTATTACCTGAAAATGACAAAAATCTAAATCTTAACACGCATAATTCTATGTTTTTAAAAACATTTTTAGACGGTACTTGAACACATACTTTAAACATATATGTGAATATGTAAAGTAATTTGTGAATATGCAAAATTAATGTATGTGAAATAATATATATGAATATGTAAAGATATAGGGGAGAACCGTGTATTATGGACCCTCTAAGCAAGAATGCTCATAAAACAAAAAATATTAAATTAAAAAGATTTAATTTATTGGCTGCTCATTACAATGGCATAGTTGCATAGTTCAAGCTTGGTAAAGTACTCTGGGAACTATTAATAATTGCAGGAAATTATTATTTTATTTATGTATCGGTGGTCCGTATTACACACACGTTCGTGTAATATGGACCAAGTGGTCCATAGTGGTCCTTCCCGTTCCCCAACCGTTGACACGCTTGGAATTGTGAAAAGAACTGTCCAGCATGTTCCCTCACACACTTGTACATCTCTTGGGAATAGTAGCAATGGACGAAAAAAAAAAAAAATAGTTAATGGACGAAAAAAATGGAGGTCCAATGGGTAGTGTGCGAAAGAAGTGATAATGTGATTACCCCTGCTTCCCTGGCCTATTCTATAGTCTCAAGATTTTGAGTAGGCGACATATGTACGCCGAGCATTAACAACATCTCTCTGTTTTTATTATGCACCACTGGTCCATATTACACAACACAGCATGGTTCATATTACACGCGTAAACAGAGCAACGTGGTTTCCAATCAAAAATCGCTATGCAAATTGATGCCCATAAAACGCATGTCTAAATTGTTCATAAAATAAGTACATTTGCTACTATTAACGTGAAAATTATATTACAATTACCTAGTGTTGAACATACAAATTTCCTCATGGTCCGTATTACACGATGGTCCACAATACACGGTTCTCCCCTATGTGAATATTTAAAGATATATTGTGAATCCATTAAAATTTGTTGAAGATATTACGACTACATTATCCACAAATTTGAGATAAATGAGTTTTATGAAAATTAACACATATATTACTACAAAGTGAAACAATGAATGTTTAAAATTCTTTCTACGCTTGAACAATGATTTTTCACATTATAAATGATGTAAAGTTACATGTCTGTCACCATCAATTTGCTTCCATTTTTGGAAGGAAAAGTTCTCACAATTCCCTCTGCTGCTGTCGTCAAATCTTTTTCCAGAGTTTCGGAATCGGAGGTCAAATTGGTTGTCTGAGTTTCATTCGGGAAAGAAGTGTCTTGTGGTGTAGCCAAAGTGAAATCAAGAGGTTCTTCTTCATCGTTCGCGTCTGTGTTGTCGATTTCATCTGTTCCACATTTCTGGTATTTAGCAATTGAAAAGGGAGGTTCTTTGGATTTTTCTGGCCCGAATAATACCTTGATATCCTTCTTGGACCAACTGGAAGAGACGGTGGTGCCTCTTTTTCGATCCGTTTCTTCGTCATCACTCTGCTGGAAAAGAAATAATTAAAAGTTGAAGAATTTTCATTAATTACAATATATGCAAGATGCAGAATCTATATATTAATAGGCAAGCATAAAATTTGTAGTCCCTTTTTAACATATTAATTATGGGAGTAGAGGGTTGAAAATGGTATCATTCGAAAGGTATGGTTAACCGGAAGGTGCGAATACAAATATTATTTTCTTACGATGTCAAGAAGGTATTTAAAAATACATTTATTTTTTATGCATTTTCCCCCATTTTCCCCTTTTATACACGTATTCCTTTACATTAAAAAATACCTAAAAGTAGAAAGTTGTTAAATCTGGCAATTTCATAAAGCTCAAATAAAACCATAGACACAGTAATTTGTATAATGTAGCATCACTATACGCAAGCGAAGTGATGACGTCACTGTCTGTCCATGGAGCCATGAAAAAGATTTTCTATGTTAATCGTACATTGGATTTTTTGTAAAAAATTATTAAAAAATAACGGAAATTATCTGCCGGTTTTAATTCCGATATTTGTGTATAGTTATATATAAGTTACTGTCTACATGTGTTTGATTGAATTATTTTTTCTGTAAAATTGATAAAATTTTAATTTAAAATCACAAAACTCCAAAAAAAAAAAAAAAAAATGGCAAACTTCCAGTTTCGAATGTAAACATAAACATTTCATTTCAAAGGGTGATATTTAAACAATAAATATTCAACTAATATACAAAATAAAAGGAAAATGGATTTGTTACTAACTGCTGCATGTATAAGTAGACGATACGGAAAAAATTCCGATTTCCGTTTTTTGCTGAATTTACATGTTTTGAGCTTTCTTTACGTTTCAATTAACTGAAATTGGCTACTTATTTTTTAAAAAAAGTGTCTTTATTGCTAGCTTTTGTGGGTAGAAGAAGCAAGTAGAAGATACATAAAAACTTTTGATTTCCGGTTTTCGATGAATTTACACGTTTTGAGATTTCCTTGCATTTTAATTAAGTGAAATTGACTACTTATTTTTATTTTTTAAAAAGTGGATTTATTATTCTTTCCTCTGCATATATAAGTAGAAAATATAAGATTCAGAAAAGTTTTAGATTTTCGGTTTTCGATAAAGTTACACGTTTTGAAATTCCCCGAACTCAATTCGACCATTTTTGAAAAATATCTTTTTTTTTTTTTTTTTTTGTTCAAACACTGTACTTTATGAACCAATCGAATTAATTTAACAGAATTTGATACTTGGTTGAGCCTTCGTTTTACATGGTACCTATTAGCTTCTGGGCTGTATCACACAACAAGGGGCGTTTTCACGTTGCGATTTTCTCTCATTCCATGAAAGGCTAACATCTTCAGAGAGAAATAGTTATATTAAGTAAAACTCTGCTGATTCAGGTAGAGTGAATATCGGCAAACAATTGCCGCAGCTGTGTTGCAATTGCATTCCGTTTAGGACAAGGCAATAACTTTGCTTTGCCTCACTTTGCAACAAAAATGGTCGAGTTTCGACCACTGGGCGATACTAGTGATTATTTAATGCAGCAAAAAGTGTGAAGGGATAATTGCTGTTGAAAGTAGAAAAAAATATATATAAGAACAGAAACCGTAGACTATTTTTGCTTTTTAAGTAATTGATATACAATTCTGTACAGAATAGAATTTAATTTAGGGCTACAGTATTTTATTTTTTTTAGTCTATTTTTCTATCTAAAGTTATGTGGTAACTGTATTCTATTTCTTAGCAACAGTTATTATTTTCACTTCAAAAATTTTTTTAGACGATTTCTCTTAATTTTCTTTTAAATACATTTTTTTTTTTTAACTTTTATGTGACAGGGGAATGAGAAAAGCTTTTTCTATTGGTCTAAAAATACAAAAAGCATAAAAAAGTGATTTTTTTTTTTTTTTTTTTTACATTAAAATATGAAATAACGTTCCTTAGAAAAGGTTGCCATATTCTTTTCTTAAAATTTCTTTTGCACGATTTCTATCATTTCTCTGAAAGCAATAGTCTTATCGTCCTAATTATAGAAAAGTATTTTAACCAGTGTCGTAGCCATGAAGAGCATCGAGTAGCAAATATTCATAAGCCCCAAGTGCAGGAACAGAAACAGGAAAAACCCACCAGCGAGCATTACCTTAGGAACCTTAATTCGCTGGGGAAAATGCAATGGAATTTCTAGCCCGGAAAGTGAATTGTTAAGGGAAAAAAAATGAAATATCCGTTAATTTAAAGATAAAATCAAATCAAGACAACGATAAGAAAACTCCGGCTGTATACTAATTTGCGCACATGTTTTTATCGTAAAAGTTTTTTTAGTCTCCAATTTACTCCTGAAAAAAGTTGTAGAAAATGTACGAATTCTTATATGTCTACTTTTATTATAAAGTAAGATAGAATTTTTTAAGCAATATATCATATTTTCATAAATTATAGTATTTAAATCCTCTAATCCCTTAAACACATCAATTTACCATAACCGCAGAAATGGAATTATGGGTCCTTCAATTAAAAATAAAAACATCAGAGAACTGAATACGTAAAAACAGAACTGACAGGGAAAAAATAATCCTTTTGGCATATATTTTGCAACAAACAACAGAAGAAAACCTTTTACTGTCACTATTTGAATAGTATCCTTCGTGTTTTAGTGCATTTAATTAATATATCTGTCCAACAATGTTGAGGGACAAATAATCACGTTATGAAACCTCGTACCATTTTTATCCTGTTGTTTACATATTTATATAAATTTTCCTCAATTTCGCTTCTCTTTCAAAGTTAAGCCGGCTTAAATATAAAGACATTTATACTACATGTTTATGTAAATAATTTAAGGGGCAATAATTTAAAAAGCTTTGTGAAAAAATTCTTTCTGAAAATATTTATAGTTATAAAAATAGTAATAAAACATACTTTCAGCATATCACATCATTTAAAATATCTTCATATCTCAAAAAAATCTTTACATTCCGACGTTTCGGTTAATATTCAATTTCTAACCATCTTCAGGGAAAATGATGTACATAAACTATAAAACAAATTAAGCCATTCTTGGATATTACAATTACAATTCACAAAGAAATTAATACAAAAGAACTTTATCTTTCTTGTAATGTGCATGATTATGATTTATTTAGATGTTTTAAACTCATTTTAAGATTATATAGAGTGTTTTTATATAATTTATGTAATCACGTATTAATTTCTTTGTGAATTGTATTTGTAATATCTAAGAATAGCTTAATTTGTTTTATAGTTTATGTACATCATTTTCCCTGAAGATGGATAAAAATTGAATATTAACCGAAACGTCGGAATGTAAAGATTTTTTGGGATATAAAGATATTTTAAATGGTGTGATATGCTGAAAGTATGTTTTATTACTATTTTTATAAGTATTGACAGCATATATAAGTGGAATATATTTCTTTATTTATAGTTATTTCAAGTATTGCACGATCATCTACATTTTTTTTAAAAAGATTTTGTGTACATTATTTTAATCACACAAAACCATAAGACTAATGAATAAACGAAATGTCATGCAAAACTTAGGTTGCAGAAAAAAATATGCATTACATGGGGTGTACTCTCCTCCCTTTTTTCAGGACACTCACAAGGATGAAAAATTTCCGCCTTATTTATTGCTACCACTATTTCTATACAATTATTTCTATAATTTTCAATCCCGACACATTACCGTAAAAATACTATAAAGTTTTTTGCATAAAATTAGTGGTGGCAAAAAAAAAGTATTTATCATCTCTGAGAGTGTCCTGAAAATATGGCGGAGAGTATTGCGTGTTGCTTCTTACCTTTGTTACAACTAGCCCCACGCTCCCCTACATATTTGTACAGGTATTTTATGTTTTTTACTGATGCACAAACTTTTACATTAATATGGGCGTTTATTTATTTATTTTTTTTTAATTAATCAATGTTTATATGTAAAATCCATCGATTTGTCTATATAACATAGTGACCATGTCATTGGTTATATGTTCTATGAATTATTTTCTATATACAGGATATCCAGGACATTTTCTTCTATAATTTCTTTTGGAAACTGTTTGCTGCATATATTATCTCTCATGCATGGAGAATTGGAATTTAATGAACTTCAAGAACAATGTATCATGAATTTAGTTACTCAAGTAACTTCAATTGACATTAATATGCAGCAACTCTGCACGAACATATTTATGAATGTCATCTTTTATACGTACTTTTGACCTAGAACCTAATGACAATAAAACATGTGCATGTGGTAAGACACGTTTTTGTAACCCAATAACATGCACATAAGCAATGACAATACCAATTAAATTACTTTTTAAAGCATCATCTAATAATCCAGATAATCTCGTTTAGAAAACTTTAATAACAGTGTCTGGCCAATTTTTAAGTTTTTGAAAATATTGTATAGCATCGAAATTTTCAGACCAAGCTGGATTGCTAGTGAACGTGATAAACAAATCAGGTTTGCCAACTTTTCGAACTTTGCATTTTGATAGTTTTATTACATATATCTTGCACTACCTTGAAATGTAGACGTCAGTACCATTAATTTGCTCGTTCTTAAAATTTCCTCTTGAGCACATGAACATAAGGAACATAATAGTTCACTGTAAAGCTGAATTATTACATTTTTTTTTTTTTTTTAATTCTAATGTAATATAATCGATAACTTTCAGTCTTTATATAAGCACCAACAATTATAACGCTGAAACATTTTTTTTTCACTGCTGTGTAAAGTACTGAAATCATGACGGACTGCAAGTCTGTAAGCATAATACTGTTGCTCGTGACATACACTAGTTTTCCTGAACGTCTGTCTCTTTAACATGCTCCATCTTGAAAACCAACCTCATTCTCCACAGAGGAAAAGACAGGCCATAGGATTACAACGTTGATTCATTAGAGAAATATTTCATAAGCTATCAGCTTTTAGGATAAATGCAGATGTCTCGAATTGCAGGAGGTTCATCGGCGCCGTGGCCGAAGCGCACATGCTTTAAGCTCACAGTAGGGGAATCGTGGCTGAAGCTCACATAGATTAGTATCTCGTGTCCCAAGCTCACAAATATATTCAACACTTTCCCCCGACATATCAACTTGACAGGTGGGATTAGATTAGACCTTGGCCGAAGCGCACGTAACTCGTATCTCAAATTCACAGTAGGAGTCACAATAGCCAATGAAATTCGGTCCCTATTTATTACCTGTTGACCTTCCCCTTTTCGTAAGTGTGTGGGGTCATTCTTGCACTTGTGTTCCTGTATGTTTCATGTACTGTATAATATGGAAAACGTTGAAATTATGAAAACTAGGAATGGTAAAGATTGTCTCGTTACAGAGGGTTTCAGACATCATTTGTTTAGAAGAAGTGACACCAAAATAGCTTGGCGATGTTGCAAGGCAAAGTCGCAGAAATGCAAAGGAACCATTAAAACAAATTTGAAATATGAAATAATGGAAAAAACTGAACACTCACACTACTTTATCTTACACTAAAATTTGATAACAATGTATATTTTCATTAAAATTGACAGCCAAATTTATACTCCAAACATAACTTTTGAATTATAACCTACTAACATTTTACAAGAAATCGATTTATCAATTTGTTGCTAATTTAGGTGTTTTTTTTTTTTTTGTTTTTTTTTCAGACTGTACCTTTGTATTGTTGAGTTCCGATTTCTAGTTAAAAAATACTTACAACAATTAACTTTGATAACAAAGACAGTCCACAAATTATGTGTAGTCTTATATATAATCTGTGAATTCTATATAAAACATATATAGTACTTAAGATTGACTTATTAAATAAAACTGCGTTAAATAAATACATGAACAAACATTTCGGGCCATTATTCCTGATATATATATATATATATTTTTTATCCACCCCCGAAAGTATTTTTGTTAAACTTATGTAAATAAGCAGAAAAAAAAAAATTAATTATTTTATTCCTAGTTCCTGCCCTAGTTCAAAAAATAACTCATCAACTGAATTGCGCTTCGAAACCCCCCCCCTCCCCCTCTGCTCTTCGGAAAAAGGGATTAGTCTCTTCCCACCTGTCAAGTTGATGCGTCGGGGAAAGGGGTGAATATATTTGTGCGCTTGGAACACGAGATACTGGTGTATGTGAGCTTCAGCCACGATTCCTCTAGTGTGAGCTTTAGATACGTGAGCTTGGACCATGACACCGGTTCATCACCATCATCGAAAAATAAAGCAGCAACATCTGTTGAGGAAATAGGCATATTATACAGAAGCAGGTCCAGGTCTGGATGCTCCGTAATCATTTTCACTTTCATAGCTGAATTATCTTTAAATAACTAATGCATTATTTGTAAGTATGATTTAGCAAAAGGGTGTTTCACAGTAAAATAACTAATTTTTCAAACACATTTCTCAGACAAATTGTATTCATTTACATTCAATAGATTCGATGCAGCCATATATATACATTTGTCCGTGCTCAGTGTTTCTGTTACCATTAGTATACGAAGATGCAACCGTATGAAAGATTTGACCATGTATACGGAAACAATATGGGACAGTTCCTAGAGTTAATTTGGTTTATTCTCCCATTGAAGCAAAGGATAGTGGCATAATATTCAAAAATATGCTGTCTATCTTTTTGCTTCGAGTGAATCATTATTGAGTAAATTTTAAATCAAATTCAGTGTTTTCGGTTAAGGTGTCAAGTTTATTTTGCCATCGTGACAGCATTATACATATATATATATATATATATATATATATATATATATATATGGATAGTATTCAGTTCATTCTTCCAATAAAATACACCACAAAAATTATGTAGTTCTTCAACTATGCTCTGAAACATTCACTCAAATTTCTGTTAAAACTGGGGCAATTTCACACATGCAGCAAACGCTGTGACTCACACAACAATTATTAATCTGAATTTGGTGCTCGCGTAAATTTAATGAAGACGACGTTCTCTATCTAAATAATTTTGCCTTACTCTGCTCATTTCAGTACCTTCAGAAGTCTGATTTAAGCGCAAAGCTGTCTTTCGAGCATTCCTAATAACATTCCGAAGTACCATATCGTACGATCCAGAAATTTTTCAGTTTTTGGTGTTAGGATGGTTGGGTTTTACGTCGCACTAGAGCAGCGCAGAGGGGCAATTGGCGACGGTTTGGGACACACCCCTAAAGGTTGTCCGGAGATATGCCATCACAATTTTGATCCTCCACGGAAGGGATAGCTCTCCCGTTTCGGTGACCCCCATAGAGGTATAATTTTTGATGGGAACATTGAGGACATTGCGGCCACGACAGATTTTACGTGCACCAGCCACCATTAGTGTACACGACGGTCTTTGGCTGACTCGAGTACCGAACCCGCAATCTTCCAATTACGAGGCCAGTGCTCTACCGACTGGACAACCGCGGCCCTTTTGGTGTTAGGATGCTTCCACTCTAGTACACCAGTTCAAAACTTTCGCACATCATCTCTCTCTCTGTATTTATTACTAATATTAATATTAATATTATTATTTGGCATGATAAAATCATCAGATCACTTTTATCGGCACTTTAAGATTCAGTTTTATTTAATTTCCGAATCTGAACAAAGGCTATCTCATCTTGAAAGTTTTATTGCGTAATGAAATTTGACATTAATTTATTAAAACCGCAACCTATCGATTTCGAATTCTGTTTCAATTCTGATTTTTCATATAAATTCTTTTAAATCAAAAACTTTCTTGATTTATACTAATAGTTCTAATTTTTCTGCAATCGTAATTCGATTTCCGAACTCTATTTGGTACGTTCAAAAATAAATATCCATTTCATTCATTCAAAATGAACATAGCAGCAGGGTTAATTGAATATTTTACAATATTAGTATTTATTCTGCTTGTTTGAACGTTTTCCACTAAAATTTTCAGTTATTATTTTAATGAAAAATTAATTCAACGAATTAATTTATTAAAATTAGAGTTTTATAAAACACAAAAACATTGTAAATTGCCTGAACTTAGCCATATTTCATGTATAATCATCTAGAACAGAACCACCACATAGATCACTTTTTGTTTCTATTACACCTAAATAATTTGTTTGATAAGTATGACATTTTCCGGCTTTTACAATACAAAACACATCTGGATTTCGACATTGGACGTGTTTATTGCAGTACGAGAAAAGAAGTTGACTTTGACACACTTTGTGAAGAGGATAAGGAAAAAGGGGTAAAAGTAATGAAAGATAAAGTTCTATTTATTCACTTGTTTAACTGCAATAACTTCTCACTTATATGGCTTTCAGTTATATGCGAATTTCATAAGGTTCCGCTGCTCCAGGAGGAATAGGAACCACTCACTTATAAACGCCATTTTCAATCAGTTTTACGTGAAAATAATTAACATAATTCACAAACCATGTCTTACTGGTACTTTTCCCCTTTTTACTTCCATTACCCTACTACCGTAGGTAATGGAAGTATTGTATTCGGTCTGAAAATTCGATATCGGATTTTCACCTGATTTACACGTTTTAAGGTCCCCTGAGTCCAAAAAAGTGGTTTTTGGCAATTGGTCAGTGTGTATGTATGTGTGTGTGTGTGTGTGTGTGTGTGTGTGTGTGTGGAGAATCTTCTGGCTATTATAGCTCAGAAACTAATAAAGATAGAGCTACGAAACTTTAGAATTGAAATACGTCTGGTGTACAGATGAAATTTCCAAATTTTGGTGAAAATTAAAAACCGGAAGTGAGACATCGGAAACCGGAATGGGACCGTAAGTCCGTATCTCAAAAACGGCTCTAACGATTTTCTTCAAACTTGCTATATAAACACTCTATTAGATGTCCTTTCGAATGATATAGTTGGTTAGTTCAGGAAAATTGATAGGCGTCCTGTATAAATAGCTGAATTTCAGGCCTCGCAAAGGCGTTCCTTTAAAAACGGTTGTACGGACTTTTTTCAAACTCGCCATTTTAACTCACTTTTAAATATGCTTTTGTATGTAATTATTGTTTTCCTGTCAATAATTGAGTTTAACCGGAAGTGGGACATCGGATACCGGAAGTGGGACCGAAAGTCCGTATCTCAAAAACGGCTCTAACAATTTTCTTCAAATTTGCTATATAAACACTCTATTAGATGTCCTTTCGAATGATATAGTTGGTTAGTTCAGATTGATAGGCGTCCTGTATAAATAGCTCAATTTCAGGTCCGTCCATTATTATTTTTCTAATTATTATTTTAAATAACTTATTTGACAGATAGAGCAATTTTGTTAATTATTTAAATCAAGAATGTATATAAAATGTTTATAATGTGTGTAGTACTGGGTAATGGAAGTCGTGTGGCTGTTACACACCAGATTTTTTCTTTTTAAGAATTCGATATGAAAATGTGCACCAGATGTATAGTTTACCCTGCAAACTGCATTACCAAATCCAGTAGTTACACCCCACGACAAAAAGATAGGAACAAAGGGTTTTTCTTTGATTTTTCATAAAATAACGTTATCTAACTTGTGCTTATCATTTATTATTATTATAAAATAACACTATTCCTGGACTAATTTTTGTTTTAAGACTAATTTAGAAAAATTTTAAGACTAAAATTTTTCTAATTTAAGACTACACAGCGCGACAAAAAAATAGGAACAAAGATTTTTTTTTTAAATTTTTGAATATGATTATTTTGAATATGATTCAAATATTTAATATGTTTTTGATATGATAATATTTTGTTATTATAATAAAGGATCAGCACAATTTAGATAATGTTATTTTGTGAAAAATTTAAAAAAACACCCTTTGTTCCTATCTTTTTGTCGCGGAGTGTAGTCTTAAATTAGAAAAATTTAGTCTTAAAACTTTTCTAAATTAGCCTTAAAACAAAAATTAGTCCAGGAATAGTGTTATTTTATAATAATAATAAATGATAAGCACAATTTAGATAACGTTATTTTATGAAAAATCAAAGAAAAAACCTTTTGTTCCTATCTTTTTGTCGCGGGGTGTATATCTTGGTACAATACAGTCACTCATAGAGCATTAAGAAAACATTTGGTTCGTATAATTTTTATTTTATTTGAATAAATAATTATAATAATACAATTTCAATTATGAATGCTATACATATCCTGGTTTGTCTTGGAATAAAATTACACCGGCAACAATTTTTAGTTATTTTATAAATGCAGATTTTTTTCAATCATGTTACGCGCAAGTTATTCCGTTTTAGGACAATGAAAGTAATAGTTTAGTAAGGAGTTTAACATTGATGAGAAAGCACGGAGCAGCGTAATCAAAGACTCCCTTATGTTTTAATGTTTTGTGAAAGTTGATGAAACTCTCATTGGCTTTGTCTTTCATAATACATGCTCGTAATACATGCACATGCATAATTGCAACATAAGAAGCTTTCAGTTATGCATGATTTTCAACTGGCTTCTTTAAACACGTGTGAAATGAGAGGTGACTGTACTTAATTCCTCTTCAGTTTAGCCTTAAATGCCAATTAATCGAGGTTACATTGTACTAAATCTATATAACTCTTTGTCTAGTAGTGTTGTATTTGAATTTCGTCAAAGCATAAATGGAAGATGCATATTGTTGTTTAAAACTTTTCTGCAAGATAAATTCTCATAAAAACACAGTTAAGCGTCTCCAGTGAAAATATTCCGTGGAAATATCAATCTGATCGCAAAGAAGGCTTACTTTGTAAGTCCAATGGCAAAAATATTAAGCAATTCGAAACCGAAGGTTTTAGGTTTTGACTTTTACGCTTTCGTAACTCCCGGAGGTATTAATTTTACAGAACATGTAGGACATTGCAGCTAAGGCGTATTTTACTTAGTCAACTTGAGTATCGAATCCCCTCTCCCCCTCCTAGGCTCTGCTCTGATGTAGCCTACCAACTAGGCTACTGCCACCCCTCATTATAGAGGCTTGGGTTTGGGTTTCGCTATACAGTTATTTTTAACACATTGAAGACTCATTAGACTACTTCAATTATGGAAAGAGATTAAGAAAAATGGTAGAAAATTTACAAATGGATTTAGTTTAAAACATTAAAACTCTGCCTCATCTGCAAATTCAATTATCATATTCATACCAACGGGTAAAGTATTTCTTTTAAAATAAAAACTGTATATAGGGGAACGATGAGGAATATGAAATAGTTGGATTAAATGGAATATCGTTATATCTTACCTGTACAAAGCTGCAATCTATCGGAAACAACGTTTTTACTGGGCCTCAAATAATATAAACGGTATTTCACATTGTCTCAGTGAGAAAAGCAAGGGCATACAACTTCTTTAGTTTATCAACAATCAGACTTTTTTGGAAATAATTATTAAGCATTCTGTAATCTATTTAGAAAATAATAAAATGAGTGAAAGTATCATTTCCGGTAGGGGAGTTGAGTTAGTTAATACAGTATAGGATCCGTTATCCAGAAAGCTTGGGACCTAGGATATTCTGAATAAGGGGTTTTTCCGTAATTCGGAACACTTTATTATATGTATAAAAATGGTACAAAATAATTTCATGAATAGCAGTGATAAACATGAATAATATATATGTAAACATACCTATATATTTGTTCATTTAACAAATTATTTCCACAAAATAAAAAACATTCTTAATAAGAATTTCAAACTATAAATAATAATAGTAATAATAAATGAAAAATAAATAAACATATATAAAATTTAAGAGTAAAATCATTTCATTTGGATTTTGCAAAAATTTCTATGATATTTTTTTTGCTTATAATGTGTCTCTGCTTTGATACTAATAGTTCATAAACGTTTCAAATATTTTTAGCACATAATGATAAATATTTTAGGAAATGAATTCTAAAAATAATGGAAATTAATAAAAACTATTTAAAATTTTTATAACAATTGGGACTTCAAGCATGCGACCTGAGTTCAAGGATAAAATTCATCTGCTATTGGGCACTTTAAGAAGTATGAGTTATTAATGTTTATCTATTAAAAAATACAATAAAAATTCATTTTCTGACCTAAATTTGCAAAATTTTCAGTAATTATTTGGACATTTTTGTGCTCATGATATTTCCTCAGAATAACACCGCAGCAGTAAAGAAAGTAGATTGTAAAACTATAATTCTGACCGCTGCTATTGTATAACTTTAACTCTCAAATTTTACGATAATTAAAAATTTTGGTAAGTTGGCATTTTGCATTCTGGTTTTCGGAACATTCTGGATAACGTGTTTCCGGATAACGGATCCTATACTGTAGTCTGATTCTCGTGAACTTATTTCTTCCAACAGGTGGTTGAGGTTGATTTATTCTCCAAGACGGCGATTCAGGTAATGGTGAATTCCAAAGTAACGGACGTTACATACACACACAAAATAAATGCTAAAAAAGATTAAAGACGCACACTATTGCTTCAGAATAGATAGGAGTTATTTTTTCCTGATAAAATCAATACTAAACGTAAACTTAACAGGTTTCAAAAAAAAAAATTTCTAGCATATTAAAACTATGAAATTTTTTTTTTTTTTTTTTTTTTTTAAGTGTAACGGATGTTACATAAAATGGAACGTCATTTGTACTATCTGTGAATCTATTCTATAAATTTGTTTTAAAAAAATTTTAAAATAACATCACAAGACATGCATGTAATTTATCATACTCTTGCTATAAGAATTCAGTTATTTTTTGCTGCAATAAAAAAATTTAAAAAGTTTTGTAACAGATGTTACTGGATGTAACATATGTTATATTGTATGACAGGCTTGTTTATACATACGCTAAATGGTAAATTAATAGTTGAAATGTAATAACTTAACTTCGTATAAACAATGATAGAATTACAAGAGTTATATTTAAATCATTTTAAGTTCAATCAATTCATATGATAAACACTAATAACATTATAAATATTAAAAAAAAAAAAAAAAAAAAAAAAAAAAAAGCACAAATATAAATTAAAGATATTAAAAAAAAAAAATTACAATATACATTTTCTCGTCACTTTTCCCACAAAATAAACTTAGTATAAGAGAAAAACAATAATAGGTTCTAATTCTAGAGACTACAAGCTTTCCAATGACATACAATAACATTTATGGATATTTGTTTAAAATGATTTTCTTCGAAAACTGGTTTCATGTTAGCTGGAATTCACCTAATATGCAATATCGACAATTCCGAATTATTTACGATTTTTATAAAACTTGAATGTTGATAATTTTTTAAATGCTGTTTTTTTTTTTTTTTTTTTTTTCTTTTCAACAATAATTTCAAAATTAAATGTTTATATTCCAATTATTTATGATTTTCTGTAAAAATACTACCCTATTCTATATTATCTTTTAAGGAAATGGGTATTCTTTCCATAATTCCTTTCATAATTATTCCATATAACCCGAAAATTGCTGGTTTTTTTTTTTTTTTTTTTTTTTAACTACAAATTTTGCATGTAAACTCTATTTTTGTAACATAAAACCACCCAATCACATTAACAACACTTGAAAGTTTTTAATAGTCGAATCCGCAGTGATCCAATATACTTCAGTTTATAATGGCGAGTTCAAATACAAATGGTATTCCATATTCACCTACTTCCCTCTACACATATAAATTATGCCACTTTGCTACGTAACAAAAGCAACGAAAGAAATATGGGTTTTTTAAATGGTTATAGTTATTTAATCCTATATTTATTTTAAATGTTTTTAAGAGAAGTCTCTTGAAGCAATATAGCAACAATTTTTCAATTCTAAAATCTTCCTTGTCCGTTCGAAATATAGTTGATATAATTGCTCAACGAATTATAACATAAAAGATAAATTATTGTAACTTTAATTAATCCCATAATTTAAATTCTTCAACAGCATGAATAATTGGTGGATCTGCAAATCAGGTGCCTCAACGTCCTATATCCCTCTGATCATTTTTATTTATTCCATATATATATATATATACATATACACACATACATATTAATTCGCTACATAAACAAATATGTTTCTGACGGGGGTACCGCTCCCCCCCCCCTCAAACCCCACGTTTTATCTGTCTGTTTATATCTATCTGTATATATGTGTATATACATATTTATAATATAGACCACATAAGGGTCTCAATGAACTTTACTGATGAACTTTATACGCCATTTTTAACAAAGTGGCGGATATCTTAAGTTAAGTGGGGCCACTTGAAATCAGGCTACCACTTGAAAATTTGAAAACACAAAAACTTCCTAAATTATACTCCAAATCGAAACAAATGTGGACGGTGAACTTATCTTATAAATATCTTGGATAAGTTTATTAACCAAATTGCTCCGCCATTTTATTTTCCAGTGGAGACCACTTGAAAATTTAAAATTTACATTGTAAAAAGCGTATTTTGAATTTATTTCAAATTTGATGTATACATAGACCATATACGTGTCTCAATCAAGTTTATTAATGAACTTTATCCGCCATTTTTAACAAAGTGGCGGATATCTTAAACTAAGTGGAGTCAATTGAAATCAGGCTACCATTTGAAAATTTAAAATGCATATTTATAATATAGACCACATAAGGGTCTCAATGAACTTTACTGAATAACTTTATCTGGAATTTTTAACAAAGTAGCGGTTATCTTAAGTTAAGCGGTGCCACTTGAAATCGGGCTACCACTTTAAAATTTAAAATGACGATTACTTCCGAAATAATACTCCAAATCGAAACAAATGTGGACGGTGATCTTATCTTATAAATATCTTGGATGCGTTTGTTAATCAAGTCGCTCCGCCATTTTGTTTTCAATGTTGAGACCATTTGAAAATTTCAAATTCAAATTGTTAAAACCATATTCCGAATTTGTTTGAATTTTGATGTTTACATAGAACATATAAGGGTCGCAACCAAGTTTATTAATGAACTTTATCCGCCATTTTTAACAAAGTGGCGAATATCTTATACTAAGTGGGGTCACTTGAAATCAAGCTACCACTTGAAAATTTAAAATCACGATAACTTCCAAAATAATACTCCAAATCGAACCAAATTTGGACAGTGAATTTATCTTATATCTTAGATGAGTTTGTTAACCAAATTGCCCTGACGTTTGGTTTTCAAGTGGAAGCACTTGAAAATTTAAACTTCACATTGCAAAGAGCGGATTTAAGAGCGGATTTGCTTGAATTTTGATGTATACACAGACTATATAAGGATCACAACCAAGTTTATTAATGAACTTTATCCGCCATTTTTAACAAAGTGTGGATGTTATGAGCTAACCGAGACAACTTGAAATTAGGCTGCCACTTGAAAATTTATAAACATGATAACTTTTTTAATTCTGATACAATTCGAACTAAAGTTGGACTGTGATCTTATCATACAATTATCTTGGATGTGTTCACTGCGCAATTGATCCAACATCTTGTTTCCAAGTTGCGTCCACTTGAAATCGCGCTGCCACTTGAAAATGTGCCATCACGGTAACTTTTAAAATACTAAACTAATTCAAGCAAAAGTTGGATAGTGAACTTATGTTCAAATATCTTGGATAAGTTCACTTGCTTGGTGACTTGATCCGCAATTTTATTCCCGTGTGGCGACCACTTGAAAATTTGTCTTCATGATAACTTTTATAATACTGAATCAATTCGCATCGAATTTGGGTAGTGGATTTATCGTTCAAATGTCTCAGATAAGTTCGCTGAGCCTCTCACTCCGCTTTTTACTTTCCGAACACTATAGTGAGGAAAGTATTGTAATCATGTCAAAAATCCGAATTTGAAATTTTTGATGTTTCTGTACATTTCGAAGTCCCCTGAGTCCGTTTTCACTATTTTTACGATGATGTATGTATGTGTGTGTGTATGTATGTGTGTATGTCTGTGAGTTAACACGCTAGCGTCTAAACGCTATGCTCGAATGAGCTGAAAGTTGGTACGTATATTGTAAGTCACCATAGCATGATTTTGGTGAATCTAGCACTTATAGTTTTTTTACAGGGACACCAGGAAATTTTTTTTATCATTATGGCCTATGGGGCCAAATTTTTAAAAGTGCGATAGCGTCTAAACGCTTTATTAGTCTGAACAAAAAAAATTGTACGCATGTTACAGTTGCACGAACTGTATAGATTTTGGGAGTTTAGCACTTGCAGTTTTTTTACAGGGGCACAAAGAAAAATTCTTTATCATTATGGCCTACGGGGCCAAATTTTTAAAAGTGCGATAGCATCTAAACGCTTTATTCGATTGAGCTGAAAATTTATATGAATATTATAAATCACTGTTGCACTAACTATAAGCATTGTGGTGAATCTAGCATGTTACGTAGTTTCTTGACGCAGTGATCGTGCATAATAGAGATATCTGCAAGAGAAGTTGAATTAACAATATTTCAAGAAGAAGTCCAATTGCAGTCATCAGGAAGTCTTTATTTTGTGAAAAGTCTTTTAAAACAACATCAAGGATAATTATTCTTAGAATCTTAAAATACATAGCGTTGGTCATTATAATACAAATTCAATAACCCTAGTGAAACGTTGAGATTGTCGCGTAAGATGGGGGAGAGAGCGAACGTAATTACGTCGTTACTATACTATGATCTGGAGCAGTTCTCAGATCCTTACACTAGAACAGATCCGAGATGTCTGAAGAAAAAGAGCCAAATTTTAGAAAAAAAAAAACAGCCAAAAGAATGCCAAGCTATTTCTTTGTCTTTACAATATATCAATACTAAATTTTGAATATAAAAATGTCGTTACATCGATTTGGCATAAAAAGCATCGCCAGGTATGAGTCATCTTTAACGTACGAAAAACAACCCCTTTGCCAGACGCCAGTTGGTCGATGAAAATCCATTATAAATCTATTTTTAGAACTATAATGACCTGCTTGAAATAATAATAGCTTTTAATATAAACATACAAGGGTAATAAACATGAAATCAAATGATTATTTTATTTTATTAATAGCTGTATATGCTAGAAACCGGTTGATAACGACTGCATGTATAGGTTTTTACAGGGACACACAAAAAAAAAAAAAAAAAAAAAAAAAAATCTTTATCATTATGATCTATGGGCTCAAAGTTCAGTAGCGTTAAATAAAACATCGTGTAACATATGGAGAAAGATACTCAAACACTCTATTATGGTTTTCTCTCTTTTGTTTGTTTAACTCCTCTTTCTTTACTTTAGCTACAAAACTTTTCAATGTTCGGAAAGTCGGGTAGAGTCACTCCAGATTTTTTTTTTCAAGTGTGGTCACTTGAAATCATGGTGTCACTTGAAAATTTCTTATCACGATAATTTTTGAAATACTGATTTAATTTGAACTAATGTTGGACAAGGAACTTATAATACAAATGGATGATTTCGGTGGGCAAATTGTTTCGCCATTTTGTTTCCAAGTTGCCGCCACTTAGACTACCACTTGAAAATTTGTCATAACAATAACTTTGAAACACTGCACTGATTCGAACGAAAGTTGGACAATGAACCTATGCTTCAAATATCTTGGATGAGTTTGATGGGCAACTTGCTTCATTATATTGTTTACACGTGGCGACCACGTGAAAATTTGCTATCACAGTAACTTTTGAAATACTTAATCAATTCAAACCAAAGTTGAAAAATAGATTTATCATTCAAACAACTATGGTTTCGGTGGGCAAGTTTCTCTGCAATTTTGTTTCGAAGTTGCGTTCACTTGAACGCTGCTACTTGAGACTTTGTTATCGCGATAACTTTTGAAACACTGAATTTATTCGAACAAAAGTTGGTCAGTAGACTTATCTTACAAATATCTTGGATTAGTTCTCACTGAACAACTTGCTCTACCATTTTGATCCAAGTGACGGCCACCTAACTTTTCAACACGATAACTTTTGAAATTCTGAATTAATTCGAACTATTGTACAATGGACTTATCTCACAAATGCATTTGATATATTTGGTTGCCAATTTGACCTGTCATCTTGTTTCAAAGTGCGGTCCACTTGAAAATTTTAAATTCATATAAAAAGGTATTTATGAACCGATTTGCTTAAAACACCATATGTACATAGCCTACATCAATATTTTTACCAAGTCCATTAATAATTTGTTGCCGCCCTTTTGAAACAAAATCACTGCTACATGATAAGGAAAAAGAAATCAACCTACCCTTCCGAATGAGGCGGAATGACTTGTATTAATTTCATTTTGTTAAATGCAGTGAAACTATGTTAAAATGCGTTTAAACGAAAATCTGCCCATAGGCCGTGATGATAAGAAAAACTTTAGCGTGTCCTTGTACATACACAAAGAATAAAAAATTGTACACAAAAAATTATATAGCTATTTCTGTTTAGCCCCTAAACATGTGTATAAATTTGCAAGTCAATCGGGGGATTTTTGCGGCTGCTATTGCAATACACATAAATTTTGTCTATAGGCCGTGATGATATGAAAAACTTTGGTGTGTCCCTGTACACGAACTATAAATAGAATACACACCCAAAACTATATAGCTAATTCTGTGCGGCTAATGAATACGTGTAACAAATTGAAGATCAATAGGGTGGTTTTTGCGGCTGCTATCGCGATACATACCGACATTCATACGTACAGACAAGAGCATTTTGAGTCCCCACTAAACATGAAGGCTTCCACTGACGTTTTAACAATTATTCAAATTGTAAATATCATCTGTATTAAAATTATTGCATCATAAAAAAATATTCAAAAATAACAATTTCTCTATTTGATTTTATAGAAAGAATATTCAAAAATATAATTCTTCTATCCAATGTATGACTCGATGTTTTATTTGCCTTTATTTCTACTAAAGAAAATCCTTGCGTGACTTTGTTCTGCTATAAATTTCGAAGACTCAGACAGAACAGCACTGATTATTACTCAACCCAATAAATAAGCCGTGCACAGATCTTTTTTTCTTCTATTACTCCTTACTTATACTCGCAAAGAAGTTACTCCAAATACGTCTAAAAAAAAGTAAGGAATAGGTAAGAAGTTTTAAGAAGAAAATCAACCAAAAACGGAACAAACTGGAATTGTTAAGGTTTTACTTTCCTTCTTTATTACTCGAAGTAGGGTAGAGAAAGCATTGTTTTAATGTTTAATTTTCGAAGCTGAGTTTTCGATATGTGCATGTTTTTGGGTATCTTAAATCTGAAACAAAAGTTTTTAGTGTTTGGTCTGTATGTCTGCGAGTCTGTCATCAGTAAAACTCAAAAACAAGTATTAGCAGAAAGTCCTATTTGGTATTCTAAAACTTAATCATATATAGGGAATGTTATCTGAAAATTTATAGTGAAATCGAACGAATAGTTCGTGTACAGGGGTATTCAAAAGTATTCCAATACATTACATTTATGAGCAAAATTTCTTGTTGGTAGATTTTAGCATCTTCATTCAGAATGCATTAAATAAAATAAAATAAACATACATTTCTTATAAGCACTTTACATTTTCTCAAATAAAAAGGAGAAAATATTTGAAAACCACATTTTTACTAAAAGATAGTGTTTATATAATCTTTAGAATAATATAAGGATAATTATAAAATATTAATTTAATATTCATGTCAATAAACTTACAAAAATAAACAGAATTTATCAACCTGAAATTTAATCTTTAAATGCCAAGTGTTGCCTTTCGGCAACATACCCAATTTGTCTTCTAAAGTATTATTAGAATAATATTGAAGCTCCCCTCGAGGGGAGTAAATTTCCATGATGGGTATCTTTCAAAAGAGCTCGCCAATACCTTTAAAACGAATGGTTGAACCATCGATCTGCGATAATTTAAAATAACGTCATCGATTTTTTTCAATTTTAACAAACAAACATTTTTTTTTTTTAATGTAATATTGAGAATAAATTAAACTTTTTTTTTTTTTTTTTTTTTTTTGGATATTTAGTGTTATACTACTTCTCTATGGAAATCGTCTGCATTATGATAAAAGATAATTTGTTTAAATAATAATTTTAATAAATTATTTTTTAAAAACATAATTATTTTTTAATAACCGAATTAAATTCTATATAAATGTAGGTGCATTAATGAGACGGGGGGTTGAGGGGGGCGGTAGTCCCCCTCACACAGAACTAATTATCATATAAAACTCTTCCGAAGCCTAATTTGAATTGTTTAACATAGGTTTACATAACAGTACTCGTTATCTTACCTCTTAATCTCCAACCTGTATTTATAGTATTAAATTTCAGGGTAAGAGAAAGTCGTGTGAGTGACACACCAGATTATATTTTAAAGTATTTTCCCGTGATTTTAATAAAGGTAAGAATAAAACATTTTTAAATTGATTTAAAAATAATCAGGCATTTAAGGGTTTTAAAGTCAAAAGGAAAAGCACAGTAATATCAGCAGAATAACAGGTACAGTAGTCATTATTATTGATAATACAGCAAAAACTAATAACTACATAAAAGGCATGTTTTAGTAAAATTAGTGGTTTTCAAATATTTCTACCATTTTTTTGAGAAAATGCAATGTGTGCTTTTACTTATTTCCAAAACTGTTCAGGAATTCAAAATAAAAATATAGGTAAAACCCCTTTTGCATCGACGATATTTTTACTTTCCGAACACTATAGTGAGGAAAGTATTGTAATCATATCAAAAATCCGAATTCGAGATTTTGATGTTTTTTTTTACGTTTCGAGGTACCCTGAGTCCGTTTCCACTATTTTTACGATGTATGTATGTATGTATGTGTGTGTGTGTGTATGTGTGTATGTATGTGTGTGTATGTCTGTGAGTGAACACGCTAGCGTCTAAACGCTTTGTTCGAATAAGCTGAAAGTTGGTACGTATATTGTAAGTCACCATAGTACGAACCCTATTGATTTTGGGGAATCTAGCTAGCACTTATAGTTTTTTTTTACAGGGACACAAAGAAAAATTCTTTATCATTATGGTCTATGGGACCAAAATCTTAAAAGTGCGATAGCATCTAAACGCCTTCTTTAATTCAGCAAAAAATTTATACACATATTATAGGTCACAGTTGCACGAACTGTATGGAGTTTGGAGAGTCTGGCACCTACAGTTTTTTTACAGGGGCACAAAGAAAAATTCTTTATCATTATGGCCTATGGGACCAAATTTTAAAAAGTGCGATAGCGTCTAAACACCTTATTCAATTGAACAAAAAAATTACACACATTATATAGGTCACAGTTTCACGATCTATATAGGTTTTGGTGAATCTAGCACTTCTAGCTTTTTTTACAAGGAGACAACAAATAATTCTGTATCATTATGGCGTATGGGGTGAAAGTTTTTAATGTACGATAACATCTAAATGCCTAATCCTTTTGAGTGGAAAATTTATATACGTGTTATAGGTCACCATCACAGAAACTGTATGGATTTTGGTGACTCTAGCACTTAACGAGTTTTACGGACACAATTAAAAATTGTTCATCATTAAGACCAATAGACTTAAATTATTTAAAGTGCGACAGCGACTAAACCCCTTATTCAAATTAACTGAAAATTTATATACATGTTATACGTCACCGTCACACGAACTTTATGAACTTTAGAGAATCTAGCACTTATGGTTCTTTTTACAGGGACAAAATACAAATTTCTTTATAATTGTGGCATATGGGTTCAAACTTTAAAGTGCGATAGCGTCTAAATGCTTTATCCGATGGAGCTGAAAATTTATATAAATATTCTAAGTGGCTGTTGCACTAACTATAAGCATTTTGGTGAATCTAGCATTTGTAGGTTTTTATAGGGACACAATGAATTATTCTTTATCATTATGATCTACGTGTTTGGTAAAATAGCGTCAAATTAAACATCGTGTACTATAAAAAGAAAAATACCAAATCAACCTATTATAATTTTCTCTTTTTTTTATTTAACAACTCCTCTTACTTTACTTTATCTACAAAACCGTTAATTACTCGATGTTCGGAAAGTCGAGTGGAGTCACTCCAGATTTTTTTTTTAGTTTTAACGATATTTGCTTAAGGATTTTTTTTTTTTTTAGATTAGTCTATACATTTGTTGAAAATATTATGTAAAAGAAATTTCGCTAAACCTCGCGCATGCGCAGTTAAAAGTTAGTCATTGAAAATGTTCATATTTAATCAGATTGTTAATATTTTTATAATATAATTGCAGTATGCTGTGTTTAATGTAGTACGTCAAGTTTTCTAAAAGTGATATTGCTTTGGTTTTAAAATCCTGCATGTGATAAACAAAAAACGTTCGAAAAATTGTCGACGTAATTAAAGAATTTTTCATATCTCCATTAACATGAAAGCAATTCTCATATAAATTTACATCTATAATTATATGAAGACTCATAATCATATACTATAGCTAAAACTCATTTCAGGCATTATTTTTTACAGGGTGCTCCCAAAGATTATATTTTTTTGGTTAATTTGTGACTGATCCCCTTTTAGCCTTTGGGACAAAAGTTTCGCTGAAATATATGTGGTACAACATGTTCCTTTAGCCCTAAAGATTCAAGAAGTTTCATTAAATATTTCTTTAGATATTTGACAAAAACTTCTAGATTCGAAAGTGTGCCTTCACTTATGTCAGGTACTGAATATCACTTTGAAGAAATTCTGAAAGTACTTTCGGACGCTGGAGACGGGCAGACGGACATATAGACATACGGATAGACAGACAGACAAACTAATTCAAATCATATTCATTCTTAAACATCGTTAAAAAATGTTTAAATGCTTAATAAAAATGAAAATGCAATTCCAGCGATTTCCTTATATAGCCCTTAATATATTTCAATATTTTTTAGCAGCCCTGTAAATCTTAATGCTAATTTCACTATATACTATTGAATTTTTTTTTTTTTTTTTTTTTATGCGTGTGAATAACATATTTCAATTTCATTAAGATTTGTGCAAAGTAACGTTATTAAAATATTGTTTATAGAAATACCTCTCGTAGAACGCAATGCTTTGAAATACTTTCGGGTGTCCTTGTACACAAACTAGTGGTGATATTTACTCCATTTTCAATAGAGAACATCCTAATAGTGATGAAAAAATTGCACCATGAAAAATTGCAGAATTATGTAATCACAAACACTTCATAATCTATAAATCTATAGTTCTAGTGTTCAGTTCAGTCATAGAGTCTAGTCAGGTTGGGAGAGCATATATACTTCATTGCAGAAATTAAACACATAAATAAATTTACTATTTGCAGAATTTTAAGGATGAATTCACAATTTATATTAAATTCAGGAGTTATTCAGGAAAAATATTGTTTCTCCACAGGCCCTGATTAACGCCAGGGCATGCGGGGCAGTTGCCCTGGGCCCCCTTCTGGAAGGGGCCCCCCAACAGGCATAAGTAGAAATTTTTCAACCTAAAGACCTCTTATGCCAGTGCAAGGGGGCCCCCCAGAATAAGCTTGCCCCGGGGCTCGAGGTAGTCTAAGTCGGGCCCTGTTTCTCCATAAAGGAGCCAAGACTAAGATAGGTAAATCATAACTTTTCATGTTCAAGAGAAAAGGATACTTCCTGTTAAAGACAGGCCGAAAAACTAAACAAAAAAAAAATAACATTCTCAAAAAGAGAAAAAATCACCTATCATTTGGCAAAGAGCCAAAACTACGAGTCGGGAGGAAAAGCATGAATCGAAACCAGAAGCTACGTTCAAACATGCTCCGCCCCCATGAACGAAGGTTCATAAAAATATCCTAAAAAGTACAATAACAACATTAGTGTTGTTACAGGTTTTCATTTTCTGTCTTCAAACTGCAAATAGATAAGAAAAAAAGAGACTAATATACATAATGAAACATTGTAACTAGATGATTAACATAAGTGGATAAAATACAGGAACAACAAAAAAAATAAATAAAATAAAATAAAATAAAATAAAATAAAATAATAAAATAAAATAAAATAAAGTTCAATCAACAGTTCTAAGTTATCTGTGCAACAGTTTTTTAAAATGGCAGAGGAGATAGTTTGGCGATCGGACGCTTCAAATCTCCATAAATAGTTTTCAGTAGAACTACACGAATCTTGCCATCTGCTCCAGGAAATAATTTGATTATGCGACCCAGTTTCCACTTCAAAGGGGGCTGATTATCGTCTTTTATTAAAACCAAATCGTCTTTCTTGAAATTTGGTTTATTTATTAGCCATTTTGATCGCCTTTGCAAGTCTGATAGGTAATCTGAGGACCATCTCTTCCAGAAACTTTGAAAAAAATTTTGTAGAAGTTTCCATCTTTCTAGCGGGGTTAGGTTAACTGAAGAATAGTCAGGTTCTGGTATTGAAGTCAAGGCAGTGCCTATGATAAAATGTCCTGGAGTTAGAGCATTTAAGTCACTGGGATCACTCGAGAGCACAACAAGAGGTCTTGAGTTCAAGCACGATTCGATTTGAGTAATTAAAGTGGGAAACTGTTCATAAGTTAATATCTGTTCGCCAATAGTTCTTTTTAAATGACCTTTCATCTGTTTTATTCCAGCCTCCCAAAGGCCTCCAAAATGGGGGGCCGATGGGGGATTGAAATTCCATTTGATTGTTTCTTCGGACAGATATCTGTGGATTTTTTCCTCAGAAGAGATCAAGGACATCATTTTTTTCATTTCGTTGTCGGCACCTACAAAGTTCGTTCCTCTGTCTGAAAACAATTCTTCAGGTTTTCCTCGTCGAGCGACAAACCTCTTCAAAGATGCGAGGAATGTTTCAGAGGTGAGATCACTGAGTATTTCCAAATGAATTGCCTTTGTGGAAAAACAGATATATAAACAAATATAACTTTTATAAGATTTAACACCTCGGCCCTTACGAGGTTTGATGAGAAAGGGGCCTGCAAGATCAACCCCGACTTTCGAAAACACTCGCGATGGCACTACATGAGCAGCTGGAAGATCACCCATTAGTTGAGGGGCTAAGTTCGATGTGGTTCTAAAACACTTCATACAGCTACGCAGATTTCTTTTCACAGCGTCTCTTGCATTAATTATCCAATATTGTTGTCGCAGGACTGAAATTGTTAACTGGGTTCCACTGTGAAGATGCTTTTCATGAAAGTACTTTATAATTAAATCTGTAATGTGATGCGTTTTGGGAAGTATCATTTGGTGTTTTTGACTCTCAGGTAGGTTTGCGTGTCTTAATCTTCCACCAACACGAAGAATTTCATTTTTGTCTAGAAAAGGATTTAAAGAAAGGAGTTTGTTACTAGCATTCAGGTTTCTTCCAGATTTTAAAGTCTTTATTTCCTCTCCAAATTCATGTCTTTGAACCAACTTCACAATAATTTTAGTTGCCTCATCAAGTTCTTGTATAGTTAAAAAGCCAGTATTTCGCACAGATCGACATTTAGTATTTTTTTATAAATCTAAGACACCAAGCTGTAACACGTCTTAATTTAGACCAAGATGAAAACTTATATAATAATTCAAATTCATTATTGCCATGAGTTAAAGAGCAAACAGTAGTTTTCCGTTGTTCTCTCAAAATCTCTTCTTCAGGTATTTTGACTTCATTTTCCGGTAGTGGTGTCGGTAAGTGCTCTTCTTTCAACCAGATTGGTCCCTTTAACCATTCTTCATTCTTCAACAATTCAGTTGCTGTGCAACCACGAGATAGCACATCAGCGTGATTTTTAACCCCTGGACAAAATCTCCACTGAGACGGGGCTACTAATCGTTGAATTTCACGCACTCTGTTCTCTACGAAGGGCTTCCAGTTACTAGCACTTCCTTTGACCCAATAAAGGGTAATTTGGGAATCACAGAAGCATAGTATGTTTTTGACGGGAATTGAAAATAGCCGCCCAAGATAATGAGCTAATCGAGCAGCTGTTAAGGCTCCCATCAATTCAAGTCAAGGCAAAGTAAGTTTTTTGAGAGGAGCTACTCTTGTCTTTGACATAATAAATGAAGTTTCACGGGAACAAGGATCACGAAAATAAGCTACTGTACCATATCCCTTCAAACTGGCATCGCAGAAAACACAAATTTGTATAGTTTCAGGAGTTAATTTTTCAAAATTCGTAAAATATTTTCTAGGCACTTCAAAATTTTCTAAATCCTGTATTTCACTATGCCATTTCTTAAATTTTTGTGTTAAAGCATCGGGTAAAGCAGAATCCCAATCAACACCCTGCTCCCATAATTCTTGCATTAGAAATTTAACTCTTATTATAAAAGGGGAAATAAACCCTACAGGGTCATACACTTTTGCTACAGTTTATAAAACAATTCTCTTAGTGATAATTTCATTATCAAACCCTTTTAACAGAGATTGAAAGTCTATTTTTAACGTGTCATTATTAGTTGACCACATTATTCCCAATACCTTAGAGATATTTCCCTCATTTATTTCTTCATCAACGTTTATTCCATGTTTTTCCCACAATTTGCTTAATTCGTAAGAATTACTTTAAATTTTCTTAATGTCATATTGGCATCTTTAAGTATTTTCACAGCACCAGACGATAAAATAAATGCTTCATTTACAGAATTAGCGCCATGAAAGAGATCGTCAACATATAAGGAAGTATCAAGCATATTAACAACTTTCTCAAACAAGTCTTTATATCCCTTTATATGATGTTTAATGGTAGCTGAGAGCAAAAAGGGTGATGTTGTAACACCAAAAGTTACACGGGTCATGCGGAAAACCTTTAATAGAGGATTTTTATTATTTATATCATCAAACCATAGAAATCTCAAAAAGTTTCTATCATTTTCTGCAACCTGTATTTGCAGAAAAGCCTTTTCAATGTCACAAACAAAGGCAATTTTATGAAGGCGGAATTTCAAAATAATATCCAAAATATTAGGATTTAAATTGGGGCCAGAAAATAAACATTCATTTAAAGATTTTGCTTCATTTTCTTTGGAAGAAGCATCAAACACTATTCTGACCTTTGTGGTGGACTTATCTGTTCTTATCCCCGGTCTGTGGGGCATATAATATACATCGGTTTCATTTTTGTTTAATTCACACTCCTCTATTATACCTATTTTCTTTTGTTCCTCAAGAATTTTTTCATATTCGTTTTTAAGCCATTCATTTTTAGACAGTTTTGTTCTCAAACCCCAAAGTCTATTTTTGGCTATTTCTATATTCGATTTTAATTCATTTTTATTTTCCTTCCACAAAAATTGAATTTCATATCTTCCCTTAACAAAATTTAAATTTTCATTGAAAGAATTAATAATTTCTGTATCTCTCTGTGACAGAGAATCATTCTTACTGTCATATATTCCAAGTGATTCTAAATCCCAAAAACGCTGCAAATCAAAACTGTCAAATTTATTGACAGATACAAAATGCGAATTAATTACCTCTGTACTATTATTATTTAATTTCCCCACTACAGTATATCCGAAAATAGTATTAGCAACATATAAATTATCACCGATTTCTTCAATGATACCTCTCTGTATTTTCCAAAAATAATCCGCTCCTAGCAAAATATTAATTTTGGAATCACTTAATGAATTGTCTGCCAATTTCCAGTTTTTATTTTAAATATAACTTTCAATTTCTGGTTCGCCCCTTGGGCTTTTCAAGGGAGTCGCGGTTATTAAGTCTGTAGCTAATACTTCAACATGAATGAGCCGACGAGGATTTATTTTGCTACGCAGTTGAATATTAAAAACTTCGAATTCCTCTTCTTTACCTTTATTTATGCCAAAGGCAAAAACAGTTAGCTTTTCTTTTCTTACACGGGTTAATTTTAATTCGTGAGCCAATTCTTTAGTAATAAAACTTTTTTCACTTCCGGAATCCAATAAGAGTCTGACAGTTTTTGATCTAGAATTAGATTGTGCTATTACGCAACATGTTTGCAATAACGCTGCCTGATTACTATTTTTCAAATGCGAATTCGATACTATAGCGTTCTCTACTACTTCTGGTTTCAAGTTTTTTGAAAAACAAAATAATTTGTTATAATCTGTTGCTTTACATTTTTCGCAAGGCTGCGATTTCACTCTGCACTGTGATGACAGATGAGATTTTAGAAAGCATTTATAACACCTGCCATCCTTCTTTAATTTTAACCTTTTCTCAACATCAGTTAAATTGGTACATTGAAGAGAAGGATGATCATAATTCTTGCAAAATATGCATATGCTTTTTACACCTACATTCAATGAATTCATTTTATTTGAAAATTTTCTGTCATTAATTTCGGATTTATTTTTATTTACAATCACCGAAGCATTTTTATAATTAATCATACTAAGAGATTTTTCACGTGATTCTAGTTCTACTTTAAGAAAATTAATTAAGTCTGTCACATCAGACTCATCCTTCTTTTTATCACTTTGCCTGTAATATTCAACTACTAGATCGTTTGGCAATAACTTTAATAAAATTGGATTCAGTAAATGACCATATTGGCCTTTTGTCACCCCTAAATTAGATAAACTGCGAATATTTACTTCACAAACGTCGAATAGCTTTCGCAACGCAGTTATATTTGATGAACTCCTCACACATTCTAAATTCAATAATTTATTCATATGAGCATTAATAATAATATCCTTTTGCCCAAAACGTGACTTTAGCATCTCTATGCAATTATCATAATTTTGCTCCGTAAGTGAAAACCCTTCAATAACATTGTACGCTTTGTCAGTTAAAAGCGTTTTCAGGTAAGTAAATTTTTCAATTTTTGTAAGAATTCATTCCATTTTTCTATTTGCCCACTGAATCGTGGTAAGGACATCTTAGGGAGTCTTATCGCAGAACAAGTTTTTGTTTGGGTTTCACTGACAGAACAATTTGAACCATTCTCATCTATATTACACCTTTTTAGTCTTAATTTAATTTTACACTTGGCAATCTATACATTTATCGCTTATTGCGATATCTTTTTCGTACTCTTTTATGTCTTCTATTAAATTTTCAATTTGTACGTTTAAATTCTTTAATGCAAGTTCTCTTTCACTTAACATTTCTTTAATTTCAGTAATTTCGTCTGATTTTGTATTTTCTATATCATCTGCTAATAAGTTCTCTAATTTATTAATTAATTTCGTTACACTCGAGCGTTCCGTAGAACGCTTAGCTTTTAACTTATCCAAATTCATGGCGAGCAAATAATCAAGTAAAAAAGAAAACAAAATAATTCAAATAATTGAAAATTTCTAATTTGATTTAATCAATGTTATAAATAGTAGTAAAATTTTGCTTACCTGGTTCAATATCCAGGCAGCTTTCCAATATGATGCATCCACATTTCCAATCATTATTGTTTTTCAGTTTCGTTTTCACATTTCGTAATCCAAATAAATTAATTTCTAAATGTAATTCCAATTTCACGGGATTTCACTTATCCCGGGTTTCATACACCATGAAAAAATTGCACCATGAAAAATTGCAGAATTATGTAATCACAAACACTTCATAATCTATAAATCTATAGTTCTAGTGTTCAGTTCAGTCATAGAGTCTAGTCAGGTTGGGAGAGCATATATACTTTATTGCAGAAATTAAACACATAAATAAATTTACTATTTGCAGAATTTTAAGGATGAATTCACAATTTATATTAAATTCAGGAGTTATTCAGGAAAAATATTGTTTCTCCATAAAGGAGCCAAGACTAAGATAGGTAAATCATAACTTTTCATGTTCAAGAGAAAAGGATACTTCCTGTTAAAGACAGGCCGAAAAACTAAACTAAAAAAAAATAACATTCTCAAAAAGAGAAAAAATCACCTCTCATTTGGCAAAGAGCCAAAACTACGAGTCGGGAGGGAAAGCATGAATCGAAACCAGAAGCTACGTTCAAACAAGTGAACTTGAATAACATATTTCAATTTTACTAAAACTCATGTAAAATAAAGGTATTAAAATATGGTTTATAGAAATATTTCTCACAGAACGCAATGCTTTGGAATACTTTCGGGTGTCCCTATTATTTACAAATCAGCAGTGGTATTTACTACATTTTCAATAGGGAACATCCAATTTTGAACTTGAATAACATGTATCAGTTTCAAGAAAATCCATTAATATTTAGGAGAGTTAGAGCGCGGACGGACAGACAGACTAATCGAAGTCACATTTAAAAAAAAAAAAAAAAAAAAAAAATTGGAAAGTGTTAAAAACCTTTATAAAAATCTCGAATTATAAGCTGATTGTTAGATATTTCACAGAAAGATGATATTTAATTAAATTCAAGGTCAGCCACGTATTGACATTTGATACAACATGTGAACTGCAAATCTTCCAATTTCCAACTGATCTTACACAACAAAACCGAGCGATTTCTAGATTGGAAAATAAAAAAACCATTTTTTCTTTGTTGCTTTGCTACTTTTTCTTTTTCCCTTTCGTTTTCTTTCCTATTTCTTTCTTTTTTTTTTTTTTTAATCGCGGATTTTCTACCAGTTTTATTAAAACTGAAAAATAGCCTATTAATAGTGGTTATGAGTGCACAGTCAATAAAAGCTCCAAATTTCGTTGAAAATTACGGATATTTTATGACAATAATATTTAATTAAATTCATGTGTTGATAGTTGACATCTTATACTTTGCAAGCTACTGTTTTCCAACTAAAAATTAAAGATTTTATAGAAAAATAATTTTTTTTTAAATTCAGTCTCGTTTTATTTATTTATTTATTTTTTATAAAGTTAGCTTTACAATTTGTTATATATTATTTCTTTATTTTGTACATTTAACTTAATTCAATATGTAAGCGAAGTGGTGACGTCACTGGTCGCCCGTGGATGCAAGAAAAAAATTCCCTATGTTAATCGCCCATTGGATTTTTTGTAAAAAATTATTGAAAATCGAGGAAAATTATTTCCCTATTTTAATCCCCATATTTGTGTATAGATATGTATTAGTTATCGTATGCATGCGTTAGATTAAGTTGTTTTTGTTGTAAAATTGATAAAATTTGAATTTTAAATTTCAAAACTCTAGAAAACAAAAATGGTGAACTTCATGTTCGATTGAAAACATAAATATTTCATTTCAAAGAATGATATTTACACAATGAATATCCAACTAATATACTAATTAAAAGGAAAATGGTAAGTATTCTATCATAATTTGAAGTCAAATTTGTTTTCAAATGTCTAAATAAAGTGTCTGACATAAGATACTCATATGTTGCAGCGGAATAGATTTCATATCTATGATCCTTGGCGGAAAAAAATAATATCGCCAAATTATTTGGCGAACATATTTAATTCCTTTCAAAAATCATTGTTATTTTAACAAATTATATTAAAGAGTAATGAATAATATGAAACAATATTTCGTACAATACATATTACGAAAATATACATCTGGCATGTACATTTTCGTATTACGTTTTTGATCGCCAAATACAAAAAACGCCAAGGATGACAGAGTTTTGAAATTTAAAATTAAAATTTTATAAATTTGACAGCAAAATAACTCAATCTAACACATGCATACGATAACTAATACATATCTATATTCAAATACGGGGATTAAAATCGGGAAATAATTTTCCTCGATTTTTAATAATATTTTACAAAAAATCCAATGGGCGATTAACATAGGAAATATTTTTCTTGCACCCACGGGCGGTCAGTGACGTCACACATCGCTTGCGTATTTTAAATATAGGGTGATTATAAAAAAAACTATCCGGATGTATGAGACCATAGTAGCTTTCCTACGGTTCACAGAAACTAAATAAAAAATTGGTGGAAGGTATTTTGAGGTATGCACTCACACAAGAATCACATAAAAAACATCAGTTAAACTCTAACAGTTACGGTTACAGTGACAAAATTTTGAAAATTTCAAATGGCAACGCCTCCTTTTTTTTATTGGAATGGGATCTTCATAGCAAAAAACCATAAATAGCGTAGGAACGGTACCTCTAGCACGAAAATCACCAACGCTGGGCATAATATGAAGAAAAGAGAAAACAACTGTGAGTGCCTACCAGAGCACGACTTTCATTTTTTTAATGGCGTCACATTTCCCACCAGTGGCGGATTTAAGGGGGGGGGTAGGGGGCTGAAGCCCCCCCAAAAGCACTAACATTCCCAATTCGATGTTACAATTGTAAATTTTTCATTGATCTGGAATAACATCTTGAAAACTCTTAGCCCCCCCCCCCCCCCCAAAAAAAAAAAAAAAAAAAAAAAAAAAAAAGTTAAGTTCTGGATCCGCCACTGTTTCTCATCGAATCTTCAGTTACTGATTCTGTTTCGAAACGAAAAAAAAAGGGACCACGGTATCCTTAATTTCATGTAAGGGCTTTAATTTCGTTGTTAGTCATAAGACGCCGTCATGACTGACGTCATCGCGCTAAGTGAAAAATAAGGCATTGTGAAATGGCAATCAAAATCGATTTTGAGGATGATGATGATGTTTCCCAGTAAGCGGCATATATCACAGAGCAAGAAAGCAAGATACACATCACACATTTCACAATGCCTTATTTTCACTTAGTACGAGGACGCCAGTCATGACGGTGTCTTACGAGACGACTAACAATGAAATTAAAACCCTTATTCAGTAGAGCTACATGAAATTAAGGATACCATGGTCTCTTCTCGTTTCAAAGCAGAATCAGTAGACTTTAGTGAGAGCCGAAGACTCAGTGTGAAATGTGAGGGCATTAAGAAAATGAAAGTCGTGCTCTGGTAGGCACATCACAGCTGTTTTCACTTTTCTTCTTAGTATGCCTAGCGTTGGTGATTTTCGTGCTAGAGGTACCGCTCCAACGCTATTTATGGTTTTTTGCTATGGATATTCCATTCCAATTAAAAAAAGTAGGTGTTGCCATTGGAAATTTTCGAAATTTTATCACTGTAACCTTAACTGTTAGAGTTTAACTGTTGTTTTTTAAATGATTCTTGAGCGCATACCTCAAAATGCCTTCCACCAAATTTTTATTTAGTTTCTGTGAACGGTATGATAGCTATGGTCTCATATATTGGGATAGTTTTTTTTTTTTTTTTTTTTTTTTTTATAATCACCCTGTACGATCTGGTGATTTTTTTTCTGTGAATTTAAACTATGCATCCTATGGTAACAGAGGGAGGTGCCAAAAAGTTCTTCCAACTAAAAACAAATTTCACACCACTATTTAGGAATAATGGTATGAAATTTTATATTAATATATTTAATCGCAGATAGTTATTACAAAAGAATGCTACTAAAAAAACCTGGATGAGGGTTACGGATAATCCGTAATAACTTGGCACATCTGTGATATTTCTATAACGAGCATTCATTAAATTCATTTTCATTAATAAAAGTTACCGAAACACTAAAGATATGGAATTTCATAATTAATGTATACGAATTTCTACATACAGAGTGAAAGAGACATTGCTATACTATTCACATGTTTACTGAATATTGAGGAATAAGTTTCATAATGATTATTATTCTTGCAGCTGTATTTAAAGAGTGGGTTCATTGAACGATCTCCGAACAAACGTAATGCAACGCTTAAGAAATAAGAGAACAAAAATTCGTTCGAATGACTTCTTTTGTTTAATCTTGAAGTACCTACTGAAACTATAAATTATACTGCTTTATGAAATGTAAATGTGTAAAAGCTGTCTTAATTAGTTTAATTTAAATTTAGAAATTTTTTATTAATGAATTCATCAACCGTGGATATTTATTTAAATCAAATTGGAGTGTAAAGGTTGATATTTTTATTTATTACCAACTATGCGAAAAATACCAGAGCCGGGAATCGAACCCGGGCACCTCCGCTTAACGCACGGATGCTCTACCACTGAGCTACCCTGGCTGACAACCAGCTAGGCACTTCTCGCATAATATTCGTTGGCAAAGTCACCGAGTCTGCAAACGCAGATATATCAGGTGAGACAATAATAATCGTAGCACAACTCCATTGACCACGAAAATTCAATTTAGAAATTTTTTATTAATGAATTCATCAACCGTTTAATTTATTTTAAGAGCGTTGATTTTAAATATAATATTCATTTATTAAAATCACCATTCATTTTTCTTTTTTTTTTTTTAATTTATGAAGTAAAACGTACTTTTTTTGCGTACTTTTTCTAAAATACTTTACAATGTGACTGTTCGGATGGTATAATTTGCATAATTTGACGGAATAAAATATAAAAACTGTGGTACTTCTCCCTCTTTATAGTGTTTGTTTAAAAAATCTTTATTTTTCATTTTTAAATATCAAGTTTTTCATGTTTTTCTAAAGGCTACAGGAAAGTGCCTGGTTCGAATCCAGGTGTATCATCCGCTTAGGCACCCAGTGTTTACAGGGAAATTCTCATGAATACTGGATAAGATTCATTAGAACTCCCCTCAGAGACTTCCCCAGTGCACGTCCCTCTTGTAGAATAAGCCATAACACACTCACTACACCAACTGCAGATTCTATATAATCCCTACAGTAATTTGTAATCCAAAGAAACTTTGGATGACGATAAAAATAATAGTGAATTTAAAGAAACAGTAACAAAACTAATAAGGTTAATTCAAAAGTCAAGTTTCCAAGGCTGTAGTCAAAAATGTTTATGAGGGGTTGTGGGGGTAAAATTTAGTAAACATATACAAACTGAATGTTTTCCTTGTGGAACGAGTTTGAGTAGGATTGACCGAGTTTATTTTCATTTGGGTCGTGTTTGGGGAAAATTGGCTGATTTTTTTTTTTTTTTTTCTTGTTGGTCGAGTTGGGAACATATTTTAAATCATTGCTATAATAAGCAGAAATTTATTTAACAGAAATATAGCTGCATGACTTATATAAGTATACTATATATGCTAATAATTACATATACGATTATATCCAAATTATTATACTGGGTGGGCGGAAAGTGACTCCTATTTTTAATATCCCCCCCCCCTATTGAAGGTATAAACTTAATTTTTTGCACACATGTAGTTTATTATATACTATTTTTTTTTTTTTTTTTTTTTTTTTTTTAGAAGTCACAACTTAATGTGAGCTCCAGTATTTTCTAGACGCTCCCCTCTAAAAGCCCATTCTTAAGAAAGTTTACAAAATTTCTTTATAATGACTTCAAAATTTCTGCAAATATTTTATAGAAAAAGACAAATCTTCAGAATATTTGAAGAATGTCTTAAGAAAATACTATTTTTTCAAGAATATCTTCGGATTATTTTTAGTACGGCTGTTTCGAGCGAACAGGTACGTTTGCTACGACCTTTCACAAGAACTCAGCTGGAATACAACTTATGACCTCACATATCTTATTCTCAAGTTTGCCAAGAGCTCCGATACACTGTTCGTTTAAGACAGTGTATGTAAAATACTGGAACCCATACCGAATTGTAACTTTTGGGTTGGTTGGTTGGGTTTTACGTCGCACTAGTGCTGCGCAGATGGGCAATTGGCGACGGTCTGGGACACACCCCTAGAGGTGGTCCGGAGACATGCCATCGCAATTTTGATCCTCTCCCGCTTCGGTAACCCCCAGAGGTATAATTTTTGATGGGAACATGGAGAACATTGCGGCCACGACAGATTTTACGTGTACCAGCCACCATTAGTGTACACGACGGTCTTTGGCCGGCTCGATGTAACTTTTGGGAAAATAGCGGTATGTAATAAACTACATGTGTGCTAAAAATTGAGGGGTCAATTTAGGAGGGAAAATATATTAAAAATATAATGTTACTCTCCATCCACCCTGTAACAGTAACGAAAACTTCCATAACGGAGATTCCAAATATCGGAGTTTTTATTTACCTGCGATATTATTATTTTTTTCATTTTTGATCACCTTGATCTTTCAATTTTTCAATCTCCAGCATAAATCTTTTTAATTCTGATCATTCTAATGATGATTCTTTCTTTTCTTTTTTTCCAAATTTCAGGTAGGCTTCGAATCTCTCTCTCTCTCTCTCTCTCTCTCTCTCTCTCTCTCTTTTTTTTTTTTTTTATGTGGTGGAGAAAAGGGGGTGGGGTGGGGGGATCTTGTCAGATTTGGGTGATCCATGCAGAACTCTTTAAGTTGAACATGGGCCTTTCTTTTCAGAAATATGAAAGCTATTTCAGTTCATTACAATTAACGGACCTCTTCACTTACCATCGCTGAAAGCCCGAGCCAATGTTATTCTATGGAAAATTACCTTTACTTATAATTCATTAACTAATACATATTTTTAAATTCTGTTTTCATATTTAGAAAATTCCCAACTGTTAAATTGACGCACCTTTTTTAAAAAAATATATATTTTTTATTTTAATATTTTATTTTAAAATTGCAAAATGGAAAATTTCACCTATTGAAAATTCGCACTTTACAGCTTCAAAAAAAAAAAAACATTTTTTAAAAAAGTGCGTCAATTTAACAGCTGGAAATTTTCTGAATGTGGAAACAGAATTTAAAAATATATAATGGTTAATTAGTTAGTAGTAAAGAAAATTTCCCATAGAACAGCATTAGCTTCGGCTTCTGGCGACGGTGAGTGAAGCGGGCCCTTAAATTGCAATTTTCAAATTTGTTATACGAGACTAAGTCCGCGAAAAGAAAAAAAAAATATGTTGAAAATGAAGTATAATCCAAAAGCTTTCGAGAAATGTGTGAAATTTCGAAAGGTGAGGACACAGTTGAATCGCTAAATTACCCCTTGGTACAACGTCTAGAATAAACAGTGTGGCAATCGCCTATAACCATGATGTTAAAATGATGCTACAAAAATTAAGCTTACCCAGATGTCGCTGTGATCGAAGCTATTGCTCAAATCGAAGACCTGATTGGCTTTTCCCAGTTTCGTCAGTTTAATCACGTGATCTAAGCATATAATTAACCAATAGGGAGTCTCGATTTTGTTGCCGTGACACTAGCTTCGATTACAATGACATCTGGTGACAGGCTTAATTTTTTTAGTGCAATTTTATTCGCCGCTTTCCACACTGTTTATTCTAGACGCTGTACCCTTGGCTAGGCCTTGCTAGTTTCTAACATTAAAGTTAGAAAAAAAAAAAAAAAAAAACAAGTAATGATAACGAAGAACTACTTACCTCTTCCTTATTATTTCTGAATCGTCTGTAAAGAATGAATCCAACGAACAACAAAACTCCCAGTAATAGAACACTTCCTACTATAGCTCCTGCTATAACAGATATGTTGACGTCGAGAACCTTCTTGCGTTTCTCTGCTTCCTCGATCATGTTTTGAGTAGCTCTACGGTAACCCTGAAGTATGTCCATCAACCCCTCAGAAAAATTAGATGCTGTGAATTTAGACTTGTTCTCTAGAAAAATCCGGTGGGCCTCGTGAATGGAGAGATAGTCCGAAGTTTTTTTCCCGACATCTGTATACGACTGCAAGAAAGATTCAGGGGAAATGTTTTTTAGTATTTATATAAGATATAACTATACATTTTATATTGCAATTAATTTTTGACACTTTCCAACAATGCTGGAAAATGTTTATATAGTTCGGCCACGTTTCTTGCGACTATATGAGACCCTGCGCATGTGCTGACTAAGCGAGGCCAATGTTAAAATAGGTGATATCTCTTGAGGTTGAGAGAAAATAAGCGATAAGGGCACGCGGAATGACTGAATGTTTATCAAATTTCCATTTGATTGTCAATTTGATACCTTTTTAAGTCTTTAGAATTGTCCTCTTTGTTAGGCGCATAAAACCTAGTCGTACTATATATTCGGTTTGTTTGTCTGTACACCTATCCGAGTTCTCGTTTTTGTAAATAATTTTAGAATGTCTTAAAGCTGATATGTATTATTCAGGTTCTCTACATCATGTATTCTGTTGGATATTGTATTAATACCAATAACACAATTTGTTTCAGTAGAAGAAAGACCTGATTAATTACCCCTACCCGTGCCATTTACCTCGACGAAACTTGGGCCCTAGTGTTATGGGTCAACACGTGGTAAACAAACCAGTAATTCCGCACTCTGTTATTGCTCATTTTCTCTGAGTCTGATGACTGTCACCACTATTTTAGTATTAGACTCGTTGAGTTAGCACACACAGAAAAAAAAGTTGTCAGTTGACAATACAAAATTGACTAACCCAAACAGCTGACTAGGAAACTTCAGTTAAAAAATGTACTAGCTGAACTAGTCACCAAAACAATATCCCAGAATAGGAAGGTTAATATTATCAGATATAGCCCTCTTAACTGATAATATTAACCTTCTTAGTCTGGGGTTTTGCCTTGGAGACTAGTTCAGCTAGTGCACTTTTTAATTCAAGTTTTCTAGTCAGCTGTTTCGGTTAGTCAATTCTGTATTGTCAATTTACAACTTCTTTTTCTGTGTGCACTTGCGCACATACTTCCATGGTTTCATGAAATGTGGTCGAAGAATAATGTTCACGAACCTGGCTGCGGCTCATGATGTTTATGTTTGGCCTGGCTTTCTTTTCACGAGCCTGGTTCGTGATGTTTATGTTTGGGACAAAATTTTCACCACGAGTCAGACTCATTAAAGCACGGGTAGGGGTTAACCCAAGTCTTCAGAGACGGAAGAATCTTCAGATCCCTTCTTACGTCACTTCCACATACAATCTGGCATACCATTGTTGATTCTAAAAACCATATCCATTAATTATTGCTTAGTTTAAAATAACACTTGTAAGAATGAAGGAATCTAAAACATAATACAAATAAAAAATAGGAGAATTAGAGGGTGTGAAGAAGAAATGTTTTACAGGCAAAAAGAGGGACACAGATTGTTAAATATATCATAAAGGTTGGTTGGGTTTTACGTCGCACTAGTGCTGCGCAATGGGCAATTGGCGACGGTCTAGGACTCACCCCTAGAGATGGTCCGGAGACTTGCCATCACAGTTTTGATCGTCCACGGAAGGGATGGCTCTCCCGCTTCGGTGACCCCCTGAGGTATAATGTTGATGGGAACATGGAGGACATTGTTGCCACGACAGATTTTACGTGCACCACCCACCATTAGTGTACTTATCTTTAGTATTTTGAGTAGTTATCTTTGGCCGGCTCGAGTACCGAACCCGCAATCTTCCAATTACGAGCCCGGCGCACAGTGGATCGAAGTATAGGCTGTGGCGAACATAGGAAGGTTATAGTATTATTATTATCTATGTATGATGTTTTTTGTCACATTTCGATTTAAATATGCATATATGTATGATACTTAAAGCAATTCTATGTTTTTTTTAACCCTTTATAAGGCCGCAAGAATATTTTCCCCACCAAAGTCGTTATCATTTTATTCAAATGGCACCATTTTTTTTAAATAATGATTCCTGTGTATCATTTCGCTAGAAAAATATCAGTATAAATATTATTTTTATAATATTGGTGTGAAAAAAAAAATATATATATATATATATATAAATAGTCATTTGTGGCAATTCTGCTTATGCTAATACAATGGGTTGTGAGAAGTTTGCGATTAACTAAGAGAAGGATGTGTCAAAATTAAAATTAATTATTTCTAATAAGCTAAATGACTTTTTTTCTTTACATAAATTTTTATTCGTGAAATTAGTTTAATGTGCCCTTTGAGGGAAAATTGGCATTATAAAGGGTTTAAACGGTATCATATTTTTCTGCTGCAAACAGGTATTTAGGAACATACCTGATAAAGAAGCAAATGTTGCAAAAGTGAAGAGAATAAAAGGAAATAAATAAAAATTTTGTGAAGAAAATCTACATTTATAACACAATTAATTTAGCACACAATGTTAAATATATCATCACATTACTGCTTCTTTTTTCTTTCTTTTTTTATGTAGTATTTCAACAGAAAACTCATGCAAGCATTTACTGACAAACTCTATGAAAAATTCACATTTGTCTTTATTTTTATTGCACAGAAACTTTTACTTTAAATCGTAATATGGGATTATAATATTTAATTTTAACATTCAGTAAGTTAACATTAAACATTTATTTAATTTTAACATTTTATGACACATCACAGCAACCATTTACATTTCCCCTCTTTTTGGGGTCCAACGGTACTTTTCAGTACCTTTAAAGTAAAATTAATTATTTTATTAAATATTTAAAAAAATAAGAAATAATTTCTGATTTATTATATCTATTTTAATCATCTAATTTCTATAATCACACTGTAAAAAAATGTTGTAATTTTTCCTGCACTTTCTGCTGTTATTTTTCAAGCACAGATGATCTGAAATAAAATTCAAACAGCAGGTGATGTAAAAATGTAACTCTCTGTGTCATGTGAATCACGCAGCCAATAGCCACGCGACCTTCTCTTCTGGACTTTGATCAGCAGGAACAGCTGGGAATGAATGTGAACTCATGCTGACACGACAATAACTTAGTTCGCATACACACGCATGCTTTTTTTTTTTTAATTCGAAGTTCATTTTTATAAGATTAACTTTCATTAATTAAAAAAAAGAAAAAAAGAAAGGGTTTTAAGGAATGGTTTAAAGAGATATTTAAAATGCTTCCTATTGCGTATAATCAAACAAAACTTGATATGTGAGAAGGTCATTATGAGGCATTATGTTGATTCAATTTTAATGCTTATCGGCCAACAGGTGGTGCTGCTATACAGCAATTTCTGCAGTTTAAGGGAAGGCTATACCTCAGGAACTACTGCACAGAATTACATATAAATTTCTATGTAGATACATCTTGACATAAATTGATGCCTATCAACTTTTGGTGTCAACCGATCAACAGGTGGTGGTGCTACCCAACGATTTTCGGAATTGAAGGGAAGGCTATATCGCAGGTTCTATTGCGTATCATGAAACAAAAGTTGATAAGTGAGAAAACCATTATGAGATATTATGCTGATTCAATTTAGATGCTTATCTGCCAATAGGTAGCGCTGCTAAACAGCAATCTTCCTCGATAATGGGAATGCTATATTTCAACGTCTATGGCATATAACTATACGAAACCAGGTCTTTCAGGAAACCGTTATTAAAACGCATTTTTTAAGATGCTGCTTATAAACAACAAAATTGTCTTGCTTTGGATATTTAGTGCTAGCCTTTTTAAAGATGAAAATCCTTTGCATTCATCCTGTTAGATAATTTTAATAAATAATAATTTTAAAAAATTATTTGCACTTAGTGAATTAGTATAAGAAAATACAGAAGAAAGTCTTGTGGTGACCACAACATACTAGTTTTGTCTAGATTTTAAATATAATGTTAATGTGTATAACTGAATATATAGAACTCAAATTAATTCAAATTTACTTTATTTAAAATTTACTACTGATAATGCATAATTTATAATTATATAACCAGAAAACATATAAAATAATATAAATAAATTGATCTTGTTAAGATATTTAAATTTACAACTGAAATATTATTATTATTATTTTAATGAATTATTGGAAATAGTAATAAGCAATATTATATGAAGGTTAGAAAAAATACATAGTTTAATTTAAAACCAAATTTCTACTTAATTTGTAACAATTTGAAGCTTTCATACAAAGTATTCGATGGAAAAATATAAAGGAAATCAAAAACTCTGATAAATATGATTTAGAAATTATTATATCTCATACATTTCTGTTATTTTAAAAATGTATCTTAGTTATTTATGATTGTATAAGTCAATCATGAAAATTTGTTAGTAAATGTATGGACGAATTTTGGGAAGTATCTCCCAAAGGTAGGATGTAAAGTTTCAAAATGGGTATATTCCAAAAGGACTCGTCAGTTTCCCTTTATCATCAATATAAAGGAAAAATGGTTTAAAAATATTAAAAATTAAATTGAGGGAAAATGTGCGAAAGAATTTTTCCGAAATTATTATGGTAAACGTTGTTAAGGTTGCTTGGTTGGTTCTAGGGTTTAAGGCCGACTAACTAAGCAAGGGTTCTAGGCCGATAGGTGAAAGTGGAAGGCTCTCCTGGGTTTCTTTCTAAAAGATCCTAGCCCGCATTTACGCGAAGTTTGGAGAAAACCACGGAAAACGCCGAATGGCTAGGTCGATTTGCGCGACCTGTGATCGAACCCAACACTTCCCATCTACCAGCGTTGAGAGTAGAACTGTTCGGCCGCTAGAGTGGGCCATGTTGTTAACGAATGCAACTTTATATTTTAAAAGGAAGAATGAATTTTGTTTTTAAATTTAGTTTTTCGTGTATTTAAATCAAAAGGTACTTTATTATTAAATTATATAGAATATTTATAACAAATAAGTGATATGGTTGGCGCAATATATATATATATATATATATATATATATATATATATATATATATTAGAAAAGGAAAACAAATATATTATATATAGACAATCGAATATTTACACGGTTCATTGATGCTAGAATGGATATTTTATTTTGTCTTTCAGGTACATAAAAAATAGTTTCCCCCTTTCACTTTTCTACTGGATTTTCAAATTTAAAGTTTTTTTTTTTCTTTTTAGTACTCTGGTTTATAAAGTGCTAAAACAAGAATCTGGAGAATATTTATTTTTCTTTGAAATACGAAGAAGAAAGACATTTGAAAGACATTTTTTATTTCTCTCTTCCAACAAAATTTTCATTAGATTAACTGCATATTCTTTATAAGAAATATTAAAAATTCAGATTCTTTGTTTCCGTTCGGCATTCACTATTTAGAGCAATATGAAACACAAACAGAAAAACCATCTGCCTCCCTTCCCCATAAGCGCGGGCAAATTTTGCTGATACATTACCACAGTCTAAAGACCAAAATTTCTTCCCGCCAATTAATCATTCAAGGAATTGATTTCAGAGATACAGGTCAGTAAGTTTTACACACCTCTCTCTAAATATTTTTTTTAAATTATGCTTTATTTAAATATTTCTGTAGTATAATGTATTTTAAATCAAAAGAACTTAAAATGTACAATTTAAATAACTTTTTGCTTAAAACATTTTCTACTTGCTCATTTTTGTATAAATCGTAAAGTAAAACTAAGAAAACTGAGAATTTTTTGTGCGACTTTATAAATGAATAAAAAATGCTGCACAAGAATTTTCATTGTCATGCAGCTCATTTTAATTATTAAGTGGCCTTGTTTAAACTGAAATGCTGTTTATTTATTTATGTATGTACGTCAAACCTAAGAATAGAATTTTTAACACTTCCTATTGTATAATTTATCTTTACATCAACATGAAATACACATAATATACGCATGTATATATATATTAGAAATAATGAAAAGAAAATATGTATGAAAGAAATTTTAAGAAATTGATGTAGCAAGCATTGTAGCATTGTTATTTATTACTACTTTATGTTTTATGGTAAAGAATTAGTTATTTTATTTTTTATTTATGTTTTTTGAGTATTTAAAACAAAAGGTAATTATTTTATTAAATTGAATAATTATATAAAATGAGTAAAAAGCAAATTAGGCACAATCTTACAGAAATTAAATCATTGGATGAATGTCAATTTTTAAACGTATAGAATCATTTAAATATCTGCTAACACAAGTAATCAAAAGGACTATTTATTTCAGACAACAAAAATGCGTCATTACCTTGAACATCCTAAATAAAACAAAATGTCCCAAAGCATGTAGTTTTATTATTATTATTATTATTATTATTATTATTATTAAGGTTTCTGTTCCAAAAATAAGTTTTGTTTAGGACAGATACTTAATTTTTTTGTGTTCAATTTTCAATGACTTCGTGAAGTGTAAATTTCCTTATTTATTTTATTAATGTTAATATTATTATTATTATTCAATTTAGCGAATTAATGTTTTTATTTTCTATTATGCATATATTACAGAAAAAAATTCTTTTAGTAAAATTTTTGTATTGCGTTATTATAATACGTTTTTAGGTAGTTAAATCCCAAAATAATGTTTTTAGCAGTTAGCTTGTGTGTATTTGTGAAACTTTTATCAGCATAACTAACATCAGGTAGTAGCAGAAAGTCCAAGTTCATCAATCTAAATTTGCATTCTATGAGGCAGTGGCGGATCCAGAACTTGACTTTTGGGGGGGGGGGGGGGGGGGGCTAAGATTCTTCAAAGTGTTATTCTAGACCAATAAAAAATTTACAATTGCAATATTCAATTGTGAATGTCAGTAATCCGCCACTGCTATGAGGATATTATTTCTAAACTTTTTATTGAATCGTATACGTGGTTCGTATACAACATTATTCAAATACATACGTCTGTGTACGAAATTTTCCATCGGTACATTTTAGCATATTTACCCTACACTAAATAAAGTTAATATGAATTATTATTATTATTATTATTTTATACGCATAAAAAAACGCGTTTCACGTTGAATACACCATGAAAAGCATTCATTCTACATTTACAGGACCACGCAAAAGAATTCGGATATATTATTGCTTTTGTTGGAAATTGCTTAAAACGTATCTCAAATTGCAAGAACAATTTTCCTGCTGTGCTAAATTTAAATATAGTATTTGGTATGTACACGTGTACTACATATATATATATATATATGTAAGTAAGATTTTTCTTTTTTCTAATAACTTTTTTTTTTTTTTTTTTTTTTTTTTTTAAGTTTCATTAAAAGCACGTCTCATATATTTTATTTAAGTTGAATTTTAACCTATCCTTCAGATTTTTATTTAAAAAAATTATCGATTGACTTTCAATATAGATGGGCAATTCAATGCGAGATCGAGATTGATTTAAAAAATAAATAACAAAAAAAAAAAAAAAAAAAAAAAAAAAAAATTTCGTTATTTTGTCATTTATTTTTTAAATCAATTTCGATCTTTTTTTTTTTTTTTTTTTTTTTTTGTTATTTATTTTATAAATCAATTTCGATTTTTTTTTTTTTTTGGGTTATTTATTTTTTAAATCAATCTCGATCTCGCATTGAATTGCCCATCTATATTGAAAGTCAATCGATAATTTTTTAAATAAAAATCTGAAGGATAGGTTAAAATTCAACTTAAATATAATATATGAGAGTATGAGACGTGCTTTTAATGAAACTTAAAAAAAAAAAAAAAAAAGTTATTAGAAAAAAGAAAAATCTTACATATATATATATATGGTACACGTATACATACCAAATACTATATTTAAATTTAGCACAGCAGGAAAATTGTTCTTACAATTGGACATACGTTTTAAGCAATTTCCAACAAAAGCAATAATATATTCGAATTCTTTTGCGTGTTCTTGTAAATGCAGAATGAATGCTTTTCATGGTGTATTCAACGTGAAACACGTTTTCTATGCGTATAAAATAATAATAATAATAATCCATATTAACTTTGTTTAGTGTAGGATAAATATGCTAAAATGTACCGATGGAAAATTTCGTACATAGACGTAATGTATTTGAATAATGTTGTATACGAACCACGTATACGATTCAATAAAAAATTTAGAAATAATGTCCTCATAGAATGCAAATTTAGATTGATGAACTTGGACTTTCTGCTACTACCTGATGTTAGTTATGCTGATAAAAGTTTCATAAATACACACAAGCTAACTGCTAAAAACATTATTTTGGGATTTAATTACCTAAAAACGTATAAAAATAACGCAATAGAAAAATTTTACTAAAAGAATTTTTTTCTGTTACATATGCATAATAGAAAATAAAAACATTAATTCGCTAAATTGAATAATAATAATATTATTATTATTAACATTAATAAAATAAATATGGAAATTTGCACTTCACAAAGTCATTGAAAATTGAACGCAAAAAAATTAAGTATCTGTCCTAAACAGCAATTCAATGTGAGATCGAAATTGATTTAAAAAAAAAAAAAAAAAAAAAAAAAAAATGTTGTTTTGTTTTGTTATTTTTCATATATCATTAACGTAATCACTTTCTATAAAAAGCTTACTACATATCCGAGCATTCAAGTTCATTTTATTTGTTGATAGCATGTATGAATTCATTTCTTTGACAAATCCTAATTCTTAGTAGGGAAACAAATAAAAATAATATATTTTTTTGCTTTTTTATTCGTAATGCATAGAGTTGCTACCGCGCCATACATCATCTTAAAATAACGAAGTTTTATAATATTTTATGAATATCTACAAAAAGATTCACGTACTATATCAAAGAAAATTCACGAAGAAATAGACTTTGGGCAAACATCATCAAATAGAACATCTACTAGGACCATCAATCAATGCAAAGTCCAAAGCTGCGAGGCTGTCACAAAGAATAAACTAAAAATTTGCATTACTAATATAACAAGAAATAAACTTTAAAGAAAATAAGTTTTCTAATACAAAAGTGCTTGAAAATTATATGTTTATCGAAATTAAATTTAGAATTGCACAATCTCTTAATTCTTAGATGCTGATTAATTATTACGGTTATGTAAATGTTATGGTTCATATTAGAATGCGAGTGTGGCATACAGTTAGTGTTGAAATTAAAGTTTCTTTCTTTTATCATATAAATCAAAACAAAAAATCTTATTTTTTAAAACGAAGGAAATATCTAAGAAATCAGCTTCGAAATTGTTAGTACTTTCTTTATTTAATTTTAAAACATCATGATATATTAATTTTAAAATATTATTAATATCTGTATTAAAAATAATCAAGTTTTCTTAGTAAAGATAAACATGTAAACTAGTATTATAAATTTAACAGTAAAATTGTATTCGAAGAAGAGTAAGAAAAGGTTAGCCGCCCAGGAAGAATAATTTGTCCCCATGCCTATACCATGTGACTTTTAAAAATCTCATCTTGAATAATGATATAATTATTTTATATATATATATATATATATAGAGAGAGAGAGAGAGAGAGAGAGACATAATCTAAGAATAAAAACTCTAGGAATATTTAATTCATGTTCAATACAAAATATGTCAAAGATCCTTTTAATAATGTCATAAAGTTGATTTATAGTAATATTACAAAATGAAGTTTCAAAATCGTAAGTTTGAACAGACAAAGGCTTAAAAGTAATTCTATTAATTAAACGAGTTCCTATTATCAATGGACCAAAAATAACTTGTATTTTTATATTTGAATTTTAAAAACTTATAAATTTTCTTCAAAAATAATTGTAACTGTACACTGAAACATTTTCCAATACTATTAGTAGTACAACATATAAACCTGATTTTAACTGGATTTTTATTAAATTTAGGTGTCATAAATAAAAATGGAATATTACTCTCATTAGAAATTTTAAAATTATAAGAAAAAAGAGTTTGAACTTGTTTTGAGTAAACAGTAAAACAATTTTAACAATATTAGAGTTTAAATTTAATTTAGTATAATAAAAATCATTATTCAGTTCTTCCACAGTTTTTTCAAAATTAAAATTTTGAAATATAATACCATAATTGATTGCAGCCTTGTCCACTGGAACAAAAACAAAATTACTTTTAATTAATTCTGATTATTCGTTGTCCATTTGATTAAATTGCTGTTAAACGTAATTATTATTGTTTAGAAATTCAACGAAAAAATTATCAAAATAACATATTAAATTATATTCCCATTCACGAAAGGCCTCAATAGAAGTATTATATTTATAACCAATCTTAAAAAAATATATATATTTATACCTTTTAAAAAAGAATTATTAATACTTCATTGTTTAAGCTCCTTATTTAATCTAAATTTTGTAACCAAAGTCATAAAATATCTAATATTGTCTTTTTTTTTTTTTTTTTTTTTTTTTTTTTTAATCAAATCAAGATCTCCAGTTCTAACATGTTTGTTACTTGAAATCATTATCACTATTGCAAATACAATCATTCAGCAAGGAGGAATTGTTTGATAAAGCAAAATTTCTATAATTATTTATTATTATTAATAATAATAATATTATTTTTTTAACTGAATGGTTTATTATATTTGAAAGCAGTAACAATATATATATATATATATTTGATTATGTGGTTTATTATCTTTTTTCTCTTTCACAAGTTTAATGGTCCCTTTTTTATTATCCTTCAGGTCGGCGTAAGTATTTTAAGTTAATATGGTAACTCATTGGTTCATCATCGCAACTTTTTGTGTCATTCTTTCCTCTATGTTAAATTCAGTTCTATATTTTAGTGTTCTGTTATTGTTTTAGTTCTATTAATTGCTAAATTTTAAGATTAAATTTTATTACGTTATCTATTATTTATATATATATATATATATATATATATATATATAGTAATACAATAATAAAATATAATAATATCAGTGCAAAATTTTATGAAATTCAAAGATGATTCAACCTCAGCATTAAAACAATTATTCAGATCATAATCGCAGACCACTCATATCAAATCAGAAAAGAATTAAAGATAAATCGAAATGAATTTTGGAGATGAGAAAAAAGCATGATTTGCATTCCAACGTTTTCAAGGGCCTGGTAGAATGCAAATATGCTAAGAAATGGATGTTTTTCTGTCATATATATATATATATATATATATATTTATAGAAATCGAAAACTATTTTATGAATGGCTGCATTTAATTTCAAATTATCAAATGTTTTTTGCTAAAAAGGAAATTGTAAAATATTCATTTACTGCTTTATTTTGATTAATTTTTAAAAACGTAAAATGTATTAAATCTGTAACTAAATCATTAAATTGATTATTAATAAAATTATACTTAGAAAGGAAAGAACAAAATTTTTTAATAGATTTTATTTTCAAAATAAATAAATAAAATAAAATAAATAAAAATAAATGAATGAATAAAAATAAATAAAAATAAAAATAAAGACTATTTTCTTTAACTTATTAACAATTAAAAAGTCTGAGAATATTTTTTCTTTCGAAATATAAACTATAAAAAAAAAAAAAAAATTCTTCTTTTTCTTTTAAGTATAATTTTGTCAGTAATCAATTTAAAGATTTAGTTACAGATTTAATAGATTTTAAGCTTTTAAAAATTAATCAAAATAAAGTAATAAATAAATATTTTTCAATTTCCTTTTTGCAAAAATTATGTGATAATTTGAAATTAAATACAGCCATATTCGTAAAAATAGTTTTCCTTTTCTATTAAAAATTATAAATATTGTTACTGTTTTCAAATATAATAAAACACTCAGTACCAAAAAAAAAAAAAAAAAGTGAAATTTTGCTTTATCAGAGGAGTCTTTCAATCTGAAGGATTGTATTTACAATAGTGATCATTTAAAGTGTTATATTGATAATAATTACAAACATAACTGGGGATCTTAATATTATAAAAAATGACAATATACGTTTTTTGATGAATTTGGGTATAAAATTTAGATTAAATAAGAAGCTTAAAAGATCAAGTGTCGAGGAACCATTTTTTAAAAAATATAAATAAATTTATTTTTAAGATTGGCAATAAGTATAATACTCCTATTGAGGCCTTTCATGAATGGGCATATAATTTAATATGTTATTTTGATAATTTTTTCGTTAAATTTCTAAACACATTACATTTATCAGCATTTTAATAAAATGAACAATGAATAATCAGAATTAATTAAAAATAATTTTGTTTTTGTTCCAGTAGACAAGGTTGCAAACAATTATCGTATTATATGTAAAAATATTTTATTTTGAAAGAACTTTAGAGGAACTGAATAATGATTTTTTTTTTTTTTTTTTTTTTATACTAAATTATAATTTAAACTCTAAAATTGTTAAAAAAAATGTTTTACTGCTTTTTAAACAGGTTAAATCTCTTTTTTCTTATAGTTTTAAAATTTCTAATGAGAGCAATATTCCATTTTTACTTATGTCACCTAAATTTAATAAAAATCCAGTTAAATTTTATTTATAAATTGTACTACTATGGAAAATATTTCAATGTACAGTTGCACTTTTTGAAGAAAATTTATGATTTTTTAAAATTCAAATATAAAAATACAAGTTATTTTTGGTTCACTGATAATAGTACTGATTTAATTAATAGAATTACTTTTTAAGCCTCTGTCTGTTCAAACTTTCGATTCTGAAAATTTATTTTGTAATATTCCTATAAATCAACTTTAGGGAATCATTAAAAGGATTTTTGACATGTTTTACATTGAAGATGAATTAAATATTCCTAGAGATTTTTTCCTTAGTTTATGTCATTTTTGTTTGAATAATACTTACACCTTTTCTCAAAATGAGATTATTAAACAGTCACATGGTATTGGCATGGGGAGAAATTATTCTTCTAGTGCGGCTAATCTTTTCTTATTCTTTTTCGAATACAATTTTCCTGTAATTTATAATACATGTAATTTATTTTGCACGTTTATCGTTGCATAGATGACTTGATTATTTTTAATACAAATTTTAATAATATTTTTTATTTAATGTATCCAGGTACTTTTAAATTAAATAAAATATTAACAATTTTGAAGCTGATTTATTAGATATTTCTTTCGTTTTGAAAAATAAGGTTTTTTATATTGATTTATATGATGGAAGAAAAAACTTTAACTTCAACACTAACTGTATGCCGCTCTGGTATTCTAATCTGAGCCATAAAATTTACATAAATGTAAAAATTAATCAGCTTTTAAGAATTAAGAGATTGTGCAATTTTAAATTTAATTTCGATAAACAAATACAATATTTTCAAGCACTTTTATTTTATAAAAATTTATGTCCTTTGAAGTTTATTTCTTGTTATACTAGTAATGCAAATTTTTAGTTTATTCTGTGTGACAGCCTCGCAGCTTTGAGCTTTGCATTGATTGGTGGTCCTAGTAAGATGTTCTATTTGATGTTGTCAGCTCAAAGTCTATTTTTTCGGGAAGGTTGGGAGACTGATGTTTGGAGATATATGACGTACTACCAGACCTGGAATTGAAATGGGCTTCTAGAGACATGGAAGAAGCATTAAAGTTTTCAATTTTCATTAAAGTTTTTAAATGAGAAACTTTATGATAAAAATTCATAAAGTTGGACTCTAATAATGCCAACGTCGACTTCAGCAGGTTGTGAGTTTTTTTAATTTTCATTCAACAGGTTCAAGTGAGGGTATGTATTTGCTATCATGTCATTTTAGGAATTTATAGAAACAATTATTTAAAAAAAAGCCTGAATATAAATTCTCAATATAAAATCTCTCTCCCCTTTTTTTTTTTTTTTAATCAGTTATTGAAATTACAAATTTAAATAATTTTTATTAAATAAATCATATTTCAGTAGTTATAATTTCAAGTTTGCTATGTTATTCTATTGTTGTAATATAATTTGGTGTATGCTAGCTTGGTATACATTAAGAAATCTGTTTGGATTACATAATTTTTTTTTAATGGATGTGTTCCCTCCTGCTGATGAAGAAGACATCTCTAGCACCTACGAGCTAGATCCAACTAGCAGCATCTTGTTTTCTTTGAAGGAACAAACAAACGTCCTTTCTCTCTTTTGATCTTTCTGTGTTTGATGGCGCGCCTGCCAGATGGTCGAAAATTATTTCCCCGAACAGGTCTTCAAATTTTCCCAAATCAGGGGTTTTTTTTTTCGAAAAAATCCCCAGCTTGATTTCTACTAAAAAGGAAAAATAAAAATTTCTTAAAAAAAAAAAAAAAAAAAAAAAAAAATCAAGCAGATTTTTCTATGATTTAAGATCATATTTTTCCCCAAATGAAGGCAATTTTTGAAAAAAATCCCCAAATAACAATAAAGCTATTGAAAGTCTCTAGACGTAGGGATAAATCATTACGTTGCCAACATTGACAGAAAGTTGAAGAACTACCCAAATTTGTCCCCAAAAATTTTAGAATTCCCCAAAAAAGTCCCCACAAGCATTTGGTCCCCAAAATTGTCCCCAGAAGCCCCGAAAATCCCCAAAATGGGGAAAAAATCCCCAATCTGGCATCACTGCCTACACTGTAAAAAAAAAAAAAAAAAAAAAAAAAAAAACAGTATTTTACAACAAAAGGTGCTGGCACCGCGGCTGCCAACACAGTTGCTGTAAAATTTACAAGCGGCTGCTTTTTATGGTGCTGTAAAATTTACTGCACTTTGCTGTGAATTTTACAAGATGTTGCTTTTAGTAGTGCTGTAAAATTAACTGCACTTTGCTGTGAATTTTACAAGATGCTGTTTTAAAAAGTGTTGTAAAATTAACTACACTTTGCTGTAAATTTTACAACACTTTTTAAAACAGCATCTTGTAAAATTCACATCAAAATGCTGTTAATTTTACAGCACCACTAAAAACAGCATCTTGTAAAATTTACAGCAAAGTGCAGTAAATTTTACAGCACCATAAAAAACAGCAGCTTGTAAATTTTACAGCAACTGTGCTGGCAGCCGCGGTGCCAGCACCTTTTGTTGTAAAATACTGAAATTTTTTTTTACAGTGCAGGGGTCTGTCCAGACTTTTCAGACAGGGTCCTATTTTTGTGAAAAATCTATTCATAAATTTGTGAATCTAAATTTAGTGTGAAAATCAAACTCATTCGAGCTTTTTGGCTAGGGTCCTCTTTACGTGAAATTTTGAAAAATGTAATTTTATAAAATAAAACTATAATTAATATTTGATTTTAAAAATGACGGTTCACTTTTGTAAAGCTAAACTCGCACATATGCATTGAAAGCTCTTACAAATTAGAAACTGAATATCAGCTTTTCAGAGAAATACAGCAAAGTACATCAGATTATTCAGGCTGCCTATTCGTTCTATGGAAAATCTATTTTCAAAATGAAGCAAATTTATCAAAAAGTCTATTTGTAAGGAGAAAAATTTTGTGAAGGATCCCTTTTTAAGATAAAGAATTTTGTGAAGGGTCCTTTTTTTCAATAAAGAATTTTGTGAAGGGTCCTTTAACGGACCCAGATTTTCCTCTGGACAGACCACCGATAATATTTTCACTATAAAAATTTTAATATATTTTCTGTCATTAATGAATACAGTTATTCAGATAAATTTCTCGATTGATAATTTGGGGGTAAACAGAATAATAAAATTATTTTTCTCTAAAAGTGGCGATTTGTGGCGAAAATCCTTTTCACAGATTAAAATGTATACTTTTGGGAGTAGTAAAATGTGTTTGAAATTTTGGACAATTTTGGACAAAAAAAGTTACACAACTTATAAATTTAATTTTGTTGTTAATTTTATATTCACATTTCATGTGTGAATCACAACATAAAAAAACCAACAAAATGTTGCCAGAAGTACCTTAAAATTTTATTAGGACATTATTAAAAGTATTTTTATTTCGTATTTTTTCATAATTATCTTAAGTGCCACTTGATGGCTATTCAAATAAAGTCACTGAAATTCCTCGAAAAATCTTATTTCCGAAAGTTTTCGTTTTGAACTTATTTATATATAATAAAACTTCGTGTAATTGAAGAAATAACCCTATATTTGTATTTTTTAGATACTCTTTTAAATTATTTCATTGCAAAATATCAGTTATTTAGAGATTGATTTTTGGGCCTATGTTCGTATTTTAACATTGTTCGATCCACTGTGCAGCGTCCTATCGACTGGACTACCGCGGCCCATATCATAATGGAATTATTTGTTTAATTATGAGAAAGAATATTTTTAGTTCATTGTAATAAAGCTGTAATTTTATCATCGTTATTTTGATTATTTTTTCAATTACTTTCTTCTATAATCAATAGAGGAAAGTATTGGATTGGTAAAAATTTTCAACCTCGGTTTTTCGATGGATTTACACGTTTCAAGAGGTCTAGAACACGATTTGACAATTTTTAGAAAATGTCTGTCTGTCTGTGTTTGTGACAAAATTTTGTGACAATTGTATTTCAGGGACTATTGCAGATAATTTCATAAAATTTGATGTATAGTTGCACCTTGACATAAATTAGTGCCTATCAACTTTTGGAAAAATCTTCTAACAGGTAGCGTTGCCATCAGAGCCTGATTAAGGGGGAAGCACACATTATCTCCGCTCTCACCGGAATATTTTTACAATTATTTTTTACTTCATGTCATAGAAATTCCACGCTTTGACGAGGAAATATTTTTTATAAAAAATGAACGGTGTAAAACAATCCAATTTACTCACCGTTATTAGACACCAAAATTCTTTTAAAATAATTTTTAATGAGAATTTTCTGTTTATTATAGGAGGAAAGTATTTGTTAAAAAATAACGGTGTAAGTATAAATAATGTGTGCTTCCCCTTAATCAGGCTCTGGTTGCCATCCCGCTTTTTCTAAACTTTTAACATGGCGGTATAGGACAAAATTTCGTATAAATGTAAATAAAGGGATGGATGGATGGATGGTTGGGTTTTATGTCGCACTAGTGCTGCGCAGATGGGCAATATGTAAATAAAAGGAATGATTTTTTAATAATCATTATGAAATTTACAAGAATTATTTATAATAGAGATAGTCAAGTGGGAAATTTATTTTGTATATGTAGGAGCATCACTTCACCCCTGGTGTGTGTGTGTGGGGGGGAGTGTTCCTCCCCCGAGGGGAGCGAATTTGCATTATGTGTAATATCTTTTGAAAGAGTTCGTCAATACCTTTAAAAGGAATGGTTGAACCATCGATTTGAGATAATTTAAAATAAAGTTATCGATTTATTTATTTTTTAATTTTTTTCCATTTTTAACAAAAAAAAAAAAAAAAAAAAAAAAAGAAGATATTTTTAAAATGTTATATAGATGAATAAAATTGACTTTTTTTTTGGATATTTAGCATTATGTTACTTCTCTAGAATGGAAATCATTTGTATTCCTCATAGAAGATAATTTTAATAAATTATTTTTATTGAGTGAATTTGTGTAGGAAAATATAGAAGAAAGTCATGTGGTGGTCACAACATACTATTTTTTTCTTTTTTTTTTTTTTAATTGTTACTTCTATTATTTTGGGAGGGGAAAAAACACATGTGTTGAATGGAAATGGAAGTGATTTTTAAATTCAGCATCTTGAATTCCAAAATTTAACCCCCCCCCCTCCCCCCCCCAAAAAAAAAAAAAAAAAAGACCTATGTAATGTAATTGAACAATTATATAAAATTACATCTCATATAGAGACATCATAATCACACGCGTCTTTGTAGAAAACCACAATTTTAATAAAAAAAAATTCACTGTAAAACACGTATAAAACGATACATTTAATTAAAATCATTAAAAATACATCGTGTCAAGGTCTCGCCCTGAACATCAGGACATCATCAGGACAGAGCCATTTTAACTAGAAGTACAGTAACATTTGATTTATATATACAAAAGAACCATATTACAGTTACAGTTATTATACATGAAACAGATGAAACAGTTGAACACAGATCAATCACAAATGAAAGAGTCTGAAAGCGATGAGTCGAGCTTCACTTGGTTTACTATGGAGACACATTTTTTTTTTCTTTTCGTACAACAGTTGAGGCCTTCTTTAATATAGTTGAATTCTATTATGCTTCTATGGAGCAGCTTATAGTCTATACTCTATAGTAAAAGGAACTTACTTGCAATAACTGTAGGAGCCATTTTCATTAAGGAGAGGGTGGACTAGCATTAAGAATAAAAAATTCAGATTAAAAAACTTTCTCTGTTAACAATCATTAAGACCAAGAAACTGTTGTAGGAAATTATATTAGATATGCGGTTGTATTAGAAAATACCATATTTTAGGAAGAAACGCAGCATCTTTAAAATTGATTGAATTACAACCTCTGACAATAAAGTTCGGTGAATGAAGTCATAACGGCCGATCTGGCAACACTGGCGAAACAAAACGCGGCACCTGTGTAGTGGCAGGTGTTGACCATCTGCCCCCACCGTTGTTCAGTTGAGCGTCGTTTGTGTTCCGTGTAAGACTTGTTTTACAAAGTGCTTGTTTAGTGCGTTGGTTCTTAACTGAGAACAGGGAAATGAAAAAATCAGTTTCGTTTTGTGCCACATCCCTTGACTGATGATCAGAAGCAGGCATGTTTAGAGGGTGGTGCAAATTGATCATCCACCATATTTGCCAGATCTCAATCCTCCAGACTTCTTCCTATTCCAACGACTCAAATTTGCATTGGAAGGAAAGAGATTTGACGATATTCCTGACATCCAACGACACGTGACGAGGCTTTTGAACACCATCCCAAAAGAAGACTTCTTGCAAAGTTTACAGGACATGTATAGCAGATCTCAGCGGTGGATAGTTATGGTAGGTGACTATTTTGAAGGATAGTAAGGTAACTTTTGTTAATATTTCCTCTACGTTAATGTTACAGGACTATTCACCGAACTTTATTGTCAGAGGTTGTATATTTAATTATATTCACAACTTCCGAAACTGTTAATTCTTAGTGTTTTACAGTGAGGTTTTTTTTTAAATAAAAATTCTGTTTTTTTTTTTTTTTTTTTTTTTTTTTTAATTGAACAATTATTTAGTCTCAATTTTTACTTTCTTCTATATTCAATAGAAGAAAGTATTGGATTCGTAAAAATTTTCGACCTCGGGATTTTGATGGATTTACACGATTTGACCATTTTTGGAAAATGTCTGTATGTCTGTCTGTGCGTGTGTGTGACAAAATTTTGTGGCAACTGTATCTCAGGAACTACTGCACAGAATTTCATACCAATTAGTATGTAGTTGCACCTTGACATAAATTAGTGCCTATCAACCTTTGGTAAAATTGTTTTACAGGTTGCGTTGCCATGCCACTTTTTCTAAATTTTTAACATGGTGATATAGGACAAAATTTTGTATAAATGTGCATAAAGAGAATTATTTTTTAGTAATCATTATGAAATTCATAAGAATTATTTATAATAGAGATAGTCAACCGGGAAAATTTTTTTGTATGTGTAGGAGCCTCGCCCCCCCCCCCCCTAGGAGGGAAGTCCCCCCTCGAGGGGAGTAAGTTTTCAAGATGGGTATCTTTCGAAAGGTCTCGTCAATACCTTTAAAACGAATGAACTATAAACCTTTGATCATTTAAAACAAAGTTTTCGATTTTTTTTTCACTTTTAACAAAAAAAAAAAAAAAAAAAAAAAAATCTTTTTTTTTTTTTCTTTTTTTTTTTTACGAAATTTAACCAAACTTGGTATTTAGTAGGCCCCTGACATAAACTGGTGCTGATTAGATTCGGGGATCAATCGCTCAATAGGTGGCGCTGTGATCGTATTTTTTCTAAATTTTTAACACGGCAGTATAGGACAAAATTTCGTATAAATGTGCATAATGAGAGTTATTCTTAACCTGTGATTGCAAAATTAATATAAATTATTGATAATAGTAGTAGTTAATTAGGAAAAAAATTTGTGCATGTGGGGGCATCGCTTCCCCCCCCTGAGGGGGTAAATTTGCAAGATGGGTATCTTTCGAAAGGTCTCGTCAATACCTTTAAAACGAATGGTTGAATTATAAATATGCGATAATTTAAAACAAAGTTATCGATTTTTTTTACTTTTAAAGAAAAAAAAAATCGTACTTTTTTTTTTTTTTTTTTTTTTTTTAAATATTGTTACTGAGTGAATTTATATAGGAAAATATAGAAGAAAGTCTTGTGGTGGCCACAACATACTAGTTTTCCTAGTAATTATTTTGTTGCGAGAGGCATTCTAGTTTGATTGGTTGTCAGAACGTCAAGGGGATCTCCAAATCCACGATATTAAATAGTAAAATATAAAAAAAATGTTAATAAAAATTGTTATAGCGTGTATTTGTGCTTTCTCTTGTCAGACATAATATATCGAGAGGATAGGATAGAAAGATGCTACTCTATATTCTATTTATTTATTGTTTAATACATATATATTCGACTTGTATGCTTGACTCGAAGTCCACTTGTAAGTCTTCGTATGAACATGACGGCAGATAGCTGCGTATAGGATTACAGCACGAAGAACTGAAAGTAACAGTCTGGGAGCATTAACGCCACCTGGAATCGAACTAGGCAACAGCTCCTATAATAATTCCTCCAGACTAAGCTTCAAGTCACAGGATATCGGTCGATTGCATCCAATTCACTCCATCCTATGATATTATAGGAAATGTAAATAAAATAATGTAATCGGCAAATTTATATGTTTGTAAATGAATTTTATGTAAAATAATGTATAAAACATTGTAAACGGCCGATCTTCTGTGACGTAAAGCTCAGTTCGAAGGCATTATTAAAGGAGGTGTTGATTAGGTACTCTGGAGTTTATAGAGACAGACATCTAGTGAAAAGGCCGATATTCCCTTGCCCTCTCGATTATCGGGCCCCATTCTATATTTTATTGTATACAGCTGAATAGCTCCTTTAAAAAAGATGCAATAAACATTTATATGTCCATGGCGCAAAATATTGTTTACATATTGAACATACTATTACATTAACGGCCCTCCTTACTTACCGTCGCCGGAAGCCCGAGCCAATGTTATTCTAAGGGGAAATTTTTCTTTACAAATAACTTATTAACTAATACATATTTTTAAATTCTGTTTTCATATTTAGAAAATTCCCATCTGTTCAATTGACGGACCTTTTTTAAAAATGTATTTTTTTAATTTTTAATATTGTATTTTGAAATCGCAAAATGAAAAAAAACCACATAGTGAAAAATTCGTATTTTGCAGTTTCAAAATAAAATATAAAAAATTAAATAATATATTTTTAAAAAAGGTCCGTCAATTTAACAGCTGGGAATTTTCAGAATGTGAAGCAGAATTTAAAAATATATATTAGTTAATAAGTTATTTGTAAAGAAAAATTTCCCATAGAATAACATTAGCTTCGGCTTCCGGAGGCGGTGAGTGAAGTGGGCCCTTAATACCGACTATCTGTCGCATATGAATAATGTTTCGGGGATACAAGGAGAAAGGTCTAAATTTCTTTGCCGAAAGCCCTAATTTGCCATAATCCTACCTGTCAAAAACTACATGAAAATATTTGTAATTTATAAAGTGCAAGTGGTAACAAACAGGCCTTCTCTACCTGATAATTAAATTTCATATTGTTCAGTTTTGTTATGCGTTTTGTTTGATTTTATTATCAGATAAGAGGAAAAACAGTCATGCAAAATATAAAAGCCGATACTCACAAGACGATCTGTAGCAGTCATAGTGATTACGACTAGAATGTCAATGAATTATGAACGTGCATGATGCATGAATGATGTTGCGATTGATTTCACGAGGGCGGGGAGGGGGGGGGGACAATTTTTTTGCCCAGAATCCTAATCGGGCTTGAGTCAAACTATATGAAAATACTTGTAAACTAAAAAAAGCAAGTGTTAACAAACGGGTCTATTCCACCTCATAAAGTATAATCAAACTTCCATGATTCAATTGTTATGCGTTTTGTTACATTTTATCATCAAATAAGCGGAAAAATACAAAAGCCAATACTCACAAGCCGATCTGTAGTGGCGACTACGATTAGAATATCATTATTACATCGTCCCAATTTCCAGCGAGATCTCAACGTCTCCGCAAAAGAACGAATCACTTTGGCCGGATGAACACTAAAATATGGAGGGGAAAAAAAAAAAAAAAAAAAAAAAAAACTTTTTAAAATAAAATAAAAAATACATAAAAAACATTATGCCAATCAGAAATTTTCGTCATCTTACTAGGCTATATTGTCTGCTTCGCTGATCCCTATTTTAATAAATTAATATATATATTATATTGCTTTATAAATAAAACTTAAAATAAATTCCATTGCAATCGCCCAAAACCTAGCTTTAGATCCTCGCTCTTTTCGGCAATGTCTTCCCTACCTACATTATATCGTATTCAGGTCCTTATTGCTTCTGGCAGCATCTACTCGGCTATTCTTTAAACATGCTTCTTGCGACCATGGGAACCTCTGCGCATGTTCTGACTCAACGAGTCAGTGTTTAAAAAGCGATAAGTGAACGTCGAATGATTGGACGTTTACCGAATTACAACTTGTCGGTCAATTTGGCACTCCTCCAAACCTTTAGAATCGTCCTCAATGCTAGGCACGGGGAAACACAGTTACACTATACTTCAATTTTATGTGTTTATCGGAAGACAGCTGGCGTTGCTATTATTTCAGAACTGTGATTTTACAGATATCTCAGCGACTACTGAACATTTAAATTTTAACACCGAGTATTAACGAGCCCTAGTAGCGAGACCTAGTATTTTTTAACCGTCGCTTATAAAATTATAAGTAAAATAAATATATATTTATATTATTATTAATTATATGAAAAAAAATGTAAACTAATTGTTATAAATTTTAATTAAATTTTAAATTTAATAAATTTAACAACTACTACTATATTACCATTTGATTTCGATAGAAAAAATAAATTAAAAGGGACAATACACATTTCCCTTTCAAATACACTTTTATCTCTTCACAATATATGAAATTTCGTGAAAATATACCTGTTTTCATGAAAATTAACTTTTTACTTTTGTAAATTACTGCGAGACATTACCTTTTAGTAAAGAAAGCGTGATATTCTCCTATCGATTAATAAAGCAAGCATACAAAAGAAATTATTATCGATTTCTGTCAGCGTATTTATCTGATTTCAACGATTGTGTTTCACTATACGAAAATATCTGACAGAAAAATCACTTAAGCTTTTTATGCTATATTGAAATAATAATAATAATAATAATAATAACTCTCGAAAGAAACCTTTTATTATTTTAGAATGTTTATCTGATCTATGTCGATGTATATATACAATACATTTCCTTTCCGAGAGTTGCTAATGCATGATATATGGAACATAAAATTTGAAAGCGCTTCGGAAAAATTTCAGATTAGATGTAATTGAGATTTATCAACTTAATGTGATTGTAATTGTGGGTTAAAATTTGAATATTTTTAAGTATGAAAAAAATACTTCAAATTTGTGAAAACATTTTATTTTGTTGATATGAAAATATAAGTGATTTCCAATGACATTCAAAAGGATGGTAGATGCTGAAACTAATTCTTTGAAATCATTACCTGTTCTTTGAAATTATTACAGTTTCCATACATATGCATTGAAATACTTCGCTTATATTAAACGAGTTAATCACATGACTCGTTATTATATCTCTATATTTCTTGGGCTTCTCGGAAACGGTTCTAACAATTTTGATAAATTTAGGCTTATTTATTTATTTATTTATTTTTATTTATTTATTTATTTTTATTTATTTATTTTTATTTATTTATTTATTTTATTTTATTTTTTATTTATTTATTTATTTATTTATTTATTTATTTTTTTTTTGGGGGGGGGGGGGTAAAAATTCATTGGTCATATCCTCATCTTCAGGTAAATTCGCGTTTGCAACACATGGTGGAAATTGGATTTACGCAGAAATATATACACTATGGAACCGCACTTGGATACTTTCATTTTTACTTTCAAAAACCAACAACTTTATTATTTAAATGTAAGGTTGGTTGATTGGTTGTATGGGTTTTACGTCGCATTAGTGCTGTGCAATGAGCAATTGGTGAAGAGGGCCGTTAACCGTTTATCCGCCGGTTTCAAAATAGGACAAATTCGGTTTATCCGGAAGCGGAAATAACGATTTCAATGAAAAATTAGGGTTAAGGTTTTTTTTTCAGCAAAAAATCAATTGGTGGTCTCCTCATTTTAAAGAAAATTCGCATTCGCATTTAAACCTTTATCTATTGTTCGCAACCTATCGCAACAATTAGATTTACTCAGAAATGGGTATAACAATTTTAGTGAAATGTTAGGATTAAGCATTTTTTGGGAGAAAAATCGATTAGACGTATCCTCATCGTCAGGAAAATTTACGTTCGCTATTAAACTTTATGTTGTACTTACTTGGCAATAGATATAACGATTTTGATGAAGATTTGGGGTTAAAGGTTTTTTGGGATATAAAATCGATTCGACATATTTTCGTCTTCAGGAAAATTCGTCTTTGCTGCCCTTTATCTGCCAGTTGCTAAATTTGGAAAAAAAAATAGGATTAACTCAAAAATGGATATAACGATTTTGATGAAAGTTTGAAGTTAAGTGGTTTTTTAGGTGAAAATGCGGTTGAACTTATCTTCATTTTCAGAAAAATTCGCGTTCGCCCCTAACGCTTTATCCGTCGGTTGATTTCAATAACTGATATTGGGTTTACTCAAAAATGGATATAATGATTTTATTAAAAAGTTAGCGTTAAAGGTTTTTTGAGATGAGAAACCCATTTGACGTATCCCCCTTTTCTCGAAGATTAGCGTTCACTGTTAACTTTAACTTCGCACGTGACAAAATATGACAGAAAGTTGATTTTCTAAGAAACTACGTAAATGATTTTGATTTAAAAAAATTAAATTTAGAGATTTTTTGAGTTTATAATTTAATCTGAATTGCTCTCCTCTTCAGAATAATTAATGTTCACCAGTAAGCCGCGCTTCGCCTTAGAAAAAAGTGGCAGAGACACTGTTTCCTTTGAAAGTACTCGAATGTTTTAAAAAAGAATTTGGAATTACTGTGTTTTTGAGTGGACATTTCGGTATCGAATACCTTCGTGTTCAGGATAATTAAGGCTGACTGGTACGGGAAAAATACGGTAGAAACATGGTTTTGTTGAAAATCGCTGGAACGTTTTGAAAAATTTATACGTTAGAGATATTTTTTGACATAAAAAACCGATATGACTTGTCTTTTTCAAGAAAATTAGCAGTCGCTAGTACCCTGTGCATTGCCCGAAACAAAATATAGCAGAAACCTGGTTTTCCAAAAAACTGCTTGACCAATTTTAATATTTAAAAATATAGTTAGGGGTTTAAGATTATATTTGGATTTAAATTTTTCTTATCTCCAGGAAAATCACTGATGTCCGGGACAAATAATAAAAAATATATTTCTGAAAACGTATCACTCTATTTGTCGTACGAATAAATTTTACAATGAGATCGAGCGAACTCGGTCATCCAGGTATTGAATATTAAGTACATTAAAATTTCTTGATAACTAAATTAAATTAAAATACTAAAATTCAAAATTTTTAATTTTTTGAAAATTTTCAAAATGCTAAAACGATGCTAGTTACAGGGTTCATACTCAAATATGGGAAAAAATTCCCTGAGTTTTCCCTGAGTTCCCAGACAATTTTCAAGAAAATGTTAGCGACATATTACAAGAAACGCTCTTCTAGACAAGACTAAGACTACTATATAACAGGCTGAATCATTCGCCGCCATTTGTACGTCAAGTCCGTCATTGCTAAACTTAAGATTACTATATAATAGTCTTACATAGTCTCATATAATAATCTTACATGGTAGTTTGCCACTGCCAAACCTAAGACTATTATATAATAGTCTTATATAATCTCATATAATAGTTAAGACTACTATATAACAGGCTGAATCATTCGCCGCCATTCGTACGTCAAGTCCGTCATTGCTAAACTTAAGATTACTATATAATAGTCTTGTATAGTCTCATATAATAATCTTACATGGTAGTTCATCACTGCCAAACCTAAGACAATTATATAATAGTCTTATATAATCTCATATAATAGACATAAACAAAAGTCTTAGTTTTAGCAATGACGGACTTGACGGACAAATGGCGGCGAATGATTCATCCTGTTATATAGTAGTCTTAGACAAGACAAAATACAGTTACCTCCACTGTATGATGTCATATTACTGCCGATCGTAATAGCAATTCAGGTAGAAATCATATTTACATGCGTATTTTCATAATAATTCATTATTTAAATTTTGATACGAAGCTAAACAAGAAAAACATAACTTGAGAGGAAAAAAAAAATTGTTTTTCCATGTTTTATAACTGATTTTCCTTGAGTTTTAATGGAAATTTTTATTTTCCCTGAGTTTTCCCTGACTTTTTTTTTTAACAAATTCCAAATTCCCTGAGTATTCCCCGTTTTCCAGGTTTTCCCTGAGGAGTATGAACCCTGTAGTTAGTTTTAAAATTTTTTCTTCGATTTTATATTTTCATAATTCATCAATATATTCTAATTATATTTGAGTTTTGTGGATTGGCTAAAAAGTTAATGATTTTTTTTTTTAAACGAAATTTCAGCATTCAAACACAAATATACAATAAATCTATATAATATTTCTCCAAAGTAGATCAGTTACGATTAATTTTTTTTTTTCGAAACCATACGGTAGTGATGTAATTAATAAAATACGCAAGGATAAAAAATAATATTTAAAGATGGACAATATTTAAAGCTCAATGATCCAATAAGAAAAAATGACGACATTTGTTTGGTGACATTTTATGAAAAAATGTATTTTACCTTTTTCAATTCCTGCTATTAGTTCACACTCTCCCTATATCTTGTACAAATCTTGCAATCGATTTTTAACTAACTTCCCGACTAGCTAGAAATTTGAAACTTTCACAGTAGCTCAGAACCCGGTGACAACACAATACTTCGAAGTCCGATTTTCGAATTTTCGATTAGTTTTATTATAATTAATTAAATATGAAAATAATAACATCCTAATAGCGTTATTATAGCCATTAAAATATTAGCTATAATTTAATGGTTGCCAATAAAAAAATTTACGAGTTCATTTTCTTTCGACATAAAAATAAATACATTTAATTAAACGTGAACATTAAAAAATTATAAAAAGTCAAATTATGCATCTCACAAAAATTGACGTCATTATCACTTAAAAAAAATTATGCACATTGATAAGAGCTCTATGATTCATCAGAAAATTTAAAACATGGTACATATATATATATATATATATATATATATATTTATCGTATAATTATTTTTATTTCATTTTTCACGCGCGCTTTTTATTTCCTAATTCAAAATTATTAAAAAGAACCTTTTTCGATAGTGTTTGTAAGTAGGAATTGCCTTAATTTTTTTTCTTTTATATTACTTGTTTTTATTAACTTCGATTCTTGTTTGTTTGTGTGTTTGCTTGTCCGGTACAAATCTTACAATCTATTTTTAACTAGCTTCCCTACTAGCTAGACATTTGAAACTTTCGCAATAGCTCAGAATCCGGTGACAACACAATACTTCGAAGTCAGATTTTCGAATTTTCGAATAGTTTTCTTTTAATTAATTAAAATATGAAAATAATAACCTCTTAATAGCAATAAAATAGCCATTAAAATATTAGCTATAATTTAATTGTTGCCAGAAAAAAAAATACGAAATCATTTTCTTTCGACATAAAATAAATACACTTAATTCAACATGAACGTTAAAAAATTATAAAAAGTTAAATTATGCATCTCACAAAAATTGACGTCATTATCACTTTAAAAATTTTCACATTGATAAGTGCTAATGTAGGTCACGATGCTAATATACGTTGTTCTAAAAGGAGTAATATTTTATTCTTAAAACCAACTTTTTTTTTTTTTTTTTTTTTAACTATTATTATTATTTCACTGAACTGAGTCCGCGTACTTAAATATTATTTTTTATTCTCGCATATGTTATTAATGATCATCAGAAAATTTAAAAACGTGGTATAAAAAAAGTTTTTTTTTTTTTTTTAATCTTATAATTATTTGAAAGTTAGAAGCTTTTTACTGTGAAGCCCTAAAAAGCATAAAATAAAATTTATTCTGACGAAGACATGCTACAAAGAAATGAAAGTTCAACCCTAAGAAAATTTTAGAGAAAAACATAGACACTTTCCTTTTACAAGAGATGAAAATTTCTTAATGTTCAAAATATTTTAAAAAGCTTTCGAGACCAATATTCTTAGTTATTAGTTTTTATATAATCATTTGTTAGGCCAGAAACTTCAAATGTCTCGAAAGCTTTTAAAAATATTTTGAACATTAAAAAATGTTCATCTCTTGTAAAAGGAAAGTACCTATATTTTTCTCTAAAATTTTCTTAGGGTTGAACTTTCATTTCTTTCATACATTTTATTTTATGCTTTTTAGGGCTTCACAATTAAAAGCTTCTAACTTTAAAAAATTATTTTTTACTTAAATTTTATTTTGTGCTTTTTAGTTACAAAAAAGGAAAAAGCTTCTGAGAAAAACTAATTAAAATTTCTTAGGATATTTTGTAGACAACGGAAGATTTTCGTTTATCAATTGACATTTTTTTTTTTTTTTTTTTTTTTTTTCGATTATTTATCTGCAAAAAAAGTACTATATCATCTTTCGAGGACCGAATCCGGGACCATCCGTTATCAGCATGACGCTCTAACCAAAGTCTAAGAACTGTCAAGACAAATCATAGAACATTCTTGTTCTCGAATACTTTTTAAAATATTTGGAATATTTAAAAATTTTCATGTTTTGCAAAAGTGAAATATCTATATTTTTCTTTAAAATTTTCTTGTTGTTGAAACTTTTATGATTTTACAGCATGTCTCTGCAAGAATAAATTTTTATTTTATGATTTTTAGGGCTCCACAATAATATGAAACTTTGAGTGTTATTTTTATTTTTTTATTTATATTTTTATTAATTGATTAATTAATTTTTATTTATATTTTTACTGAAATTTTTATCTTGTGCGTTCAGTAACTAAAAAAAAAAAAAAAAAAAAAAAAAAAAAACCTTCTTTAAAAAACTATCAAAATCCCTTAGGACACTGTGTAGATAACGAAAGATCATCTTTTATCAATTGACATCGTTTCTATTAATTATCTGCGAAAAAGTAACACATCGGCTTGCGAGGATCGAGCCCACGAGCATCGCGTTATCACCATGACGCTCTAACCAAATGCACTAACGAGCAACGAAAAGGTTGCTTACATTTACATTAAAGTGGAGGCGCCTTCTTTTTCAGAATGACACAAAGAAACGATGATAAAAATCCAATTTCAAGAAAAAGCTTCTAAAAGAATATATATATATATATATTTAACTTTTTATTTTATGCTTTTTTAAAAAAAAAAAAAAAAAAGCTTCTTAAAAAAAGACTCTTCAAAAATTCTTAGAATAATCTGTAGACAATGAAAAATTTTGTTTTATCAATTGACACATTTTCTATTAATTATCTGCAAAATTTAACACATCGATCCTTCGGTGATGGAACTCACCACCATCGTATTAGCAACTTCACGCTCTAACCAACTGAGCCAACGAGCGACTGTAAGGATTGCTGACATTCACTTTAAAGTTGAGGTGCCTTATTTATTAGCGCGACATGAAAATGTGATAAGAAACCCTATTTCAATAAAAAGCTTCTAAAAAGCTTCTAAAAAAATTATTTATTTATTTATTTATTTATTTTTATTTAAACTTTTATTTTGTTTGTTAGTAACTAGATAAAAATTTATTTTTAAAAAAATCTTCAAAAATTATTAGGATACTGTGTACACAACAAAATATTTCCTTTTATCAATTGACACCTTTTCTATTAATTATTTGAAAAATTAACATGACGCTCTAACCAATTGAGACATTAAGAGATAGAGATACAATGAATTGCTGACTTTTTTTTTTTTTTTTTTTCCTTAAAGTGGAAATGTCTTGTTTTTTAGCGTGACAGAAAACACGATGACAAATTCAAGCACGACAAGTTAGCTGATTTTAGTGATGTATTAATATTATTATTATATATATATATATATATATATATATATATATAATTTTCATGTACGCGAAGCGTACATAAATTCTGATTACTGACCGTTGCAGTGCAGAATTTCATTCATTTTTATCTTTCATACAAAATTAAGTAACTTCATTTTAAATATTCGTTTTATTAATCTTAAAAATAGGCTCACTTTATTTCTGTGAATTTCAAAACAGACACAATTTGGAAAGCGGATTTTTGCCTTGTTTACGTTTGCGATCCACGCCAACCATTTCCGAAAACGGCATTTCGTAGTGTTTGAAAAAAAAAAAAAAAAAAAAAAAAAGGACTAATGTCCCAGTTTTTTTCAAATTTATTTATTCGTTTATTTAAACAACTAATGAATCCACTTACGGTCTTATTCACCATTAACTTCAACTCTCAGTTCAATGCAAAAACTTGAAAAGCATCTAAAGACAAAGTGCAGCTTTCCAACAAAATTTGGCCCACTGCGTCTGCCATCTAGCGTCAGAGATTTCATATAATCTTTGTTTGGTTATTTTCAGTTAAAAATCTGAAAATAGCAATTCCGCTAGATGGCAGAAGCAACACGTCAAATTATGATGAAAAGTTGCACACTGACTTTATACGCTTTTCAAATTTTCGTGTTCAACCGGGAGTAGAAGTTATTGGTGAATACAGCTATTAAGATACACAAGAATATGTAAAATTTAAAGCAATATTAAAACTGGGTCTCAGAACTTACTTATAAGGATGGAACATGTGTTTCAGCAAGGCGATTCCAACAACGATGCCTCCATCATCATCTTTGCAAGTATCGCATACACAGGGCGTCTCTCGGTACAGTTTTTCAATGGAACGGTCCAGCATATCAGCTACAATAGAAAAGGTATTATTTAAACTTATTTTCTCGAAAGTTATTCAGGAATTAATTCTGTTAAAACATGAGATTTTGGGCTAAGCTCGAGCGCGTAGATGTTTTTAACGCGAAATACTTCTTCAATCGAAAATAGACTTTATGAAGAACAACATTATTTAATGTTACTGAAAAAGACAAAATAATGCTTTTACGATGTAATCCGAAATTAACAAATTTTTATATTAATACGCAAACATGAAATTTGTCTTCCGTTCTTAATATGTCTATATAATAATAAAAGAATATGGCTATGTATGTGCATGTACAGCTCAAAGAATACGTGCCAAAGAATTACAGAAATTAGCGTGTAGGTAGAATAAAGTGCATAGGTTGTGGTAGTATAAAAGAAATTAATTAGTTACCGAAATATTAAAATGTCAACGAAACTTAATTAACATCGGTTAAAAAGGAGTCTAATTGGATTTTTTCCCTGGAAAGCCATTCCTGCGTAACAGACGAAAATGCACCAAATATGTAATGTAAAATTTATAGAAGGGCTAGATGAGGGAGGGGGATAAAATATTTAAACAAATAACATAGGGCTATACCTTGAAAATTAGTGTGTTAAGGTTTTTTGGGGTTGACGAATCGATTGCGCATACGTTTGAAAGTGTAAAATTATTGAAGGAGGGGCAGTGAGGATACCACAGGCAGCACTGGACGAGAGTTTGCCACAGTCAGAATTCTCAACGATTGTTTTCACGGTGAGTGAACAGGCTGTTTCAGATCATGAAACGGGGGAATGACGCCCCAGGCGCCACCGAGAGGGAATTTGCTATACTTGGAATTTTCAAAGGTATTTGCACTATAAGTTAACAGGATTTTGTAGATTCTGAGACTGGGAGTAGGCGCCGCAGGCACCAACAAGCGGGAGTTTAATACGGTTAGATTTTTCAAGAATCGCGAACCAGAATAAACTGCATTTTAGATATTTTCCAGTGTTGAAATTTCATATATATATATATATATATATATATATATATATATTTTCAGATGGCACGTGTTTAATTTAGTGATCTAATTTTTACAGACCACGTTTCAAACCTTCTTTTTTGTGAAAAAATCCCTTTTGCGCTTGTAACTCAAACATACATTAAGATTTGTGAGTTCAAAAGGGGTTTTTCACAAATAAGGACTTTTGCAACTTGGTTGAAATAATTGGATATCCAAATTAATACATGGCATGTGAAAACCCCTTTATGAAATTTCAACTCTGGAAAATTTTTTAAATCTTCCTTATATTTTTGCCTATAATTTTCTTAATTTTTACACTATTCAAATGAATTTTCGACATAAGTTGCCTAATACGTCAAGCCTTCAACCTATGTAATAGAAAAATTCTATCTTTCGTGTATGCACAGTAAAAAAAATATTTACTACAAATAAGGGAATGTCTCCGGTTGTGGGCACGGTGTAAATTTTGGCTTATAACTTTTGATAGAGCAGATATAATGCAAACATATGAATACCAATGGAAAGCTGAGTCCTTAGCTAACGTTTGATGAAGCAACGGTATTGATTCTGTCAACCAGAAAAATTTTATCACCAATTTTGTGAAGTGGTCACTTTTGATAAAAAAAAAAAACTGTGTACCCGGTTGTGGACACACCCGAAAAATCCGCTAAAAAGGGGAAAATAATAAGGAAACCACCATAAGATAAATACAAAAAATAACTTTTTTTTTTTTTTTTTTAAATTCTGTAAGGATTCAGTAGCCAAAATAACAACAGAAAACGACATTTTTGAAATTTTATTCGTCATCTTCTTCTTTCTTCAAATCAGAAGTGCAATGCTTGCAGGTAAAATAACTCGCATGCATATTGGCACACTTGAAATGCACCTGACGATTGCACTCCTTGCATTTGATTGAGTTGGCTCTTGTTAGGCGTGATGGCAGGTGCTCGTAACAGATGATACAGAAATAGACAACATCATCATCAGATGCTGGAGAATCCTTTTTTTAGAGTGCTTGTCCGACAGTTTGTCAAATGGAATTGCCTTATATTTTACAGATTTCTTCTGGAGGGACACAGAAGCTGTGAGTACGTCCATATTCTCGGACAATCGATTTTGTGGGTTTCTTATACACTAAGCAATCCTTAATGGCTTTAAACAGCGCATTAAAATCTATTTCTTTTGGATCGGTTGGATTTTCGAGGGTTAACATGGCTAAAAATGCATAAAAGCACTAATAAACTATATTGTGTTGACATAAACGACCATATTTGTCAATTTGTAAGCCAAACACACGCTTTAAATGAAAGAAACGAGGATGCCCACAACCGGTTACATGAAGGTGCCCACAATCGGGAATGGCAGTCATTTTTATAATGACAGAAAAAACAATTTCCTGTCCATATCTTGGCTACATTCGATATTCTCTTATGATTTGTCAAGTTTTCTGAAAGTTTTGTAAAATTTTGTTAAAGTCCATTCTTGTACCAAAAGAAAAAAAAAAACTTAGCAAAAAAATTTAAAAATTTTTGAAAAAAAAAAAAATTATTATTATTATTATAAGATAAAAAACTTTTTATAAACCATGTTTTTAAATTTTCTGTTGAATCAAAGCTATAGAACTAACTACATTAGCTCTTTATCAATACGTATTGTTACGAAATTGTAAATAATTGTATTTATTTTTGTATAAATTCTTTCAAAGAAGCTTAGTAAGTTGATAAAATGTCAATTTTTTGCATTTCCAGCTCTTTTTCGCGTTAAAATAGCTTAATTTTCCCTTTAAAACGCATTAAAAAGCTCCAATAGGCAGGTAATGGATTTGGCATCAAATCTGGCGACTTTTGGCGAGAAAATCCTTATTATCGATATTCCGATATTCCAAAGATGGACGTTCTAATGTGACTGGATAAAGAGTTACGGGAAATTTGAATTTTAAAAAAGGTTGGTTTTAAAAATAAAGTATTAATCCTTTCAGAACAACATATACTTGCATCATGAACTACATTAGCACTTTATCAATGTGTAGAAAATCTTTAAAGTGATAATGACGTCAATTTTTGCCAGATGCATAATTTAACTTTTTACAATTTTTTAACGCCCACTTTTAATTAAATGTATTTATTTTTATGTCGAAAGAAAATGAACTTTTTTTTTTTTTTTTTTTTTTTTTTTTTTTTTTTTTTGGGGGGGGGGGGCAACGATAAAATTATAGCTAATATTTTAATGACTATTTTCATTCCTATTAGGGGCTCATTATTATCATATTTTAATTAATTAAAAGAAAACTATTCGAAAAAATCTGATTTCAAAGTATTGTGTTGTCACCGGGTTCTGAGCTACTATGAAAGTTTCAAATGTCTAGCTAGTAGGGAAGTTAGTTAAAAATAGATTGCAAGATTTGTACCGGAAAAAGAAACAAACACACAAACAAAAAAGAATAGAAGTTAATAAAGAAACATGGTAATAAATATAGAGAGACAGATAGATAGATATATAGCTGTCTAAATAATCGCGCGATTTCCACAGAAAAGCACACTAATATTGTATATAATATGGGAAATTATATGTTACAGTTACAAGTCATCTGTAGCATTTTTAGATACAAAGTAATCCAAAATATTTGGAACAACCCTACCACGCTGTGCATGAATCTGAGAACGCATGTAACTCGTTTTCGCAGCAATCAGTATCACGCACGTAAACTAACAAGGAGAATTTGTTTTCCGCAATATTTTTGGGGAACTAAAGTAGGTCACCCCCTCGTGGTGTTTCCTGGAAACGCCGAATAAACGCGGCTAAGAGCCTACTACAAATTTAACTTCATGTTTGACAAGTATACTAATAAATGCGCCAAATAGCCAAGTATAAGAATCAGCGCCTCAAACGGGAATAGCCAACAACCCTTTTCACCCTCACCGCTTCAATTGGTACGTTACCAAATAAACAATATTATCTCATTCGAATTTTTCGGGAAAAAAAATTGTTAAAATTATCCGCTTTTATGAAGAGTCCTTTTTAATACTGCCGATTTTGAGTACGGTGCTTTTTATGTTCACTGATTTGTGTGTGTGTGTTTGCACTGCAGTAGTGCTAAGCTATCAGAGCTCCAAGTTTCAACCTTTCTTTCAGGATGCTTTCAAGTACGAGAAATTTGCGTCTATTTGGTAATACTATTTTTATACAAAAACCTTTACCTTATTTGTATAGCAGTATATCCTAATTAAATAGCATAAAGACTATTGTATAAAATAGTGTAGCAAAAAAAAAAAAAAAAAAAAAAAAAAGGAAATCTCTCATCTCTGAAAGAGTCTTTAAAAGAAAGTGGGAGAGACTTCCAGCTCTATACGCTATGGGCAGTTGGCAGGGATCATACCCCCCCCCCCCCCCGTCTTTTTCAACAAAACACTTTCAGAATTAAGAATTTTTTTTTTTTTTTTTTGTTAATAAACCTTACATAGCCAAATATTTTACCTCTAATTTATTTAAGTCACTACGTAGTGATTTGTGAGTGAATTTTTTCATCTCTGGAACGTGTTAAGTTCCTTCTAAAAACGATACATATATAGAATTTCATTAATACATGGGGTTTTACAAAAAGTAAGTTAAACTTGTTTCCGTACAAATAACAGCATAACGATACAAGATCAAAGTTGGCGCAGACGATAACTGACTTCTATGGCTACAAATGCTTGCAATTTCATTCGAATAATTGCAACAGTTGCTGTGTTGAACGGAACTGATTGGCATGTCAGCTGGAAACTTGCTCCAACGTTGAAACGCACGGAACAGTGTGGTTTTTGTGGGCAAAACGTTGCACGAGTACGGAAGTTTTATTGTGAAATGTTGGTAGTACATAGGCCTCATGCAAAATCATATTCAGCCATTGTGAAATGGTGCCAGAAGAGCAGTTCGAAGACAGTCACACAGATTTAACCGATGCGGAAAGGCAAAGAAAGCCTACAATACTGAGCACATCAGATACGGTGCAGTGAGTGGAACGAATTATATCCTTATGGATCGCAGAGTGAGCGTCGAACACATTGCAGGGGTGTTGTAAATATCTGTTAGTGGGGCTCGTTCTATTGTTTGTCACCAGTTCTAAGTTTTATTTAATTGCATTTTTTCCATTTATTGACAGCATATTATACATCAGGCTTGTATGCCTCACTCGAAGTGTGCTTGTAATTCTTCGTCGGATAAAGACTAGCACCTGACAGAATTGCAATATGAATTAGAAAACACCCTGGACCAGCGCGGGAATCGAACTGGATCTCCTACTCTCGAAGGCGATTAGCAGTGTGGTGACATAACCACTCGGCCATAGAGGGCCCAGTTCTAAGTCGTCCGATTCGAAGTTGGCTCCAGAACAAAGGCTCGAATTTCTATCGTCAGGGCATCAAACGATTAGTGCAACGTTTTGACACATGCTTGCAGTGACTCAGGAATTGCATAGAGAAATAATGTGTTGTATGTGTGACATATTGTACTTTAGCACACTACTTTTAAATTAAGTGTTATTTGACCTTTGCAACTGAAGTGTAACTTGTTTTTTGAAAGCCCCTAGTATAAATAGAATTTAAGAAAGATAGTATTTAGAAAGTACAATGCTTACCTTGATCATTTTCTAGCACAAGATCTGGATCACACACATGAGACGACTTGAGACGGTTACAGGAATGCGGGGTATTCACTGGATGTGGGAATTTCTCTACATTCCACTTGTGAATGTTTGGCTCGTCTTCTTGAAAGCTGTATTCATTTTCGTAATCGTAATCGTAATCGTACGAGATGGGGTCTGGAGAGGGATAAGTATCAGCAAGCAGAACATTTCTCTCTGCATAACGCTGTCCTGAAGTGGACACAAAAAGCCATGCGCAAAAGAGATGAGGAAAAAGTTGCATATTCACGCAGACTCCACTATTCCTATCACAGAAACTTCATGGTGATCTACAAATTAGAGAAGGAAAAATAATTTCTACACTGCAAGCAGAAAAAAAAAATGAATTATGTACATACGTTTAGGAATAAATAAAAAAAACTTTGTAAACACCATAAAATGCAGAAAACTTTTATTGCATGACCCTTTGTCAGGTGACCGAAGTAGGCACGAGTGCAGCAAACTAAGGGTGCACTCACAAATCTATGATACGTAATTTTCAGTTTAAATAGGCTATGAATGAATGTAACGCTTAAAATGCAATCTAAATTTGTTTTAAAGTAACAAAAATATAAATTCTTTAAAAATATGTTAAGGCCCTTTGCAAGAAAGAATTTTTAACCCTTTAACGTTCATTGGTTTTACACATTGAATTCGAACATTCAACAACATTTAACATTTTTTACACAACAATTTTTCAAAAAAACTCCATTCATTTTAATAGGTTTTTTATATTTTTGTTCCTTCTGTGTTCGGTAGATGGCAGCACTGCACCAAAATTTACCAAATAATGTTTCAGAGGAAGCCATATACGGAAATACTTTAGATAGGCGGGAGTGCAACTAGAGCTTTGATGATGTACTCGGTATGAGTTTTTATAAGTAAAAAATTGTCTGAGAATTAATTTGTTAGGAATTTGAAAGTAAATTACTTGCATGTAGTTATAATTATATATATATATATATATATGCACATACATACATATATATACATATATATATATATATATATATATATATATATATATATATATATATACACCAAGAGACAAAAAAAAAAGCCATACTTGGATATTTTTTACTTTTCTTTCTGCAATCGCCAATTTTATTGTTTTAAAAGTAAATTCTCGAATGGATTTTATTAAGTTGTGTTACACGTACTATTTAGGATTGAGACAAGTATTAAAAGCAAGATGCAATTGTTCGAAAAATTGTAATTTTTAGCAGTATTTCAAAAAGGTAAGAATAAAGCAAGTAACGATACCACAAAAAGTATTAATTTTAGAGTGAAAAAAAAAAAAATATATTTTAATAGGCGGGATGTCAAAATGATTAAATGTTAACGAAATATTGATGAGCTAGTTTTTAGCAAGATATAAAAATTTTTGGCTGTTTAAACTGGAAATTTTTTGTTTAGGCGGTCACGTTGCTCATCCAATAGGGATGACCGCAAGTTAAAAAACCAGTGCTTATACAATCAGTTTGTATTACATTTAGAACATAGAAGGGATTCAGAAAAAGTGTTTTGTAATATAATTTCTTTAAATACAGTGCAACAACGATTAAACAAAGCAAATTTAAGAACCGGAAAATCTGAAAAAAAAATCCATTCTTAACGAAAAGAATTAGGAAAGCAAGATTTTAGAGGGTTAAAAAAATTAAAAAATGATCAGTTAAATTGGGTTAAAGGTCTCTCTGATGAGTCAAGTTTAACTTATTTCGAGCTGACGGAAACAAGCAGGGCTGATGGCGAAAATGTGACCGACTTACTGAAAATCGCACTTTTAAAACAGTGACACATTTTCCGTACATTATGATACGAAAGTGCATAATTTGTCAATGAGTCGGGCAAATTTTCATGTTCAAGGGATCAATTAACCCTAAATAAAACTTGACCATTAAAAAATTGATGCCTGACCGACTATTTTGGAGGTACTTCAGACTTTTCCAGATTCAACATTTCAAGATGATAACGCACCTTGTTACATGGCGTCTGCAATAATCACCAGTAATTTTTAACTGTAACGTTTGCCTAATCACTTCGAAAATTGATAGTGTATTATGCGTATCAAATATCACATCTCAAAATTATTGGTGATTACTAAATAGAAATTCTTCCAGATCTGGAAACACTGGGCGTCTACGTTTATTTGCTTCAAGAGTTGTTCAAATTACCTATCCATTCCCATGAGCATCTATAATTTTGTAAGTTATCATAACTTTTTTACTTCCTTATACTTTGTATAAGGAAGTATAGTAATCCCGATTTGCGAAATGGATTTTGTATTTCACATTTCTCGCAAACGAATAATCACTGAATGTAGCCAATTTATACGTGTGACTGCCATGATGTCTAGTTTTACACTTAACACGAGCTCTCGTTTTAGCAATATAAGCGATTTTACACGATTTTTCGTGACGTCGTACGCATGTGTTTATGTCACATAACTCAAAAACGATTGGACGTAGAAAGTTGCGAATTGGTACATAGGTTTGTTATAACATCCAGTTGTGCACCTTCCTTTTTGGACTTCGTATGATTTTCCGTTTTGGAGATATTTAAGAAAATTTGGTTCATAATGATCAAAAATACAAAGGTTTTGGCCATAATATAACAAAAAACTTTAACTCAAAAACTGTTTGGACAAATATTGCAATAGAATTTTAACTGACTTCCTGACTAGCTAGACATTTGAAACTTTCAGAAAAGCTCAGAACACGTTGACAATGCATTTTTTAAATATTTTTAGCCAACTGTGTCTGATACCATCTTCCTTCAGCAGCTTTTATATGGTTCAACAGAAAAATTATTTAACTAACTTCCCGACTAGCTGGACATTTGAAACTTTCAGGATAGTTCAGAACACGGTGAAAATGGATTTTTTTAAATACTTTTAGCCAACTGTTTCGGATCCCTGCTGCCTTCGGCAGCGTTACCTGTACAAATCTTGCAATTGATTTATAACTAAAGTTCCCGACTAGCTAGACATTTGAAACTTTCAAAAGAGCTCAGAACACGGTGACAATGCATTTTTTAAATATTTTTAGCAAATTGTTTCGAGTCACTGCTGCCTTCGGCAGCGTTTATATGGTTCAACAGAAAATTTATTTAACTAACTTCTTGACTAGCTAGACATTTGAAACTCTCAGAATAGTTCAGAACACGGTGAAAATGCATTTTTTAAATACTTTTAGCCAACTGTTTCAGGTCCACGCTGCCTTCGTTAGAGTTGCCAGAACAAATTTGGCAATCGATTTTTAACTAACTTCCCGACTAGCTAGACATTTGAAACTTTCAGAAAAGCTTAGAACACGGTGATAATGCATTTTAAAAATATTTTTAGTCAACTGTCTCGGGTCCAATGACAATGCTTTTTAACATTATGCATATATTTCTAAAGGTATATAAGGAAGTCATGTGGTGCCTACATCAGATTTTTTACTTAAAGTTAAATCCCACAAAGAATATCGTAGAATATCCTCTTAATAGACATGAAAATAGTCCTAATCTCAATGCGCTCGAAAATGTTTAATCTATGAAAGAAGGTGGGGATTCGAAATTTGTAGCCTACGACTTTGCAAAAACTAGAAAAAAATATTTAAGTTATTTGGAACAGTGAAATTTCCGAGTTTCATGTTTAAAAAACTATAAAATACTATGCCGTTTCGCATTAAAGCAGTAATTCCATGTAAAGGGGGAATTATTCAATACAGAATACATATTTTTAGTAATTGTTTAGATCTAACAAATAAATAGTTTTATTTCATACATTTAAATATAACGTGCTTATTTCATATAATAAATGCTAACAGAATACAAAGTATATACATATTATATTACGTTTATGAAGAAAATTTTATGTAGATATTTATTAAATACTTCGTAGAGTGTAATAAAGCTAATTATTAAACCAAAAATATACATAGGTATTATGTTATGACTTCCGTATCATACAAACATAACAGTTTTATTTGTTTCAATCATTAGTTTTTAAGTTATTACAAACACAAAAAGTATAAGTCAATTTTTCTGCAGTGCAGCTTTTTTTTCTGTCCCTTAGTGTATATATAAAAAATTTTCTTTCAAATAAAAAATGTCGATCTTAATGTAAAATACGATTTGAAATACATGAATGGATCGCGAAACTACCCTAAGCACGCAAAAATGGTTTTAATTTAAATGTTATCACGCGCAATACCTTTTTGTAGTATGTTATGATTTACACTTCGATTTCGGTAATGTTCCCTATGTTCAGCATTCAAATTTCAATTAAGTATAACTCACTTAATTCTAATGATAGATTTATGCGGTTTTTTTTTTATGATATTGTATTAAAAATAAAAACTTTCTTGCTAACTAAATTTATCTAGAGAGGTTGTATATATATATTTTTTTTTGGCCTTATTCCCTACCTTATTTTGAACAGTTTTACAATTCACATTGCCCACTTACCTCTAATAGGTACAGATCAAAATCACGATTCAATCATTTTAGGACACCGTGTATATATATACATCGGTAAACGCAGCGGGACTACGGTTCTTACAATTGATATGTACATATCTCACATGAAGAATCACTAGCGGTGTTGCAGGGTTCTCAACAGTCAGTAATTTGTATACCACACTTTTTGTAAAACAATCTTTGTATTATTCTTTTGAAGATAGTACAAGCGATTAGTGAAGATTAAAAAAAAAAAAAAGAGTAGTCAAAATGGTGAATGCTGAGAATACGAATACTGAGTGTTGCCAAATGAAAATTTGAATTAGCCCTATAAAGTCCTTAAAAATTCCCCTTTCCCGTACGTTAAAAAAAAAAAAAAAAAAAAAAAAAACTCTCCTGCAATAATTACAACTTTAGAATGATAAATAATTGGTTTGTGAGAGAGACAACTGTTTATCAATGGAGAGAAGTTAAGCTTAAGCTTAAAAAAGTTAAATAAAAAAATAAAATCAATGTAAATTGATATTGCATAATATAATTGTGTGAAATATCGCAGTTCATTATTAATGGGAATTAAGAAAAAAGTAATAAATTATAGAAATTCCATAAAACACACATTAATTCACGTAACTTTTCTTGTGTTGTAAAAATAACTCTGAATATTTCATACCTGCCAACATTCTAATTCATATTCCGTAGTTCTTTTTTTCCACACTCAGGGTAGCTACAGACCCGCCTTTTCCCCCTGATTTTTCCACCAGTATATTTATATGATAATTTTGTACAGCTGGTAACAAAAGTCTCCGAACACTAGCAAAAATTCCTATATAAAAAAAGTACACTTAATACAGTTTTGTTAAATAAATCCTTGTCGAATCCTGTTTTTAGACTGACTAAGAATAGGATTCGACAAGGATTTATTTAACAAAACTGTATTAAGTGTACTTTTTTTATATAGGAATTTTTGCTAGTGTTCGGAGACTTTTGTTACCGACTGTACTTAATAACTAAGCAAACTTTCTATTAAAAATTTGGAAAGAAAAATATTGGTGGAACAATCAGGGGGAAAATGTGGCCTGTCACCACCTTGATTTAATTCTTTTTTTATTTAATCGTAATTAAATTTGGAGACAATTACTCTAAAAATAAAATGGTGTGGAAAAATGGGAGGTACTAACAATACTACGGAATATTAATTAAAATGTTGACATAAACGATATTGTACTTTGAAGATTTAAACTTTTGTTCGCTCTCTCTCTCTCGCTCTCTATATTTTTTTTTTCATTCATAATAAAATCATTAAATATTATGTAGCGACAATAAGTATTTTGACAAAGAGATTTTCCCCGCTGGTGGTGGTGGGGGGGGGGGGGGTGCAAAAGCGCGTTTCCCCGAGTAGCCCGTTCATTTTTTATCACTCTGCAGTAGAAGACTTTCGTGTAAACATTTGCTTTGCTATTCGGCAAGTTGGTGGTGAGTAAAAAATTAAAAATATTATTTTGGTCGGACAAAAAGTATTTTGACACTTACATGTGTTGCTAGAACAAAGTCATTTTTGCTAACATTTGTACTTGAAATCGAGTTTCTTTTATTTATTTTAACTTTTGTTTTGTTTCTGCACAAGTTTAAACATGCCGAAAACGAAGGAATTCTCAGAAGACTTGAAAAACGCCGTGATCAACGCTATAAGGAAAGGCAAGAGTCAGATACAGGTTGCTAAGGATTTTGGTTTGTCGAGACAAATCGTAAACACATGGAACAAGAAACAGCTGTCAACAGGGAGTACAGTTAATAAACAAAGACCAGATAGGCCCTGTAAAACCACGTCTAGAACCAAAAATGTAATATGGAAGCTTTCAGAAGCTGATCCAAAGAAGACTGCCGTGGACATAAACAGAGAGCTGTGTGAACATTACAACGTTCAAATATCGAACAGTGGCGTCAAAATGATCCTAAGAGAGTCTAATTTTCATGGCCGAAGACTCTGCCAGAAATCTTTGATATCCGCAAAGAATAGAAAGGCCCGACTTGAGTCAACACATCTTACTTGTAGGATGTGTTGCCCGAGTGCTCTTTAGCGACGAAAGCAAGTTTAATTTATTTTCCTCTGATGGAATTCGATATGTCCGACGCCCAATAAATGCAAGAGACAGAGTATAATATCAAGTACGCACTGTTAAACACGGCGGTGGGTACGTCATGGTGTGGGGGTGCTTCTCGCGGTCTGGTGTTGGCCCTTTAGTGCCTATTAACGGGACCATGGACAGATTCAAATATTGTGCAATCCTGGAAAAACACATGCTACCTCATGCCAAACAGAAAATGGGACGTAACTGTGAATTTCAGCAGGATAACGATCCGAAACACACCTCCGTCCATGTTTCGGACTTTTTAAAGAGGAAGCGGGTGAAAAAGTTAAAGTGGCTCAGCCAGAGCCCATACTTAAATCCTATCGAGCACCTATGGGAACAACTAGACCGACGCCGACGGGTTAGGCTACATAAAATGACAAATCGTGACCAGCTATTACAGTGTTTGCTTGAAGAATGGAAAAAAATATTCCTGGCTTGAATGCCCTTGTTGACTCCATGCCATCACTCTGTGTGGCAGTAATTAAGGCACACGGCTATGCAACTAAGTATTAAGCAAATACGAAGAATTTTTCAAGAAATTTATAACCCTTAGATAAAGTTTCCTGGAGCAAGTCGAACTCTAAAAGTTTTTTATGTTATAACGTTACATTTGTCATAATACAATAATTTTATAAAATTCCCTGTGACATTGTCAATTGTGAGAGAAGATGTCTCATTTATATGTGATAATGCAGCTAGTGATGCTGTAAAACAAATACCATAGCAATTGTAGAGAAGTTTGTTTAATAAAGTATATTTTCCCATAAAAATCCGTTTGTCAAAGTACTTATTGTCGCTACAGTATATGCATATATCACTCTAAATTTATCGGATAAAAAATTAGATTCTTTTCTAAAAAATACAGATTTCACTGATTTCTTCCTTTTTTTTTTACACCTGGGATGAATATTTTTATTCATTTTTTAAAGGTACAGTAGTGGACATAATTATAAGACATCTAGGTAATTTGACAAATAGTGAAAGAAAAGATTCAGAGCTTAAACATGTTTTATCAAATACGTCAAAAACATAAATTTATTCTGTTATCATATATAATTATTTTATAATAATGATATTTTCATACAATTTAATGAAAAAACTTAAAAACATAATGGACAAAATTATTAGACACCAACCGTTTTTTAAAAATACATTGGTCAACATAATTAGCAGACACTAATGGTCTAAAAGAAAATCCTCTAACATGGTTATTCAATATTTGGTGGAGCCGCCATTGTTTTTTATAACATGAAAGATGCGATTCGGCATCGAATCTATCAATTCTAACAAAATATCGCAACACAGTTCTTCCCAAGCACATTTTATAGCATTCTTTAGGTCTTCGACACATATAAACTGCCTCCCATTTCAGTAAACCGCACGAGCTAAGACACCCCCCCCCCCTCACACACACACAACTTTTCGATTGGATTTGAGTCTGGTGAGCGAGAAGGTCACGGGAGAACATTGATACTTTGCTCTGAAAGCCACTTTTTTGTTTCATGTGATGCATGAATCGGCGCGTTATCATGCTGGAAAGTGTAGTTTTCGCCACAAAGTAGTTCACCGTATATGGCTAGTTGATCTTTAAGAAGATTCTTATACTTTTAGGAATTCATTCTTGAATGCACAAAAACAATATCCGTTTTCCCTTGAGCCGAAAAACCAGCCCAAACCATTACTGAGCCTCTACCCATTTGGCGGCTCATTAGTACATGAGGAGACTTCCGTAAATCATGCCAATAATATTAAAACCCGTCAGGACCATCCAGGTTAAACTTTTTTTCATCAGAAAATAACACAGAGCACCATTTGGAGGTCCAGGCCATAGTTTGTTTAGCGAAGTTTAGACGCTCCATTTTGTGCCGGCTTAGAAGCGGTGGTTTTTTCTTCATTTTTTTATATTTCACATAGGAAGCATTATGCAACGCCCTGCTAATGGTTCTCCTTGAACAATTCAGTTTCAAAGCATTTTTAATGCCTGTAGTGGTCATCTTATTCTGTGTAGCGAGCGAAAGCACATGGCGTCTGTCTCTCGAGGACAAGCAAGGAGTACGTCCAGACCTTTTAATCACCGATCCTTTAATTTCTCTTTTCAAAACATTTCTAATTGCACATCTAGAGCGTTTAATAAGTTTTGAAATATTATTAATTGAAGCACCAGTTCCATTTAATCTCCAAATTTCGCGAATTTCACTTCCTTTTAATTCTGTACCTCGTGGCACGTTTGTAAATGCATTAAGTCGGTTATCGTCTGCTTTAGTTAACTACTGACGTCATAACAGAGTGCAGAAAATTTGCATATTGCACATTATTTTCGAAAAAAAAGCAGGTGTTTTAATTAAAATGTTAGGATGTCTTATAATTGTCTTCATGGTATTTTTATTTTTTTAAATTAAACAATAAAATTACCATTTCTGTAAAACAATTACGTGTGATAACAGAATAAATTTATGTTTTTGACGGATTTGATAAAACATTTTTAAGCTCTGAATCTTTTCTTTCACTATTTGTCAAATTAGATAGGCGTCTTATAATTTATGTCCACCACTGTAATACTTTAAAATCTTTAATTGTAAAGTAATATAACATTTATATTACATTTTAATTCTCCACCTTCTCCTTGTTTTTTGTTTTTTTCTTTTCTTTTCTTTTACATTGACATTTTCTTGTAAAACAATAAATATGTTTTTTTTTTTAATTATTATTTAATGTTAAATATCAGTGCAGTACATCGGATTTTATACTGAAAATCCTACGAGATTTTCGTTATCATTGTTGAACTGAATTAAAATAGGAGTAAAATCAGAAGTTTAAATATTGTTAATTTTTTTTAATTACATTTGACAATGGTTTCAGTCAGAGGCAGTTATGGTTTCCATACTACCCTGCGAAGTAAAGGATTTTTCTGCAATCACGACAATGGTCACTTCCAGGAGAACAAGAATAACTGACTACTAACTAGCATTTTGTATATTTTCAAATCCTAGCTAATAGTTACGTTTCACTCTCTGCAGCTGTTTCTGATCGATTTAAATCAAGAGGAACTATTTATTTATTTATACAGTAAAACACTGTTTATACGTCTCTCGTTTATATGTCTTTTATATGTCCTTTTAGTGAAGTCCCGATTCATTCCTATTCATTTTAATGCAAATATTCTTCACTTATACGTCGCTAATATCGGTTATACGTCTTTTCCACTATACTAAAATTCGCAAAATTTCTTGACCTGTCATTATTTTCATGCTAAATAAGACAGGTTTTTCCTAGAAAGCATCTTAAATGGAGGAACACACAGGAAAGATCAAAGAATACTGATCAAAGAATCAATTGATATCACAGTAGAATTTTTAATACTCATAGACGAGCAGAAAATCAGACGAATATTAAAGACTTTTAATGTTATTGAATAACTATCTGTATGGACATAAATCATATGCTTGTTATTAAAGATACGCAATATATATAATTAATATTCGAAATGTGTTCATATATGTAGTTCTTAAGAAATGTAACATAATGCTCAATATATGATATATGTAATTAGTACCTAGTCGTAGTCATGCATTAATAGTATGATTTTTTTTCACTTTTTATAATAAATCAACCCTTCAACCACCCGTTTCAGTACAGCACCCACATTTATATATGATTTAAATCTGTTATTAAAATTAAAAGTTCACTTAAAATTATTCTGAAAACTTTCACACGCAACATTCCTTGAAACTTATCAGTCTTGATCAAACTTTTCCAGCAACAAAACTTACATTAACTTGAAAATACAACTTTTGGATCCCTGAAATTATTTATTTTTAAGTTACTCTAAGAAACACAGACAAAGATCAAACGTTAAAAAACTTGACTTCGGTAATCAGGAAGCCTCAAAACGCGTAAATATAATATAACAAGCGATGAATATTTAGCTTAAAAACATACAATTTACTATATGTCTATGAGGACTTCATTTCAATTTCTGAGCAGCTTTACTAGACATGGTAAAATATTATAGCAAAGTACTTCCACTACCAATAAAAAAGAACGTTATCGCCTAAATATTGGCAGCCCTGTATATCTTTTGAAGATTTTATGTACAGACCAAATGGTGCACCTAAATATAATCCTATAGTAATAGAAACACGGCAAAACCTGAAACACACTTCCATCAATTTTCAGCTATTGTCGTACTATAATCTACCTCTTTTGTGCAGCCCTGTAAAGGAACAGCGTATGATTTCCCTTACCATATTGTACATGGGACATATTTTTGTGCATATAAAAAATATATGTTTATTTCATTTGGTTTAGTACAGTTTACAGATGCTAAACTCTGTTTACCTGCAATTTCCCCACATAGACGTAATGTATTTGAATTCTCTTGGGTATCCCTATACACGAACCATTTACTTCATCTCAATGAAAAGCTTTGTGCAGCATCCCTATATCATACACATTTAGAATATCAAGTTTGGACTTTCTGCTACTATTTGTTCTTAAGATATGGTGATAACAGACAGAGACACAGACCAACCGCTAAAAACATGATTTTCGGATTCAAGGAACCTCAAAACATGGAAATATAACAAAAATCCACTTTCGAAAATTTGACCCAAAAACAATACTTTCTCTACCTTATGGGTAAGAGAAAGTAAAAAATTATAAGAAACAAGACAATAAAGCAAAACCTCCAAGAGCACACAAATCTACATCCAAAATTTTTATTTAATAATTTTGGCTGACCTTTATGTTTTTTGTATTCTGAAACAGAAATTAGTTTTTCTCTATCGCATAGAGACGTTTGCCAATACAGGGTGTTTACCAATATAATTTCTTCCGTGACTTTTTCACTAAAATAATTATATGGTAACTTTGTTCAGGGATGCAACACCGGCGCAAAACTTATACCGGTATTTGTTTAATCAATTTCTCTACCTGTCTGGGGAAGAGTGGGGAACATAAAATAAATAACCTATGCACTAAACTACAGTTGAACGGAGTCAGCGTAAAGAAAATGATTAAGGATGCTGGTATAGGGACGCTGCATTTGTTGATATATTTTATTATTTGTTGTGTTTGACATCACTTTTAAAGCATTGCATATAATGTTTATGAAATGTAGAATACGATTTAGGTGAGACTTTTTAAAATATATCATAATATAGTGATATTTATAAGGTATGGCTTCTACTGGTTCCCATTTTGCACATTTTACCAGTGTTCGCCATCCCTAGCAAATACTATTGTTTTAACTTTTTTTTTTTTTTTTTTTTTTTTTTTTAAATTCGGTAATTTTTTTTGATAAAAAATACTGTATTTTCGTTCAGAATTGTAACGGTATGATTTTGACTTCAATTGGACAACCGGAACCAGTAGTCGCCAGGGGTATACATAAAAAAATGTAAACAAACACAGTTTGACCCCATAAACGTGACTTGTACTACACTTGTAACTTTGTTTAGCTAGTATAATTGCAGTCAGTCAGGGTAATTTTAAACTACTGGAACTAACATTGAACCATCTACAATTTTTCACTGTATTTTGCTGGAAAAATTAAACAATGGCACATAATCATAATATAGTTATTGGGAGTCTGTTTTCAGTTTTTGCTATTTACTAAAAAAAAAAAAAAACTATAATAATTAATCTGTACATCTAGTTACTGTATTTAAAATTTTTGTGATATCCTGTTTTAGACAAGGTGCATTTAAATGATGTTTTGAAATTGATTTATATTAATTAGTTTCAAATTGTCATCAAATAACATCATTTAAGTACTTTAGTATTCATTTTACATACAGAAATGTTAATTTTTTATTGCGTCTAATTAATTTTTTATTCATTTATATTTAGAAAGTAATAAAATACAGAAGTTTAATTTCATTTTCAGCATAACTCTGAGCCAGTTAAAGTAATACCATGGTTTCCTGTTATGTTAAATATACACTGCATAAAAAAAGTAGACGGACACTTACTTGTAATACTTTAAAGCCGTTTATTTCTTTAATTAGAGATATGAGGTTAACTTCTCTAATATAATTATATTCTTGAGACATCATATATTACTATTTTTTGGATATAGATTCAATCCTTTTGAATTATGTAGTGGAAAAATTCAGGAAACAAAAATGGTGCATATTTGCACTGCAATTTTTCTTAAAAAAAGTAGACGGACACATCTTGTACCTCTAAAATAAAACGTTTTTAGTAAGGGGTTCGTCTCCTATTTGCTTTAATAAGTTCGTATACTCTGTTAGGCATCGAATCAATGAGATTCTGAATCTTTTTTTGACAGAAAATTTCCCAAATGTTTGTAAGAGCTTCTTTAAGCTGGTGAATTGATTTATACAGACGTCCACCTCATAAATTTTATGAACAAGTATAGCCCAAATGTTTTCTACAGGATTCATATCCGGACTCTTGGCCGGCCAGGGTAAAACATTGAAGTTGTTCTCATGAAACCATTTTTTTAACGTTGTTAGCGGTGTGTATTGGCGCTCCATCTTGTTGGAAAATCCAGTTTTCTCCTCCATGATCACACGCAAATGGCAAAAGCTCACTGCTTAATGTTTCAATGTAATCTTTGTGAGTCTGCTTCTTACTTAGGAACACTAAATTTGTCCTTCCACCATAGCCAACAACTAGCCACACCATCACGCCACCACCACTAATTTGCCGAGTAGAGCACACTTTGTCTTCTTTCTCCAAACTGCGCCAATAATATTGATATCCATCTGGGCCGTCTAAATTAAATTTTTTCTCATCTGAAAAACTACAGATATCCATTCTGTAGCCCCAGACATATGGTTTTGAGCCTACTGTATGCGTTCTGTCACGTGGTGATCCTTCCAGCATGGATGATGTTTTCTCTTCTTATATTGAAAGATCTCTGAGTGCTTAATGTAGTTATAAATTGTCTGAGACGTTACTTTAGTAATTCCTGTGCTTATTCGAACTCTGAGAATTGATGCTCCAGTTTTTTTCAGCTCAGTAAAAATTTTTCTTTGGTCTCATAGCGAAAGTTTCTTTGGCCGGCCACTCTTTTTCCTTACGCCATGGGCTTCAGGAGCACGTAGAAAATCGCTGATGCTACTTTTGCTTATTAGAAGTAGCCTACTAATTTCTCTGACTCCTTTATTAAGATTTTTAAGCGCTATAATCTGTCCTTTCTGGTAATCAGTTAGAGGATTCCTTGTGGCATGGCGCATTCATCTCCAAGAAATTTAACTACGTAAAATGATCTTGTCAAGCACGTTAACAATTGGTAAAATGCCAAATGTACATGTACATGCAAAACTGGTATTCCGCAAGAAACACTCACTTAGATAATTGCAGTTTTTGACCAGTGTCCGTCTACTTTTTAAAAAAAAATATATTGTGCAAATGTATATCTTTTCTCTTTTCTACATTTCCCTACATTAAAATTATAAATAATTGAATACTTTTATTTGTCTGTCAAAAATATGAAGATTGATAAGTATAAACATGTTAAGGAATTTTAATTGACATTTCCTATTAAACAAAGACGGGGTTTTAAAAAATTGTAAAGAAGTATCCGTCTACTTTTTTTATGCCGTGTAGGTGAATAAGAATCTGTGCGGAAAATATTAAATATAAAAATATGTATTATGTGCAAGCTTTTTCTTTATAAATGATATTAATTATACAAAATAAACAAAAGAAATATATAAATTAATCCTTTTACTGTAAAAATGTTGAATATGTAGTGCATTTTTGTTTATTTATTCAGTTGGGTCGGGTATGATTATATTAATTAGTTGTAGCTTAATTGCTACTGTTTAACGTTAAGAAAGAGTATCATTTGAAGATAAAGCTTTTTATAAAAACAGAGCAGCTCTCAAGTCGCAGAAAGGGGAGTGAACGTGGGTAAAGTAAGAGTACAAGAAAGATTAGAGGTGAAAAAATAAATGTTTTTTAAACTCGTCCGTATAAATAAAAGCTCAAGGGATTATACTTTGCCTGTCTAGCACACATGCTGTTAAATTATTTGAAATATAAAAAAAATATGTTTTCACAGAAAATATCTACATCCAAAATGGTGCAAAAAAAGCAACTGCTACCTTAGAAGTTTTGGGATATGTGATTGGGCAAGAAAACATACATTTACTCAAACCATTTAATTTTTGAAAAGGTAGTATAGAAGACGCATCTTTATTTGAAATATGAAAGAAAATATAAAGCGCCGCTTCTATACTGCTTTTCATTAAAATTGCAACACCAAGAAGGAATGTGAATATAAGAATGATATTTATTGGGCACATGCATTGTAGTAAGAAGAACAATTTATTAAAGTTTCAGGAAGTTTTGAGTAATATATCCTGAGAAAACCGTGCATAAAGCAGTGACCTCTGGGAGCAATAACTACACTTATCTGCCTAGGCATTGAATCGAACAGCGATTGGATGACATATTCGGATACAGCCCTTCATGAAGCTTCAACAAGATGCCACAGTTCATAGACCGTAATTACTGGTGAGTGGTAGCAGGCCACTCGCTTTTCAACTATTAATAAGTCGTTTTCATTGGTGCGAGATCAGGAGACCACGCTAGCCGAAGCAACGGTTGAACACATTCTGTATCAAAGAAGATCCGAGCAATACAGAAAACTTGCGGTCGTGCATTATCCTACTAAAAGATAGCTCCAGGGATGCCTTGAAGGAAGGGAACGACTTCGGGCTGTAGCATTTCACGGACGTATCTGTTGCTATTGAGATCACTCTCAATTCGTAGCAAATTGAATCGTCCATGATACGAAATCGCACCCCAGACCATAACTCCGGGTGTTCGGCCATTATGTCATTCGATAACGTACTCTGGAAAGCAGCGTTGACCGGCATAATGTCTAACACGAACGCGGCCATCATGGTCCCACAAATTGAAGCGTGATTCATCTGAAAAGTCAACTTGTTGCCAATCAGCTTGCTAGACTCTGTGCTCATGAGCCCATTGCAGACGCAGCCGTCGATGGTTTTCCGTGAGGGGGATCCTGTATAAAGGTGCCCTTCCACGCAGTCCACGGTGCAGCAGACGTCGATGAATTGACGAAGCCGACATTAGTACATCTGTAGCAGTAGACCAACGTGCTGCCAACTGCCTGATGGAAGCTGTACGGTCATTCACCGCCATGCGGAGCAGGTGTTGATCGTCGAGCGCTGACGTCACCTTCCATCGTCCACTGCCAGTTTTTAGAGTTGTTCGGTGCTCGTCGGTGAACTGCTTCCAAACTCGCATCACTGTGGAACTGTTCCGCTGCACACGAGCTCTTATTGCGCGAAAGGAAAATCCTCCTTCTCGAAAGCCGATAATCCTCCCCCGTTCAAACTCCATAAGTTGTTGGAATTTCTCCTTCTTCCGTCGTGGAGGCATACTTAGATCTCACTAAACGTTCGCCACTAACAAATAATCATTAACAATTTTCAACGTCCCGCCACAGCCCTCTATTTATACGCTTTCAGCATAAATTCAGAGGGCTCTGCACACGCCACGCATGCGTGGTGGCTCTGAAACTTTACTATTTTGCATAACATCCTATAATTGACATTTGCTGCGAATTTCATTTAATTCTTATGATTTATTCATGGTGTTGCATTTTTTACAAACAGCAGTGTATAACTGAATCAGAACAAAATATTTTTTCGCCCTTTTCTCCCACCATTACAATAAGTAATGAAAAAATTTATATAGATTTTACAGCTGCAGCTATTGGAAGAGAATCCCTTATAAATATCAGCGAATTCACAAAAAAAAAAAAAAAAAAAAAAAAAAAATGCAGAAATCTTACAAGAAACATTGAAAATTTAGCTGGGGACTCATCTCTGGAGGCAGCAATTAAAAAAAAACCTGACCCACGATGTCTTGACAACATCAAAATAAGTTCCTCCAGTTCCGGAGAAAACCACCTCTCCTCTAATACCCCTTAATTTCGTACCTTATCCTCCTTTTTAACGTAGTAAGTCCTTTCAAAAATATCTTGTTTTTCCTGGATCTACACCTTCCATAAAAAAAAAAAAAAAAAACGAGCTAAGAAATTTTATCAAGTGTGATGACATCAAATCCTTGTAGAGAGTATCATAAAAATAAGGAAAGAGGGGAGAAAAAAAAAAAAAAGAGAAGAAAGAAATCAAAGAAATAAAAAGAAGAAAAAGGCAAAATATTACAGATTTTTTTCTATTTAAAAAAGTGGTATTGAATTAAGGGACCGCTAAATGCCCTGTGTTTTAAAGCCTAGGTAAATTTAGGTATTAAGTATGTCAGAAGATATTTTGTTTGATAAAATTTTGTGAAAACACTATTAAAATCGAATTATTCAATAAACTGTTACGTTTTGTTGATATGATGATTACTGATGCAAACACATGGTGACTACTAGTGAAATCCGTTTTTCGAATGGTGAACATTGGTTCATTTTTATAGGTTCAATAATAATAATTATTATTATTATTATTTTGTTATAAAATTAGATTAATACCTTGTAAGATTGAAAGTGTCCGTCAACAACTAGAAGGTTCAGTGTATAAATCAAATGGCAGTGTAATAATGATACATGAATAATACGTATAAATCACGTGGAAAAAACAAACAAACAAACAAATATTTTAAAATTAAGGCCTTAAGGGTGGCGAGCACTGATGCCTCTCCCTTACTCATAAAATCTAATATTATCCATCGGCAATGGCCGATTTTTAAAACTCAAGCAGAAAATATAATGTTAACAGAAAATCAATAATTATTTTTTATTCATAGAAATTGTTCTTAATAAAAAAAAATTAAATTTCCGTCAAAGACAGAATTTAGTTTAGTACGAAGAATTATTAATTTCAATCTGTAAACTTTAAATTTACATTATTTATTGTTTTACTAGCAGGCAACGCCCGCTTCGCTGGTCCCTATTTTTAAATGAATCACTATAATGAATTCTCAAAATTGCATTAATTTTTATCACATGAAAAAAAAGAGAAAAAAAATCTGAGTAGGAAAAATGTCGCACCGGGTTCTCACTGCCTTCGGAAAAAATTCCCAAAATGCTCTAACTCTTATTTCTATTATTTTCCCACTTCGCCCCCCCCCTCCTGTCTATCCTAATAATTTTACAAATTTGAAATATCCGCAATCGATTTGTAAGTATCAAAAACCTCTATGCACCAGTTTTGAACGATATATCTCTATTTTTATTTTTTTACCACTCTACTCCCCCCCCCTTCCCGCCCTCCCAATAATTTTAAAAATTCGAAAATATCCGCAATCGAATTGTAGGTATTGGAAACCTCTATGTACCAATTTTGAATGATCTAACTCTATTTTCTTTTTTTTTGCCCCTCTGCCCCCCCTTCCCGGCCCTCCTAATAACTTTATACTTTCAAAAAAATCCCCATTCGACTTGCAGGCCTCTAAAACCTATCTGTACCGATTTTGAACGGCCTAACTGTATTTCTATTTGTTTTTTACCATAGCCCCCCCCTTACCGCCCCCCCTTCCCGCCCCACCTAATAATTTTAAAAATTCGAAAGTATCTGCAATCGATTTGTAAGTATCGAAAACATCTATATACCAATTTTGAGCGATCTAACTCTATTTTTATTTTTTTGCCCCCCTCCTCCCCCTCCCCTCCCCCTTTCCCGGCCCTCCTAATAACTTTACACTTTCGAAAATATCCCCATTCGACTTGCAGGCATCTAAAACCTAACTGTACCAATTTTGAACGGCCTAACTGTATTTCTATTTGTTTTTTACCATAGCCCCCCCCTTCCCGCCCCCCCCCTTCCCGCCCCACCTAATAATTTTAAAAATTCGAAAGTATCCGCAATCGATTTGTAAGTATCGAAAACATCTATATACCAGTTTTGAACGATCTAACTCTATTTTTATTTTTTTGCCCCCCTCCCCCCCTCTCCCCTCCCCCTTTCCCGGCCCTCCTAATAACTTTACACTTTCGAAAATATCCCCATTCGACTTGCAGACATCTAAAACCTAACTGTACCAATTTTGAATGGCCTAACTGTATTTCTATTTGTTTTTGCCCCATAGCCCCCCCCTTGCCCCCCCCCCTTCCCGCACCTCCTAATAATTTTATAAATTCGAAAATATCCGAAATCGATTTGCAGGTATCGAAAACCTCTATATACCAATTTTGAACGATCTAACTCTCTTTTTATTTTTTGCCCCCTCCCCTCTCCCCCCTCTGCTGCCCCACCTCGGGGCTGAATTTCTAAAATTCCAGAAATTGGTTTTTAGATATTTGCATTAGCTATATTTTAGAGCAAAAATTTCACGCATATCTATTTTTTTGTTTGAGATATATAGGATTATGCGAAATCACGTTTTTACGCATGTGAAATCACATTTTGCCCCCCCCCCCGCCCCCCTTGGGGACCGAATTTTGAAAATTCCAGAAATTGGTTTTTAGACATTTGTGTTAGCTATATTTTAAAGCAAAAATTTTACGGATATCTTTTTTTTTTGTTTCAGATATGAAGGATTTTGTGAAATCACGTTTTTCCCCCCTTCCCCCCCTTGGGGGGCGAATTTTGTAAAATCGCTTCTTAGTGGATGCCTACGTCATGGAAAGAACATTGTCACAAAATTTCATGCTTCTAGGTCCAGGGGTTTGGTCTGGGCGTTGATAGATCACCCCCTCACTCAGGAAGTCTTCTTTTATATATATAGATTTATATCTTTTACTCATTTTTTTATTTTTATTTTTTTTAACCATAAAGCTGTTCACGTACTTTTTAAAATGACTGAAATGAATTAAAATGAAGTGTTTCCACCTAAATTTCCACACTTTAGTTATTGAAAAAAAAAAAATCTAATTATCGTGTCGGAAAACTGTTTGCCCCTCTGGATTCAAATAAATTTCCCTTTTCATTTGGTACCGAATTTGTAACGAACCACGTACTTTTTAATACGGCTCAAATAAATTAAAATGAAATGTTGCCACCTAAATTTCATACTTTAGTTAATTTTAAAAAAAATCTAACTGTCGTGTCGAAGAACTGTTTGCACCTCCTGGATTCAGAAAATTTGTCCCTTTCATTTGGTACCGAATTTATAACGATAAGACTGATATTTCTAATTTATTTTGGTGTTATACAAAACTGGTCTACAAAAACTCCAGATTGAAACTAATAGTCCTCTGTCCTAATAAATATGATGTTAAGAAATATTAAAAGGCCTTTAAAGTGTTTAATTTGCCTTTAGGAACACGGTTTACGTTACCCGTGGTTGAAAAAAAAAAAAAAAAAAAAAAAAAAAAGACTTTCTGTACAATCAATAACTAACAGTTAATGATGCCCTGCCCTAACCACATGTAGACCTGCTAACTATGCTAGTTTATCCGTAATGGTATTAGGCCCCGCTTTTTTTTTTCACACCAGAATAGTTGTAGAGTAATATTCAGTAATATGTTCTCATGATTAAATAAGAAGGCTACTGAAACAGGAATAAACTACTACGTCAGAAACGCCAAAGAAAAATTATTGAGGTGCATACAGCTGTTTCGGTAGCCTAAAGCGTACCGTCGTCAGTGCAAAAAGAATTCTGAATCTGGAGAAGAGCTCGTATATATAGGAAACTCCCCTCTTTTGAAATCCAAGAATTAATTTCTCTTACCCGCATTTGTTTATCATAAGCCACTTTTTCTTTCCAAAATAAATTCTATCGTCAGTCTGAAGGTTTAGCCATGGGTTCCCCTCTCTCCCCAATTCTCGCAGACATTTACATGCACTATTTCGAAAGCAAGCTTTTTAAGAAAATATCTTTTCCTTTTTGGACCCGTTACGTTGACGACACCTTCACGCTTATCGACATATCTCATCACAATATTGACCATGTCTTAGAAACCTTAAATTCAATTGACAGTAATATCCAGTTTACATATGAAATAGAAAATAATGGCTCCCTTCCATTTCTTGATACCCTCGTCTCTCGCACTGTAAATGGATTTTCAACCACTGTCTATCGTAAAAATTTTGCAGTCTCCCTTCCTCCCCATGCGCGTTCATGTCACCCACCTAACCAAAAAATGGCTGCTTTCTATACTTTTGTAAACCGTGCCCTTAATATTTGTTCAAATCCTATTTTATTGAAATCTGAAATTAAATACCTGAAAGCCATCGCAATTGACAGAGGTTATGACCCTTCCATTATAGACAAAGCCATCCAAAAATTACAGCTCCCTCGTATTTCGTCTACTAAATCAGTCTCTTCTAATATCAGTATTGTTTTACCCTATTTTCCTAAATCTAGTCAAACCATAGCTAAAATTTTCAAACAATATGATTTTAAAATAATATTTTCGCCTTCCAATAAACTCACCTTTTCTCACTTAAAAGATCCCATTGATATGCATAATTCTTGGGGCATTTATAGTATTTACTGTCAGTGTGGTTTATCATGTATTGACCAAACTAAACGCAGTCTTAAATTTCGTCTAAAAGAACATATGAATTACGTCCGCAAACAAGAAACCAATAAATCGACTATTTCTAAACATTGCTGGAAGGAAAATCATAATTTTAAATTTAATTCAGCTAAAATAATTTGCAGACCTAAATCCATTCATGAACTCGATTTCTTTAAAGCTTTTCATATTTATAAAAATTTTAAAAACCTTGTAAATTGTGATTTCGCTGTTCCCTATTTGTCTGATTGTTGGAAATTTTACATTCAGTCCACATTTCCTTAATTTTTCTACTGTTTACATTCTACACATTCCTTAATTCCTATTGGCCACACTCCCCACCTCTTCCGTAATCCTATTGGTTGAACTAAATCCGGTCCCTCTCCTATATATACGAGCTCTTCTCCAGATTCAGAATTCTTTTTGCACTGAAGACGGTACGCTTTAGGCTACCGAAACAGCTGTATGCACCTCAATAATTTTTCTTTGGCGTTTCTGACATAATAGTTTATTCCTGTTTTAATATTAATATTCCATCGCCAAGTCTCCTGCTATTATAAGAAGGCTATTGCTCTACAACTATTCTGGTGTGAAAAAAAAGGTCTATTCTAGTGTGAAAAGTCATTATATATTATAATGACAAGGAGAGGACACAAAGTGTCTATTATTATTGTTTCTTAAAATAAGCTGTGTAACTAGAAATAGAAATGACTTTTGCATTATTTAATTTAATCAATTTCATTTTAGCAAAAAATTAAATCAATCTTGCAAATATGGTGGAGGGTAAATTGCATCGGAGTTCAAATTAGCCGCTTATACAAGTTAAGCCGTAAGTTATAAGGCGATAAATATGAAAATGAAATTAAAATAATAATAATAATAATAATAATAATAATAATAATAATGTTTTGCTTAACACTTTCGACACCGCTGACGTAGATTCACGTCATTTGAAAATCTGTAACCCCACCAGTGGGCGTTTCTTTCGTAATTTGTATGTTATTTATTTCTGAAGAATATACCCAATATTCATATTTGTACAATCAACATACGATATGGATACAAATACTTTTACTACAGAGAGTATAATTATAATGTATATTCATTTGTTATATAAATGTGAATACAGAAAATTTTGTTCTGAAATATTGTAACTTAAGATAATAATAACGCCCAAAGGCAGGCTTTACTGTCAAAATGACAAAATCATGCGGTCGCGAAAGTGTTAATATATACGTATCTACATTTTGAAGGTGACTCGGGTAAAATACAAGGCGTGGCCAGCATAAAACAAATCCAGTGCGTTTTATAATGCTTACGCCTTGTTTTTATTAAGCGGGGCCTCTTTCACGTTGAGAACTCTGTGTGTGTGTATATATAGATATGTATATAAGGTAGCCATTAAAAAAGAGGCCCCGAATAAAAATATAAGGCGTGGCCGACGTAAATCGGATTAAACTTGCATTTCTCTGACCACGCCTTATACTAAGAGGGGTCTCTTTTACGCTGATCCATAGCCTCCTGAACTAGATGCCTGTCGCGTGGTTCAGAAACATGGTAACAGTTCAAGAGGTTGACAACGTCTCCTGGCACAGATTGCGCGATTTTTTTATTCAACTGTCACCAATAATTTTAAGAAGTGATATGTGATATATAATATATAATCGACGTTTATTCTATTCTATTCGCTTTTTATATATACCAAATCCTGCTTTTAAAAATTTGTAGTGGCTGTTGAATAAAAAGTTACTATATAAGAGAAAGAACTCTGTGGATTATAAATCTATAAATTATTGCAGTAAATATAAATAAGTTATTAAAAAGTAATAATAATAAAATAAACTTTAAGCACTTTATATTTTTTACACATAAATTATTTATTAATTCAATTCTAATTTATATATAATTATTTTAAATCAAACAACATTTAATACAAATGCATAAGTAATAAACATGTTTAAATAATATTTGTTATTATGAATAATTATAATGAATAAATTAATTTGTCTTAAATATTGTGACTAACACTTTTAGTATTATTAAAAAGCTGTAAACTAATTTGAGTTATTAACTTATCATGAGCTATATATTATTAAAAAACATATTAATTAAAAATTAAATGATATTTTAAACAAACTATAAAAATAATTAAAAAACAGCATGTTTTAAATCTTAATTACACATTGCATTTAATAAAAATGTACAAATAACTATAAATAATTTTTATTATAACAAATAATTTTAATTATTGAATTAATTTCTGTTTTCTAAATTATTCTGATACACGTGTTTTGTATGTACTAAAAATTTTAAATTGTTAAATGATTTTTTCTATATTATCGATGTAATATTAAATTAGATAAATAAGATGATATTTATACGTAGTGTAATTCACAAAGTTGCAAAATACATTTCTAACCAGGAAACCATCTCAATAGTGTAATAATAGAAATTAATGAACACAGATGATATTCATTCGAGAAAGCATAATCTAATCTAACTTTTGACGCATATACTGTTCGCCCTCGTGAACCCATTACCGAGAAATTCATATTTAAGTTTCAGCAAAAACGTAGTAACGAAAAAAGGATGGGAGGAGTCTAGATTCAACCTGTTTGAACCATGACTTTTATCAATTTTTATATTCTATATTAGAGAATTTTTAGACACATATCTTGATAGAATATATCTCGCAGCTGAAATGAGCAATTGATTTATGCATCAAGCAACATGTTTGATTATTCTCTTACGATAACTAGTTGTTTGGATTTTATTCATCGTTGCAGTAAGGCATGGTTTTATCGATTCAGACGTGGTTGTATCGAACATTAGTGAACTTTCAGTATTTGTACAGTCGGGGAAAAAAAACTCAACACCCGCTGTAATTTCGTTATTAATTAACGCAGGAACATCTAATATACATACATTCAACAGGAAATTTAAAGCACTTTCTAAATATGTCGTCAAATTTTGAATTATGGGTCATCTACATATTGAATTGTCAACTTTGATTTTTTCAATAGCAACACCCAATTTTGACGTCATTTTCGAATTCCTGAGAGTCTGCCAGTGCGGAAAAGTATACTGTTTGTATGCTTTATCTTTAGTATTTATAGAGTTATAATCAAAAATGTGTTAGGGGGTTATCTGTAAATGTAGAAAAATAATATAAAGATCCTATAAGAAATAGACAAAATTTTAATGTTTCACACCGGAAATCTTTCAGGAAAAAAATAAGTATAAAAATTAATAAAACAGCTTCTTTTTCAGTTCCTTCCTTAATTATCCTGAATTCAATTTTTTACTTTCTCTTACCCATAAGGTAGAGAAAATATTATTTTTGGCTAAAATTTTCGAACGCGAGATTTTGTTATATTTACACGTTTTGAGGTCCCTGAATACGAAAATCATGTTTTTAGCAAATGGTCTGTGTGTCTGTCTGTTATCAGCATATCTCAAAAACAAATTATGCCAGAAAGTTCAAACTTGGTATTCTAAATGTGTATCATATAGGGATGCTACAGTAAGCTTTTCGTTAAGATCAAGCAAATGGTTCGTGTACAGGGACAATCAAGAGAATTCTAATACATTACGTCTATGGGGGAAATTGCAGGAAAATAGAGTTTAACGTCTATAGACTGCACTAAACCAAATGAAACAAATATATTTTTTTGTAATAGAGACAGTTAACTGGGAAAATTTTTTTGTGTATGTAGGAGCCTCGCCCCCCCGTGGGGGGGAAGTCCCCCCTCGAGGGGAGTAAATTTTCATGATGGGTATCTTTCAAAAGAGCTCGAAAATACCTTTAAAACGAATGGTTGAACCATCGATCTGCGATAATTTAAAACAAAGTTATCGATTTTTTTTTAATTTTAACGAAAAAAAAACTTAGAAAAAAAATCGTACTTTTTTTTTTTCTTTTAATATTGAGAATAAAATGGACTTTTTTTTTTTGATATTTGGTGTTAAACTACTTCTCTAATATGGAAATCGTCTGCCTTATCATAAAAGATAATTTTTTTAAATAATAATTTTAATAAATTATTTTTTAAAAGGAGAAATATTTTTTAATAACCGAATTAAATTCTATATAAATGTAGGTGCATTAATGAAACGGGAGGTTGAGGGGGGCGGTAGCCCCCCTCACACAGAACTAATTATCATATAAAACTCTTCAGAAGCCTAATATGAATTGTTTAACATAGGTTTACATAACAGTACTCTTTATCTTACCTCTTAATCTCCAACCTGTATTTATAGTATTAAATTTCAGGGTAAGAGAAAGTCGTGTGAGTGACACACCAGATTATTAGATAATTTTAAGTCTATTTAAATACATTACACTTGTGATTAGTCCATACAGTACTCATTGAAAAAAGTTAAACATTTTTCAAGTAAAAATGTCTATTATGGCTGTACTGATCACCAATAAAGTTTAAATTTTCTTTCGTAGGTGTAACATAATATACGAAATGAAATAATATAGATATATATATATATATACAACAACGCATAAACTAAATAATTGTAATAAATTTATTGTAATGGACACTTACGATAATTGTAATAAATTATTGTAAGTGTCCATGAAGTAAATATAAAAAAATTTTAATCGCACTTACCAGTTTTGGGTCAGTTGAACTCTTTGGAACTGTACGATTCGTTTTATAATTTCTATGAAAATATAATTCCTTAATTAACCCTGTTGCGAATGCTGACGTAGATTCACGCCATTTGAAAATCTGTAACTATGTGAGTTGGCGTTTCTTTCGTAATTTGTGTGTTACATATTTCTTAAGTGCGTACCCAGTGTTCATATTTTTGCAATAAAATATACTATGGATAGAAATATACTGATTAGAAAGAATATAATTATAATGTATATCCATTTGTAATATAATTGTGAATACAGAAAATTTGTTCTGAAATATTTTATTTTGAGAGTATAATGCCCGTAGGCGGGTCTTACTGTCAAAAAGACAAAATCTTGCGCTCACAAAAAGTGTTAAAATATATTTATAAAAGTTAAAGTATGTTTTTAAAAATGTATAAAGTTAAAATATATTAATAAATTTTTAAAGACTAAAGTGTCCTTAAAATGATAATCCTTCCCCCTACAATATAAAGAAATAAGTAAATAAATAAATTAAAATAAAGCAATATACGAAGCAAATGATTAAGCCTTTTTTAACTATGACGGTAGTTAAGAAACGATTTTACAAGTCTGTCTTGCATTCCAATTCCATTCGTTTTTTATATTTGACAATTTCACATTAAACCTATTTTCCTATTTAAAACTATAAACCCCGCCTATTTAATTATTTTTTTTTTCCTTCTAGTGTTCGTTTAAAAGATTCAAAATTTTTCACCAATAAATCGATGAAGTAAATACCACTTGTGCATATTTTTGTCAACATAAAATAAGGGTTTAACACGAATACTCAATGTTACATTTACTTTTATTTTCTGTATTGTTTTGTTTTGAAGAACGATGAAGGCGGGGCATGTTTTCTTTAGAAAACAGCAATTCTTGATGCTAACACTAATGCCTAAAAAACATCATTTTTGTTTCATTTCTTTGCGTTTGACGTTGTTGTTATATAATTTGACCCGTAAATAAAAAATAAAAATATTTTGTTTAATTTTCTTTGTTCTTTTTTAAGATTTGATTCGTTATCTCATGCAAACTTTTATAAGAGACGGCCCCCTAAACCACTCCAAAAGAAAGATTTATTTATATCTCGAAAACTAATAACTGGAATGAGCTGCGAATTTGCACACCCATATTTTTCAGCATTAGGATTCATTTTATGTAAAAATTAATATAGGTCATAATTCATAATTTTTATGAATATGAATTTATTAATATTTTTCAGAATTAAAAATATTTTTCAAAATCAAAAATAATGATGGATTATGTTTGGGTTTCTTCACTGTATCTCGTAAAAAAAAAAAAAAAAAAAAAAAAAAAAAAAAAAAATTATATCGATCACGTTATTTTTTGTGAAGATATTAATAAAAGTTTGAAATATGAATTTAACATTAGCACCTTCAAACTTTGAGCGCTTATAACTCTGTGAAAAAATAAGTAATATATACAACCAATATACTTTTACGCGTTGTCGCGATCCCAGGAATTCCAATATAAAACAAAAATGGGGCATTACCATTGAAAAAATCAAAGTTGGTGCGCGTTTTAATATGTAGACGACCACCAATTTAAAATTTCAGTTCATTTTCTGAAACTACACACAATTCCCCGTCGAATGATACCTATTACATTTTTATACATCGATTAGCAACGAAGTTACGTTGAGTGTTGCGTTTTTTTTTTTTTCCCGACTGTACCTCGAAAATTAGCTGACAAGCGCGATTTATGTGCCAAAAAATATGTTTATATATGCTCTTTCGAATGATACTAGTTTGGAGATTATTACAGTTTAGTGAACTTTCATATTTTGTAACTCGAAAACGAGCTGACAAGGGCGATTTATGTGTCAAAAAAGATGTTTATAGATGCCCTTTCGAATGATACTAGTTTGGAGTTTATGTATTAATATAATTTAGTGAACTTTCAAAATTTGTAACTCGAAAACGAGCTGACAAGGGCGATTTATGTGTCAAAAAATATGTTTATTTATGCTCTTTCGAATGATACTAGTTTGAAGTTTATTTATTAATACAGTATGAGATGGTTTCCTGGTAAATTCTAAATATTTAAAAAACGCTAAAAAAATTTTTTTTCTTTTTTTCTTCGCTTTTTTTTATTTAAAGAGAAAATATAACAAAGGAAGAAGGAAAGAAAGATCCAGAAAAGGAACTAGTTAATGCACTGTGCGAGTGGAAGAGGGTAATGAAAAAAAAAAAAAAAAAATTGAGGGAGAGATAAATTTAAATGAAAATTGCATTTATAAAAATAGCAATTTAACATTAACAAAAATTCCTTTCTAGCTTTCTTTTCATGCCTAACCTGCAAACTGAGTATGATGTAACTTTTTTGTCATTTTAGAAAAACTTCTCCAGTGGGCATGATATTTTTTAGCAGGGAAATTATAGGATGGAATGGAAAAGTAAGAGGAGTTAATATCGCTAACGAACAAGCGAAAGCTTACAATGTCGCATCAAATCATACTGCAAAGTATCTATTACCATTTTATTTTTTATTTTTCATTTTCATTTATTTATTTATTCGAAATAAATGCAACGAATTGGTTAAAAACAATTTTCTTTCATTACTTAAGATAGGATGAAATCATTTCTCATTGCAAGGAAAAAATTTCCCATTGTGAAATGAGTTGAACAAAATTTATTCTATGGTTAGGAGCTTAAGTACTAGTGGCAAAAACAATATTTTGATGCTAGTTTGCCGTCCTACACCATTACAGTTGATGTGGATTCACAATATTTCTTTTCTGACGTGTGCATTTGAAGGAATTGGATCTACATCTACGTAGGATATCTACAGACTTTTTTTTTTTTTTTTTTACTGTTCTGAAGGATGGGTCAAGTAGGATAGTTTACCGTTATGATACTAAGCTAGAAAAACAATCTATAATCTGATCAAAATGAACTGTTACAAGAAATAAACAAATGGGTTACTTTCTGAAAGGTATAACCTTTTCCTGCATTCCCTGCTGAAATGGCTACATTATTTGCCATTAAAAATGTTTCAATCTCTCATCTACCACCACTCTTACACAACACAGAGTTCGTTGGCAGTCTTAGTTAAAGATATGTAAACTATCTCAAGATTCGTACGGAAGCCTATAAATTTTAAAGAATATTTATTGTTTAAAAATACTGGTGGAAGATCCTAGAAAAAAAGACGGGGTTGTACGAACCCCTTGTTGCATCCCTTTTTCACGTTTTGGTGTTTATGACAAAATCCCGTGATTTTAAAAATGCACAACTGCACAACAAATGAAATGCCCATATTATCCGAAAGGGAAACAAATGAAGAGGTGAGAAAACTTAACAAAAAGTGAAAAAGCAACCAGCGGCCTTTGCTGGCGCCAATCCTAAAGACATATTATTCATGTCGCGAAATCACACACGTTTTTATTTACTTTCGGTATCAGTTTCTCTTCAACTATCTGTAGCTTAGTGATTATGATATATATGTTATGTCTATTTCCACGTCACAGGGTTGAATGTTTCACAAAATATCTCACGCGTAAAAAAAAGCTAGACATGCAAATAAATAATTTTCTAACATTTTATCTAAATAAAATAAAATAAAATAAAAAGTTCTCAGTAAACAGAATATTTCTCACTTGAAAGTTCGCTAATAATAACGTTATAGAAAGGGTGAGACAGAACCCAGTGATTGGAACTTACAACAGTCACATATACTTACCAACCTAATCGGAAGTACTTTTCTTCTTATTTAACTGTAAATATGTTTGAAGAGAATAACTCTAAAACTAAGTGGTGTACTAATAGGGGCGTGAACTATCAAACTTCCGGATTAAGTTTTCAAGTACGCAGTGGTTATCTACTTTACAATCACTGACAAGGGAAGTATGAATCAGTAAAATTGCTATTGAAACCAAACCACGCTTAAATTAAAGAGCATGGTCGAAAACATTGGGTGCCGTAAAACTTTGCTGCAACAACTCCCATGGGGGTGAGATATGCCCTCTATTAGTTTTAGTTATTTCTATAAAAGCCAAAAAAACACACAGCGTTGTGTGGACAGGTGGTGCAGAGCTAGCGTGCGTGACTTTGGATACGTAGGCCGTGGGATCGAGTTCCAGCAAGGGCGTTTTGTATTTTTTTTTTTTTTTTTCCAGTTTTTTCAACTGAAATATTTATTTTTGACATTTTTAATTAAATTAAATCGTTATTGTAAGAGAAAATATATTAATCATATTAAAACAAGTTGTTTATTTATTTTTTTTTCAGCGCGGACAATTTAATATATATATATATATATTTAACCAATTTATTTAATTATTTATTAAATTTAAAGAAATTAATAATTTAACGGGAAACTTTTATATTCTATTTAGGTAAGATTTTGTTAATGATTACATTCAGATAAAATTTTGTTAATGATTGTTTTATATAAATTATTAATTACTATTTTTTAATGCCGACATTAATAGCAAGAGCTAATCGTCTGCTTTCAATTGTATTATTTATTAATGCTATTTTTTGCATAAAAAATCCTGAATGAAGAACAGCTGTTGCTTAACTATTCGACGTCGCATTTAACTTTTATTTCAAATATTTCATTAAACAACTGTCAGGTTTCGTGGTGTCGGAAGAACTGACAATAATATTGAAGACAAATTTTCTCAAAATAATTTTACTAATTTGTAATTAATTTACATGTAAGAAAATTCAAAATCTGTGTAAATATGAATTTTACAAATCAAGTAATCTCGACAAAAAGCCAAATATTTGACAAAGTGTTCGTGATGAACAATAATTTACGGTGAACAAACTTGAAATTCAAATAATTGTGATCAATCTTTTTATATTTCTTGTTCTAATTGTGAAAAATACTTATGTTTCCATGATTTTTCTACTTTTAATCATAATTGTTATAAATTAGAAACTATATTCGTAGCTTTAAACATGGTTTTCTTTTTTATAAATAAAAAAAAAAAAAAAAAAAAAAAAATGCATTTCTTAAATACATTCTCAATAATTTATTAATTGGAATACTCAAAAAAAAAAATCTTCTTAATGTAATAAATATTTTTCTTAAATAAATAATTTAATTTAATTTAAAACGTAAAGAAAAAAATAAATTGAAAAAATTAAAATACAAAACGTCCTTGCCGGGACTCGATCCCTCGACCTACGTATCCGAAGTCATGCACGCTAGCACTGCACCATCTGTTCTCACTACGCTGTGTGTTTTGTTGACTTTTATAGAAATAACTAAAACTGATAGAGGGCATATCTCACCCCCATGGGAGTTGTTGCAGCAAATTTTTACGGTACCGAATGTTTTCGACTATGCTCTTTAATTTAAGCTTGGTTTGGTTTCAATAGCAATTTTACTGATTCATACTTCCCTTGTGAGCTCCATTAGATTAGAGCTCAGTGTTTACAATTGATCGGCAGTAAGTGCCGATTTTTAAAAGAAAACCAATTACTCAACAAAGCATCTACAAGGCGAACAGCAATGCTTTATTTTTAAAAAATATTCCTGATAATAATTGTGGTGTTAGTAATATATTAGAAAAGGTATAAGATATTTTTAATTGTACAGTCGTGGAAAAAAAAAAACGCAGCACTCGATGTAACTCCGTTGCTAATCAATGCACAAAAATGTAATCGGTATCATTCGACGGGGAATTGAGAGTAGATTCAGAAAATGAACGGAAATTTTGAATTGGGGGTCGTCTACATATTAAAACGCGCACCAACTTTGATTTTTTCAATGGCAATGCCCCATTTTTATTTTATATTTGAATTCCTGGGATCGCGACAATGCGAAAAAGTATATTGGTTGTATATTTTGCTAATTTTTTCACAGAGTTATAAGCGTTCAAAGTTTGAAGGTGCTAATGTTAAATTCATATTTCAAACTTTTATTAATATCTTCACAAAAAATAACTTGATCGATATAATTCTTTTTTTACGAGATACGGTGAAGAAACCCAAACATAATCCATCATTAATTTTGATTCTGAAAAATATTTTTAATTCTGAAAAATATTAATAAATTCATATTCATAAAAATTATGAATTATGACCTATATTAATTTTTACATAAAATGAACCCTAATGCTGAAAAATATGCGTGTGCAAATTTGCAGCTCATTCCAGTTATTAGTTTTCGAGATATAAATAAATCTTTCTTTTGGAGTGGTTTAGGGGGCTGTCTCTTAAAAAATTTTGAATGAGATAACGAAGCAAATCTTAAAAAATAACGGAGAAAATTGAACAAAATACTTTTATTTTTTATTTAAGGGTCAAATTATATAACAACAACGTCAAATGCAAAGAAATGAAACGAAAATGTTGATTTTTAGACATTTGTGTTAGTATCAAGAATTCCTGTTTTCTAAAGCCCCGCCTTTTATCGTTCTTCAAAACAAAACAATACAGAAACGAAAAGTGAATGTGACTTTGAGTATTCGTGTTAAACCCCTTATTTTACATTGCAAAAATATACACAAGTGGTATTTACTTCATTGATTACTGGTGATAAATTTAGAATACTTTAAACGAACACTTGAAGAAAAAAATTAACTAAATAGGCGGGGTTTACTTTTTGAAATACTCTCAAAATAAAATATTTCAAAACAAATTTTCTGTACCACAATTATTTTACAGATGGATATACATTATAACTATATTCTTTCTAATTAATATATTTCTATCCATAGTATATTTTATTGCCAAAATATGAACACTGGGTACATGCTTAAGAAATAAGTAACACACAAATTACGAAAGAAACGCCCACTGACATTGTTACAGATTTTCAAATTATGTGAATCTACGTCAGCAGTCGCGAAAGCGTTAATTAAGAAATTATATTTTCATAGAAATTATAAAACAAATCGTACAGTTCCAAAGAGTTCAACTGACCCAAAACTGGTAAGTGCTATTAAAATTGTTTAATATTTACTTTATGAAACCTTACAATAATTTATCCGAAAAGATTTAGTTTATGCGTTGTTGTATATATATATATATATAGCTATATTATTTCAGTTTGTATATTATGTTACACGTACGAAAGAAAATTTAAGCTTTATTGGTGATCAGTATATCCATGATAGATACTTTTTAATTGAAAAATATTGCACTTTTACAAAAAGTATTGTCTGACCAATCGTAAGTGTAATGTATTTAAATATACCTAAAATTATCTAAAAAAGTACATATCCAAAAAACTAAATTCATGATAATTAAGATACTTCAAAGGTGTTAATATTTTTATTTCTTTTTATAACTCTTTTTTTCTTGAAATATTTCCGGTGTGAAACAGTATAATTTTGTCTAGTTCTTGTAGGATCTTAATTTTATTTTTCTATATTTAGAGATAGCCCCCTAACACATTTTTGATCATAACTCTATGAATACTAAAGATAAAATATGCAAACAGTATACTTTTCCGCACTGCCAGACTCTCAGAAATTCGAAAATGAAGTCAAAATTGGGTGTTGCTATTGAAAAAAAATCAAAGTTGGCGCTCATTTTAATATGTAGATGACCCCTAATTCAAAATTCGACGACATTTTCAGAAAGTGCATTTGCTTTCCTGTTGAATGGTGTTTATTAAATTTTTCTGCGTCAATTAATAACGAAATACCATCAAGTGCTGCGTTTTTTTTTTCCCCGACTGTACTTAATAACACGGTTTACGTTATCCGTAAAAAAAAAAAAAAACTTTCTCTATAATTATTAACTTACAGCATACCTGCCAACTTACTACTTAATATTCTGCAAGATTTTTAGAACCTGCCTCTTTTTCCCCACCACTTTATTTTTAGAGAATTTTTTTTCGAAATTAATTACGCTTGCGTACATACGGGCTAGGTTCCCTTAGAAAGACCCCGACGGAGGGCACTACCCTTCAAGCCTAGGACCCTAGAGCAGTCAATCGGTCTTACTCCCAAATCCAAATCGAATTTAATTGCGATTAAATAAGAAGAAAAGTACTCTAAAAAATGACAGGTGTGAAACAAAATGGGCGGGCACTGACAATCTTCCGGATATTAATTAACATTTTCGCGACCGCATTGTCTCTCTGGTAGTAAACTCCGCCTGTGGGTGTTATCATTTTAAGCTACATTGTTTCAGAACAAGGTTTTCTGTATCCATATTTATCTTACAAATGAATATACATTATAATTATGCTCTTTCTAATTAAAGTATTTAGTATTTTGATTGTACAAATATGAATATTGGAAATATTCTTAAGGAATATAGTAACATACAAATTGTAAAAGAAACGACCACTGGCGTAGTTACAGATTTCTGAATGACATGAATCTATGTCAGCGGTCGCAAAAGTGCTAATAAATTACCAACTTTCTTAATTTATTCTGTAATGTAGTTAATATTCACCCTTTTTTCAAACAATATTTTTTTTTTTTAGAATATTCTTTTTTCAATATATAATTACAACTAAATATGCAGAAAACTACTCTACAATGAATACGGTGTGAAAAATGGGCAGGTACTAACTATATTCCGAAATAAATTTAAAACGTTCGCAGCCATTCTAACAGGTAGTGATACTCTAACCACATCATTACATCCATGGGAAACTTCCATGTCCAGTTATAAAATACAGTAATACTTGATTTTCAATTTTAAAATCCATTGAAACATTAGAATAAATATCATAAGTCCATCTGCCAGTATCTGATAAGTTCCAATGAACCTCAACCTGCCAGTCACTAAGTAACTAAGTAGATTATACAATAAGATTCTTTTCATGTAAGATATGGGCAGAGAAACAACTTGAGATTGACCGAAAAGAACCGATGATTTAGCCAATGAGTCTGCCAATTCATTGCCAATTAGTCCAGAGTCTCCCTTAAAACCCTTTAACGTTCACTACTTAATTTGTTTTAAAAATTATTAAACTAATTTTAAAAATGGCTTTTAGACATATAGCTGATCATAAATATTTAAAAAATAAAAAATTAGTATTGTTCCTTTTTGAGAAATATTTGGTTTGAAACATCTATAAGTTAATCTTATGAAATTCAAATAGTATTATATTTAATAAATAAAACACTTTGTAAGTAAGCATTTTCGACTACAAAAACTTGTAAAAGTTGTTTCAGGTGAAAATAGTCCAGCTCTTCATTAAATGAAAAAAAACTAGACACGAGTACATCATCAAACCAGCAATTCGCACTCGCACATACAAAGAAACTTCGAGTGACTTATGCATTTAGCTTCCTTTGGAGCATTATTTGTTAAATTTTGGAATAGTGCTGATATCTACCGACAGAAAAGGAACAAAAGTTTAAAACCTGATTTAAACAAAGGGAAAGGGGGATGTTAAAAAAAACTGCTGCATAAAAATTCTTAAATTATGTCAAATGTTTGGTTTCGCTACGAAACCAATGAATGTTAAAGGGTTAATCCACATTAGAAAAATTTGTCCATCATATTTTTGTATATCTAACAGAATATCCTGTACAATTCTAGATTTAGGCACAAAATTTTTCAAAGCTTCAATAGAAGAAAGGTTATCCGAAAACAGGATCTGAAATCTGAATTAATGAGCCATTTTATGGCTGATGAGATTGCCATCATTTCTGCTTGACAGACAGAGTTTTCTTTATAAAGTTATCTTGTTTATTGTATAACTTTTCCGCAGTAGATGGCCACCCAAGCAAAAACAGTACCATCGTCCGTTTTACTTCCATCAGAATAGATCCTTAAGGTATCATCATATGAAACGAGCTCATTCCACGCAAAATCTTTAACTGCATAAGTAGGATCAATATTACTTTTATAATTCATGGTCTCAAAATCCTGAATGCCATAATAATTATTCTGAAAATATATCGACTGGTTTTTGTATTGAATATTGAATTTGTTTACCATTTGTTTTTTTTCTAAATGGATGGGGGAAATTCCCAATATTTGACAGATTGCATCAGTAGAAACCTTTGAATAAAAATGCATTATATTAATAATAAAAAACCCTTTGGCAAGAGGACAGTTTACTATAACCATGAACATTGATATGTGATAGCCAGGCCTCCGCCGCATACAAAATTTTAAGCTTCACCACTGCTTGATACCAAAGTTTCCTCATCTGGGGGCGAATGCCCGATTTTACACCAGATATTTTTCTCATATTGTCACTAATAGAATAGATTTGGTCTCTAACTTTTTCTAAATGAGGCAAAAAAGACAAACGACCATCGATAATGACACCTAGAAATTCATAAAGTTTTACACATTTTATGTTAATATTGCCAACTTTAAAAATCGGTGGACGATTGCCGAAGTCCTTTCTAAAGGTAACAAATTTTGTCTTGTTCTCCGAGATTTTTAACTGTAAATCATCACAAAATTTTTTAGTTCCCCATCATACTATAGGTATGCGGAATTTAGGTAATCGTGAATTAGTTCCCCATCATACTATAGGTACGGAGAACTTAGGTAATCGTGAAAAATTTCGACCTAGGTTTTTTGACTTTTTCATACGTTTTCAGGGATGAGGAATCCGAAAATGACAAAATTTGTATGGTGTCTGGCTGTAGGGTGTCTCTTAGAGTGTTAGTCCGTTAGTTTGTTAGTCTGTTAACACGATATCTCACGTACAAATGATCGCAGAGAGGTCACATCAGTTTTAAAATATTACTTTCGATACTGGCAAGAACCCTATTCATTTGCAACATTCGAATTAAAAAACTTCGTAAGTTAGAAGAAATTTACGATTTTCTTAGCATGGGAGAATAGGACAAAAATTCACTTAAACGTGCATTAAATGGAAACTTTCTACTGTAAAAATGTCAGACCAGTTTTAAAATATCAGTTTTGATGCCGGAATGAACATCAGTAACTATAAATATGCTACTTTGAAAATTTCGCAAGTTATTGGAATTTTACGAATTTCTTAACATGGCAGTATAGGGCAAAATTTCACATAAACGTCAATTTTTAGAGATATTTTCATCGTAAAGAGGTCAGACTACTTTTGAAATATTATTTAGGACACTGGCATGAATATTAATGACTATGAATTTTCCAATATAAAAATTTCGTAAGTTATTGGAAAATTACGAATTTCTTAACATGGCAGAATAGAGCAAAATTTCACATAAACGTCAATCTTGAGGGATATTTTCATCGTAAAGATGTCAAACCACTTTTTAAATATTATTTTGGATACTGGCATGAATGTCATACACTATGATTTTTCCAATTTAAAAAAATTCGTAAATTATTTGGAATTTACGATTTACTTAACAAGGCAAAATCGAGCATGAACTGCCATTTTGAGGATCATAAATACATTAGACAACTTCAAAAGTACATTTATGATATTTCTTTGAACATGATTGAATACAAATATTCTAATAGGAAAATTTCGTAAATTATTCGTAATTTACGATTTTATCAACATAGCGAAATTGTAAATTTTTCATATAAATATGAATTTTGAGGATTATTGCATTGGAAATAGTAGCATGAAAACTAAGCAACAGAAGTGACCCTGATAAAATAAATTAATAGATTAGAATAAGATAAGTATATCGAAGTGAACGGTGGATAGCCTATTTGGTGGATAGCCTATTAGCCTATTCTGTCACTGTATCAAGCTTTGGTCAAATTCATTTCTCTTAGCATGATTATAATATGTCTCGCACTAGAAATTTATGAAAACATACATATGATGGGGAACTGAGCAAAGTCCACCTATGCCAACTAGTTTTAAATTATATCCTTGTTAACGTTATTTTCTAATTTAGCTCTAGCATTCTCAGAGTTGACCATAGCAAAATCATCAACATAAGCAATGAGAGTAGTGTCCCTGTTATAAAAAATATTTAAGATATCATTAATTAGGACCAACTATAAGATTGGTCCCAAACATGAGTCTTGAGGACAACCTCTACCTATCTGAACAAAACTTTCTGAATGCTGCGTTTTAATAAATCTATTTTTGAGATAGCTTTGTAAGACGTTTACCAGATAATCAGGAACATTTAGTTTAAGTAAGGCTGCATGCTGCAATTATACATGACCAGTCAGCGTTTTCTAAAGCTCCTGATATATCAAACAATATTATCGCTGTATACTTATAAATCCTGTTCCTTTCTTTAATATTATTAATAACCTTGTCCACACACACACACACACACACACAAATATTGGGTCGTACTTCTTCTCTCTCTGAAGCCAAATTGGTTCATATGTAAAATATTGTTACTCTCCACATAGCCTCCTAAACTAGATGCTTGTCACGTTTCTCATAAACTTGGCAACAGTTCAAACGGTAGACAGCGCCACCTGGTACAGATTGCGAGACTTTTTTATTCAACAGCCACCAAAAATTTTTAAAAGTGGGATTTGATATACGTAAAAGGCGAATAGAATCGAAGAAACATCGATTATATATATCGTATATCACTTCTTAAAATTATTGGTGACAGTTGAATAAAAAAGTCGCGATATCTGTATTAGGTAGTGCTGTCTACCACTTGAACTGTTGCCAAGTTTACGAGCAACGCGACAGTTTAGGAGGCTATACTCTCCAAGTAGTGAGTCAATCGGACTACAACGATTTTTTTTTTTTTTTTCAAAAATCTTACTCATCACCGGAAGAAGGCACACTAGCCGATACGACTCTGGGTTCGTAGCTATTTTATTTTGCTTTATAAAGAATAATATAACAGCACTTTTCCAAGAACGTGGAAAATACCCCAAGTCTAATAAAACATTATATAAGTTTATAAAAAGATCAGGAAGTACTTCTAAAACGTACTTGACAATCCTCAAATCAAAGCGATCATACCCAGGAGCTTTATTATTAAGAGAACAATGAATAATGTGAAACAATATTTCGGAGAATACATGTTACGAAAATTTTCGTATTACGTTTTTGATCGCCAAATACAAAAAAAAAAAAAAAAAAAAAAAAAAAAACGCCAAGGACGACAGAGTTTTGAAATTTAAAATTCAAATTTTGTTAATTTGACAGTAAAACTAGTATGTTGTGGCCACCACAAGACTTTCTTCTATATTTTCCTATACAAATTCACTCAGTAACAATATTAAAAAAAATATATATATATATATACGATTTTTTTTCCGGTTTTTTTTTTCGTTAAAAGTAAAAAAAAAAATCGATAACTTTGTTTTAAATTATCACATATTTATAGCTCAACCATTCGTTTTAAAGGTATTGACGAGACCTTTCGAAAGATACCCATCTAGAAAATTTACTCCCCTCGAAGGGCGACTTCCCCCCCCCCAGGGGAGGTGGCGAGGCTCCTACACATACAAAAAAAATTTCCCAGTTGACTATCTCTGTTATAAATAATTCTGGTAAATTTCATGATGATTATTAAAAAAAAATTCTCTTTATGCACATTTATACAAAATTTTGTCCTATACCACCATGTTAAAAATTTAGAAAAAGCGGGATGGCAACGCAACCTGTAAGACAATTTTTACTAAAAGTTGATAGGCACTAATTTATGTCAAGGTGCAACTACATACCAATTTGTATGAAATTCTGTGCAGTAGTTCCTGAGATACAGTCGCCACAAAATTTTGTCTCACACACACACAGACAGACAGACATTTTCTAAAAATGGTCAAATCGTGTTCTACAGCTCTCAAAACGTGTAAATCCATCAAAAACCCGAGGTCGAAAATTTTTACGAATCCAATACTTTCTTCTATTGAATATAGAAGAAAGTAATAACTTAATCTAACACATGTACACGATAACTAATTTGTAATTATACCCAAATATGGGGATTAAAATCGGGAAATATTTTTCCTCAGTTTTTAATACTTTTTTACAAAAAATCCAATGGACGATTAACATAAGAAATCTTTTACTTGGCTCCAACGACGCGACGGTCAGTGACATCACACTTCGTTTGCGTTTACGAATAGGAAGTAATAATAATAACCTGTGTTTCTATATATATATATATATGAATCAGTACTATACATATGTGGATGTATATATGTGTTTTTACATGCATTCATTACATAATATTGAGGTTCATTCAATAACGCGCTGTCTTTTTATCAAAAGACAAATCAGTACTGTTTCTTTCTTGACAGCCCGTTTGAATAATTGACTACTTTTTGGGGGACGAAAATAACCCCGCCTCTGTGATCATTATTTACTCTCATATTGACAGCCGAAATAGTTTACGTCCCTAATTGGACAAAAAATGTCACACTAGGTAAAAGGCGGGGAAGTTTTTTACTTCAACTGAGCCAGTTTTATAGTTTCGTTTTCTATAACAGGGAGTTAGAGGGAAACAAGGAAGTGCCCTTAAAGCGAACAGTGTCTACGCGAGGACCTAGACCTCTGTGAATTGCCTTTCGTAGAGGGTCTTCTTAATAAGTTCATTTTTAAATGATCAAATGTGTTTAGGACATCTCAAAACATGCAAATCCGTCAAAAATCAGAGGTTGAAAAATTTAACAAATCCATTACATTCTTCCTATATATAGAATGATATATAGAAAAAAGTAAAAAACTGAACTAATCTGAATTGCTAAAGCATTAAGAATAAATTAAGTTGGAAATTAGGAACTGCAAAATCATATCTATCTAGAAAAGAAGACAATGATTAATCTGATTAAATGATTAAAATAATTCTAATATACATTGGTCAATATATTGATTGGTAATTTAAATGAAGATAACATAATTTAAAGTTATTGAAATATTTGAAAGCAAACTTAAAGTAAAGCAATTAGAAGATATAACATATTATCTGACTGATATAAGAAAAAGAAAATATTTTTACTTTCTTCTATATTCAATAGAAGAAAATATTGGATTCGTTAAAATTTTCGACCTCGGGTTTTTGATGGATTTACACGTTTTGAGAGCGGTAGAACATGATTAGACCCTTTTCAGAAAATGTCTGTCTGTCTCTGTGTGTGTGTAAGAGACAAAATTTTGTGGCGACTGTATCTCAGGTACTACTGCACAGAATTTCATACAAATTGATATGTTGTTACATATTGACATAAATTAGTGCCTATCAACTTTTGGTAAAAATTGTCCTACAGCTTGCGTTGCCATCCTGCTTTTTCTAAATTTTTAACATGGTGGTATAGGACAAAATTTTGTATAAATGTGCATAAAGAGAATTATTTTTTAATAATCATTATGAAATTTAAAAGAATTATTTGTAACAGAGATAGTCAACTGGAAAAAAAAAAATTGTTTATGTAGGAGCATCGCCTCCCCCCTGGGGGGGGGAGTCCCCCCTCGAGAGGAGTAAATTTTCATGATGGATATCTTTCAAAAGAGCTCACCAATACCTTTAAAATGAATGGTTGAGCCATCGATTTGGATTATTTAAAATAAGGTTATCGATTTTTTTTAATTTTTAACAACAATATATATAGATAATCCTTTTGATAGTAGAAGCAAAGAATGAGAACGAAGAATAGTTATAAAAATAATAGTTATATTATAGTCAAACAATTCACCAAAGAGACATACACACGCCAAACAAAGCAACAAGATTTCCCACATTGATTCAATTATCAAGTTCAACAATAGCACTGACGCCAATCCACTGTACAACAATACCTGTTGAAAATTGAAACAGGACGGTGTAATTAGACTCTGATGAAAAGAAGGTTGACTCTAGGACAATATTTCAGGGTGAAAAAAGTGAACCCTGTAATGAACAATAATGACCCATTAAGCGCAGTAGAAGCCAAGCAACAAACACAAGATCCCAGTGGCAGAAATTTATTATGCTTTCTGCGACAAGCTTCATCAACACCAAAATCTTTCTGCAGGAATAGTTTGTGAAGTTAACATTTACAAATTCAAAATAAATTTTTTTTAAATAGTAAACAATATTCAGTATAACCAATGTATTTAAATTTTAAGTAGGCACAAATGCATATATCTGCACTATTGCAAGAAAACACTTTATTTATTTATTTTATTTATTATTATTATTATTATTATTATTATTATTATTATTATTTTTTTTTTTTTTTTTTTTTAAGAAAGGTGAAAATAAATCTATTGATCTTAATTGCTTCAAATTTTTTGTTCACATTAATATACAATATTGTTTATAAAATATTCAATGAATTGAAACCATAAAATGCAGTAACACATCAAAAATAATCTGCAAATTTTTTTAAGGCATTTAAATCATGAAATGTCTGAATTAAACAAATGCTACAAATACTTTTAAAATTTCATTATTTTTTTTTATACTAAACATATATATTTAAATACACAAATGCACTTATTTCATAAGGTGCAAACCAAACAACATAAAATATAATACAGAACTCAAAATTAAAATGCAACAAATTAAAAGTAAAAATTAATATAGAATACTGAATATTATAATGAAATATAAATAATTTACAACATTTATAGTTTTTGAGATTATTAGAAAGATGCACGATAACATTCTAATACACAAGATTCATTTTTTGTATTATATACAAATAGCATAAAGATGTGTATTTGAACTCTAAAAAATGTGATTTGACATTAAAGAATTCAGAATGTATAATTATACCATCATTTAAATACATAATGTAAAACAGAATACAAGATCAAAATAACACAATTATAGACAAAGTATAGTCGAAATATTTTCATAAAGATTGAGGCAAGTGAAATATTTAATTTTTAAGGAAATGTTGAAATCTGAAATGTAACAGATTTCATGGATAAAATCTATAAAAGAAGATAATGATTACAGATGAATGAAATAAATAGAAATCAATTAAAAGTAATATTTGATATTGATATCTATACGAATAAGTAAATAAAAATAAATAAATAAAAGCATTTGCTGTTTAATTAGTATTTATCCAAAACAACTACTATTAGATAAAATTCCTTTTGCTTACAAAAAAAATAAATAAATAAATAAATCAACAAAATCTTTGGTTTGATTTTTATTCAAAATATCTATTTAATTTGCAATATTTCAATTAAAAAATAAACATTTTTTAAAAATTCAAATGTTTAAAAAATGAAATGAACAAGCTGTAGAAACTAATGGTAAGAGTATTTTTGTAAAATAAATTAATAATTTTTTTAACGACTTCATACGCTTAAACAACAAAATTTAAAGCTAAGAATTTTAATCACAATTAAAATAATTAATGATTAGTAAAAAAAATTAGAGAAGTTACCAATTTTATTACTTAAGATACCCATTAATATTTATTGCTAAGATCTTTTATTACAAATGAAATGCTAAAAATCAATAAAGTATATTTAAGATTAATTTCTTAATTTTCTATTTTTTGACGCAAGGTTTGAAGCTTCATTTTTTATTTTGCGTATAACTACAGACGTTACAAATTTCCCCATAGTCTTATTTCTGTATATATTTGTGAAATGTATTGGATAGTTTGAACCAAACATTAAAATTAATATAGCTTTAAAAAATGCACGTGTATTTACTACCACGCACATATGCACGCTTCACATACATTAAAGAAAAAAAATCACTAGATACAACTCATTTGTGGTGCGTAAATCAGGAAATGTATGTATGAAAATCAGTTCAGCAGCAATCACGCACTAAAAGAAAAAAAAAAAAAAAAAACAAATCACTGGATGCAGCTATTTTGTTATGCATGAATCTGAAAATGCATGAAATATGAAATTCGGAAAATGGTCGCAAAGCCACATTCTTTCGAAAAAACATCTTTTTGCAATACAATAAATGCACCCGACACGAGCGGCAGGCGAGGGGTGAAAACAAAGTTTAAAGACACGAAAATGAAGTTCCGATGTGAAGAGGTTACCAGTGAAAAGTGTCGACACACCAAATTATATTACCGCATCGCGAATCGCTAATGCATGCCGGTATCAAAGCTAGCCCAAGTGAGTTACATCCGCTTTATCTCCTCTCCTTATTCAGGATTGAGGTGATCGTATCTGCAGAAACGAAAATTTGTTCTGCAGAACAGTTTATAAACCATTCTTTGAGTTTCTTTCTCTCTCTTTTTCTCTTTTTTTCTCTCCCTCTCTCTTTAAAAAAAAAAAAAAAAAAAAAAAAAAAAGCAATGGCAAAATTTATTTCACTTAAGTAAAATCTTTCTGCAAGAACATTTCTGTTTCTGCGACATTGTCGCCGTGTCGCCGTGTTTCTGCCACGGGGCACAAGATCACCAAAACCACAAAGACCAACAAAATTGAACAAATTCTCTATGCAGGAGAAGCCCAGAAAGGTTGTATATGTGTGTGTATGTGTAATATTGAAAATAAATTCGACTTTTTTTTGGATATTTAGTGTTATGCTACTTCTCTAATATGGAAATCGTCTGCATTATCATGGAAGATAATTTTTTTAAATAATAACTTCAATAATTTTTTTTTTTTTTTTTTTTTTTTTACTGAGTAAATTTGTATAGGAAAATATAGAAGAAAGTCATGTGGTGTCCACAACATACTAGTTTAAAAAAGTTTTGTATCGAACTACAGATCATTAATTGAAAAATTGTTTTAATATTGAAAACAACTCGTCATATAAAAATTAAAAACATTGTATAAACACCATAAATTGCAAAATCTCGCAACAACTGCTTCATGTCGAAATACACTGAGAAAAAATCTGGAGTGACTCCACTCGACTTTCCGAACATTGAGTAATTAACAGTTTTGTAGATAAAGTGAAGAAAGAGGAGTTGTTAAATAAACAAAATAGAGAAAATCATATTAGAGTGTTTGAGTATTTTTCTCCATATAGTACACGATGTTTTATTTAACGCTACTGAACTTTGAGCTCATAGATCATAATAATAAAGAATTTTTCGTTGTCTCCCTGTAAAAATCTATAAATGCTAGATTCACCAAAATGCTTATAGTTAGTGCATCAGTGATTTATAATATTCATATAAATTTTCTGCTCAATTGAATAAGACGTTTAGACGCTATCGCACTTTTAAAAATTTTGTCCCATTGGCCATAATGATAAAGACTTTTTCTTTGTGTCCCTGTAAAAAAAACTGTAAGTGCTAAATCCCTCAAAATCTATACAGTTCGTGCAACTGTGACCTATAACATGTTTACAATTTTTTTGCTCAATTGAATAAGGTGTTTGGATACTATCATACTTTTAAGATTTTGGTCCCATAGCTCGTAATGATAAAGAATTCTTCTTTGTGTCCCTGTAAAAAAAAACTATATGTGCCATATTCACCAAAATCAATAGGGTTCGTGCTACGGTGACTTTCAACATGCGTACCAATTTACAGCTCATTCGAACAAAGCGTTTAGATGCTATCGTGTTCACTCACACACATACATACGCACATACATACATACATACATCATCGTAAAAATAGTGAAAACGGACTCAGGGGACCTCAAAACGTATCGAAACACGAAAATCTCGAATTCGGATTTTTGACATGATTACAATACTTTCGGAAAGTAAAATTTCTGTAACTGACATCTGAAATCTAAGTTGTGGCTCTAGTAAATATAGTTCCATGTCATCCTTATAAATTCTAGTCCCCTTTGAAAGCGAGTTCTAGAAACCCCTATTAGAATTCTAAAGCATTTGCCTATACTATTATAGAGGTCAAACTTATTTTAAAATCTCTGTAAATAAATGCGAATACAAGAGGCGGGTTTCAGCAACTATAATCTTCATTTTTGATCTAGTTCTTGAAAATTCAGGCGAGAATTTCTCGCAGTACAAAGGATTCTTAATACTCATAATATTTAGAGTATTGTTTCACCATCTAGAAATGTATAGACTAGAAATTCTCGATCATTTCGTCTATTCAGCTTTTTCGCCTGCTTTATTCGCATAACTCGGAAATCTATATTTCTAGTTTAGGGATTTAGAAAATGGCTACTTATTCGTTCTAGATAAAGGCGGTATATATAAATATATATATATATATATATATATTTTTTTCGCTATGTAGAACAACGACCCTTCGTCAGGCGAATAAAGTAGGCAAACAAAACGGCAGTTTCTATAAAAATATAACTTACATAAAATACAGAGAGTAAATATCTAGATAGTAGTAGTAACGGAAAGTATAGTAAAGCCATAGGAGCATAATTGTATACATTCATGTTGAAACAGATCAATCGTAACTCTAATGGTAAATTCGAATTTATAATAATGGAAAAGATCTACAAAAGAAGATTTGTCAAGTGTAATAACAGATCATAAAATATCTAAACATTACGAAAGAGCTAAATCTTATCACTAGTGATAAGAAACGCGTCTTTATCTTTATTTCTTTTCTTTTTCTTTACATAGAAAAAATATAACTTCCATTTTTTTCAAATATTACATTTTATACACTCATCAAAAATGAAATTGCAACAACATGAAAGAATTCATGTATCGATATGAAATCAATAAGACAGATAATGATTAGCGACATGCGCAAATTATTTTTAAAAAATAATAATAATCTGGTGTGTCACTCACACGACTTTCTCTTACTCTGAAATTTAATACTATAAATGTAGGTTGGAGATTAAGAGGTAAGATAACGATGTTATGTAAACCTATGTTAAACAATTCAAATTAGGCTTCGGAAGAGTTTTATATAATTAGTTCTGTGTGAGGAGGGCTACCGCCCCCCTCAACACCCCGTTTCATTAATGCACCTACATTTATATAGAATTTAATTCGGTTATTAAAAAATAATTCTGTTTTAAAAAAATGATTTATTAAAATTATTATTTAAAAAAATTATCTTTTATGATAATGCAGATGATTTCTATATTAGAGAAGTAGTATAACCCTAAATAACAAAAAAAAAAGTCCATTTTATTCTCAGTATTAAAAAAAAAAAAGTTTTTTTTTTCGTTAAAAGTAAAAAAAAATTCGATAACTTTGTTTTAAATTACCGCAGATCGATGGTTCAACCCTTCGTTTTAAAGGTATTGGCGAGCTCTTTTGAAAAATACCCATCATGAAAATTTACTCCCCTCGAGGGGGGACTTCCCCCCAGGGGGGGGGGGAGGCGAGGCTCCTACATACACAAAAAAAATTTTCCCAGTTGACTATCTCTATTACAAAAAGTATATATTCGTTTCATTTGGTTTTGTGCAGTCTATAGATGTTAAACTCTACTTACCTGCAATCTCCCCCATAGACGTAATGTATTTGAATACTTTTGAGTACCCCTGTACACGAACTATTTGCTTCATCTCAACGAAAAGCTTAGTAGCATCCCTATATGATACACATTTAGAATACCAAGTTTGAACTTTCTGCCATAATTTATTTTTGAGATGTGCTGATGACAGACAGACACAGACAGACACACACACACACACACACACACACACACACACACACACACACAGACCATTTGCTAAATACATGATTTTCGTATTCAGGGGTAATTTTTCGTATTCATGTAAATATAACAAAATCTCACTTTCGAAAATTTGACCCCAAAACAATACTTTCTCTACCTTATGGGTAAGAGAAAGGAAAAAAAAATTGTTTAACAATTAATTTGCTTCCCACGGTTAGCTGTGTAGGTTGTTGAAAAGCATGCCATCAGTGAGGTCACAGAATTGTCAACTTAGATACTTCTTGCTAACTCCGTCTCCTTTAAGCGTTTATTGCCGGTGATGTACGGAGCGTACTACTGAAGACCAGTCCGGGCTTAAACGTATTCGATAGGAAAAAGATCCGGAGAAACTCCTGGCCAGGATGGCATGTCAGTTCATTCTAAGCTGTTGAATGCTTTGTTGTGGTACGTCACCAAGTATTGTCTCGTTGAAGCAACGAACCAGGGTCTCCTAAACCAGTATCCAAATTATAAGCAAAACAATTTGGCTGATGTACCGCTCCGTTGTCAAACTGATGACAATACAGTAAGGCGACCAAATTTGCAAGAGGAAAAAGAGGGGACAAATAAGCCAAGTGTCTCCAATTTAAAATTAAGAAACGATGACAAAAGCAATACTTAAAAAAAGTGCAATATCATCGGCTTTATATTATAAATTGCGACAAAAGTTTTTTTTTTTTTTTTTTTTTTAAACAAGTTTAAATGGGGAAAAGAAAACAAATTAAAAAAGTGGGGGCATTTGGTCGCCTTACAATACAGATTGTCCTCTTTTTGAACACTATGCCGCTTCAAGCCCGATGTTAGCCACTCTGGCATTTAGCTATATGAGATTAATATCGACGTTGTCCTGAAAGGTTTAACACTCGCCCACAATCCATGAATAAATGCTAAACACCCGTGTGAATAATATTGAATGCCATTCGTTAGTCCAGTCAACGATACCACGCAGGTGTTATGACTTATGAATACCATTAATTTGTACAGTCGGTAGCAAAAGTATCCCAGCACTAGCAAAAATTCCTAATATATATAAAAAAAAATAAACTTAATACTATTTTGTTAAATAAATCCTTGTCGAATCATGTTCTTAAAGATAAAACTTTATCAGAAAAATAATTTGGTGTGACTCACACGACTTTATCCTGAAATTTAATACTATAAATACAGGTTGGAGATTAAGAGGTAATATAACGAGTAATGTCATGTAGACCTATGTTAAACAATTCAAATTAGGCTTCGGAAGGGTTTTATATCATAATTAGTTCTGTGTGAGGGGGGCAACCGCCCCCTCAACCCCCCCGTTTCATTAATGCACCTACATTTATATAGAATTTAATTCTGTTATTAAAATTAAAAGTTTACTTAAAATTATACAGACAATTTTCACACGCAACATTCATTGAAACTTACAAAATACAACATTTGGATCTCCTAAAATTATTCGTTTTTAAGCTACTCTAAGAGACACAGACAAAGATCAAACGTCAAAAAACTTGACTACGGTAATCAGGAAGCCTCAAAACGTGTAACACTCAAAATTAAAAAAAAGTCTAATTTATTCTCAATATTACTTTTTTTTTTTTTTTGTTAAAAATGAAAAAAATCGATAACTTTATTTTAAATTATCGCAGATCGATGGTTCAACCATTCGTTTTAAAGGTATTGGCTTCCCCCCAGGGGGGGGAGGGAAGTTATGAAGTTATTTTATTTTAGTGTATCTCAATGCATTGTTATAGCTATGACGTCAAAGTCTCAAGTTGAGAATTCATTCCGAGATTGTGATCGCCATGAAATTAAGACTTTCATTATGAGAATTATTATTAGTAGTTATAAAACGAAATCATAAAATATATGACTATTTATCTAATTGCTTATCGATTATGGTATAGATTTATTTCAGAAATATTCAAATAAACAGCAAACTTTATTAAAATGCATATCACTATTTCGCCGTATAACTCAAGAAGAAGAAGTAGCTCCACTCGACTTTTCCAACATTTAGTAATTATCGAGCATTTAAATAAATTCAAATCATTGAATATTCAGTTAATAATTAAAAAGGAAAAGTATAAAAGGAAGTTCAGATATTTCTCTTGAAATTCGAACATCTGTAGACTAAACAATAATGTACCCGAATTCTTTTATACGTTTTAGTACAACAGTCTAGATTTTAAGCAAGGAATTTCCAGTAACCATGAAGCAGTAAAACGTATATAAGCTTCAGTTTTTTTTTTTCCCTTTTACGTACTGAATTTTATGTATTATAATTAGCGCCAATATGACGCGATATGTGTAAAATATTTCATACTTCCTGGTAAAAGAACTAGTATAAGTAATACAGTCGAAACTCGTTAACGCGAGTCTCAAGGGAAAAAGAAATGTTTATATTATCACATCAGTAGTTCATGCTGTCAGTATAACTAATCTTCATATAACTAAACTAATCATCATTTCGACGGGGATTGTGGAAGCAGTTCATGTTAAAAGTAATTCACGTTAAGCGTGTTCACATTAACGAGGTTCGACGGTGTATTCAGTGTTTAAACTGCCATTAGTTTTTTTAGCATTTTGCTAAAAGGTATCATATTTTGCTAAAACAAGTCGGTCAGAATTTCGCTAAAAAGCTAAAACTGGATAACTGTATAAAATATCTCTATATAATAATTCAGATTTTTTTTTTTTTTTTTTTTTTTTTTTTTTGTAATATTTGCAGGCAAAAACTACGAAAAGACTGAAATTTTTGGGAATCCTTATTTATATAGTAATTTGGATTTATTTTTAATTTTCAATGATTGAATTTAAATGCAAAAATATTTAAAAGTATGTTAGAATTCAGAATTTGCTTCATAGAAGCATTTTTAGCACTAGTATTTCACGATTATCTACCACTACACTTTACTTAATTTTTCAATTGCTTTTTCATTTTACACATATGATATGAGTACCTCTTTTTCTATTGTTAAAATCAAAACATAGTTTCCCTGATTCATATTTTTAAAGTCACAAATATGGATGCTCGGTTAAAATCATCAATGAACAAAAGAATAGAAAATAAAACTGGGGATAACAAAGCTAAGTAAAAGAAATCAATGGTATCTAAAGAATTAACTTTCGAAAAAGCTAAAATAGTGCTTGCCTATTTTCGCTAAAATGCTAAAGTAATTTTTTTGCCAGGTTAAACCCTGGGTGTATCATATTGCATATAATGATCATACACTATCACAGCAGTGTAACATATATCAGTTTTTTTTTTTTTTTTTTTTTTTTTTTTAAAACAATTTAACATTATTAAAATTAACTTAAAATATTTCGAGTCTTTAGACCATATTGCTAAAAAGTCTTTCTTCGTGTCCCTGTTTGATAAACTTTACACTCATCAAAATTTACACAGGTCGTGCGAGAGAGACCTATAATCACTGAGCTCCATTGTAACAATGGAGCTCAGTGTCTATAATATACGTATCAATTAGCTCAACTGGATAAGGCGTTTAGACGCTGTCGTGTTCCCTCACACACACACATACATACATCACCGTAAATATTGCAAAAATGAATTCACGCGACTAAACTTACAGATACACCAAAATATCGTAGTCGTATACTTTTCAGTAAACTATAAAAGTATTACTATTCTGACATAGTATATACAGTAACCGCCGCTTAATAAAATCACTGGTTAATAAAATCAGCCGCTTAATATGATCAAATTGCCAAGACCGGAATCAAATCAATACAAATTATTGTTGAAGCCGCCGCTTAATAAAATCAGCATCGCCGGTTAATAAACTAAAAAAAATCTCCTCAGCAGCCAAAATTATCATTTATGCACACTAAAATATTTTTTTTATTTACATTGTGATTTTTTTTTTTAATAAAAAAAGGAATTAAAGTACCCGTTACCGCTCATTGTAGAAAATTTTACACTTGCAGCATCGTTACAAATTAAACATGCCCCATAGCATCTCTGTAACAATTTCAAGGAACTTATTCGTCAAAGCGCAGTAATATGTTGCAAATTTGATTTGATTTGATTTGCAAATGATATATATATATATTAGTTTTTAATTCTTAAAAGACAATTTCTAGTTTCTATTTTGAAATAGCTATAAATTAAGAGATTTTACATTTATTAAAAAAAAAAAAAAAAAAAAAAGCGTGGTCTTTTGGTAAAATAATGACGATTTTTTTCGAAAGAAAGCGCATAGAAATTTGGAATGCGTTTAATTTACTTATTTCGGAGGAAGAATTAATTATCTATCAAAATTAATTAATATTGTTTACTAATTCCGTTATTCGTTACCTTTTGAAATTTCTTTCCAGATTCAGGGAAGTGATGCCTTTTCCTTGAGTGCTGGAACGTTCGCCGGATATAAAAATCAGCCGCTTAATAAAATCACTTTGACTCAGAACGAATGTGATTTTAATAAGCGGCGGGAACTGTATTCAGAAAAAAATAAAAATAAATAAAAATAAAAATAAATAGATATAACATGCAAAACAAAGTAAGCTTACCAGCAGAAAGTAATCCTTAAAGCAAATGTGATCTACGATTTTTCATACAAATGATGAATTTGAAAAAGCAACAGTTATAATTCGGAAAATGCGGAGCATTGCATAAGTGCTCCCCAAGAGCTCGTCATCGGCAATGCCATCCTTATCAGTTTTGCTCTTTGAAACGGTAAAGAAGACTACACCTGTACCCAATTAAAGGTGAGATATTGTTTGAAAGATAAGCATTTATTAAAGAAAAGTATATCATAAATAAAAAATTAGTATGTTATGGTTATCACAAAACATTCTTCTATAATTTCATATACAAATTCACTCAACGCTAACTATTTGTTAAAATTATTGCTATTTATTACTTTCCATGGTGAGTGCAGATAATTTTTTTCTCGGAGAAGTATAGCACTAAATGTCAAAAGAAAGTCAGTGTTGTGCCCTATGGACAACAACTTAGAAAAAGCATTTTTTTTCTCCCTTCTACATATAATAAAGGAAGACATGTGTGGGTATGTGTGTGTCCCCGTCGCTTTGTAGGCAAATGCCTGATCGCAGAGTTATAGAATTTTGCATGGATGTCCATATTGACCTCTCCTAAAGCACCTCGAAGTCCGATTTCCAAAATTTTAATACTTTTTTTTTAATTAAAATCTATAAATTTCTGAAATGATCGGCTCTAGAGATAGAATCGTAAAAGTGAAAAGACTTTTCGTGGCCCATTAAGTTCAGTTGATTAAAGGGTCATACTAATAACCCAAAGGTCGTAGGTTCTATCCCTTAATGGCAGATATGTTACTTTTATGCAGATAATTAATAGAAAAGATATCAATTGATAAAAAAGAATTGTTCAGTGTCTTCACAATATCCTACAAGTTAAGAAGACAAGAAACTGACAAAAAACAAAGTTAAACTTAGTGTTGTGTTAGTCGCTTTTCACTGAAATTGCTGATCGAAGAGCTAAAAAATTTTGCATGGAGGCACATTTTGACCTCTCCTGATGCCCCTCAAAGCCCAATTTTCAAATTATATATATACATATATATTTTAATTGATTAGTTTTTTTTTCAGCTGGGAAGATTGTCTGGTACCGTCACCTGTTGTCATACAGCGAAAATAAAAATCCGTCCGAGAAATGTTTGTTCGTAAAAAGTAATTCTTGAATAATATTAGGCACACTTATCGTTCATTTAGCACCAAAATTGAAATGTCCAGTTAAGGCGCTATTGCAAGCAGTGACGATCTGGAACTGGTACAGCTCACAGGAGAAGATGCTGCCGAAGGCATCGGGGATCCGAAACGAGGTTTTATGCGATTTGAATGATTTTTTTTTTTTTTTTTTTGCTTTTTTCTATATGTATATATAGAGAAAGTATTGGATTCGTGTAAATTTTCGAACTCCAGTTTTTGATGGATTTACACGTTTTAAGATGTCCTGAACACGATTCGACTGTTTTTAGAAAATGTCTGTCTGTCTCTCAGTCTGTCTGCGTGTGTGTATCACGAATTTTGTGGACGCTGTATCTCACGAACCAATCAACGAAATTTAACCAAACTTGGTATTTAGTTGGACCCTGACATAAACTGGTGCTGATTAGATTTGGGGATCATTCGATCAACAGGTGGCGCTGTGATCGCATTTTTTCTAGTTTTTAACATGGCAGTATAGGACAAAATTTCGTATAAATGTACATAATAAGAGTTATTTTAATCATGTGATTGTAAAATTAATAAGAATTATTGATAATAGTAGTAGTTAACTAGGAAAAAAATTTTGTGCATGTGGGGGCATCGCTTCCCCCCCCCTGGGGGATAAGTACCCCCCGGAGGGAGTAAGTTTTCAATATGGGTATCTTTCGAAAGATCTCATCAATAACTTTAAAACGAATGGTTGAAATGTAGATCTGTGATAATTTAAAACAAAATTATCGATTTTTTTTTTTTTTTTTTTAACTTTTAACGGAAAAAAACAGTAAAAAAAACGCATTTTTTCTTATAATTGCAAAAAAAAAAATGACTTTCTTTCGGCATTTAGTGATATAATTCCGTCAGATAAAAATCGTCTGCATTTAAAATGGAAAATAATTTGATAATTTAATAAACAATTTGTATTGAATAAATTTTGTGTAAAATTATATAGAAGAAAGTCATGTGGTGGCCACATCATACTATTTTTTTTTTTTTTTTTTTTTTTTTTTTATAATCTATTTATAAAAAGATTTAAAGTACCGTGATTAATGTATTTTGAAAAATTCCTTTAAATATAGTGATTAGCGTAACATATAAAGCCTGCTAGTTGTCACATATGAAAAAAACCTGTTATTTCGATATTTAATATATTTCCTCTATATTCAATAGAAATAATCTGGTGTGTCACTCACACGACTTTCTCTTACCATTTATTTCAACACTATGAAGACGATTTGCAGATTAAGGGATAAGATAACAAGTACTGAATATGAACCTAATTTTATAACAATTTAAAATAAGTTAACCCTTTCAGGACCATAAGATTTCCAAGACTAAATATGCCCATACAACACAATATTTTAGCTATTGTGGGTGTAAAGTAAGAGAATATCACCAGAAAAACATAGCAGGGTGTATAGGCTTCCTATAATTTCATGGAAAATATTTTCCCTATGGACCATAAAAGTAAATAAACGAACAGTTAGGTTGATTATATTGGTATTTTATTTATTGCTTTGTAATACAAATTTATTGCTTTGTAATATAAAAATTATCAGAAAAGTAAAATAAATAGATAGTTATGGTATTCTACGAAACAATTTCGTTTACTTGTGAAGCACAAGTGGACATTGCACATAACACATTTATTATGTGTCCTATTTTCTATACGTTTTTTTTTTTTTTTTATTCGTTCAGAAACATATTTGCTGCCTTGGACATACGTTTTATTTTGACATTCAGTAAAAAAAATATCGATTCAATAATAATTGAACAATCGATAACGATTTTTGTAGAAGGGAAAAATAATTCCCTTAGGCGTGAAAGGGTTAAGGAACAGTTTTATTTGATATTATAACTCTGTGTGGGTTAACCTCCCCCCTCCCCCCCCCAAATCTTTAAATATATATTACCTACATTTATAAAGAATTCAAGCATGTTATGAAGTTCTAAAGTTTATCCCAAATTATTTAGACAACTTTCACCCTCAACACTCCTTGATGCTTACCGATTTTCATCAAATTGTTCCAGTGGTAGCCTGAAATAAATTTCAAAATACAAACCTGAATTTATAATTTTAAGTTATGGTGATAACAAGCATACATACATATCAACCGTTAAAACCTCTTATTTAGGGTATCTCAAAATACAATATTATACAAAAATCACAGTTGAAAATTTAACTTCAAAAAATACTTTGTCGTATGTGCATAAGAAAATAATTTTCATTCCCAAGTAGTTTTCGCCGTGACGGTTATATGTAGTAATTTCCATCAACGCTCACCAACCCCCGAGCCCCCGAGGGGGGCATAACACAAGAAAAAAGCAGAAAAAATGTTATAGGAATCCCCTTATTCAATGTTCAATTGAAATACATAATATTTAATACCATATTTAAAAAAAAAAAAAAAAGAAAAAAGAGGAAAAGAAAAGAAATATTATGCTTAAAATCAGTATTTTTTTTTTTTTTTTAATAGAAAGAATTTTGTAATATCTAGACCATTTTTGGGTTACAGCTTTGTATATGACCACCTTGGCGACTTTTAAATTTTTATCACTATTTGGAAATGATTTTTTTAAAAATAATTGCTCATTAAAAAAAATCTAGTAACTATTTTTTTTTTTTTTAATGCCTGTACTTTTTATTACTGAATTGTTCCGTTAATTTAGGGCAGTATATAATAGTCTCTCTCTCTCTATTTATATATCTAATGTAGAGGTTTGCACGGGCCGGGTTCGGGCCGATTTTTTGAATTTTCTCTCGGGCTGGGCCGGGCTCGGGCTTAAAAAAAATTTTCAGGCTTGGGCCGGGCCGAGCTCGGGCTCAGTTTTTTTGTGTATATTCGGGCCGGGCCAGCCCTGAATGAAATTTTCTCCGGGCCGTGTCGGCCCGAATCTTTTTCTGGTTTCCTCGTTAATCAACGAAAAAGGGACATTATGAAATATTTCTTCAGTCATTTATTTTACATAATTTTACAGGCTTTTATGTCACATAAAGTTCTACTTTGTTAAAAGTTTTTTTAACTTCAATTTATTTGTGGTTGGATTAACATTAAAATTTTGTTTACCAGAGCACATAAAAGATTCGGATACATTACGGTATATAAAAGGAAATGGCTGAAAGTGCATTTTTAGTAGTATTAACCATTTTAAATACCTTCCTATACTGTTTGATGAATGCTAATATTTTCGATTTGACTTTCTGTTTGTCTTTGTGCCTTGTCTATAATAATGAATTTCTGTTTATATATAATTATCTTGTAAAAGTTCAGCAGTTTTGTTAAAGAACGTACTATTGCTTGGCTATATAAAACCTCTGCGAAACACATACTAAAAATCTTTTTCATAGAAAGGCATTCTTTTTTTTTTTTTTTTTTTTTTACACATTTTTTAATCGGGCCGGGCCGGGCCATACACCGTTAAAAAATAAACGGGCCGGGCCCGGGCCGCATTTTTCGACTTTATAACGAGCCGGGCCTCGAAATTCCGGCCCGTGCAGACCTCTAATCTAATGTACAGCTATGTAATAATTTTGAACATTCGAAAATATCTGAAAAAAAAAAAAGTTTATTATTAATATTACTATTTTAATTTGAAAAATCTCTTACAGCTTCAATTTTTATTTCTTTCCTACCTACTTCTTAAAATAACAAAAGATAAAATATAAAGAATATATGCTCATTTCATTTTGTTTAGTACAGCCTATGGATGTTAAACTCTACCAACCAAACACTTCGCTCATAGAAGTAATATATTTAAATTCTCTTGGAAGTCCCTGTACAGGAGCCAATTGCTTGATCTCAACGAAAAATTTAGTGTGACATCCCTGTATGGTACAGATTTAAAATATTGAATTTGTACATTGTTCTCGGGATATGCTGATAACAGACATAGAGACATACATAAAGACAAACTGCTAAAAACCTGTTTTTCGTGTTCGGGAAATCTCAAAACGTCTAAATATAACAAAAACTCAATTTCGAAAATTTGACCTAAAGACAATGCATTTCCTTCTGCAAGGGAAAGTAAGAATTACTATGCTGTGGTTATCAAAAATCTTTCTTATATATTTTCCTATACAAATTCACGGATTGCAAACTATTCATTAAAAATTTCATTCTCTATGGTAAGTACAGACGATTTTCATCTCAGAGAAGTATAACACTAAATGCAAAAAGAAAGACAATGTTGTGCCTTGTGGACAAGTTTAGGGAATGCGTTTTTCTTACCCAGGTTTCTTTTTACCCCCCCCCCTTTTTTTTTTTTTTTTTTTTTTTTTTTTTGTGAAAGATTGAAAAAAAAAAAAAAAAAAAAAAAACTGTATCTTCGCTATTTAATGTTTCTTCTATATTCAATAGAAAAAAGGTATTGGATTCGTATAAATTTCCAGGACACAAGTTACTCGATACCAATCCACAAGTTACCCATTCAACTCGATTCGAAAAATGATATTAATATATCAAAATTCTTTTATGTGGTCTGTAAAAAAGGATATATATGGGTCATTCTCTGAAAAGTGGGCTTCTTAAAAGAAAAGAAAAAGGAAAAAAAAACTTAGTCCAAATAAAATTGCTCCAATTTTTTTTTTTTAAATTTTGTACATGTACACATATGTTACAATTAATAAAAAAAATAATATAAACCAAACTGTATCTGATAATTTTTGATACAGCAATTACTTTTATTAATTAGAAAAATGAGGGAATGACAAATTTCTTCTAAAAACTACTTTATAAAAATATTATTAAGTTTAGTTATATTTTCAAACACTAAATATTTATTAAAACATATTTTTATTAATATAACATCATAAAAAAGAAAATTTGATTTATTTTAGTTAACTTTATAATGAGTGAGGGAATGACGTATAATAAAAATACTGTATTTCAATCTAACATTTGAGAGCCATATGCTATTCATAGTAAAATGTTTCCAACAGAATACAAAATGGTTTCTTTACTTTGCTGGTATATAAATTAAGTTTGACATATATAAAGTATGTGCTATCGTTATACAGTAAGTAAGGATGTCATTATAGTTTGATTAGGGAATGATATCTGTTACCAGGGATAACAATAAAAAGTATTCTAATTTCTTTCGTTGCATAATATATAAATATAGTATAATGGATAAATATTTATTAAAGTATGTTTAATAAATTTTTAATTCAAATAATCCAAATATACATGCTTTAATACCATAGAAACCATTTTATTTATTTACATGTGGGAATGGGGAAACAGTGAGGGAATGATATTTTGCATTTAAAAAAATATTTTCAAATTATATTTGAATTCCAATAACCAAAGAATAACAGTTTATATGTAAAACCAATTAATATTGATAGTTTAAACAGCTTTTTGTTTTTGTGCTTTTAAAAATATACCCTCAAGACTACTGGGACATGAAATGACCACTTTTCAGAGAATTACTCATATATATATATATATATATGTGTGTATATATATATATATTTTCCCATATCACATTCTTTGTGCACATAAAAAATATAAGTCAACTTTATTTTTCGTAATGCAGTCTACAGATGTTAAACTGTACCGGTGAAAATTTTCGCCCGTAGATTTTTGTATGTGTGTGTATACGAACTGTTCGTCCGATCTCAATATTTTTCAAGTAATATCCCTATGTGACACAGATTTAGAATACTGAGTTTGGAATTCCTGCTAATATATATATATATTTTTTTTTTCAGTCATGCTCCTAACAGAATCATACACACAACCAGGGCCCGATTAAGCTTTGAAGCTAGGGGAAGCTCGGTATCATTTCGGGGCCCTCTTTCATTTCAGAAAATCTTGTTTTCCTGTTACATATTGTAATATAAAAATGCTATAGACCAATAATTAGTGTGTGTTTATAGTTTTTTTTTTTCATTCATATATCTGGGTGGTTTCTACACACAACATTAAAATCGTATAACTTATTAATTAAGAACATTCAGATTTTTGAGGTTAAATAATAGATTTTTCCTTAAATAGTGAGTATTTTGTCTTGCTTTAGGCGAATTTTTTCAAAAAAAATTCAATCTCAGTATGAAAATATAAAACAGAAAATTCAAGACCCTGTTTTTAGTCATTTTGGGGGCCCCTCTTATATTTTTGAGAGGAAACTTGTGCTTCCCGAGCCTTTTGGGTAATCAGGCCTTGCACACAACACACAAAACAACCACTAAAACTGATTTTCAGATTCAAAGCATTTCAAAAAGTATAAATTTAGAAAAAAAAGACTGAATTTCGAAAATTTGAAAAATATCCACTCTGTTCCACTATAATAGAGAAGACAATTTTCACCTTTTAATTTAGCAAATAAATAAATAAATAAATAAATAAAAATAATTATAAGTAAATAAATAAAAATAAATAAATTTGAGTTTCTTATGATGCTAAAGCACACAGATTTTAATAACAGAAGTGGCTTTTCCACTTTTTAATTCAGCAAAAATATATAAAAAGAGTTATGTTATAATGCAAAAAGTGTATGGATTTTAATAATAGAGAGGACCTGTTTCCTCTTTTAATTCTGCAAAATAAATAAATAGAGTTACTTATATTGCGAAAAGTGTAAGGATTTTAATAACAGAGAGGACGTTTTTCACCTTTTGATTCGGCAAAAATAAATAAAAACAAATAAATAAATAAATTGAGCTATTTATAATGCTGAAAGCATACGGATTTTAATAATGAGGGCATTCTTAACATTTTACTTAAAATAAATAAATAAATAGAGTCACTTATAATGCTAAAAGTATAACGGATTTTAATAATAAAGAAGACAGTTTTAACTTTTTAATTCAGCAAAAATTAAATGCTAAAAATGTAGAGGTTGTGGGGATAAGGCCGATTGACTGCACTAGGGTCCTAGGCCTGAGGGAGTGTCCTCCGTGGGGGTCTTTCTAAGGGTCCCAGCCCGCATTTACACAAGTTTCGGAAAAAACACGGAAAACTCCGAATGGCTAGGCCGACGAGCGCGACCTGGGATCGAATCCAGCACTCAAGTTTACCAGCTTTGAGCGCAGAACCGCTCGGCTGCTGGTGGGCGCTAAAAATGTATTTCAAATATTTTAAAATGATGTAATATATATATATATATATATAGCTAAAATTAATTAAAAGTTCTTGAAAAAAGAATGGAATAATATATATTTTTTTAAATAGTGAAAATATGTGAATACATGAATAGTAACATTATTTGAAAATGAGCCTTGTATTATAAGTCATTATACATACATATTTATTAAGTATATTAAATTATTTAACTTACCAACATCTTCTTTGCTGCACAGGTAAGAGATTTCCATTCATGAAACAAGTAAAGGACAGTTCAGGATATTGTTCCAGTAGTCTAAATCAAAGCAATCCACACGAAAATACATAAAGAAACATATAAATGAAAAACTTGCGCCTGCATAAAAAGTAAAAGTGACTAGATGCTTGGTAATACCCGTATCTTTCCTCTCCGCGTTCTTGATATGTAGGTTTCATTTTCCCGAATGTGTAAGTAACAATGTCAGAAATTGTATTTCGAAATGGAGGCGCTTTGTTTATTTGAAAAGGCAGCGCCATCTCTGTTAAAAGAGCAGAATTGTTTCACGAGTGGTGCTTGTAAAGATGAAAGAGGAAGCTTTGTTACACACTAGGAAACAATAAAGAAGGAAAAAATGAGTTGACAAAATGTGGCTGTAGGGATATACTTTATAAAATATGAAATGATATATACATATATTCTCCTCTCGCTCTCCATTATTTTAAAAATTTCGAATTGCGAATGAATATCATTGCCATTAGAGGTCTGCACGGGCCGGAATTTTGAGGCCAGGTCCCGGCCCGGCCCGTACGAAAGCTTTGCCTCCCCTACCCGGCCCGGTATGAAATTGAAAAATTCGGCCCAAGCCCAGCCCGGCCCGTTTGTTTTTTGCCGGTGTACGGCCCGGACTAAAAACGATAAAATCAGGACCGGCCCGGCCCGGCCCGATTCAAAAATATGAAAAATTAAAAAAAAAAGCATGCGTTTCTGTGAAAAAGATTTTTAGTATGTGTTTTGGAGAGGTTTTATATAGCGAAGTAATAGCATCTTCTTTAACAAAACTGCTGATAATTATATATAAACAAAAGTTCATTATTACAGACGTACAGAAGGCACAAAGACAGACAGAAAGTCAAATCGAAAATATTAGCAATCATCAAACAATATAGGATGGTATTTAAAATGGTTATTACTGTTAAAAATGCACGTTCAACCATTTCCTCTTGTGTACCGTAATGTATACGAATCTTTCATGTGATCCGGTAAACAAAATTTTAATTGTAATCCAACCATATTCTATAGAAAAAAGCTTTTGTACATGCTAAAAATGATGCTACTTTCATTCAGTGCACTGGAGAAAAGAAAAAGGAGTTTAGAGAAAAACTTACAGCAGCAGGATTTTTATAGCTTTCACACCACCTAAACTCTACAGACCATAGGGTACAAGGCCTTATATACACAGTAACGTATCTAATTTCTTTTGTTTGAACATGTGCGCAAACTAGAACTGACATGCATACTATTTTGAGTAGGAAACCATTTAATATTACTTGAAATAAAATATATTAAATTCGAGACATGCTAAAAATATTTGCGGAAAATCAGATCGCGAACAGATAGACTGATAAGCAATTCACCCTTTCATTCCCAACTTTTTCCCTCCATAAAACAATAAATCTTATATTTAGTCATAAATTTATTTCAAACGTAATGTATATGAATTTTTTTTTTAAATAGGAGTACGAATTAATATAGCTAACAAAGCAACTGGTATAGATGTTTATTTATGTTTAATATAACCACTGATGCCATTAAAAATCATAACTTTTCAATAAATAAAAATATCAAAATTTTGGAGAAATACATATTGCAATTAATTAAAGTACATATCATAAACATTAAAGAATAAAATAAAAAATATTTCAAACAGTTAATTTACTTAAATTGTCCAAAACAGGAAACTGATTCCGATATTATTATCAGAACAGCATAAAATATACTTTCAATTATTAACAAAGATAGTGAAGTCATCCAAAATAGGTATTTTTTGGTGGGAAAATGTATATAGATTTTAATATTGTTCATTTTGAATCAGCTTGAGTGTTAGATAGTAAGATAGAAAATCTGAAATGCTATGATTCCAATTTGGAATCACGGGGAAGGAAAGGGTTAAATTGAAGTTACAGACATTTTTTAACAAAAAAAAAATTTTTATATGATATACGAGCCTGTAAAATTATGTGAAATAAATGACTGAAGAAATATTTCACCATTTTCCGTTTTCGTTGATTAACGATGAAACCAGAAAAGATTCGGGCCCGGAAAAAGTTTCATTCAGGCCCGGTCCGGCCCGAGTATACACAAAAAAATTGAGCCCGAGCCCGACCCGGCCCGAGTTTGCAAAAACATTTTAAGCCCGAACCTGGCCCGGCCCGAGAACAGATTGAAAAATTCGGCCCGAACCCGGCCCGTGCAGACCTCTAATTGCCATTACTTTCTCTTGCCCATGTATGGTAGATATTGATTTTGGGTGAAATTTTGGAAGCTAAGCTTTTTGCAATAATTACACATTTTGAGGTCCCCTTAATGAGAGGCTTCAATTAACATCGCCAGTAGCCTAACCCCATGTTATTGTACGCGATATTTTTTTTTTAATGTACATTACATATTACTAATATATTTATTTATTTATTTATTTTTAATTCTATTTCACATTTAGAAGGTAAGAATCTCCCACCAATCTTAGAAAAATTATAAGTACCATAAAAAGTAAAGTAACATAAAAAGTAAATATTTCTTTCTAACACCTTTTTAAGGGGGGTCTGGGATACCAATTTATTATTATTATTATTATTATTTATTGATGAATTGCAGTAATTATTTTTTCTGAAATTGAAGCTTATTTGACGATGAGTTTAAGCAAGAAATAATCCTAAAAATTTTTTAAATAAAATTAAAAAAATTTAAAATTTAAAATTTTTGATAAATTTAAAATGTGTTATATCTCATGAACTAATGGTTCAATTTAAAACTTTTTTCACTCTTATATACAGAAAAGATTTATCTTCAATTTGTCTTCGGGATTTTTAATTAGGAGCAAAAATGTTTTGGTAATCCATGTCGAGCTAAAATTTATGCATGAAATAAGTACTTTTTTCAAATTAAAATTAATATTTAAAAAATTAATTATTATAATCAGAAATCCTGAAGACAAATTGTAGATAAATCTTTTCTGTATATAAGGGTGAACAAAGTTTGTAAAATGAACCATTAGTTCATGAGATAAAACAAATTTTAAATTTATCAAAAATTTTAAAATTTTAAAATTTTATTTAAAATTTTTTTAGGATTATTTCTTGTTCAAATTCATCGTCAAATAAGCTTCAATGTCAGAAAAATAATTACTGCAATTCATCAATAAATAATAATAAAAAAAAATTGGTGTCCCAGACCCCCCTTAAGGAGTTAGGTGGGTTTGAAAATTTCAAAAAATCGATTTTTTTTTTTTCTTATCAAATCCCCGCTGCAGTAGGGTCTTTACTGTATGGTACCGAAATCGACAATTCTATGTAAGTTGGAAAAAATATATATATATATGCGTGTTATTTCAATTTAAAACTTCAAACGCGTTTTTCTCGAAACTCTATTCTTGAAGTCGGTTGTCATGATTTCTCAAAAAGTTATAACCGATCTTGTTCAAATTTTGCACACTTCTTCAAGATATTATCTAGTGCTTGAACGAAGGATTCTTTTTTTTTTTTTTTTTTTTTTTTTTTTTTTAGGACTGAGGGCCTATTAGTCTCAATCTGGGATTTTTACGTTGTCGATTTCGATAGTTGGACATTTGTCGAAATCTAAAATTTATCGAAAATATAACTGAATAATTTGAAAGCGATGTTATAATTTGAAAAAAAAAAAAAAAAAAAAAAAAAAAAACTAATAGTCCTCCGTCCTAAACTAAGTTCTGCTTTTGCCAGAATTTCATCAAAATCTTTTTATTATTATTATTATTATTATTATTATTATTATTGAAAGAAAAGGAAAATTAATAATAATCAGTATCGTTACAAGCGATATCGAAAAAGTTTTTTTTAATAATTTTGAATTAGGAAATAAAAAGTGCGCGTGAAATAATATGAAATAAAAATAAGTAAAAAAATGAATTTAATGATTTAATGTTTTTGTTTTTCGGGGGCTGCTCATGCATATAAAAAATGCGTATTAAAACGAGTCGAAGAAGGAAGCGAAATAAGTATTGAGTTATATTATGATAAATACGATATATAATATGATACGATATATTAGACCTATCGTCCAGGGTTAGTAGGCATTTTCGTTGAAAGAAATAGTTTGTTCATTCGGTGCAACTTGCACATTAGTCCCGTCAGGTACAACTTTATTTTATTTTATTTTTTTTTTTTTTTTAATCTCATTTTTTGACCGTAAATTAGGGCCACGTACTTTTTAAAATAACTGAAACGAATTAAAATGAAGTGTTGCCGCCTAAATTTCATACTTTAGTTAATAATAATAATAATAATAATAATAATGGAATTGTCGTGTCGAAAAACTGTTTGTACCTTTTGATTCAGAAAAATCGCCCCTTTCATTTGGTACCAAATTCGTAGGGTTTGTATTTCTTATTTTTATTTATTTATTTTTTTATTTTTTATCACAGCTAATTTTACAAGGCAATACGTGATGCAAATTTTACCAAAAAATGGAACTTTTTGTTCACAACTCCGCGCCGCTAAAAATTCAAATTTTATTTATTTTTTTTTTTTTTCCTTCGTCCAAGCACGAGCTATACACATCTACTAACACAAAATATTTGTTTTGTTAATTTCAAATGAATCTGTCATGAGTTATTCTGACAACGCCGGGAGAATTTTTTTTTTTTCTGTGGGCTCAAGGGAAATGAGATCCCAGCGGCTGAATTTTCAAAATTTTTAAATGAAAATTTCACAAAGTACTTGTCAAATATGTATCTTTGATATGTTAAATTGTTTGAATAAAATATTTCATTTGATATATCAGGGAAAAAAATACATTAAAAATGTGCTTTTTTTGAGCCTTTGAAAACCACCTAACCCCTTAAGAGCGGACAAAAATTTGTTTACATAATTACTCATTACCTAATGAATATTTTTCAATTCTGTTTTCACATTTAGAAAATTCATAAGCGTTAAATTAGTACTTGTTTTCCAAAAATTGATTTTTTAAAATTTTAGTATTTCATTTTGCGATTAGAAAATGAGAAAAATGCATTTTGAGAAAAATCGCATTTTTGAACTCAAAATTAAAATGTAAAAATTAAAAAAAATAATAATAATTTTTTCAAAAATGAGTACTCATTTAACGGTTATGAATTTTATGACTGCGAAAACAGAATTAAAAAATATACATTAGGTAATGTGTAATTGTCGCAACAAATTTTCCCATAGAATAACATGGGCGAAAACTGCCGGCGAGATTAGGTATTGTTCCCTCTTAAGGTCCAAATATGTTTTTCGACCTCTATGCACCAGTGGTACACTAAAGTACCACCTCACAAAATCCTCATTAATTACTGTGATGAGGTGGTATGCATAACTTTGTATTGCAGATATCTTTAAGTAATGCTTTTAAGTGACAGAAAATATATGTTTCAAATACAATTTTTGTCTGATTCATAATGCGATACGCACTGTTAAAAATTTCTGTAAATTTAATGTAAGTATTTATCCAGAGTCTCTGTAAATTTACAGTAATTCTTTGTTAAAAGTGAATAATCGAGATTCTGAATCTTTATTCTGTATTTTTACCTAATTTTATTATTTAATTTTTTAATTAAAATTAAAAATGACTGTGTATGCTTTAGAAAAGCATTCCAAGTCCGAAATATAGTCTCACCAATAATTAATTAAATTAATATTAGTTATTAAAATGAATGTATAAAATAAGTTTTTTAACATCTCCGTTTATTTTTCTCTGTAATTTTACGTAATAGATTACACACAGTTTTCTGTTGAAATTTTTAACAGTGCATAAAGGGTGAAAGCTTTAAAACGAAATATTAAAACTGTAGAAAACTAAGTTTTAGTAAACGAGAATCAATTTAACAGTTGAAATTTTTTAATGAGTCATTTGGAAAAGAAATTTTCCCATAGATTAACATGAGGTTTGGCTACCAATGACGTTAGGTAAAGCGGACCCTTAATTCGAAAATTACGATCCTTATAGAGGTTGATCTGCTTGTCTGTCTGTTATCTACATAACTCAAAAACAAATATTAGCAAGAAATCCAAATGCGGTATTATAAATCTGTATCAAACGGGGGTCTTACTTAAAATTTTATAGTGAGATCGAACAAATGTTTCGTGTACAGTGCATAGATATAGTAATATATATATAGATCTATCATCCCCATGTTATTGAACAAAAAATTTTGAGGCCGAAAAAAAGTTCTAAAATCAGCCATTAGAGAGTATTGAAAAAAAAAGAATAAAAGGATAAATGAATTTGGAACTGTATCTGGAGTTTTTCATTGATCTTGAGTAAATAAATTATTCGTAAATTTTATTTGCTAAATTATCCGTGTGTATTCCTGTGTGTGATTTACTCTGGGAAAGGCAACCATTAGAGTGACTTTTCCCGAAATAAAAAGGGCTCAATTTTTCCCTCTCGCTGATCAATCTATGTCTGATTACTATATCTATAGTACAGTGACGTACAAAAATATTCAAATACATCACGTATGAAGGCAAAATATTTCGTTGGTACATTTCAGCATCTGTAGACTGCTCTAAGGAAATTAATATGTATTTTTATATGTACAAAATCATGTTTCAGATAGAGTATCATATGAAAATCATTTACCATCCGCTTACAGAATCGCACGAAAGAATTCGGATATATGATTTTTTTTATAGTTGGAAATATCTTAAAGCACATTCCAAAACGTTTTTCCTCCTGTGCTAGATTTAAGTACACCATGTAATATTTATACAATTAATACTCAGTATATACGACTGCTCAAAATTTGTCAAAAAAGTTTCAAAGAATAGTCATGGGGGGGGGGGGAGATTCTATGAATAATTTGCAACAATTTTCTAAATTTAATAACCACATTAAATGTTTTATCAATGTAATTACAATATCCAAACGAGGGTATTTAAATACATAACATAATTACAGATACAATTTTTATTAAAATCGCACAATTAACTGTGGAAGAAAATATGATTTTCTTCCACAGTTAATTGTGTGATTTTAATAAAAATTGTATTTCTTTCTCCCATTGTTTAATGGTGTTTTCCATTTCCTGCGGCTTATTTCTGTTGAGCTATCTACATGATAGACCAGAGATGTTTCTGCCTAAAGGTTGTCTGAGTGAGTAATGCTGACCGGTTGTCGGCCTGGATAGCTCAATTGGTAGAGCCTTGACCTTGTAAGTCAAAGATCCGGGGTTCGACTCCCGGTCCAGGCATTATTTTCACTCAGTCGGAAAAATAAAATTTCAATAATTACAGATAGTTTGTGGAAGCATTTATTGTTCTTTTACAGAGGTACACAAAAGAATCCGGATACTTTACAAGTTAATTGTTTTATATGTATGTTTTAATAATTTTAATCTATGTTAACTATAACAAAATTGTTTCATTTTGCGTCAGATTAACGGAACAGGAAGTTGAAGAAAAACAAGAAAGAAAAATCGCGTTGTTCTCATAAATTCTAAAACACTTTCCAATATACGTTACATAGTTTAACTTTAAACTTTCTAACATTGTTTAAAATGTTCAAAACGCCAAAACACTAAAAATGTATTTCGACGAATTTCTACAAATATTTTACAAAAGTTTATCTGAATAGTTTAGTTCAGCTCTGTGTATTAATACTTAATGCTAACCATACAAGCAATACTAAACACAGGGGTAAAAATACAAATTACCTAACATGCAAAAACCCTAAAAACTGCTGCTTGCACGCAGGATGAATGGCGAAAGGGGACTTATTAATGTCCTGTCGTATCGTTATCTTTAAAAGTACTTATTTATATATATTAAATGATATTTGGAGAGTTCTGAATACATTATAAGGCAAATTAAAGATTCAAAATGAGAATTTCCTATAGAAAAAAAAATAATTGATCATGAAATTCAAACACAATAAAATGTTTAAAAACCCTGAATTTAAGGTAGCCCATGAAATGTAGCCCATAACATAATAGGCGAGACGTATTGATTCTGGACGATAGGTCTAATGCCCAGCTCTAACCAAAGAATATCTACTACGTAGTAGATATTCTTTGCTCTAACCACCCGTTCTTTGATGCTCGATGCCTTTTTCTAGTAAATTTTGTCCTTTTATTACTTCCGGTGTGAGTCTTTTTCTTTTTTTAACACACTTGACATTGTGAGTTTTTTTTTGGTTTTCGTCGCATGCTATTTCTATGGAGTTTTAGCTTTTCCCCCCTCTTTTTCTACATTCTAAAGTGCGGTGGTACCTTGTAAATATTCTTTTTGCATTTCAATAACATTATATTAAATTTGTTACGTTTTGTGCTATACCGAATACGCTTTAAAGAAATACATCTCCCTCACCGTAATATATCCGAACTCTTTTGGGAGTCCCTATTCACAAACCAATAGCGCGGCTTATATTACCTGTATAACTATATAAAAGAAGAAAATCTGCAAAAACTATCTTCAGAGTTTTACTTTTAAAGAAAAAACATAAAATAGATTTATTTTGTGTAATCCAATATATTGTCTGAAAATGGGAAACTGTTCATATAATGTATAAAAAATTTAGAATGATGAAATAACACTCATGGTGCAAACGTAAATATCCATCGAACTTTCCATTTGTAGTTCATAATGTATCTGATATTTTGTGTGGCTCTGTAAGTCATATCCTATTGTGTAGAAAATATATTTATGGGCATCTGGTAATATGTGTTAATGATTTTTTGCAGTATAAAAATATAAAAATTCCTTTTCGGCAAGCTTAAAAGCAAAGGTAGATTCTTTTACGTTAATGTTACGAAAGTAAAGAAATATTACATATATGAATTAAAATATACTTAGTCAATGTGTCTTTGTTCCCACACATTGCATTATTTACGTCGCTGTTCTGTTTTTAAGAAATTTAAATATCAACTACTACTATTCATTCTACTTAAAATTTTAGGCTAGATTTATTGATCAGTAAATGATTCAATTTTTTAAAATCCAAGTTCATAATCATTCAACAAATAGAAGCCATAAAGATATGCAATTTGGTGACAAAACATGCGACTTAGCAATGAAATTTGTGATTTGGCGGCAAAATTTGATAGATGACGACGAAATTCGTTATTTGATGACAAAATTTGGCGCGTTTGATGAGGAAAAATGACAGCTTTGACGTCATTATATTTTCTTCCCACGCAAAATCCTCATATCTCTTCACAGAGCAATATCTTGTTTCTACAAGATAAAAAATCAAAGGAAGCTGTAACGCATTACTCTCAATTTCAATCGTAAATTTTAAATTCTTGCGTAAACCAGCGTTATAAACTATTCACCACAAACGATATTTTTACCAAGACTAACGTATCCGCGTTTGTAATGATCGATAGATGGCGCTTTGTGAACACTGCAGTTGTTAGTAAACATAGCCACGTGTGTTCCATTAGTGTTCCTTTGTTATTCTACTTAATATTCGTACTATAATTTCTCCGCCATTACATTATGGAAAATTGATTGCTTTTGGAAAAAATACTTCAGTTTATTCAAAGTTCGATCGGAAGTAGATTTTTAACTGAAGTTGAACAAATATTAATTTCAAATCATCTGATTAATTCTTTACTTCCATTAGCCGAAGCAACAGAAATTTTAAATTTGTCATTTGGAAATAAATGGAAGCTCAATTCTGGATTTCTTGATCCTTTGGAGTTACACTGTGGCACACAAAAGTATGTGTTATCTTTTTTACCGTATTTATTCATTTTTATTCAATAAATATATGTGAAACTAAATATCGGCAAGCAATGGCGGCTGTATGGAATTCGAATTAAACCATGTTTATTGTAATTTCACCTTAGCCCACCAGAGGGCGAGCATTTCATTACAATCGCGGATCATTTTTATTTTATATTTTGAAACGATTAATTAAAGTTGTTACCATGGTTTTTATATTTTCAGTGATCTTTTTTATTATTGTTTGCACGTGACGTAAGCATTGTTACGCTTGCATGCGTCAACACCGCGCCACCTATAATTTGTATTCTTCGTAAGAAACTTTGAAATGAAGCGAACAGAGTGTGTGTTGTGAAGAAAAGTGTGTGTTCGGCGACCGCAGAACGTGGCGTCGAAAAATAAATAAATTATGAGTAATTAAAGTGAATTCGTGTTTTAAATAAGCATAAATTGCCTTTACATGGCCCGTCGAGCCACAGGACCTGTTAAAAAGAAAGAGTAATTACGAGTATTTAATTTCATTGTGAGAAAAATAAATTTCGTTTTCGTAATCGATCGATGAAACAAAAAGTTTTGTTTTAATCAAAGATGAAAAAAAAATGTTTATATCGAAGGATGGATTTTTTTTTTTTTTAAGTGAAACATAAAATATAAAAGTGAACGAAAAAAAAAAACAAGTGTAGTGATAATTTATTTAAGAGGAACAAGATTAATAGTGTTTTTTGTTCTCAAGTGGAATACAGCGATCTGAGGTAAGAGCATCTTCATAAAATTTAAATTTGTTCTGAATTTATTACTTGTTAAATTTAATAATGTCAATTATCGATAAATTAAGAAAAGATGAGCTTAAGCTTGTCGCAGAGGAATTGGGTTTAAGTGTAGGAGAGGGTGCTAAACTTGTTGAGTTAAAAGATATTATTGAGAAATGTGAACATTTTTCAAATAGTGAGTTAATGAAAAATGTAGTTGATTGCGCGGTTGAGGAAATTAAATCGAAAAAAGAAGAAGAAAAATCAAAAATAGAGTTAGAAAAAATTAAACTAGCACAATTAGAGAAAGAGTTAGCGATAGCAAATATTCGTAAGGAATCTTTACAAAATTCTGATTTCGAGAAAATTAAATTAGCGCAGTTAGAGAAAGAGTTAGAATTAGCGAATATTAAAAGGGATTCATCCCAAAATAATTCGCTTTCAACTGTGCATTCGGAACCAGAACTTCTAAATAATAATAATCTGGAAAGTTTTATTAAGAGTATTAAAACGCTTACAATTCCATTACCATCTAAAGCAGAATCATTCAATTTATTTTTTCATTCGCTGGAAAAGGCATTTAAGAATAAAAATGTTCCAGATGGGTTTAAAGCGGAAATTCTTTTAAACATTCTCGGTGAAAAAGCCAGTAATTTAATGGTATATGTCTGAGGAAGACATGTGTAATTACGAAAAATTAAAAACAGTTGTTTTGAAGGAGTTTCAGCCGACGGCTAATGAGTGTTTAAATAACTTCCGGAAAGCACAAAAATTACCGTCAGAGAGTTATGTGCAGTATGCGTCGCGATTAGCGGCATCTTTTGAGTATTATTGTGAATTGCGTAAAGTGAATGATTTTAAATCATTATGTGAATTGATTGTATCTGACAAAATTTTTCATTCATTAGATCGTGAATTAATGACACACATTGGGGTTAAGCAGGGTGAATAATTTTTTAAACCACAAGAATTGGGTCGTGAATGTGATATTTATTTATCTGCAAGGGGCAGAGGTAAAAATGAGTTGAATGTGTTTCCAAAGACTAGTGTAAATGAAGCGAAGCGGTTTGTCGGGAACAAATCGCATAATTCACGATTTCAAAAAGTTGCTTCAAATGAGTTCTTATCAGAAATAAAAAATGTAAAATGTGTTCTTTGTAAAAATAATGAATATCATGCTTTATATATGTGTCCGCAGTTCAAAAAACTTCTTGTACAAGAAAGAGTTAATGTTATTAAGGCAAATAAGTTATGTTTTAAGTGTTTTTTACCGAATTGTAATGTAAGAAAATGCAATACGAGAAACTGTTTTTGTGGAAAACCACATAATAAATTGATTCACTTTCCTAGAGAAGGAAAATTTAGCGATTCTTGTAAGGAAATAAAGGATAATTCGGAAGTTGCAGCTGCCGCTGATTCCGAAACATTGAATAGAGAACAGCACGGTGAATTCAATTCCTTTTTTCCTCCTAATTTTTCTAGTGACAGACAGCAAATTGTAGCCACTAGTTTTGCAAAAAACAAAACAAAAAATGTCTTATTGAGTACAGTGCGTGTTTTAGTTAAAGATAAATATTCTCAATGGCAGGAAGTAAGGTGCCTTCTAGACAGTGGCTCTCAAGCGTGTTTGATAACAAAAGATTGTGCAAATCGATTACAACTCAAAATAGAAAAAGTAAATACTTTACTCTCTTGTTTGAATGATGCATTGATGACTATTAACGGTTGCGTAACAGCAACTATTGCCAATAAAGAGAAAAACTTTGAGAAATCCCTAAATATGTTTGTTGTGAGGAAAATTACGGATTTTGTTCCTAATAAAGTAATTAATGTATATATCGATGTCCCGAATTCAATAACGTTAGCAGATTATAGTTTTAACATTCCTGGAAAAATAGACATGCTCCTTGGTGCTGAAATTTTTTATGAATTATTGAGACCGGGGCAAATATATTCTCAGAACCCTCAGCTACTCCTTCAAAATTCTTGTTTTGGTTACATTGCAACGGGGAATTTAGATCAAAGGGATGAGGTTAAAATTCATTGTGGATTAATACGTGGAGAGGATTTAAATGTAACATTAAGAAAATTTTGGGAGATTGAGGATGTAAATATAGAATTAACCAAAAGTAAAGAACAGGCTATATGTGAGGAACATTTTACGCGTACACATAAGAGAAATGAGAAAGGTAAATATATTGTAACAATGCCTTTAAGAGATGATCCGTCATGTTTAGGTCAGTCTAGAGAAATTGCTCTTAGAAAACTCAGATCGCTGTGGAAACGTCTATCTAGAGACGAGAAATACTTATCGTTATATAAAGACTTTTTAGAGGAATATAAAAACCTTGGTCACATGAGAGAAGTAATAGAGGATAAAACTCCTGATGTTGCTTATTACGCACCTCATCACGGAGTGTACAGGCCAGATAAAAATACGACCAAATTACGTGTAGTTTTCAATTGTTCTTCACCAACAACAAATGGTACTTCTCTTAATTCCTTGCAATTCAATGGCGGAGTAATACAAAGTGATTTATTTACCATAATGGTGGGTTTCCGCCTGCATATTTACGCCTTAACTGCTGACATCAAAATGATGTATAGAATAATTCTTATTGACCCGAGTCAGTACCCACTGCAGCGAATTCTCTGGAACAATAGCATTGAGGAACCCCCCAAAACATTTGAATTAACAACAGTGACATATGGAACAGTCTCAGCGCCTTACTTAGCTATGAGAACCTTATATCAGCTTTCACTTGATGAGGAAAAAAAATTCCCGAAAGCATCCCCAATCCTTCGTGATAATTTTTATATGGATGACGTGTTATTTGGAGCAAGTACATTAGAGGAGGCGAAAGAGTTACAACAGGAGTTAAAGGAGGTTATACAGTCCGCAGGGATGGAGCTACATAAGTGGTGTGCTAATAATGATGAACTTTCCCCAAGTATGACAGAGAGTTACAGTTTTTATAACAAAGATGAAATTAAAACTTTAGGCGTGTCTTGGAAGCCAAAGGATGATTGTTTTGTTTTCCGAGTTACAGTAGATCTGAAAAATTCCTATACAAAAAGAGAGGTGTTGTCGACGATAGCTAGGATCTTTGATCCACTAGGCTTAATAGGCCCAATAATTGCTAAGGCCAAAATATTTATGCAAAAGCTTTGGCGTCTAAAAATTGATTGGAGTGATGCACTTCCAGCACCAGAATATAGAGAGTGGCATCATTTTCTCATTGCATTAGAACGAATAAATGACATAAAAATTGAAAAGTGCATTGTGATTCCCCAGGCTTCAAATATAGAGATACATGGATTTGCAGACGCTTCAGAACTGTGCTATGGAGCGGCCATCTATTGTAAGTCCAATGATTCACGTGGCCGGACATTAATAAGATTAATCTCAAGCAAATCAAAGGTTGCTCCGGTTAAAAGCTTAACAATCCCTCGATTAGAGTTGTGTGCAGCTGTTCTGCTGGCAAAGCTAATGAATAAGGTGTTGGCTGCTTTAAAGGTGATGATCAACGAAGTCTATTTTTGGACAGACTCTACAATTGTTCTGGCGTGGTTACAGAAGGAACCCATGGATTTGAAACCGTTTGTGCAACATAGAGTAGCAACTATCCAAGACCTTTCACCAATCCAACAGTGGCATCATATCGCTTCAGATCAAAATCCTTCTGATGTGTTATCAAGAGGCATTGATCCAGATAAACTGTTCGATCACGAACTATGGTACAACGGCCCAAAGTTTTTGACTATGCCAGAATATCCCAATAGAGACATTCCAGTGTCTGTAAGTGTAAATGACTTTGAAAAAGAACTTAAATCTAAAGTAGAACATTTAAATGAAAGAACATTTATTAGTACAAATAGTACCTTTTTATCTGACTTTCTTGATATCAGTAATAATTATCCTAAACTTGTCCGTGTTCTTAGTTTTATTTACAGGTTCATAAACAATTGTAAAAGTAAAGATAAACAAAAATGTCCTTTGAATAATAAGGAGATAGAGATCGCTGAAAGGATCTTAATAAAAATGTTACAGGAAGAGGAGTTTAGAAAAGAAATAGTGTCTCTAAAAAAGTCAGGTACATTAAGTCCTAGAAGTCAGGTAAGCAATTTGCATCCTTTTATTGACAAAGAAGGCCTGCTAAGAGTAGGGGGAAGACTTGGAAATAGTGATTTAAATTATGATAAGAAATTTCCAATTCTTCTTCCATCTAAACATAAATTAACTGAATTAATTGTTGTCTTTTATCATAAAAAATTTTTGCATGCTGGGCCTAATTCTCTATTGTATTATTTGAGAGAAAAATATTGGATTACAAATGGTAGAAATTTATGTAGAAAAGTTGTGCATAAATGTGTTAAATGTTTTAGGGTTAATCCAAATTCATCACAACAAATATTAGGTAATTTGCCAAAAGACAGAATTGTTCAAAACTACCCATTTAATATTACTGGGGTAGATTTCACTGGTCCTTTCTATATTAAGTATAAATATCAGAGAAGAGGGACTTATAATAAAATATATGTTGCAATTTTTATTTGCTTTGTGACCAAGGCTATACATTTAGAGTTAGTCACGGATTTAACGTCTGCAGCCTTTATAGCTGCTCTTAAGAGATTCATATCGAGGAGAGGAAAATGCAGTAAGCTGTATACAGATAATGCGGGGAACTTCGTAGGAGCAAATGCAGAGCTCAAAAAATTGTATAAAATGGTAAATGGACCAGATGATCAAATTTCGGGGTATATGAGTTCAGAAAACATTGATTGGCAGTACTCACCTCCTAGAGCGCCAAACTTTGGAGGATTGTGGGAAGCAGGAGTCAAATCCTTTAAATATTATTTGAAAAGAGCTGCGGGAAATTTAAAATTAACCTATGAGGAATTTTTGACTTTAATTATACAAATTGAAGGGATGCTAAATTCTAGGCCTTTAGTCCCCTTAACTGCTGACGTAGAGGATTTAAATGTGTTGACTCCTGCCCACTTCCTCTTAGGAAGGTCAATTACGTCTATAACTGAGCCAGATTTATCAGAAATTACAGAAAACAGGCTTAGCCAATGGCAAAAAATAACAAAGTTATTTCAAAGCATTTGGCGTAAGTGGCACTTAGATTATCTATGCCACTTACACAGAGATCGCGATGGAAATTTGAGAAACAAAACATATGTGTTGGAGACATGGTTATTCTAAAAGAGGATAACTTACCTCCATGTGAGTGGCCACTGGCCAGAATAAGCAAAATTTTTCCCGGAGCGGACAAAAAAGTAAGGGTAGTGGAGATTAGTGCTGCCTCTGGAAAATTTAAAAGGTCCATTTCTAAAGTTTGCCCGCTTCCAATAAATGATTAACATTGTTATTAATTATGAATGTTGTAAATTATGTAATATTTTGATAATTTTTTTTTGCATTACCTTTTATTTAACATATGTAATATTTACTGTATAATATTGTGTAATATTAAGTGTATCAGAATTTTTATGTTGAAGAAAAAAAAATGACTGTTAGATTTATTGAATGTTTAATAAACATTGCAATGGGGGCCGGTATGTTACGCTTGCATGCGTCAACACCGCGCCACCAATAATTTGTATTCTTCGTAAGAAACTTTGAAATGAAGCGAACAGAGTGTGTGTTGTGAAGAAAAGTGTGTGTTCGGCGACCGCAGAACGTGGCGTCGAAAAATAATTAAATTATGAGTAATTAAAGTGAATTCGTGTTTTAAATAAGCATAAATTGCCTTAACAAGCATCAGATTATAAATTTAAGCAATTAAAGCTATAGAAAAAAAAGTCGGCTTCATCACAATTGACGAAAAATCACTTTTTAACTTGTAACTTTTAAGCAATTGAAGTTATCGAAAAAGTTTAAAAGTTGTTCTTTCGGGTAAGGCGGTAATTCGGCTCAGTTGAAATATTTTCCTATTTTCAATATTAAAGAAATTATGGGCAAATGAAAATTTCCACCCCCCTTTGAGCTGGATGCCCCATGTACGAACTCGACCGAGATTTTTACTGTCCTAACAACATATCCCGAGCTGGTTAAATTTAAATAAAAATTACCCTAGTTATCGTGTGCACAACTTAACATGGGAAAAAGCGTTATACATACATATATATATATATATATATATACCTATATATATATATATGTAAACTTTTGAACGGAGGAAGGTTTTGGGTTCTTGGGGTCATGATCGGTGAAGATATGAAGAAATTTTCCAGAAGTCGTGTCATATGAGAACCATTGCAATAGGTAGATCTCCTATAAGGAATCTATCTAAAAAGAGGCTTTAAAGAAATATACCTCATAGACCGCAATGTATTTGAATTATTTTCTGAGTTCCTGTTTGCAAACTTTTAGTGTTGCCATTGCAATAAACTGATATTCAATTATACCATTTTTAATAGAAAACATGCTTTGGTAAGCCTGAATAACCTATATCAGTTCCAAAGCATTCTAAAAGAAATTAGAGTGCAGACGGACAGATAGACGAACCGAAGATATAAACACTTTTCAACTTTGTTGGAAAGTGCTAAAAAAATTTGATTATCTGAATACGCATTTTTTATGTGTTCATGCAATATACTGTAAAAAAAAAAAAAAAAAAAAACTAGTATGTTGTGGCCAAAGCTTTACAAAGTAAGTGTATTCACTACAATGGAGCAATGGGTAGTGTACTATGTCATGGTTGCGTCATGGTTACGTCATAGTTATGTCACTGATCGATGACAAAGCCATCTAGTGATGAAGGTACCTGAACTACTCAGGCTGAAACTGCGCATGCTCGAATTCGAATAGAATTTGTTTACTCGCGTGATGCTCCATATTTAAAATTTAAATAGAACTGTGTTTGAAGGAATACATATCTAAACGAAAAAATTCATGTATTTTTAGAATATTCATATTTCGCTTGTTTTCCCGTATTTTAAGAAGTAATACATTTTAAATCAATTCTTAAAAAATATTTTTTAATACTTCTTACAATTTATAAAATTATTGAAATCTTATTGTAAAGTCATCTTTTATAAGCGATTTCTTTTCCAAAATTTAATTTTTTTTTAAACCAAAATTTTAATTTTGGAAATTGCACACGTTAACATTTCTTCTTAAATTACTAATACATGATTTTTTTCGTATTTGCAATACAATTTACAACATTAGAAGATCGATTTAAAAAAATGAACACTATAGATGTGATTATTTACTTGAAGTTATTAGCGTACATTTGACTTTAAGTACAATATATGTTAGATGTTAACTATTAATAATGTGATTGTTTATTAGCTAACATCTAACATATTTTGTATTTAAAGTCAAATGTACGCTAATAACTTCAAGTAAATAATCACATCTATAATGTTCATTTAGGGCTAGAATTAATTCTTGTTTATATTAAAACCATAAGAGATAACATTTTTAAAGAAAGCACAATAGGGGCGGATTTTTCACAGCTTTTATTTGGGTACCGCAGCCACTGCACGAGGAGAAGCGCTAATGTCAAGTTTACTTTGCGATAATTTTTAACATTATGTGAACAAGCTTAATGTGTAAAGCTTTGGTTGTGGCCACAACATGACTTTCTTCTATATTTTTCAATACAAATTCACTCAGTAAAAAAAATTCATTAAAATTATTATTTAAAAAAAATTATCTTCCATGGAATTGCAGACGATTTCATTTGAATTTGAATTTCATTTGAATTTTCATTCATTACGGACCAAGAGATAATCTATGGAATTTTGAACTCGGTTGTTTGATTTGTTATGAGGTTAGAAAAAGTTAGTTTTTATTATATTTGTTCATTCCTAAATGTTAACACTAAACGCTAAATATTCAAACAATAACACTAAATAACACTAAACAACTTAATAAAACTAAATATCCAAAAAAAGTCCATTTTATTCTCAATATAAAAAAAAAAAAAAAAAAAAAAAAAAAAAAAAATTTCGTCGTTAAAAGTAAAAAAAAAAAAAAAAAAAAAAAAAATCTATAACTTTGTTTTAAATTATTACAGATCTATAGTTCAACCATTCGTTTTATAGGTATTGACGAGACTTTTCCAAAGATACCCATCTTGAAAATTTAGAAAGCGATGTCCCTACATGCACAAAAATGTTTTCCTAGTGAACTACTACTATTATCAATAATTCATATTAATTTTACAATCACAAGTTTAAAATAACTCTCATTATGCACATTAATACGAAAATTTGTCCTATACTGCCATTTTAGAAGTTTAGAAAAAATGCGATCATAGCGCCACCTGTTGAGCGATTGATCCCCAAATCTAATCAGCACTAGTTTATGTCAGGGTCCAAGTAAATACCAAGTTTGGTTAAATTTCATTCATTGGTTCGTGAGATACAGTGTCCACAAAAATCGTGATACACACAGACAGACAGACATTTTCTAAAAACTATCAATTCGTGTTCAGGACATCCCAAAACGTGTAAATCCATCAAAAAACGGAGGTCGAAAATTTTCACGAATCCAATACTTTCTCTATATTACATATGGAAGAAAGTAAAAAAAATGGAAGTTTCATCTGTAAAGACTCTTTTACGGTTGTTTCTGCTGTAAATTACTTCTTTCTAACTTTCTTTTTTCCATGTACCCATATTGCCAGCCAGCGGCGGCTCGTGCCAACTTTCCCAGGTGGGGCCCGGTCCGTTGCACGACGTGTGAAATATATTCATAATTCAAACACAAAAAGAATAATTTAATGGGGGAAATTATCCCTTTTTTTTCTTTTAATATTCGGTGTATTCTATTATTATTATTATAATTCATAGTGAATATTATACAATTTTACAATGATACAATATAAAAATTTTTAAACTAAAATTTTCCTGCATACATTTTTTTTTTTTTTTTTTTTTTTTTTTTTTTATAGCGCAGAACTAAATTCTTCGAAAGTTCTATACATGACTCGCTAGACTATTAAAAAGAAAAGAAAAAAAAGTTATTGTTGATGATTGTAGACTAGAACTTGCCTATATCTTTACGTGTTACTTTCTATACGATATTACAGTAAAAGTGGAAATAAATCAAAGTTTTTTCCTTTCCACGAAGGTGGGCTTTGACTATTAGTGTCAAAGTATGGCATTCAAATGTGGCGAAAAATGGTGGTAAGGAATTCACAAAATTTGGAAACTGTAACCTCAGTAGAAGTCTAGTTTTGGAAATTTTGTAATGCATTGGTTTCTCGCGCAGAACTACATTGAAAAATCTATAAACCACTGACAATAACTCTGGATGAATTCAACTTCCATTCATTCGAAATATTATTCGGTTGTTCCTGATTTAGCGAAATTTATGCTCTGTAGTGTATTTAACAATGTTTATTTGATTTATGCAGTAAAAATGACCATTTCATTGGATTGTTTCAAGAATATTAATTTCTGTAGCATAAAAAAGAGATTTATTCAACTGTTTACTGAATATTAATTAAATAAAGTGAATTCGTCAACTAGAACCTGCATAAAGCAGTATTTTAACCCTGCCTAAAGAATGAAAAACCTAAAAGTTTTTAAAAAACTTTCATTTGTGAAATTTCTAAACATGCTACACAAACACCAAGCATATAAGAAAGAACAGAAAAAATTCTACAAAGTGACATTAATTGTGTTAGAACTTCTAGATTTAATGACGAGTTACAAGAGCTGAAACAGTAAAAAAAAAAAAAAAAAATGCAAAATAAAATATACGCCCAAATGCTTAACACTTTCGCGACCGCTGACGTAGATTCCCGTCATTTGAAAATCTGTAACTCAGCCAGTGGGCGTTTCTTTTGCAACTTGAATGTCACTTATTTCTTAAAAATATACACAATGTAAATATTTGTACAACCAATATACTATGGATATAAATACTTTGATTAGAAAGTGTATAATTATAATGTATATCAATTTGTAATATGAATCTGCATGTAGAAAATTTTGTACTGGAATATTGTAATTTGGGAGAATAACGCCCATAGGTGAACTTTACTGTCAATAAGACTGAAACATGCGGTCGTGAAAGTCTTAATAAGTAATTTCGCAAGAGCCGTTCAAGCTACAATTAATAAAATATACTAAAAATAAGCCCATTCCAGTAGCTTTCAAATAAATTTACAATTAACATATTGGTTGACTAGCGCAGGAAACATTTAGCTGGTTGTTTAATATACATCGTTCATTTTAACGTTTTCAAAAAGTGAAACTCCACCCATCACGGTTTTAAATTCTCCTAACAATTCCCTTTAGTAATTCACGTTTGATCATACTTATATCCTAGTTGTAAACTTTTGTGCTTTATGGCTACCAGAAATTTTTAATAGAAACTTTAGTAACAGTTTTCACTGATTACAAAAAATAAAAATTTCAATTAATTGTTTCCGATAGCCAAAAAGCGTAAAAGTTGGCAACTATGCTTATGCATTATTTTACAATTCATTAATTGCATAGTGTTAAATTAAATCAATCAGAGTCCGATGTTCATGGATATAAGATGAAGTTTAATAATGAAAAACGTGCAGAAATTACACTCACGTACATCACGCTAGAGCGTCAGCGTACCCAAGAAACGACAACAAAACAAAGTGTTGCCAAAACATATATATAAAGAAAACTTACAGTTATGATTACATATATGGTAGAAATGAATGACAGTTTAAATGCCATACAAAATAACAGTGATTACATAAAATATAAAACAGTTACTGTGATTAACTCTCAATACCCACCCTTAATCACATATTAGACCACAATGATTAATTAGTTTACATAATCTAGGTTTTGGTAAGCTTTTTGTAAATAAGTCTGCCAGCTGATCTTCAGTAGCTATGTATTCAACACTAATAGAATTTAATTTTATAATTTCCCTGATATACTTTAGCTTAATGTCTAGGTGCTTTAATATAGCACAATGATTTTCATTACAGACAGCTTTTATGGCAGATTGATTATCTTCAAAAATTATCATTTTTATTTCTTTACATCCCAAAATTTCTTTTGTTAAGTTATAAACAATCACTAAAATTTGAATAGCTTTAGCTAAGGCTAAAATCTCTGCTTCAGTAGAAGACAGAGCTATGGATGTCTGCTTCTTAACATTCCAAATTATTGGACAACTGTTTAGCATTAAAATATAACCTGAAATTGATTTTCGATCACGTAAATCAGCCCCCCAATCAGCATCAACATACAGAGAAATGACAATATCATCACTACTACACTTAGGAAAAAATAATTTTAGCTCAAGAGTCCCTTTGAGATAACGTAGCACTCTTTTCAGACCAGTCCAAGCAGCAACTGTAGGTTGCTCTTGCAATTGACCAAAACAGTTTACAGAGTACAAAATATCTGGTCTAGTTGTCATTGCTAAATATAATAAAGTACCAACAAGTTCACGATAGGGACCTTCAAAATGTTCACCATTGTCAAAGTTTGATGCAGTTGCTTTTGGTACAAGTGGTGTATCACAGGGCTTACAATCAGCCATCTTAAATTTTTCTAAAATTTTCAACACATAAGATTTTTGACTTAAACAAAGATGGTTACTGGATTGTTCAAAACATATGCCCAAAAATTCACTGGCAATTTCAGATCTTGACATCTCAAATTTTTGCTGAAGAAGCTGAATTACCACTTTAACTTCTGATATGTCAGAACCAGAAATCAGCAAATCATCGACGTACAAAACAACTATCATTTCACTGTGATCTGACCTTTTTACAAATACACATGGCTCATTATTGAGTTGTTGAAATTTCAGATGAATTATGAAGTCTGTAAATTTCTCGAACCACTGCCTTGGTGCTTGTTTCAGTCCATATAGACTTTTTAAAAGTTTGCACACTCTACCACTGTTATCACTATATCCCATGGGTTGTTCCATAAAGATATTTTCATTAAGTTCACCATTTAGGAAAGCAGTTTTAACATCAAGTGCAAACATTTTTAGTTCTTTATGGATGATGATGGCAAGTACAAGTCTGAGAGAGGATGTACTAATAACAGGAGCATAAGTTTCAAAGAAATCAACACCTGCTTTCTGTTCAAAGCCTCTTGCAACCAGTCTTGCCTTATAGACACCATTTTGTTTAATTCTAAACACCCATTTGCAGGATATTGTTTTCTCATTTTCTGGTAACTCCACAAGTTCCCACACTTTGTTTTGATTCAAAGATTTCATTTCTTGATTCATAGCATTTCGCCATAAATTCTGCTCATTAACTGGTAATTTCTCTAAATCTTCAAACAAAATTGGATCAGGATTTGCTACAAGTGCACTGTATAGGTAGTAGTCATTTAGTCTAGCAGGTGGCTTTGTGCTTCTTCTTGAACTTCTGGTTTCATTTCCTTCAGGATTATTAGATTCAGCATCATTCGATTCAAGCAAAACCTCAGGTTGAGAATTAATGTCTAATGGAACATTTTCTTGACTTGTATCAGATATAGAAATTCTTTTCTTTTCTTCGTTAAACTTAACATTGCGAGAATTTGTAACTCTATTTGTTTCAGGGTCCAACAAACGGTAACCCATGCTTGAGTAGCCAACAAAAATCATTTTTCTTGATTTGGGATCCAACTTCTTCCTCAGGTTGTCTGAAATTCTCATGTATGCATCACATCCAAATACCTTTATTAAATTTAAGTCAGGAGGTTTTCCATACTTCAGCTCAAATGGCATGCAATTATTAATACTTTGGCAGGGAATTCTATTTTTAAGATAGGCTGCAGTCTGTACAGCAAAGCCCCAGAAACTTTTTGGTAACTGTGCTTCATACACCAATGCACGAGCTTTCTCCAACAAGTATCGATTGGCTCTTTCAGCAACACCGTTTAAACAAGCTGAGTATGGTGGAGCAGGATCTAGCAGTATACCAGTTTCCTTGCAACACTTGGCTAATTCTCCAGAGACATACTCTCCCGCATTGTCACATCTGATTTTATACAAATTAGGATTTTGCTTTAAGAATAGCTTAAATACTGGAACTATGTCATTTTTATGCTTCAGTAAATGTACCTCACAGAATCTTGAGTGATCATCAATGATTGTTACAAAATATTTTTCACCAGAAGGTGTAGGTGGTGAAATAGGGCCACATATGTCGGTATGAACCATTCTCATAGCTGAGGTTTCTCGACTTCTGGGACCCTTTCCAGCAGGTTCATTTGATTGCTTAGCCATGACACATTCTTCACAGAAATTATCTGAAGTAGGAAGGCCCATTTGCTCTAAAACTTTATTTGATGAGTGTCCCATGCGTCTATGCCAATGATCTGAAGAATGGTTAGCGACACTAGCTACAGCTTTAATGGGCTTAAATTCACTAACATAGTGCCCTTTATCATTAAGCTGAGCCATTACAAAGCTCTGTTTACCCTTTTGCACTAACGCTTTATCATCTTTAAATATAATACTGTAACCTGCCTTTTGAATGTTCTTTACTGATATTAGTTCACCATTTAAATCAGGCACATAAAGTACATCAGTCAGAATAATTTTCTTTTCATGCAAAATTCCTGAAATTTTTCCAATTCCTTCTATTTTTAAAGTGTCATTTTTGGATGCACAGGCCACTGAACCAGAAAAACTTTTCAAATCATCAAACCACTCACTTTTACTGCACATATGTGCTGTAGCTCCAGAGTCCATCAGAAACAGATTGTCGTCAGATTCACCCATCATAAAAGTCACTGCTGCAGCTGTTTCTTTATGATCCATCTTTGATTTTACTCTACAGTCCCTTTTGTAATGCCCAGAACGGCCACAATTAAAACAAGTTACTTTACTTTTGCAGTTCTTTGCTACATGACCTTTAAATTTGCAACGATAGCAAGTTAAATTAGATTTATTCACACGAAAAGCTGCGTTGTCACTCGATCCACAATTACGTATCTGTTCACTACTTTTATTGCCTTTCAGGGCTTCTGCACTTAAGAGTCTTTGGGTAACAAAGTTCAAAGTCAGGTTCTCGCTCGGTTGATTTTCAATTGTAGCTTTAACTACATCATATTCAGGTGAAAGAGACATCATAAGATATATCACCACATCCATATCCTGCACAGCCGCACCGGACATTCTTAAGTCATTTACAGTTCCTAGCATTTCATCAATATGTTGCTGCATACTGCAATCAGATCGTTTCTTCATAGTTGCTAATCTCTTTCTAGCCAAAATCTGACTAACAGCACTCGTTTTAGCATATTTTGTTTTCAAAGTTTTCCATATTTCACAAGCTGACTTTTCATTGGCCAGAGCAGCCAAAACCGAATCATCTAATAGAGTCAGCAATAAGGCATAAGCCTTTTTCGCGGCACGTACTTCCGCTTCTTTGGTTCTATCACATTCCTTTTCTAAATACAAATCCAGCTCTTTCGCTGCAAACACAGCTTCAACACGTCGACTCCATAGCGAGAAGTTCTTGCCGTTGAACGGTTCAACACTATATTTTGAATCTTCACTTGCCATTTCACACGTGACAAACACACTACGAAAAACTAATCAAAATATATACTTCATTGGCTTGTTAAACTTCTTTTAGAGCATCGAACCACGCTCTGCTGTTAAATTAAATCAATCAGAGTCCGATGTTCATGGATATAAGATGAAGTTTAATAATGAAAAACGTGCAGAAATTGCACTCACGTACATCACGCTAGAGCGTCAGCGTACCCAAGAAACGACAACAAACTTACAGTTATGGTTACATATATGGTAGAAATGAATGACAGTTTAAATGCCATACAAAATAACAGTGATTACATAAAATATAAAACAGTTACTGTGATTAACTCTCAATACATAGACAATAATGATACGCTTAATTATATCATAATATCAAGATATGCATTCATATGATTTTGATTAAAAAAGCTTATTAAAGAAATTATTGTAATTAAAGATGAGACTAGTTTATGCTTCAAAATACACATAGTTGCCAACATTTCAATTTATTAAAGAATATTTTTAGCCTCGCCTTTATTTCGCCCCACTTTATTTATAAAAAAAATTTCTTTGATATATAATTTCGATAAAATAAGAGAAATTACTTTTAAAAAATAAGTGGTATGGAATAAAGGCAGGCTAAAAAATTCTCCGGAATAAATTAAAATATTGGCATCTATGAATACGTAAAACACAGTATCAAAATAATTAATTTTACGGGAAATAAAAAGAAAAAAGCTTCGTTATGCACACATACTTTAATTCTAGGCATGGAGTATATGTCTGTCTGTTCGTTTTAATAATTATTTTGTTTGCATTGCTTTGTACAATTGACACATCTCATACGGATGCTATACGCCTTTTAAAGGATAAACTCCTCTCATGTTTAATTACAATAATTTCTGTATTAACTTTCTTTTAATTCTTGCCGGTCCTAGCGCTTTAAACCTTATTACCAAATTTAGGGACTCTGTTGTTCAACTACCACCAATAATTTTGAGGAGTATTATTTCGACGAATAACATTCAAAGTAATTAGCAAATTGTTAAAAAATCCATCCTTCACCAGAGGAGTGAAATTAAATAGAGCAGGCAAATGGTTAATTAAAACAGAAGTGAATGCATGTCATAATATTATAATACAGATAAGCATAAAGTTGCATCATGTTATAAACTTTAATTTAACCCTTTCAGTCGCAGTGTTCCCGCCGATGGAACACCTAATTTTAATTCTCAAGTGCAAAAACTCATCCCGGAAATTTTTTAGCAAAAATTTGCATTTATAACATAGCAGAAAAGGCCCTTTTTTTTAACATGAAATTTTAAAATTACTTATATTTTAATTGTGTTTGTAAATTCCGGTGGCATATAATTGAAATGATCCGAATTACCTTGCGCTGCAAAGGATTAAATAAAATACTCCGGAATAAATTGAAATGTTGGGATCTATGAAACTTTTACGAGTTTTTGTTGTCGATAATGTTTACTTATAAAGTGATTTATTTATTAAATTAAATATTATTTGAATTTAATAAGGTTTACTTACAGATGTTTCAAACGGAAAATTTCTCGAAAAGGAACAATGCTAATTTTTTTATTTTTTAAATATTTATGATCAGCTATGTGTCTAAAAGCCATTTTTAAAATTAGTTTAGTAATTTTTAAAATAAATTAAGTAGTGAACGTTAAAGGGTTAATGGATGCGATCAATAGTGGAGTTCTAAGAGGAGTTGGTAAGGGGAATTCAGGGATGGAACACTGCGCAGAACTCATACCACTATCAAGTATCAATGAAACAATATTTTCTACATTTTAAATCAACGATATTATAGGTAGAAAAATTTCTTAAACAAATACCGGTATGAGTTCTGCGCCAATCTTCTATTTTAAAAGTTTTAAAACATGATAGGCGACACAACTAAATTTCTCCTGCACTTATCAAATAATATGGTTCATTCTAAGCTCATTAAAATGCTGTTGGAATGGGCCAATTTTTAATAAATTTTACCAATTATATCTGGGACAGTTCATGCGAAATTACCGATTAAATATTTTGGCATATAAAATAGCTGCCGCTTAAAAAAATTTACTGGTTAATAAAATCAGCCGCTTAATCTGATCAAATTGCTAGGAATGGAATCATATCAAATCAATACAATCTACGTTTAAAACAACCGTTTTATAAAATCAGCATCGTCGGTTAATAAACTAAAAAAAAAAAAAAAAAAAAAAAAAAAATCTTCGGCAGAAAAATGTACATTTATATTCGCTAAAAATATTTTTATTCACACTGTGAATTTTTAATTTTTAAATGAAAAAGAAAATAAAACAGTAATCCTCCCGCTATTTCTCTGTGCTAAAATTTTACAGCTGCAGCGTAGTAATAAAATAAACACGCCCATCACTTGTCTTAGTAGCTATATATTCTTAGCGCGGTAAAAATTTAGTAATTTACTTTGATTTGCGAACATTTTTTTTTTTTTTAAATTATCAAATTACAATAGATTTAAACAGAAAGATTTTAAATTTAAAAGAAAAGCCTGAAATTTTAGCAAAGTAATTGTGATTTATGTCAAATGTAGCTAAAGAAAGGCGGAAGCAGAACTTAGGATTCCTGAATTTGCTTTATGCGGTTTTTTTGAACATGGAAATAATATCAGTACCCAAATTTGCAGCACAACTGGAATCACAAGGGAAAAACAGAAGCTGAAACAGTAGATTGGTTCAATGCGAGGTTGAAGAAAATTCCACTCACTTGTGCAATTTTGTTCAAGAAAACGGAAAACTTACATGAATGATAAAATTTGTAAACTTCATTCCTGCTGTTAACTATTTGATAAAATAGAAGAACGGAAAAATATTTTTCAGCATAAACTTCACGGAGAAAAGCAGGACTAACGATGAGTTTCACGATGGTTAATAAAAACAGACTTTTTACTGAAAGGCTATGATGCAGCTGAGATTTTTAACATTTATGAAACTACGCTGTTTTATTGGGCTTTATCAGAGCACGCTCATATGTTCAAGATCGAAAATTATTAAAGATCTAAGAAAATTAAGCAACTGGGGGTCTAGAACGAACCCATCTGAAAGAATTCGTCGCAGAAATTTTCCACTATCGGAAACGCCGGTTTCTACCAAAATCATTCCGATATACATTTTATACACTAGTACCATCTTCTCGGAAAGGTGAGTCAAAATTTCTTCCAGAGCGCCCGAACTGTTATCTAAATCATATTAAGTTGACCAATCACAGACAAGGATTATTCCATACTCACCGCCACATTCCATGTGGATTTTATATAAATAAACATGGCTGCCTGTAAGTGTAAATAAAGTAAACGTGTTTTTTTTTTTTTTAGAAAAAAGGAAGAGATTTCCATTTATTTGTAAATACCGTATATCTATTTTCTATGTGCTAAACCCGAATTATTATTGAAATTGACATTTTGCCAGTTACTAGCATTTTTAAGGCATTAAATGTAAATATTTTTCTGCCTTGAAATGTTCGTTGCTAGCTTTTATTATTTATACTAGTTATAATGAAGCTTCTATTATTTATATAAGTTACAATGAATAACGTAACGTTGGATATAATCTGTAATGCAGGTGTAATTTTTTTTTTTTTACTTTGCCCAATATATTTAAACTTCATTGTCACATTAAAGTTTGTTTATTGCATGTATAAAGATTAAAATTTTTGTTTAAATTTCATTATTGAAAATTTTTGTATATATATATATTATTATAACTGATTCAGTGAATTTACATGGGATAAAGCAGAGTATTATTATTATTATTTATTTTTTTATTTTTTCCTCAAAGAATTTTTCTCAAGAAAAAAAAAGTTTAAGAGGACTTTCTTAATGCCTCTCATCAACTCTGAAAAATATTCTGCAAGTTCATAAATAATATGAAATAGTTGACAGTTATGAAAATTAACGCTGGGCAATTTGTTTCTGATTTACACTTTTTATGAATACAAAAGGATGCGTTTAAATTTGTGTTTTTAAGATTGAATACTTACTTTTTTTTTTTTTTTTTTTTTTTTTTTTTTTTTTACGACAGGACTATTCCTTTTAATCTAGCATTTTGCGTCGTTAAGAAATTTATAATGTTCCACTTCGAAAATGTCTGCCAATATCCAATTTTACCAACGAATTTCTTATACTCATCTTAAAATATTTTGTGAAAGCTTTCATATATACATATATTTTTTCCCCACTACCCATCGATGAGGATCGAACTCACAACCTTCGGGTTCGTAGTTGTGTACTCTGACCACAGCACCAACTGGTTTTGACTGAATATTTCCTGGTTATTTAGACTAGTGTTTTAAGAAAAAAAAATTTTTCTTTGAAAGGGTGTTAAAATACAAATATAAGTAGTTCTGTCCTACTAAATTAAATTCTGTCATAGACAGAATTCCATCCATAGTTTTAATGCTCGCGAAGCGAGCATACATTGAGATATTCCCCACTGTAGTACAGATTATTTACTATTATCTTATACTATTAAGTGAGCAATATTTGTATATATATTTCACTGTTGTCGAAAACGGTAGCTCGGACAGTCACGATATTTAACACAAAGGTGCCCCCCGAAAGGACCAATGTGCACATCGAACATCGAAGTCAGATTTTCGAATTTTTGATTAGTTTTTTCTTAATTAATTAAAATGTGAAAATAATAACCTTCTAATTTCTGATAAATAAGCCATTTAAATTTTATCCATAATTTAATTGTTGCCAATTTTTTTTTTCGACAGAATAATAATTAAAAAAAAAAAAAAAACGCACATTTATTTAAAATGATGAAAATAAATCAGAAAGATTAGAAAATAAATTAGAAATATCAGTCGTATCGTTTCAAATAAGATACCAAGTGAAAGGGAATTTTTTTGTGAATCCGATGCATTAAACAGCTTATCAATCGGACAATTAGATTTTTTAAAATTGACTAAAGTATGAATTTTAGGTGGCAACAGCAGAAGATTGTATGGAAACCGGGGAAACCGTTAGGAGGAAAAAAAATAAATAAATAAAAAATCTGCTTCACATTAAGTCACATGTTTTTGAAGTGGGATTAAAAGTTGCAGTTTTCAAATTCTTTTAAATTTTCTCTCACGAACACAAAAATATAATTTACAGCCTGTGCCCTACAAGACCAACTTGCATTTCAAATTTCATCAATTTCTTTGGTTAATAAACAAAAAAGTTACATCTTCTTTTTTTTTTTTTCAAATTAAGTTTTATTTTAACTTCGAAAAGATTTATGTGATCATATATATAATAATATATATAGATCTATAATCCCCATATTATCGTGCAAAAATTTTTGATGCAGAAAAAAAAGCTTTGGAATCAGCCGCTAAGTGGTAATGAAAAAAAAAAAAAAAAAGGAAAAAAAAAAGAAAATGAATTTGAAACTATATCTGGAGTTTTTCATTCACCTTTAGTAAATAAATTATTCGTGAATTTTATTTGCTAAAATATTCACGTGTATTCACTCGGGGAAAGACTGCCATATTTTGGTAAAATCGCCGTCTTTTCCCGAGTGAAAAGGAATCACTTTTTTCTCCCCAGTGATCAATCTATATATTAATACTATATCTATGTATGTGATACGATACATTAAGAATATGGGTTTTAAAAGTTTTTTTTTTAAATAGATTATTTAAACTCTATGAACCATATTTTTATTTTATCAGTTTCATTAATAGATTCTGCTGGGCGATTTTTTAAATTTTGGTGTTGAAGTACACTAAACGTTTTTCGACAAGAAGTTTAATATAGCAACAGCCATTTTAATCTAAGTAGCGCATCAAATATATAACTAGTTGGCATAGGTGGACTCTGCTCAGTTCCCCATCATATATATGTTCTTATAAATTTCTAGTGCGAGACATATTATAATCATGTTAAAAGAAATGAATTTGACCAAAGCTTGATACAGTGACAGAATGAAATCACCGCCTAATAGGCTATACCGTTCACTTCAATATATTTATCTTATTCTAATCTATTAATTTATTTTATCAGGGTCGATTCCGTTGTTTAGTTTTCATGCTACTATTTCCATTGCAATAATCCTCAAAATTCATATTTATATGAAAAATTTACAATTTCGCTATGTTGACAAAATCGTAAATTACGAATAATTTACGAAATTTTCCTATTAGAATATTTGCATTCAATCATGTTCAAACAAATATCATAAATGTAATTTTGAAGTTGTCTAATGTATTTATGATCCTCAAAATGGAAATTTATGCTCAATTTTGCCTTATTCTGACATGTTAAGTAAATCGAAAATTCCAAATAACTTACGAATTTTTTAAATTGGAAAAATCATAGTCTATGATATTCATGCCAGTATCCTATATAATATTTCGAAAGTGGTTTGACATCTTTACGATGAAAATATCCCTCAAGATTGACGTTTATGTGAAATTTGACTCTATGCTGCCATGTTAAGAAATGTCTTACGAAATTTTTATATTGGAAAATTCATAGTCATTAATATTCATGCCAGTGTTCTAAATAATATTTCAAAAGTAGTCTGACATCTTTACGATGAAAATATCTCTCAAAATTGACGTTTATGTGAAATTTTGGCCTATACTGCCATGTTAAGAAATTCGTAAATTTCCAATAACTTGCAAAATTTTTAAAGTAGCACATTTATAGTTACTAATGTTCATTCCGGCATCAAACCTGATATTTTAAAACTGGTCTGACATTTTTACAGTAAAAAGTTTCCATTTAATGCACGTTTAAGTGAATTTTTGTCCTATTCTCTCATGTTAAGAAAATCGTAAATTTCTCATAACTTACGAAGTTTTTTAATTCGAATGTTGCAAAAGAATAGGGTTCTTGCCAGTATCGAAAGTAATATTTTAAAACTGATCTGACCTCTCTGCGATCATTTGTTCGTGAGATATCGTGTTAACAGACTAACAAACTAACGGACTAACACACTAATAGACACCCTACTGACAGACACCATACAAATTTTGTCATTTTCGGATTCCTCACACCTGAAAACGTGTAAAAAAGTCAAAAAACCGAGGTCGAAAATTTTCACGATTACCTAAGTTCCCCATACCAATAGTATGATGGGGAACTAAAAAGAGTCTGGAAAAATTATTAGCAAAATATTCTTCCCCTTAAAAAAAAAAAAAAATTCCATCGCTAATATGGCGACAAAAATTCAAAAGCCGCCAATGGAGCGACATAATAAAGTTGTGTAGCACGATAATGTTTACCTATTTACTTATTTTTTATATATATATAATAATCACTATGCTAATTTATCATACAAACGAATGAGCCTCTGTGTGTACTTGTACACTGTCGAACAGAAATAATTGAATAATTCAAATTAATATTTAAATAAAAATAAAAATATGTTTAATGGGAAATAAATATAAAAATAAAAAGATTAGTTGTCTAAAATACGGCAGAAATAGCGCTCATAGCATATTGTTACAAGGGATTAAGTCTTATTGTTACAATGGATTAAGTCTAAAATGGTGACAAAAATTCAAAAGTCGCCAAAGAGAACTATATTAAAGCTATACTATCAGGTTTACAAACCATGAATTATATATAAACACAAAAAATCAATTGTCTCGTGCGACAGACATAGCCGGTCACAGCATATTGTAATATTTGGCGTGAAATTGCTGTCAATTTATGGTTGATTGGATAAACAAAATAAACAGAGGAAATAACGTAAAATCAAATATTATGTGCACCACAAATAGTGTTGTTCTCATGTAACTGGGATTCAAATATAAATGGGAAACTCCAATTTTTTCGAAACTGTTATATAATAAGCACATAAATGGAAGCTCATTGGTAAACCATTGTCGCAGGTAATAGGGACAAGCGCCCGAGTTGCAGTGGATGACCAAATCGCTGCCGAAGGCAGCAGGGACCTTAAAAGAGCTTTTGAATGATTTCAGTAATTTGTTTTATTTTATTTTTATAAAGCTATATAGAAAACAGTTTCCTTTAAATTTAGTGACCAGCGAAGCGGGCAAAGCCTGCTAGTTATTATTATTTCATTCATTCATTTATTTATTTTTAAGCAGTATTTTTTATTGAAATCTGTCAGTGCTATTAAAAATGAAATATATTTTGCGTAATTGATACATCGGTAAATTTAAAAATGCAAGCACCTTTTCCGACACTCAACTGCTATTAAAAATACGTATACGAAAATCATAGATCAAACAGTACTCTAATTTAGATTCACTGACAATTTTCACTTTGACATTTTCCCCAATTTTAAATTTGCCTACGGCGACAATCCTCCTACGTTTTCTGCTAGCAATAATCCTCCAGATATGGATATTTATGACTTTTGACGATACTGTCTTTCGCCAATTTATTAATGTAAATAATAACAATGTAAACGTAATTCAATCAATTTACGCCAGATCGTGGGGATTTGCATTACGTCTGCAGAACCTTCCCATTTTAACGTATTAAATTATCTCTGATTTGCCGCCGCAGTAGTCTAATATAGAAGCAGAAGAGAAAAAAAATGGGTGTAGCGAGCGATCTTTTGCAACAGTTATAAAAAACAGTTGTAATATTTGAAAATGTAAATCGCTTTTCAAAAACATCGAAAATGCCTATTTGTAGGCGGAAACTCGTGAATCTCATATAATAAACGGCACAATTCACTTTTCAGTGGACGTGCTTCTATTTAAATCTTTAGCTTACTTGTGTCAACACAGCAATGAAATATTAGTTCAAATTACTTCTAAAAGAAATTTGTATGTAGTTTTCTGGTGTAGAAGTAGCAGTAAAATAATAATATACAGGGGTTTCCTTACTGCACCAACGAAACTCAGGGATAATTGTGCTGATATGAAACATGAAAACGTTCATTAACGTTCTGTTCTATCTCAAATCGTTTTCAAACTACTACTCATAAAATGAAAAGTCTTTTTTTTTTTTTTTTTTAAACAATATTCCTCATTTTCCCGGTTCTAAAAAGGTTATTCAAAAATGAAAAACATATTTAGAAACAACAAAAAGATGTTAAGCAACGGCATAAGTTGTGCTAGTGTATGTAAAATTAATGACGAGTTATAAGCGCAGAAACAGCTATAAGACAGAAAACAAATATCCGCCGAAATATTTAATCGACAGTTCCACAAAAATCGTTCTAGTTACGAAAAAATAAACTAAAAATTGAATCATTCCAATAGGTTTCTATATGTACCATATCAGTTGATTAGTGCCAGAGAAAATTAGCAGTTTATTTAACAGTTTGTTTATTAAGCACTATTATTTGTTTTCACGTTCTTAACACTTTCGCGACCGCTGACGTAGATTCACGTCATTTGAAAATCTGAAACTCCGTCAGTGGGCGTTTCTTTTACAATCTGTATGTTGTTTATTTCTTAAGTATATTCCCAATATTCATATTTTTCCAATGAAATGTACTACGGATAGAATATAATTATAATGTTTATCTATTTGTAATTTTAATACAGAAAATTTTGTTCTGAAATATTTTAAAGTGGGAGAATAACGCCTACAGGCGGAACTTACTGACAAAGAGACAAAAATATGCAGTCGGGAAAGTGTTAAAAAACGAGACTCCTCCCATCACTTTCTGAAACTCCCCTTACCAACTCAGATTAGTAATTCCCTTTTCGTGATATTTATATGCAATAATCTAGACTTTATTTCATACATAACAATTTATGCTTATTCGTATCAAAATAATATGATAAATATTCATCTGCATTTTGTTGCAAAAAAAAAAAAAAAAGAAACAGAAATTCTTGTAATTATACGTAGGTAAAGTTTATCTTTCAAAATACGCGAAACATCCCTACAAGATATGTTAATTTTACAAAACAATGAGGAAAAAAGAGGGGGGGGGGTAAGATTCTTTATGTATACATACTGTAATAATAAACATGGAGTACATGTCATTTTATTCTATTTAATACTTATTTAATTATTTATATGTTTCTTTACATATACACTGCTTATATTTTTACATACTTTTTTTTTTTTTTTTTCATTTTGCATGCTTGTACACTCCTTCGCATAATTATAAGGACACCCATTTTTCTATATTAACTAAACACTGAACACTATTATTTAAAAAAATATATTTTTTATTAATTTGAATTTCATTAATAGACGATTTTAAAAAGTTTTATCGTTTATCTATCTTTAAAAACTTTAAATATGGTCAAAAAAAGGATTTTTCAGGTGTTCACAATTATTAGGACAGCTCGAATCTTAGTATTTATTTTCAATTATTCTTTAAATTAATATTTTTTGCTTCTATTTTTACGGTGAAACAGTCAGACATTCTCTCTGGTATATATATATATATTTTATTTAATATTCAGTTTCAAAACCATTTCATACAGCATAGATTATAATCTGAATACATTTAAACTATTTAAAATTGCTTTCTACTCGCATGCACTTTTCTAATATGATAAGTTAAGGTTTTTTCAACTTTTAGGCCACGGGAAAGGCAACAATACAGAAGTTTCTTTCTTCAAGTATTTCCTATTGCTCTAAAAATAGAGAAAAAATGTAAGTCTTGTTGAAAAAAATATTATTACCCCCCAAAATCTAACAAAAATCTGAGATTCCTAAGTATAAAATTTGCGGATATTCTCTTGATGTTCATAATAATAGAAAAAATTACTAAATTCATTTTGCCTTCAGTAGAATCAGCTCACCAGAGCACCATAGATCCACCTTTAAAATGCCCGATTCATATCTGCCTTTAAAGAATCTACTCTGTCTTTCGCTATCTTCAGATCGTGCCAGTAACTGTTAAAACCATTTGATTAATCAAGAATAAAATGTTTTTCAACCGAAAATGCAACATTTTACCATTTAATATTGTTTTTATTCAACTTTAACACAGACGTTTTTTCCCCCATTAAATACTTATTGATTATTCCAGGTTTTTTATTCATTTTAACATATTATTAATTATTTTAAGCATGCATAAATGTTGACCCCAATCTTTCATTAAAAATTACGAGTAAATTCAGCAGCAGTCATTATGAGTAGAACAGTAAGAGGAATTTATGAGTCTTCTATCTCTGTAAAACAACTATGGTTTTGCATCAGATCTCAGTCCTATCGAACCAGCAGTTCAACGTTTGATCATATTTCCTTCAGCAATTTTAGATCTTCGAATTTCATTAGAAATTCGGCGGATTAAAATTATCGTTCCACTTAAAAAAAAACATTTATCATACTTCACTATACGAACGTTCCTTTTTTCGAGGAATTATCAGTAATGTCCGTCCAAGAAAAATTGAAGGCTTATATATGAATTTATCTAGTCCAGTAGATAACGAATTCGCATGTCAATTGTAATTTATCCGATAGTAAGTTAAGTAAAACGAAAAAATCTTAATTGTCCCTATAATTATGAACATCTAAAAACGTGGAGAAAAAAAATATTTATTATTATTTATTATTAATTTTGTTTCATATTAAAAAAATTATGGCAGTTTTGGTTTTTAGAATACTAGATATATTAAGTGCACTTAGTATTATCTTGTTCACAATTATTTTTACATTAGTTATTTCAAAAATAAAGTGTCCTTATAAATATGAGAAGTGTATATACTGTTTTAAGGATTTACAATAAAATATGATATACATTGTTTGACAAATTATAATATTTAAAATAAATATCTTTTATATTATTAATCTGAAAATCGGATATCGGTTTTGTATTTCCGTGACGTGATCCCCTCTCGAAATTTTGGAATCCGATTTCAAAAAGGATTTCGGTAAGTTCGTACAAGTGATTTTCGAGGTTAATCGGAAAAGTGACAACATATCGAAAAGTTCCAGTCAAGGTCAGCATTCTGATGAGTTGGTTCTAGACCCCTGTGTTATAACTGAGTCATTTTAAAGTTCAGAGTATAAATCTATTTAATATTTATCCTTTATTTTGTATAAGTTCCTCTATCATGGAAACATATACCAAGTGACAAGAATCCAGCAGACTTGCCGTCTAGAGGCTGTAAGGCTAAGCAATTAGCTTTCATGAGACGGTGGGAGGGCCCACATTGAATGAAAGATTCAACAGAATTTAGAAATCACATGAACACTTTTAATAAAAATTGAGATGAGGAAGAAATTTAGAAAGAAAAGTCAAAGTCTATTTGTATGTTGACGAATCCTGAATTTCCATCCGACAATAACTGGTATTACCGCTACTTTTCAAGTTATGAAAAAAATCATACGTTTAGTTGCTTGGTTTTTTTACTTTAACCCTTTGCGGCGTAGGACAATTCGGATCATTTAAATTATACTGTCACCGGAATTCATGAAATAAATTAAACTAAAAGAAATTTCAAATTTTAAGATTAAAAAAAACCGGCCTTTTCTGATATGTTATAAACGTATATTTTTGCTAAAGAATTTCCGGGATGAATTTTTGCAGCTGGATCTTAAATTCTGCGTCCTCGCAGCGAGGACAGCGCGCGTTAAGGGGTTAAGCATAATTGTTTAAATCCTGATAAGAGGAGTACAGGTGAATTGGCAGCTATTGAATTTCGGGAAGCTGAAATAAAAACACTACGTAGGAATTTTTCTCTTCGAAAAATGATAAAAGATTGAAGACATTACAAACCTGTAAAGATCACCAAGTTGTCATTCGTTTGAAAACTAAAATAACTTATAGGAAAGATAGTGAAGTTTTCCTCCAGCCAGCCAATAATTCTCCCTTCAAAGCATGAAGTTGTTAATCTACTTACTTTTAATACCCACTTTAAGAATTGCCATGCAGGTAACAAATCCTCTTAAATTTGCTTAGGGAATGGTATTGGATTCTTAAAGGAAGAAAGAGTGAAAAGCTTGTGTTAGCCAGCTATATGATTTGCAAAAGATTTAATTAGAGGGCTTTATGGACATCTAGTGCTCCTCTACCTGAAAACAGAGAAAAAGATTCTGCCGTATTTCACATTACAGACATAGATATGGCTGGTCCTTTGTATCTTAAGAACGATAAGAAGATTTGGATTTTGATTTTTACATGTGCAATATATAGAACTGTTTGTTTGGAGCTAGCGATCTCTGCTTCAACAGATGCAGTTCTGATAGGTTTGAGAAGATTTGTGGCTCGCAGAGAAAGATGCTCTGTTATCTGCTGTGATAACAGAAAAAATTTTGTTGGCTCAGCTAATTTATTGAGAAGCTTAGATTGGCAAAGTATACAGAAATATGGGTCTGTTAACTCCAAAGATTGGAAGTTGTACCTTCCAACGGCTGCATGATGGGGTGGCTTCTGGGAGAGGCTCATTAGGATAATAAAAGACCTTCTTAAAAGAGTCTTAGGACATGCCTGTCTTACGTACGAAAAAATGACAACTCTATTAGCTGATGTTGAAAGTGTAGTGAATTCAAAACCTCTAACATACCTTTCTGAAGATGCAAGTGTAAAGCCCATCTCACCATCTATGTTTCTTCAAGATGTTCACGAAATTCAGTTTCCAGATGTTGATGCAGTTGAGCAAAATTCTTTAACAAAAAGGCTCAGATACAGGCAGTCACTACTCAGAGCATTGAGAGATCGGTTCCGATCCGAATATTTGGGTGCTTTCATACAGCGAGCAAATACAAAATAGCCAGAGAAGGTTATCGCTGCCGGAGATATTGTATTTATTGGATCAGACAACAGGAAACGAATACACTGGCCATTAGGTCGTGTCACAGAACTTATTACTGGAAAAGGTAAGAAAGTTCGACTTGTAAAGGTTCAAACATCGCAACATGAACTTTTACGACCTATTCAAAGATTATATCCTCTAGAAGAAACATCATCGAATGATTTTTCAAAGCTGAAAGAACCATACTATTCGATGGAAACCTTTGCTCACACTGTTAAACCAGTTGTAACTTCAGAAGAGGAACCCGTCAAATATAGCAAATCGGGATGGAGAATTAAAGTCCCTGAAAGACTAATGTTATGAGAACTACATCTACAATATTTGGTTTTGATTATAACCTATAATCAAAAGGTCGGAGGATGTTATAACTGAGACATTTCAAATTTCAGAGTATAAATTCGTTTATTATTTATCCTCTATTTTGTATAAGTTCACGTGCTGAACAACAAGTCAAAGGAAAAAAAGTAAATGAATTATGCTTTGATTTTTATACAAAACATGATCGCGTGCTATCTTCAAAAATTTGTAAAACGTAAAGTTAATGTGGTGCGTGTGGCATCTATAAAAATTGTTTTAAGAAATAGAACAGAATAAAGAAAGCAACGATGTTGGTTGCATTTTGTTATATATATTGAATTTTATAATTTTATTGAAGTATTATCTACAGTCGGAATAATTTCTTATGTTAAAACGTTAAAAGTATAGGGAATTGTTATGCGAGCCCAAGCGATGCTACTTTATTAATTTTAAAGTGTAGATAATGATTACTTGGCGTTCGCATTTATATAGTTTATATCATTAAGAGAAAAGCTAGGAATTTGCAGTGTCTATTCCGTTGCTTTATACCCTGACTTTATGATGTGCAATATGACGAAAACTATAAAAAAACTTTCTTTAGTAATTGCAAGAAGCAAGAAAGCTCGCTACCTTAGAGGAATAAATAATTCCTTTGTGGATTAATGTAATAATAAAAACTCATGAATGGCATTTGCAATATTCTCTGATTTTTCCGTTTCATGTAAGGAAAAAGCTAACTAAAAAATATTGCTCTGGTTTAGGACAATTGCGCTGTGCTTCAAGCAGCTGATGCGTTACAACTTTCAAGTGAGACATCACGTAAAAATGAAAACTCAGATTTATATAAGAAGTTGGATTTTCCATCTGCTACAATTGATGCAAATAAAGCATTTCGTATACTCGAAGGATACTAGAGAATCTGGACTGAAATTGCAAAAATGCGTGTAACATTTTTGTTAGAAATATTGAACAATCAATTGCTCCGTGTCTATCATAACAGAGAACTATTAATCAGTTTTTCAAAATGCCCAATATATAATTAATGTAGAAATACTGACTAATTTTTTATGCAGTACGTTTTTATTAATTTTATATGAAATATGTGTTTAATTTACTTATTTTCAAGGAACCATTAATTACTTAGCAATCAAAAATTATTTAATGTTGTTTATTTACATTAATCGTTACCTTTTGAAATTTCTTTCCAAGGGAAATAATACAGCTTTTTTGTGTGATGGAACGTTCGCAGCAGGAACATGTTTTGAGCCCCCCCCCCCCTCCAGTTACTTTAAAGCAATAACTATATTCAAATTTCCATACTAATTTTCACTTTTATAATGATACAATTAACATGATAATGCATAGATTTATTCACTATTTTTATTCAATATCTGTTTAAAATATATTTTAGCTATTACATATAATATTATAAATACTATTACCTATATATTTATAAAGTAGGACATAAAAGAAATATGCATTATCTGAAGAATCTTTTATAATTTTCAAAAACACTAATTGTCAACAATTTTGGAAAAATCAATATAAATCGTACACCTTATTGTAAAATAATCATAAAGTTTAATTAAGGCAAAAGTATCTATGAAATTTATCAGAATGCTTTAGAATCACACATTACATATGAAATCCCAATAGTCATTCAAAGCTAATTAATTGAAAAAATTGGTCATTGATAAATTTGTTATTATTCAATTATAACACATAGTTTAAGAAAAACATACCAAGAAAATAAGCTAGGCATTAATATAAAATTAGACATGCGTAATCAAATTGGACAGTTCAAATAATATATATGTTACCGTTAAAGTGCAGAAATCAGTTAATCTGCAGATTAGCTAGGTAATCTGCACATTAACTAGGGTGATCCGTTAAAGTGACGAAAATTGTTTCATTTCTCAAATTACCTAGATAATCTGCCCATTACCGACTAGACACTCGTTAATCTGCACATTACCTACTAGGCACTCGTTAAAGTGTAAATAAGATCTCTGGTGTTGTATTTGTTTTTTTCATTCGGAAAAAAAAAGAAAAAAAAAAGATTAGTTTTCTTTTCTTTTTTTTTCTTTCTTTCTTTACTTATTTTAATCTGTATGTGTTTTAGTTTTTATTTCTTTTAAAGTTATGTTTTTTTTTTATTATTTTTTTATTATTTCATCTTTTTTATTCTGTCAATATACGTTTGAAGATGTTATGCATTTTTAATATGAAATATAATAGCTTTCAATAAATTCTATTTTATAAAAAATGAATGTTAGAATTGTAATACAGTAATGATTTCTTTTCAAAATCAAAGTACTTAAGCATTTAAATTAAAAAAAAAAAAAAAAAAAAAAAAATATTAACAACTTATATTGCTATTACTATTAAAAAAAAAAAGAAAGAAAGAAAGAAAGAAAAAAAAAATGAAAAAAAAATGCACCAATTTTTAATTCACTAAAGAAGTATTAAATTAGACAAATCAGAAGCATTATTTAAGAAGTACTTCAAATAATTAAAACTGCTTTAATATTTTATAGAAAGCATTAACATTAAAATGACAGTTTTCTAATGTTTTATTAAACTATATTTTGCAGCATACATATATCTGTACAAGTTTAGCAAATATATTAATTTTACAAAAAGAAAAAAAAAAAAAAACTTTATTAACACATTTTATGTAATAAACTACAACGAAATTATCTGAAAAAGCGAACAAAATTAAAAAATAAATAAATAAAAATATAATCATGATACATAAAATATACAAAGGAAACTTGAAATTGAAAGAAACAAACCAACAAAAAAGAAAAAAATTGTAATGAAATACTAAAAAATGCACAAAAATTTCATATTAAGTATTTATTAAATAATGCCATAATATTTTTCAAAGTTAAAAATAAATACATCTTTTTTTTTTTTTTTTTTTCAGTAAGTAATAGAAATTTAAATCAAATGTAAAATAAATTAGTTTTAAAAAGTTGTGGTTGGTTTAATAGTTTTATTTCTGGAGGTAATAATTATTGTATTGTAAATTTAATATTTATAATCCAAAATGAAGTTTCACGAGAGAGAGTTTTTAATTAAGATTAGATTTCATTAATAAAATGCAGACCATTATCAAACTTATATCGGCAGAATTAAAGAAGAGAAGAAATAAAATCAAAATTAAAACAATTATAACTTACTTGTTACTTTAAATTTTGTGTTGGTCATTAATCATGACTTCGATCTCTACTCCACGTTTTGCGCACAGACAAGGCTTTTATCATAGCGGAGCGATAGGGGTAAAAGTTTTAGTTTATGTTTGAAGGTCATTCGCATATCTGTATCACATGACTGTTTGACGTCATAGTGAATATAAAAAAACTAAGGCTCGAAACAAACATTTAAAGTTTAACGATACGGAAGCCGCTAATGTGCAGATTGCCTAGTTAAAATGCGAAAAACTCTTGATTCCGCACTTAAACAGGCCATTTTAGTTAATCTGCAGATTAGCTAGGTAATCTGCGCAATAACGGATTTCGAGCTTTAACGGTAACAATATTAAATGTCTGATTATTATGCTATCCCTTTTAAAGATTTTTTCAAATAAAGTTTAGACATAAATTAGTTAATTAAAATAATCAGAATCACCTTTCTTTCTCTGAAAATACATCGGTATATAAATTAAGTTAAGACTTCTCAACTCAAATTTTCCCTCGTCTAATAATAGGTTTTAAAATCTTATGCTCACTATCCTTTTATTTATTACTAGCAGGCTTTGCCCGCTTCGCTGGACACTATACCTAATGAGTTGTCAAAATCCCATATCATTATTAATAACCTAAGTTAAAATCCCCAATGTGTTCGGTAGAGGATTTTCTCGCTCGCAGCGTGAGGAGTACGGGTCCACACTGCCTTCGACAGCAACTTACCAGCTTCTTATTTCCCCTTTCCTAGCTGGTAAGTTCGAAGATTTGCGAAATCCCACCACAGTACATGATGCGTACACTTAATCAACATCCACACACCAAAATTCGCCATTCTAAGATAATTTAAAGCGAATTCAAACCGGAAAACGTGATTTTAAACGTGTTTATTGCCCTCCGACCACGAAGTGAAAGCTTGGGGGGGGGGGATTTCGTTAAATCCCGTTACAAAGTGTCGAATACCTATAAACAATTTACGCACCAAATTCCATGACCGCTAACCCCATAGATTTCCCAATTCAAATTTAGTGCTAAAACGGGGTCTCGAATTTGCTCCTTCGTAACGCCTCCCCCCCTCTCCCACAAAAAAAAAAAAAAAGTCGAAAATAACAAAAGAAAAAAAAAAAAAATTGTAAATGTCCTAAAGAAGACACGTGACTGTTTTTAATACCTTTGTACCATTTATACTTTCCGAACATACATATGTAAGGAAAGTATTGTAATCATATCAAAAATTCGAATTTGAGATTTTGAGGTGCTCGGAGTCCGTTTTCATTATTTTTACGATCATGTATGTATGCGTGTGTGTATGTGTGTCAGTGAACACGCTAGCGTCTAAACGCTTTGTTCGAATGAGCTGAAAGTTGGTACGTATATTGTAAATCCCCATAGCACGAACCCTATTGATTTTGGTGAAACTAGCACTCATAGTTTTTTTTACAGGGACACCAGAAAAAATTCTTTATCGTTATGGCCTATGGGGCCAAATTTTTAAAAGTGTGATAACGTCTAAACGCCACATTAATCTGAGCAAAAAATTTGTACACATGTTATAGGTCTCAGTTCCATGAACTGTATAGATTTTGGGGAATTTAGCACTTACAGTTTTTTTTTACAGGGACAAAAAGAAAAAGTCTTTATCATTATGGCCTATGGAGTCAAATTTTTAAAAGTGCGATAGCGTCTAAACGTCTTATTCAATTGAGCTGAAAATTTATATGAATATTATAAATCACTGTTGCACTAACTGTAAGCATTTTGGTGAATCTATCATTTATAGGTTTTTACAGGGACACAACGAAAAATTCTTTATCAATATGATCTATGGGCTCAAAGTTCAGTAGCGTTAAATAAAGCATCGTGTACTATATGGAGAAAAATACTCAAACACTCTATTATGATATTCTCTCTTTGTTTATTTAACAACTCCACTTTCCTTACTTTATCTACAAAACTGTTTATTACTCAATGTTCGGAACGTCGAGTGGAGTCACTCCAAATTTTTAGTAGAGCTCTACTAAAAAATCCGGAATTTCCAAAATCCCCCCCCCCCTAAAAAAAACGAATTTTCCCCTTTTCCTGTGCAAAAATCAAGAATTCCAAACTCGTAAATAATGTTTTATTCATACTCAAGTCTAGTCCCCTCATGTGCAATTTCTTCATCGTGAAATATTTTTAGGTCGAGTTATGCTTACAATTTTTTGCTTTCTGACCCCCCAGGGGAAAGGGGGGTAATTTCGATAAATTCCATCACTTTAGAGGTCGGATACATATAAACAATCCAAGCACCAAACTTTGTGACTGCAGCTCTTATAAATTTCCCAGAATAAATTTAGCCTTAAAAGGGCTGTCTCGAACTTTCCTTTAGTAACATATCCCCCCCCCCCCCCCAAAAAAAAAAAAAAAAAAAAAAAAAAAAAGGCAGATCACAAAAAATCAAAAACATGCTTTGAAAATATCCTAAAGATGCATGGCATTTTTCAACACCTTTGTTCCATTTTTGGTAGAGTTCTACTGAAAAATCCTGAATTGGCAAAATTTCCCGCGAAAAATTAATTTCTCTCTCCCTCCCCTTAAAAAAAAAAAAAATCCTAAATCGCAGATAACTTTTTATTTGTACTCATGTGTAGTCTCCCATGTGCAATTTCTTCACTGTGAAGCAATTTGGAGCCGAGTTATGCTTACAAATATGTTTTTGTCTTTTGTCCCCCCTTCGGGGGCACCGAAATTCGTGACCGCAGCTCCCATAGATTTCTCAGAACAAGTATAGCGCTAAAACGGGTGTCTCGATTTTACCCCTTCGTAACCCGCCCACCAGCGGCCGAGCGGTTCTGCGCTCAAAGCTGGTAGATGGGAGGTGCCGGGTTCGATCCCAGGTCGCGCTCATCGACCTAGCCGTTCGGAGTTTTCCGTGGTTTCCTCCGAAACTTGCGTAAATACGGGCTAGGACCCCTTAGAAAGACCCCCACGGAGGGCATTCCCCCTCTTGGCCTAGGACACATCAGGAGTCAATCGGCCTTAAATCCTACAACAACAACAACCCCTTCGTAACCCCCCCCCCTTCCCAAGTGTTTAGAAATAATAAATAGCCGCGCAGCTTTTTTTCAACATCTTTTTCCACTTTTGGTAGAGTTCTACTCAAAAATCCGGAATTTGCGAAATTTCCCTCCAAAAATCGATTTTATGTACTTTCTTATTTGTCGTCTCCCCATGTGAAATTTCTTTACTGTGAAGTAATTTGGAGCCGTGTTATGCTTACAAGCGTGTTTTTGACTTTTGCGGCCCCTCCCTCCAGGGAAGGAACGGGTAGAAATTTCGAAAAAGTTCATATATATAATTTTAAGTTGGGTAAAGCCCTAAATTCCTGCCAAGCGCCGTCGAATTCCGTCCAGCCGTTCTCACGTGATACCCGGACAAAAATAGCGTCACAGACATACAGACATGATGGACACACACACACACACAGACAAAATTTTCTGAAGTCATTTTCGACTTTCATGGTGTGTGAAATGTGAAGATATCGCAAAATTTTTTTATTCTGACAAATTTACAGATAAAAGTCTGATTTTAGTAATTAGATAATTGTCCACGTTTGTCTCATTGCTTTTGAGCACTTATTATATTTATTCATTATTTGGTTCATGTTCAGGTTCGGTTCGCAGTGATTATAAACAGAGCCTGATTAAGGGTGAGGCACGCTCTCACCGGCATATTTTTACAATTATTTTTTACTTCATGTCATAGAAATTCCACACTTTGACGAGGAAATATTTTTTATAAAAAATGAACGGTGTAGAACAATCCAATTTACTCACCGTTATTAGACACCAGAATTCTTTTAAAATAATTTTTAATGAGAATTTTTTGTTTATTATAGGAGGAAAGTATTTGTTAAAAAATAACGGTGTAAGTATAAATAATGTGTGCCTCACCCTTAATCAGGCTCTGATTATAAACACTTTCCAACTGTACGTATCTGTTGCATTCTTTAAAACTCAATATATTTGCTTCCATGGTGACACTTTCGTTTTTTATTACGAAGGAAGAAAACTCGAAAAAATAAATTTATACCTTTTTCCTTATTTAAAAAAAAAAAAAAAAAAAAAAAAAAAAAAAAACGTAGTAGATTGCTTTTGTGCAGCCCTCACATGGTGACTGCGTTTTTAATACATTTTCTACAAACAACAAGCCTACAAAAGTAAATTTTACTTACTCTATGTTGTAAAAAATCTCGCAAAAGCATCTTTATAGATTTACTTCTAAAAAGAAAGCATGAAAAAATTTGCTTTTATATAGCCCTGTACATCATCTCTGAACATTGCATACACAAAAAAATTCTCATGACAAGGAAAATGTACATTGAAAAATTTTCCCTTATATCTCATAAGAATTCAAACAACTTTGTGGAGCACTGTAAACAAATATTATGGCACTAGCCATACCTTATTTCCCAGGAAAACTGATATTGTATATCTTAAAAAATATATGTTAATTTTGTTATGTTAATAGATTAAATTATGCATTATAAATATGCCTCTCATAGACTGTAATTCATTGTAAAACTTTTGTGAGCTCCCTGTATTCCTGTGCTGTTTATACCATTTTTAATAGAAAACATGCTATAGAGAATTTAAATAACATAAATTTATTTCAAGGCATTCTATGATATTAACAGAAATTAGCCGAAAGACAGAGTAATTGAAGTTCTAACGTAATTGTTGACAATTTGCAGGCCAAGATAACATTGATGAGTTTTCTAACGGTATTTAATAGTTAGGGCTGGAGTATTTATCAATATATCCCCAAGTATCAATATTTTTTTGATATCGCAATAACGATATTAAAGATCTTTCTCTGCCGATATATCCCTCTAACGATATTTCTCAGTGCGCACTGAGCGATCGATCGATATGCCGATAAATAATGTTGACCCCACTAGCACCCATCACCACGCACCGAACAAAGCGAGCGCCGAATAGCTTATACTAATGCAACCCCTTGTGCGCGCTCCATCGATGTGCCGATAAATAATGTTGAACACCAATCTTAAATACCTTCTTCAAATTCTGCTTTCCCCACCGCGCACCGAACAAAGCCGGAACAAAATGAGAGCTGAATAGCTTATACTAATGCAAGATGCAACCCTTTTTCTTTTCCCCTCCTATTCTATTGCTCACTGACTAAAATAGAGAAGCATAATCCCAACTCCCAACCCCAAACGATCTCTCTCTTTCATTAAGAAAAAAACTAAGTTACTGTAGTGTATCTACTTTCTTTATCTTTATTCGTGCTACCTACCAAATCGAAAATATCACTGTCCAAAAAGTCTGAATGGTATTCATCGAGAAAATTAAGTTATCACAGTATATTGACTTTCCACTCTACATTCACGCATTTCCCTGACCATAAACCAGTGGCGCACCCAGAATTTCCGTCTGGAGGGGGCTGAAGAATAATTGCAAAGCAGCCAACCTAATCCGGGAAACTGTTAGTACCGCCCCTTTTTCAACACCACTTAATTTTTAAAGTAATTTTCTTCAAATGTATTTGCGATGAATTAAGAAGAAAAAAAACTCTAAGAAATGACTGGTGTAGAAAAAGGGGCGGCACTAACAGTTTGCCGGATTAGGTTGGCAGATCTGTAATTGGGCCCTTTAGTATAGAAATAGGTTTATGGGCATGGGCTTATATGAGCACATACAGTCAGCAGCAAAAGTATCTGAGCATTAGCAATAATCCCTGTCTAAAAAAAGTACACTTAATACTGCTTTGTTAAATAAATTCTTGTCGAGTCATGTTCTTAGTCAGTCTAAGAACATGATTCGACAAGGATTTATTTAACAAACAGTATTAAGTGTACTTTTTTGATATCAGAATTATTGGCTAGTGCTCAGATACTTTTGCTGCCGACTGTACATATACTAGTAAAGAATCTGCTTTAAACATTTTTTTTGAAATAAATAAACGAATGAATGAAACTGAATTTATAACAGTATATAAATATGCTAAGTTACAGTAATTTGGTTAGTTGGGGTTGGCATTAAGCTTGCAAACATAACGTTGTATAGGTTCATCTATGATTTAAAAAAAAAAAAAGAATGTGTACAATATGACAAGCTGGTGAACATAAAATTCTCCCGAAATGAAATGCCCCCCCCCCCCCCCCATATTTTCATTGAAAATAAAATTTTATCAAATTTAATACTCCTTTGCAATGCAGTAACACATAAGTAACTAAGAAATTTTAATAATTATAGCCAAATAAAAGATACAGTTCTTATATGTAGGATTTATAACAAAATTTCAGTGAAAATTTTTACAAGGCTATTTTTATTTAATTATCTGGAGTATGGGGGCGATGCTTCTTCTCGGTTCGGTTAACAGAAACAAGTCGGACGTAGTCTTTGTGGGTGTAGTTAACACAGCAAGCAGGGCGCAGAACCTCCTAATATTCTAAAACATTAATTCTAATATGTAATATATTACTTAGAATTTTATTTTGTTCAGTTAGCAAATATTTCAAGCGTTACCTTTTTGAGTAATATCATTACAAGATATTGTATTCCAGTATAATATATATATATATGGAATTTGAATTTTTATAACAGGCAAAAATTGCATTATCTAAAAACGGAGCTCAGATTTCATTAACATCAGAGGCAAAAATGAAATGTTCTGCGTACCGTAATAAAAAAATTAAGTGATCACACCCTCCCAAGCATCTGTAAAATAACTTATTGTTAACGGAGTATTTTTCTATTTTGAACAGTAAACTACGCTTTTTGGCATTCCTCTAAATTGTTATGTTTTTAGAGAAATAATTTTACGTATTTGTGATTAAATCAATTAAATTTTATCTTCAGCAACCGATTCGAAATTTCGCTAGCATGTTTATGTGCTAGTGGCATTTACAGAGTTTAACACGAATATGCAAATTCCATTTACAATTTAAAATATTGTTTTCGAAGAACGAGTAAGAGCAGGGCTAATTTTTATTTTATATTAGCGAGAATTTTCCTTTGCCAATGCGAATGTGTTAATTTTGCCCAGGGACAAAACAAACTTCCATAAATGTGCAATAAATACTCAAAAATTAAAATACAAAATTGTGTGAACCTGGTATCCCATTTTTCTGACAAATACATCCCTGCTTACTTCCACATCCGATTGCTTCTTTTGCCTGACTTTTTAGATACTCTCTCGATTTCATGAAAACAGTATATATGCTTTAGGACCTTAGTAGCTCTTGCCTAAAAACTGCAATGGAATGTTTTCAACTAAAAAAACAATGAACTAGCTCATCGTTTTTGTGTTTGCCAGTAAGAATTTCAAAAATTCCTAATACTTTTTATTGTATAATTTATGAACTTTATTTTTGCTTACAATATCTGTGTTTGAATAATATTTTTTTCATGCACGTTTAAAACTTTTTAGCATGTCAGCTGGTTTTGGAGGGGGCTTCAGCCCCCTCCGTGGGTGCGCCACTGCCATAAACGATAATATGAAAGAATTTATACTACCGTTAGTATAAGTTCTTTGATAATATTGCACATCACCGCTCGTGGATCGTAGGTGATGAAAACCACAGACAAGGCGATGCAAAAACAAACGCTTATTATGGCGAATGAAAACAATATCTTTTGTTTTCGCTCATTTCCTGCTATTGGTTCATTGATATTGGTCTATTTAGAAGTGTCGATATTTACTGGCCAATAACATGCGAGCTTCAGCATGTGTTTAACAAAGATCATCAAAGCCGAACTGATATCTACTAGAAGAGTTTCTTTTGCAAATTTTCTAAGCGTTTAATAAAAAAACTTCTGAAAATATAAGCAATTATAGAATGTAATTTTTTTAATATTATTTTATTATTATTAAATATTTCGATAAAATATTTTTTTTATTAAGGCTGTACATCAGTCAGATAGCCCCCTTTCTCCTTTTCCATGTTATCCAATGGGATTTTCATTGCTTCTTTTTATAAAAAATATCTCATTCAAAAATGAAGTTTTTCTAATTCTGTTTTTGGAATATTACTCTTTGAACGGGTCGCCTTTTAGCTTAGTGAGCAATTTTTCGAAAAAAATTAATTTAAATATTTTATTTCAATAAGTAAATTATGGACTCTAAGTGTGAATCTCTAACTAAAATGTTTAAATTTATTTTTTCGAAAATTGCTCACTAAGCTAAAACACGACCTGTTCAAAGAGTAATATTAAAACAACAGAATTCGAAAAAGTTCATTTTTAAATAAAATATTTTTATAAAATAACGCGACAAAAATCCCATTGGATAACATGGAAAGGGAGAAAGGGTGCTATCTGACTGATGTAAAATAAAGTTTTATCTTCAGTAATTTTACAGTGACAGTTTCTTTATAGAATTATATAATATTGAATAGTTTATTACTTTTTTTATGTAGCATTTATTTTTTCTCTTTCCTTTCCTTTTTTTTTTAAAAAAAAAAAAAAAGGCCGTACAAGTTAAATAAAATTAGTTTAAATGCAAAATGAGTTACAAATGAGTACCATGAGTAACAAAATGAAACTTTAACATAATTTTGTTTAAATAATTTATTTAAAAATCTTTACGTCTCGTAGTTAAATTATATTTTAATCACACCAAAAACTGAGACAGACAATACACACTAAAAATATACATTTTAAAAGATTAAACACACGATACACAAATTTAAACATTTCGAGCCTTTTACAAGCTCTTCATCAGTAAAAAACATCAAATGTAAATGCTGAGAAGAAAACAGACTTTCATTAAGTGACTACAACGTATTCATCATTAACTGAGCATGCCTCATTAAGTGGTGAAAAATGTTGATTTGTGTACCAGCCCTCCAGGAAAATTCTTGAATGATAATTTAAACAGTTAGATATGATTATTTTAGCATTGTTAAAATCAGGTATATGGCATGCTGTACAATTTTCGAACGTATATCACGGTTTTTGAAATATAAATATGTACTTTTTATTTTATTTTGATTTATTATATCATATGAAATAAACAAGTTATATTTCAATTTTTTAAATAAATCTATTTGTTAGATCTTCAGACATTTTTTCATCAGCTTGAAAAAAATTAAACTTGATTCATCAGAGAAAACCAGTGCAGCCCAATAATAAGCAGATAACTTTTTTTACATTTTTGGTCAACTGTAGTCTTGTTTTTTTAATTCTTTTCTTAATAATGACTTTTTTTTTTTTTTTTTTTGCAGATCTTCTGGTTTTTAACCTGTTTTGTTTAATTGTCCTGCCGTGTTTTTGAAGAAAGTATTTTGCTATACATATTTTTTTAATATATATCTTTTTAATAAATATCTTGGATGAGTTCGTTAACCAAGTTGCTCAGTCTTTTTGTTTTCAAGTGGCGGCTACTTGAAAATTTCACATCCATTTTGTAAATAGCATATTTAAAGCCAGAATTGCTTGAATTTTGATGTAAATATAGACCTCATAAGGGTCTCAAGTTTACTAGTGAACTTTATCTGTCATTTTTAACAAAGTGGCAGATATCTTAAGTTAAGCAGGGCCACTTAGAATCATACTACTACTTGAAAATTTAAAAACCCGATAACTACCGAAATAATACTCCAAATCAAACCAAATTTGGATAGTGAACTTATCATCTTGGATGAATTTATTAACCAAGTTGCTCCGCCTTTTTGTTTTCAAGTGGAGATCACTTGAAAATTTCAAATTTACATTGTAGAAATCGTATTCTGAATTTGTTTGAATTTTGATGTATTCATAGACCATATATGGGTCTCAACCAAGTTTATTAATGAACTTTATCTGCCATTTTTTTCAAAGTGGTGGATATCTTAAATAAAGTGGGGCCACTTGAAAATTTAAAATCACGATAACTTCCAAAGTAATACTCCAAATCGAACCAAATTTGGACAGTGAACTTATCTTATAAGTATCTTAGATGAGTTTGTTAACCAAATTGCTCTGCCTATCTGTTTTCAAGTGGAGATCGTTTGAAAACTTGAAAATCACACTGTAAAAAACGTATTTAAGACTAGATTTGGTTGAATTTTGATGTACACCTAGGGATCTGGACAAAATCTTGTGTCAAAAAAATAATGCGATCTATTTAAACATTTGAATTTGTCTTACGTGTGATCTCTGGAAGGTGACACAGGGCCTTATAAATATAAATTAATTAAAATAAATAAATATATATATCATAGGGTGCAGCGATGCCGGTTACGCGCTATAGCACATAAATTACGCGAAAAATCGAAGGCAGGATGCGAAAAATTTATTGTGGTGGGTCCAGGGAACACGTAATTTTCATTCTTAAGAAAATTTTTCAAACTGGAAGAAAGAAGAAAAAGTAAGTTTTAAAATATATTTCTTGATTAAAACTGATATTTTCCTTATATTTTTCAGGCATTCTACTCTGAAGAATAAAAAAAAAAAAAAAAAAAAAAAAAATCCTTTAAAACTCCATTTCACCATAACGGGAAAAAAAAAAGAAAAAAAAAAAAAATCCTGCCTTTTTTTTTTCTTTCAGTGCACACTGAGCTAAATGTTTTCAATTGTTTCTTAACAGCAACTACCTCCTCTATATAATATTACTTTTAAGACAATCTCTAAAAGAGCTAGTTGAAAATTCAAAACAAACTGTTTTTCATATACAATAAGATAAAATTTTAACTTATATCTTTATATAAATTCATTTGTGTGGGGACCCATTTTTTTTAAAAAAGGACCCAGATTTTTGGAACTCATGGGTCCCAGAGATCCAGGATTTTGAAACTCAAACGGCATCACTGGAGTGGAATTTCATTATTTTACCTATTCTTAAGTTATATTATCAATTGCTTTTCACCCTTCAAAATACACTTTTAAAATATTGTACATCACTGTTGACATCAAAGCTGAACACTGTTCACAAATCTAAATTAAAAATTTTAAAACTGATAAGCAGGACTGAATACATTATGATTAATCTTGACAAAATTAATAAACATAGTTTTAAAACTCTTTTAATCAAAATTTATAATAATTTTTGCGGTGGGTTTGTCTATGTCAGTTAGAGTCCTGCATCGGGTCGGGTAATCCGATTTTACCCGAACCCAACCCGACCCGCGGGTCGGGTTGACAGATTTTTTTCTCTTGCGGGTCGGGTTAACTGATCTTTTTTTCGTGCGGGTCGGGTTGACTGAATTTTTTTTCTTGCGGGTCGGGTTTGGTTTTCAACAAGTCGGGTCGACTTGAGAACACCTTCCAAAATATTTTTTTACAATTATAAACATAAATTTATAGGCATGTTTACAATTATGTAACTGATTTAAACTTCTGCACATACTAGACATGTATCGGTTTTTTGTTTGGTTAGAGGATTTAAGGCCGATTGACTCTAGATGTGTCCTAGGCCTATAGGGAGAATGCCCTCCGTTTGAGTCTTTCTAAGGGGTCCTAGCCCGTATTTACGCGTGTTTCGGAGGAAACCACGGAAAACTCCGAACAGCTAGGTCGATGAGCACGACCTGGGATCGAACCCGACACCTCCCATCTACCAGCTTCGAACGCAGAACCGCTGGTGGGCAGACATGTACCGGATCTCCCTATTCGTATCCGCGGATATACGCCAGAAAAATAGATCCGTATTTGTATCTGGATCTGTTCTCTTTTCTTCAACGAAACTAATATGTATCTTTTGTAGAAATTATATGAAAATTAGAAATGTAGTATAAATCTTTCTCGACTGTTGTTAATATATAAATTAAAGAAATACAAATACAGTATAACCTCGCATTTACATTCTGGAAATTAAAAAAATTTCGCAGTTTACAATTTTTTTTTTTTAATTACTTTCTTCTATATTCAGTAAAAGAAAGTATTAGATTCTATCAACATTTGGTGTCAACCACTCGACGGGTGGGACTGCTATACAGCGATTTCTGCAATTTCAGGGGAGGCTATATCTCAGGTTCTGTTGCGTATAATCCAACAAAACTTGATTTGTGAGAAGACCAATATGCGATATTATGCTGATTCAATTTGAATGCCTATCAGCCAACAGGTGGCGCTGCTGCACAGCGATTTCCGCAATTTAAGGAAAGGCTATATCTCAAGAACTACTGCACAGAAGTTCATATAAATTTGTATGTAGGTGCCATTTAATATATATTAGCGCCTGTCAACTTTTGGTGTCAACCGCTCAACAGGTGGCGCTGCTACACAGCGATTTCCACAATTTCAAGGAAAATTATATCTCATGTTCTATTGTGTATCATCAAACAAAACTTAATATGTGCGAAGGCGAGATTATGAGACATTATGCTGACTCAGTTTGAATGCTTGTCGGCCAATAGTTGGCGTTGTTACGCTGCAAATTTCATCGATAACAGGATGGCTATATCTCAACTTCTATGCCATATAACTGTACGAACTATGATATGTGAGATAACCATTATAAAAACGCATTGTTTAAGAAGTTATTTATAGACGATAAAACTGTCTCTCTTTGGATATTTAGTGTTAGATTTCCCTAAGATGAAAATTATTTGCATTCATTAAGTTAAACTTTTTAAAAACAGTTTTAATAAATTATTCGCCCTTAGTGAATTTGACAGAAAAATATAGAAGAATGTCTTGTGGTGGCCACAACATACTAGTTTTTTTTATAATTTACCAACTGTGTGAGAATGAAAATTCACTTTATTTTATATCATGTTATATCATTTTACCTTGTTTTGCATGATTTTTAGATGAATAAGTAATGTTGATTTATTTTTCGGGTTTCGGGTCGGATTCGGGTTAGATAAGTCGGGTTTCGGGTCACAAAAAATTCACTATTGCGGGTTCGGGTCGGGTTTCGGGTTGATGAAATTTTTTTTGTCGGGTTGATTTAAAATTCATCTCTCGGGTTCGACCCGCGCAGGACTCTAATGTCAGTGCTCTGACTAAGGTATGCGTTTTCATGAAATTTTATACAGCATTATTAATAATTACCAACTCCTTTTTGCTTTCCATTCATCTCTGTAGGTGAGATTTTTTTCCTTGAGAGATTTTGTCCCCAACCCAATTTTGATGTACCATTGACTATATAAATGTCACAACAAAGTTTATTAACGAACTTTATCTGCCATTTTTAACAAAGTGCAGATGTTATAAACTAAGTGAGACAACTTGAAATTAGGTTACCACTTGAAAATTTATAAATATGACAACTTTCTGAATTCTGATTCAATTTGAACCAAAGTTGGCCAGTGATCTTATCCTACAATATCTTAGATGAGTTTACTGGGGAACTTGTTCTGACATCTTGTTTCCAAATTTCGGCCACTTGAAAATGTGCTATCGCTATATTTAAAATAACGAAACTGATTCAAACAAAAGCTGGGAAGTGAACTTACGATTCAAATATCTTTGATAAGTTCACTTGGTAACTTGATCTGCAATTTTATTTTCAAGTGGCTGCCACTTGAAAATTTGTCAATATGATAACTTTTGTAATACTGAATCAATTCGCATCAAATTTGGGTAGTGGATTTATCATTCAAATATTTCAAATAAGTTCGCTGGGCATCTCACTTCGCTTTTTTTGTTTTGAAGTGGTGACTACTTGAAAATCTTAAAATCTTTTAAGATTATAATTTTTTAAATATTAAATTAGTTTGAACTAAAGTTGGACAGTCAACTTTAAATAAAAGTATCTTGTATGATTTCGCTGGGCAAGTTGCTTTGCCATTTTCTTTCCAAGTTACAGTCACATAGACTGCCACTTGAAAATTTGTCATAACTTTTCAAACACTGCAGTGATTCAAACCAAAGTTGGACAATGAACTTATGCTTCAAATATCGTAAATGAGTTTGCTGGGCAACTCGTTACGTAACATTGTTTCCAAGCGGCAACCACTTGAAAATTTGAAATACTTAATCAATTCAAACCAAAGTTGAAAAATGGATTTATCATTCAAATATATATGATTTCGGAGGGCATTTTTCTTTGCAATTTTGTTTCTCAGTTGCATCCACTTGAACGCTGCCACATAAGGCTTCGTTATCGCGTTAACTGTTGAAATAGTGAATTTATTTAAATCAAAGTTGGACAGTGGACTTACCTTACAAATATCTTAGATTAGTTCACGGAGTAGCTTGCTCTGGCATTTTGATCCAAGTGGAGGCCACTTAATTTTTCAACACGATGACTTTTGAGATTCTGAATTAATTCAAACTAAATTTGTACAGGAGACTTATCCTACAATTGCACTGGATATATCTGTTTGCCAACTTGGTCTGCCATTTTGTTTTCAAGTGCCGGCCACTTGAAAACTTTAAATACACATAAAAAGGCATTTCTGAACCGATTTGCTTAAAATTCCATATGTACATAGCCTAAATGAATATTTCTACCAAGTCCATTAATAATTTGTTGCCGCCATTTTGTTTCAAAATGGCAGCTACTTGATTAAAAAAAAAATCAACCTACCCTTTCGAATGAGCTGTAAGAACTTGTTTTGATTTTCATTCTAAAATTAAAACTTGGTACTTGATAAGTAAAAAGAAATCAACCTACCCTTCCGAATAAGCAAGAAGGACTTTTTTTAAATTCATCTTCTTTGTCTGTTAACAGATGTTATTCTGATTAAAGTACCTGTTATATCATTACTTTTTATTGTTTTTAAAAGTCTATTGTTAAGACTCTGGAATCAATTGCTTTACATAATTATATTTTTCTCTTCTGCAAAGTTTTATACTTTGTATCACATTTATTTTTTGCTAGATTTTTTTACAACTTCCATAACAATTCTTATACATTTGACTAGGGATGGACCGGATATCAGATATCCGGCTGATTTTTCAATATCCGGATCAAAACCACCGGATATCCGGCTTTTGAATACCTGTTTTTTTTTTTTTTTTCTTTCATTGTGATAAGATGGGAAATGCAAGAAACAATTTTTGTCCCACTGTTTTGGAGGGAAACTTAAAAAAATAACGTCACAAAACAAATAATCTCATAAAATGCCACATATTAATTATTTGTCTTATCTGTTTTGTGTAGTTTCAGTTGAAAATAAAATCACTAAATGAACAATGCTTTTCTTTGATATTTTTCAAAAATTAAATGTTCTTACAATCTAAATACATGTACTTTACTTGTCAAAAGATGGAAGACCGAGATTCAGTTGGTAATTTTTTATTTTCAAATCGCATTTATGAGACAGCAAAATTTTAGTATATATTTTTATGTAAATAATTCATTTCTAGTTTCTTAAAGAAAATCTGGAGTGACTGCACTCGACTTTCCGAACATTAAGTGATTAACAGTTGTATAAATAAATTGAAGTAAGAGAAATTATTAAATACGCATAAGAGAAATTATAATAGGGTGTATGAGTATTTTTCTTCATATAGTGTGTTGTTTAGTTGAACACTATTGTACTTTAAATAATTTGAGCCCATAGATCATAATGATAAATTTTTGCTGCGTCCCTGTAAAAATCCATAAGTGCTAGACTTACCAAAATCTATAAAGTTCCTACGATGGTTACCTATAACATGCATATAAATTTTCAAATCAATCAGATGAGGGACATAGAAGCTATTGCATTTTAAATAATTTGAGCCCCTAAGCCACAATTAAATATATATATATATTTTTTTTGTGCGTGTGTGTCCCTGTAAAAAATCTGTAAGAGTTAGATTCACCAAAATCTATATGGTGTCTGCGACTACGACCTGTAACATATGTATGAATTTTCAGTTCATTCAAATAAGTAGTTTAGATGCTGTCACAATTTAAATCAGGCATGAGAGTGCAGAAAATTAAAAAAAGAGGAAACACGCGTGTTCATAAAATTAATTTTAAAAGAAAAATAGTGCGCGTGGGGTAAACTATACAAATGTACGTTCATAAAATTTATTTCAAATGAAAAATAATGCTCACAGGAAAAAACTATACAAAATATTTTAAAAGTGACAAATTAAACTAAAAGAATAATGCACATCAACACAATAAAACATGTGCTTAAAAAAAAAAAAAAAAAAAAAAAAAAAACCGTTAGCTAGCAATTAACATTTAATCACTGGCTGCTGGTGGAAAATGGGAAAGAAGGGGAGGGAGGGAGGGGAGTAGTTCATGAGAGAAATATTAAACACAATTCTACTTCTTTATGGGTTCTAGAATATCATAAAGTAAATTTAAAATTAATATTGTGGATGGATAAATATTCAAAAATAAGAGGCTTCCTGCAGAATGTTTGATCAGCAATGGTTAGAGATGAAAAAGGGGGGAGGGGAGGAGGACAAAAAAAATTACATGAGTGAGAAATATTGAATAATTCTGTTCTTTTATATGTTATAGAATCTGATAAAGCATGTTTAAAATGAATATTGACATTTACATTTTAGATGGAAAAAGATTGAGAATCTAAAGTTTTTCGTGGAGCGTTTGAACACTGATCGTTATTGGAGTTTGATTTTGACCAAAAAGAAAAAAAAAAACGCGGAATTAACAAAAAGCGGAAAATCGCGGATCCGCGGAAAATTCTCATGCATGTTAAATAATTTGACACCATAGGGCATAATGATTAGGAATCTTTCTTTGTGTCCCTGTAAAAACCTATAAGTGCTAGATTCACTAAAATCGTTATGCTTCATGCAATGGTGACCTACTGGATGCATAAAAATTTCCAACTTAATTGGATAAGACATTTAGACGCTAATAATTTAAACCCATAGACTATAATGATAAAGATTATTTTGTTGTAAAAAAACTGTAAGTACTAGATTCACCAACAGCTACATAGTTCGAACAACTTTGGCCTTTAACATGCATATAAATTTTCAGCTGATTCTAATAAGGCATTTAGACGCAATCACACTTCGAATAATTTCGGCCCATAGGCCATAATGATACAGAATTTTTTGGTGTTCCTGTCAAAATACTGTTAGATTTACCAAAATTTATGCATTTTATGCAACAATGACCTATAGCATGTGTGTAAATTTTCAACTCAAATGAAAAAAGCGTTCAGAAGCTATCGCAGTTTAAAAAATTTTGGTCTATATAGACTATAATCATAAAGAATTATTCTTTGTGTCCCTGTAAAAAAACTGCAAACGCAAGATTCACCAAAATTTATACAGCTCGTATGATAGTGACTAAAAACATGTATAAATTTTCATCTCAAACAGATAAGGCGTTTACGACACTATTGCACTTTTCTAAATTTGGGCCCATAGGCCGTAATGAAAAAGAATTTTTCTATTGTGTTCCTGTAAAAAAACTATAAGTGCTAGATTCACCAAGATCAATAGGTTTTGTCCTATGGAAACCTATAACATACATGCCAAATTTCAGCTCATTTGAACAAAGCGTTTAGACACTATCGCGTTCAATCACATACATACACACATACATAGTTGTAAAAATAGTAAATTGAAATTCAGGAGTCCTCAAAACGTGTATAAACACCAAAATCTCAAACTTGGATTTTTGACATGATTACAATACTTTCCTCACTATAGTGTTCAGAAAGTAAAAATTAAAGACAATATTCCATAATCTGTAATATTGGTCATTTTTTCAAAATATTACTTTCCTTGATTTTTGTAAAAATTTTTAGTACTCTTCCAAGAAATGTAATTATTGTAATGTTTTCCATGGGTGAAAATTAATTTTCCTTATAATGGCTGCTTGTCAGATCGATTTCCCATCTCACAATACCCTTAACCTTAATTTTAATCCATTATTAGATCCATTTCTGAGACTATATTTGTGTGTATATATGTATGTATACATATACTATACTAATTCAAAATATTAAGCTATATATATATAAAGTGAAGAATTTAAAAACTTTATAAAATTTAGCAATAGATACATCGTAATACACATTAATTCAATACATCAATCGCTGGATTCAATATACAATATTATGACTTTCAAGATCTTTTCAATAATATTCAGTTATCAGATCTTAGTAATATCATTTACAGTCTTTTTCAAGAATATAAAACTCAAATTAATCTTCCTCACAATTTTAAAGCAGAAAAAATTTAAAACACTTTTTAACTTTGTTATCCATAATAATTATATCTTCCACAACAACATCTATTTGCCACAAATAGGAATCCAACAAGGAGGTAGTAGCTCCAGTATTTTGGCAGATCTCTATCTTTATTATTATGAAAAGCAATTTTGCCATGATGATGTTCGATTTTATCGTTACATAGATGATATTATTTTATCTCAACAAGAACTCACAAAATGGCTTTTCCTTAAATTATTCACCTAATTTAAAGCAAACTCAAAATACTCTCACTAATCAATCAATAACTTTTTAGATCTCAAAATAATCACTTGATGGTAATAAAATTTACACAGATATTGATGACAAACGGCAAGATTTTAGTTTTAAAGTAAACTTATTTACACATTTTAATTCCTGTCTGCATCTTTTGGTATTTAGAAACATCATCATTAACCACTTATTTCGAATTAATAATTTATGCTCTGCGAAGTTTAAAAACAAGAATATTAATAAACTGATCACAGCCACTGCTAAAATGGGTTTTCCTAAAAACTTTGTATTTTCTATTTTATATCATTAACCATGTCTCTGTCAGTACATAAAAAAAACTGTGTACGTTTTAGTGTATATTAACAAAAAAATTATAAAATATTAAAAGACAATAAAAAAGGTGGAGGTTGGGTGGGCAGATGTCTGATTACGGAGGTGGTGCGGTGGTATAAGGCTGGATAGTTGGGTGGGATTATGAAAAAAAAAAAAAGCAGAAGGCTTGTTGAATTTACTTTGTATTACTATGCAAACTTTCTTTTTCCATTAAAATTTCAGTTTCTTCTTTTTTGAGTTGTCAACTATTCTTAAAAGTCTAATCATACTATTAAACACATTGTAATCAATCAGTGAATTTCATTGTTCCTTCGTGGATTCATTCTTATTCATCTGCTTTGAAATTTTGCTTTTTTTAAATCCATATGACTCCTATTCTGGTCTTGGCAGGCTGGGTGAGTGTTGCCGGCGTAAAAATAGTTTAACCCCACAGGCAAGTCACAAGCCTTGCTGCCTGCCTCCTTCCTTCCTTAAGTTTCTTAAATTATTTTTTTATAAATTTCGATACAGTTTAAGGTTTTAAGTTAAGATTTGTTGTGTTAGTTTATTGATTTGTTTGTTTTGCAGGCTGTTAATTAATGAATTTGGATTCTTTAAATTTGTGTATTTCATCCCGAGTTTTTTTTTTTTTTTTTCATTTTTCTGAACTCAAAGAAATTTTTAATCTTATTGGTCATTGGTGTTTCAGTGATCATATATATATATACATATATTATACAAGATTGGTTTGTTTAATAATAAGAGAGATTCATAAAGCATTGTCTATTTATTTATATCTCTTATAATTCCCACAGCTGAAATACTCACATTTTTTATTTTAATTACTAGCAGGCTACACCCGCTTCACTTGTCACTAAATTTAAATGAATTTTTAAAAGAAGTGGATCACTATTTATTTTTTATGTCACACTTTGTAACATAATAAAAAATTCCTTTTAAGGTCAAAAAGTCAAAGCAACATATTACAAATTAAATTAAATATTTCTTCCATTCTGCACTCGTTTTGCAACAATGCTCTATGGTCTTATGTGAATGATTCTCAAGAATGAATCAACAATTGTTTACCAATTTAATGGATTGTGTATGGGAAATAAGTACGCTGTAATTTAAATATTGCAGCTCTTGGAAATTCAAAACAGATAATTTTTAAAATGTTGTTTTATTATTCTTTTATATTAGGCTGTTTTTTGTTTAATATTAGGCTCTTATTTTAAGATAAAAGCAATAGAATGAATGATATTGCATTGTGAAACTTTACAACGTGATATCTTTAAATTGAATAACTTGATGTATTTAGTGTCCTCACAAAAAATAAATAGTTTTCAGAGCTCTTTTAAAAAGTATAACATCTATGGAGTATCTTTTAACCACTTCACCGGCCATCCCGAGTTAACTCTGAGGAAACGTAGCCTTCCACACACTACAGTAGCTGGTAAAGTGGTTAAAAAAAAAACATCAGTTTTTACTAAGAAAAAGGGCCAACTTTCATCACCAAAAGAGTTAAATCTAGACCAATCAAAAATAGGAGTGGCCCGCCCAGATGTGTTCTGCCGACAAACTCTTTACTTTATTTTTATAGAAAATTATCTATGTTTTTTCCAATGGTATTTATATTTATATTTTCTTCTATATTCAATAGAAGAAAGTAATTTGATTCGTAAAAATTTTCAACTTCTGGTTTTTGAAGGATTTACACATTTTGAGAGGTCTACAACCCGATTTGACCATTTTTAGAAAATGTCTGTCTGTCTGTCCGTCTGTGTGACAAAAATTTTGTGGCAACTGTATCTCCAGAACTATTGCTCAGAATATTACATAAATTTATATGTAGATGCACCTTGACATAAATTAGTACAATTTTAATAAACTTATTATTAGGACGTTAATATACTTATTCATACTTATTAATACCTTATAAACTTGTCCTTTTTATTTTTCACAATGCATTTCGGGTGCACTTCGCGCCCATCTTCAGGTGACTTGTGACTTCTCATCGTCGCTTGTGTTTTCATCGGCTTCATTCCGGCTTCCTCTCTTCACTTCATTTCGTCTATTTCGGATTCTATCGATTACATGGTTCCAGTCCTTTGGGATATTCGCGTTCATTAACTGCTGTGGGGTTAGTCAGAATCTCGATGGCTTCTCTTTTTAAGGCGTAGCTATGGTTGTTATATGGCGCGATTTTGTTAGTTTTTATGGTGTTAATATTAATAGGGTTAGAGGAGTGGGTAGAGGCAAGTGCTGTAGATTGGCGGTTGTGTTTTAAATCGGCTTTGTGTTCTTTTTCTCTTTCGTAAATTTTTCTTTTAGTTACTCCGATGTAACAGGCGCGAGAATTATCTGTATAATTAAAGTCAATTTTATAGATTCCGGCGGTTGATTGGTTATCTATTAAGTTTTTTTCATTTCTAATGTGTTGGAAAATGTTGCGGTTTGGTTTGATCGGAATATTGATGTTGTGTTTATTGGCTTCGTTTTGAATTTTGATACTGGCGCCGTTACAGAAGGGGATGGGAGTTGTGAATTTTTCTTTTTCTTTCTGGGCGTTATCAATTTTACTTAGGGATTTGCTGCGTTTTTTATATAGTTTGTTGATTGCCCGATTAATGTAGGAGCGGATGGCGGCGTATTTATACGGGAGTGGGGTATTGCAGTGCTTATTAATAATTTCGGTATTGGCAGTTGGCTTTCTATAAATGGTTGTGTCAATGGTATTGTTTGGGTTTTTAATAATTTTTATATCAAGATAGTTTATTATGTTATTTTCTTCTTTCTCCATTGTGAATTTTATATTTTTATCTAGGTCATTAAGATTATTTAGTATTTTATTAATGTCAGTATTATTTGGAAAGATGGTAAACACATCATCGACATACCGTGCCCAGATTTTACTCTTTTTAATTATTTTGGTGGCTGAATTTTCAATTAATCTCATTTTAAGTTCGGCTAAAGTTCCTGAGATAGGCGACCCCATAGGAACGCCTTGTTTTTGTCGATAAATACTGTTATTAAATTGGAAGTAGGATTCGTTGAGGAGTAAATTACTGGTTCAAATTAAAGTTTCGCTAATTTTGTTTTTCCCAAAAGTTTCTATTATTCTTTCGTTAATTATGTTACTGATTTCTGTAATATCGATGGATGGGTATAATTCTTTTACATCAAAGCTTATCATTATATCGTCAGAGTTGATTTTTATGTCTAAGTTTTTGCATGAAGAGTTCGTTAGAGTTTATTGAAATGTTAGAGGGGGGGAGAAGGGTTTGGTAAATATTTTTCATGTATTTTTCGAGGAAATATGTTGGGCCTTCAGATTTATTAACTATTGGACGTAGTGAAGGAGGATTTTTGTGGTCTTTGTATTTGGCGAATAGCCGGGGGATTATAGGGGCAAAGTTATTATTATGTGGGGGGATGTTGTTGGGCCAGTATCCGGTTTTTAGAAGGTCTTTAATTTTTTCGTTAAGTTTATTTAGTGGTGAATTTTTAAGTTTTTCAGCGTTTAGTTTATTAATTGTATCGTACATAAGTTCATTATAGTTATCTCGGTTTAGAATTGTAATAAGGTTTGTTTTGTCTGATTTTAAGATGGCGAGTTCGCGTTTGTTTTTTAAACTTTTAAGGCATTTGATATCGGCTGAATTAGTAAATTGTTTGTTGGTTTCGGATATGGATTTTATTGCAGCATTCCTAATATTTTGTTGTGTTTCGGGGGGAGTTTTTTCGATGGCGGTTTCAATATGTGCGATAGTGTCTTTTATGTTGTTAACTTCGTTTATAATATACTTGGATCCTAGCCTTAAGAGTGCGTCTTCATGGACATTGGGTTGGTAGTTGGAGAGATTTAGGTATGGGTATGAATTGGGGGTGGAATTGTTTAGGATTTTAGTTTTTTTGTTTTTTAACCAAAATTGGAGTTTTTTGTTATGTCGCTTGGTTATTATTTCTTCATCAATTTCGGTGTATCGTTTGATTTTTTCGTTCATCTGGTTAAAGTCTTCTTTTGTAGTAATGGCTTGTAGTTCGTTTTCTAATTTTCGATAGTTTTGTTTAGTTCTATAGATATCGATCGACATGCGTTTTATTATTTTCTTCATGAGGGTTGTTTCAAGTTGTTTGGCTAAGTGCCGATAGTTTTTGTTAATGTATTGATTTTTTATTTTTAAGAATTTGGGTGTGATATTATAGTGGAGGCAATCTTTTAAGAAGGATTGGTTGTTTGTGTCGCGTGTTAATTTTTTGGCCGTTTTTCGAAGTTGACTTAAAGTAAACCGCTTAAAAACTAGAATAAAAAGCTAAAAGCTAAAACATTAAAAGATTAAGAAAACATATAAATATGAAAGGTAAAATGTTAAAAGTAAATACGTTACGTGTTAAAAGGTACAAAGTGTAATAAATCCAGCAGTTTCTTTTGCCAAGTTTTCATCCTTCTTGTCAGCGATGAGTTTGTAGTCGTCACACGAATATTTCTTCATTAGAAGACATTCAGCCCGGTATCGGCATAATATAATTTTAATAAACTTATTATTAGGACGTTAATATACTTATTCATACTTATTAATATCTTATAAACTTGTCCTTTTTATTTTTCACAATGCATTTCGGGTGCACTTCGCGCCCATCTTCAGGTGACTTGTGACTTCTCATCGTCGCTTGTGTTTTCATCGGCTTCATTCCGGCTTCCTCTCTTCACTTCATTTCGTCTATTTCGGATTCTATCGATTACATGGTTCCAGTCCTTTGGGATATTCGCGTTCATTAACTGCTGTGGGGTTAGTCAGAATCTCTATGGCTTCTCTTTTTAAGGCGTAGCTATGGTTGTTATATGGCGCGATTTTGTTAGTTTTTATGGTGTTAATATTAATAGGGTTAGAGGAGTGGGTAGAGGCAAGTGCTGTAGATTGGTGGTTGTGTTTTAAATCAGCTTTGTGTTCTTTTTCTTAATATTAACACCATAAAAACTAACAAAATCGCGCCATATAACAACCATAGCTACGCCTTAAAAAGAGAAGCCATCGAGATTCTGACTAACCCCACAGCAGTTAATGAACGCGAGCACGCGAATATCCCAAAGGACTGGAACCATGTAATCGATAGAATCCGAAATAGACGAAATGAAGTGAAGAGAGGAAGCCGGAATGAAGCCGATGAAAACACAAGCGACGATGAGAAGTCACAAGTCACCTGAAGATGGGCGCGAAGTGCACCCGAAATGCATTGTGAAAAATAAAAAGGACAAGTTTATAAGGTATTAATAAGTATGAATAAGTATAAATTAGTACCTTTAAACTTTTGGTGTCAACCGGTCAACAAGTGGCGCAGCTACACAGTGATTACCACAGTTTAAGGGAATGCTATATCTCAGGTTCTATTCTGTATAATCAAATGAAATTTTATATGTGAGAAGGATATTATGAGACAGTAAGCTGATTCAATTTTAATTCTTTATCGGCCAACAGGTGACGCTGCTATACAGTGATTTCTGCAATTTATGGGAGGGCTATATCTAAGGAACTACTACACAGAATTACATATAAATTTATATGTAGATGCACCTTGACATAAATTAGTGGCTGTCAACCACTCAACAGGTAGCGCTACTACACAGCAATTTTCGCAATTTAAAGGAAGGTTATATCTCAGGTTCTATTGTGTATCATCAAACAAAACTTGCTATATGTGAGCAGGGTATTATAAGACATTATGCAGATTCAATTTGGATGCTTATCGGCCAATAGATGGCGCTGCTATACTGTAAATTTCCTCGTTAACGGGAATGCTATATCTCAAATTCTATGGCATGTAAAAAATACCTTTTTTTAAATTAATGTGTGCCCTTCAAAAATTGAAAATTTCATGTGTGTACTGCCGGATATCTGATCGGCTATCCGGTCCGTCCTACATTGACTAACTTCTCTAAAAGCTTTAAAACATCAAGATGAATATGGAACATTTGTTATATCTCTATCCTTATTTCCAATTTTAGTTTAAACTTAAAAAAAAAAAGGCATAGTGGGATAAGAATGAAAAAAAAAAAAAAATTATTATTATTATAAAATAAATAATAATATGAAAATTTAAAAGTACTAAACATCAACTGTATTAATAAGTTTATTTTATTCTCATTACTTTTTTATTCCCAAACATTTTCTCTTAAAATTCAGTTCACTATCCTCTGTTAACTTTTCTAATTAAATGATTTTTTTTTTTTTATCTAGACGTTTTTTTAGCTCTTCCTTGATTTTTATCTATCACTTTTTCTTTGGTTGTCGTCAGTTGACATCTCTCTTTTCTTCTCTAAACATGTCTGGTATTTTTCCTGGGAATTGCTGACAAAAGTGAAAAGTCTTCTGCCCACTTTGTTTGACCATCTCAAACTGCTTACAGAATCATATACCATCCTTTGCCACACAAGAGAATCTTCTGTCAGTTTGTCAACATGAATATTCTTAATTAATTAAAATAAAAAACCTTAAAATGTACCTCATGTTACGTTAATATTTTCATCTGGGCGCCCAGACCTTCTCAAACGTTCATCTGTGCTGGATCTCTTCATGTTGCGGTCTTTTATAGATTCTATTAGTTGATTCCACATCCGGTTTGGTGCCATTGCGTCACTATCGTTACAAACTTCCGGTGTCGTTGCAATTTCTATTGCTTCTCTGAACATGGCGTAATTATGGTTATTGTAGTTAGCAATTTTTCTAGTTTTTTCAAAATTTATTGTAATTTCTTCATTTTCGAAGGTTTTGGCTAAAGCTGTGTTTGTTTTTCCTGTTTTGATGTCATTTTTGTGTTCCTTGAGTCTAGTTTTAATCTTTCTTTTTGTTACACCGATGTATGAACCTGGTTTATTTTCTTGTTTATTTATGTATGGTATTTGATAAATCCCGGCAGTTTCTAATGGGGGGGATGGGGTCTTTATCACTGCGTATTAATTGAAAAATATTTGGGTTAGGTTTTATAGGTATTCCTAATTTAGTTGCTGTATTTTTAATTTTATTTGATGCACCGCGATCGTACGATATGGAAGAGGTGAATTTTAAAGGGGTTTTTTGAAAACTGGGTACGTGATTACTGGCTTTTAATTAGTTTTGTGATAATTTTACCGGGGTAACCTGCTTTTTTAGTTAATTCTTTAATTAAATCAAATTCATTATTTAGATTGAACGTTTGAGAAGGTCTGGGCGCCCAGATGAAAATATTAACGTAACATGAGGTACATTTTAAGGTTTTTTATTTTAATTAATTATGTGTAAAGTACTTCGTTTTAATTTAGTTTAATTTAATGAATATTCTTGTTGATGGAAAATTCACTTTCAATGAAAGCATTTTTGTAGCTTTTAATAATTGAATGATATTCATCTAGTCCTTTACTGCCACTATAATTTTCAGTGAATTCAGTAAAAATATTCATAAATCCTGACTAAGCCTCAGTTGTCAGTTGACCATAGAGAGGGGACAATACCTATAATCCTGCTGACAGCCAAACCCCATGTTATTGTATGGGAAAAAAAAATTTCCAGAATTACTTATTACCAGGCATGAAAGTGCAGAAAATTAAAAAAAGAGGAAACATGCATGTTCATAAAATTGATTTCAAATGAAAAATAACATGTGCAGGGAAAATTATACAAATATGTTCATAAAATTTATTTCAAATGAAAAATAATGCGCACAGGGAAAAACTATACAAAATATTTTATGAGTGACAAATTAAGCTAAAAGAATAATGCACATCAACACAATAAAACGTGTGTAAAAAAAAAAAAAAAGCTAGCAATCAACATTAATCATTGATTGGTGGTGGAAAATGGGTAGGGGGGGGGGGTTCCATGAGTGAGAAATATTAAACACAATTCTACTTCTGTATGGGTTCTAGAATAATATCATAAAGTAAGTTTAAAAAAAATTAATATTGACATTTTTGTTGTGGATGGATAAATATTCAAAAATAAACGGCTTCTCACAGAATGTTTGATCGGCGATTGTTAGATGGAAAAAAAAAAAAAAAAATTACATGAATGAGAAATATTGAATAATTCTGTTCTTTAATATGTTATAAAATCTGATGAAGCACGTTTCAAATGAATACCGACATTTATATTATGGATGGAGAAAGATTGAGAATCCAAAGTTTTTCGTGGAGCGTTTGAACACTGATCATTCTAGGAGTTTGATTAAAAAAAAAAAAAAAAAGTGGAATTAACAGAAATCACATAAAAGCGAAAAATCGCGGATCCGCAGAAGAATCTCATGCCTGTATTACTTACTATATTTTTTGAAATGCCGTTGATCATTCTCACACTCAGAAAATTCATAACTGTTAAATTGGTACTCATTTATGAAAAATTGATTTTTTTAAATTTTAATTTTGAATTCAAAAATGGGAATTTTCCCCACTTTTTAGGCACAAATGAAATACTAAAAAATAAAAAATCAATTTTTAGAAAACGAGTATTAACTTAACAATTGTGAATTTTCTGAATGTGAATATGGAATTTTTAAAAATACACTAGGTATTGAGTAATTATGAAAACAAATTTTCCCATAGGATAACATAGGCCATGGCTGTCAGTGAGATTAGGTATCTTTTAAATGAGAACATGTACATGAGTACTGTTTTTACTAGTGCCACCTAGTTGAAAAATCTTGATTTATGTGAGAGAGTAATTTGAAAAATTTCAAAAGTTGCAGGCAAAGACCGAAAAAATATAATAATATTTAAAAATGGCATTACAAATGTTAAACTAAGTCTAAATCTTGATCTGGTTATATTCATTTTTTAAATAATAATTCAGTTATTTCATCAAGCAAAGAAATTTTTTAGGAACTAGAAAAAGCATTTTTGACTAATTGGTTGGTTAACTAGCTTTTAATAGTGCAAGGTCCAAAATAAAAGTCTCTCTCTCTCTCTGACACACAGACATTTTCTAAATATGGTGTTTAGAACATTTCAAAATGATTAAATCCATAAACCTAAAATATTCATGAATCTGATACTTTCTTCTTATGTATATATAAGAAAATAAAATTAAAGAAATTAATAAAACTAAAAGCTAAAAATGTTAAATGGAAATCACAAAAAGCAATTTGGTTAATAAAACTCAACGTACACAATAAGAAAAAACTATAGACAGGGGTAAAGAAAGGAATTAAGAAAATTAAATCACTGGTTCGCAGGACTAGTAATTTTAAGATTTTAGTGATCTGCATATATTTTGACTAGTCTGTTCATCCATTCTATTACATTTTTTAAAAGATTTAAAAACTTGCCAAAGTCTGTTTCATTTAGACTTTGTTTCAAAAATTTACAAGTCAAATATGATAATGTTTTGTAAATAAAAAAATATATATAAATGCGCTTGTATATAAATTAAAAATTTATTCTTTAATAAACAAGCTAAATGTCTTTTTTTACCATAAAAAAAAAAAAAGATTATTAAAGTGAAATTAATTGAAAAATTACAGAGAATAGGTGATAATGACAATTATAATGAAGTACACTCACTATTCTTTAATTGTTACACACTATTCTGTAAAAGATTTCTGGGCAATTTTAGAGAAAAGTGAAACAATTGAAAAGCTCACTGGTCTGGTGGACCCCTAGAATTTACAATTTGTTGATCCGTTGACATTTTTTGTGGTCCCGGACCAACAAACCACTGTTAATTTCAAGCCCTGATAGAAGATACATGACTTAACAGCACTCTTCACTTACCGTCGCCGGAAGCCCGAGACAATGTTATTCCATGGGGAAAATTTCTTTACAAATAACTTATTAACTAATACATATTTTTAAATTCTGTTTTCACATTTAGAAAATTCCCAACTGTTAAATTGATGGACCTTTTTTTAAAAATTATTTTTTTAATTTTTAATATTTTATTTTGAAATTGCAAAATGAAAAAAATTTACATATTGAAAATTCGTATTTTGCAACATTAAAATAAAATGTAAAAAAATTAAAAAAATATTTTTTTAAAAAAGGTCCGTCAATTTAACAGCTGGGAATTTCAGAATGTGAAAACAGAATTTAAAAATATGTATTAGTTAATAAGTTATTTGCAATGAAAAATTTCCCATAGAATAACATTAGCTTCGGCTTCCGGCGGCGGTGAGTGAAGAGGGCCCTTAACAGTATAACTAGAACAAATGAGTCTCATTTAGAACTTCAACTAAAACCAAATAATTTTCCCAATTTTTGTTGACGAGTGAGCAAGCTTCAGCAACAGTTCTTTGTACTAAAGTAAAATTTTAAATATCCTGCTAAAAAATTTACTTTCTCAATCAAACACATGCACAGAAAACAGAAAAGACACACTCACAAAGAATTTTTATTATTATTAATATTATTATTTTATTAAAAAATTGATCACTGAAAGACATGTAATTAATAAAAGCACGTACACAGTGTTGTACGAGATATGTCCAAAATAAATACAAATATATAAATGAAGAAAGTTCTTTTTTTCTTCCACAGGATACAAATATCACAAAATTTTATGATAATGAAGGGTATTCTTCTGGTAGAAGCAGCAATACACGACATATTGGACAATTACTATTTTTCTTCAGCCACTGACGAATGCACTTGAAAAAAAAAAGAAAGAAAATTATAAATCTAAAAGAATAAAAATTCAATTTTTTTAAAAGAAAATCTAGTGTTAGTGCAGCTAAATATTTTTGATTATCATGCATATCAATCACTGAAGTAAAAAAATAACAAGAACGTAAATAATAAATCATGCAGAATATGAAAATTAAATTACGAATTGTATATATCACGTTATTTAAATTTAGCACAGTATGAAAAACACTTCCAGTGGCACAGCAATACTCACTATTATTGGAGTTCCTCAGATCGTCCAATTATTATATGGTATAATTTTTTACTAATATCTGAGCACATCGGATTGGTTGAATTCATAAATCACAGCAGTTTACTGTATTTATAAAGTTCCTACTACAGTTCTTCGTCCTCTATTTTTCAAAAATTTAAATGAAATTTTAAATTAAAATCAAATGTTGAATTTTCTAGATCAAGATTACAGGTCCAACATTGGGCAATATCAAGCAAGACAGGACAAGATTGGTAAAAAAAAAAGCAATCTTTATCAATGCCTGACAATTTCAAGCAATACTGAGCAGTATTGGGCCAATTTTGCTGTGTTACCGGGTACATAATGCAATTAATTTGAAATGCTTTTCAAACAATTTCCAACTATAATCCTAATGTATTCGAATTCTGTGCAGCATTGGAATTGAATGGTAAATGCTTCTCATTTCATGTTTTACCTCAAACATATTTTTGTGAACATAAAATTAACTATGTAGTCGAAAGATATTCTTATGTAATTATAATAAAAAGAAGACCTTACTTTCAGCTTTACAGATGTAACTTTGAACGGCGAAGTACTTTCATTCAGGCCCCCCCCCCCTTATCTTCAGCACCAGTTACTCCATGCTGTGTAGTATCTGTGAAGAAATCTTTTTGACTTTTCAATTGTCTTCTCTCCTTCAGGAGGTGGCGCCAGGTAGCATCAATAGCTGCCGTTGATTGGTCCAGGTTGCATGCATTAGGATGATCTATGATTTCAATTGTTTTGCAAAAAAATCATAGATCATCCTAATGCATGCAACCTGGACCAATCAACGGCAGCTATTGATGCTACCTGGCGCCACCTCCTGAAGGAGAGAACGCCAGGTACAGATACTACACAGCATGGAGTAATTGGTGCTGAAGATAAGGGGGGGGGGGGGGGGCCCTGAATGAAAGTACTTCACCGTTCAAAGTTACATCTGTAAAGCTGAAAGTAAGGTCTTCTTTTAAATATAATTATATTCGTGGCTTTATTATTTGAGTTCTTTAAAGTTAATATTCTTATGTACCAAACAGAAATTTTGCACTTAGACATATTTGAACTAGCAAATCCATGCGAAATTTTTGCACTTTATTATTTTTCTTTAAAATTTAAAACTCATAAATCTTAAACCAACTTTCCATCCAATTTTAACTTTCACTAGAAGCCAAATTATTATTAAAAAACCAAATTAACATTGTGTGATGAAATGCTAATGACAGTTAAACTAAGTTCATCCAAAAAAAGGTTTCAAAATAAAATTCATGCTTGACAACTTAAGTTTCATACTTCAACAGGCAGTATAGCTTTAACCATCTGACTGCCACTGACAGATATATCTGGTCACTGAGCTGTTCTTTTTTCTTCAATACACTTGAAATTTAAAATTATATAATTAGGAATATTTAGCTTCTTGTTCAAGTTTGAAGGTGTTAAATAATAGCCGTAAGTACAGTCAGTAACAAAAGTATTCGAACACTAGCAAAAATTCCTATATAAAAAAAGTAGAGTTAATACTGTTTTGTTAAATAACTCCTTGTCGAATCATGTTCTTAGACTGACTAAGAACATGATTCAACAAGGATTTATTTAACAAAACAGTATTAACTCTACTTTTTTTGTATAGGAATTTTTGATAGTGTTCGGATACTTTTGTTACCGACTGTATTATAAACATGTGCACAGTTACATTTTTAATTTCAAGTTGGAATAAGCATTACTTTAATAAATTGAAAAACTGTGCAGGCAAAACAACATTATAATCTTGCTCATTTCAAAGACTGTCATTGTGACATTGTTGCCATGCTGGTGATGCATTTTTATTAATTATTTTGGCATATTTAAAAAAAAAAAAAAAAAAAAAAAAACAGTACCTACCTGTGTTTTTTTAGTTAGTTTATGACAATAATTCGTATTCTGTTTATATATTTAAAATATTGCTAGATTTAAAATGACACTTGCAAAAATTGTAAAGATACAACTTTTAAAAAATACATTTTTCTATAAAATGATTAAATGACTGAGTCCTTGCGCTTAAATATTACGAATATATATATTATCCTCACATATTTTACTTATTACTTATTTTACTATTGTATTGTTTTGACAAAATTTAATCGTAAATGGCCCACGTTAGAGAAATATTACCGTAAAATCCCGAAAGTAACCCCCCCCCCTTTTTGAAAAGCAAAATGGATAAATTTCAGGTGGGGGGGGGGGGGGTTATAATCAAGATTCTTTAAAAAAATTATCAAAAAAAATGAAGAAAAGGGAGGGGAGGTTATATTCGATGGAGGGGGTATTTTCGGGATTTTACGGTACTAACTTAAAAGGAAATATTATTTATTAAAGGCTATCATTTATTTCATTAAAGGTAAAAAAAAAAAAAAAAACTGTGTAATGATTCCATTGATAATGTGCATCCGACACTTTATGAAAAATTAGTTAAATTAGAAATAATATATAAATATTAAAACTTAATTCAATGCTAAACTTAACTTGCAATGCCGACGTACCGTAAGTGCGCCCGAAGATTGGATGTAGCTCTGTTGGATGGATAAAAAAAAAAAAAGGGGGGGGGGGTTACTTTCAGGATAACAGAGACATTTCGCTTTCAGCAAGAAAAGGGGGAGGGGGTTACATTCGATTGGGGGGGGGGGTGTTACTTTCGGGATTTTACGGTATATAGATTTTTTGTTTCTGTATACGAACCAACTGTCTGATCTCAATAAAAAGTTTTAAGTAATATCCTCATATTATACACATTTAAAGTATTGAATTTTGATTTCCTGCTAATATCTGTTTATGAGTTTTGCTGATCACAATTGTCACACATTGACAATTTACTCGGCAAGAAGTTATGACATTTCTTCTTTTCATTTATTTCTACTAATTTTTGACTGAAAGATTTAACAATTGAATTAAATAATAATAATAATAATAAAAATCATAAAAGTTTCTTTGTTAATATTAAAATCGACATCTTTTTCGTTTAATTATGATATTTTAATCATGTTTTTCTTTTTGAATACTTTTTTTTTCACTATGTTTTGTATGTGATCATCATCTAAGAAAAATAACATAACTTGTAGTTATAGTTATTTCTCATCCTCTCAGTCTCTATTTTCAGTCATTTCATTCCAGAAAGTGATTCCCCCTTTCCTTTTGTTAAGAAATCACAATTAGGATCACGCAATTTTTTATTATTCTGATTTAATCCAGTTTTATTTTTTTTCTAGAATAATCTAATAGGTAGTTATTGAATTTACATCATATTTGAAATCATTTATCTGTTTTAATTTCATCTAAATTAGTGGTTCTGAAATTTCAGTCTTGGCTTACTCCTTATACAGGGTTGCTACAAAAGAAATATAACAAAAATAGTTGCTTTAGTAGCCTAGAAGCATTAAAATAGTTGCCTAAATAATAGCCTAGCGATAAAAATACTAGTTTAAATATCACATGCTAACGATCATTAAAGGATAAAAACCATACGCATTTTCTTACTATTCAATATAAATAAACCAATTAAAAAAAAAAAAAAAAAATTCTGATTGTGAAAACTGAATTTAAAAAAAAAAGATAGAAAATTAGGCAATGAGTCATTGTGGAAATTGTTTTCCCCATAGAATAACATGGGGTTTGGCTGTTGAAAAGATTAAGTATTGTCCACTCTTAAGAGCTTAAGGGTTTTTTTTTTTTTTTGCCTGTCTTCTTCCTTTTCTGATTTACTAAAAGAGCTTTCTTTTATAATTTTGTCATATTTTCTTACATGAAATCAGGGTGAGGAAAGACATAACCGGTAACAGGAGTGTACTAGTAGTCATTTGCAATAAGCAAATTGGCCAGGTTAATAGGTACACATGTCATGTCTGGTGCTATGTTGGATATTCTACCTGTTTCAAGGTCAGCATCAGGGATATACCATACTTTAAGGTGGTATTAAAATAAAATAAAATAAATAAAAAGTGAAAAGGTTAAGATACGGGATTGTTCATAAAATGCAGAGAAAATATTTCTTTCTGAAAGATTTTCCTGATATTTGTAGAAGAATTTTGCAAAAGGTGAAAAATACGTCTCCCAATCTGTCTTTTTGTGAAAATAGTTGCCTTTTCAAGCTTTTTGTGTCAAAAAAGTTGCCATAGTCTCCTCAGACTGAAAATAGTCGCAAATAGTTGCTTTTTAGTAGCCTGTGGCAACTCTGCATGTATCATCCAGACGGATACCTAAAAGTTATTAAATCTTTGCTGACAGTGCAGATAATTTTTTTTTTGTTGTTTTAAATATTTAAGTATGCAAACTGTTTGCATCACAAGAATTCAGATTTTAAAAAGTCATCTAAAAATATTCAAATCTTCTTGATTGTTACAAACAATAAATTATATTATTTCTACAACAGATTAGCATATGCAAGCTCATCTATTTATAGCTTTTAAAGAATCTTATGAAAAGAAGTAATCTGATATTTCTGCCCTCCTTTTCAAGAAATCTACAATAAAATTATGTTCATTCTCCAAAAAAATTTCAGTGTCTGTTTTATTGGATACACACGTCTTCTAATCTGTTTTAAAAAATTCAAGTAAGAGTTATTTTTCATGCCTTTCTTTTTTCTTTTTTTTTTTTTTAGTTCCTAATAATTTATCTTCAAGTTTCAAAAGTTTTTTTTTATCAATCTTTTTTAACTGACAAGGAAGGGTCACCAACTGTTCAAAAGGTATTTTAACATGTTATATATCATCTAATATTTTTCACATAGTTTAGTGTTTAAAAATTTAATGTTGCCACAAAATAATTATCGAATAGTAAAATACTTTACTAATAATATATACAATCATATTTAAAATGTAAATCTGTTATAAAACTCATTATAGTGACAGAAAATCTGCAAAGTACATTACTGAAGAGTCTGTAATTTAAAAACTTTAATTGAAAAATACTAACACTAGGAGGTGCATTTGCCGATAAGATGAATATTTTCGATATCAGCTCAGTTAGACCTTTAAAAGGATATATAACATGTTAAAATATCTTTTGAACAGTTGGTGACCCTCCCTCGTGAGTAATTCATTAAGAGTCAGAGTGTGTTCCTACAGAGATTTTTTTTTTAAATGAATAACTTGGTCTCCACCTAAAGAAATGAAAGAACAATGCAAACAACACTGTATATTTTTCAAGTCACTTGCTCCTTCACCTTCCTTTTCCACCTGCGCATATTTTAAAATGTTACAATTTATTTTATCTATCTGGTGCATCTGCAGACATGCACTAATCTTAGAGAATTATTTTCATGACACTACTAAAAACCTGATTTTCAGATTCAAGGGATCCCTAAAATATACAACGTAAACAAAAAGTGGGTAAGTTAAAAAAAAAAAAAAAAAAAAAAAGTAAGTCAGTTATTCAAATCTACCAATAGTAAAAAAAAAAAAAAATTTAAATGAATCAATTTTAGTATGGAAAAATAGAGTAAAATCAGACAAAAAAATAAAAAATCTGGAGTGACTCCACTCGACTTTCCGAACATTGAGTAATTAACAGTTTCGTAGATAAAGTAAAGAAAGAGGAGTTGTTAAACAAACAAAAGAGAGAAAATCATAATAGAGTGTTTGAGTATTTTTCTCCATATATTACACGATGTTTTATTTAACACTACTGAACTTTGAGCCCACAGATCATAATGATAAAGAATTTTTCGTTGTGTCCCTGTAAAAACCTATAAATGCTAGATTCACCAAAATGCTTATAGTTAGTGCAACAGTGATTTATAATATTCATATACATTTTCAGTTCAATTGAATAAGGCGTTTAGATGCTATCACACTCTTAAAAATTTGGTCCCATAGGCATAATGATAAAGAATTTTTCTTTGTGTCCCTGTAAAAAAACTGTAAGTGCTAAATTCACCAAATTCTATACAGTTGGTGCAACTGTGACCTATACTATTTGTACAAATTTTTTGCTCAGATTAATAAGGCGTTTAGATGCTATCACACTTTTAAAAATTTAGCCCCATAGGCCATAATGATAAAGAATTTTTCTTTGTGCCCCTGTAAAAAAACTATAAGTGTTAGATTCACCAAAATCAATAGGGTTCGTACTATGGTGACTTACAATATACGTACCAACTTTCAGCTTATTCGAACAAAGCGTTTAGACGCTAGCATGCTCACTCACACAAATACATCATCAAAAAAATAGTGAAAACGGACTCAGGGGACCTCAAAACATATAGAAACATCAAAATCTCAAACTCGTATTTTTGACATGATTACCACTATAGTGTTCGGAAAGTAAAAAGTGAGAGAGAGAGATCCCCCCCCCCTTACCCAAACCTTATAAAATAAATACATGATAGTAAAAGTAACACGATAATGAATGCAACAGGACATACATAATTCTAAAATTTAATAGGTCATTAACAATAAATTCTAATGCACTTACGTCTTCATGGAAAAAATGACCACATGTAACTTTATATGGAGAGTTTGCCATAGAGTCACAGCAAATTGTGCAGTCATCATCTGCACTGCCGGAAAATCTTCGCTGAGTAGCATCATTATCTATATTCCAAGCTGTTTTCTTCTTTGTAACTGGAGGTTCAGCAGACTTAGGGGGTTCAGGAACAGGAACTAACTTTTTATTTACTAAAACTTTGGCAGGCTTGGGTTGTATTTTAAGTTCTGGCATCTTTAAACAAGGAAATAAAATTAGAGCTACTAACAGTAACTTACATTTTAAATGCATGCATCATATATGTATTCACATACAATAAAAAATCACTATTTTTAGTTTAACCCATATTATATTTACTCTCTGCACTTGGTAATTTTTTTTTTTTTTTTAGAACAAATATGGTATTTTTAGTAGACTTAAAGATAAAAACATTTTTTAAATTGTAGAATTTTTAATATACAGTGCTCATCTTTAAGAGTGGTCATGAAAATTTCACACTGCACAATTTTTGTGGTCTTAGCTCAGTTACCCATCAAGTTCATAATCCAATCAATAATATTATTCCATCTAAGATATTTTGTTGTACGAAGCAGAAACTGTTGTTTATAACTGAGTGAAGCTCAAAGTATAAATTTCTACAGTGTTTAAAATAATAATAATAATAATCTGGTGTGTAACTGGCATGACTTTATCTTACCCTGCATATTAATACTATAAAGGCAGATTGCAGATTAACAGGTAAGATAACAAGTACTGAATATGAACCTGCTTTAAAAACAATTTTAAAGAATCAGTATAAAAACAGTTATATTTGAAATATAATTTTGTGTGAAAGGGGAAAAGCTGTCGTCTCCTCTCAACACCCCACCCCTCCCCAAAATATAAATATAGTACACACTTATATAAATTTCAAAATAACGAATTTAAACAGGCATACATATAAATTAACCACTAATACTTGACTTTCATATTTAGAGCATCTCTATACATATTATACAAAAAATCATATCTCAAAATTGAACTTTAAAAAATACTTTGTTTGCCATAAGTGTCCGAGAACTTTTTTTCATTTTTGTGGAGTTTATGTTGACATGGCAAAATGTAGTAAAGCATTTCCACCAATTATATACAATAGAAATGAATGTTTTCACTTAATTATTGGTAGTCTGTATGTTTTTTATAAAATGTGTATACACTATAATGTGTAATTAAATACAGTCCTATATTAATAACACAGCACAACCTGAAATGCATTTCCAGCAATTCCTAGAATATTGCCCTACTATAGTCAAGTTTTTTTGCGTAGCCCTGTAAATGAATGTTAAGTTATTTTCATATCATATTCTATATAAGACATACTTTTATGCATATAGAAAATATATGTTCATTTCAAATTATTTAGAGCAGCCTACAGATGTTAAACTGTACATAACAAAAATTTTGCCTTACAAGGAAACATTCAAAAGGTGTCATCTTCAAAAAATATTGAAAAAAATATATGTGATTCTACTCTTCATAAAACACCAGAAAGTGGGAAAATTATTGGCTGAAATGAATTACAGCGACTACAAAAAAATTATCGAAATTAAGCATTTTTGGCAATTTAGTGCTATTAGGTGATAAGTTCACCAGCACCGAAATTGCAGTGCAGGAACAGAACAGTGTTTTGCTTCTCCGCCAAGTACTCAAAACCAATCGCCTAACAGTGTGAAATCGCCAAATATGCTTACATTTGACAATTTTTTGTGGTCGCTGTAATTCATTTCAGCCGATAATTTTTTCACTTTCTAGTGTTTTATGAAGAGTAGAATCACATGCATTTTTTTCAATATTTTTTGAAGATGACACCTTTTGAATGTTTCCTTGTTAGACGGTAATGTAGTTGAACTGCCTTGGGATACAGACGCAAGCCTTGGGTAACCTTGGGTAACATTCTTGGGGGATTCTGCCTTGGGTAACAGAACTGCCTTGGGACGCAAACTATTTGCTTAATCTCAATGAAAAGTTTAATGTAGCATCCCTATGTGACACACATTTAGAATACTGAGTTTGGACTTCCTGCTACTCTATGTGTTCTTGAGATATGCTGATAACTAACACACACAGAAAGAGAGAGAGCAATTGCTAAAAAACAGTGTTTTTGAGCGCAGTGGACCTTAAAGCGTGTAAATATAACAAAAACTTGGAAAAAAAAGTATATACTGCAAAACAGATTTGTAAAATTCTATAGTGACACAAAAAATAATAAAATTTAAAAAGCAATGGATTTGTCTGATTTTAAATAACCCTGTACATTCTTGATATACTACATGAGAATCGTACAGTGCATTAAATTTTGGTATATTAAAAAATAAATAAATAAATAAATAACAGAACTGAAGATGCATTTTTAAGCATTTCCACTGATAACCTACAATATATATCACTTGTTTGTACGACAATGAAGACACACAAAATATTAATGCTGTTCATACCATTTTTTTTTATAAAAGTCATACTTTTGCACATCTGGAAAGTGTATTTCTTTATACTTGATGATGATGATATGAGGAATTTTCTATTCCCTTTTAAAAATTATGTCTATAGGCTACGATATTAAAATTCTTTTGTGTGTCTAAATACATAAACTGTTTTAAGTATTATAGCTATAGTCTCAAAAATTAATTTTTAACAACATTCTATGGCAAATCCTTTTTAAGCTATATGAGATATGCAATTTGCTTCATAAATTCGCTATTAAAACTTTAAAGAACTAAAATAATAAAGCCACAAATATAATTTATAATAAAAACAAGACCTTAATTTCAGCTTCACAGATGTAACTCTGAACGGCAAAGTACTTTCATTCAGGGAGCCCCCCCCCCTATCTTCAGCACCACTTACTCTATGCTGTGTAGTTTCTGTGAAGATTTCTTTTTGACATTTCAATTGTCTTCTCTCCTTCAGGAGGTGGCGCCAGGTAGCATCAATAGCTGTCGTTGATTGGTCCAGGTTGCATGCATTAGGATGATCTATGATTTCGATTGTTTCGCGATAAAGAGCGTAGTTGTGGTTATTGTAATTAGCAATTTTTTCAATATTTTAAAAATCTATTTCAATGTTTTCATTTCTGTGGGTTTGCGCTAAAGCCGTGCCATATCTTCCAAATTTAATGTCGTTAATATGTTCTTTAATGTGTTTGTTAATTTTTATGCGTTTGTTACATAGGAATGACAAAAAGGAAAATCAACACACGCATTAAAGAACATATTAACAACATTAAATTTGGAAGATACGGCACAACTTGAGCACAAACCCACAGAAATGAAAACATTGAAAAAGATTTTTAAAATATTGAAAAAATTGCTAATTACAATAACCACAACTACGCTCTTTTTCGCGAAACAATCTAAATCATAGATCATCCTAATGCATACAACCTGGACCAATCAACGGCAGCTATTGATGCTACCTGGCGCCACCTCCTGAAGGAGAGAAGACAATTGAAATGTCAAAAAGAAATCTTCACAGAAACTACACAGCATAGAGAAACTGGTGCTGAAGATAAGGGGGGGGGGGGGGGGGGCCCTGAATGAAAGTACTTGGACATTCAAAGTTACATCTGTAAAGTTGAAAATAAGGTCTTGTTTTTATTATAAATCGCTATTAAAAATTTATTTCTTAGGACAATTGTGAATTAATAATTAAAAAAAAAAAAAAAAAATCTAAAATATTAGTAAGAAAATGTTTTTATATAGGTAGAGAATGCGTAATTTGTTGTAGACAGTTTCCAGCCTCTTATTATGAAAAGTATTAATTTTAATTAGGTTTAGCAGTCATATGAATTTGATATTTTAGTTGTATTTTGTGAAAATAACTACCAGAAAAATTGGAATTCTGCCATTGGAAATGAAAAAGAGGGGGGAGGGGGGGATCTCAAATAAGGAGTAAATAACTTGAGCAAAATTACTCCTTATTTTGTACAAGGAAGTAAAAAAATAAAAAAATTGTAAATGATTTCAAAGTTAGCCATGCAAATTATTGCACACATGCACATTTTAACATTAAATATAGTAAGAATTTCTGTTATAAAACTACTTAAACACATGTCAAATAGAATAAGCTTAAAAAAAAAAAAAAAAATTACAATAGTAAATCTAGAAAGTAGTCTTTTTTACATGAATAAATAATTTTAGTATCAATTAAAAAATTAATATGTTAATAGGAATAATCTAAAATTATGTACAGAAGTTAATAAAACTAATGTTAACATCAGCTTACATGTAAAGATAATAATAGTAAGAAATGAAAACCTCTTACAGATTACTAATATAATAATAATAATTAAATAAAATAAAAGTTTTAACTTTAATAAATATAATAAAAAAGTATTATAATTTATAGAAAAGCAACAGTTTTAAAATATGAATATCAAAAATAATTTAATTTAATAGCTATATAAAATGCACGTACCAAAGAAAAAGATTAAACATACCTTCTTTTTTGTTTTCATAATGGCACTTATTTCAGAAATAATCGCATCTATAGTTAAACCAGACAATTTGCCTTGCCTTTGAGCACGAACTTCTTTAACGTATGATATTAATTCTTCCCTAATAAAAAGAAAAAAACCCTTTAAAATCAACACAATTTAACAATTTATCAAATATCATAAAATTCCGCATTTATAACAAACATATAAAATAAATCACATGTTTAGAGCTTATTTAAGACAATGTAACATTATCAGAATTGCTACAGAAATCTAGAAAAATATTCCCCAAGTTTTTGCTTTCTCTTAAATGTAAAAATAGACATGCAGTAAATACAGCATTAAAATCTAATTCATTTACAAATTGGTTAAACATATCTAGGGATGAAAATTTTATTGACTAACTATAACTGACATAAATCATACAGCTGACATTTTTCTTTATTTTGTAACCCCCCCCCCCCCCCCCCACTTAATTTTTTTTTTTTTTTTGTAATTAGACAATTTGAAATTAAAACTGAAATTAAATAAAGTAAAGAATTTTAAGGAATTAAAATTCCTTCAATTTAATTCAGGGGAAAAAAAAACTAATTTAAAAAATTAGGAAAATTTTTATCTTTGTATTTTAACAGATTTTTCAAAATTCTGGAGTTTTTAAGATTTGTCCTGAATTTCGGTACTGCAGCAATTATAGATAGGTATTATTCCAGGTAATAGGATAAATAATACTATTACTGCATACAGTAATACATCTGGTTGTATGCCAACAGACACTAGAAGATTTGTTAGAGTAAGAGCTATTCTTTTAACAGGAAATGAATGAAATAAAATCACGAGCATTTATAATATTTGATAGCTTCAAAGATTTCATATTATTCAAGTAATAATTTCAAATAATAGTTTGTTTTCTAGTTTGATAAGTGAATTGCACATTTAACTTTTTAATACTTTATTACTTTGTTTATCTGATATTTTTTTATTAAGGCTATTTTTAAAGATTTAATATTAGTAAAAGGGGTAAAATTAGTTATTTATAGTTGTATGTCACCATTAAAAATCAGTGAAAAAAATCGAATCATGCAGTCTGTAGAAAATATGTTATCTTTAAAACAAGTTTCTGAATTATGAAAACACATTTAAAGCTGTCATCTCATAATATATTTGCCAAATATGTGTGTGAAAAATATTGATTCTCGTGTCCATTTGCAATATTCAAGTTCGTCTGGAAATTAAGTGAAATAATTATTCAGAAGTATCCCAAGTAACACAGACTGTTGGCCCAACTGCGATTTATTGTTAGTTCGTTGGGGAATGGTTATCGTTGGGGAAAGGGCTCAAAATAACAGTGGGCCAACAGCAAATAGTATTGTTGGCCCAACAGTCCTAAAATGCTCTTTTTTCAACTGCAAAATATAACAGTTAGCCTACAATGTGTTCACCAACAATGGCCCAACAGTTTGCCAACCAGGACCCAACCGTTCCATAGTTGGGCCAACTGTCACCCAACGGTTGGCTCAACCGAAGGCCAACGGCCAAAAACAACCGTTGGCCAACGAAGAAGGAAACGTAGGGCCAACCGTTTCCCAACCATTCCGTGTTACTTGGGATGGGATTTGGAATACTATATCCTTTTTCAATAGTTTTTTTTTTTAAGTGAATGATATGGCATATATATTGCACATTCTTTGTTAAAGAAAATAGCACCTGTGTGTTTCGAGTGTTGAAATATTCTGTTTTCACATTTAAACAGAAGTATTTTTGGTTTAACAGAATCCTTTGCTTGCTCCCTCAGGATGATTGTCCGTGTACAACTTTTTTAACTTTGAGAACCACTATTTTGCACTTTTTCATTTCATTTTATTTTAATAAATTGTAAAAATCCTACTATTGGATATTAGATAAAACAAAAATTATTGTTCAAAAGTATTCTGATAAAAAACAAACTATATTCACTATGCACAACACTTGTATATATTGTATATCCTGAAATGATCAGAACATTCATTATCTACATATCAACTAAGCAATAATAAGTTACAAAAATAATAGGTTATTAGAATCTATTACCAAAGGCAATGCGGGACAAAATAACCTATTACTACAAAGTAACTGTTTATCCCATCTGTAATAGCAACCCTGATTATATTAAAGGATCTAAAAGAAATAGAAATTTTGAAAACAAAAATATAAGGACTAACTGCTTCTTTGGAAAATTCTGCTTAATAAAAAACCTCTTAGAAAACTCACATTCATAAAAATGACTTTCACAAATTTTGCTTTCGAAAAACAATCTCTTTATGAAATTTTGCAAAGCCCGATTCTTATTTTAAGTATATTATTGAATTTTAAGTATACTTGAAAAAAATTCTACTAATAAATAATCAATTCACATTACACTTATGTAAATTTTGTTGTAAAGATTATCAACAATGTATAACACATTGCTGGCTGGAAAAAAAAAAAAAAAAATCTCTTGGCTGTAAGAATTTCTAAAAATTCAAAAAGCAAAACTACAATCACATACAGAAAAACATAATACAGTAAAACCTCTCTAAGTTGGACACCTACGGTTCCAAGAAAAATTGTCCAACTTAGAGAGGTGTCCAACTTATAGGGGTGCTTACATTTCTTGATTTAATTAAACTGTATCTATACATACTTTTTAACTTTTAATTACATCTACATATAATATAATTAAGTATCCACGACTTATATACAAAAAATAATTAATTTGCCGATTTAAAATTTAAATTTGAATTGTTATGTTGTGGCCATTATAACACTTTCTTCTATAATTTTTTATATAATAGCACTACCAACCAGTTAACATGCAAGAAAATTTAATCAATATAGCTTCTCACAATAAAGATTTTGCACATGCATTTTGGTGCAATTTTATCCAATAGATGCTGAGATAGTCATGTGGAAAATCAGAGAATGTGAGTAAAAGTAAAAGTATCACCACCTGTATACTGATCTACACCCAAATTAAGCTGATATTCATCTTCATAACGGCCATCTCACATATGAAGTTTGGTGAATTTATTCATTCTAGAAACTGAGATATAGTTTTCCGGTGAATGGGGGAAAACTGAAGCATAGCAGCAACACCTGTCAGCTGATATGCATTCAAATTGAATCAGCATCGTTTTTTACAACAGATCTCTCGCATATTAAGTTTAGTGCAATTATACACTCAAGTTATATACTTGGTAGGAAAAATAAAAGGGGTAACGGAAGAGGAACTCTACAAACCAAAATGTATTTTCTAATGCCAATTTTTAAACAGTCTAAGTTAAAACATGCCTGTAAGCTCTCTGTGGAATATTTAAAAAAAAAAAAAAAAAAAATGCAAGGATAATTCCTGCAATTCAATAAAAAGCAAGATTCTTGCATTATGTACTAAATTACAGTAATTTGTGAATGTTTCAACTGAAGAAAAGAAGTATTTTTTATAAGATAAGACAGAGGTAAATATATTGTAACAAGAAACTTTTCAGTAGTTCACTGTCCAACTTCAAAGTTAAAGGGGTGTCCAACTTATAGAGGTTGGACAAAATGTTAATCCTACGGATACATTCCGTTCCGAGAAAAAGTGTCCAACTTAGAGGGGTGTCCAACTTGAGAGGTTTCACTGTATTTTTAAAAAGAGTTACTTTCACCTCCGTTCAACTGATATGCAGAGAAGCAGTCATATTGATTAATAAAGACATGATTTTCCAAAATGTATTATTCTTTATTAACGTGTTTTCAAGGCAAGTCAAGACTTCAGTATGTAATTTAGATCACTTTGAAGAATGACAGGATACCCAGTTTAAATGATTTTGCCGATTATTTTTAAAAAGGATTTTCGCTAATTAAATATTAATTCTTTGAGGATCAAATAATGTATCTTTCATTTGTTTTCAAAAAATATGAAAGCATATAAAAAATTAATATTTAAATAAAAAAAAAATCCTTTCAAATTATAGATTGGTAATAATACATAAATGCCTCCGTAATCTAAACTTTTATAATATAGCACTTTATATAATGCAGAAATTGTAAAAATGATCACTTTTAAAGACAGTAACTGCACATCATACCATTCTTTGTAGCGAATGAACTGCATGAAATTAAGCCCGTCATATTATTCTTTGAGCTCCAGAAACTCAAGCAGCCAATAAGATTTGGTAAAATCCTGATAAAACTTAAGCTTAAGACACAATCTGTATGGTAAACTCATAATAATTACACAAACAAAAAGCTACTGCAATTTATACACTGCTAAATTTCTAAACAAAATGGTGATTAAGGCTATTGCTTATTATAGTACCCAAGTCGATCTTTGAAGCATGACACAAGAACTAATCATGAGTAAATGTAAAGGTATTACCTATTCTATTTTAGATATATTCAAACATGACAATTTTAATAAAATAATATAAAATTCTAAACTAGGATAAAATTACAATTTACCCATGATTTTCAATCTAAAACAAACAGTATGCTATTCATACAAAGTCAATAAAACAAAATTTCTAGAATAAAATTTAAAAGTATATACTTTACAGTACCCCAATAATATTATCAATACAGCGTGTTAACGTGAATTACTTTTACCATGAACTGTTTCCTCAACCCCCATCAAAATAAAGATTAGTTTAATTATATGAAGATCAGTTACTGATAGAATGAACTACCGATAACATGAACACATTTTTTTCCCCTTGAGATTCATGTTAACAAGGTTCGATTGTATATGATTTAAAAAGCGAAAATTAATAATTTATTACATATATATATAAAGCTTGGGAGGAAGAGAGAATTCTATCAAGTGTTATGCAAATTTCAACAGAGTTTCATTACACTTAAAAAACTGATGATTATTATTACTTACTGGCTATAACTGGGAAATTGTTCTTGTAATTTACTGAGAAGTTTTGAATAATTTGCAGTAGTTTTCTTTTTCTGAAAAATATAATTATATTTAAATGTGTAAAAAAGAGAAAATAATTTGAAAAATGAAATATTATCAAGTGAAATAAAACAAATTAATTACAGCTTACATTTTTGAAATTGGAGTATTAAATTTTCTTTACTAAAATTTCATTTTATTTATTATTATTATTATTATTTATTATTATTTTTTTTGAATATTAATAATAAGGCATAATGTAACACACTACCCCTTTTGAATATATAATTTGAAGGAAAAATACTATTTTTCTTCTATCTTAACTCATAATTTAAAGAGTGACCGAAGAAAACTTCGGTTCCAAGAATGAATCTTCCATAAAAATTGGATGTGAGAAAATTACGCTTTTTGGTAATTACTTACTTAAAAAAAAAGAAAAGTTGTATATTTCTCCAATTACACACAAAAACAAGTAGGAATTTTTGCTGACTGATCATGTACTTTTCTTTTGGAATCGGCTTTGAAAAAATAACATGATTTTTGGCAATTAGAAGCAAAATAATTGCAGATTTTATCAATAGGTAGTGAAGAAATATTTTAGTAATTAACTGTATTTTAGAAATTAATTGTGATAAGATATATATTTTGTTAATCAGAGGTGAAAAAGGTATGTGCATTTTGCTAATTACAAACAACAATATTACATATTTAGGCCCACACAAAAGATGCAGAGATTTTGTTTATTTGTATTGAAATAATCTCATATTTTAGGAATCAGTAAAATTGCAAAAAACTAACATCAAGCCTACATTCAAAATAAACAACAAAAATCTTTTAAAAATTGCATTTATTTCTAACGTATTAAGCAGATAATAATAAAGTGTTGATTCTTTAGTCAATTCGCAGGTTTTATTCCACAAAATAAAATAAATTTTGTTTAAAATAAAAATTTAAAAAAGCTATTTTTTGCACTGGCCAGTTACAAGTATATAATATTATTATAAATCTGATTAAAAAGAATGTTAGTCACATAAAACAAAATAACTGTAACAGTACTGACAATAGAAAAAAAAAAAAAAAAAAAAAATTAAAGTAATAATTATTTACTTCAGGTTCCCAAGTGCTTTGGTTTGGAGCAACTTTAAGTTTTGGTAGTGTATCAAGTCCAGCTGGAAGAAAAAAAAAAAAAAAAAAAAAAAAAATGTCTTTTAAATTAAAGTTTTCCTTTTCTTGCTTTAATATTTATTTTTTATGGGAGGGATTATATACATAAAAAAAAAAAAGAGCATATTGAATGAGAAGAGATAAGCTAATTAAATGTTAAAAATAACATGTTTTCTTATATAACTGCTTTACTACGATTAATTACTTATTTCAGTTAAATAAGAGGCAATTCTAACATTACAAAATAAATATTTTAATATTCTAGTTTTACTTAATTCCTGTTAATGACTGATTTATTCATTAGTATTTTAAAAGACTTAAAGTAGTGATTAGATTTTTATTTAAGTGTTCTACTATAATTGCCATATAATAGGAAATATAGTTAACTGAATTTCTAAGACCTTTCTTCTTCCTAGCTTATGAATATTTCACAGATTAGCAACTTCATGAAAAAAAAAAAAAAAAGCTTGAATTTATTTCAAGAGTAAAAAGCTGACGAGGCTAGCTATCAAATCTGAATTCTTGGCATAATCTGCAAATTTTAACTCAACTAGCCCAGTTCATTTGCTCATTTAAGAGTTCCAAAAATTTTAATTTCAAAATCTTTTGAATCCATAAACATCGTTTTTTCTTCTTTAATCTAATACATAACAATCATACAACTTTAACTGCCCACTAATAATTAATAATTATAAAATCTTTTTGGAGATAGTGTGGTCAGAAGACTTAAAATTGATTTAACTAATCAGGTTGCCTAACTTGAAGTAACCAACAATTCCATGCATTGTAAGTACACCTAAAAGGAAATCTATAAAAAAAAGTTAGTTTCAACCCCCCCCCCCTTCCCATTGAGATACTCGCTCTCTTTTAAGATCTAAAACTGTACTACTATAATTTTGGAGAGATAAGCCGCGGCTTGTACGATTTTAAAAGTTTAATTTTGGCATGTGCGGCGTATCTAACGAGGTTCCATATCTGGTGGGGTTTTTCTCCCCCATCTTTATTAGCGCTTGAATAACCACCCTTGGTCAAAAATGCACTTTGGACAATTTATTTCTTGAATGCTATGTCAGCACAGACTGCTTGGCTTGTGAAAATAAAAATAATAAAAGTGCCGTGGAACCCAAGCTATAGAAGACCATGCACATATGCATGCCACGGAGCTCAAGCTATACCAATCCGCAGCACCGTTAGATCTCATATAGTTGATTATAAGTTATTAAGACAAAAAAATCCACAAAAATTTTCGGTGTCGCGTAAACAAAATAGTTTCATATTTCAAATCATAAACACTTGGTGAAATCCCTTCTGGGCATGAGCATATTAAAATGAGGAATAATGCTAGTGAGAACAATTCTTAATTCGCACACCTAGATTAGGGCTATATGAACGAGAAACACTGTCATAACTATCAATCTAAGGATGATTCTGTTCGAAAATCATGGAAATTTATGCCAAACTGTTTCAAAAAATTTTAAAAGTACGCTATCAGTTCCCCATATTAACCTTAGGAAACTTTAGACTTAGGAAAATTAGACTTAGAAAACTTTAAAATATGCAAATCAAGTGAAAACTCCATACTGGAAATTTTGACTGAATACAATACCTTCATTACATATGGTAGTTTGACAATAAAAACAATAATAGTTAAATAGATTACACAACATATAAAACCTAGCTGGTTTAAAAAAAAAATAAAAATAATAATTAAATTAAATATTACACATTGACAAATATAATATACAAAACAGAAAATATTAAAATAGAAAGCATTTCTCAAATATTTTACTTATTTATTAATTAGAGATAATATTGTTAGTACCATAAGATTTTTCTTCATTCACTTTATAGGATTCTGTAACTGATACAGGAACAGAATTTATTGCACGTGTCCCAACAGGGGCAGATATTGGCAAACCCTTTGTAAGGTAATCGGGAAGACCTGGAGGAGGAATTTTAGGATGATCTGATTTTACATCTGAAATAAATCAACCAAATATAAATATGTGTAATAAAAATAAAAAAAAATTATATTTAATTTATAATACAAACAACAGAATTCAAAACATAAGTTTAGGTGAAACAGCAAAGGAAAGATTAGCAGAATATGGTTTTAGCAGTTAAAACAAATATAATGATGGAACTATAATTCTTAAGTATAGAATTACAACACAAAATAGTCATTTTATTTATCAGTAGCGGGCTTTGCTCACTTTTCTGGTCATCATATTTAATTAATTTTTTTTTTTTTTTTTTTTATTGAATCACTATATTTATCACTTTATAAATAAAATAAAAAACATTGAACATGCTCAAAACCTTGTTTCAAGTATTCATTGCTTTCACCAGCATCTTCCTTACCCACAATGTATCAGGTCAAGGCCCCTACTGCTTGCAGCAGGCAATGCCTTACCCAGGCACTTTAATTTGGGTGTTTACTGGATGACAGCTGGAACTGCTATTATTCATGAATTATAACTTTACAGATGGCTATATCTTACCATCTAATGAATATTTTAGTTTTAGGTCCATGCATTAGTGCACTGCAGTAAAATGTTTTTCTAGCACTCGCCACTTTATAATAAAGTAAGTAAAATAAATCTGCCTATAACTTAGCATCTACTGTATATTTTAATTTTAGGACCATGCAATAGTACAATGTGGTAACACTTTTTTTCTAGCCCTCGCCTCTTTATAATAAACTAAGTAAAAAAAATTGGCTATGGTTTAGCATCTACTGAATATTTTAGTTTAGACCATGCATTAGCGCACAACAGTAACAAGTTTTTTCTAACCTTCGCCTTTTTATAATAAAATAAATATTTTATTAATTGGATTATAAAAATTAAATGCTCAGAAAACTATGTAAAAAAAAAAAAAAAAAAAAAAAAAAGAAGAAGAAGATACTTTCCAAGTAAGTTTTGATGAATATACAGAAACACATTGCAATATAAAGACTATTTAGATCTCCTGGAGTTTGTCAAAGAAGACTCTTTTGATAAATATAGTGTGTTGGTGTATGGATTAAAGACAACTGTCTATATGTGGGACTTAGGCTAGCTTTTAATAATTATGAGGGGGGGGGGGGGATATTTTCTTCCAAATCATGCAGTTATTCTTAACACTGTTATAAATTTGCACTTTTTTTTTTTTTTTTTCAGTATACATATTTTTAATGGTATATATTTCTGAATTTAGTCTAGGATATTGGTGACAAATTACAATAAAGCATTTAAAAAATTTTATCAAAACTTATTTTTAAAGGGAGATTTCAACTCTATACCAGAATCTCTGTCATAAAACTTATTCAAATCTAAACAAGTCTTTCCGGTGCAATCAGAAGGGAAGGTTGTTTCTTTTTCCTTTCCAAGTAGCCACCATTTCGAGACAAAATGGCAGCTACAAATTATTAATGGACTTGGTAGAAATATTAATGTCCAACCCATATAACTAAACACAAAAGAAATAATTACTGATATATTCCAATAAAATTTTATACCATGTGAACAATAATTGAAAACTTTATTATAAAACTATGGTGGTTAAATAATAGAAATGCAAATATAAATAAATAAAATTGGAGTAGGATTCCCACTACAGTGAAAATATAATACTTTTAAACAGCCTATAATGTGGTCCACATGATAGATCTGAAAGTGCAAAGTTTCATTTATCAAAATTTTTCAAAGGCTGTGTGAGCAAAATTTTTTATAACCCATATACAGTAGTTTTTTTTTTAAATTAATTAATTAAAGATATATAAATTTCTAAAATGACTGACTATGGAAAAATAACTTAGATTAAAAAATTCTTTCCATGGCTTAAGCTCAGTTGGTTAGAGCGTCATGCTAATAATACGATGGTCTTGGGTTCAATCATCCAAGAACCAATATGCTACTTTTTGCAAATAATTTACAGATAAGGTATCAATTAATAAAAGAAAATATTTCAGTGTCTTCATAGTATCCTAAATCACATGGATGACGAGAAAGTAACAAAAATCAAAAGTTAAACTTAGAGGTATGTTGGTTGTTTTGTAGGCAAATAGCCGATTGAGGGCTACAGAATTTTATGGAGATCCGTTTTGGCCTCTCCTGATGCACCTTAAAGGACAAATTTCGAAATTTTTATTAGTTCTTTTTAGAATTAAAATTTTTGCAGATAGAGAGATTGCCTGGTGCTGCCATCTGCTATCATAGAGTGAAAATGATAATTTGTCAAATAAATGTAATTCTTGAATAATAGCAGCACTACTTATCGCACAGTTAGCACCTAAATTGAAATCTTCAGTTGAGGCACAAATGCAAGCAGTGAAGACCCAAAGCAAAGTTTTCAGTGATTTCAATGGAATTTTTTTAAATTTAATTTAGAAATTTATACATTAAGCCTGAAAGTTCATTACAGAAAATTATGGAGTGGAAGGCTGATTTTTTATATCAACTCAGTGACTTTGCCAACAAATGTTATGTGAGAAATGCCTAGCTGGTAATCAGCCAAGGTAGCTAGATGGTTTGAGCATCCGCACGTAAAGCGGAAGGCCCAGGTTAGATTCCAGGCTCTGGTATTTTTCACATAGTTGGTATAAAAAATCAGCCTTCCACTCCATAATTTTCTGTAAGGATTTTTTTTTTTTTTTTTTTTTTTTTTTTTTTTTTAAGATATATATATATATATATATATATATATATATATATATATATATATAAATGACTTAAAGTACAGTGATGATTATTATTTTATTTATTTATTTTTATTTACTTATTTTCTTTCTTTTTTTTTTTTTTTTTTGAAAATTCCTTTAATTATTGTAACTAGCAAAGCAGGCAAAACTTGCTGGTGTTATAATATTAAGTAATTTATCTTTATTCATTTATTTTTTATACAGCCAGTCCAGACTGCATTTTAATATGAGAGAAAATATTTAAAGATCACAACTATGAAAAAATTTATGATATAAAACAAAATAATTGATTACCATTTGGTATTGGATCTGGATGTTTAAAAACAACACAGTTTTTGTCAAATTCTTCATCTAAAGTTGGAACAGCATAGGGGGAGCTAGCAAAAGAATTAATAGATGCCATTGCACTTTTAAATGATTCTTGGATGGTGGGATCAATATCTGACAGATAAAAAGGAAATATGGATTCAATAATTCAGTTTAATAAATACCATATTAAGAAACATTGTAATGAACATTAAATAAAATATGATTAATAAACATTTAATAAACTGTAACTGTATATAGAAAACAAATACGGATATAGGACAGGGGGTGGGGGTCTAGCATTGCATCTTATAAGCAGAATTTTCTAGAAGAAAGAAGAGAGAGAGAGAAAAAAATATACTCTGGTGCAAAATTTATGATACCAGGTGTACAAAAGTTATACGGGTGAAACACTATTAATTTTAACAAAACTAATCCAATAAGTTAATGATATAATAGCAATTAAAATCATTTCAACAGGACATGTCTTGTCCCTCAATTAAATACATATATATATATATTTTATTATTACTTATTTTGACATAAAAATAAATATATCTCCTTTTAAGTTGGGGGGGGGGGGGATGAACATATATTTATAATTATTTTGGCATTAACATTTTCTTCTTCCTAATAATTTTAATGTTAAAATAGGGTTCTTTTTTATTCACTGATTAGCGGTTAAAGCTGTACATCAGTCAGATAGCTCCCTTTCTCCCTTCCCATATTATCCAATGGGATTTTTGTTGCTTCGTTTTATAAAAATATCTCATTCAAAAATTTTCTGTTTTTCGAATATTACTCTTTAAACAGATCGTCTTTTAGCTTAGTGAGCAATTTTTTGAAAAAATAAATTTAAATATTTGACTTAGAGATCCAAACTTAGAGTCCATAATTTACTTATTGAAATAAAATATTTAAATTAATTTTTTCGAAAAATTGCTCACTATGCTAAATTGCGACCTGTTCAAAGAGTAATATTCAAAAATTAAAATTTGAAAAACTTTATTTTTGAAGAAAAAAAAAAAAGGGGGGGGGGGGGGGGAGGAGAAGAGAGAGGGTGATGTTTAAAATTTATATATGTCTTTAACACGAGCATTATGGCGTTTTTCATATACCTGCAACTACGAACAGCGGTCATGAAAACCCAAACTTTGCTCATATTATGGGAAGTTAATGATTATAATCATACAGTTTGCTCGTTAAATAAGCAAAAAAAAAAATTAAAAAATGATATTTCATGTTAACAAACTACGAAAGCATAAGGTGATAAGTAAATAAATATATGTGCACAAAAGACCATCCAACATGATTTATAGCTAAAATTAAGAAAATCTTTCTATACATTTTTGTACTTCTATTAATTTAATAATTTGCCTCAGAAAAACATTCATTATGACATAAATTTATTAAAACGTAAATAAATTTATTGCATTATTGAATATGATTTTGTACACACACTAACAATTTCTAAATTTTAAGAGTGCATTTTTTACAAAAATATCTTCTACAGTCCACTTCTTTTTAGAAAAAGTAAAAAAATGACAAAATTATAGATAGCAAAATAAAAATGTTCTGTACAACTAAATTTGATTTCTGGTTAAAATGACTGCAACTATAATTCTAGTGTTAAAGTGAATTTTGTTATTTTAAAATTAATTGAATAAGTACACTGTCAGTTTTTTTTTTTAACGGGAAAGGAAAAAGAACTTCAATGTTGTTGCACAGCAAGTAGATAAATAAAAGAATAAAAACATAGATTAATATAAAAATGTATTATACATTAAAATAAAATGTATTGAAAATGAATAAAATAACAAATATCTTAAATATTCGAATAAAATAAAGTGAAATTATATTAATTAAAAAACGAAGTGAAATTAGTACTTAAATAAATTAAATTAAAAAACCTTTTACTACCTCGTTGTTGGCCGTTAAATCTTTCGGTTGGGATCCCGACTCTCATCAGACGGCTTCTCTGTGAGTGATCGGCCATGTTCCGCGAGTCTATCGAAATAACAACCAATAAAAACGTTTGTAATGACAGCAGCGCAATAACTCCAAATAGAAGGTGGCGCCATATTTTGAGAAAGCAGAAACCGACAGAAGAATCAGAATCACTCACAGAGAAGCCGTCTGATGAGAGTCGGGATCCCGACCGAAAGATTTAACGGCCAACAACGAGGTAGTAAAAGGTTTTTTAATTTATTTAAGTAAAATAAAGTGATACAATAATTTAATAATAATAAAGTAAAATACTAATTTGCTGGGGAGGAAAGAAAAAATTCTTGTAGCAACAAAATCAATACTTACCACTAACCAAATCTATTTTACTATCTTTATTTGCATTAAGAACAGGAGGTACAGTTGATGGTAATGAGGAAAGTGGAGTAATTGATGGAGCACATGAAGGAATGATGTTGGCAGATGGAGTTACTGGTGGAATAATATTTGCAGCTGCAACAGGCATTACTGGTGGAATAATTTTTGCCGCAGCAGGAACAACAGGTGGAATCATCTTAGTTGCAATAGCAGGTGATACAGGGGGAATAATTTTTGTTGCAACAGCAGCAGAGGGTGGAGTTATTTTAAGTGATGATGTTGATGAAAGCAGTGAAGAAGCAGAAGGAACTGATGGAGCAACTGCTGTAGGGGGCATGTGAGTTGAAGCTCCAAAATAAGGCAGTGCCATAGAATTGAATCTAGACATTCCTGCCAACTAAGAAAAGGGGGAAAAATGCATGTTAAAAAAATATTACAGAAATGAAATTTTAATTATTTAATATGCAAATTTATTATCTAAAAAAGTACTGGCTTATTGCTAAAGCAACAACAACAACAAAATAATAATAATAATAATAATAATAATTTCCAAAATTTATATTTAGTTATGGGATTTATTCTTAAGAGATAAATCCATAACTGAAGTAAACCAAGGAAGTTGAGCTTGTTCCCAAAGTTCAACAAGATGCTAAAACCTAACAGCAGAAGAAGTTTCACTGTCATAATGTGCAATCTCCTCTTCCAGACAACCATCACAAAAAATGAGATTAGGACTGACACCCATAATTTTAGTCCAGTGAGTTTTTAATCAGGTTTTTTTTTTTTTTTTTTTTTTTTTTTTTTTTTGGGGGGGGGGGGGGGGGGGTGTTAAGAAATACAGGGGTGAAACTATCCAACATTCAAAAACTCTGAAAATTGCTACTTGCAAACTGAATGAATGGCTGAGAGCTTTTTTTTTTTTTTTTTTTTTTAAGTATATTAACAAATAGGACAATTTAAAAAAAAAATAATAATATTAATTTTTCATTAAAATAAAATTTTTCATTTTAATGAATATAAGCACTAAGATGCATAAAAAAAAAAAAAAAAAAAAAGAACATAGTTATGTAACATTTTATTTATAGCTCCTTGAATTGACATAAAAATGGGTAATTTAATTATACTTATGAATCAATAGATGACAACTGTTTTAGATCAACTTCATTTTAAATACTTTATGAAAAATCATAGAATAGAAATAACAATCTCAAAAGCTGCTTTAAATAAAACAGAAATTACACTTACACAATTTTACAATTTTTTAAACAATAAATATAAGTCACAGAGTATTTAGGAGGAGATAAACATATATATACTAGCAGGTCTACCCAGCATTGCCCAGGTTGAAGTAGTGTTTACAGAATTTTGAAAGCAATGAAAGAACTGAACAAAGATATAAAATGGAAAGAGAAATGCATGAAACATTTCCTGAAGTCTTTAATACAAAATATAAAAAATAAATAAATACAAAAGTCACAGCTTTAGTATGGGACTCCCTTGGTGACTTTAAATATTTTTGGCTATTTTGCGATGAATTGAAATGGCTATCACAACTGCATAACTTAAGACCTTGGGTGGAAAACGTCCAAGCTACTTTAATGTCAAATTTCAAATTTTGCCAAGAGCTACTAAAGTTGTTCCACAAAAAAAAAAAAAAAAAAAAAAAACTAATTTTATGATATTATTATTTAAAATTTAAGTGAGAACATAAAAGAACCTCATAATCATACAACAAAAACAAAAAATTTTGTTTTTCTGTAGAAAAGATCAGTACTGCTTAATTAAATAAAAACTTTAAGCTAATGCCAAATATTTCTATGAAAATATTTATTCCTGATAAAAAAAGTATTTTCGTAGAGTCACTTTTTTTTTTCTTCTAATTTTTATTACTATTCACGCAAAATTAAAAATATTTTATTTCAGGGAAAAAAAAAAAAAAAAAAAAAAAAAAAAAATCAATAAACATGCTGGAATTGGAGAAAATGTACACAAGTAAATTCCCTTAATTTAAGCACTAAAATATAAAGTAGCCTGAATTCACCACAATATATGAAATTATTCAACTATGAATGCACGTGTAAAAACTTCATTAACATATTTTCTATATATTCTAGAGATGATAGCTGTACAATCAGGTCTACTGTGATTTTTTATAAATCAGACAATGTTTTAAGACAACAACCTTACAATTCAAGGACCTTATTTTGCTTAATTTAAGGCCTTTTGTAAATTTTCCAAAGCAAACACATGCTTCTTGTACCTATTGGGTAATCAAAACTGATTCTAGCTGCTGACCTTCGAGCATCTGCAAGATACCTTGTCACTGTTCCCCCATTTTTTTATCTTTTTTGAGAATCAACAAAGTAAAAAATAAATTAAGATTTGTATCATAGTAATAATAATAATAATAATAATAATAATAAAAAATGGTGAATGCGAGGTAGAAAAGCATATGGCTGCAAAAGGACATGAAAAAACTTACGACAGAAAGTTTGAATTATAAAAATGTTACATAAATTGAGTAATGTTTAAAATTTATAGAACAAATAAAACAATATCATAAATGTTCAAAAAATAAATTAATGACAAAAAATTTGTTGAAAATGACTAATTTAAGCATCCTGTTTTAAAATTCATAAATTTTAAAACTATGTGATAGAATCAGGCCTATCAAACCCAAAAGACCTCTAGGGCCACATTCTGTATGTATAATGTGTATATATACATTATACTGTATGTATAATGTATATATACATTCACATACTAGGTTACCAATGCCCTTAATTTTGCATTAACTAATTTTAAATAGACATTTTGTCATAAAATAACCATATGTTTGTAATAAGTATATTTTAAAAAAGAATGGTGAAATACTTCTTGAGTGGGATCATGGAAATCCTAATATATATATATAGCTGATCTTATATACTACAAGAAATAAATATATTCCACAAATATCATATCAGCTATTTTCATATAGAAGAGCGAGAATGAATTTTGTTAACTTTTGCGCTGTTAACAGAAGGTAGCATTGCATAAAATTCTGAATTCCATCGTGAATCACAAAACTTTGTTGGCCCAGTGAGCGGCAGATGGATATCACTACGATAGATGATGCTCTAGTATTAAGAAAACTGCGATAAATGCATGGCTATTAAAACACAAATAAAGCCACAAGGGAAAAAAATGCAGCACTAAAATTATTTTTCATTTTCTGCTTCTGAAAACTATCCTTTAAAGCCAAAAACTGCTGGGTTGCCACAGATGAAAGTTATCAAGTTTGTTTTCTCTCTCTCTCTCTCTCTCTTTTTTTTTTTTTTTTTTTTTGTCTGTTTAAAAAAAAAAAAAAAAAAAAAATCTGTCAATTTTAGTAAACCGAATTTTCAACTGAAATTTTGTAATTTTTAGCCGCCTTGGGCGACTGCCCACACTATATATTATGAAATATATTTAATGACTATACATAAGATTTATTGTTTTATGGATGAAAAAAATTGGGAATGATAGGATTAAAAGTGAAAAAAATTGATAACTTTGTTTCAAATGTTTCAAATTATCACAGATCTCTGGTTCAACCATTCTTCTTAAAGCATCGGTAAGTTTCTTTAAAAAATACTCATATTGAAAATTAATACCTCACATGTAGGCAGGGGGAGAAATAATGCTCCTACATATGCAAAAATTCTTCCTGGTTGACTATTAATTATTGTTAAATATTTCTTACTGTGTGCATTTATACTAAATTTTTTAACATATACTGCCACATAATTTTTTTAAATAAAAAATCAGGATGATAGTGCCAATTGTTAAGTGATTGTTCTCTAAATGTAATCAAGTATCAATTAATGTTAAGGTTCAACTAAATATCAAGTTTAGAAAAATTACATTCATAGGTTTATGTAATACATTGTTTACAAAAAGTTCAGTGACACATAGATAGATGTTTCCTAAAAATGGTCAAATTGAGTTCAGGACATCTCAAAACATAAATCTGTGGAAAAAAAAAAAAAAAAACCTGAGGTCAAGAATTTTCAAAAAATACATTGAAAAACAAAACATTAAGAACAAAAAATAAAAATAAAATTTTTCAAATGAAGCATAAAAACATTATTTATCAATAACTTTAAACAATAATCTGATATATTTTCTAAATTTTTACAACAGCAACTCACCAGATTTTCAGGCAAAGTATTTTTATAGGTTGGAACAGGTGGAAGATCTTTCATTTCAATTTCCATTAAATCTTTTAAAGAAACACCATTTTTAACTTTCTGAATCTGCTCGTCTATTTTTTCCTGTACATGAAAAAAATAATGTTAGAGCATAGAACATAATGGACTAATATAAAAGGAAATATATATAAAGTTGAGGATCTATAATTCGCATACCCATAATTCGCAATTATCTATAATCCACACTCACTTTGCAAATGTAAACAAAAGATTTTGCAGTAACGAAAATCTGATATTTTTGGATGTATATGAGAAAATATGTTAATTCACATACTAAAATTAAAAAAAAAAAAAAAAAAAAAAAAAAAAAGAGTGTAAAATTTAATTTAGATATACATAATTAATTTTCAAATGAAAAAAAATAATTATACTTTTATTGCCTTTATACTTTTTTAGCGAATCCGAACGTTGCCTGAATAATATTCAATTAGTGATCAAACAAAACACATGCAAGTACAGTTTTCTAACTCCTGCCAGTAACAGCATTGTGTATTGGTTGAAAAAAAAAAAAAAATGACATCATATGGGTTGGTGGGATTGTGTATTTTCACAGATGTTTAAGGACTGTTAGTGTAAATGTTCTTTTAGGGCGGTATTTCAAAAATACACAAAACTATTTAAGGAAAAATTTATACCAGCATTTGTTTTGAAGATAAAATCTACAATGCAGTCATTAAAAACTGCACATTGCAAGTATCTGGCTGCATACTGTTAATCACAGTCCAGAAGTAGGAGTACAGTTTTTAATGAATTACTCATTTAAGGGTTTCAATTATGTATTGCTTCTACTTCATTAAATAAATTTTATTGTTTTATATATCAGTATTACCTTCATTACATTGTATAAAAACAAACAATTATAATCCTAGCTTCATTAAATAAAGTTTACAGTTTTATGTACCTTATACTAATTCATATAGCAAGGAAATGGCATCAATGATCTATAATTTGCAAAAATCCATAATCCGCACAAGTTCTAGAACCAAGGTGTGCGGATTAAAGATCTTCAACTGTATATATATATATATATATACACATATATATAGATTTGTTATAGCATCATTGCTTGACTCATTCATACTCAACTTGAATATTTGAACATCATACAAAAATGCAAAAAAACTTGAGTATATTATTATTACTATTATTTTTTCAAATAATGCCTTACAGAATTTCTTTTGTTCTAAATTTACAGTTTAAAAGATCAAATATATTAAAAATAATTATCTTTATTTTTATAAAACATTTAAAAATAATAATAATATTAAGCCTCAATATAGAACTTTTCCATAACAGAAGAGAGGAGTAGACATCTACCATGCCATGCATGGAAAATTGGTAATTAAGCTATTAACAGAATATTATACAAAGCAATTACAACCTCAAATTTATACAGCACATGCTACAAAAAGGGAGAAAAAAAGCCAGTAGAGAAAGTGCATCTATTTCAAGTTTTTCCTGTAAAACACTGACCTGTGTGAAAAACCAGAAGGGGGGGGGGGAAATAAATCAACGTTACTAGTCGCATTGTGATCAAATAGACCGATTTTAGAAGTAAAATGTTATCAACAGCTCCAAAAATAGTAGGAATGACTTAAAAACATACTATGTTAGAGGACACCCACTCATGGTCAACTACACAGAGTTTCTCCACTTTATCTTTAAGAGGTGATCCGTAGGATGAATTAATAAGTGATGGGCAGGGAAAAGACCTATTTCTGACTACTAACAGGTTTAACAAATTTAAAGTTAAATACTAAATTTTTAAACAAATTAGAGATTTTTTGACAGTGAACTCAAATTTAGTATTTTTAGCTAATTTCTAATTTTTGTCAAAATCAGTTAAAAATTCACATTTTTTTAAAAAAGAATCATTATACTCTAATAAAATAAATAACACACGATTTATCATTTAACATGAGCTACAAGCTACAAGATTGCATTGATATTCAAATTTTTTCAAGCTGTCATAAATGGCTTTATAAACACAAACACACATTTGAAATAATCTAGAAAAAATCTCTAAAAAATTTAAGAATTCTTTTTGAATTTTTTATACTCAAATTTAGGGGGGGAAAAAAGCATATGATATATAATCTATCATGATTTAGAAGTAAGAAGATGGTCAGCTCGAAAATTTATGATATATCAATGCAGAATGGCTTGAAGAATCACATTTTTAATTAATTTTAAAAATTAACAATGCTGTTTTCCTGCTAAAATCTACTTATGTAAAACAACTGCTGTGTGTTTTTTCAATTTATGGTGTTTGCTTACAACGTTTTATTCATCAATTTGCACATTTGTTATCCATGATGTCTCAATGATTGAGCATGAAATCGATAAAATTGGAGGAGGAGAGAAATCTTTAAATTTATAAAATGCTTTACTAGACTAAATGACATTGATTGAAACAACTAATAAGCATTTTATGAAATAAATCTTTATTTACAGACTATCTGAATTTGGTGATCCTTGAAAAATCTGCCCGTATTAAACTTCTGCTCAGAAGCGTTTCAGTTCCTACAACTATCTGTCAGTATTTTCAAACCAATCACTAATTTTTAAAGTCAGAAAAAATGAAAATTAATTTTTAAAAATCTCCCGACAAAAAACTTGCTTTGGGTTCCTATGGCCTTCAGCAGTGTAGGCCTGTGCGTGCTGCGCACACTTGTTTAACTTCAATCCTTTTAACAAATTACTATATTTTTATAAGAAAAAAGACAAAGAAAATTGAAAAATATATATATATATATATATATATATATTTTCTCATTGGTGAAATAATTGGTTCGGATCGCCACTGCCTACAGCAGTGCATACTTACGCAAGCTAAGTGCAGCCGATACCTCCCACCACCACCCCTGATAATTTTACACTTTCGAAAGTATTCACAATTGATTTCTCACACCCTAAAACATAATACAAATTTTCAAGTTCTATCAAAATTTAACAATTTTTGAACTTCCAATCCCGCACCCCTATAATTTTGCACATTTGAAAATAACTGCAATCAATTCATTATCCACCCAAAACCTAACAATACTGTTTTGAATGCACTCCCCCCCCTTAATATTTTTACACTTTTGAAAGTATCCACTACAGATTCTTCACATCCAAAAAGTGAAGAATACCAATTTTAAAAGTTTTATCTCTATTTAAAAATTTTGCCCCCCCCCCCCCCCAAGTTATCCCATAATAATTTTACATATCCGAAAATATTTGCAATCAATTCCTCGGCTCACCAAAAATGAATAGTACCAATTTTCAACACTCTTAATATATTTCTACATATTTTACCCTTTGCTTCCTCCCAACTGCCCCTCCCTAATAATTTAATACTTTTGAAAGTATTCATAATCTATTTTCCAATCTTGATCACATCTTAGTACGAAATTTCAACGGCATATCTGAACTTGAAAGTATGCAAAAGAAAAATTAATCTTTATCTTTTGTCAATCATGTGATCACTACCAAATCAAAATAAATTTAAATTTGTAATAAATTGTAACTTTTTTGTTTATTGACCGACTGTTAAGAAAATTTATCTGTAGTCTTATTACGTGTTGTCTGGGTCGATTACTAATTTCTGTGTGAATCGGTCAAAACTTGAAAAAGTTTCAATATTACAATTTTTATTGCCACTTCAAAGTCACATGATTTCTCAATAAGGGAAAAATATTTTCTGCAATTGCGATAAAAGTCCTGTATACAGCTTGCATTAAAGTGAGTACTGACATTAAAATTTCATACTTTAGTCAATTAAAAAAAATCTAACTGTCAGATCAATAAGGACAGAAAAATCATCCCTTTTATTTGGTGCTGAATTTGAAAAAAAATCAGACCGATATTTCATATTTATCTAGCCAGTTAATGGTTCTTAAATGCTTTTTAAACACAGAATTGACTTGTTCATTAATACATTGAAGTTTTAATTAATATTAATATATCTGCTACTATTTAAAAATTTCAAATAATCTTTAAACTCCCCCTTCTGTGCACACATAAGTCAATTTTTATACTTTTATGTTGCAGGGAACTGAATGTATAGATGGAAAAACAGACCGACAAACTTTTTCTTTTATTATTAAAGATAACAATGAAGAATAAATTAAATCAAGTTTCATTGGATAAACAAATTCTACTTACAATAAAATCTTGTTTAATAACTTTCAATTCATCAATGTAATTCTTTAATTTTGTAGATAATATCTTCATCTGTTCCGGACCAGCAGCATTAGCCCATCTAGAGGAAAATAAAAAAGATTGGGTTGGCAAGAAAGTTCTTTTGGTTTTCAAAAAGAGATAGCATTGTGTTTGCTTTGTTATTTTTCTGTCAATGTTGTAATTTATGCGTGCAAGAGTTTGTGAAAATGGTTAACTGTAATAGGTAAAGGTAGAATTAAGTATACATCTTTCTTTTCAAAATGAAGAAGTTCTTGGTATTATTATCTCTTTTTAAAAACCGAAAGAACTTTCTTGCTAATCCAATATTTGGTTATGTATTTCATACTTTTAATAATATAAAAGTTTCTGTTATTTTCCTTGAAGCTATAACAGATATTTTAAGCTATAACACGTACATGTTACAACACAGTTTTAACATGTAACTGAAACTAAAAATTTTGATGTGTTATATATGTACTCTGATTTTTTTTTTTTTTTTCTTCTTTTAGTTTTCTTTTTTGTTTTCCTTGTACAATTGAAAGTCTTTCTAGTAGTAGATTAGAAAATTCAGCAGTGAAAAAATACAACTTTTAAAATTTTAGTAAGACAGAGCATACTTGACAACATCCTAATTACGAACGAGAAGATTTTTAGTACGATTTTTAATAATTTTCTCCAAATTTAATTATGATTAAATAAGAAGAAAAATACTCTAAAAATATACTGGTGTAAAAAAAAGGACATGTACTAAAAATCTTCCGGTTTATAATTAGAATGTTGGCAAGTATGGAAGTGTATGCATATATGTTACAAAAATGAATAAAGGAGCACATAAATATTCAGGAATGATTTTTTTAGCATTATTATTATTTTTTTTTCAATAATAATAATAATAATAAAACATTTAAATAAAAATATGTATGATATTTATTTGATTTGCTTCCAAAGCAATTTAACCTTAACATAATAGAAGACCTTAACATAATTTTCTTATGCCCCTCAAAACCCTACAATATAATTTTGACAAATATAAAACTCAATACAAAATATTTTAGTAATGAATTCTTTTGAAATAATATTGGATTTAGTTTCTTCTTTATAATTTTACAAAAATTAAAACTATAAAAGAGATCGTTATTAATAATGTTTTCAAATAAAAGCTTCTATCCATGTTTTAGGATTGATAGCTATTATTTAAACGTCTCTGTTAGTTAACTTAATTTGTGGCTATTTGTTCTTTAGAAATTTCAAGAGTAGAAAAATAAAATAAAATAAGCACAAAATTACCAGAGTGCATATAGGGGCATATATAGGCAGGGTGATTGTGTTCAGGTAATTTACATAATTTCCGTTTTTTTTTTTTTTTTTTTCATTTTTTGTATCATTTTTGGTTTTTCTGGTTGTTAAATTCATAAAAAAAAAAAAAAAAATAAAAAAAAAATAAATGAAGTGTAAAATATCATATTTATGACTGCTAAATTTAATTAAAACTAACATTTTTCATAATGAGAGGATTGGATCTTCTTGTAAAAAATTTATGTTTTTTATCCATACAAAAACTCTTTTCCATTAAAATATCAGGTATTTTTTCATGAATTCTCAATCACTCCTGATTTAGGACGCTGGGCATTTGTAGAAGTTTGGGATAAATATCGTTTTCCTGTGTGACTTTCATAAAATAAAACTATCCATAGGATAGATAATAAGGTGCAATGGGTTAAAGATGTTTATAAATACAAAAAGACATACATTTGAAAACACAGTTACAAAATTGGTTTTAACCATTAAAATATAGACAGTAATTTTTCACATTAAAGCCAAAGACGTGCAAGGTTTTCCAATTACATATATTTATTCAAAGGTAAAAAATAACCTAGATTATCTAATAAACTATTATTATTTTTCTTCTTAATAAATAATTTCAAAATTATAAAATGAATTAGTATGTTTCAGACATAACATTCTTTATGCCAGTAATAAGTATTATATGGTTGCAAAAATTTAATAAAGTATTAAACACATTCTTACAGTTGCATGCTTGGAGTGTTCATTTCTTTTTTAACTTCCTCTACCTCAAGAAATTTGGCATCAACTTTCTTTAAATACTCACTTTTTTTCATGTAAAGAACTTGAAGCTAAAAAATGAGATAAAAAACTTTTCAAAATATCATAAGACTCATAAAATGTTTTCTTTTAAAAATTAACTTATTAATGATAATAAGATATGATAAATAAATGTGCCATACTTAATATGAACTACAGGCATGCACACAACATTTACAGGGTTTCCACTCAATTTCAAAAATAAAATTCCCTGACTTTTCCAGGTTTTCCAGGTCTATTTTTAGAAAATTCCACTCACAAAATTTGGTTCACAACATAAAAAATAGCTTATGGTGTAAAACAGAACATAGCTTGCAACATAAAAGATGAGATAGTAATGTGAGTTGCGATATAAACTGAATGCTCAAAAAGCATTTTCCAGGTTTGTAGCATCATTTTCCCAGGTTTTTGAGCAATATTTACAATTTCCCCTGATATTTTTCTTGACTTTTTTAAAGTAATTTCAAATTCCCTGACTTTTCCAGGTGTTTCCTGTTCTCCCTGACCTGTGAGAACCCTGCATTTAGATATATGAAATTTGCTCCGAACATAATCTAAATATTTCTTAAAATTAAATGTCTCTATTATGATAAGCCATTTATTGTGTATAATAAGTTTATAAAAGATTAAATACACACTGTAATACAGAACTGTTAATTTGTTTTACTCCAAATTTTTTTCTTCTGAAAACAAATAATAATAATACAGGATGGCTAACATTGGAACTTTTCCAAATTCCCCGATTTTTCCATGACTATTTTTCACCATTTTTCCTGACTTTTCCCTAACCTATGCTGTTTCTTTCTCAATTTTTTTTTTCAATATTAGCGAACAATTTAGCAATTTATAACAATGAGCATTCGAATATGACTTATTTTTTACAAAATTTGTCGAAATTACCTGACTATTCCATGACTTTTCAAGACTCACTTAAATTTCATGACTTTTCCAAGATTCCCTAACTAGTGGCTACTAGGACTGGGCTTTATATCGATGTTAAATAAAATATCGATTTAATGCTAATATCGTTTATCCAATTTAAATATTTCATCTTCCGTAAAATATCTATGCACAAACATCAAAACACGCGAAAATCTGATTCCAGCCTGACTAAACCGATTCAAGCTGGAATAATGCCAGATTGCTAATCATTCAACTGGATATCGGTTTAGTCTATAGCATGTGCATTCATAGACAACTAAATCATGAAAATCTTGACTCAATCAAACCGCAAAAAATAAAGAGAATATCTGAAGTGCCACTTCGATTTAGTGTTACGCAGGCACACAGGGAAAAAGAGAATATCAGTTTAAAAGATTCATTCATTCGAGCCATGATTACGGTTTTAAGAAACGCAGGTGCAGAAGCAAAATGAAAACCGATTCTGATACAAGGATTCCGGCTAAGTTTGGCTAATTGAAATGAGATTATTCGTTCATTCAAAATTCGTTTGATTACTAGAGATTTACTTTATCAATATTAGTATTTTCTTCTGCTAATTTTTGTTACATTTTTTGCCAGTTCGTATAATTTAAAAATAAGAGACCCTAGTTTCTGTTTATTAGATAAGTGAATTAACTATTCTTTATTAATATTTTATGTAGTTAATAATATTTCTTCATTAATTTCAGTACAGAATATGCCATTGTCATATTATAAAAAATTAATTAATTCAAAAAACGGCGTTGTCTTATATATGATTATTTTAATATTTAAATATCCAATTTTTACTTCTTTCGAAATTAATTATTAACAGTATATAGTATGGGTATTTAAAAATAATTTTAAATACGGTGACAGTTCATTTTTTCCCCCCCTTCAAATGCACCAAATTGTTCTTTCTATCAATTTTATAGCTATTTAAGTCTTATCGTCTTTTGTAATATTTGATGTAATTTAATCTAAAATTAGTAAAAATTTTAAAATTTCAATAAAAAAGGAAATCTTGTGATTTTTTTTTTAAGAAATTGTATTTTAGAAATTTTTTATTAAGAATTATATTTATTAGGAGATTAAAGGCACTATAGAAATTTAATAACATGTGTGAAGCTCTTCTCTTAATTAGCAATTTTCTGCTGATAGCCAATTTGCAATTCGTTCGCATGTAAAAGGGGAATAAAAATATTTTAATGCATTACAAAGTAGTAAGAAATAATAAAATTCTAAATTTATCAATTAGTTAAAAAAAATAATAATAAATTGGGGTGTTTTAAATGTTCTGAATGTTACTCACGAAATGTCACATCGCAAGTCACGCATCAATGTGAAATTCTATATTATAATTTGTGGTAAAACAAAACTGCATTATATTAATTATACTTTTTTGAGATGTATAAATTTTGAACTGTGGATAATAATGAATAACTGTATAATAATTAGTATTAAAACATTATATCTTTATCTGCAGTCTGTTTGACTTTTTCAAAGGTCTTATTTTAGTAAAAAAAGATATTTCTGTGATTAAGATAATAATTTTGAGGAAAAATTTTAATTTGGTTAAACTGATATAATTTTTCTATGGTCTATTGCAGATTTTCGCGTTTTTACGTTCTTCTGTAGGTATTCATTACAAGAAAGTACTTGTAAAACTTTTTTTTTCAGTGAATTTACGCATTTTGAGAAGTCTAGAGAACGTTTTGACCATTTTTAGAAATTATCCGTCTGCTTGTGTGTGAAAAAAAAATTCCAACGACTCTAGCACGGGAAATAATGCACAGAATTTCATAAAAAGTTTTATATACTTGCACCTTGATATAAATTAGCGCTTCTTTACATTTTGTAAACATCGCTATACAAATGGCATTGTCATCCAATTTTAGAACTTAAGGATACAGTAAATACTTTCCACTATAATATGATACATTTTTGTATAAATGTACAAAATATACAGTAGGGATTAATTTTTACTTATCATTGTGAAACGGAAAAGCAATTTTCTGTAATAGTAATAGTTAACTAAAATAAAGTTCTTGAATGTGTAAGTGTATAGACATACCCTGTGAGGGTAAAATTTCAATACGAGTTCAAAACTGATTGCACCATGTATCTGTGATAAATATAAAACAAAATTATCCAGTTTTTTTTTTTTTTTGCCCCATGAGAAGAAAAAAGAAATCTGAAAAATTACACATTTATTTTCTAAAAAATACTTTATCATTTTGCTATTTCAAAAGAAGTCACTGCTTCAAATTGAATAAATCAGATTTGTAATATATATAGAGGGTTATGTTATACATACTTATTTAAAAATATGAATGTCGGCAAAATAAAGTTCTCAATTCTCTATTCATGCTGTATATTAAGTGAGTCCCACTAAATCAGTGTTCCTAACTCACATTTTGACATGTTCCTATTGGTACATTGTCAAAAAAAAAAAAAAAAAAAAAAAAAAATGAAATTTTGTTGCCAGAAATTCTCTGTAAAAATTACAGAATTCTGTGAAAGTTGCAAAAAAATACGTTTTGCCAACGTAATTTTTCCGTAATTTACGGCATTTTTCTCAAATTACAGAGAATTCTGTAATTTTCACAGAGAATTTCTGGCAACAAAATTGCATTTTTTTTTTTTAACAGTGAGCTTAAAATGGCCTATTTATTGTGTGAAAAAAAAAAAGTAAAAGTAACAAAAGTCATGCAAAATCCTATTTAAAAAAATCTTACAAAAGTACCCCCAAAAATCCCAAAATATATAATTCGTCCCTGGGCTGCGGTAGCCCGGTCAGTAGAATTCCAAACTCGTAAATGGAAGATTGCGGGTTCGATACTTGAGCTGGCCAAAGACCATCGTGTTCACTAACAATGGCTAGTGCACGTAAAGTCTGTTGTGACCATCCTGTCCTCCATGTTCCCATTTAATAGCTCTGGAGTTCACCAAAGCGGGGGAGCCATCACCTCCATGAAGATTCAGAATTGTGATGGCATGTATCCGTACCATTTTTAGGAGTGCGTCCCAGACCGTCACCAATTCACCATACATTGTTAAAAATTTCAGTTCAAACTTGATTCATTACAGTCGGCAGCAAAATTATTCGAGCGATAGCAATAATACCAATGTAAAAAAATAGACTTAATACTGTTTTGTTAAATAAGTCCATGTCGAATCATGTTCTTAGATGGACTAAGAACATGACTCGACAAGAATTTATTTTACAGAGCAGTATTAAGTGTACCTTTTTTTATATAGGAATTATTGCTAGTTCTCGGATAATTTTGCTGCTAACTATATATGGAGGAAAGTTATAAGCAATACCTTAATATAGTTCAACCTCATTTTTAAGTTTTCTACTTCCTGCGATTGAATTTAAGTTGCCCTAAAATTGGAGCTACCATACATCTACTCACAAGGGTAAGAATCAGTAAAATTACTATTGAAACCAAACCAAGATTAAATTAAAAGCGTGGTCGAAAACATAGGCTAGAGGGCAAACTTTGATTAACAACTCACTTATGGGTCAAGATAAGACCCTAGAAAATTTAATCCCTTTTATCAAAATCAACAAAACGTAAAAAGCAAGAAAGCGTGGCACAGCGTCAGAATTTTGACATGAGACAAAAATGTCTTCAGTTCAATCCCCGCCTCTGTCGAATTTTGATTTTTTTTTTTTTTTTTTTCCTCATAATACCAAGATTTGGTTAATCTAAAATTACTAAATCATGGTGAAAAGTTAAACCATCAAGTGGTTACAGCTACTTCAGTAACAAGTTTTGGTTCAAACTAACACAAAATTATTAACAGTGTAGCGCAGTGCCACTGCGACGTTAAAACCAACCAACTAACTATAAACCGTCTCTACATTCTGAAGAAAACTGCTAAAAGTCCTTACGTGTAGGGATTATACCTTATAGTTGATATCGCTGCATTAAATCAATATATCCTTACATCGGTATTTTTTATGAATGATATATCGATTTAAGAAATGTCAACATCACCCAGCACTAGTGGCTACCCTGTAATAAATATAACTCAAAAATTAAAAAATGTTTGAGACGTTGTAATACTATGTGTACATTAAAATTTGGTTTACTTCTAACCAATGGCATATTACTCATTAAGAAAATGCCACATTTCTTTATCTTAATGCAGTCTATAAATAACATTTGAGGTTTCGACTTCATTTTACGAGCATTAAAACAAAAAGTTTATATTTCTCCCAATGATTGTTATTTTCTCCTTGCTGAAAAAACATTCAAAATTTTCACAGTCAGCCTAAATTTTTCACCAAATCTCATTCCAGGGATGAGTTTAGCAAAAAAGAAAAAAAAAAAAAAAAGCTGAAACTGTATGCAAAGACAAGAAATTGAAATGAAATACTAGAATTTTGATGACAAAATCTATTATATTAGAGTAATAAATAATTATTTTAATCTTCAATGTATTTAAAAAAAAAAAAAAAATACACATCAGAAACATAAAAGCTGAAAAGCTAAATGTACAAAAAAGCTGAAATCAGCTGAAAAGTTGAAAAATCTCATCCCTGTCATTCACATATTTGGACACATTCTGTACCCTTGATGAACAAGACCTGAAGACTGGTATTTTTGAGTTACTCGCCAGTAGCCAGTTGATCGCTTTAGCTTATTTCTCATTTTTCACAAATTTTTGAGCTGATTACTAAAAATAATTTCGTCATCTGATAATTTTAAGAAACTTTTTAAAATCATTTGATTTTTATAAACAGTGCATTTTACCATGATTGAGACAAAGTAATATTGTTATTACTGATGTTAAATAACTTTTAAGCAAGGGCATAGGAAAGGGAGGGTGTCAGGGGGCTCAAGCCCCCCCTCCCCATTGATTATTACGATTTTTTTTTTTTTTTATGCCAAATGAAAGAGTCACCTTTTTAAAAACAAAATGTAAGCCTTATAAAGGTTCTTAATTAGTGATATTTTGTAATCAATACTAATAATTAGTTAATTTTAATTAACATTTAATTATTGATTTAATTTTCTTGAGAATAATTTTGAATTATTTTTAAAATGAAATTTTTTTAGCCCCACCCATGATTATTGAATTGCTACGCCCCTGTTTTTAAGCAACTGATATGCAAAAGGAATTCTACATTTTTCATTGTGCAATGTCCTCCTCCTCCTCCTAAAACCTTAAAAAGAATTGCCTTTGACATATGACATCCAGTGAGTTATTAAACTGTCAGAGAGAGAGAGAGAGACTACGAAACAAGCAACCTAGCCATTTGAGTGTCCCTATAAACATTTTTTACCCCATGTTTTCTTACTTTGACCTTAAATATTTTGCATTATAAAGTTTGTTACTATTAATGTCATTATCATTTCAGATATGTGAATTCTAAAGTATTTTGAGAATTTGGCGACAAATGCTTTTTTATTCCTTAAACTGATACTCCTACTAAAGCTGAATTCCAGTTATCCAAAAAGGTTAGGACTGAAGCATTTTCAATTAAATTCAAGATTCCATATAAGTTTTCGCATAACCAAGAAACAATCATTTAATGTAAGTGAGAAACATATGAGATCAAAGAGAATTCAAGTATATTACATACTGAAGCTACAAAAATTTTAAATTAAACACAAGATGATGTCGTCGCCTTTTCAAAAGTGTTCTTATTTTAAAGTTGTGACAAGGCTGCTTTGAAACGATCCTAACATAATTAGCAAAGAAATAAAACTACATATTTTATTAAAAGTAACTAAAATATTTTGTAACTTTCGTTTATATTGTTTACTTTTTTGCATTTTCTTTATGTTTACAGCATATATATATATATATATTTTTTTGCATTAATTTTTCAACTCTGAGACACATTACATATCAAGTTGTCATTCAGATTTATATAGTGTATCATGTAGTTATATATTTAATTATTACAGTTATATTTTATTTTTGTATCCAGTTATATTATATTATACATTTTATCAATACAGTTTAAAAATTTTTGAAATATTTTCAACATTAAAACTGCAGTGAGACCTTTCAGTCAAACTGATTTTTGGTCAAACGGGATTTTACTGTCTGTACAAATACACAGTTTAAATAATGCACACATGATAAACACTGCTCAAACGTCATTCAACTACAGTCATTTCTAAAAAAAATAAACTTACTTCAGCATATTTAGTTCTATTTTTCAATTCTGTATTTTCTTTTTGTAAAGATTCGATTTTACCACTAAATTTCTTTTCTTGTGAAGCTATAGCAGTGCTATGGTTAAATATAAATAAGAAAATAAATATACACAACTAGACATAAAAGTTTTTAATATTTATAATAATTTTACAATGGGTAAATCAGAATTGTCTATGACACATTTTATTCTTTAATTAACATGCTAGCTCATTCTTAGTAAGTGCACTTGTCAATGACAAATAAACCAGGGGTAATAAATTATCTGAAAATGCAAACTATCAGCTTTTGATGAAATTATATACAGTTTTTTCTATTCTTTTTAAATCATAAATATTACACTCATACAACTATCATTCCGTATAGTATACTAAATAATAAACACATCATTCTCTGACTTTTCCATTACTATTTTTCACCATTTTCCCTGACTTTTCTATAACTTTCGCGGTTTATTCTGACAAAAAAATCACAAAATTAGTAAACAATTTACAGTAACGTAGAGGTGCCAAGTTTCAATTAGATCTATCAGTGATCAGAGTTATATACTTACACTATGTGGAGATGTGAACAGTGTCGCGGAATGATTTTTATGCACATGCCCACATACAGAGGCTGTTCGCACATTTTTTAGACGATTTTGATGGAGTGTACTGAAGCAATTTCACTCATATTTCGAGTTTTATTAGTTCAGTTTGATAGCCCTTGTTCTTAACTAACATTCTACATCATAATTTCTATGATAATAATGCTTTTTATAATATCGGAAGAGGTATATTTTTCTACTCCTCTTGAACGGCTTTCCAGAGTCCACAAAGCGTTGTAGGTCGGTGTTTGGATAATGTTGATTTTAAGAGTCGAAAAACACAAAAATCGAACAGTGATACATCAGAAGATTTACAGGAATGTCAGTGAAGGGTATGGTTTTAATTCCCGTTTTTTGTTCCATTTTTTTCTAGAAAAGCAATTGCGGATTGTGATGTGTGGCTGCTTGTTTTGTCTTGATACAGTTCAACGGATTGATAGCATTGTGGATAAGCATCTGGATTTTCATTTTTAAAAATTGGAATTAAAATATGTTCTTGAGAGTATTTAAAGTTGATTTTGACATTTTTGTCACATTTTTTTGCTTTTTACTTGCGCTTGTATGAAAAACCAGTGGCAATCATAAATCCTTTAGAAAAACTTTCTTTTGATGCTTTGAGCCATGTAGCAAATTTTTTTTTCCTCCACTTTTGTGATAATAAAATGACCTTTTTTTATTGCAACCACTTAAATAGACCCAAGATTCATCTGTTGTTGCAACATTTTTCCATTTTTCTCCTGATAAATGCTTTTCATAAAGATTTCACTAAAAACTATTTTTGGAAAGAGCGCAAACCTATCCTTCCATTCACTGCCATTTTAAAAACGCATTTTTGCATCTAAACAAAAATTCTAAATATCAGAAGATAAATAAAACTTCCAAAAATATAACTGTTGTGAAAATAAAATTCTCCATGCATACGATTTTTTCTTACTGCGAAATAAAATCGTCTAAAAAATGTGCGAACAGCCTCTGTATAATAATGAATTGCAATGTTTTTCTAAACAGATACATAATCTATTAATTAAAAAATTAGAAAAAATTCTAAAACAAAAGTAAATAAATATATATTTTCTTTACCTTCTTACAAAATGATTTTTTTTTTTTTTTAAACCTGCTTTGGGGGGGGGGGGGGGATTTTTTAAATATCTCTTTCTCTCTTTTTTTAAATTTATTTGTTATTTAATAGTCACTTTTTCATAGACAACTGTTTTTATGGCATTAATTATTAAAACATTGCTCCTTTTTTAATAATTTTTTTTTAAATTTTTTTTTACTTTCTTCTATATGTAATATAGAGAAAGTATTCGATTCGTGAAAATTTTCGATCTCCGTTTTTTGATGGATTTAAACATTTTGGGATGTCCTGAACACAAATTGATAGTTTTTACAAAATGTCTGTCTGTCTGTGTGTATCACGATTTTTGTGGACGCTGTATCTTGCAAACCAATGAATGAAATTTAACCAAACTTGGTATTTAGTTGCACCCTGACATAAACTGGTGCTGATTACATTTGGGGATCAATTGCTCAACAGGTAGCGCTGTGGTAACATTTTTTTTCTAAATTTTTAACATTGCAGTATAGGACAGTTTTGTATAAATATACATAATGAGAGTTATTTTAACGTGTGATTGTAAAATTAATATGAATTATTGATAATAGTAGTAGTTAACTAGGAAAAAAAATTCTGTGCATGTGAGGGCATCGCTTCCCTCCCTGGGGGGAAGGGAGGTAAATTTTCAAGATGGGTATCTTTCGAAAGGTCTCGTCAATACCTTTAAAACAAATGGTTGAACTATAAATCTGTGATACTTTAAAACAAAGTTATCGATTTTTTTTACTTTTTTAATATTGTTACTGAGTGAATTTGCACAGGAAAATATAGAAGAAAGTCTTGTAGTGGCCACAACATACTAGTTTTCTTTATGTATCTTGAATAAAACCTAACATATCTTTTGTTTGATGGTATAGTATGTATTTTAAATTTATTAAGGAAAAACAAATAGATTCATCAAGTTCAGTAATAAAGCCTAAAAATAATTACGTATGAGAAATATTGAGCACTTCTATAACTTTTTTGGTTCTAGAAGTAATCCCTAGCTGGGAAGCGGGAGGGGCAGTCAAAATACAAATAATTAAATAAATGAGAAATGAAACAATTCTACTTCTTTATAGGTTCTAGAATCTAATAAAGCAAGTTTAAAACGAATATTGACATTTATGTTGCTGATGGAGAAAGATTGGGAAACTAAAGGCTTCTGCAGAGCTTTTAATCAAAGATGGCTGGTTGGAGATAAGAAAAGAGGGGGGGAGGGGTAAAAAATAATTACATCAGGTAGAAATATTATATAATTCTATTTCTTTATAGTTTCTAGAATCTTATAAAGCAAGTTTAAAATGAATATTGACATTTATGTTGTGGATGGAGAAAGATTGTGAATTGGAATGCTTCTGTTGTGCGTTTGATCGTCGATCGTTACTGGAGTTTTTATTTTTTTCAACGAATGTTATCCGCGACTTTTTTAAAAAGCGTATAATCCGTAATTTTTATATGTTGCCCGTAATGTTGTAATTATTGCTGTAAATCTGTAATAATTATGGACAAATTGTAATACTTGGCACCTCTAGAACGAATAATCAAATATGGCTTATTTCCATAAAATTTGTTACAATTTGCTGACTTTATATGGAATTCCATGACTATTTCATGGCTTTTCTAGACTAACTGAAATTCCCTGACCAGTGGACACCCTGTTAGTATCAAATACAAGTTTAAATAATAACTTACAGTAACTTAATTTAGAATTTATTTGATAAGACGGATAATACTTTTTCTTTTTTGTTTAAATGAAAGAATAAATTAGAACATTTTAAAAATGTTTCAGTTTCTATTTAAAAGAGAAGGTGGTGCACAGGTTAAGGCTGATTGACTGCATGTGGGCCCTAAGCTTGGGTGGAATGCCCTTGATGGGGGATGAGGGGGCTTTTTAAGGGGTGCTAACCTGTATATATGCAAGAATTTAATTTCAAAGGCAAACTTTCACAGAAAAATATTAAGTTAGAGTGTGCGGGGAAAAAAAAATCTTAGAATTACAAAACCATGTTTTTCATCATTTTCGGGGCCTCTCTTAAATTTTACGAGAGAAGCTATGCAGAGTTTGCCCTAGGTTTAAAAAAGGGCAAAGTGTGCTGCCAGTAAAAAAAGGGGACCTTTTTAGATTTTTAAGAGCACATTCACCACTTAAAATCTACACTCATTTCAAAATTTTTAGTATGGGTAGAATAAGTATTTTTTAACTTTTGCTTGTTATTTATTACTAATGAATAAATGAATATTGATGGTCAAACACAATAGTTTTACTTATTATGCATATCCTTTATTTTCAGGGTATGATTATTTTCCAGTTTGCAGGTGCTTTCTCCTAAACTTGTGCTATAATATAAATATGCAATAAGGATGCTTTTTTTTTTTTTTTTTTTTTTTTTTTTTTTCAAAGAAGGGTGCTATTTTTTTTAATTAAGGGGCAGGAGGATACAGCACCCTCCTGAAACTGTCTAGGGGGAAACTTGTTATTCCCATGCTTTGATGGTAATCAGGTCACAACTATGTTAAAAATCCTTTCTAAATGATATTAGAACAGCTTGATAATAATATTAATATGTTAATGCATATCATTTGTTTCTTTACGTAAAAAGATTGAGATACATTAACCAAATAATAATAATAAATAAACCATTTCTTACAATACTAAATTAAGAAAATGCTAGTGGGTAACATGCTTTTAACAAAGAATGGGTGAATAAATGAATTTTCCATATATAATTTAAATTACAACAGGAAAATCTAATATTCAATTAGTTTTAGAGGACCCCAACATTTTAAGAAATTCTAAAGAAAATATTTCAACAATATTCAAGCATTAAAAAAAAAAAAATCTTTTCAAATTTAATAAAATTAAAAATGTAAAAATAAATATAAAAATAAAAACTAATTTACAGCACTCCTCAAATATAATGAAGTAAAAAGAATTACTAAAAGAATCAAGTGACAAAATTACATATACAATTTAATTTTCGAAAACAAAACTTACTTCAGTTTTTCATCCACTTCCTTTAAAGATAATGTCAATTTATCTATAAATTTTTGCAATCTAAAAAAATAAATTTTAAAATAATAGTAAAAAATAGTGCATTAATAATCCAGAAATGAAATACTTAAATTCTGCTTCTAAACATTTTCATAAAATAATAAGATTAAGTAAATTTCTGACTTTAACAAATGTTATTTGCCAAAAAAAAAAAAAAAAAATAATAATAATAATAAATCTTACTTAAGTTTATCCTCTGCTAATGAAGCATTTTTCTGTTGTAGAGATCCTACAAATTTATTTGCATCTGTTAAGGATTGAACAAGAGATACTTTTTCCTTTAGCATATCTTTTTCTTTCTTCTCAAATTCACTTTTCATATTCTACAGTTTAAAAGGGGAAAAAAAAAAAACAGAAACAGTTTATAAAGTTACTTTAATAACTTTAATTTGATAAAAAAAAAAAAAAAAAAAAAAAAAAAGTAGCATCGCTTCTGCTTGCATAACAATTCCCTATAGTTTTAACATACGAAATTATTCCTACGGTAGATATTACTTTTATAAAATTCAAACTATATAACAAAATACAACCAGCATCATTGCTTTCTTTATTCTATTCTATTTCTTAAAACAATTTTTATTGATACCACACGCACCACATAAACTTTAAATTTTACATCTACTTTTTAAGATAGCACGCGATCATGTTTTATATAAAAATTAAATCATTAAATTCATTTTTTTACTTATTTTTATTTCATTTTGCATGCACACTTTTTATTTCCTAATTGAAAATTATTAAAAAAAACTTTTTCGATAGTGTTTGTTTCGATACTGATTATTATTAATTTTCTTTTCTTTTCAAAAAAAAAAAAAAAGATTTTGATAAAATTCTGGCGAAAGCAGAATTTAGTTTAGGACAGAGGACTGTCATGAAGCATGACATCAATTTAATTAATACGCTGGCGATTATCAAGCATGATATCGTTTTATTTAATATTTTGGCAAAACCATAGAATATTTACTCAATCTTATCCAAATTATTTATCACGGAATTCTCCCGCCCGTTTTCCGCCGTAATTCGGCTTTCCAGCGGTGCATCGCGCTTTCCCCATCGGTTCTTCCTTCACCCTCCGTCAGCACGCGGGGTCCGTGACGTCGGTGTTTCGTCATCCCGTCGCACTCCGTGATTTCCTATTCCTGATTGGTCGTGCCGCGCGGTGACGTTTTTCGGACTCGCCGTTTTGAGTAGCGCGCGCGGTTTTCTCTCAACACTTGATACTGGATGTCAGGATGTCAGGAAGGTAGTTTCTGAGCTTCGATCGCGAGCGGGCCGTCACGCGGTCGCGTGCGTTCCGCCTTCCCTAATTTTGAAGTCCTTCCTATTATAATTACTCTAAGATAGTCACTTAAATAAATATATAATTAGAGACTATATTCTCAATATGCATAGAAGACGAACCTCTAGCAGTCAACCTGTACGTAGAGCTTGAGATTGAATTAGATTGGGATCCTACTGCGTTTCCAGACATGGTGGAAGCAGCCTCGCCGTACCACATGCCATCTCCCCTCCTATGAGTAATTAAAGAATTTCTACACAGAAGATTTTGGCCTCTGTCTGTTTTTGGTGAGCTTATTCCATGTTATTTCTTAATTTTCAGGATCGTGATACAGATGTGTACTCCAGCGATATTTCGACGAACTGTTCCTGGCGTTATGCCTTAATCATCCCACACGCAATTATTCTTCTTTGCTTCATACGATCACATAAATAACTCAGATTACTGGAATACTTAAAATAATGAAATTAGAACAATATTTACTCCGTTATAAGGACTATTAGTTTTTTTTTTTTTTCAAATTATAACATCGCTTTCAAATTATTCAATTATATTTTCAATAAATGTCCAACTATTGAAAAATGACACCACAAAAATCCCAGATTGAGACTAATAGTCCTCAGTCCTAAAAAAAAAAAAAAAAAAAAAAAACCCACATATTTCAATATACAATAAGTTTTAATGTCAGGAAAAACTTAATTTAGAACTCAACAAATTATTCAAAAATAATAACAACAAAACAACAACCACAATAAAAATAAAATTTTGATATGAATGCTCAGATTATATTTTCATTTTAAGTGAGTCAGATGAACATTTGTGCTAAATTCCCTAAAATTGAAACTCATGAGTGTAATATATGAAAATTTGTATTGTAAAATTTATTATTATTGTTTAATTATAAAATGATAAATATTTCAGTTTGTAATTTAAGTACTTTTTGGAAATTTTGATTTTCTCACACACACAAGACTAATCAATGTCTGGTGCACTATCTAAAATAGAGAAGGAAATGATTTTTGAAATTACATATATATATATATAATTTATTCCATGGAAAATGAATAATATAAAGAAAAAAAACTTTTCTTCATGTATAAACAAAAACAAAATGCAGCACATGACTGTGGTTAGGTTTGATTAAAAACATAAAATACCTCAATTTTCATATTAGATTCATTTAAGCTTTTTTTCAAACGAGCCACTTCAGCTGTTAATTTTTGCTGTAGTCCAGCTGAACCTTCTAAGACATTTTGTAAAGATGAATTTTGCTTAGATAAGTCACTAATTTCTTTTTTTAAGTCTTCAATTACATTTCTTTGTTCTAGTGCAACACTTTCAGACTTTTTATTTTCTTCCAACTATAACAGAAAAAAAAAAATGTTTTTTTAGAAGAAAGTCTTGAAATTTTAATTTAGTATATTCAAAATAAATATTTAAAAAGTATTAATGTAAAATAATAACAATAATAATAAATAAATAAGTTACTATAAAATTAATGATACGTTTTTGGGGAACAGAATCATTTTAGTGAGAGTATATAGGAATTTCGAGTATGAAATGTGTAGGGACATGACAAAAAATATCTAAATCTAAGCCACTACTTTTAAATTTTGATTTATTATTATTGGCTCAAGAATTCTGTAGTTATTTTAAATTAAGTCCAATTTTAGGCATAAACAAATTTTAACAATAAATTCTAAATGATTTTCATTAAGAAATTATAAATCAATAATAAACGATATATATATATATATCAGGGCGCGAAATTTCCGCTCGCCAGCTCGCCATTGGCGAGTGGAATTTTTACTGTGGCGAGTAAAAATTTGGTCTACTTATAGATAGAATTCTTACACGATACGGTGATAGAAAATATTCTTTTTATAGATTTAAACATGGCAAAATCTTGCCGTCTTTTAACCTCATATTTAACCTCTCCTTTTTAGATTCTCGGAGAGCCGAGTCTGTGCATGAGCGGCCCGAGATCGCCCCAGCCTGGGAAAGTAAAAATACGTACATAAAAGTTTTGATATCTTCGATTGTTTCGTATCTCCTACTGTTATTTCTCCAAGCAGAGTGAGAATAGACGAGCAGAGAGCCTCTTTGCCCATCGCGTCGCCCACTATCCCGGAGAAGAGATATGCGAGAGTTTGCCTATGCGATATTGTCATGAGCCCGAGCCCTTTTAAAGATACTGCCTATGTTTATTTTGTTGAATAATGATTAAAAAACAGTTCATATTTTCCAGTTTTTTACTGAAACGCCAATGCACTTGTAATGATTTGTAAGGAACGATTTTATCGAAAAAGTTATTCCGAAACGGCTATTTCAAATGACAACAATGAATAAGTTATACACATCGACATTCCGTCTGATTACAAAAATAAAATGGACGAAAAAGACATTTCTGATGTAAAAAGTTAAATAAATGAATAGGTAAATAAGGAGGCTTAATCTTTCAAAATAAAAAGATTTTCACAGGAGAAAAAGAGTTTTGACAAAGAGTTTTTTTTTTTCTTCTTTTTTTTTTTCTTTTTTCTTTAATGAATCTTTCCATTTATGTTATTAGATATTTTAATGTTTATCAAATCTCAAATACATTATAAGGATTTTTAATTACACATGATTTTGAGACATGATGATATACGACACACTTTTAATATATATTATTTTAGGCATATTTGTAAAAGCATTTAAAATAGTCAGGAAAAATTAAAAAAAAAAAAAAAAAAAACTAATTTATGGCGAGTAAAAAAATTTTTTGGCGAGTGTAATCTGAATTGAAATTTCGGGCCCTGATATATATATATTATACAATATAAATTGAAAAACTTTTCAAATTTCTTTTGTGACATAATTAATAAATTAAAATTCTATCTTAAATAGAATATAATTTTCGACAACCTCACCCTACCCCTTCTTCTTTAATTAGATGTTACAAGAAGACAAGACAAGCTGCTTTATTCAACTGTGGTCTACTGCAAAATGATGATGATTTTTTATTATTATTACTTTCATTTTACAATAACTCTTTCTATTTCTATACAGAATTTAAAACATATCACAAAACAAAGAATAATAAAATCCAAATAAAACTCACAAGCCAATTCTCATTTGACAAAATTTCAGATTATGATAATTGCTAAGCAACATTGTTTACTATAGATATTGTAATGTTTCTGTTGAATGGCTGATGAATACAAAACTTTTTTGGTTAAATACAAGACATAGATGCAGATAAATGTCAATTTTGTCAATCAGCAGCTGTATGAATCCCACATCTTCCAATCAGCCATAAGAATATTGCATTTTGGGTTTTCAGATAAAAAAAAAAAAAAAAAGAAGGATACAAGATTTTTTAATTGCAATGAAGTAATTGTGTATCTGAAAATGAGCTTTGAAAAAAAAAAAAAAAAAAAGAATATATATATATATATTTCTTGAATACCGGCAAAATGGTCACTTAGCTTAAAATCAGCTAAAAAGACAGAAAATTTAGTTTGTTAATTATTTTATTTAATTTATATTAAGGACAAATATTTTATTAATTGTCAAAGGTAAAATAGCATTTTATCAATTAGCAGTACAACACTTAAAAAAAAAAAAAAAAAAAAAAAAAAAAAAAAAAATCAATCATATATCAGAAATTTTCAATGAAATGATATATGTGTGTGTGTGTATGTGTGAGTGAGTGAGAAAGAGAGTGAGTGTGTGTGTGAGAGATAGAGAGAGCATCGACAATTCGGCACTGATTTTTTTTTTTTTTTCTCTCTCGGCCCATAAATCATAGTACTGAATGGGTTACTCACATATGACCGAGGAACAGTATACTTGCCAACTTTAATGGGTCATCAGTAAAGTTTAGAGATTTTCATTTAATTTTAATGATTTATGGATTGATGTGAATTTTCTAAGATACTTGTCAAAAAAGACAGTGTGAAAACAAACCATCTTACTCATGAATAAAAGAGTACAAGGATCAAATTACGTTGTTAACATGTAGATTTGAACAAGCTAACAATGTGTTCACAAGTTAACAATACTTGTGATCAGCAAGAGTAAAAAGCCATATGTCTTTGCAGGAATGAAGGTGTTTCCCATGCTTATTTCAAACATTATTTTGATTATTTATGTTTTTCACAGGGTATACATTTGTAGCATATATTTTTTAATGTTATTTCTTAAGAAATATTTCTTTGAATGTTGTGATTGCTCATTGATTTAGGTAAATTTTTGGAACACCTATAATCTGAATTCCCACCGATGCCAGATTATCAATACTTTGCTGTACGAAGAAAATAAGAATGTACAAGTACAGTAATCTAAAGATATAGTGTAAATTATATTTGTATTTAAGACTGGCATTTTCTTTTGAAATGATAAATTAATCTGCAAAACTTTAAACAATCTACAACACTTGTTGCCGTACTACATAGTTTCTCAAACTAGAGCTTGTGACATTACTGAATACCTAACAAAAGGTATTCCTCAGGCAAGTTTAACCAAAATGAATACAAGAAACCATTAAGGATGAGAATGTTTTTAATTACCATTACAATAAATATTTTGTAAGATGCAAATGAAATCTTTTTTTAGCTCTTTATGTATCTGAATCAATAAGTTAATAGTGACTCTAGCTTCTTATATAAAAAATTTACTTAAAGTATTGAGAATGAATTCACACTCAACCTCAAAATACAATCTTTAATGTTCAAAAAAAAAAAAAAAAAAAGGAGCAACCCATAATCCCAATAGTAAAAACAGTGCACCATGGCAGTGAGCATTGCAGACTGATTTAATATATAATAATTTTTTAAAAATGCTAGGCTTAAAAATACAAACATAATTTAAATTATTTATTTAATTTAGTGTACTTGTGTATTCTTTATTTATTTTCTTTGTAGATAAAAATATTATGTATAAGTAGTATGTATTAGCTATTTTCTAATACATACTATGATACTACACTTGGTCTGGTATGTCTGTATTGTAGAAAAATTTCCTTTCACTGCAGATAGGCACAGAAATTTTTTCTACTGGGCCCTGAATTACAGTGTTGTAAAAGGCTTATGGTTTTGGATATCTTGCCAAAATAAATTATTTTCCCTCAAACTTCCCCCCCAAAAAAGTAAGGTAACAAAAAAAAATATATATATATATATATATAAATATTTTTCTTACTTTTTTAGCATCAGTTACAATGTAGGCTGCAATTGGTGACTCTATACTATTATTAATAAAATTTTTTAAAGTAGAAGCTATGGGTTGATGGAATTGCTTCTTCTCTTCACTGAAACATATATTTAAAATATTTAATAATTGAGTTTGAACTTTTTTAAATTCCAAATCAACAGTACCATTTGATGAGTCATCAATGCTTTCTAAAAAGTTAGAATTTGAGTTCAACAGATCTGAATTTAATGTTGGTTTACTTATGGATTCATTTGTAATTGCAGGATTTTTTTCTTTAACAGAAGCTACCCATTCAACATTATTTTTTAATTTACTATCAGAAACTGCTTCACAGCTTTTTGATTTGGTCACGTACATTTCTGTCAGTGGGAATGTATCAAGTTGAGAAACAGAGCTTGGATATTTACAGGATGACTCAAGATTTATTGGTAATGAACAGTGAGAGTCTAAATCTTGAGGCAAATCATTTGTTGTAAGTTTGTAAACACTGGCTTTATTATTAGAAGGAGTATATTCTTGTGCATCGGGATTCAGAAAACTTGAATTCTTGGAAGAAGTTTTCCCATTCTCACAATAATATTTTGAGTCTTCATGACTGTCTAGAGATTCTAAATTTTTAAAATCTGTTGGAAGACTTAACATTTGGTAAGCTTTTGCAACATCATCAATGATACATACATACAAATCTCCAACAAAAGCAAACCTTAAATCGTTTTTTAAAAATTCACCAATGCCAACTTTTGATATAATATTATAAATCTTCTCAGGGAATGACTGGAGTTCATTTGTGAGCAAAGGATCATCAATTCGGAGTGGACCATGATACTGGAGGAAATCTGCCATATAACTAAAAGTAAAAATATTTAAAAGTAATGAATTAATAATATAATTAAATTTATAAACTACTGTATTTTTACTATTGCAAACAGATTTTTTTTTTTTTTTTTATCAACAAGAGTAAGTTTCATTTGATGATTAAAAACAAATAAATAAACGTTATTGAAAAAAAAAAAAAAAAAATCCAACTTAATAAATAAATAATAATAATATATACCATTAATCATGTATAATTTTGCATAACAAAAACAAAAAATCTTAGTGAAGCTGCAAAATCTCACTGAAGTTAAAATTATACATAGTTAGTTTCAATCTCATTTTCACTATCACAAGACTTATTTTAGATATTTAGATATTTATCAATTTATTACATTACTTCTGTAGAAAAATCTTGATATATGATACACAAAAATACTGATACAAAAATCCAAGCAATGAAAATAAAAAATATTACAAACAATGGGAATTGATCATATCTCAAATGAGAAAAATAAGAGATTCAATACAGCTTGTGCATATTGAATACATACTTAGATAGTCACAATATAATTCACTGATGCTGAAAATTCACAAAGCAAATTTTATGCAAATATATAGTACTTCTTTTGTAACTTTCTTTTAAACAAACATGACTTTTTTTTTTTTTTTTTTTTTATTATTTATTTATTTTATTTTTTTTGAAATTCTGATTGAGATCTACTATTGCTATTGAGATCTACTGAAATATCAGATGCAATTTATAAGATAAGTTATAATAAATACACGTACTGGTTATTATACTTCTTAATAAAATCTAAAAACTCATTATAAAAAAAGTAAAACATCTGATGCTTAATTTAAAAGAATATTATAATGGCTGCTGAGGAGATATTTTTGAGTTTATTAACCGGCGATACTGATTTTATTAACCGGCGATACTGATTTTATTAACCGGCGATACTGATTTTATTAAGCGGCGGTTTTAAAATTAGTTTGGATTGATTTGATTACGGTCCTAGCAATTTGATCAGATTAAGCAGCTGATTAACCAGTGAATTTATTAAGCAGTGGTTACTGTATATATATAATAATGATGATCTATTAAGCATATTAGAAGCCAAGCAACAGATACAAAATCACTGAAACACCAATGACCAATAAGATTTAAAAATTTTTTATCAGTGGATGAAATACACTAATGTAAAGAAACCAGATTTATTAATTAGCAGCCTGAAAACAAATGAATCAATAAAGTAACACAACAAATCTTAACTTTAAGAAACTTAAGATAGGAAGGAAGGAGGCAGGCGGCAAGACTTGTGACTTGCCTGTGGGGTTAAACTAGTTTCACGCCGGCAACACTCCCCCGCGTTAATAAATTTGATACTCAGAACCGGAAATTGCCTACTGCTTGTGTTTTATTAAATGAGAATAAAAGTGATAGGTGTAATTTTTGCTCAGAATCGCATTTAAGTAACAAATGTGTCAAAACTCGTAATTTACCATTTGATGAAAGAGTTAATCTATTGCGTAAGAAAGGATTGTGTTATTTATGCCTTCAACCTTCGCATTTAGATAGACACTGTGTATCAAAAACTTTATGCAAGTTATGTAATCGTAGACATTCAGACATAATGTGTAATGGAAATAAAGATTTAAAACAGGAAATAAGTAATTACAAAAGAAATGATCAATCTAAATTGGCGTTATCGAATCATAATTTACAAGCGAATGTTTATTTGCAGACGTTAATAGTAGCAATTTCTAACAGAGATGATAGTAAACCATCATATATTCGGTTAATTATTGACTCCGGATCTCATAATAGTTACATCAGTAAGTTTGCAGCTGATAAGTTAAAATTAAAAAGAATGAATAAAGAAACAATCAGACATGGTCTTTTTGGGGGCATGGAAATGTCAGCTGAACATAATCGATATGAATTTACGATCGGGAGTTTAGATAATAAGTTTAAATGTAAAATACAAGCACTAGATCAAGAAAAAATATGCACAGGCGTGAATTTATATCGCGATAATAAATTAGTAAAACTCTTAGAAAAGGAAGGTGTATATTTATCAGATGTCCCTAGAAATAATAAATCTTGTTTATACCAGAAAAATCCAGACGAAGTACATATACTTTTGGGAGCTGATATGTCCGCTAAACTGTTCACAAATGACATAAAATATTTTCCAAAATTGGGATTAACTACATTTAGAACTAAATTGGGTTGGACCATTTTGGGCAAGACGGAGGGTCACAAGAGTGAGCAGGACAATTCTTTGGCGGGTCTATCATTGTCATTACACGTGTCAAATGCCAGTTTATCAGATTTATGGCGCCTTGACACTCTAGGAATTACTAATGAAGATAATAAATCGAAACAGGATTTAGAACAAGAAACTAAGAATCATTTTCTAGAAACTGTTAAACGAGATAAAAGCGGTCGATATGAAGTCAATTTACCATGGACAGTTGACCATTCGATTTTATCAGATAATTACTCGTTGGCAGAAAAGTGCCTGTACAAGACGGAAAATAAATTAATCAAATCTGATAGGAAAAAGGAATATGGGGGAAATTTTTGATTTCTGGGAAAACAATCAGATTATAGAAGAGGTATTGGACCAGAAAAGGGACAAGGTACATTATTTAGCTCACAGACCTGTGGTTAAAGAATCTAGTGAAACCACTAAAATTCGTCCAGTATTTAATGCCTCAGCACACACTAGAAACAGTTTCCCTTAATGATTGTTTAACAAAAGGACCTAATCTTGTAGAAATTATACCTAGCATTCTGAATAAATTTCGTAAATACAAGATAGGAATTTCGTCCGATATAGAGAAAGCCTTCCTGCAAATTAAAATAACAGAGAAAGATCGCGACTTTTTGAGATTTTTTTGGTTTAATAGTGAAAATAAATTAAAAATTTATAGACATTGTCGCGTGGTTTTCGGCCTAACTTCAAGCCCTTTTTTGCTTATGGCAACATTAAATTACCTTTTAGAAAATGTTCCCGAACAATGGCGAGAGACAGCTAGGCTTTTAAGAGATTCCTTCTATTTAGATAATTCCCTCATCAGCCTGAATTCAATTCAAGAAACAGAAAAATTCATATCAGAATCTCAAGGAATTTTGGCTTCGGCACATTTCAATTTGAGATGTTGGCGATCGAATTGGCCCCAGGCTATGATCGACAAAACTGAAGATGAACCTAGGTTTGCTCCCGTGTTAGGATTACTCTGGGATTTGGAAAATTACAATTTAGTTTGTAAAATTGAAGAACCCCTAAAGATAAGTGAACCCCTTACAAAAAGAAAACTTTTATCAGTTACCCAAAAACTTTTTGATCCTGTAGGATTCACAGCACCTGTCAGTATAGTTCCCAGACTAATCCTTCAAGAAACGTGGATTCAGAAGGTGAAGTGGGACGAAGAGCTCCCTGAAACTTTAAAACAACAATCTTCTAATTCGCTGAAAGGAATAAATTTTTTATCCCAAATTAAAATACCTCGGTGGCTTAACATTTGCCCAGAGAAAGAAAAGAAAACATCATTACATGTTTTTTCTGATGCAAGCAAGCGAGCATATGCCACTTGCGTATTCATAAGAGTAGAGACCTCAGAAGGAATCAAGATCCAGTTAATCAATGCTAAAAGTCGAGTTGTACCTATTAAGGAATTGACCATACCCCGCCTTGAACTGTTATCTTGTCTTATTGGTGCTAGGTTGGCCAAAAATGTGCAAAACGATTTAAATTTACATGTAAATACCATATTTTGGTCAGATTCAACCACTGCTTTAGGTTGGATTAGAAGAAAACAAGAATGGGGTACATTTGTACACAACAGAGTATCAGAAATCCGAAATTTGACCGAAGTTTGCAATTGGAGACATGTACCCGGAAATTTGAATCCCGCGGACCTCCCGTCTAGAGGATGTTCTTTTGAACAACTACAGAAATCGAGATGGTGGGAGGGTCCGAGTTGGCTTTATTTACATGAAAATGAATGGCCTCAAATAGAAGAAGACCCAAACGAAGAAATCATAAACAGTGAAAAAAGGAAGATAATCCTAAATCTTTTAGATAAAAAAGAAGATAATTTCAATCGATTTTATCAGTATTTTTCCTCTTACAAGAAAACAGTTAGAACCATTGCCTGGATATATAGATTTTATCATAATTCGAAGGCTACTGAGAAAATGTCCGAATTAGATATTTCGGTTGAAGAATTTTCAAAAGCAGAAAATGTACTTCTACGATTAGTACAACAAGAATCTTTTTCAGGGAGAACAGATCCAAAATTACGAAATTTAAGGCCTGTCGAAGATAAAGCTGGTCTCTTAAGAGTAAAGACCAATATAATTCAAAGAAACGACAGTGAAAACTTCAGATATCCTGTAATCTTACCTTACAAGCATCCCGTCGTCCAAAGATTGGTATTCGAGAAGCATTTAGAAAATCAGCACGCTGGAGTCAGCACTCTAATGACACTACTTAGAGAAAATTTTTGGATAATGAAGTCTAGAAAATCCATTAGAAATTCAATAAGAAAATGCGTGATTTGCAGAAAACTTCAGACTTCCAAAATAGATGTTGAACCTGGAGTACCACCCGAAGACAGAGTACGAGAAGCAGCCATCTATGAAGTGGTGGGCATAGATCTAGCCGGTCCTCTTCATCTTTCTGATGGATCAAAAGCGTGGATAGCCTTATTTACTTGCGCTGTCTACCGAGCCATACATCTTGAAGCCATTACGTCTCTGTCTACAGAAAGTTTTATCCAGTCTCTCAGAAGGTTCATAGCAAGGCGAGGCAGACCCTACATCATCTATTCAGACAACAGGAAGAACTTCCTTGGAACCAGCAATGCTCTCTCGAATTAGATTGGGAAACTATCTGCAAGGTAGCTTCCACCCAGAAGATCAGATGGAAATTCAACCCTCCTGCAGCACCGTGGTGGGGAAGTTGGTGGGAGAGGTTTGTTGGAATTAGGGCTGTGCCGATTAATCGATTAATCGGTTCGGTTAATCGATCAATGCTTAGCACCGATCAATTTTTTTAATCGAGTTAATCGGACCGATTAATTCGATTAAAATTTTTCAAAATCCGATTAAAATTTTCAAACAACGAATTAAAGTAAAAATGTTGTTCTACCTACAAAATATTTTTTCACATATTTTGCTAACAAACATTCTAAGAAACATCCATCAAACAATGAAAAAGCAAAATAATAATAATAATAATAATAAAAATAAATAAAAATAAAACCTCTCAAAAGAAGTTGTTGCACTTTTGTTGATAGAGAAAAGGAGGAGGACAGTTATTAAACAAAATGCCGCTTCATGTGCATGCTGGAACAACACCACCTCTCTGTAGTCTTCTACAGAAAGTGTTGGCTAGGGTAATAGTATTCTCAGAAACAAGAAGCTTTCAAAAAATGGAAATGCTTAAAAAAAAAAAAAAAAAAAAAAAAAAAAAAAAGGATTGAGATTTCCATCATCCCTCTGATGGGGGAAATGTCAACAGAGTTTCACAGTATCATCAAGCGTTTATTTTCTGTTCAGAATTGCTGATAGTAACTATTGAAGTAGAAACAGAAAATAACAATCTGCGTTCTAATCCGAAGTGACAAAGAAGAACTAAAATATAAGAATTTGAGATTTTTATGATAATGATATGGCATTTTGAGAATTCATTTAAAAATAGTAACAAGCGAGATGGACAAGGCCTGCAAATACAAAACTAAAATATGTGTAAATTCATTTAATGTTTCTTACAAAATGAATCGAAAAATTAATTTATTAAAAAAATAAAAAAATTTTAGAACTAAAAAAAAAAAAAAAAAAAAAAAAAGTGCGAACAAAAAAAATAATAAAAATCAAAGCACTGCGCAATCTAGATTTCCTTTTCATTCCCCCTTCTTTCAGCTTTTGATTCTAATTGATTGTGGTTTTTCATCTAATGTAAACAAACACTTCTCTTTCCTGAGTCAATTTTTTTTTTTTTTTTACTTATTTATGAGATTGAACTTTACGATGATTTTTGTGGTTCTTCAGCTAGATCTATTACCATGAGCTAGATCATAAAAGTAATTAGATTTGTTATTTTTGTTAACACGATTTTAAAAATAGAAAAAAAAATATTAAAAATAGAGTAAAATTGTTTCCTGATTTTAATCCCCATAATTGGGTATAAATATGTATTAGTTATCGTATGCATGTGTTAGATTGAGTTATTTTGCTGTCAAATTGACCAAATTTTAATTTTCAATTTCAAAACTCTGTCGTAATTGGCGTTTTTTGTATTTGGCGATCAAAATCGTTATACGAATTGTACATGACAGATGTGTATTTCTGTAATATGTATCGTACGAAATATTGTTTCATATTATTCATTACTCTCTTAATATAAGTTGTTAAAATAACCACGATTTTTGAAAGATTGAATATGTTAACCAGATAATTTGGCGATATTTTTTTTTTCCGCCAAGGATGACAGATATGAAATCTATTCCGCTTTCCGCTGCAACTTATTAGTATTTTACACGGACGTATATCTAAAGAACAAACTTTCATTAAATTATTTATTTTAATCACGGAGTAACATTAATAGGAGTTGAAGGTCCAATGGGAGAAAACTACGAAACTGTGATCTAAATTTTTGGTAAATATTGAGGGCGCCACTTGTCATTCCTCCCTACCTCGGCGCGGATATACTGTTGTTTTCAATAGAATTTTGCTGGAGTACATTTAAATTTTTTTATTTTAAGTAATTTAATTTCTTTGTAAGTTCTTAAAACTGCATAATTCAGATGTTTCAAATAAATGCTTCGTTCCTAGTTGTAAAACAGGCAATGATAGTGATAAGAAAAAGAAAAAAAAAAGCCCTAGGAGAAAAATAAAGTCCGAGTTCGTGTTTTCTGCACCTAAGTAAGTTTATTTTTTTTTTCTTTACAAAATTTCATCCATTCTCCTTCCTTCCAATTGTCTGTTCTTCGGTTCATAAGAATCGTCATTTTTTAAAAGCTTTCTTTCAAAGTAAAATTAGTATAAAATGGCTCTTAAAAAAAACATGTTGGTTAGAATACTCTATTTAATGAAATTTGCTTTCAATCGAAATTTTTTCAGCTTGATATTATTTTTAAAAAAATAATTAAAACGAGACATTTCCCCATTGAATAACATTGCGGAAGCTGGAGAGAAGGAAGGATTGCACGCTGGCGCCATCTGTAAACATTAGAAAAGAACATAACAAAATTCCAGCGTACCTTCTTCTCCTGTCTTTTTACTCCGTGATTTTAATTTATAATTGTTGCCAAGAAAATTAAACTTTAAATTTTACATCTACTTTTTAAGATAGCACGCGATCGTGTTTTACATAAAAATCAAATCATTAAATTCATATTTTTATTTATTTTTATTTCAAATTATTGCACGCGCACTATTTATTTCCTAATTCAAAATTATTAAAAAAACTTTTTCGATATCGTTTGTAACGATACTGCATAAATTTTCTTTTCTTTTTCTTAAAAGAAAAAAAAAAAGATTTTAATGAAATTCTGGCAAAAGCAGAATTTAGTTTAGGACGGAGGGCTATTAGTTTTTTTTTCTTCCCAATTATAACATCGCTTTCAAATTATTCAATTATATTTTCGATAAATTTTAGATTTCGATAAATGTCCAACTATCGAAAATGATTTCGACAGATGTCCAACTATCGAAAACGACAACGCAAAAATCGCTCTCTGAGACTAATAGGCCCTCAGTCCTAAAAAATTGAATAAATGAAAATATTTATGTAAAATTAACACATAAAGTCATTAATTATTACTCTGAAAATCGATTTAAATTTCAGTAATGAAACAGATTAAATTAATTAGACAAAATTTTTTGAAAAAAAAAATTAGTCAAACTTATGAATAATATACATATATACATATACACACACACAATATGAGGGTTTTATTCATCATCGAAATAAAATTATATAAAGAAAAATGAAAACCGATTAAAAATCCGATTAATCGACCGATTAATCGATTAATGAACTACGATTAACCCAGTTAAAACTCTTAATCGATTCCCACCCCTAGTTGGAATGGTTAAAAGGAATCCTGAAAAGAAACTTAGGTTGTGCATCTTTGAATTACGAAGAACTTTACACCATACTATGTGACTGTGAACAAGTGATTAACTTACGGCCTATAACCTATGTTTCCGAAGATAACACAGATCCTTTACCTTTAACCCCAATGATGTTCCTAAGAGAACTACCAACATCAGGAGTTCCTGACCTAGATGCTTTGGATTCTAAAGATCTTAACTGCAGAGCCAGATATAGGCAAATAATCAGAGAAAACATAAGAAACAGATTCAGAGCTGAATATTTACGTCAACATGCATCTAAGACCAAAAGATTCAAACAATTGAAAGTCGGCGATGTTATCCTATTAGAAGATTTCAACAGGAAACGTGTTCACTGGCCTTTGGCAAGAGTGATCGAGATTTACCCAGGCAAAGATAATGTCATACGCCTAGCTAAGGTGAAGACCGAAAATGGACTTTTTCTGCGTCCATTACAAAGATTGTTTCCTTTAGAAATTGACAGTACCGAACTTAAGAATCACCCCACTTTTCATAAATCTCTACAAGAAAATTTAAGTCCTTCGACTTCCGAAAACAAGAACCTCTCACAGAAACTAATGCTCAACCCCAGAGAAAAGGAACCTGTGAAAGACCCTCCAGAACCTACCAGTTCCAGAACCCGTAACAAGAAGTCCACAACAGATGATCCTACTTCCAGTCCCCCGGTGGTCTCTCGAACTGGCCGTGTGGTGAAACCCCCTCAACGACTTCAACTTGGATAGTTGAGTTCCTCCGATTAGTCACAACTAAGGTGGGAGGATGTCGGGAATCCCCCGTTCATTCTTCTGCTTTCAGAACAAATGCCTTTCCAGACAGACGGGTGCCTCTTTTTCTGATTGCAACACTCTTTCGATTTGAAATGAGAAGTATTCGAGAAAGGTGCTTTTTAGAATCAGAACAGAAAGGACCTTGAATGAAGATGGGGCTACGTTAAGAGCGTTGTGTTTACAGATGCCCCGGTCCTAAAACAGAACAATTATAACCTCTAAGAATTAGAATTAATATTTAAGAACTAATGACAATCTAAGAACTTTAATATTAAGATTTAATATTTAATTGTAAATACTGTAGATAATTTCTGTTTTTGTTTTTGTTTTTACATGTATGCTAACAAAGCATTAAAATTATGTTTTCTCATCTAAGAAGTGCTACGTTCATCGAGTTTAGTTTCTTTAATGGATGATAGTTGCCCCTTCCACATCTGGACCTTTGGATTAGAATCTTTCAAGTGAGACCCATCCATATTTTATTATTTAAGAAGTGAATATTATTTAGAAGAATAAATATTTTATTAGAAAATTTAAGTAGTAACTGTAAGAAAAGTATTAAGATTTGAAATATGCTGTATCGGGTCTGTAAGAAGAATAATTAAGTTTTAGATCAGAAGATCTGGTACAGCGATAACTTGTGACTTGCCTATGGGGTTAAACAAGTTTCACGCCGTCAACACTCACCCAGCCTCCCACGACCAGAATAGGAGTCATATGGATTTAAAAAAGCAAAATTTCAAGACAGATAAATAACAATGAAACCACGAAGCAACAATGAAATTCACTAATTGATTAAATTGTGTTTAATAGTATGATTACAATTTTAAGAATAGTTGACAACTCAAAAAGGAAGAAACTGAAATTTTATTGGAAAAAAAAAGTTTGCATAGTAATACCAAGTAAATGCAACAAGCCTTCTGCTTTAAAAAAAAAATTTTTTTTATATATATGAGAATCAGGTGACATATGATAGAAGAATCTTCAGTAAGCTGAAGAGCAACACTTAGATAAAGAAAGATAATACAAATGCTATATAGCTAGATAAAGTATTATATAGATATTAAAAGTAAATTATTTGAAAAATAAATAATAAAATATTTAGATTTTATTAAGGCGTATGTTCCAATGACTAAAATGTTTTAGTTTTGTTTAGGAATCAAAACTGAAGGAGATGTCAGACAAGCACTATTTGATTTCTTTGCCTCCACTGATAGAATATTTGTTACGTATAATAACAATATCTTTATTTTAAAAATATTTCTTGTTAACTTAAATCTCTAAATATAAACTTTATTTCTTATATAAATCTCCTTTTAAAACTTACCTTTATCAATTTAATCAGTTAAATAAGTCTTTAATAGAAGTTCAATATCTTAAAGTAATTTTCCTCATTTGTTTACTTTTTAAGGTTGATCACGCTTATTAGAGCTATACTTTAGCCTGGAATGTTTAGTTGATCACGTTTCTCAGAGCTATACTTTAGCCTGGAATGTTTAGTTGATCCCATTTCTCAGAGCTATACTTTAGCCTGGAATGCTTGGTTGATCACTCTTCTTAGAGCTATACTTTAGTATGGAATATTTAATTACTGGAATTTTCAGCAGATGGTGAACTCGTTCCGGCGTTCTTTCTATCATCCTCGCATAAGATTATTGATTCCCGGATGTAGGCGTTGTCTTTGCCGGTTGTTGTTTTACTATAAATATCGGTGATTGTGCATGTGGTTTTTGCTCACATTTAGTTTTGTGTCACGTCAGCTTTTGGACGATGTAAATTGTCTTTTAATATGATTTTACTCTGCCGGAGTTTATTTTCGTTTATGTTAAATGTTACTAATGCCTTCCTCAGTGTTACATTTTTATTTTTGGTTTTTCTGGGCCATGGTAGAATGTTTTAAGTTTTTGTGAAACACACTTGAGCTGGGTTGAATAAGTTGTAATTTAATATACTGTTAACTTTTGTTAACTTTATTACTGTTGTTGTTAAATTTATATTTTGTTTAAAGTTTTTAATAAAACTGAAATTATAACGTAAATTTAACTTGTCTTCAATTGTGTCATACACTTAAATTTTCATCCAAGTCAAATTCAAATCGCACTTTCCACTGTAAGTTTTTAGATGGAAAATTGTTTTTTTAAACCTCTGCTAACTTTAGATATCCAATAAGTTTGGATAACAAGTGGTTATGGGCCCAGCACGCTTCCACTGCGCCACTCTGCTTATACTATTGAAAAACTTAATGCCACCAATTATAGCAGTTGGTCTGCTGATATTAAATATCTGTTAATTAGTTACGGACTTTGGGATATAATAGATCAACGTAAGTCAATTCCGAAAGAGTCTGAAAAAAATTTCAGATGAGGAAATAGCCAAATTTAAAACCCGATCAGATAACGTGTTAGCTACATTATATTTAAATATTCAACCCGAATTCCGGAAATTGGTAGAGAATTATGATGATCCGATCAAAGCTTGGGATGCACTTAAATTAAACTACTTGCCGGATTCGAGGTCATTTCATATGAAAATATTTTCTGAATTATTTGAATGTAAAATTAAACAAAATGAAAATATTTCACTTTATGCTGCCAGATTACTTAGACTTTCAAACCAGCTCAAGGATTTAAATGAAAAATTTGATGACAATACTTATACTTCTTTCCAGTTGCTTAGATATTTACCTAGTAGTTTTGATAGTATTGTCCAAAATATACTGCGTTGGCCAAAAGAAAAATTTAAATTCAGTGATATTGTTAATGAATTGTCCGCTGAGGAGGCACGTTTAAATCTTCGTGATAGTGACAAAGTAAAAACGCCAGGTTTAGTAAATATAGTAACTTCTCGACAAAACTGCACCTTTTGTGGGAAATTTGGCCACCATCAGGCTATTTGCAGACTTAAAAGTAGTCAAGATAATGGTTTCACCGATCACCGCCAAGGTAGTGAAAGACAGTTCCAACCCAGGGATTCCAGGAGTGCCTATAGGAGAGGCTTTAGTCCAAGTTATAAACATAGAAATTTCAAGTCACCAGATCGTTTTAGTACTGATAGACCTCATCATGACGCAAGTTACAGCCCCAACAGACCTCAATATGATACTAGACAGTCTGGTTTTTCTGGAGGAAGAGCTCGTCGAAATAGACGTAAGTCTAAAAATGTTTTATTTATTATGCATTCTAACTCTACTGAATCTGAAGAGGGATGTTCTTGGATTTTTGATACAGGAGCATCTCATCACTGTTGTTCCAGAAGGGACTTATTTTTCAAGTATAAACCTTTAATTAACGAAAACATGACTGTAGTTGTTAAAGATGTAAATTTTGAAATTGAGGGAATGGGGAAAATAAAATTGAGGTTTGGTCAGAGAATATTCACTTTAGAAAATGTTATGTACTCTCCTAAATTGAGGAGAAATATAATATCTGGTCCTGCTTTGGATAAAAATGGTTGTATATATGAAGGCGGTGGGGGTGAGGTTAAAATATATCGTGACAATGAATTTTTGTTTAAAGCCTACTTAAAGAATAAAATCTATTATCTATATCCTAAAATTCCTAAAGTTAATAACAGACATGTAAAATTTGAAAATTTGAATTTAGAAAAAGGGAATAAAATGCAACTTTGGCATAGACGTTTTGGCCATATCAGTCCTGATATTTTGACTCATACTTGTAAAGAAAATGGTGTAAAAGGTGTTTCTGGTCTAAATGATAAAAATTTTGAATGTGAGGTTTGTAAATTAAATAAGTTTAGACACATTTCTCATAAGTCTACTGGTTTTATCAGATCAACACAGCCACTTGAGTTAATTTTTGCTGATTTATGGGGTCCTTCTCATGTTGAGGGGAAACATGGAGAAAAATATTTCTTGTCCATAGTTGACGATTTTTCTAGAAAGGTTGCTCTTTACCCAATTAAGTTAAAATCAGATGCCGCTGATATTATCATTAGACATATTACGCGTGCTGAAAATTTGATTGGAAGTAGAGTGAAATCTTTTCGTAGTGATAATGGACAGGAATTCATGTCAAATACCCTTGAAGATTTCTTTGATTCTAAAGGAATTAAACATGAATTGACAAATTTGTATACTCCTCAGCAAAATGGCGTTGTTGAACGCTATAACCAAACTGTAGCTGATGGTATCAGAACTTTACTACAAGAAAGTAATTTAGGACAGAATTTTTGGCCAGAAGCAGCAACTTATTTTGTTTACACTTGGAATAGGACCTGTAACACAAACTCCACTAAAACTCCCTTAGAACTATATACTGGAAACAAACCCTCAGTCCGGCATTTAAAGCCATTTGGTGTTTTAGCCTATGTAGGTATCCCACGACAAAAACGTTATAAATTAGACCCTAAAGCAACAAAGGGTGTTATGGTGGGTTATGCTTTTAGGACTAGAGGATACAGAATATGGCTACCTGAATCAGACAAAATAATTGAAACACTTAATGTTAGATTTAACGAGAAAGCCAAGTATATAGATCTGAATAGTAGCAGTGGAGCAGTGCTGGAGCCCCAAACTCAGTTCTTTGTCCCACTTTTCCCGAATTCTGTTTCGGAGGAAAATACTGTAGAAGATGTGAGAAGTGCGACCTCTTTCCCTTCTGATATTCAGGACAAAGACAGTTTAGAGGAGGGGTGTGATGGTCTAAAGGTTGTTAACTGGTATAGAAAAGCTGTTCCTAGACAAACAGGAGATAGGACAGATATTTACTACTATGAAGAAGGGAAAACGCAGCGTCTTAGATCCCAAAATGAAGTTCAGGACTATTGTAAAAAGAACAAAATTGTATATGATCCTAAAACATTTAATTTCAGTGGTAGTGACAATTATACTGGTATTGTATCTGAACAGGGTCCAAGTAGTAATGTAGTTTTTAATAATAGTTGACTAGAAGAAATTGTTGTTCCTAAAACGTACAAGCAAGCAATGAAATCTCCTCAGAAAGAAAAATGGCTTGAGGCAATGGAAAATGAGTTAAAAGTAATGAAAGAAAGGGAAGTTTGGGAGCTTACTAGTTTACCACAGAACTGTAATCCTGTAGGTAACAGATGGGTTTTTGCGATTAAGCGTGATGAAAAAGGTAATATCATTCGTTATAAAGCCAGACTTGTTGCCCAGGGCTATAGTCAAATCAAAGGGGAAACCTACGACGAGACTTTTAGTCCTGTGGTCAATTTTGCTGTGATTAGATTCTTTTTCTCATTGCTCGTAAGTTTTTTAAATTGGACCCATATTCAATGTGATATAACTAGTGCGTATCTATATGCCCCTTTAACTGAAAATATTTTTATGTCTCAGCCAGCAGGATTTATTCAACCCGGAAAGGAAAGTTTATATTGTAAATTAAATAAAGCTTTGTACGGTTTACATCAATCAGGTCGCGAGTGGTTTTTTGAAATCCATAAAGTTTTGATAAAAATAGGCTTTGTTAAATTTAATTCATGTAATTGTGTTTATCTATATAATTATGAAGCTATTCTTTTATTATATGTTGATGATATTGTCATTTTTAGTAAATATAGTAAAACAATTGATAAAGTTTTGAATTTACTTAAAAGTCATTTTGACCTTAAAATTATGGGAAAAACCAAGAAGTTGTTAGGAGTCGAGTTTGAAGAAATAAACGGTCAACTTGAAATTCATCAACATCAGTATATTGAAGAAGTTTGTGACCGATTTAAAAGTTTTAAATACCCTATTTCAACTCTTCCCATAAGTAAAGGCGTAGTTTATTCTAAGTCAAATTGTCCTAAAAATGATTATGAAATTCAAGAAATGTCAACAATTCCTTACAGAAGTTTACTTGGATGTTTAGCTTTTATTGCAAATAGAACTCGCCCTGATATTTGTTACTCTGTGAATATTTATAGTCAGTTTCAATCTAATCCTGGAAAAACACATTGGGATGGCTTACTAAGATTATTAGGATATGTTCATTATACCAGTCATTTTAAATTAAAATTAAATTGTAAAAGACCACAACTTATAGTTTATTCAGACTCTGATTTCGCTGCAAATAAAGATGATCGTACTTCTATGGGCGGTCAAATTGTTTTGTTGGATGAATCCCCTATAGATTGGAGAACTTTCAAAGAAAAATCTGTCTGCCTCTCAACAATGGAGGCAGAATTTGTGGCTATGACGGAGGCTGCGAAAAATTTAATGTGGTTTGATCGTATTTTAAATGAGTGTGTTGATGGTAACATAATTCCTAAAGTTGAATGTAAAGCTGTTTTAAATATGGATAGCCAATCTGCCATAGATTTTGTCAAATCTCCAATTGAAAATTACAGATCTAAACATATTGATATAAAATTATTTTTTGTAAGGGATCTTGTTCGTGATAATCTTTTTGATCTTAAATTTATTAGAAGTAAACTTAATCTGTCCGATGTTTTTACCAAACCCCTCACTCGTCAAGATCTTGAAAATTTTATATTAAACATATTTAATAAATTAAAATAAACTTAAATTTTGCAATTATGTATATTTTTCCGTTTTTCCTAAGGTTACCATTATTGAAAGTCCTGGCCAGGCAAATTTTAAGATTGGTTACTTGGGATATTTTTCTGAAATTTTGCATAATTGTAACGTTTAATACATTTCCGTATAAGTTTTTTTACATGTTTTTTTAATTAACATGTATTTAGTTTTTTTTAGGTGCCGTTTAGTGGCTTAGATGTAAAGGTTTTTTTTCAGGTGCCATATACTGGCTTAAATGTAGCGGTTTTTTTTTCAGGTGCCTATAATGGCTTAGATGTAGAGAATTCTTTTCCAGGTGCCGTAGTTGGCTTGTGTGTAGTTAACGATTTAAATTTTTGTATATATTCATGAATTGTTGTATAAGAAAAATGTATTTGTAATTCGGTAATGTTTATAATGAACCTCTTTTTTTGAACTGTATTGAAATAGCCATTGTTAGTGGTGGTCGTAATTATTTAAAGTTTCATCTGTGGTTGATACGTCGTCTGTACTGACCTGTGGATAATGAAATTTATATGTAAATTTTTGTTTCATGTTAAAAGTGAGTTAACCTTTTTGTGGTTTTTTTTTTAATTTTATTGTTGAAGTATGTATATGTATATATGTGTTAAAGATGCTTTTAAAGATTTGAATATTGATTGTTATACTTAAGGAAAAAAATTGTGTTTTTTTTAACCTAGCTCAAAGTTGTTTAAATTTATACCTGTGCTTGTTTGGTGTTATGTCAAGTTAACAAGAGGAGGGGCTTTTGTTACGTATAATAACAATATCTTTATTTTAAAAATATTTCTTGTTAACTTAAATCTCTAAATATAAACTTTATTTCTTATATAAATCTCCTTTTAAAACTTACCTTTATCAATTTAATCAGTTAAATAAGTCTTTAATAGAAGTTCAATATCTTAAAGTAATTTTCCTCATTTGTTTACTTTTTAAGGTTGATCACGCTTATTAGAGCTATACTTTAGCCTGGAATGTTTAGTTGATCACGTTTCTCAGAGCTATACTTTAGCCTGGAATGTTTAGTTGATCCCATTTCTCAGAGCTATACTTTAGCCTGGAATGCTTGGTTGATCACTCTTCTTAGAGCTATACTTTAGTATGGAATATTTAATTACTGGAATTTTCAGCAGATGGTGAACTCGTTCCGGCGTTCTTTCTATCATCCTCGCATAAGATTATTGATTCCCGGATGTAGGCGTTGTCTTTGCCGGTTGTTGTTTTACTATAAATATCGGTGATTGTGCATGTGGTTTTTGCTCACATTTAGTTTTGTGTCACGTCAGCTTTTGGACGATGTAAATTGTCTTTTAATATGATTTTACTCTGCCGGAGTTTATTTTCGTTTATGTTAAATGTTACTAATGCCTTCCTCAGTGTTACATTTTTATTTTTGGTTTTTCTGGGCCATGGTAGAATGTTTTAAGTTTTTGTGAAACACACTTGAGCTGGGTTGAATAAGTTGTAATTTAATATACTGTTAACTTTTGTTAACTTTATTACTGTTGTTGTTAAATTTATATTTTGTTTAAAGTTTTTAATAAAACTGAAATTATAACGTAAATTTAACTTGTCTTCAATTGTGTCATACACTTAAATTTTCATCCAAGTCAAATTCAAATCGCACTTTCCACTGTAAGTTTTTAGATGGAAAATTGTTTTTTTAAACCTCTGCTAACTTTAGATATCCAATAAGTTTGGATAACAATATTTTTCAAAAATGGTGCATACAAATTACCATCATGCTGGCAAAAGATCTATGTCCTGATGAAATTATATTGTATAATATATATTATTAAAGGCATGAAAGATTTATTATTTTCTTTTATTTTTGAAACAGAGCTTTCTGGTAAACATTATTTACTGTGACTGATAAAAGTATGAGTTACACCAGCAATTCTTCAAGTTCAGTTAAAATATTTATTATTATTATTTTATTAACATTTCCATCTTTAACCCGTTAGTAGTCGCTAGTTGGTCGATTTGCCGCCCATCTTTTGGTTTTTGCAGATTTTTTTATTCAATAGCCACCAAAAATTTTTAGAAGTGGCATTTGATACACATAAAACGCGAATAAAATCGAAGAAACGTTGGTCACATCACTTCTTAAAATTATTGGTAGCAGTTAAATAAAAAGTGCGCAATCTGTAATAGGTGGCGCTGTTTATAGCGACTACTAACGGGTTAATGCATGGAAATTTATCTAGTTTCATTTCCTAAATAATAAATCATACCAATTTAATTATTTTCATAAAATTATCATTTGATTTTTTTTTCTTTTAAACATCAAAGCTATATTTGTATTAAAAAAAAAAAAAAAAAATTTAGTTTTGTTTAGGAATCAAAACTGAAGGAGATGTCAGACAAGCACTATTTGATTTCTTTGCCTCCACTGATAGAATATTTTTCAAAAATGGTGCATACAAATTACCATCATGCTGGCAAAAGATCTATGTCCTGATGAAATTATATTGTATAATATATATTATTAAAGGCATGAAAGATTTATTATTTTCTTTTATTTTTGAAACAGAGCTTTCTGGTAAACATTATTTACTGTGACTGATAAAAGTATGAGTTACACCAGCAATTCTTCAAGTTCAGTTAAAATATTTATTATTATTATTTTATTAACATTTACGTCTTTAATGCATGGAAATTTATCTAGTTTCATTTCCTAAATAATAAATCATACCAATTTAATTATTTTCATAAAATTATCATTTGATTTTTTTTTTTTTCTTTTAAACATCAAACTATATTTGTATTAAAAAAAAATATATATATAGATAGATATATGAGAATCAGGTGACATATGATAGAAGAATCTTCAGTAAGCTGAAGAGCAACACTTAGATAAAGAAAGGTAATACAAATGTTATATAGCTAGATAAAGTATTATATAGATATTAAAAGTAAATTATTTAAAAAATAAATAATAAAATATTTAGTTTTTATTAAGATTTATGTTCCAATGACTAAAATGATTTAGCAAAATATTTTCACGGATCATTGGATTTCTACAACTCCAATAATTTATTTGACATTGTTCCTGTCGTTCAATATCAAGTAAGTCATAAAATAGCCAACAAACACTGTCTTATTTTAATAAGTTGCTGCTAGACAGCAACACATATGCAGACAACTTTTCACCCTTTGGCAATTAAAGAGTCAATGCTCATATTTAGAATAGTAAAAAAATATCTATAACATACAAGTAACAAAATTTTTTTTATACATCTTATTTAATCTGATGGGTTAAGTCACCATTTGAATATGAAAATTTGAAATAAATATTAAAAAGAAAAAAAAAAAAAAATCACAATTACTCTATGCAATTAAAAATAATTCAAAAATAATAATTATATTTTTCAGAAAAAAATGAAGGAAACCTTTTACAATGCTACCACTTTTTTTTTTTCTGGCATTTAATTCTTTTATTATTGTGCAATCATTGCCTAACTTTTATATTGTTAATATGAAACAGATATGACTTGTTCAATTAAAACATCAAGTAGCAGAGACAATATCTTCAAAACAATTCTAACTTTTTTAATTAAATCATTTTTCAAAGTCTTGCTTTCAGTATTGTAATTAAACATATTTAGTTAATTCTTCTTTCTTTCTTTTACATTAAATCAATGGCTGATAATTTTTCAGCTTATTAAAAAATATTTTTTCAAATATAATTATTAAAAAAATTTCTTGCCTGGGATTTAAGTATATAAATATGTTCAGAACTTTTGCATAATCAGTATTTTATATATTTTTTTATGCTTATCATGATATTAATTTATTTTTAACACCTAGATTTAAAATCAAGAATAAATAGAAAATTCTGAAATTTTAGACGAAAAAAAAAAAAAAAAAAAAGAAAGAAAAGAAAAAATAAAATAAAATAAAAGAAACATTAACTTACGAATAAGCATTATTTTTTATGCATTCTGTCAGATCCAATTCAGCTTTACTTTCCTCTAACTGAGCACAAATCTTTTTAGCTTCTTCGACATAATTTGAATATGAATCTTCTGGCACAGAACTACAAAATATTAATTAAAATAATTCAATATATAATTGTGAATAATGAAATATTACAAGTAGTAAAAGCCAAGCAACAGATACAAGGTCACTGAAACCACATAGAACAATAAGAATGAATATTTTTCAAGTAGGAGAAGATCAGAAAGGTGAAAAAAATTCATCAGAGGATACCTTTTTCACCCTTGACTACCAATGTACGATTTCGTTCACTAGTGGCTATAACAGCAAATCACTAGTGGGATATCTATCGTACATGAAAATAATTGAAGTGAAATTTAAAGTGGAATTAACCATTAAGTTCAACATAACAGAGAATCTAACAGAAAACAACCACAATAAACAAACAATACTCAGAGGATTATACATTTGGAGTCACATGGATTAAAACAAGCAAAATAATTCAGGGGTTTAGATGTTCATGGTGTAAAAGCAAGTAAAATTAAAGGTTTAGTGGTTCATAGCTGATAAAGAATAATGAAACAATACAGCAACATGGATATTTATTAATTGATTATCATGTGTGTAAGAGTATGATTACTAATTTTAAGAATAGTTGACAATTCAACAATGTAGAAATTGAACATTTAAAGAAAAAAAGAATGCATATTAATACAAAAAAAATGCAACAGGCCTTCTGCTTTTTTTTTTTTTTTTTTTTTTTTTTAATTTGTATATAATTTCACATTTCCACTCAACCATCCAGCCAAACACCACCACCCATTCTCTGTAATCAAACAACAGCCCACCCAACCTCCCCCTTTTTTATTGTCTTTATCATTTTACATTTTTTTTTTTCTGATTAAGACACACAAAAGTGCACTTTTTTTTTTTTTTTTTAAATAAATGTACTGACAGAGACATATAAATGAAAGGACAGAAAAAATTAATATTTTATCAAGTGAAAATCCTATTCAAAGTTATAGAGTAAGAATAATTCTTCAACTGCTCAAGTAACCTAACTTTTACAGTAAAACAATGCAAAACTCCTAAAATGAGAACTTTTAAAAGCAAAAATGATAAATAAAGCTTGATCTGCAACCTTTCAACATCAATACTTGCATAAAATCAAATCCTGAAACATACCTGAATAATTCAGATTAGATATTAATTAAAACTTATTCAACAACAAAAGTTATTACGTTCCTTGTTAAGCAATATTTACCAATAGGGATCCAGAATACATCTGAATGAGCGAACAAGGTTCGGCAGAAAATTTAGGTAGACCTGAGAAATTTTGAATATTTTCTGGGGTTGGTTGGTTGTAGGATTTAAGGCCGATTGACTCCTGATGTGTCCTAGGCCAAGAGGGGGAATGCCCTCCGTGGGGGTCTTTCTAAGGGGTCCTAGCCCGTATTTACGCGAGTTTCGGAGGAAACCACGGAAAACTCCGAACGGCTAGGCCGATGAGCGCGACCTGGGATCGAACCTGGCACCTCCCATCTACCAGCTTTGAGCGCAGAGCCGCTCGGCCGCTGGTAGGCCCAATATTTTCTGGGGATAGAAGAAAAAATTTCTAATACTTGAAAAATGAAATCAAACCTCAAGTATCACTGATAAATTGCCACCACATTAAAGAAAGGTTGCATTTTATTAGTGCACAATAAACCACTTGTTAAAATAAGCCTAATTTTAATATATATGTAATAACATCATAACACTTCAGAGAATCAAATTTGTCAATTTACATCATAAAATAAAACTGCAGTAAAATAATACACTAGCATATTCTTATGTTTTAGTATGTACTACTCTTAAATACATGTTACATATACACAGTGCCTTGCGTTATTTTAGGTGTGGGGAAAATACCAGGTGACTGAATATATTCTGCACCCCTGTTTATGCCTATTGTCAAACAGCAGAAACATTCATATAAAATGTATCGACAATTCAGAAGAGCACATTCCCCCACCCCCCACCTCACTCCTCAAATATTGAAGTACAGTCAACTCCCTTTAATCCACAAAAGTTTTGTCCAAAGGTTGTGCGGATTATAGGAATTTGCAGATTAGAGGTCATTGTATTTGTTTACATTTTTCTTTTGCAGATACAAAGTCAGTTATTCTTATTAATTCTTAAGTAGACATCAAAATGGAAAGACGACTTCTAATACCTTTTAGAATAAAATATTTCTTCAGTATCAATAAAACTAATCAATCATATTCATATTTGATGGTAAATAATTTAACCATATTCAAATAATATGTACCAATAAAATGTAAACAAATATATTTAAAAAAGAGAAAAAAAAAAATATTTTTTGAAGTACAGAAATAATATTCATCACTCATTATTTTTAATTTAGTTAAATATTGATGTGATATGTAGCGATTTGTTTTAAATTTTTATGTACTTTCCTGACATTCTTTGGCTTGACTTAGCACTAGTCTGTATGAATTGCAAGAAAATAAATACAAAAATTTACTGTTTTTTTCTCTCCCCAATTGTGTTTCAAAGCAAGGATTAAGCTAAAAATTTGATTTAAAAAAAGTAAAAATGCAAGAAATGTTGCAAATTCTTTTAAAATATGAGATGTAAATTTCTTTGTTTACATTAAAAAATCAATTGCGGATTAGAGGGATTTGCAGATTATAGGTCTGCGGATTAGAGGGAGTTGACTGTGATAACAAAATTAATGGCAAGACACTCATGCATATTCACACCCTAAGAAAAGTCTGAAATTCTTAAAAAAGTCTAAAAATTCTCATACGTGAATTTTTAATATTTCATATTGAAGTTATAAAGTGGAAAAAAAAAAAATGATGGGGGAGAACTGTTTTTGAAAAACAAGAACAATTTTAACAATTGTGAATTTTCTAACGTAAACATGAAATTAAAAAATAAATAAATAAATCTCGTAACAAATTTCTTTATAAAGTAATATGGGGTTTAGATGCCAATGGAAGAGAAATCGTACACGGTAATTAGCAAAGTATGGTTCGGACCATGTAAGAATTCATTTCATTAAAATTCTTCCCCCCCCCCCCAATTTGTTCTATTTTTAAGCATAATTTGCGAACACAAAATCATATTTTTTAAAAGATAGTAGTTTGAATAATGAATGTAATCCTTTATTCAAAAAAATTAATCTGGAAGTTTGAAAAGAATTTTTCTTTAAATTATTTTATTTATTTAAAAAAAAAAAGCTTAAAATGTAACACCCACTACGTGATTTATTTTTCAAATACAAATCAATTTTAGATATTTTACACAAATAAATCAAGCTTTTTATTTATTTAGGCAATTAATTATAATTCCTGTTGCTTACATAAAAATTCATTTTTTTTTTTTTTTAACTTTAGAAATTAGTTTTAAAAAATAAAATTGTGTTTTTATATAAAGTTTTTCTCTGGAATTTTCAACAATGCTAATTTTGTAATTAAAGTATTTTTTAATTTTAGATATTTTAAAGCAAATAAATCAAGCTTTTTATCTATTTAGGCAATTAATTATAATTCCTGTTGCCTGCATAAAAATACTTTTTTTTTTTTTTTTTTTTTTACTTTAGAAATTAGTTGTCTGAGTTTGAAAAGCATCGGTGTATCGTCATTTATCAAATGAATATTTGAAAAACAAATATACGCGCTCAGGAGAACAGTTAATGCATTAATCTATCAATATATTCATCATCATCTTTTTTTATTATATTGCCAAAATGGCTTTATATTAACGTTCACACAAACTTATTCAAGGGACATTTAAAATTCTGATTAGCAACCATAGATCTCTTGTATTTATAATAAATAACCTTTTACTCGAGCAAGTTGCTCAAATCATATATCTAAATGATAACTTTAAGCAAAAACTTTTGTTTCTCACACTTGTAACTAATAACTGTACTGTGATTAATAAAAGAAAAATTTAAATATATCATGTAAAAAATTTACTAAAAAAATTGCTTTTTCGTTTGAAAATTTTCCCCACTTCCAATTTTCACCAAAACTTGGAAAATTCATCTGTACACCAGATCTGTTTCAATTCTAAAGTTTCGTAGTTCTATCTTTATTAGTTTTGGAGATATAATAGTCAGAAGATCCCCCACCCTCTGCACACACACTATCTTTCTTTCTCTGACCGACTGCCAAAAACCACTTTTTTGGACACAGAAAACCTTAAAACATGTAAAATCTCAATATTGAATTTTTGGACCGAATGCAATACTTCCATTGCCTATGGTAGTACCGCTTTAAAAAAAATTTCAAAATACACATATGTTAACTTACCTAGAAATGCAATTGCTTGAAGAACTAGGAATTTCTGCTTGTTGTTTCACACAGTCCAAAGATTTTTTACTAGATTCCTGCAAGAATTAAAAATCGTATAATCTTTTTATCCTGATTCTTTGAGAAGTAACATAATAAAACTAAAAGAGAAAAACTTAAACTAAATGATTAAGTAAATATTAATGCTTTTTAATCTTAGTTTTAATTTAATAAATTTACTTTGGATTTTAATGAATAACATAGTTTAAAATTTAGTATTAAATTATAAACTACAATTAGTTCCACATCTTACTATAGATATGGGGAACTTAGATATTTGTGAAAATTTTCTACACTGATTATTACACGTTCTGAGGTGTGAGGATATCGAAAATAACAAAATTGGTACAGTGTCCATCTGTAGGGTTAGACAGATGGTCAGTCACAGTGTACATGTTATCTCAATAACAAATGATCACAGAGAGGTCGGTCAAGTTTTAAAATAATGCTTATGACACTGGCAAGAACCCTATCGATTTGCAACATTCTAATTTAAAAACTTTATAAGTTATTCGAAAATTATAATTTTCTTAACATGGGAGAATAGTTCCAAATTTTCTCTTAAATATGCACATTAAAAGGAATATTTTTAATGTAAAGTTGTCAGACAAGCTTTAAAATATCAACTAAGATACTGCATGAACACCATTAATTAAGAAAAATCAACTTTAAAAACTTCATAAGCTATTTGAATATTATAAATTTCTTAGTATGGCAGAATAGGGCACAGTTTCACATTTTAAGGGGTATTTTCATTGTGTAGATCACTTTTAAAATATCAGTCATGATGCTGGCACTAACTAAAACTGATTATGAGTTTCCTAATTTAAAAAATTTAAAAGTTATTCAAAATTTACAACTTTCTTAAAATGGCAGAATAGGGCAAAATTTCACTTAATCATCCATTTTAAGGTATATCTTTATTATAAAGATGTCAGACTGCTTTAACAATATCACTTATGTTACAGGTTTGAACATCAACTATGAATATTCTAATTTCAAAATTTTGTAAATTATTCAAAAATTAAGATTTTCTTAACTTAGTAGAATAGAGCAATCCCCGTGGCAGAAACACGGCGACATTGTCGCAGAATGATACCGAATCCTTGCAGAAAGGTTTTTGTTTTAGGAACAAAAAATTTTGAAAGAAAAAAAATTTCACTGCAATAAATTGGCTAAAACTACTCTGCAGTGTAAGTTTCGTTTTTGCAGAAGCTGCTCGTTTCTGCAGAAAGGTACCATAGGGTTACATAGCTACAGCGATGCAACAAGGGCAGAAAAACATTGAACGCTGTGTGCTCTGTGCGTACGGGACAGCATTCCCTCTACACACATGATCTGTGACCGCGCTGTCTTGCTCGCTTTCGATTGTTGTCTGCGATTTCTCTTCTCTTTCAAACTATCCACACGATCTTTGAAGGATCGCCTTTCCTTTCTAATATTCATTCCTATAAATCACCCTGCCCCTCTTTTTTTTATTGTTTCACACAATTAAAATGATATCGCTGTCCGATCATTATGAACTTTTGATTTTATCTTTTTTACAGATGCTGCAAAAAACATATTCCTGGATTCCCCCCCCCCCTTAATTATAAAATAAAATTGCAAACATATCATGAAAATAGGCAAAATAGCAAATCAATTAATTACTTTTATAATCCAACTGAAAAACACAAATCATTGCACAATACGCATAACTAAATGGGGAAAAAATTCACATTCAAGGCATTGCATAATCAAAATTTACTGAGCAAGGACAGAAAGAAATACTTGTTTACATTAACTGAAACTCAGTTTAACTATAATCAAAAGCTGAAAATGGTGCAGAAAGAAAGGGAATGCTACGATTCTGCAATGTTTTGATTTTCATTAAAAATTTTTTTAAAGGTTCAGTTATACAGATGAAGAATCTTTAAAAAATAAAACTTAAAATAACTGTTTTTACTTTCTTTTACCCATAGGGTCGAGAAAGTATTGTTTTAGAGTCAAATTTTCAAACGTGAGTTTTCGTTTTATATTTACATGTTTTGAGGTCCCTTAAATACGAAAATCATGTTTTTAGCGAATGGTCTGTGTGTCTGTTATCAGCCTATCTCAAGAACAAATAGTAGCAGAAATTCCAAACTTGGTATTCTAAAAGATATATTTTTTTATATAATAATTTAATAAATTATTTTTTTAAAAACAGAATTATTTTTTAACAACCGAATTAAATTTCATATAAATGTAGGTGCATTAATGAAACGGGGGGTTGAGGGAGGCGATAGCCCCCCTCACACAGAACAAATTATCATATAAAACTCTTCCAAAGCCTAATTTGAATTGTTTAACATAGGTTTACATAATAGTACTCGTTATCTTACCTCTTAATCTCCAACCTGTATATATAGTATTAAATTTCAGGGTAAGAGAAAGTCATGTGAGTGACACACCAGATTATTTTTTCTCTTATATTTTCCCATTTCTTTAAACTTTTAGCTTCTGTTTTCCTTTCCCATTATTTTTTGTCTAAAGTTCCCTTTAGTCCCCGAATTAATAAAACAAAATTCAAAATTTATTTTTTCCTAAATGTTTCCTTTTAACTAACCTTTAATTTTTTCTTTCGATTTTATATTATTATAGTTTAACAATATATTCTACAAAACTCATTTGGCTATTGTTTTGTGGATTCATTGATAAGTTATTGTGTAAAAATATTTTTATGTTTGAATACTAAAAATTTTTATTAAATTTGTAAAAGATATTTTTGTTAATTAAAACGTTTCATTACCTTAACACCCTTATTCTTTTTTTTTTTTTTCCTACAACAATAATTAAAATAAGGTCAGGATGTTTCATTAACTTTGTAAGCTAGTACTTTTAAATATGATTTACTTTTTTATATTATTGTTTTATCTAGTAAAAACATTACAAACTATCACAAAATTAAATAGAGCAAATAGCTCTTCACAATTTCTTCAGAAATTCTAGCTGCAGGTAACATTTTCATGTTTTAATTTCTGTCTTCTTATGAATCATTTTATTTATTTGGTTAATTTTAATTTTCTTACTGTTGTTTTGTAAAGATTATAATCCCCCCCCCTTTTTTTTTACTGTTCTTAATTAAAAAAATATATATATACCTTAGAGGTAAAGAACACCATGATAATTTCGTGAAAAGAGCACCATGTCCTTTATGTGCATTTGTAGATTTATATTGAGGCATTAAGCACTAATATACAGTTACTATAAAGAAAAAAAGACAGTGGAAAGAAAGAAAAAAAAAATGTTAATTTCCTTTATTTATGACAAATATATGTCATTGCAGCACATCAAAGACATGGAGTTAATCTTTTCACAAAATAAACATGGAGTCCTTTACCTCCGTAATACGGAATTACTTCTTACCAAAATTAATATGAGGTTATAAAGTTAAAAAAAAAAACATAGATTTGATATTAACCTAAACATTTTTAGAAACAAAAAAGCTAGTCTTATTGGTAGTTAGCATGCAAATATTTATTATTGAATGATATCATCTTGCAGAAAGAAATTAGCTCTAGTGAGGTTTGTCGCAGAAAGCAAGAAAAAATTTTGCCACAGGGAGAGCAATATTTCACACGAATTTAAATTACGTATATCAATGCATTGAAAAAATTATGGAATAGCATAAAACCTATCATATGAAACTGACCTTAATAAAACTAATTAACAAATGAGGGATAAGGTAAATGTGTCAAACTGAAAGATGGGTAGCTTATTAGGTGGGGCATTTTAGTCTGTCACTATGTCGAGCAACTTTATTTCTCTTACAGCAGAATAGGCTATGTGGTAGAAATTTATAAGAACATTTATATGATGGAAAAGGAGTAGATTCCAACTACGTCCACCTAGTTTCCCAAATATTTGGAATCGAAACCTTTATTTTCTATGTATTTCAGATTTTTTCATGAGGCATATGAATCCTGATTATATATATAACAATTTCAAAATAAAGAACATAAATATTACAGCTATTACATGGAATACATGAATCTGTGCGCAATCTGAGATAACTGCATTAATAAATGTTTGTTCACAATAAAAATTTAATGTAATTCTCCCCTTCTCTCAACTTCACCCTTAAAAAAAAAAAAAAAAAAAAAAAAAAAAAAATAAATAAATAAAAAAAACCCCTTAGAATATAAATTACATAAACAAAAGTACTTACAGATTTACAAGAAACTTCTTCATTGGAAATAGATGAACCTATAAAAACAGAACAACAATGAAAAACTGTGCAGGCTTAGAAAATTGTATTTAAAGTAAAATTAAAACTGTTAAAAACTTTACTGCCAAATAAATTACTCTTAATTCAGTAACTGTAGAAATTAAGTTAAGCCCTGAAAATATATTTGAAGAGTCTAATTAGAAAAAAAAAAGTTAAAACACATTTTATTTATAATAAATGAATAAGAAAAGCAAATTTTAAAATCTTTAGCAGATCACAAATAAAAGATAATACAGAAGAACAGTTTTAAATTCATTTCAAAAGAAAAAACCAATTTTATCACAACCTTGGCAAAATGCAATCCATACTGACAAAAAAAAAAAAAAAAAAAAAAACTCAATACAAATTTTCCACAAGGTGAACTAATTCCTATGCAATAGAGATTTATATTGAGTTGATTGTATTTTAGTCTTGCACTTGTTAACGGACCTCTTCACTTACCGTCGCCGGAAGCCCAAACCAATGTTATTCTATGGGAAATTTTCTTAACAAATAACTTATAACTAATACATATTTTTAAATACTGTTTTCACATTCAGAAAATTACCAACTGTTAAATTGACGGAACTTTTTTAAAAATGTATTTTTTTTAATTTTTAATATTTTATTTTGAAATTGCAAAATTAAAAATTTCACACATTGAAAATTTCACACACGTATTTTGCAGCTTCAAAAAAAAAAAAAAAAAAAAAAAAACTTTTTTAAAAAGGTCCATCAATTTAACAGCTGGGAATTTTCAGAATGTTAAAACAGAATTTAAAAATATGTATTAGTTAATAAGCTATTTGTAAAGAAAATTTCCCATAGAATAACATTAGCTTCAGCTTCCGCAGACGGTGAGTGAAGCGGGCCCTTAAGGCTGTACATCAATCAGATTCCCTCTTCTTTTCTTCCTATGGGATTTTTGTTGATTCATTTTATAAGGATATTTCCTTCATAAATGTTGCTTCATTTTATAAGGATATCTCATTCAAAAATGAAGTTTTTCAAATTCTGTTTTTTGAATATTACTCTTTGAATATGTCACCTTTTAGCTTCGTGAGCAATTTTTTGAAAAAATTTATTTCAAAAATTAATTTCAATAAGTAAATTTAAGACACTAAGTTTGGATCTCTAAACAAAATATTTAAATTTATTTTTTCAAACAAATGCTCACTAAGCTAACAGGCGACATATTCAAAGAATAATATTTAAAAATCAGAATTAAAGAAACTTAATTTTGAATGAGATAACCTTATAAAATGAAGAAACAAAAATCATGTAGGATAACATGGGAAGGGAGAAAAGGAGCTATCTGACTGATGTACAGCCTTAAAAAATCATTTTTTAAAATAAAATTTTAGTAAAACCAATGTAACATTTAAATTTAGCTTCTAATATAAATATCTATGAATCCCGTATTTTTCTAGAGGGCGCTTTTACCAAAATGCAACATTCTGCCTTGAACGAGGCTAAAGCTATTCCTCCTGAATATTTAATCTTGCTATGATGTATTATGAATTTTTGTAAATGTTGTTTGTGCTTGTATGTTTCACACTGAGGAGGGCTAGTGTTCTAGCCGAAACATCTGTCTTATGTTTTAATGTTTTTAATTAAAATGTATTTTTAAAGTTTTGTATTTTTTATCTCATTTTAAATGTTACATTGGTTTTAATATATTAATGAGACATATAAATTATGTTTAATTTTATTAAAATTTTAGTAGTTAAAACATTTTGCACACAGTATTTGGGCAAACTTAATTTTACACATATTTAACCTTTAAAAAGAAAATTCTTAAGACTGATTAAAATTTTATAAAACAATTAAAATTATTATGATTAAAATTTTATAATACAATTAAAATTATTATAACTAAAAGATACTGAAAATTTAAACACTAGAATAATTATCGTCCTGTAATGTATAAAAGAACAGCATTCAAAACTAAAAGATTTATTTAAAAAATAGATACAGAAGTTTAATCATGGGTGAAAGTAAAAATTTTCGCTGGACTGAAGTATACATATATATATTTTTGTAATATTGGGTAAAATATAATAAACTCATACATATAATTTATGTAGATATTCAAAACATACATTTCAAAAGGTTACATTAATAAATATAAGTATGAAAACTTAGCAAAATTATTTATTAATATAATTGAATTAACATTAATAGGGGCTGATTCAGAAAAAATTGGGACCTTTATTTGCCCCTAACAAAGATTCATTCCATAAAATTGGCCTATCTCTATTATAACACATGAAAAAAGACTGAATTTAGTCAATAGACTGAAAACTTTCACACATGAGCTTAATTGAATATCAATAAAAGTAATTTACATACATATTTATTTACTGTAAATATATTTAGCATAAAAATACAAATATAACTTGAGATGACACAATCAATTAAAAATCACTTACACAATCAAATGGCCGATAGTCATAGCACAAGAATATATGTAGATTTAATAACTAAATAAGTAATCAACCAATGAAAAGTCTTGTTCTGTCCTCCTTTGTTTGTCATCTGCTAAAACTGGTTCAAACAGGTTCTTTTGCTTTTTTAAATCAGAAACTGGTTTAAACCTTAGAGGGGAATGGTTATTAAGGAGGTCATCTCTAGCAAAACCTGTTTCCATCAACTTATCATTGAAACCACCTGACCTGACTATAGAACTCTACTTTCGAATGAGGGAGATTTATTACAAGTAGCTCTATGGTGACCTCTATCATACTAGTATAAAATATATTAAATAAAGCCTGTTGATATTTCACACCATTTAATTTTAATAGTACTCATATAACAGTAAATTTTTAAAATATACATTTTAATGCAGGGAATGAAATTTCTGCTCGCCAGCTCGCCATTGGTGAGTGAAATTTTTACTGTGGCGAGTAAAAATTTCGTCTAGTTATAGATAGAATTCTTACACAATACTGTGACAGAAAACATTTTTATAGATTTAAATATGGCAAAATCTTGCCATCTTATAACCTCATATATAACCTCTCATTTTCAGATTCTCGGAGAGCCGAGTGACAAAGCCATCTGGTGCTGGCTGTACCTGAACTACTCAGGGTGAAATTGTGCATGCTCGAATAGAATTTGTTTGCTCATGCGATGCTCCATATTTAAAATTAAAATAAAATTGTATTTGAACGAATTCACATCCAAACGGACAAATTAATGTATTTTTAAAATATTCTTATTTCACATATTTTTCCTTATTTTAAAATAAGTAATATGTTTTTAATTAGATAAATTACCTTATACAATATCCTTTTAAAAAACTTAGTAAATATATTTTGGGTATCTCCGTACCCATCTTCTGTGCCAAGTGAAAACATCTGTTCCTTTGAGGTGGTCACTTCGTGGTGTTGTGGTGTTCATGGTCTCACTTCACTTCACTTCTTTTTTCGTTTTTCTGTAAAAATTGTTGCCACACTGCTGGAATAATGCAGTGCTCTCGGTCATTAACAGCTTGATTGTTAGTAATTATTTCTATGGCCTCCCATTTAAGTATGTAGTGGCGATTATTGTACGGGGCTATTTTACTAATATTGATGGAGTTAACGTTAATAGGGTTAGTATTGTTGGTGGAGGAGAAAGCGGTGGAAAATTTACCATATTTTAAGTCAGCACGGTGTTCATTTTCGCAATCGTTAATCCTGCATTTAGTCATACCTATGTAACATGCTTTTTTACCGTTGGTGTGTTCGAAATTTATTTTATAGATTTCTGCGGTGAATTTGTAGTTGGTAGTATCTTTTTCATTACGAATATGTTGAAAAATATTTTTTGGCTTGATTGGAATATTTACGTTTAGATTTTTAGCTTCGTTTTTTATTTTTATGCTAGCACCGTTACAAAAGGGGATGGAAGTAGTAAAATTGGATTTGGATTTTTGGGCATTAATTTTATTTAAGGCTTTAATGCAATTTTTATAAAGGTTGTCAACGAGATTTTTACAGTAATTAGTGTTAAGTGCAATTTTTTTTAATAAAGTTGAGTTCAGCTATGAGTAATTTTTTATTGGAACATACGAGGATTGCACGGTTAATGTAAGAGCGGAGAGCAGAGTATTTATAGGAGAGGGGGGTGTTACAGTTTTTATTTATGATTTCTGAATTAGCGGTTGGTTCCAGGTAGGAGTGGTATCAAAAGAATTATTTGGGGTTTTTTATAATTTTAATGTCCAGAAAATTTAAAGTATGATTAGTTTCATTTTCCATAGTGAATTTAATTTTGTTATCAAGAGTATTTAATTCAGTTAAGATGTTATCGGGATAAATGTAATTTGGAATAATGGCGAAGATGTTATCTACATAACGGGTCCAAAGTTTGCATTTGCTGATAATATTTTTAGCGGAATTTTTGAGGTGTTGTAATTTTAATAATGCCCGAAATGGGCTGATTCATTGTGCCAGTCCCAGTATAATGATGTATCAATGCCGATGAGGTAACTATTTAGCAAACATAATAAAACCGGTTTTATGATGTTAAATTTAAACAAGAATTTCCTAAAGTGCGATTCTAGCCTAGTAAATATTTGTTTTTTATGTCAAATAAATTTCAAAAATGAAAAAAAAAAAAAAAAAAAAAATATGAATAAGACTACATGAATAAGACTACATGAATAAGACTATATGAATAAGACTACCCGCCAATTTCCAGTGTTTACTGTTAAAATTGACTTCCGAAAATGTCTGTAAGTGGCGATGTTAGATTTGAGAAAGCCTGAATTCGAGGCGCACGGCACGTTTACTGCGAAAACGCCGCCGCATGATCCAAGTTTGCATTGGAATGGGGTATTCTATAAAGAATGGGTAGAAGAATTTTAAGTGTTTAAAATTTGACTTCCGAAATATGTTTGCAAGTGGCGAGGTTAGATTTTAGAACAGCCTGAATTCTTTGCGCAGTGCGTTTACCGCGAAAAAGCCGCCGGACGATCCAAGTTTGTTTTGGAATGGGGTATATTTTATAAAGAATGGGTAGAAGAGAAGTGGCCACTGCAGTGGCAACCAAAGGCAATTTCTTTAGTTGCCACTTTTAAAAATCTAGTCACCATGTGGCGAGTGGCGACCGCTAATTTCTAGCTTTACCCTAGGCAGGCAAGTTCAGCTAGTTATGTAGAAAAGAAATTCAGTAGTAAAAAAAAAAAAAGAATAAATTAAAACCTGAGACTTGAGAATTGGTTTCGTTATCACAAACAGAGCTTTCTCTGGAATGGTCTTTTTTATTTTCAAGAATTTCAGAGCCACAAACTGAGCTTTTCCTGGATCGATCCTTTGCATTTTCTGTAAGTATTTCTTGACTACCTCCTTCAGATTTAACAATTGTCTTCTTTTTCTTTTTTTCTTTAGTGTCTTGTTTCTTATCCCATCTTTAAAAAATAAATAAGTAATAATAATAACTGTCATTATTGCTATATACACAATATAATTATGTTGAACTAACATTAGATTTATAAGTTATTAAAATATACAATATTTAAATAATACAATTAAAGAAAACATTATATTTTTAATATCTTCTTACTTTTTTGGTAGTTTTTGTGGCTTTTTGAATTCTGATACAAACTGCAAATGAAAAAAATATATACATATTTATACATATACACATACAAGGGAAAACAATAGAAAAGGAGGAATATTGACTAAAAATGAAAGCTAATGGCAGTAGGGCAGGATTACTATACAAATATGGGTGGAAAAATTTTTTGAGTTTTCTATGTCTCTATTAGAAATTAACATATTTATATACCAATAGAACATATAGAGTATATTATTTTGATTAACTTACTCTAGATAGAGAAAATCATACAATTGACTCCCCCTTCCCCACTTACAATATACACGCACACCAGTGGCGTAGCGTGACATTTGAATCTGGGCATGCTCTGAAGCGAACTATGGAAAGAACACTACTGATCAAGACGATGTCATTTCATCAAATTTAAGCTTGCATTTTTCCAGTTTCATGGTTGGTTGGTTGGTAGAATTTAAGTCCGATTGACTACAATTGGGTCCTAGGCCTATGGGTGGAATGCCGTCCGTCGTGGGTCTTTCTAAGGGGTCCTAGCCTTATTTACGCGTCTTTCGGAGAAAACCATAGAACCCCATCTACCAACCCCATCTACCGACACTTCCCATCTACCAACTTTGAGAGCAGAACCGTTCGGCCGCTGGTGGGCCTCCAATTTCTTGGAATCGTATATAAAATTTTATATGCAAATTTTGTCGCTTTAACTTTAAAGCATATATCTAAAGGACTCTTATATTAACTTATTAAAGGCCGATTTGGTCGCTTCATTGATCGCTGTATTTAAATGAATTTTCAAAGAAATTTAATCACAATTTTTTATATCACTTTAGAAACAAAAAAGAGAAAAAAAAAAGAAAGAAAGAAAAAATAGTGAGAACCGGCAAGAAAAAATCCACTGAAATCGCTGAAAACTTGGCTTCAGGTGTTCGCTGCTTTCTGCTGCGTCTTCCACGACCGCACTATGTCAGATTGGGGACCCCACTGCTAGTGGCAGCGTCTTAAGCGAGCGTTTCAATGTAGGTGCTTATCTGACCTCTGAGAGTTCTTACACAAGAAGTTTATTGTTACAATTTTTAATAAAGTTTAAAATGTAATAAGTTTAATTCTCTCTATCATATTAGCATTTGATTTCGATAGAAACAATACATTAAAAATAATAAAAATTCTTCTTCAAAAGGGAGTATTACGCCTTTACATAAACAATTTTTGAAAACGCAACTATTATGTGTAATAAAAAATAAATAAAAAAATAAAGAAAGAAAGAAAGAAAGAAAAAGAAACAGTATTAAAATTTTATCATATAAAAACTATTTGATCGCATGACTTAATGCGAAAGAAGGAAAAATAAATAGAATAGCGGCCTTTTCTAAGAAATGCAGATGGATGAAAAAAAAAAAAAAAACATGCAATTTAAATAAAATTTAAGAAAATAAAGCGGAAAAATAAAAGGAACATTCAAAATAAAAAAAATAATTTAAGAAATTCAGATTTGAAAATAAGGAAAGAAAATAAACACACACACACACACACACACACACACACAAAATAAATAAATAAATAAAAATAAAGTAAAAATAAAGAGAGAGAAAATTCTATGCACACCTGCACGATCAAAGCTACGCATCTGCCAATTTTTTGTAAATCTGCGATCAGTGGCCTGACCTTCATAGTGCATACAGGCACACATGAAGAAGACATTTTGCTTTATTCATTTTCATATTATTGAATAAACAAAATTTGTACATACTTTTATTTCTGGTGGAAGTCTTCGCTTAGAATAAGTTATTTAGATTTAAAATAATAATAATAATAATTAATAAAAAAATTAAAAAATGCAACTTTTCTGGCACATAAAACAACTTTTGGAAATTTATCCAAATTTTATTTTGCAATTTAATCATCATTTTCAAATCAATTCTTTTTCTTTTTCATTATTGTGTAAAATAAAGTATAAGTTTTAATTTATCAATCAGTCGGAAAAGCCAGCTCTCTATGCGAACATCTCTACCGAAGGTAACAAAAATCCCTACGCTTTAAAAAATACCCCCAAACTCGAGAATATGCTCTCCTAGGGTAGCATGCCTTGGGTCGCTTATACAGCGGAACTCCCCTTGTAGTTTATACGAGTGAAAATTAGAGGGACGTTGAATATTCCCTTAAATAGCAAAAAATCCCTATATCAGGGCATGCTTTACAAAAGCAGCATGACCTGAGCAATAACCGGTCAGCAGGAGAAGAGAGGGATGGTATCTCCGGGACGATACTGGTCAGCAGATGTCTCCTAAACAAAGCGGGAGGGAAGTAACGACAATAGTAAGGGGAAATAAAAACACTCGGATTTATCCAGGAATAATGTAACAAAAGAAATTTCCTTTCACTATAATTTTTCAAAACTGAATGATGGATACTGTATAAATGGAAGCGAGTGTTTAACAAAATTAGTTCAAATAATTTATTTTTAAATAAATTCTGTTTAAACTTTAGATAGTTTTTAGTAGGTATGCGGCGCATGCCTAGCATACCCAGAGAATACGCCACTAACGCACACACACAAAAAAAATTCTTTAAACTATAAAACTAGACAATTTAAAATTAAAACTTTATTATGAAAAATTTTTTCCTATGTTTTTTCAAAAAAATTCTTAATTCCCTAAATGTTTTTAGTCATTCCAAAATTTTTGAAATAAGGGGAACAGTAAAAAACAGGGTCAATTTCCTGAACATTACCTATATTTGTAAGAAATTTTGAAATACAGAAAATATTAAAAAATTCTATGTTTGTTCCAGGGTCCCTATGTTTTTCTAATTTTTTAATAGGTTTTCAAATTTCCAAATTTTTTCCTGAATTCCAAGTACTGTAGCAACCCAGGGCAGTCATTCTAACAAAAATTAAATATGTAAAATGTAGCGATTAATTTATAAAACTTTCAAGGAAGCTAGATCTGCATTAGAAACCAATGGATCATTCCAGAAAATTCCAAAACTTTGTTCTTATTAAAGACAGGACTTGCAAACTTTGTAAAAACTAAACTTAAATTTTAAGCCAAATTTGATTGCCAAGTCCCTAAACTCTGCATTGGCGATAAAATTACAAACTTGGCTTGGTTAACAATCAAACTTGGTAGAAAATAGTAGCTTAGGGATGTCAGAATCAGTAGGCCCTTTCTCAATCTTAACAGAATTAATAACTGCTTTAAACAGGCAATTACAAATTATTAGTGATTTTTATGCCTTTGACATGGGTTTTTAATTAATTAAATTTACCTTTTTTTTTTTTTTATCCTTTCATACATTAAAAATTCTAATGGGTAACAACCACATGTCTTTCATTACCTGCTATTGCACATATTATATGCACTTTTTGGAGATAATGGTGGTCAGAAGATATAAAATTGACCTAAAAAATTAAACACTTAACAATTTTTCTCTAAGAGAAAACTGATACTTGTGTAAAGACATACAAAACAGAGTTAATATAGCAAGTAAAAAAAAAGAGTCAGTAGAGCCATTTTTTGAAACACTCATTTAAGAGATCTGAAACTGACCTACCTAATCATGATTGATAATAAGACTGTTAATTTCCTGTATGTTAGGATTGAAAAGTTAGGTATTAATTTTAAATATTAAAATAACTGATTATATGGTGCATAAATTAAAATCTAAAAATTAGTATTGGGAATAATTTTTCCCGTTATGTTATTAATTGAGATTAGGAATTTCTGATCATACGGAATCCTGCAATCGTAAATAATATTGGCTGGTAATCTAATTAAAATACATTAGCGCTGTGAGCCATGATGTTCATGGCAAGAAAATAACAGCTCAAAATAATAATTAATGATTAAATAAAAATCAGAAAACCTTTTAATTTACCCCATTATAGATTAAACGATAGCTGTAAAACAAAACAATAATCCAAAGGGGAACACAGAAATAACTCCACCCTTAATTGCAAAGGAAATTGTAATTCTATTCCAGAATAAACACATTATTAAATGTGCAGCACTAAACATATAAAAGATCATGAATTAAAATTATTTCCTTTAAAAAAAAAAAAAAAAAAAAAAAGGAACATGGTTCTATTGCTCCATGTTGAAAGATATATATTGAAATAAATCACTATGTATATATTTTAAACTGTGTATATATTATGAAACATGATCACTCATTATAGGATCGTTTTACTTATATCATAAAACTGTTCTCAGTGCATGTTCACAGAGACAATAAATTTAATCGATCCTAAATACGGAATTTAAACACAATCTATGCTTGAATCAGCCGTTTTCATTAGAGTGAATATCTGGAGATACATTATATGAACCATCAATGCTCAAGAGGATCATTTCTTTTGATTGATAGTAGATTAAATCTGAATACTGACACAAAAACACATTTTAAAAATTAACTCTGCTCCAAATGATCTCAAGAAAGCAATTTTTTGATACGTCGATTGGTTATGCATACTCAACACACACAAACTACAAAAGGATTATTTGAAATTTACGTGTTATCCCCCATCCTTTTGAGGTTGGTGGATAAAAAACATGTTTCCACACGTAACTTTGTTCAAAATTATCATAGAATGGCAATTTTTGAATCTTACAAAGGACCTTTTAGATATGTGGGTCAGTTACATGTACCTAACTGATAATATAAAGAGACTTTGCAAAATTCCCTCCCCCTTCTTTCCTTTAAGAACAAGGCTAAAAAAACACAGGGGATGGGGCTAAAAAACATGTTTTAAAACATAACTCCGCTTCCAGAGCTGCCAACCTAATCCGGTAAATTGTTAGTACCACCCCTTTTTCTACACCATTTAATTTTTACAGTAATTTTCTTCAAATATATTTACGATGAATTAAGAAGAAAATAACTCTAAAAAATTATTGGTGTAGAAAAAGGGGCGGTTCTAACAATTTGCCAGATTAGGTTGGCAGCTCTGCACTTCAAATAATCTCATGATCTCAATTTTTTAATGTGTCGGTTATGTACGTGTATGCAACATGAACTATAAAGGGATTTCGTGAAATTACTCCCCTTCCCTCTTAGGGGTGGGCGGGGCAAAAAACATGTGTTCAAGCCTAAATGTGCTCCAAATTACCTTTGAATGGCAAATTTTGGTGTGTGGGTTTTGATTAAATGTACTTAATATGCACTTTGGTGTGATTTTGCAAATCTTCCCCCTTTACCCGCGAGGAAGGAGGAGTAAAATGCAGGCAAGGCGCTACCGAAGGCATTGTTTCTCCAGACTCGAAGTGTGGCGCATGGGAAAACTGCTACCAAAGTTAGCGAGAACTTTAACTTAGATTTTGACTGATTTCATTGATTTTATTATTGTTATTATTTCGATATGGTATTTTCAGATTTTATTTCAATATAATGACCAGCGAAGCGGGCAAAGCCTGCTAGTAAGAGATAAATGCAGAGATTGATTACATACATTTAAATCAGTAAAAAAACAGGTAAAAAAATACAACTAACCTCTTTACTAAGATCTCCTTTTTTATCAATATTTTGAATTTTTATTATAAAACCTTCACAATCTGGTGTGAAACAGGACTTTTCTAAAAATTCCTAAGCAAACAAAAATATTTATAATGAATTAGAATCTTCCTAGTGTTAAATATATTCACATTTTCTTGAATTTTACAGGGTATTTACATATTTAAAATGATAATCACAAATGTATCTAAATTTCTGTATTAATGTATACATAGACTTTTAAATATATATAAAGACAAAAGATATCGTCAAAGTATCGAAAGTATAACAGTAACTAAAACCTAAGTTAGATATTCAATGTGCCTAAATGCAATAATAAGTACTTCAGTTCTATTTTTTTCAAGTTAGTTATGTGTCTCGAGTACATTATGATTTGATATAATGGTTTTTGATAAGTAGTTTTCAAACGATTCAGTTAGATTTGTTGTACTAACAGGGCAAGATTCTATTTCAGGCGTAGATTGTTCAAAGATGCTAACTATTTTTACATTAAGAATATTTTGAAACATCCATTCATGGTTTGCAAAATGGGAAATTTTCATCGTTGTTATCTTTATCCAATATTAGGTTTGTCTGAACAGCTGCATATTATATTATTATTGGACACTATATATTACAGCCTTTATTCACTTTTAATGGCATTAGTAGAAAAGTACTTATTGATCATTACAGTTGCACTAAATATTTGGTTACTATTCGGAATTCAGCCTATTCGCAAATGACACCAAATATTCAGTTCAGCCAAATATCTTGATATTTGGCAACCAAATCGATGAAATTTGAACTGCAACTATCCCCTGTGCTGTTAACTTCGCACAGTAAGTTTGAAAAAATTTAGAAGAAAATTGAAGCATTTTGAAATTTGCAACTGTTATTCCTAGTAGAAAACCATGTGATGTCAATTGGTAAAAAATATGTTTCTTCCCGATCAGATTCTCTGTGACTGGGTTGTCATGGTAACGAACACCTTGTCGTGATGCACGACAGTTTTCTTATTTAATTTAATTATTTTTTCAGTTATTTTAACAAACCCAATTTATTAGATCGCATTATATTAAAAATTACTTCAATTTCATTAGTTTCCGTTTCGCCCCTGTATCATTCTTTTCCCAGCAACGCGCAAAATTCGCTCGCTGGTCATTCATTTAAAGTTCCCCCTCCCATCTGCTCTTAGCACGCTCCTCCACGATCATTTGCGTTGATTGGCCACCAGCGCCGTGACGTTTTGGAGGCTTGCCGACCTGAGTGTAGAAGAGCGGTTCCCCTTAGCACTTGGATATCTGAACACCTACGAGAAGGTCGCGTCTGGCGGTCGTCGCGCGGTTTCCGCGTGTGCGCACCGCGGGTCTCTCATGGCTTCGCTGCGCGGACTTCTGGAACTTATAAACTAATTGTTGTACAGCCCGAAACAGTATATTTTTGTGAAATAAATTTATAACTTTTATTATTAAGGAATCACGGAGCAGGAATTTATTGATCATGCGTTTTTGGACAAATTTGAAGAGGATGCACGGAGATTGGAAATCACCACACGTGCATTTCTCCTGTTCGCCACGTGTGTTTTCATTAACTAAATGTCGTATTAATTAGAACACCAATACTTGGTATTTTCGCGATATAATTCTATATTTCTATACGAACGCAGATCGGTAATATTATGCAAGAACATTGTTGAGTTTACCACGATTATGCACCCAGATGGAGAAGGATTCCAAATTGGATCGCAATGGAGCAGCTTGAAGAAGCCGATAGTGACGACGTGCCCACTGACTCGCACCGTGTCCTGTTTTATATGGATTTCAATAAAAGCAATGATATTCAACAATCTGAGTGTTTTCCTGTATTCTCAAGATCTTCCGGTATGTATCTTTTTTATATTAGCATTTCCACTATTCACATATGTGTGACCCTCGTGACAGCGATATATCTTATTTTGAAGAACCTGAAAATAAACTAGAGATGATACTTCGTTAAAGAACGGAACTCTTTTCTTAAATCTAGTTTTGGTAGAAGACTATACCAATTAATATAACTTTAAATCACAAGTAGAAACCCAGGGTTTCTACTTTGTGATACACCTGCAGAATTTCATTCAAAGCGTTAGCTGACGATGACGCGAGTTTCATGATTTTTGTTCACCCAAAAGTGCTCAACGCGCCTAAAGAAGTTTTCACTTAAAAAAAAATTAAAATTGTGGATGTGTACTTCAATAATTTTGCTTCCAACTGTAGTGCAAAAATTTTGCACGGTTTGCAAGTAAAAAATAAAAATAATTAAGCTATTTTATAGGTATGAAATAATATTTACATTGAAATTGAAATATTTGGCTGAATACCAAACATTCAGTCAAATATTTGGCCGAATATTCAGTATTCGGCAAAAATTACTATTCAGTGCAACTCCATTGATCATTATTAAATTATCTTTAACAAAGTCACCAGTATTGGTAGATAAGTCTTCATTAGTCAACACTATATCATCACAGCAGGACAGTAATTAGCAATTATCAAATCATGAATTACTGATTTAGGAGGCATATTTCTTCCCACATTCACTGAAAAATAATTTTTTATATGGTTTCTGGGAAGATTTTTACCTATGTTGCTCGTTGTCAATATCGATATTCTCATTAGCAGTTATATTGGTGGTGGTATTATTCATGAGTACCTGTGAACTAGAAGTATTTATCCCCCTTTTACAGTATGATTTCTCGTAGCTTGAAACTTTTTATAGTACTGAAAAAAGTTCTTTCCTGATACCAGCATAATCATCAGCGCAGTGTTACTTTATTACATAATTCTATTATTACAGTGGCTAGAGACATTTTCCCAATGCACCATATAATTTTTATTCTTCGAGCATCAACGAAAAAACTTTAAACATAATCTTTATTATTATAATGCTGTTATAATTAACAATTTATACATTTTGATATGCACATCATTACATCATTTGTATACACATCATTACATCATTTGAACCATTTCTGATGCTCTCACTTATCTTCTTCCTCTCCCTAATAATAAGTCAAGACAGGCATATACCTATGGCATCAAATTATTATTTAAGGCATGAATTTTGCTAATTTCACAACTTTTATCCAGCTATAACCATCTGGCAATCACTATCAGGAAATTTCTAATTGAGATTGCCAGTGAAAAACATTGTTGCATTTAGGCACATTGTCCTTACATAATATATTAGCTATTAATAATTAAACACAATAATCAATAAAAGTTTGAAATACTTAAAAAATAATAATAATAAATAAATAAATAAAGATTAAAAACAAATAAGAATACCTTATCTGTTAATTTTTTTTCTTCTTTAATAGTTTTCCAACAGAGTAAATGATATTGCAAGTTGCACTGTTCAGAACAAGACAGTGAAACATATCCTTTAAAATCTGGATCAGAATAATAAATTGTAGGTTGAAAATTGCAGTTCTCATAACGACAAAATGCATCAGGATTGGGAGGATTTTCACATTCTTTAATTAAATCTTCCACTAAATTCTATAATAAGAAGAATGGTTCATTTTACTTAAGGATACATTATAGCTAATTAAAACAGTATAATTCAATAAGTAATATTACAGTAACTTGTTACCTCAGAAATAGTGAGGAATATCACAATTACTAATTAAATCAAAAATCAGGGTTCGCACTAGAAATAATATTATAGTTTTAAAAAATTAAAGAACACGCTTTTATAGAAATGTGAACTAAAAAGCACAAAATATCTATCTTAGTATTAAAATGCAGGGTAAGAGAAAATCGGGTGAGTGACACACCATAATATTTACATACATTTAAATCTTTAATTAAAATAATTTAGAATTAAACAAAAACAATTTTTAAAAAATCTCCCCTGGCTGGGCTCGAACGCTAGACCTTTAGGTTCGTAGCGCGGTGCTCTACCACACAGCCACAGCGTTCACATAGGGAAAGTCTTTTTTACAATATAGATTTTTTGTTAGCTCCCAGAGCGGTTACAAACATACATACAGGTGAAGCTAATAAAAGTGTGTTAAAAATATTGAATGAGATCTCCCACATCTAACCAAACACTTAAGTGGATATCTTTCAGATTTAAGTGAGAAATTACATAATTTACATTTTGCAAATTCCTTTGTAGAGAATTACATTTGCAAATCAAACAAACAAAAACATAAAAAAAAAAAAAAAAAAAAAAAAAAAATCAAGTAAATGTTAAAAATGGAAATTTATTTATTTATTTTCTTTCTGCTTTTGTGGGGCTAAGGACAGATGTCAGATACTGCTTCAATATTCAGAATCTAAATTTTCATCTGAAATGCAGAAGGAATTGCTCAAGTTCTTATCAGTTAATCTATTTCAATTTGATTTTGAGTACTCAGTGCTTTGACAGAATTGCAGAAACTGAAATAACCAAAATTATTTAACATATAATTATTGCAATTTTTAGCCTTCACACTTTGTAATTGTTTGTTGATAAAATAAACACTTCATATATCTTCTTAAACATTTACAATTAAAAAGTATTTTGAAACACATTTTTTTTTTTTTTTTTTTCTTTAATCAAGAAATTCTAGTGAAGTAAAAAAATAAAAAGATAACTACAGGTTTCAAAGCAATTCATATATTAAACAACTCAACTAAAAAATTGATGAAATACTCAAAGAGCAATGTGAAAAAATTGGGGGAAAATCCCCCTTATGATATACTTTTGAGAGGGATTTTTCAAAATGTTGAGAGATTCTTGAATACCACCCTCTAATGCAAACCCTGAAATGTTCAAAATGTATTTGAAATATTTGAATAAGTGATTCAAAACTTGTTTGATAACACTATACATGATTGGAAATTCAATTGATATCGATTATTTATTAACTTCAAACAAGAGCAAAATGTTGTTTTATTAATTATATATTTATTACTCATACTTTGCTTCACTTTAAATTTGTATTAGTTACTTTTAACATGCAGTAAAAAAAAAAAAAATGTAAAACATAACACTAAATAACTATGAAACAAAATAATAAAGCACTAAAATAACACAAGTCTGTAACAAAATATATATATATATATATTAATTTATTTATTTACTATTCATATATTTCATTCACTAACAATGAATTAAAAAATAGCCCCCCCCCCCCCCAAAAAAAATAAATAAATAAAATAAAATAAAAAATAATAATGATATAATAATAATAATAATAATGTACTTTTTTTTTTTTTTTTTAAACTTTAATGGAAAATAGGGAGGGGGTAGTGAAAAGGGGAAAGTGAAATGGGTTCAGCAGGGCATTAAAAAAAGAAGAGAAGGGTTCACAAAATGTTAAACATATCACAAAGGAATTGCTTGTTCAATTATAAGAAAAAATATGTTTAGTACAATATAATAAGTGATATATATATATATATATATATATAATATATATATATATATAATATATATATATATATATATATTTTTTTTTTTTTTTTTTTTTTGTACTCCTATTTATTTAGGGGGGGGGGGGGGATGGACAGACATGGAAGTTATTTTTGGATTTAGCATCCTGAAAATCAAAGTTTAACAAAAAGAAAAAAAAAATCATGTAGCTAAAAAGTTTTTTTTTTTTTTTTTTTTTTTTTTTTTTTTAAAGTTAATTTTAAAATTGTGCAGCATATTTTTAATATTAAAATTTAGAAAATGTTATAATTGTATAACTTACTTTTAAAATATCTGGTTTTGTTTCTTGTATAACAGTAGTCGTTCCTGGCCATGAATATACTTTGAAATGGATACGCTTATCCAGAAAATTCTGTATTATTTCTAAATATTGAAGTGCTTCTTTAAATCTAAAAAAAATCAAGAAATAATATATTTACAATTCATTATAGCATTTAACTTATGTAATTTCAGAAGAGAAGATTCAACAATTAATATCTCATAAAATCTTAATTTAAAATATACAGAACTGTCAAAGAAATTAATACACTAGCAGACAACTGTTTTCGTAGCATTTAGTTTCATTGCTTCATTACCCTTCATTGCATTGATGACTGTATGCTAAATGCTACTGAAACAGCTGTATGCTAGTTTTATTATTTCCTTTGGCATTCAAGTTGTTTATTTTTCCTGCGTTCATTTATCTAGCACGAAGCCTCCTGTCACAAGTGCAGAACTTCTGCCACCGCAAAGTACTACGAATTCAAACTGAATAAATTTACGAATTTCTTATTTACATCATAATAATGAAAAAAAAAAAAAAAAAAAAAAAAAAAACATCAAAAATCAATGCCATATGTAAAAATTGCCAAATAGTGCAGCAATTATCGAATGAAAAAAGAACCAGTTTAGATCGTTAATTATGATAATATATTGTTTCAATGGTTTAATGAGATAATAGAAAAAAATTTCTAAGGTTCTAAACCTTTTTCTAAGATTGTCATTTTTCTAGCACTAAATATCTTGTTATGATTAATTTTTAAAAATAATAGAACACTAATAATAAAATAAAAATTGTTACCTGTTTAATTTCCTAAAAGCAAGTCCTAATGAATAATGTGCAGCTGGAAATGTTATAGAATCATGATATTCTATAATATCTTTTAAAATAGTAATGCATTTTTCCAAATCCTAATTAAGTAAAGAAAGAAAGAAAATGCATGAAATAATTTCAGTTGCTTAAAATAACAGTTGTTAACACTGATAATCTAATTGTTGCAAGAAAAATTTCTCAACAGTGCTCGGAAGAGGGAACTTCATTAAAAAAAAAAAATTATGAAAAATTATCCAATATTCTATTAGTTCCCCATCATACTATAGGTATGGGGAACTTAGGTAATCGTGAAAATTTTTGACCTCAGTTTTTTGACTTTTCTACACGTTTTCAGGTGTGAGGAATACGAAAATGACAAAATTTCTATGGTGTCTGTCTGTAGGGTGTCTGTTAGTGTGTCAGTGTGTCAGTCCGTTAGTTTGTTAGTCTGTTAACACGATATCTCACGAACAAATGATCGTAGAGAGGTCAGATCAGTTTTAAAATATTACTTTCGACACTGGTAAGAACCCTATTCATTTGCAACATTCGAATTTAAAAACTTCGTAAGTTATTAGAAATTTACGATTTTCTTAACATGGGAGAATAGGACAAAAATTCACTTAAACATGCATTTAATGGAAACTTTTTACTGTAAAATTGTCAGACCAGTTTTAAAATATCAGTTTTGATGCCGGAATGAACATCAGTAACTATAAATATGCTACTTTGGAAATTTCGCAAGTTATTGGAAATTTACGAATTTTTTAACATGGCAGTATAGAGCAAAATTTCACATAAACGTCAATTTTGAGAGATATTTTCATCGTAAAGATGTCAGACTACTTTTGGAATATTATTTAGGACACTGGCATGATTATTCATGACTATGAATTTTCCAATATAAAGATTTCGTAAGTTATTGGAAATTTACGAATTTCTTAACATGGCTGAATAGAGCAAAATTTCACATAAACGTCAATCTTGAGGGATATTTTCATCGTAAAGATGTCAAACCACTTTCGAAATATTATTTAGGATACTGGCATGAATATCATAGACTACGATTTTTCCAATTTAAAAATTTGGTAAGTTATTTGGAATTTACGATTTACTTAACATGTCAGAATAAGGCAAAATTGAGCATAAATTTCCATTTTGAGGATCGTAAATACATTAGACAACTTCAAAATTACATTTATGATATTTGTTTGAACACGATTGAATACAAATATTCTAATAGGAAAATTTCGTAAATCATTCGTAATTTACGATTTTATCAACCTAGCGAAATTGTAAATATTTCATATAAATATGAATTTTAAGGATTATTGCATTGTAAATAGTAGGATGAAAACTAAACAACGGAATTGACCCTGATAAAATAAATTAACAGATTAGAATAAGATATATATATCGAAGTGAACGGTGGATAGCCTATTAGGCGGGGATTTCATTCTGTCATAATATCAAGTTTTAGTCAAATTCATTTCTTTTAACATGATTATAATATGTCTCGCACTAGAAATTTATGAGAACATAAATATGATGGGGAACTGAGCAGAGTCCACCTATGCCAACTAGTTAATTATATATGCATTCATATTATTATTTTAGTATACGTAATATTTCATTTTTAACCATTTTTTAAGTAAATAATCTACTTTTATTACATTTAATATTCTATAGAAAGTTACACTAACAATAATTAAAAAAAAAAAAAAAAAAAAACAGCATATTATGAATGAATATGAATGATTGAAATGATAGGAAACTATTAATTTATTATCACATATAAATATTTCCTAATGATTATCTAATTATATTTATCCCAATAAAAATAATTCGGAAAAATTGTGATTTTCTCTATCATAAAGAGAGAGAGAGAAATCTGATATTTACCTCAGTTAAAAGTCAAACATTTTTAATCTCTCTTTGAAAAAAACTTACTGTTCCTTTGCCATGAACATATATTCTAATAAAGGAAATTTTTTTTAGAATTCTAAAATATGTGAAAACTTTTATTCAAAAGTGAAATTAATTAATACCCAAGTTATTGAGGATCAGTGTTTGAAGTTTGTGAATAAATGATACATCCTTAATAACTGATACACTTCAAAATTTTGCATTAAACATAATTTATAAATATACATCTTTGGATAATTTAATAATAATAATATCATTATGCAATTAAAAATGAATTCAACAATACAAGAATCAAGAAAGTTTTTTGTACTGCACATTAATTAAATAAAATTATTATAAAAATACATCTAAAAGCACACTTACATCACGGCCTCCAGATTTGCAATAAGCAAGACCATAGGAATATTTGATGCAGACAATGTCACATTCTTCAAATGATAAAAACTGGAAAAAAGGGAGAGAAAAAAAGAAATAAAAAAGAAATTTCTGATTAAATGATGATATAAATATTTAAATCAGTATTTCTAAACCACTGGTCCATGGGCGGACATTGGTCCACAGGACTTTGATAAAGATTTCAATAAAATAGGGAATTAGCCATTAGTCATTTTCTTTCTAATAATAAACAGAATGGAAAACGCACAATATTTTAACCTAGAGCCGCTTTGCATCGTTAGACCAATTTAAAAAAAAATTCTTTTCCTTTTTTACCCTCTCGCATTAAGTTAAGTACAATACTTCCATTATTTACGGTAGTCGGGTAACGGAAGTAAAAATATTTTAAATAAAATTTAGAAAAATCATGCTAAAGCAATGGAACAGCTTGGACCTCTTGGCGGAATTTGAAATTTGGCACCAAAGTAGGTTGGACGTTTCTGGCCAAGTTTACATACACAATCATGATGCCCATTTTAACTTATCGCAGAAATGTAAAAGCCGCCAAGTGGCCTTTTATATATATAAAGATATATGTAAGAAAAATAGTAGTTAAAAAAAAAAAAATAATAAATAATAATCTTTTTAGAACAACATATATCAGCATCATGAATTATATTAACATTTTATCAACATATGTAAAATTTTTAAAGTTATAATAATGTCAATTTTTGTGAGATGAATAATTTAATATATATATATATATATATATATATATATATATATTATTCTTCACATTTAATTAAAGGTATTTTTCTATCAAAAGAAAAGGAACACGCATTATTATTATTTATTTTTTTTTGGGGGGGGGGGGAGGGGGAACAATTAAATTATAGCTAATAACTTAATGAATTTTTTAAAAGCTATTGTGAATTCGTATTTTCACATTTTAATTAATTAAAAGAAAACTAATCCAAAATTCGAAAATTGGGCTTCAAGGTGCACAAGGACTCTTCGGGGACCATCTTCATGTCGAAACACGTGACTGTCCGAGCTACCGTATTTATGCTACGCTGTCCACACACAGACATACAAACATTGCGTTTTATATATATAACGATTATTCTGTTTATAGATGGCTGCAGAAATCATTTCAATAAACAATATGGTGTGATGAGAGCATGAGAAACTGAAAAAATAAGAAAAAAAAATCAGCAGGAAATTCAGTTGAAACATTAAATAAAGCTTATTTTTAATAAGCCGTATCTAATACTCTAACTGAATTCCCAAAATAAAAAAAAATAATAAAAATACATAAATTGCTGCTGCTGATGATGATTATACGGCCAAAAATATATGTTCTTTCAGCTTTGTACCAGACTTTTACAAATATAAACATAAGTTCTTAGCTTCTGTTGTTTCCAAACAACTTTCGAGGGCGCATCCCCTCATCATAGGTGGATTCTAAGATTGGAGTGTCTCCTGTAGCAAACCTCTTCACTTTTTTTTTTTGCTCTATTAGCTGTTGCCACGATCGGCATAAACCCAGTGTCGGCTCATTGCCATTAATTGAATCACTATTTGTAAGAATTTTAACTGTTTCTTGATTCAGTGCGTATGTATTATTATTATAATTTGTGATTTTAATGACATTCAGAAAATTAACTGAAACGTTTTGATCTAAACATACTTTAGTTAGCGTGGTTATGGCCCTTCCAAACCTGATATCTCCCTGGTGCTCTTTCATACGTGTTTTTATTTTTCTTTTGGTCATTCCTATGTAACATTTATTTTGTTCTTTTTCATTACGAATAATTTGATAGGAAAAAAAAAAAGGGAAGAGGTTTGCTACAGGAGACACTCCAGTCTTACAATTTATCGATGATGAGGGGGGGCGCCCTCGAAAAGTCTTTGGAAACAACAGAAGCTAAGTAAGGTATTTTAATAAGTTATAGTTTTAAGCTTCTGGTTCAAGGAATGTTTCGTAATAAACATAAGTACATGAATAACATGTACACATCAAAAGCAAACATTAAATACATGCATCCTAACTAGAAATAATTAAATATTTTGTTAGAAGAATTTAAATCTTCTTCAGAAAAAAATAAAATAAAAAGGGACATTCTTTTTTTTTAATGAACATTAAATTCTCTATCTTTTTGATGCACTTACTTATTATTATATTTATTGTAACATGTATGCATCGAAATTCATAATTATATTTGATTACTAGCAGGCTACGCCCGCTTCGCTGGTCACTATTTTTAAATGAATCATTATAATCAATGAATTCTCAAAATTGCATTAATTTTTATCATGTGAAAAAAAAAAAAAGAAAAAAAAAACTCTGATCGGGAAAAATGTCGCACCGGGTCCCCACTGCCTTCGGCAGCGTAAACCCGTGCGCAATGCGCACACGCGAATGCATATATATGAGCGCCCTAATAATTTTACAAATTCAAAAATATCCGCAATTGATTTGTAAGTATCAAAAACCTCTATGTACCAGTTTTGAACGATCTATCTTTCTTTTTATTTTTTTGCCCCTCCGCTCCCTCCCCCCTTCCAATAATTTTAAAAATTCAAAAATATCCGCAATCGATTTGTAGGTATCGAAAACCTCGAATGCCATAACAATTTTGAATGATCTAACTCTATATTTTTTTTGCCCCTCTGCCCCCCCCCCTTCTAATAACTTTACACTTTCGAAAATATCCCCATTCGATTTGCAGGCCTCTAAAACCTATCTCTACCAATTTTGAATGGCCTAACTGTATTTCTATTTGTTTTTGCCCATAGCCCCCCCCCTTACCGCCCTCCTAATAATTTTACAAATTCGAAAATATCCGCAATCGATTTGTAAGTATCGAAAACCTCTATATACCAATTTTGAATGATCTAACAGTATTTTTATTTTTTTGCCCCCCCCCCTCCCCTCCTAATAACTTTACACTTTTGGAAATATCCCCATTCGACTTGCAGGCCTTTAAAACCTGTCTGTACCAATTTTGAATGGCCTAACTGTATTTCTATTTGTTTTAGCCCATAGCCCCCCCCCCTTCTCGCCCTTCCTAATAATTTCAGAAATTCAAAAATATCCGCAATCAATTTGTAAGTATCGAAAACCTCTATAAACCAATTTTGAACAATCTAACTCTATTTTTATTTTTTTGCCCCCCCCCCCTCCCCTCCTAATAATTTTGCAAATTCGAAAATATCCGCAATTGATTTGTAAGTATCGAAAACCCCTATATACCAATTTTGAATGATCTAACTGTATTTTTACTTTTTTTGCCCCCCCCCCTTCTCGCCTCTCCTAATAACTTTACACTTTCGAAAATATCCCCATTCGACTTGCAGGCCTTCAAAAACATATCTGTACCAATTTTGAACGGCCTAACTGTATTTCTATTTGTTTTTGCCCATAGCCCCCCCCCTTACCGCTCCACCCCCCCCTTCTCGCCCCTCCTAATAATTTTACAAATTCGAAAATATCCGCAATTGATTTGTAAGTATCGAAAACCTCTATATACCAATTTTGAACAATCTAACTCTATTTTTATTTTTTTGACCCCCCCTCCCCCTCCTAATAACTTTACACTTTCGAAAATATCCCCATTCGACTTGCAGGCCTTCAAAAACCTATCTGTACCAATTTTCAACGGACTAACTGCATTTCTATTTGTTTTTGCCCCTAGCCCCCCCCCCTCTGCTGCCCCACCTGGGGGCTGAATTTCTAAAATTCCAGAAATTGGTTTTTAGATATTTGCATTAGCTATATTTTAGAGCAAAAATTTCACGTATATCTGTTTTTTTATTTGAGATAGATAGGATTATGTGAAATCACGTTTAATGCATGTGAAATCACGTTTCCCCCCCCCCCCCTTGGAGACTGAATTTCAAAAATTCCAGAAACCGTTTTTTAGACATTTGTATTAGCTATATTTTAAAGCAAAAATTTTACGGATATATGTTTTTTTGTTCGAGATATGAAGGATTTTGTGAAATCATGTTTTTATTTGCAGAATTTTTTTTTTTTAGCATTATTAACTTTTTTTTAAAAGGTTTCTCCCCCACCCCCACAGTTTATCTTTGTTTTTTAGAATGCCTTTACAGTTTGTTTAACATTTTAATCAAACAAAACAAAACAAAACTTATTTGTACTAAGTTGCTAATTCTAAAAAAAAAAACATAACAATAGTTCAAATTGAAATTCCATTGGTTGCTGGTGAATGACATCATATGAAACGCTATGGCAATATAAGATGACTAAGAGATACAGTGATGGGGCAAATTGCAAATGAACTACGAAAATGGGATCACTATTACAGAGAGTAGTATAATCAAGCGTTTATATGCCAAAATCGCCAGTTGTTAATCTTGAGTATTAAAGGTACATGAAATGTGTTCTTCTTTAACAAAACATGCTACCTATACATGTTCAGTTTTTTTTTTTAAATCTATCTTAATAGAAGTTTTAAAGTAACTAATTAAGTTAATAAATTGTGTTAAAATAATTTTTTTTTTAATTACTTTTACTTCAAGTGCTTTTAAAGCCTCCTGGATAAATGCATGTTGACAACATTACGAACTGCCATTGATATCGGCTATTTATGTGTAAACAAGTGATTTATTAATGTTATGTAGCTGTGATTATGATATCATCACTGTTTCTTTGCCAATCACAGCATTACTTCTGAAACTGACCATTTGTAGCCAATGGTGTTTCGAGGATATTCTTTTTTGTATTTTTCTTCATGGTAATATGCAATATGTAGATGTAGTTTTGTTTGGATGCAGTATAAATATATGGGATTGTAAAAAAATCTTCCTTCTAGTTCTTCCCTTTTTGTTATAATTATTTTTCTTTTCGTTCTTTAAGTTTTCCAGCCAAGTGTTGCTGGATATTTGACTATATGTGTGTTGCACAATAAAGTATTAATGTTATGAAAGTTTGTGTTGTTTATGAAGTCTTTCACTTACACCCCACTAATCCTTTCGTTTAACGAGAGGATAACAGTTATCAAAGTTTAACACGGAAAGTAAATTGGCAGTTTTGCAGTGAAGAGCTTCTCAAGAAGATCTATCAAACCCATTAACTGTGGAAACATCTCAATGAAAATATAACAAACAAAAGAATCTGGTAGTCAAAAATTAATATTTAATTATACAAAAAATTTGTCAGAGGTAAAAGACTTTTTGTCTTTTAGCGAAAATTTGATATCAATAGCGGTAACTTTATTTTATATTTTAATTTTCATGCTTTTTTGCAGGAAATTTTTCATTGATATTTTGTGTTAGCAGAATTTTTTTTTCATTTTATCTAAGTTTGGTAAGAACAAGTGATTTAAACAAGTGGGAATGACAAGTATGGATTTTTGGTCAACGGAATTTCTGGCACTACTGTATTAAGTTTATGAATCTCAAAAACAAAAATCTCAAAAATTGTACTATTAATATGAGCATTATTAATTAAAACAATTTCAAACTCCTCACAAAATCCAACAGTGGCGCACCCAGAATTTCTGTCTGGAGGGGGCTGAAGAATAATCGGGTCATGTAGTACAGTAAATAGGAGTATGGGCATATACGCACACATACATTTAGTAAAGAATCTGCTTTAAATATTTCTTTTGAAATAAGTAAACGCATGAATGAAATTGAATTTAAGTTGAATAGCGCAATCGAGAAATTTATATCGGTATATAACAAGCTAAGTTACAGTAGTTCGGTCAGTTGGAATTAACATTGAGCTTGTAAACATAAAGTTGTCTGTTCATCTATGATAAAAAAAAAAAAATAATAAATAAAAATAAATAAATAAATAAAAAATATCGTGTACAATATGACAAGCTAGTGAACACAAAATTCATCCGAAATGAAATGCCTTCCCCCATATTTCCATTTAAAATAAAATTTGATCAAATTTAATACTCTTCTGCGCTGCTTTACATGCATATGCAGTAACACGTAAGTAATTAAGAAATTATAATAATTATAGCCAAATAAAAGCTACAGTTGTAATATGTAGGAATTATAACAGAATTTCAGTGTAAATTTTTACATTGGTATTTTCATTTAATTATCTGAAGTATTGGGGCGATGCTTTTAGGTTCGGTTAACAGAAACAAGTCGGACGTTTAGTCTTCGTGGGTGTTAGTCAACACAGCAAGCAGGGGGCAGAACCTTTTAATATCCTAAATCATTAATTCTATTCTAATATATATTACTTAGAATTTTAATTTGTTCAGTTAGCAAATATTTCAAGCGTTACCTTTCTGAGTTCATTACAGGATATTGTATTCCAGTATAATATTTATATATATTGTGAAATTTGAATTTTTATAACAGGAAAAAATTGCATTATCCAAAAATGAAGCTTAGATCTCAGTGACATGAGAGGCAAAAATGAAAACTGTGCATGGTCCCTACTGTGTGTTCTACTAACCGTGATAAAAATAAATACACTGATGGAAAAAAAAAAAAAATCCCAACACCAAGAAAAAATTATTGTACAGTAATGAAATTTCTGCAATACATTTGTCTAGGTAACATATTTAATTGATTAAAGTTTCAAGATCACAGGTAGAGCCATTGGCGAGAAGAGCCATTTCAAATGTGAAATGTTGGTACATTAGTAACCGGTGTAACCAACAGAATTTTGAATGCAAGCATGCAAACGTGCATGCATTGTGTCGGATATCAGTTTGTGGGATGGAGTTCTATGCCTGTTGCACTTGGGCGGTCAATGCAGGGACGGTTAATGCTGGTTGTGGATGACGCTGGAGTTGTCGTCCAATGATGTCCCATACGTGCTCGATTGGAGAAAGATCTGGTGATCTAGCAGGCCAAGGCAACATGTCGACACTCTGTAGAGCATGTTGGGTTACAACAGCGGTATGAGGGCGAGCGTTATCCTGTTGGAAAACACCCCCTTGAATGTTGTTCATGAATGGCAGCACAACAGGTTGTATCACTAGACTGACGTACAAATTTGCAGTCAGGGTGCGTGGGATAACCACGAGAGTGCTCCTGCTGTCATACGAAATTGCTCCCCAAACCATAACTCCAGGAGTAGGCCCTGTGTGTCTAGGCCGCAGACAGGTCTCTAGCAGGCGTTCACCTGGCCTCCTTCTAACCAACACACGGCTATCACTGCGACCAAGGCAGAACCGGCTTTCATCAGAAAACACAACAGATCTCCACTCCGTCCTCCAATGAGCTCTAGCTTGACACCACTCACGTCGCAAACGGCAGTGGTTTGGAGTCAGTGGAATGCACGCTACAGGGCGTCTGGCTCGGAGCTTTCCTTGAAGTAACCGATTTGTAACAGTTCGTTGTGTCACTGTGGTGCCAACTGCAGCTCGAATTTCAGCTGCAGACGCAGTACGATTAGCCACAGCCATACGCCGAACACGGCGGTCTTCCCTCTCAGTAGTGCCACGTGGCCGTCCGGAACCCGATCTTCTTGAGGCAGTACCTTCCCTTGACCACTGCTGCCAACACTCATGCACAGTGGATACATTCCTGCGAAGTCTTTCTGCAATATCGCGGAAAGAAAACCCACCTTCTAGTAGCCCTACTACACGACCTCGTTCAAACTCAGTGAGCTGTTGATAATGGCTTCTTCGTCTTCTTAGAGGCATCCTTGACTAACATTAACCCACTACGTCAAATCTCAACTGAAAATAACGATAACGAACCTTACAGTGCTTATTTAAAACAAACCTCATTTGCATGTTCATAGTGTCGCTACTAGCGCCACACTTATGCGTGTAGCTCGAAATTTGAATCGACGTCATCTTTCAGATGTATAAACACGCCTACCAAATTTCGTTTATCTAGCACAGCTCCTTCCTGGTGTTGGGATTTTTTTTTCCATCAGTGTATTTTGAAGACTTCGAAATCGCATTTCGTTTTTAGTTCAAATTGGAGCAGAGACTTGTTATGCTCAGCTTGAAATTTGAATATCGACATCACAATTACACATCAGTGTAAGTGACCCCTTCCTCAGGAGTATCTGTAAAATATCTTAACATATTGCTATCGGGATATTTTCCTATTTTGAACAGTAAACTATGCCTTTTGGCATTCCTCTAAATCATTATATTTTTAGAGAAATAATTTTGCGTATTTGAGATTAAACCAATTAAATTTTATCTTCAATTGATGTGAAATTTTACTAGCATGTATACGTGCTAATGACATATGAAAGGCTTAACGAATATGCAAATTTCATTTTTAATTTAAAATATTGTTTCAGAGGAACGACTAAGAGCAGGGCTGATCTTTTATTTTATATCAAACGAGAATTTTCATTTACCAATGCGAATGTGTTAATTTTGCCCTAGGACAAAACAAACTTTCACAAAGATGCTATAAATACTCATGAATTAAAATATAAAATTTTATGAGCCTGGTATCCCATTTTTCTGACAAATACATCCCTGCTTACTTCCACATCAGATTGCTTCTCCTGCCTGACTTTTTCGGTACTCCCTCGATTTCACAATAAGAGTATATGCTTTAGGGCCTTAGAAGCCGATTCCTAAAAATTGCAATGGAATGTCTAGGGTATCTTTCAACTAAAAAACAAAGAACTAGTTCACTGTTTTTGTGTTTGAATGTAAGAATTTCAAAAATTCCTAAAAATTTGAGGTTTAATTTATAAACTTTTTTTTTTGCTTACAATATCTGTGTTTGAATAATATTTTTTCATGCATGTTTTTTACCATGTCAGCTAGTTCTGGAGGGGGCTTCAGCCCCCTAAGCCCCCTCCGTGGGTGCGCCACTGAAATCCAAAATGGTTTAAATACTTACATTAGAAGACTCTATAAATTTCCTTAATGGTCCACGGAAAATCTGGACTGCTTTATAGCCACAATCTGCCAGCAATGCTTCGGATGCTTCTCTTAAATATGAATTAATTTTTTTAATGTCCATTTCTTCCTCTACTTGATTGTCAACTGAGCCCTAATTTTTTAAAGAAAATAAATGACACAAAATTAAATCAATAATGAAGCAATTAAAAAAAAAAAAAAAAGCCTGAACTGAAATACAGCATGCCATAAGATGCAAGGTAATTTTAATTTTAGACTAATAACTCATTTAAAATTTTATGTTTTAGTGAAACTTTTTGTATTTTAACTGATGCAGTAATAAATTTAAATGAGACACAGGGAGGATGCTGTACAAGTACCTACTTAAAAAAAAAAAAAAAATGTCATCTAACCAATGTGAAACTTTGTGTGAATGGAAAATAATTTAAAAAACACACATGCAAGCATAAGTGGCAATATTGAAATAAAGTAATAAATGCTTTTAAATGCCCAATTAAGATAAATTATAACTTTATTTGCTATTTAATTGGAAATATTTTGTTATTGGCATTGAAGAAAACTTTTATTATTAATATTATTAGCATATATTTATATTAATTCCGATTTCAATGTATTTTAACAATAATTATAAATAAATAAGTTTTAATATATTCAAAAAATTTTTAATGCCAGATATCAAAATAAAGTATAGATTCCCTTAATTTAGAAATCTGATGTAATAGACGTAAAGCCTAATATCTTGCTCAACAAAGATTATTAGCGATTATATCCCAATCACAGTTTTTTAAAAATGCGATTTTCATAATACATTAATCAAATTCATTATCTTGGAAAAAAATACAAACTTCCTTTGCTTATAAAATAAATATAAACCTCAAATATTATTGATAGATTGCACAAAGATAAGTGAGCATGGCTCCTTTTTTTAGAGATAATAAACCACTCATTACAAATAAGCCTAATTTAAATATACACACAATATCATAACACTTCAGAAAATTAAATTTGTTGAGTTACATCTATCAATGCATGTATTTTTACTTCCATTGCCCAACTACTGCAGATAATGGAGGTACTGTTTTCGGTTAAAAATTTCAGTATAGAGTTTTTACCTGATTTAGATGTTTTAAAGTCTCCTGAGACCAAAAAAATAATTTTTACAATAGGTAAGAGTGTGCATGTATGTGGGGAAATTTTTGATTATCATATCTTCAAAAAGAATAAGATACAGCAACAAAAACTTCAGAATTAAGACAAGTCTGGTGTACTGATGATTTTGCCAACTTTTGATAAACATTAGAAAAACAAAAGCAAGACATTGAAAACCAGAAATAGGACTATAAATCATATCTCAAAAACAGCTTTAATGATTTACTTCAAAGTTGCTATATAAACTTCCTTTTAAATGTCCTTTCATATATGTGTCGTTCATTGTAAAAGGGGTGTAACCCAATATTTTAATTTCCTTAATTTTATTACATTTAGTCATGTCTTTCATTATAAAAGTGAAGAAATTTTAATATTTGCAATAAAACACCATAAATGACATTACTTGTTTTTTCAAGGAACTAAAATTTCTAAATTTTCATTATAAAAATGAAGTTTCTTAGTTTATTGAAATTAATATTCTAATAACTTATCAATTCTTAGAATTTTACTTTTACAATAAACAACCCATATGTTAGTTGATTACTTCACGAAAACTGACAGGTGCCCAACACAAATTAGTCAATTTTAGGTCTCGCAAGTGCAGTTCTTTTAAAAAAAAAAAAAAAAAAAAAAGGGCTCAATGGATTTTTTTTCAAACTTGCTACAATGACTTCTTTTTGGATTTACTTCTGTATGTAACTGTTGGTTTCTGGCGAACAAAAGATTTTTCAAGTTTTGGTGAAAATCAAAAGTGGGACAAAGTCGGTACCTCAAAAACAGCTCTAATGATTTTCTTAAAATTTGTTACATAAACCTCTTTTTAGATGAACTTTACATGGTTATTTTAGGAAAATTGATTGACACCCTATTTAAATAAATCAGTTTTAGACTAAAATTTGTGTTTCAAAAACAGTCTACACTGATTTTTTTTATTCGCTACGTATATTCTATTTATGTCTTTAGGACATATTTATCAGTTTGCACTTATAGGAAAATCATCATGCTTTTAATTTTTTTAGAACAATCTGACGACATAAAATTGTCCTGTCTCCAAAAAAGAGTTTATGATAAGTGCAGCAGTGTGGGTAATGGAAGTCATGTGACTGAAATAATTCAATAGGAAGTCAAATAATGCCAGCATTACTTTTCAGTAATTCTTAACTCTGCAAAAATAAATAAATACATAAATAAAATAATAATAATAAAAATAATAATAAAATACCAAGATACCTCAGATATAGTTCTCTTTCTCCTTGTAAAAGATTTTAATTTTGTTTTTTCTTTTGTCCCATTCATAGTTTGTTTCTTTTTCTGAAAATAATAATAATAATAATAAATAAATAAATAAAATAGGGAGGGAAAAAGTTTACATAACAAATGCATATCCAGCATACAAACTCCTTGTTGTTCTGCTAGTCTGAAACCATAAAAGAAAAAAAAAAAAAAAAAAAAGATTGGAATAGCAACCAATAAAAGCTGGGGGATCAATTGTCAAAATTTTATTTCCCTGGTAGAACTAAAATTTCCCAGCATCCTACAGACTTACAAACCAAAATTTATTGCAATTCATTTAATTATTTGTTTTGAACATCATACAGCTGCAAATGCTTTTATTTAAAAAAAAAAAAAAAAATTGCAACAAGAAATGTTTTAACTGCTTTTTTTTTTTTTTTTTAGCCACAAAAATTCTTTATTATATTTTTATTTATTTACTTATCTATTTTTATTAAACAGAACAGTGATTATCCTTAGAGGAGGGTGGTACAAAAAAAAAAGGTGTCAATCTTACTCTTGAATTGAAAAGATATATAGCAGTATATCTGTAAAGTGTAGACAGTTAAAAGATATACTTTTATTTGACAATTAGGGGGTGTTTAATCTGCTGAGCGCCTTATAAAAGAGAAAAATTTTAATGTTTTCACTGTATGGTTTTTAAAAAGTCCTAAAACAAGTTATTTCAATTTGAAATTTAAAAAAATGACTATGGATGTCGAGATAAACCTCATGACTTGTGTGACTTATATGTGACGTTATATGTGACTTTCATAATTTATAAACAAACTAAGAATCTTTAGATATGTACAAAGTCTGTTCAAAAGGTATCCGACCTTTGGCCAGAAAAAATATCTTAGTTACTTTGCGAGATTGGGATCCTTATCCCCTTCACATGTAAGCCCCTTGTGCCTCCACACGCTTAGCCCAGTGTTAAAATCCACTGCCGAAAACCCTTTTGGAAAGCTTCTTTTGGAATGGTGTTCAACTCTGCCATCACGTTTTGCATTATCTCATCTTTACTCTGAAAATGGGATCCTTTCAATGGCATTTTCAATTTCGGGAATAGCCATAAGTCACAAAGAGCCATGTCTGAAGAGTAGGGAGGTTGGTGGACAACTGGAAGACGGAGTTCTTTCTGTTCCACCAACAGAAGCTTGGGAACAAATTTTGCAGCTACCCCATGCATGTTCAAGTCATCAGACAAAATTGCATGTGCAGCACCTGTACTGATCCCAACTTGTTCAGTAATCTCTCATACGGTTAAACGATGATCTTCCATTATCAGATTTATTTTCCCCCTTTTCTCAACAACAGCTGCATTTCGAGCAGTTTGTGGCCTCTCAAAACGCTGGTCATTCTCTATCGACATGCAGCCACTCTTGAATCAGTTTAACAATTCTTTAATTTGTGTGACCCCCCACAGCATAGTCTTCAAACACATGCTGAATCTTATGAATTGTTTCACTTTGAGAATCACTAAGCTTTTGACAAAATTTGATGCAGTACCTCGGCTCAAATCGTTCAGTCATCTTCAGAGAAATAAAAATCTGACGAACATGTATAACAGCACCTAACTCCACTGCCTGTAGGAAACGACTGATACACTGGAACACGGGGAAGAAATTCAAGCATGCACATTAAGCTGTCACCTCCCACTGTGCACAGTGATTCCACTTACTCAGAGGGTTAAATCTTAAATATGCTTTTATTCTAGAAAATTATTTATAAACATAAATTCTTCTTTAAACTTAATGTTTATTGAAAGTGTAAAACATAGAAAAAAATGTTTAGATTTCTTGCTGGTCATTTTAAGAGTTTTTAAGGGATTTTTCAGCAGCAGAGAAGTGAGGGTGGCCTTTTGTTACATAACGATAAAATTTAAGCAAGTGCCAATAAAAAACTAGTATGTTGTGGCCACCACGAGACTTTCTTCTATATTTAGTGATGGTTTTTTCTAAGATGAAAATTATCAACATTCATTGTGGTAGATAATTTTAATAAATAATAAATCATTTTTACTGAGTTAATTTCAATAGGAAAAATAGAAGAAAGTCTTGTGGTGGCCACAACATACTAGTTTTTTTTTAAAGCCTAATCTATCTGAGCAAGAAATTATCTATTCATTTTTTTATTTTTAATGTTGTACGATTAAGGGAGGGAGGAGAAAATCAGATTTACAAAAATATTCATTGATACATACATATATAACACAACCAATAATAAGCAAATAGAAATTACCTTAACTTCCACTTCATCATCAGAAAGAAATTCATCATCCAATTTAGGTAAATCCTGAAATTCAAAAAAATTACTCAACAATGCTACAGCAGAGAAAGTCTGATAAGAATTACATAACAGATGAAAAAAAGGCACAAAATATTGGTGTGTTTAAAAAGCTATTAACCTTCTCTTTGGTCAAAAACACATTATGGAACAATCTATAAAAAATAGATGAATATTCTACATTTAATAGCAGACAGGGGCATGCATTTAATTGTGTCTCTGAAAAAAGTGTTAATTAAGCAACTCTAAACTTTGATATAGACTCCCATTAAAGAACTTCTAGTTTAATACATTGGTTTCTTAATGAGATATTTATGTTCTAAGACATATTAAGCAGAAAAAAAAAAAACAAAAAAAAACCCTGACATATTTGCTATTAAAATAAATAAATAATAATTAGAGCTTAAAGAGAGAAAAAGAAATTCCCCTAAGAACCACAGCAAACAATGATATTTTTTTCTTTTTCCTTTCTCTCTCTAGTTCTAACACAAGAAATGATACTCGTTTTCCCTGAAGAACACAGTTTATATTGTATTTATGCAAAATCTAAAAATTAGATTTAAAAATAAATAATGACAAAATTTTTAAAGAAAATAATTTTAAAACAACTGAAGTTATGTTATTTATTAACATTTCCAAATTAGTCACTATTACTATTTCTCAATTAACAGATAAAAAAAATTTACACATTTCAAAAACCCATCTCTTAAATTTATATTATATCGTAAAAAAAAAAAAAAAAAAAAAAAAAATTAAAAATTAATTATTGGTGCCATAAAAAAACAGTTGTTAAAATTTAATTACTGATGATGATGGTTAACGAGCATAGAAGTAGCCGATTGGTGATTATTAAAAAGAATAGTGGTAGTACATTATTGCGTTGTTTTATTAACTGGCAGACATATTTTGAAAAGTGGCAATTTATTCTAAGTGCTATTTCATCGGCAAAAGCTATTGTGGAAACTTACTTGAATGGATTGAAAGTAAAAATACCATTATTTAAAAATATTATGGTCATCAACATAGGAAATAAAAATTAACACTTTCGCTACCAGCGTCACATATATGTGACGATCCGATTTTCTTACCTGAGCCTGCCGTCACAAATATGTGACGGGTGTTCATTATCAGTTTATGATAATTGTTTGCATCAAATTGTGTCGCACACAGACGGGTTATGTTATAAAACAATAAAATAGATACAGGATGTTAATTATTTTAGTTAGAACATTATAGATACATCCCACAAAAATAAATGACAATTTTATCATATTTAAATAGTAAGACGTCTGAGCTGTGGTGGCGGTTTTTCTCCTGGGGCTCTGGTAGCGAAAGGGTTAAAAAAGATTACCTTCAAATCTGTAAGTGAAATAAAATAACAGAGATCAATTACAATAAAGAATGACTCTTCATTGATGTAATACTATTTTTACTTTCTTCTATATGTATATATAGAGAAAGTATTGGATTCGTGAAAATTTTTGAACTCTGGTTTTCGATGGATTTTCCAATTTTTTGATGTCCTGAAAACGATTTGATAGTTTTTAGAAAATGTCTGTGTGTGTGTGTGTGTGTGTGTGTGTGTATCACGAATTTTGTGGATACTGTATCTCACGAACCAATGATTGAAATTTAACCAAACTTGGTATTTAGTTGGACCCTGACATAAACTGGTGCTGATTAGATTTGGGGATCATTCGCTCAACAGGTGGCACTGTAATCAAATTTTTTTTTCTAAATTTTTAACATGGCAGTATAGGACAAAATTTCATATAAATGTACATAATGAGAGTTATTTTTAAATTGTGATTGTAAAATTAATATTAATTATTGATAATAGTAGTAGTTAACTAGGGAAAAAATTTTGTGCATGTGGGGGCATCGCTTCCCTCCTGGGGGGGGGGGGGGCAGAAGGTAAATTTTCAAGATGGGTATCTTTCGAAAGGTCTCATCAACATCTTTAAAACGAATGGTTGAACTACAGATCTGTGATAATTTAAAACAAAGTTATAATTTTTTTTCTTTTTTTTGAGAATAAAATGGACTTTTTTTGGATATTTAGTGTTATACTACTTCTTTAATATGGAAATCGTCTGCATTATCATGGCAGGTAATTTTTTTAAATAGTAATTTTAATAAATTATTTTTACTAAGTGAATTTGTATAAGAAAATATAGAAGAAACTCATGTGGTGGCCACAACATACTAGTTATTGATAATTATGTCAATGATTTCTCAAACACTAAATATATTACTAGAAATTAAAAAATATGATATTCATGATTTACAGATATAAATCATTGCTCTTGATTGATTGAGTATTAAATCATTCCAATTAAGCATTTTAACATTTCTTGGAATTAATTAATTATTTTATTCTAAAAGCATCGTTGTTCATTTCTATTTTACAACTATTAATTATGAAACCTTTTCTGAAAATTAATAATATGTAGGTATGTAATTATTTTCATCAGAATGTTCATTCAATTAATTTTAAGTCACATTAAGTGATTTATTTTCCAATTCACTTTGAGTGTGTTGCCGATTTCAAGCAAATAAATATTGATCTCGTCTGCAATATAAATAAATCGTAGATTCACAAACGATGAACAGATATGATTGAAGATGAAATATTAATATTATCAAAGAGTGTTAGTTGTTTAATCACTCAGAAGATACACAAACATCACATGTTGTTTCCATACTCTGTTGTATGTCTTCATCTTAAGATAACCGCTAAAATATAAAATTTTGTCGTAAACGCAGACAGTTGAATTCCTTTCGATAACATTGGAAGACAATAGTAAATGCATCTCTTGAACAGATTTATGACGATAGTGAGAAGACATTGAATTAACCGCAATGAGCAGCATCCGCATACGTGATCTTCTTGAAGTTACATATCTTGATGTGTTAAATTAATTATTGCTTCAGAAAATTTTGCTACAGGATATAGCGGATCACAACGATGAGAAGCAACGCTAATGAGTGTGGTTGTAAACATTGAATATATTTTGATTTTACACCGATTGAATATCAAAGGATAATGATATTATTAAAAAATTACAATAAGCTACCATACGATCTCACGCCATGCCAACGGTCCGCTCTCAACAGCAGAAACCATCAAGTGGGCTGAAAGAATAGCAGGTGTTGTTGATCAGTTAAATTTTTCCCTCCAAGTGTGTGGCATTCTTCCCAAATTTCGCCCAAGGTGTAATGCCGAATCACTGGCGAACTATGCATGTTAAAATAGCTTGCTCCAAATAATTTTAATTGGAGTTAATTTTATGAATAAAAGTTAATCAAAGTGAATTATCCTTATTCACAGAATATTTATTTTTGATTTATTGAAAGATTAACTTATTTTTTTGTTGAAAACTGGAAAGTGACACTACCTTTTGAGCAATGCAGAGGTATACATCTGGTAAATAAAGATATTGAACTCTGGGGAAGAGATTCTCAGAAAACATGACGTCATAGCATCAGCTTTAAGAGGGAAAACAATGTATTTTTGAAAATTCCAAATATCAGAGATATTTCTTTGGAAATAAATGGAGATAATCCCTTTAGTTATTTATTTATTAAATAAAATATTTTCAGAATTATTCAGGATTTTGAAAATTAGTCATTAATTATTTTTTGGGTTTATTAAATAATTTTTTAGAGCTCATTAACTGAAAAATTAAATATTCAGAATTTTTAATAATTTATTTTCAATGTTTAAATAATATCATCTCCGATTTCTATTTTTGAAATAAACCACTTTGGTTTTTATTTAAAGTTTTTTGACCAATTTTTTATTAAAAAATTCCTGATAATTAAATTTTGAAGGAAGTTTTAAAATGTTGAATTTTTAAATAAAATGTTAAAAGTTTTATCTTTTAACATATATTGTTTAAAAAAAAAAAAACACCTAAACTGGCTAAAATTTTGCTGTCTACAAGTATTTTTCAATTTGCTAAGGCCTCAACATGTTGAAACACTGGACTATATAAATAAAGAATCATTCACTTACATTGTATGATTCTGTAAGTTATATTAAATATCATGAATAATGATAAGTAGTGGTGGCACTAAAAACTCTGATCCTTCCCAGAAAATATTTTAAAAAGATCTTCCTTGATAAATAATGCATGGTATTTTTTATAGTTCATTTCCAATTATTTATGATTTATGAAATTATATATTTAATTTAAAAAAAATAATAATAAAAATAAATACAAATATTTTCGGAAAGTTGTTATGTTTTAGAAATATTTATTCGTAAATTCATCAACAGTGAATATTAATTTTTATGTAAATTGGAGTGTAAAGGTTGATATTTATTTATTTACCAACTATATGAAAAATACCAGAGCCGGGAATCGAATTCGAATAGTTGTTATGCTTGTTTTTTACTCTTGTTTGCTGGTGCAACAAATTTTAAAGTGAAAAAGGCTTCTGCAATATCATGGTTAACATAGTTGTTTGCAAAAATTCATATTAATTGCGAAAAATCTCATTTTTAGACCCTCAATCTAGGGCCCTTTCACAATGTGGGCTTCACGAGCCAGTGATGGTAAGTGGTCAAAACCCATGTAAAATACATGTGGTTTTTTAAGCTTTTGAAACTGTGTTCAGGATATATGAAATATAACACTTTGTCTTTAAAAAATAATAGAATCTTTTGAATCAGTATTAAAATATAGTTTAAACAATTTATTATTAACTTATTTACTTTTAATTTTTCAAGCAATAATAAATGACTAGACAAAAGGTGTCAAGCTACTTTCTTCACACATATACATATATATATAATAAAGATGATCTATTATATATATATGGTACTAAGTAGGATTTTTCTTCGCCCTTATTTGCTTGAACAATTCTAATTTACTTTAACATTACTATGAAGTGATAATACAGCTGTAAGTTTAAAATATTTAATATATGTATAAATATTTATTTTCAAAGTTTGTATATATATATATATTTTTTTTTTTAATTGCATCATTTATTTCATAGTGATAATAAAGAAAATTTTTTTTTTACTTTTTGTAGAAGTTAGGTGAAGATATATGAGTAAAGTTTAGCTTTAAAAATACATTAGCACGAAGCATTGAACTACAAATAAACATCAAGAAAAAAAAACATATTCTGCTTCACTTGCTGGCTGAAATATTTTCTGTGGGGCACCTCGCTCTGGCCACTGGCTCATATGGCGTGGACCTCTTTGGAAACTGTGGATGATCTTCTGCTCGCTTGTTGGCTCTCATCAAAAGGCGGTGCCATATTTTATCGATGTGAGGATACATTATACAATATATACAATATATACAATTTTAACATCTCATAAAACCTAATCCCAATATTTTTCAACAAATAAGTGACAAAGATCCAATCCCTCCTCTAGAAACAACTGGCATTTATAAAATCCCTTTCTCTAATAGCCAAGGAAATCTTAAATGTTACATAGATATGTCTAAACGAAAAAATTAAAACCAGAATACAAAAACACTGTCATGACATTAACCCTTTATCTACTAATGGTACTTTAAAATACCATTACTTAAAAAAGAGTATAAAATCGAATTTATAGATGAAATGTCAAAGATATTTATAAGAAGGGAACAGATGTACCTCCCTTTAATCTTAACTACAAAGCATCAGACGATACATACAGCCATTTTTTATCCATAAGGGATTATTTTATGGAGTGCACTTGCTGTTTTTGCTTGATATTTTTCACGATCTTCATGTGTGTTATAATTAATTCCTATATTATTTCAAGAATATCCCACTAATCTTAGTAAAAATATGAGGAACATAAAGAGTAAATATTTCTCTACACTTTTTTTCATGTCAAAATAATTTTTTTTACTTCTATGTACCAGTGGTACACTAAAGTACGACCTCATGAAATTCTCATTAATTATTATGATGAGGTGATATGCATAATTTTTAACATATATAACTTTAAATAATGCACTTTAGTAACTAAAAATATATGTTTCACAATTTTTGTCTGTATCATAATGCAGTAGATAAAGGGTTAAGACAGGTAAAATAACAACAGCATTAATCAAAATTTATAACGAAGACAAAATTAAGATTAATTTTGAAAAAGTTATAAAACTTGCAAACTACAATAATTATAATTATACTGTATATCGTGAAACCATTGAAATTATTGAGCATAGTAACTCCTGTAATGGCAACGATGAAGCAGGCATCGATAAAATGTGGCACCACCTTTTGACGAGAGCCAACAAGCAAGCAAAAGATCAGCTGCAGGTTCCAAAGACTTCCACGCTGTGTAAGTTGGTCACCAGAGCAGAGTGTCCTGCAGAAAACATTTCGGCAGTCAAGTGAAGTAAAGTAATGTTTTCTTTCATTATGTTTGTTTGTAAAAGTTTCGATGGTCATGAATCAATGTCTATATGTTTGACGTTCCATAATTGACACATATTTGTGTTGATTCAGTAAAATTAGATTCATGTTCTATAAATGTTGCCAAGAAATACTCAAAATGCTCTGAATTTTATTTATTTATTTATTTATTTTTTAACATGTGCAGCAATATTTGATTCTTTGTTAAATTACAGTTACAAATACTAATAATTTAAGAGGAAAAAATTACCTGAGATGTAGAACTCTCTTTAGCGCAATCAGGCAATTTATTTTCTAATTCCTCCACTGATTCAGTTTCTGGTTTTTTAGTTTCCTACAGACCAAATTTTCACAATTAAATAGTTCAACTTATAGCATCAAAAATGAAAAAAAAAAAAAAAAAAAAAATATGAAACTGGATGGCTCTTACAAACTTTATCTACTTTACATAAATGAATCTTAAAAATTAAATGTATCAAATGTATGCTATTCACATTTATAAACTGAATGGTTCTTTCACTTGTATTTTTAATGTGATTATGAATCATCATTCCAACTTAAATGTTTTAAAGAATAACTAGTTTCGTAAAACAAAAACTATTCACCCTTTTCCCATTATTTCGTTATTATTATTTTGAAACAATAATTGCAATATAGATGTAAAAGAATGTAACAGAATAATGGATAGCAAAGCAACAAAACATAACACTTTTATTAATATTACACAGTACAGAGAACAATGCCAAAAATTATATAAACTACTTTCTAATAAATAATCAAAAAATTACATCACAATATTTATGAATGCATAAATTATTTATTTGTCTAAAAATGTATATAATTTTAATTTTGAAACATAGCACTTTATAATGCAAGATTTAATAAAAGAAGAAACTTTAAATGTACCATAATTTCAGGGAGATAAGCCGCCCTTGCATATACGCCACACTGGCAAAAATTGATTTTTAAAAAAAGTTGTCGGATACGCCACATAAATTTTTACTACAATGTTCACCAACGTAATGTTTCTCATCATTTTAAATTGAAATAATTTTAAGCATGCAAATATTAAATGCTAAAAAAGTAATAAAATTAAAAAGAATCATTAAGTAAATAATCAAGTTATTCAATAAAGATAATACAAAAACGATCTTACTTTAAATTCACAGTTGCAAACTTCCATAACCCTCCTCATAAAATTCTAAAATAATACCTTTTATTATTGGTAAAGTATTACTTATTCAATATCATAAAAAAATTTTCAAAATTTAAACAAAACCATCAAAGTGACAATTGTCACTTCTTGAATCAAACAGATTAAAAAATTCATCTTTCATTCCTTCATTTCCACTTTCGTCATAATGTACTCAAAACATTATTAGAATTTTTGGCATGACGAGCATTGGCTAAACGAAATCTAGCAGGAGGTGGGGGGTAGTTATCTAGTGAAAACCTTAAGATTTAAGAATTGAATAGCGTTTACATTTTTCTCTTTATTCTTCTTTGAATTAGTTTACCACAATTCTTTTGGACTTAAATTTTTTGAAAATACATGCCGATCATTTATCTACAAAACTAAAATAAAAACAATTTTAATGTGAAATGAACTTAACGGCCCTCTTCACTTACCGTCGCCGGTAGCCCGAGCCAATGTTATTCTATGGAGAAATTTTCTTTACAAATAACTTATTAACTAATACATATTTTTAAATTCTGTTTTCACATTCAGAAAATTCCCAACTGTTAAAATTGACGGACCTTTTTTGAAAAAGTATTTTTTTAATTTTTAATATTTTATTTTGAAATTGCAAAATGCACTGATAGCGTACGTTTTGAAATTTTCGGAACAGTTTGACATAAATATAAATTTCCATGATTTTTGAACAGACTCACCCTTAGATTGATAGCTATCACAGTGTTTCTCATTCATATATCCCTAATCAAGCTGCGAGAATTAAAAATTGTTCTCACAAGCATTATTCCTCATTTCAATATGCTCACGCCCAGAAGGGATTTCATCAAGTGTTTATTTTATGAAATACAAAACAATTTTGTCTATCCGACACTGAAGATTTTTCTAGATTTTTTATCTTAATAATTTATAATCAACTAGATGAGATCTAACGGTGTGTGCGTGCTATGGATTGACATAATTTGAGCTCTGCGGCATGCATATATGCGTGGTCTTCTATAGCTTGGGTTTCACAGCGTTTTTATTATTTTCATTTTTACAAGCCGTCTGTACTGACGTAGCATTCAAGAAATAAACTGTCCAAAGTGAATTACTGACTGACGGTGGTTATTCAAGTGATGCTAAAAGAAACGGGGAAAAAAAAAAAAGATAGGCCGCATTGTTCGATATGCCACATGTGCCAAAATTAATTTTTTTTAATCGTATAAGCTGTGGCTTATCTCCAAGAAATTGTGATATTTTAGCTTATTTATGTACAATTATCTTCCATTTGCAGTCATAGTTGCATAAAGTTGATGTAGGTACAGTTTTTTCGGTTAGGCTTGATAAACTCCCGAGTTGTCAATATAATCAAATTGGTTACTAGTTCAACAAAAAGTAGCAAAACTCTAGAATTAAGTTAAGAGCCATCTACATAATAAAAGGAATTACAGACAGGAAAAAAAAAAAAAAGCATGCAACATGATGGCTATAGAAATTCAGAAAAAAATTCCCTGATTTATTTTGACAGATTTTTATGATTTCGTTACCTAACAACAGTAATTAAAAAATTATACTGACAATTAAAAGTACCTGAATCATTTTTTTCCTTGTTGACTTTGTTAACATAAAGGAAAAATAAAATACAAAATGAAAAGGTCAAATCTGGGGCAAAATATAAAAATTTAAATCCTTTTTTATTGCACAACATACTAATATCTGAATATAAAAATAATCTTCAATGGTAAAATATATTGGGAAGTTTTTTTAAATGTTAACTCAAGAAGATTCAATTAGAAAGCAGCTAATCCTGTGAACCTTGGCTAAAATATCACCAGTGGAGTAATCTTTCACAGATCTTTGCACGGAAAAAATGAAAAGTTCCATGATTTTTGTAAATTTTTTTATGAAATTCCCTGTTTTTTTTTTCCTGATATTTCCAGATTGGTAAAGTTCCCTGATTTTTCAATGATTTCTCTGTTTTCCCAGATTGTCGATACCTTGTGCAAGATATGAGAGAGCATTTATTATTGTTATTTATTTAGAATCCTTCAATAGCTAACTCTTTCTGAGTAATAGATAAGCAGCAGGATTTAAAATTTAAAAAAATCTTAATAGAAAACTAAATTACAAAAAATTAACATTATATAATGAATTTCAATAGTACATGATTATTCTTCAACATTCTTATTTTGAGGGAAATAGTGAGAAATAGAATCTGAATTGATATGAATAATATAGATAGAGGGAATAATTATTGTATTGGTTTATTTGCTGTACTATTGCATTAAAACTTATTTTCTTTTTTCTTTCAAGATTAGTTTTTTTGAGCTATGCTAATGGGTATCAAACCTTTAAATTGCAAAACTATCTACAGTAAAAAATTCACCAGTATAATCAGTTATATATAAAAGGCTAATTAAACATATTCAGAATGTTAAACTGTTTAGTAGTATGAAAGTACTTGTTGATTTCAGTATAAAATAATGGTAGTTAACAATTAAATATTACCTCAGATGGAGATGGAGAAGGCTCTTTAATACAATCTGGAGATTTATTTTTTAACTCTTCCACTGATTCAGTTTTTAGTTCCTTCTTTTCCTAGAAACAAAATTTTAATAGTAAAAAATCTTGATTTACATTTTGCAATTTAGTGTTTTTAAAACTAACAAGACAGAATTCATGCTAAAATTGAAAAAAAGGGAAAAAAAAAGACATGCTAAAAGCTGGAAAGAGCACATCAATTAAAAAAAAAAAGGTGGGGAAACTTGGTAAAAAGAAAAAAAAAAAAGCACTATGTTTTCAAAAAACACTTTACTCCCCCCACCCCCCCAAAAAAGTACTATGTTAAAAAAAGAAAAAGTATAATTCCTTATTTAACACACTAATTAGCTTTTCATTCAACATTTTATGTTCTGAACTTAACTTTCTGCAATTACAAAAAAAAAAAAAAAAAAAATTGGCAGTATTTCTAATATTTCTAAGAAAAATTTTACAGAATACAGGCAGAACCAGTAGCCCGTCTCTTCATAATTTTAACCCCGACTCTACATTTTAACATGCAACACAATATATTGTATAAAATCTGATGTAACAATTCTGAAAAGTTACTTATAATAAACTTCCTCTAAAAGGCGCCCAACATCAGCTTTCAGAATTTACGTCATTTTTCAGTTGTTTTATTATAATGGCAATAGTTAAAAGTAAGCTTTGTCCAATACTAAATGATAATTATTAATATACTACTTAAATTTAAATATATATCATGTCTGTAGAGTGGCAGTCATAAAAGACGCTGGATTCGTTCAGGAAACCACCTTTTTCCAGCAAAGTCATTGGTTGAAGCTGACAGAAGGCAATCGAGTATCCTTGTCAAATCTTTGGCGATGGGCGGCAGCTTATGCGCTAAGCTTAATTACTCTTTACAGCTAACTTTTACATTAAACTACTTTATAACATGAGAATCAATAAGAGAGTGAAACTTTAAAAATGCTGAACAAATTTCTTGAGTTTACTAACAGCATAAAATTAAAATCCTGGTCATTTTTTAACTGAAAACCTGATATTAGTCAAAGTATATTCACAAATAAAACTTAATTATTCCCAGTAAGCACTAAAAGTACTTCATAGCAAACCAAAAAATCCTCAGTGAAAAGATAAAAATTTCATGGCTAACACCTGCTAATAAGATCCAAGATGCTCTGTGGCCCTGAGGACCCTGGCCTTCTTCAATATTAGACAAGGTACATTGAATGGTTATACTACTACAATGCTAAAGTATTAATGAAATGGTGTAAAATAATGCAAATGTCACATCATTTGGTAGCACTTGCTATTATAATACAGTGTTTCCCAGTCAGGGTTCTGTAAAATATTGTAAAAGATACAACAAGAAATACAGCATTAACATATATGTAATAAAGAGAAAGAAAAAAAAATTATTGTTTCAAAGCTGAAAAAAAAAAAAAAAAAAAAAAAAAAAATTATTATTTCCCATCTCTATCTACCAAACTAATATGATTTGATGAGGGATACATTCTCTATCGCTGTGCTGTTAATTTTATTGTTTCATTATTAATAGTCATGAAACGGATGGGAAAAGGATGAATGCAGAGTTTTAACATCAAAATCGCATTCCTTTTCAATTCTCAAAACTTAAATTTAAAAGAAGAAAACAAAAACTCTTATTTATGAGACAAAATTTTAGTTAAAATATATTTAAAAATAATTAAAATTTAGATGTTTCAAAACTCATCCGTGTTTCCTCATCAGTATCACTACAACATAATTTGCAAGCATTACATGAATACCCAAGGAATTTATAGAAGTACAGAATATTGAGGAACCAGTGCACATGCTTTAAAATACATTTTGTTTTTAAATGTATTTTAACTAAAATTTTGTCTCATAAATAAAATAGTTTTTGTTTTTAATATATATAATTGAGATGGTTTGATGTTTGAGTACGTTAAAAAAAGAACTTTGTGATTTACAATCAGGTTGTTCATTGAAAATAAGATATAATGACATGGTTTTGGACAAATTCTGTATTTCTATTAAAAGTTAATATCTGACAAATGTTAGGGAAGCAATTAATTCATTGCTGAGGTTTTCAACATTGTGATGTGAAAATATGTGAACAAGATTTTTCTTATTTAACTGATATTAAGAGTAAGAATAGAAATGTCTAGTTACTGTGGAAGATGAAATCCACGTATGTATAAGGAAAATCAGACCTCCAAAATCAACATTTATGGGGAAGGGGTGGAAAAGGGGCACAGATTTCACACATAAATTTATTATTTATTTGTACATAATTAGAATTATACCAGTTGTATATAATTTCATTTCTTTCTTAAATAAATAATTAAAATGATATTCATTTTAATTTTCATCAATGAACCTAAATAAAAATATAATGAAAAAAATATTGTTACATGGACACTGGAGGTTTCCTAGAACTTGAATGTTGTCACAAGGGTTCCACAAGAGTAAAAAGGTTGGGAAACACTGATATATGAAATATCTAGGCTTAAACAATCAAAAGCATAAAAAGCATAATAATGACATGCATTAAAAAATAGAAATTTTAAAAATAGTATGGAATGTACCGTAGCTTCAGAACTACCATCAGAATACATAGAAAATGCTGCTGATGGAATCCCAAAAGCATACTAAAAATACATGTGTAAAATAAATATTATTTTCTTTCTTAATCTGTAAAAATTTTAAATATTACAGAATATGATCAAACACAGCGACAATAGATATATTATTAAAAAAAAAAAAAAAAAAAAAAGACCGGGGGGGGGGGGGGGGGGGGGAGGGGGGAGAAATTTTAGATAATTCTAGAAAAGTGAATTTTTTTTTATAAAAAAAAGGGGGGGGGGGTTCTTATATAGGATAACAGTAGTGTTTGAAAAACAGATAAATAGATTAGCTACATGTTGTTTTCATGGGTTAGATATTTTATGAATAGAAAGAAAAGAACAGAAAGAAAAATATATATATATTAGAAAAAAATATTTTCTTTAAAGGATGCCAATGCTATTTACCCAGATAGTTTACAGATATAATTTGTCTAAACAGTCAAATTACTGCAGATTACAATTAAAAATTGATAAAATCTACCAAATGGTATCAAATATTATACCTAATAAACAGTATATATAAATAAAAAGAATCGTTTGAAACATGTATAATACAGATATACATACTATTGTATGGCCACAATTAACAACAACAAAAAAAAAAAAAAACTTTAGATTTATGCTCTTTTTAATTTTCCAAAATTTCTTTAAATTTAGTAGCATAAAAAAACATTTGATTCACACTTTCCAATTCAGACTTAGGCTTGGAAGCTTTTGCAAAATCAGTTTGCAAAGGAAGTTTTAAAATGATGAATTTTTGAATAAAATGTTAAAGGTTTTTACCTTTTAACAGAAATTTCTCAAATTAAAAAATTCAAGTAATTTCTGGGATCCTTGAAAATGAAATTCAAATAGTTTCAAGATTTTCAAGGCCTGTGAAAACCCTAGAAAAGTTATATTTATCAATTGAGTTCTCAAGAATCTAAATTTTGTTGAATAAAAAAATTAATGATATTTTGAAAGTTACCTTCATTTCTACTGAACCACATTAGAGTGTTAATTCTCTGCAAAAAATTATCTATTGTCAGACTCGGATATAAATTATTATTGTATATGAATTTATATCTAAACTGTTTATTAATTACATAATTGTATTGTTTATAGTTGTACATAAACGTAAAATGTAGAAGATTTACAAAAGTAAATATGATGCAAGTAGTAGTTATAGAGTAACAGACAATAATAATAATAAACAGTTTGAGTAATCATACCTTCTCAACATCAAAGTCACTGTCACAAGAATCTGAATCATCAACTAAATCTACTTCATCAGATTTAGGCTAAAAAAAGAATATTAATGAATTATTGTGAAGAAATTTTATAAAACAAATTATAAAAAGAATAAATTAAAATATAATAAAAACTTGCATAGCTAAAAGAAAGTGCATAATACAATAACTAGCTAAGACATTTTTTTTTTTTTTTTTTTTTTTTTTTAAATACCTTTATACCAAAGCCTACATCAACTCGCACCAATTGTTAAATGTAAAATTTAATGTTACAAAAAAAAATGTATATGTCTTTTATGTCTATACAACCATATAGGTTTATCAATTTAGAGATTATTATTTGAAAATTTATTAGACACTTATGACTGAATTTATTTTTAGAAGTTTAATACGATTGGCAATGCTGATCAGACCATATAAAATCACTGAAACTGTTCAGAAAATTTAGAAATTCTTTAATCATCAACCTTAATTCATTTTAGATAATTTGGAGTAGAAGGCTGATTTTTATACCAACTATGTGAAAAATACCAGAGTCGGGAATCGAACCGGCTCTGGTATCAATTTATATCAAAGTGCAACTCAATATAAACTTTTATGAAATTCTATGCATTAGTTCTTGAACAAGAACTGGTATAAGATTTTTTTTTCAAACATACACACACATTTTCAAAAAATGATCAAGTTGTGTTTTACACTTCTCAAAATGTATTAATTCATCAAAAACTGAAAAATGAATTTTTTTTTATGAATTCAACACTTTTTTCTAATTAATAGAGAAGAGAGTAATAAAAAAAAAAAAAAAAGAAGAGAGAGAAAGAAAGATAAAAGAAAAGAAAAATGTACAAATAAATAACTCGTATGTGTTTTTTTTTTTTTTTTAATTATCTTTACCAATTACACAATGTTCTTTTTATAATCTTTATCTCGTAAAAAGAACTTCTAGTAAAATATATTAAAAAAAAAAAACTGTTACAATATTGTTTATAGGTTCTCTTTTCCACCCTCAAATGCAACAGAAAACTGCTTTTCACCATCATAATTATATGTTACAAGTACAGCACATTTCAAGCTTTTATTTATTTATTTTTTAACAGAGTAATTCCAAAAACTACCCCCCCCCCCCTTCCTTTTACCTTTTTTTCATTCCTAAAGCTTCAGGATAATTCATCAAGAACTTTTTATAGATATTCGATGAAAAGTTTAAAATTGGAAGTGTGAAATCATTTATAGCAAAAGTAATATATATATATATATAGGAAATATTAATAACTGGAAACTAAAATCTTTAATTAGTAAGATTTTAATAAGTGTAAAACAATGATTTAATAACAATGGTATATTTATAAGCCAGCTCATTTTCGTTCTCAGTAAATATAAGAGAAATTGTATCTTGAGTTATTTTTTGTTCTACCCAATAAGATTAATAAAATTTCATTTAATAACCAAAATAAAAGCAAGAAAAAATTATTAAACTATTTAAAATTTAATAAATATCAAAAATATTTACTTCGTCTTTTTTATTGGTTAACATTTTATCTTTTTTGTTATTGTAATTTCCTGATCTGAAAGGTTAAAAATATAGTTAGCATTCAATATCAACAATTATAGAAATTAATTAAAAACATATACAGGAAAGAAAATACATAATATAGAGGTGCCAAGTTTCAATAAGAGCTATCAGTAATCAGAGTTATATACTTATGCAACGTGGAGACGTGAACCATATCGCGGAGTATTTTTATGCACGAGCCCACATATAATGATGAATTGCACTGTTCTTGTAAACAAATATATAATATATTAAGTAAAAAATTAGAAAAATTTCAAAAACAAAAGTAAATAAATATGTATTTCTTTACCTTCTTACAAAGTTTTTTTTTAAAAATCAGCTTAAGAGAAGGGGGGGACATTTGGATCACTCTCTCTCTTTTTTTTTTTTTTTTTTTTTTTTTTTTTTTGGGGGGGGGGGGGGTTACAAAAATTTATTTTATGTTATTTATTATTCAATAGTCACTTTTTTATAGACAAATGTTTTTATGGCATTAAACACTAAAACATTGTTCTTTTTTTAATAAAACTTTTTTTTTCTTTATTTGTCTTGCATAAAACCTAACATATATTTTGTTTGGTGGTATAGTATGTATTTTAAATTTATTAAGGAAAAGCAAATAAATTCATCAAGTTCAGTAATACAGCCTAAAAATAATTACATATGTGAGAAATATTGAGCACTCCTGTTACTTTTTTGGTTCTAGAAGTAATCCCTGATCACTAGCTGGGAAGCAGGAAGGGCAGTCAAAATGTGAATAATTAGATAAATGAGAAATGAAACAATTCTACTTCTTTATAGGTTCTAGAATCTAATAATGCAAGTTTAAAATGAATATTGACATTTATATTGCTGATGAAGAAGGATTGGGAAACTAAAGGCTTCTGCAGAGCTTTTAATCAACAATGGCTGGTTGGAAATAAGAAAAGAGGGGGGGGGGGAGGGGGGGAGTAAAAATAATTACATGAGCAAGAAATATTTAATAATTCTATTTCTTTATAGTTTCTAGAATCGTATAAAACAAGTTTTAAATGAATATTGACATTTATGTTGTGGATGGAGAAAGATTATGGATTGGAATGTTTCCGTTGTGCGTTTGATCGTCGATCGTTAGTGGAGTTTCTTTTTTTCTAACGAACGATATCCGCGACTTTTTAAAAAGCGAATAATCCGTAATTTTTATATGTTGTCCGTAATGCCGTAATTATTGCCGTAAATCCGTAATAATTACGGACAAATCGTAATACTTGGCACCTCTAATAATATAGAAAAATAGCATTCTTTATGTTAATACCTTTCAGCTCTTGTATATAATATAATAAATCTAACAATCTGAAATAAATTTAACATTTAAAATTTTATTCATTTAATCAACAAAAATAAAACTTTAAAAGTAATTACCAGCTTTAATAATTTAATTAATAAATTCTAATCAAACTTAATTCAATTAAGCTATTAACAGGGCTCGAAATCAATAGTGGTCTGTTGGTCCACGACCACAAAAATGTTCAACTAGCAAAATATAAATTCTAGTGGTTCACCAGATCACATTTTCTAGAAATATTGTTTAGTTTTTTTTAGTTTTTTTTTTTTTTTTCATATTATATTTAAGTTATTATTTGTTAACTGTTTCCAAATCTTTTTCAAACACTTTGGAGTCATTCCATGTCAAATCAATGCAATTTCAGGCCAAAATCTCCCTTGACCCCTCAGATTTTGATGAAACTTGGTTTATCAAGTGTCCTTATATAGTTATGAAAAGAAACACAAAAATTAATTATATAATTAATTGCATTTCAAAATTAATTACAGTTAATTATTGCTTCTTTCATTAAATTTTGCAAAACCTGCATTTATATTTTAGAAAAGAATGCAGATGAAAATGAAGTAAAAGTAACATTTCTCCATCCACAAGGACCAGCTCATCTTTTTTTTTTTTTTTATCCTTCAATACCAGATGTTTTCTTGATTTCTGTCTGCAATGTTATTTGCAAAGTAAGTCAAATAATACCAACTGGATGTGCATATACTCTCTTACTGGATGAAAGAAAGAAAATTTTAAAACTTTCTGAAGAATTTTTGCAATTCACATAAAATTAATAACGTAAACATATCTTTTTTTTTTTTTTTTTTTTTTTTTTTTTTTTAATACATAAACAAACTAAATATTATTATTATTATTATTATTATTATTTTTTTTTTTTGTAAAGTAAGTTAAATATTTTGCATGTTAAAAATAAAAATATATAATGGTATAAATTGCAGTTTGCATTTATATATGTATGTAAAGCTATTTTCATATAATCATATTAGAAATTACTTGCAGTACAAAATGTGTGTCATAATTAATTTTCCCTGTTATACAGTGCTTATTTTTTCAAAATATCAATAATGCAATCCAACTTTTTAAATTTTATGTTTGCATTCTAGTATATTCAGAAAATGAAGAAATTTACTTCGTTTGAAAATATTTAATTTCTATATAATACTTATGACATTAATATTGTTACTTTGTTAAAAATTATTATTGGAAAGTAGTTAAAAATTTTATATATAGATTTCTGTGTATGTGAATATACAGAGTTCTATTTCCTGTATCTCCGATCCCATTATGATCACAAAATTAAACTTGGGGAAATGTAAGAGGACAATATGAAGTCAACCTGAGAATTTTTTGAAAATTTTAAAAATGCCACTTTTTGAAAAATTTAAATTTTTTAAATTTTTAATTTAAAAAAAATGTTTATGTTTATATCAAATTGAAGCTCATTAAAAGATCTTCAAAATGACATATAAAAGTAGTTTTGATCAGATTTAACTCCTGAGAAAATTACAAATAAATAGATGCAGGTTTTGTAAAATTTAATGAAAAATGCAATAATTAACTATAGTTAATTTTGAAATGCAATTAATTAAATGACTCATTTTAGTGTTTCCTTTCGTAACTAGAACTAGGTAAAGACACTTGATAAACTAAGTTTCAATCAAAATCTGAGGGGTCAATGAAGAAAAGGAGTGTTGATTTGACATGGAATGACTCTTTGCAGGTTATTTAATTTAGTTATAAATTAATTCTTTTTGGTTATTCAGGATTCTGATAGCGTTTTATCTTCTGTTATTTTTAATTCTCTTATGTTACAGTACATCAATAGAGCTAACTAATGTATCAATACATCAGGAAAACTAGTTTAAAATGGTTTTATTATTTTCTTTAAACTGATGCACTAATACACTGGATAATCGATTCAGCACCAGGTGGCAAAAAAAAAAAAAAAAAAAACACGGGAGAGCAGTGTAAATCTCCTAACAGTGGACCAATTCAACACGGTATTGCAAACACGTGCAGATAAACATGATTTGCTAAATTCACAGCTTTCCTCCCCCCCCCCCATATGAATAAATTATATAGGTTTAGTTTAGTCATTTCGATTGTTTTACCACAGCCACATGCCAGGGTAAAAAGAAAGCACTACTCTCTTTCGATGTAATGTGTGATCTATTTCCTCTCAAAAGAAGGTGTCAGGATCTTGAGCCCTATTGGAAAAAAAAATATTTTAATTTTTATCTCTGCATTTACTGCAACTTAACTTTATTAAGAAATAATCAGATTTTGTCATAAACATTTTGTAGATGATATAGCACAATTTTAGTAATATATTTATTTTTCTTTTAGCTCATTACCACTTCCAGGGTTTACTTATTATGCAAGATCTGACCACAACTTAAAATCACATTGATATTTACAGAATTATAGTTTTATCATTTTGTAATTTTTGCATTATGAAGTGTTCTGTCATGAAACTAAGCTTACAGGGGAAATTTACAATTTATATTAAGGATACATAATTTCGAATAGAGATTTATTGTCTTTTAATGGTGTTTTTCTTAAATTTAACTATTTTTTATTATTTCGTGTAAATACATTTAGTAAATTGTTTTAAAGGCAGTTTTTGCATAAAATTATTATAATTAGTCAAAGGCCATAGCCGGGGGGGGGGGGTAAACAGGTCTTAAATTTTACAGATTGTCAATTTTTTTCCGATTATTCATAATTTTTAATTATTTACATAATACTTTGAAGTCTGAACCCTTCTAAAAAATTTTTTTTGCCTACAGCCTCGGTTATTTTTATAAATTTTCTTTAGCATTGCTGTACTTAGACATCAAAAAGCAGAACAATCACTGCATTATAAAATATGGTATTATACAAGTTCAGATGAACATTAACATAAGAAATTTTGAATGGAAACACTATAAAATTTAGCTAGCTAGCTAGCAATTCTAAAATATATCTTTATTTTTGACTTTTGCTCCTTGATTAATCACATCCCTGAAATTTATTCAATCAGATTTGAATTTTATTAATGATATTAGTTAAAAATATATTTTTAGCCTAAACTAAATAAATACATAATATGCTAATAAGTAATTTATCTACTTACTTTTCTGGCTCATTATTTTTTTTCTCACGTTCTTGTGTAGCTAAAAACAAAAATACTTGTTAATATATGATTAACATTTTAATAACAGTCAAACCATATTATAAAGAACCTGCTGGGGAAAGGCTCACTTATTCATTATATCTGGTAGTTTAGTATATCCAATTAAAGTATAAAAGTGTCATGATAGATGACATATTTAAGAATTTATTATAAATACTCTCTTAACTAAGAGAAAAAAGTTATTAACAGAAAATTATATAATAAATGAAATAACCATATAGAAAACAATGTGACTAAATCATATTATTAAAATTCTGATTATATGTATGTCCGACTATCTCTATTGTGATTTACTGAACGCAGAAAGACGCAAAAGGTACCAAAAAATGCAAAATAAACTAAGGATTTCAAGTTGATTATTTAAATCATTCTAATTATTTAAAAAGATATCAATTTAAAACCTAAAATGAGTACAAGATGAAGCATTTGAGTGACAAAATACTGCTAGTGACCAGCAGCGTTGCCAGAAATTTTTTCAGGAGGAGGCAAACTTAAAACTGCAAAAGATTCGGTAGATCTTAGAATTCCGTTTTAGTTAAATGGCTGGTGGTTGATTGAGATGAAGCCTATGTTTAGTATTTTCAGAGACTTTTTTTTTTTTTAATGTTGTTTTTCAAAAGCTCTTTCTAATGATTGTGACGTATAAAAAGTTGTTAGACATTACAACCATTAGAAAACAACTTGATTCAATAGAAACCACTGTATACCGTAATAAAAGTGATGAAATAATAAACAATAAATGTAAGATCCCCTATAAAAACAAGATTAATACCATCCAAAATTATATAAACCGCACTGTCTTAATACGTTCCAGTGAAACACACCTCAAAAATGAATTGAATGAAATCGTCAAAATAGTTCTTAAAGCAGGTTATAGAAAAAATTTAGTCCATCAATTATATTGACAATGTAGAAAAAGATAAAACTAAAATGTGATCTCATACAATAAAGGCACCACCATAAAAATAAAAAATGAACTCTCCAAATTCAATATTAATGCCCCAATAAAACCCAATCCAAACATTTTTCAAAGAATCCAAATGATAAAGATGAAGTAAACCCATTGGACACTGCAGGAGTATATGAAATTAAACGCACAACAAAAGACAATAGAGTAGATAGCTACATAGAAATAACTAAGAGGAAAATAAGAAATATTATAAAGGAACACCAGGCTGACATAAGATTTAATAAAACCAGCGCCCTAACTAAGATCTATAGAAACAATGAAATAAAAATAGATTTTGAGAACATTAAAAACTAGCAAATTACAAAATCATATTTGCGCATTGAATCGGGAAACAATCGAAATTTTTACAAGTAATTGCAGTTGCAACAAAAATTACCCTATAATAAGCTCAGACCAAAAATTGCACCACCTGTTGAGACCTGAAGATCAAGCTGTGGAAGAAACATCAGTTTTATCACTGAACAGCATGATGTAAGGACATTCAAAAATGTTGTGGTGTTGCAAAGAAAGATTTCACATGAAACTTCGGGTAGGCCTTTTTAGTCATTTTATTTTAATGTTTTTAAGAAGTTTCAATATTTTATTTTAAAAAAAGTTTTAAAACTTTTCAGTAGTTTAAAATCAATTAAACCAGTCATTTAGAGTAAGGGTGGAAACAAACATTTCATTTCCACCAAAAATAACTTTTTCGTATCAATCAAGGGATGATGCTTTTTCTGTTTCAATTGCAATTTATGGTGTAAAAAGTATGCCAAGCAACATGAATGTATCATAAATATCTATTATAAAGTGACAGAATCCCAGAATTATGTAAATATCCCCTGATTAACTACACTAAGTAAGAGTAACAGTTTTAATAAAATTTACAGATGAAAAACAGGTATTCTTTTGCTGTAGTAGTAGAATGGTAAAATGAAAACCATATACAAGTGGAGCTGTGAGAATAGTACATTGCAAAAAGGACAGAAGCAAACTGAGGAAGAAACATATTTTTGTTGCTGTTTTTAAAAAGTTTTTTTTTTTTTTTCCCGATTTGGCTTTAATAGAAGAAAATCTTTCGGCATATTTTGCTTGAAAAGGGCAAATATTTTAATTTTTCCATAAGTCTTCACATACCACTGTTAAACCTCTGCCGTGTCACACTGTGGCACACATGTCGTGGGCTGGCAATCTACAGATTAGATTAGAAACACTAAAATCAGGGGCAGCCCAACACAATTTACCCTTTTATTTAACTTATTTATAAATTTAATTCAACAATAAAATTTCTAAAACAATCAACCCTTATTAAATATATAATAAACCTATCTTTACCTCGTGGCCGTTCTGAGATCTTTCAGCGCCGGGCACCCGGGCCTCTTCGGAGAACGTTAGCACTGTGATGGAGACTTGGGTTTCTGGATGCTTCTTTGTTGACTTCTCAACAGGTGGCTCCATGCCTTATTTGGGGCTACTGCGCCGCTTTCGTTGCATGTGTCTTCATTGGTTGATATTTCGATGGATTCTCTGTACATGGCGTATTGATAGTTATTGTAGTCGGATATTTTAGTGGTTTTATCGAATTCTATTTTGATGTAATTTTCGTTATATGTTTTGGCTAGGGCTGTATTGAATTTTCCAGTTTTGATGTCGTTTTTATGTTCTTTAACTCTGGTTTTTATTTTTATTTTTGTGACGCCGATGTAGGAACCGGGTTTATTGTTTTTATCTGTGTATGGAATTTTATATATACCTGCGGTTTCGAGTGGGGGGGTTGGATCTTTGTCGCTACGAATTAGTTGGAAAATGTTCTTGTTTGGTTTTATGGGGATGTTTATATTATATTTACTGGCGGTGTTTTTGATTTTATTTGCGGCTCCGCAATCGAAAGGGATGGATGAGGTGAATTTAATTGGTTGTTTTTGGTAATTCGGTATATGGTCGAGTTTTTTGAGTCTATCTTTAATTAATTTATTTATGATTTTGTTCGGGTATCCTGCTTTTCTGGTTAGGTATTTAATGAAATCAAGTTCTTCTTCTAGATCTTTAGGTTCGTTGCAAATCAGAATGGCGCGATTAATGTAAGATTGAATGGCGTTTGTTTTATATCTAAAGGGGGTTTTGCTTTTAAAATGGATGATTTCATTGCTATTGGTTGGTTTTCTGTAGACAGTGGTTTTAAACTTATTGTTATTTTCGTTCCGGGTTATTGTGACGTCAAGGAAATTAAGTTTGGATTCTCTCTCTTCTTCACATGTGAATTGGATGTTTTCGTCGTGGTTATTGATGTCGTTAAGGATTTTATTGAGATCGGTTTTCTTATTAACTATGGCAAAAACGTCGTTCACGTAGCGGTACCAGTACAAAATGTCATTTTTTAAATTTTCTATTATTTGGTTTTCTAGTTTTCTTAATTTGAACTCTGCAATGAAGCCCGATATGGGTGACCCCATGGGCACACCTTTAATTTGTTGATAGATTTTATTGTTGAAAGTGAAATAGTTTTCTCTAAGTAAAAAGTTAGTGGTAGAGTTTAATGTTCGGGTTATTTCGGGGTCTGTGTAGTTACTGTCAATGGTTTCTTTAACTATTTCACAAGCTTCTTTAATGTCTATTGAAGGATAAAGGTTTATGACGTCAAAAGTAACAAGGTGATAATCATCGTTATTTTCTATTTCTCTTAATTTACTAACGAAATCTTCAGTTGATTCTAAGCTATGAGGTGAGGGAGGAATAATTTTCTGATAAATATCTGCCATGTATTTCTCAAGAGAATAGGTTGGTGCTTCGTTTTTATTTACTATGGGTCTGAGTTTAGGGGGGGGTTTGTGATCTTTGTATCTGCCGAATATTCGTGGGGTATTAGGTGCGTGGTTAATTATTTTCGGGGGGATGTTATCAGGCCATTTACCATCTTTGATAATTTTGCGTGCTTTATCGATTAATTTGTTATTTGGGTCTTTTTCAATGATGTTGACTCCTATTTCATTTATTGTTTCTTCCATTTTAGATACATATTCGTTACGATTGAGAATGGCGATTTTTCTGGTTTTATCTGTTAGTGTGCAGGTGATTTCATTATTCTTTTTTAGTTTTTTCAATTCTGCTAAATCTGCTTTGTTGATATTTTTGTTTTTAGTAGATTTTTCAATCTCGGTGAAGAAGAGAGAGAATCCAAACTTAATTTCCTTGACGTCACAATAACCCGGAACGAAAATAACAATAAGTTTAAAACCACTGTCTACAGAAAACCAACCAATAGCAATGAGATCATCCATTTTAAAAGCAAAACCCCCTTTAGATATAAAACAAACGCCATTCAATCTTACATTAATCGCGCCATTCTGATTTGCAACGAACCTAAAGATCTAGAAGAAGAACTTGATTTCATTAAATACCTAACCAGAAAAGCAGGATACCCGAACAAAATCATAAATAAATTAATTAAAGATAGACTCAAAAAACTCGACCATATACCGAATTACCAAAAACAACCAATTAAATTCACCTCATCCACCCCTTTCGATCGCGGAGCCGCAAATAAAATCAAAAACACCGCCAGTAAATATAATATAAATATCCCCATAAAACCAAACAAGAACATTTTCGAACTAATTCGTAGCGACAAAGATCCAACCCCCCCACTCGAAACCGCAGGTATATATAAAATTCCGTACACAGATAAAAACAATAAACCCGGTTCCTACATCGGCGTCACAAAAATAAAAATAAAAACCAGAGTTAAAGAACATAAAAACGACATCAAAACTGGAAAATTCAATACAGCCCTAGCCAAAACATATAACGAAAATGACATCAAAATAGAATTCGATAAAACCACTAAAATATCCGACTACAATAACTATCAATACGCCATGTACCGAGAATCCATAGAAATATCAACCAATGAAGACACATGCAACGAAAGCGGCGCAGTAGCCCCAAATAAGGCATGGAGCCACCTGTTGAGAAGTCAACAAAGAAGCATCCAGAAACCCAAGTCTCCATCACAGTGCTAACGTTCTCCAAAGAGGCCCGGGTGCCCGGCGCTGAAAGATCTCAGAACGGCCACGAGGTAAAGATAGGTTTATTATATATTTAATATGTGTTAGTGTACTTCGTTTCTCTTAATTTATTTAAAAACAATCAACCCTGTTTACTGTAATAATAATTGAGGGAGAAAAAATTAAAAGCACAAAATAATAAAATCTCACAGAAGTTCCTTAAAGTCTTACCTAAATGGATTAATAAAGTTTCTTTTATCTTGTTCAACCTTTTATGATGTTTCTTAGCACAGCTTTCCATTGCATAATTAACAACAAAAAGTGCTTCATTATATCGATGTTGCGTTAAAAGGGCTTTAATACAGGGTAAATAAGCCTGAAATATTTTTCTAAAGTTAATATATATTTAAGGAAAAAAAGAAATGTTTAATGACAGATGAAGTTAACTTCACCATACAAATGGATAAAAATTCTTTATTTACTGTTATTATAAAATAATTATTAGACAAAAATATTTCTTATTTATCCAACACTTAGGCCTTTATAAATACTTATTATTTTTTTAAATTTTTAACTTTTCCAAATGCATAAGAATACCTATTAATCTGAATTATTAATACACTGATATATTAACATAACTGTAATACATAAAATTAAAACCTTTAAAATTTTACAATTTCAATCGCATGCCATGACTTATCAGCTATGATGGAGTAAACTGGAGTGAGCTTTCGATCTTTCTAGCTCTCCCTGCTCTGCGCAAGTAAATTTCTACTTACTTTTATACATATGAGAAGAAGATATTGGATTTGTAAAAACTTCCAATCTCCAGTTTTCAATGGATTTACATGTTTTGAGATGTCTTGAAGATGGTTTGACCATTTTTAGAGAATGTCTGTGTTTTTCTCTGTGCGTGTATGCGTGTTGTATAATAAATTTAGTGAATGCTGTACCTCATGAACCAATGAACGAAATTTAACCAAACATGGTATTTAGTTGGACCTCGACCTAAACTGGTGCTGATCACATTTGGGAATCAATCAATCAACAGGTGGCACTGTAATCCTATTTCTTAAAAATAGTTTTCAATATGGCAGTACAGTACATGATGAGAGTTTTAACAAATGATTGTAAAACTAATATGAATTATTGATAATAATAGTAGTACAGTAGGAAAACAAATTGTGCGCACGTAGGAGCATGGTTTAACCACCTGGGGTTTTTAAATTTTCAATATGGGCATCTTTCAAAGGAACTTGTGAAAATACCTTTAAAAAAAGTTGCTGAACCACAGATTTATGATAATTTGAAACAAAATTTTTGATTTTTTTTCTCATTTTCAACAGGGAAGGGAAAAAAAAAAAAATGTATTTCTTCTGATGTTGACACAAAATTGACTTTCTTTTTTTACATTTAGTGTTACACTTTTCTGAGATAAAATTAGTCTGCACTCATCATAGCAAATAAATAACAATGATTTGTACTGCAGTAATTTCTGTAAGATAATACATAAGAAAAGTCTAGTGGTGGCCATAATATATTAGTGTAACAAAGGTTAACTGCCTTCTTCTTTAAGATATGGCAATCTTGTCGTTCTGATAAAATAACGTGAAATTTATTTAACCAGTTCTAATAAGTAGGAGTTTTGACTTGTCAATATATCAGTTTGAAATGTTTAATCACAATGTAGTGTGTGCACAAAAATTTATAAGTTTTTTAACTGTACATGTCTCTGTAAATAGTGTTTTATGAATAAATACTTTCGAAAATCAAGAACTGTGTGCTTATAATGACACCCATTGAGTAGCCTAGACTCATTAAGAAATTGAAAAATTTCCATATAAATATGCATTTTGAGGACTGTTGCATTGGAAATAGTAGCATGAAAACTAAACTAGGAAATTGAACTTAATAAAATAAATTAATAGATTAGAATAAGATAAATATACCGAAGTGAACGGTGGATAGCCTATTAGGCGGGGATTTCATTCTGTCACTGTGTCAAACATTTGGTCAAATTCATTTCTCTTAACATGGTTATAATATGTCCTACACTAGAAATTTATGAGAACATAAATATGATAGGGAACTGAGCAGAGTCCACTTATGCCAACTAGTTTAAAAATGTAAATGTGTCAAAGTAATAGAATCAGTAACAGAGCTGCCAACCTTGGTGGGAAAAAAAACAGGAGATTTTACATAATTTCAAGGGATAAAAAGGGAGATTTACGGCTTCGTGGAGAAAAACAAAACAAAATTATTTTATTCAATACATGATACTTTTTTAACTGAAAAGACATAATATAACTTTTGTTTGATAATTTATATTTTGAACTTATTGGGGAAAAACAAACAGTTAACAAGTTCAAAGTCTAAAAATAACTACATATGTAAAGAATTTTGAACCCCTATATCGCTTCAGTTGGTTCTAAAATCTAATAAAACAACTGGATCAATGTTTTTATGAACATTGATCCAGAGTTTTCCCCAGATAATTTAAGGAGGGTGCTGCACCTCCCCTGACCTTTGTTTGGAAGGAAAAAAAAAAAAGAAACACTTTGCCCCAATCTATTTCTCCCCCCCCCCCCATTACTGCATTTGTAGAAAATAACCTAAATGCTGTAAATATAAATAAAACTATTGTGTGTGACATTCAGCACATTAACAACAAATAAAAGTACGGAAAAGTTTAAAAACAGACTGTTTTCTTTTTGTATGCATATTTATAACTAAATTTTTAAATTAAGTGTTTGGATTTTAAATGTCAATTGCGTCCTTAAAATTCAAATCTCCCTCAAGAATCTAAATAGTGCTTTTTTTTTTTTTTTTTTTAACTAGAAGTACAGTACATTTTTTAAAACCAGGGGGAAAATGTTTGATTCTTTTGTTGTAGAAGAGAAAGCTAATTAGAGAAAGGGATTTTTTTTTTTTTTTTTTTTTTTTGGGGGGGGGGGGGGGGGGGAGGTCAATTGATAATTACATGAGGTTAAACTTTCTACTTCTTTATAGACTCTAGAATCTAATAAAGCAAGTTTAAAATGAATATTGACATTTTTGTTGTGGCTTGTAGATGGAGAAAGAATGAGAAACAAAAGAGTTCAAAAGAGCATTTGATCACCGATCACTAGTTGGAGATAACAGGGTGTCTACTGAATTAACAGAAAAAAAATTCATGACCTCAAAAAATTTTTCATGACCTTTTTTATCGACATATCCAACCTTTCTTTTTAAATTAACAAATTCTTTTTTTTTTTTTTTCCCGATATATGACCTTGCTTTATTTTTTAAATTATTGTTTAACAACAATATTAACTGTTAAAAAAAAAAAAAAAACTGAAGACTTTTTTTTTTATTAGCAATCTAAGTAAATAGTAATCGAAATCAATCTAAAACAGACATAAATAACTACATACATATGTACACTATTTGTACAATGTTATAATATTGTAACTATTAGTTTTTGGGGGGATTTGAAAATTGTCATTTATTTTCCTTGCATTAAAGAAAGGAATATATGTATTAATTTTTTTTTTTTTTTCAAATCTACAAACATTTTTTTTTCTAACGAAAAGTCTAATAATTCTATTCTTTTATTTTTAAACTAAAAAAAGTATATAACTATACATCTCAAACTTTGCATTTCAATGTCTTTCCTATACTTCAAAACAGAATATATTCTGAATTAGAAAAAAATAGTTTATTCAGTTATACATTAATACTGTTTTGATTAACTTGAGCATACATATACTTTAGAAAATTTAAATGATAAGTAAAAAAAATTCAATTTTTTTTTTTTTTTTTTTGGGGGGGGGCACAAAAGTTAGAATGCCTGTATATTTTCATAGAAGATAATTTTGTTTTTTAAAGATACAAATGACTATATTAGGTTTATAATCATGTTTATATATTTACACTACTAAATAATAGTAACCTGAAAATCGACATGAACCCATAACAGAGAATTTTAATGATCCACACCTGACTCAAAACCTAAAATGAAAGTTAATAATTCATCTAAAAATCTTGCAATTTAACTTATAAAGTAACTTTTTATTACTATACAACGGGTAAATAATTAAAAATGTAATTACTAATGCATCAAGTTAAAAGTTTTAAAATCTGAAAAATGGATAAACAATTTTTAAACATTTAGGTGTGTTGTGTACTTCAAGTACAGTGGAGCACCTTTTATACGTTTCTCATTTATACGTTTTTCGACTTCGGTCCCAAATCATTCCATTGAATTCTAATGTTAAAATATTTCGTTTATACGACACAAGTAAATTCTTAATTTCATTTATACGTTTTTTTTTTTTTCTCTCCTTGTAGAATCCCAAGTTTGAGTTTTCTTCCAGGATTAAAAAAAAAAAAAAAAAAAAGTTGAATGCTCTTTATGTTTTATTCTTATCTTTTTTGATTATTTTTTCTTAGAACTATGGTAACAAAGTGCGACCTGCGTCCATAGCCTGGGGAAAGGGGGTGTGAGAAATTTTCAGAGAGCAGTTGGCGACTGGGTTGAATGGTAACAAGTAGCCAGTGACCACTTGAAGACCTCCCATTTTCTTTTTTAATTGATTCCTGTTGATTCCAGAGATGGGGTATGAAAGGGAAAAAAATATTTTGTAAACTTGAAGATTTATTACTCACTTCCGTTGGGTGACTTGTAAATTTTCTTTTTCTTATCCTGTTTATTTCACATTACGGTTGGAGAAACAAGTTTAATTTTTATTTAATTTTAATTTTTTCTTTCCTTCCTTTTAATCGCTTGCAAGAATGTCATATTCGTTTAGAGAATGAAACGCTTTGTCTTCAAAGGTTAGAATCGAAATCTTCAAAAAAAAATTGTGAATTTCTATATTTTTAATTATTATTTAATTTTTATTCTACCTTTTAAAAATATTTTAAATTTAATTAAAAATATATCGTTTTCGAATAAATGTAAAGGAAATCATGAAAATTGATTATATTTTTATTATTAATATGACACTTTATTGTGTACTAATGTTAAAACGAATTTTCAGTTGTACGTTTTTTTCAGTTATACGTTTTTTAGGAACGGTCCCTTGAAAAACGTATAAACGGTGCTCCGCTGTATACAAAATGTGCTTCAAGTTTAGTAATAAGTACAAAACTTTGAATAAACACTATAAAATGCAATAAACTCGCAACATTTGTTTCATGTTGAAAAAAAAAAAAAAAATCATTCATCAAGAGGTGGGCACGAGTGCTACAAGCAAAGCAACAATGCACCAAAGGATGCATTGCCGAATTATGTTTTTGCCCGTTAAAGAAATTATTTTGAAAGATATTCTCAAATCGACCTGATTCTATAAGGAAAAAAATTCAATCAACTCATCCTGAACTGCAAGAGAAAAAAATTGTTCGACCCGACCAGTGAAATTGGGTCACCTGAACCAATACGTGAATCTAGCCGACAGTCGAATTTCATGACCTGTTCTTAACTTTCATGACCTATTGCTGAATTTCATGACCTTTTCATGACTTTCATGACCCATTGTTGATTTTCATGATCTTTTCATGACCTAGTAGACACCCTGGATAAGAAAATATGGGGGGAGGGGGAGTTAAAAATAATTACGTAAATGAGAAATATTGAAGGATTCTGTTTCTTTAGAGATTCTAAAGTCTCATAAAGTAAGTTTTAAAAGAATATCAACATTTATGCTGTGGATGCAGAAAGATTGTGAATTGGAAGGCCTTCGTAAATCTGAAAAGATGGCACCTACGAATTGTCAAAAATTAGCGTTCTTAGTTCGATTTTTCGAAAATATTAGAAAAACGGGAGAAATACACATTAAAACGTAAAAACGGGAGATAGGGTTAAAAAACGGGAGAGTTGGCAGCACTGCAGTAAGAACAGTTCTCAAGAACTGATATGAGCGGGATTGCAATTAGCTCTTGATCTTACTTTCTGGTATAAATTTCAGGAAATATTCATTTAATGCTTCCTACTGGTTGTTAATTCTAGTAATGACTGGTATTAGTGTCAGCCACCTATTATTTACAAATCTCATAATTTCTTCTTTCTTAGTTCCAACTTCGATTTGGACACCTCAGAAATCTTCGTTGAAAGCCAAATATTTAAGCACAAATTTAAACACAGTATCCATAAAATCTTCAATATTCCAATGACTTGCTGTTTGTGTAATTGTATTCTTGAAGAAATTGTGCACAATATGCAAGTTACAAGAACCTACTCCGATAAGAGGAAGACAATCTCTATCATTTAGTTCTCTGTCAATTTCTTCAAGGCATTTTTTGTTAACAGGTGGTCAATAAGAGCTTACAGATAACAATTTATTAACTGGTAACTTATCAAGTACAAATGCCAAAAATATCTTGTTTTTCAAAATATCTGCTGTAGAATATCCCAGTTCAAAAGCACGCAGGAAGTTACTAACAATTTGATTACACTGTTCATTCCAAAATCTTATATGTATATCTAGTTGTTTTTCTCCGTAATCAGTTGTTGTTTCATCGAAAGACAGATAAAAGAAATTATATCTTCTAATTACAAAAGAAATTAGTACATAAATCTTCAGAGAATGTTTTGTAGAGTAAATTTTTGCAATTTGGATATCATCTAACAGTAGACGTAAAAAAAATAAAGGTAATATAGGAGTTGGTGTAAAAATATAGGAGAATATCTGCCAAATTGAGAAAATATAGGAAATATAGGAGGCCTGTGAGTAGGAATTTTTTGACTTGTCGACATTCCAGTTTGAAATTTTTAATCATAATGTAATGTGTACAAGAAGACTTATAAGTTTTTAAATTATACATATTTCTGTAAGTATTATTTCATGAATAAATATGTTCGAAAACCAAGAATTGTGTGTTTGTGTTTTAGTAGTTAAAATCAGGCATAGACGAGAGCATATGACTGAAGGTTACAGTATGTGACTGAAAACATTATACAAGTAAATATTTAAAAGTTCTTAGCTGCAAGTAGAGCACAAGAGATCAGAAGCTTATTCTAGTTTACTCCTATCTGGTGCGGTGAAAAAGAAAAAGTGGCTGAAAACCTTATGCAAGTAATTTTTTAAAGATTTTAACTTTTTAATTTGACAGTTTATTTCTAAAGAATTTAAATTATTGTAAATTTTTGAAATTTCAAAAATGAATAATATGTTAATTTTCACACACTTAAAAGTGTAGTGTATGAACATATACCAGAATTATCATTAGAAAACTTTTTCAAAATAATTTAGATAAATTTCCACAATTCGCTTGAAAAAGTTACAGAAATTAGTTTACATTGTACTTAATTCACTGTAAAAATTTTATATGAAAAAGTCATAACCAAATTACATTAACTCTCATCAGGGTTTAAGCTGAGTAAAAATTTTCTTTAGCAAAAAAGCTAAAATCAGAAAAAAAGCTTTAGCAAAATGCTAAAATGCCAGAAACAGTAGAAAAAGATGAATATCAGTTTACACATTATTAAAAATGCCTCGATATGTTTGATTTTCATTTGTATATTAAACTTAAAAGTTTTTAATCAGGTCTTTAAAGAGTTATACTCAGAAGGTAAAATTTTTTTAATTTGAAATAAAAAACAAAAAAGTAATTAATACCACTGTAACCAGATCAATTCAAATATAGTAGAAGCATATATTTTAACACATTTATTGGCAGACATGAAAAATATTAAACTTTTCAGATTATTATTTTGTATTGTAAACTTTTTTTAAAGTAGATACAACTTATATTCTTTTTCTGGAGATATAATTATCACTATAGCATGTAAAACTACATTATGCTTATATAGTATCTGAAAAAAAAAAAAAAAAAAAAAACTTACAAAAAAAAAAAAAAGAAAAAAAAAAGAAAGTAATATAAGTTTGTTTATTATTATTCAAAGCTTTTTGGCTTACAATTTATAATTTTTCTTTCTTTCATATTACACTACTTTAGAAATGCCTCATGTTTATTTACAAATTGATTTCCTGTATGCAATTCTTATGCATTGTTCAGCGTTTGATTTTCCTTATATGCATGAACTGATGGATTTTTCTTGATCAGTGTTGCGATTTTTTTTATTTTTTTCCCCATGAAAGATATGTTATAATATATTTTCGCCGATGATTTTTTTAAATTTTATTTTTTAATTTGTGTTTAGTAAGATGCTTTAGCAAAAAAGCAAAAACATGTTATTTCATTTTCGAATTTTGGATAAGTCTTTAAGCATTTTGCTAAAAATGCTACCGTAGTGGAAACACTGACCCTCATTCATAAACTTCAAAGAACTTAAATATAGTGATGAGCATGTATAAAAGTTTGTTCACATCTTTTATGAAACTTCGATACTGTATAGATTTCAGATAATGCATATTATAAATTTACTCAGCATGTTTATAATTAAATACACATGATTAAACAGAACTTACTTCAAGAAGTGAATCCCCCATGCTGACAGCAAGATAGCCAAAAAAACTAGCTAGTTTATATTTTTCAGTAGTAAAAAAATGTTCCGAAATTTGAATATAATCTGTAGGACTGTAGAAACTACACAAGAAAATGCAATAAATTATTAAACAGAAACACATCTACGTAAATCAATAGCCATGAATAAGAATAAATAGATAATTATTTAGAAAAACATTAAGATAGTCATATTAGCATACTTGCCAACCAATTTTAATAAAAAAAGGGAAGATTTTTGTTGAAAAACCAGAAGATTTCATTAAAAAAGGGAAGATTTTCTTTTATTTGACGTATTAAACAATACAGTTTTACAATTTTAATATTTTGAAACAATCTATAAAAATGTTTTGTGCCCCCCCCCCTCCCCCCATTAAATTCAGCAGTAAAGGTCTAAAAATAATTCCATATATCAGAAATATTGAGCACTTCCATTACTTTATTGTTTCTAGAATTGATCATTGATCCCAATCCTGGGGAAGGGGGAGGGGAATACAAAAATAAATACAGAGTAAGAAATATTAAACTTTTTTAACTCTACTTCTAGAATCTAATGAAAGAAGTTTAAAATTAATATTTATTATCATTTATGTTGCAGATAGATAAAGATTAGGAAACAAAAGACCTGCAGAAAATTTCATTGCTGATCACTAGTTGGAGATAAATAAAGGGGGGGAGGGGGGGGCAAAAAATAATTACATCAGCAAGAAATATTTAACAATTATATTTCTTTACATGTTCTAGAATCTCATAAACCAAGTTTGAAATGAATATTGACATTCATGTTATGGATGGACAAAGATTGGGAATCGGGAGTTTTCGTAGAACATTTGGGGTTTCTTTTTAAAACGAACTATATCCGCGACTTTTTTAAAAACGGAAGATTTCATCATCTGTCCGGAAGACCGGAAGATACGCTAAAAAACCGGAAAAGTTGGCAAGTATGTGTTAGTAACCTGATAAAATTCAATAATTCATAAACAATAATTGCCAGTTAATCATACCCTATTACATTTGCTCCAGTAAAAAAAATTATAAACCTTTGAAAATAATATAGAAGTAAAATTCTTATTAAAACATTAACTTTCTATCAGAAGTGTTCATCATATGAACATGAACACAATTCATTTTCTGTTTGTACTTCATGTACACAGTAATTGAGAATTATGAAATAATAACAATATTCTGCATGTCTACTAGGTTTACATGAAATTGCATTGATTGTAAATATATTATAAAATCCAAGACAGTTTCATACTTTTTTTAAAAACATATACTATGATTAACAACTGATTTTGTTAAATTGTTAACACAGAAAATTCTATATCAATATAGAAAGTTGATATAGAATAACACAATTTGATTTATAATCAACACACAGTCTAAAATTTTCAAGACTTTTCCAATATTTCAGCAATAATATTTTATTTTTTGAACTACAGAAAAATCTCACTTTTCTGAAATAAACAAAAATGTAAATTAACATATTTATTAAGCTACTACAATTGCGTTATTCAGAGATGCATTTTGGAGAAAATTTTTTACTTTAATATTAAAAATTAGGAACTGCTTCTGTCAAATAAAAATTTAAATTCAACACAGTAACAAATAAATGAACTTTTTTTTTTTTGTACACCAGGGGTTCCCAAATTTTTAAACACTGCAGTCCACTTGCTATAAACAAAATCTATAGCAGTCCACTTCATCTTCAACACATTGAGTTTTATTAAAAAATTTTTCTTTGATCTTGGTGAACGCCAGACTTAGATAAAATGAAAAACTTTCTGCGAACACAAAATCTCAATGAAAAGTTTTTCTGCAAAAAAGTGTGAAAATTAAAAAGGTTAAATTTCAAAATAAAGTTATTGCTATCAATATCGAATTTTCACAACAAAGTGAAGAGCCTCAAGTTTTTCTTTATACAGGGTTGCCACAAAAGATATAGAACAAAAATAGTTGCTTTAGTAGCTTAGAGTATTAAAATAGTTGCCTAAATAGTAGACTAAGGACCACAATACTAACTTAAATGCCATACGCTAACGAACATTAAAGGATAAAACCATACACTGGGAAGGGGGGGGGAGAAAAGCTGAAACTTTGTCATTTATTTTGTTAAGACCAAATAGGAATGGAGAGACAAACAGTCATTAAAAATTTAGGCAAAAGAAAATGTTCACCTTAGACAATTAAAGTTGAATTAATTTATGAAATGCCAAACAATTAATTTTTGATATACATATACCTTTACTTCATTCTAAAAGAGGTAATAGAAAAAATAATTTGAAAAAGAAGTTACCATTTTTTCCCCCCTAATATATTAAAAAATGAATAATAACCGTAAATAAGTATCTTTTATTGGAAACATTAATTACTCAAAAACCTGCCTAAAACTTTGAGATTTAAATTCATAAGAAAATTGTTACATAATTTTGTAAAAAATATTTTATTAAATTTACTTAAAAAATTACTTTTAGGCTTTTTTGGACATGAATGATTACATAAGGCTCTTTAAACATGCTTTGATATAATCTAATACTCTGTATATCTTTAGCTTTAAAAGCAAACACCTAATCTCGCCAACAGCAAAGCTCATGTTATTTTGCAGGAATATCTGTTTCTAGAGGTAAAGACTCACGGTCGCCACTCGCCACGTGGCGACTTAATTTGAAAAAGTGGCGATCCAAAAAATTGCTATGATCGCCAATTTTTCCGCGAATTCGCGAAAATATTTCTTCCGTTAAAAAAAAAAAAAATCGCGGATATCGTTCGTTTAAAAAAAAAGAAGATTTTGATGACGACCGTGCCTTCCGATTTCCAATCTTTCTCCATCCACAACATAAATGTCAATATTCATTTAAAACTTGCTTTATGAGATTCTAGAACCTAGAAAGAAATAGAATTGTTAAATATTTCTTGTTTGAGTAATTATTTTTTTCCTCTCCCCCCTTTTTTTATTTCCAACTAGCGATCGCTGATCAAATGTTCTGCAGTTGTTTCTCAGTCTCTCTTCATCCATAATGTATATGGCAATATTCATTTTAAACTTGCTTTAATAGAATTTAGAAGTAGAATTGAGAATGTAATATTTCCTATTCATGTAATTACTTTTTTACCCCCCCCCCCCCATTTTTCTCATTTCTAGATAGTGATAACTGATCAATTGTAGAAACAAAAAAAGCAATAGAAGTGCTCACTACTTCTCACATATGTAATTATTTTTAGACTTAACTTTATGAATTTATTTATTCTTTCTCAATTAAATTATATAGTTATATTACATATCCATACCAAATGTGTAAACAGGGGGGGGGATAGATTATTTAGGAACGAAAATTTCTTGATGGTATGAAATTTTTATAAGGTTTTATGTGGATATAAAAGTAATTGCAGTTATATTAAATAATTTTTTTGTGTTAATGAAATAATCCTGAAAGTGTTTAATGTAGATAAAAGCTATATATATAACTGTTTAGGTAGTCAATTTATTGAAAGTGATGCTAATAATGTCCAAGCAATCCACCAACCAATCATGTTTACAGAAAATTTTCAGCAAATTTCTAATTTTAGCAATCAAATGTCAGTTAATAAAATTAAACCTCTGATAATAGGCTAGAACATATTCTTTGCCTCCCCACCTCCACCTCAGACTCAAAATAATTTCATTTTCCTCTAATTCTAATCATAATTATTTTCCATTTGCAGATGGAAGTGCCAGACTAGGTGAAATTTATTAAATGAATCAAATTTTTGTATTTCTTTTGCAATGGGACATAAAATAAATATTCTTGTAAAACACAAATTGTGTATGAGAAATAACATTGTTAGATCATATCATCATTATAGCCAGCTGTTTTCCATAGCAAAATTAATATTTATCTACGAAAGTCTATATATTTTCCCTCATTACTAAAACTTTGAATTTTAAAGTCTTCTTTCTAAGTACTATAGTTATTAATAGCATTTTTAAAAAGCTGGATTACATGCTATTATAACTACATACTTATAGAACTCACTCTTAAAACATTAACAAGAATAAAATCATAAACATTCAATGGAAGTTCAAATGAGGTCATACTTTTCCTCAAAAACTGAATCACTTTTCAATGATTCGATTTCTCAATCTATTTGTTTCTTCCTTTTACCTCCTTTCATTTCAGATATTGAAAAATTTAAACTATAGACGTACGTAAGTTTTTTAAAAAATTATTTATTTTCAAATACCTATTTAATTTTTTTTAATGGGTAGAAATACACACATATATATTTTTTTATTATTAAAATAATACAATAAAGAGCACTATTTCTTAATTTAATTTTACGACCACATCATTTGTGTTTTTATGCTTTTATGCACACACACACACATATATATATATATATATATATATATTTATTATTTGTATGTGTATGAATCTGATGTATAACGACGACGACTCATGAGTGGCCACTGAGTTCATCATGTCCAGTGGCCACTGGCCACTTCTAAAAATTTTAAGTCTTGACCTCTATCTGTTTCCACAATTACTCACCACCTAATGACATGTTTCATACACTTAGGAGTAAAAAAAAAATTTCAAGGACTTTCCAAGTACTTTTCAAGCACTTTCCAGGAAATTTTCAAGCACTTTCAACCAGAACTTTAGATGTGTCCACACACAAACCTATTTTTGGGGGGAGGAGGATTATCTACTTAAAAACCCAGTCTTAAATGTGTTTATTTATTTTTAACATAACTAGGGGGCTCGCTCCACTTACCCTGCAGGGCACTTTGTACATGTTGGCTGCTTTCCCATGCAATAAATAGGAATATAAATAGTGCATTTCATAAAACAAAAGCAGAAAAATATTATAGAAATCTCCATATTCAATGCCAGATTGCCAGATTTAACGTTAATAGCACTTAATAAAAAATAAGAAAAGAAAATATGTAAAAAATCAGTAACATATTTTTTTCAAAATAGAAGAAAATTCATTATATCTAGACCACTTCGTGTTACCCATTTAAAATATGACCCCCTTTGGCAACTTTAAAAAATTCTTCACTATTTGACGATGACTTTTTTGATAACTGTTTGCTTTTAAAAAAACTCTAGTACACACTTTTTCTAATGCTTATAACTTTTACTATTCAATTTTTTAGTTAATTTAAGGCTATAGATAATGCTATACATATATTTCTAATATACAGTTAGGTAATAATTTTATTTTCATTTTAATTTGGAAAAATGCCCCATGGCTTCAATTTTCCATTCTCTTCTGCTTATTTCTTAAAATTACGAAGGATAAAACGAAAGATACTCGAAGAACATGTTTCATATCTTTGATTCTTGTTGATTAAAAAAAAGAATGTCTAACTCTGTAGAGTTAAAAAATTAGCACTGGGAAATTAGAAGATGCTTCATTTATAAATGAGTTTGAATTTGACTTTAAAACGTCTTATGTCAAAATATATTATCCAGAGTATATCCAAGGTAATTTAAAATATGTTTTTAAATAACAAGATACAATAAACGGCATATTTTTAAATAATAAAATATGTTTTTAAATAATGAAGTATGTTTTTAAATAAAAAGATACAATAAAAGAATATATAAAAAAAATATAAACATCATAAGAAATTGACATACCAATAGCAAGGTTGATTTTTCTTTTTTTTAAATATATATATCACTGATCACATTTTAATTTTCCAGTGGAAAATGGCAAAACCATAAGAATTGTTGCCTGAATATGTATTTTATTATACAAACCTAATATCCCTGTGACAGAATATTTTTATGCTTTCTGAGACATGCATTGTTCATGCAAACATTTTCTGCATGGCAATATTGACATATTTTCTAATTCATACATAATAGGTACACATAATTATAAAAATATTAGTATTATTAATAGACTATTGGAGAATTCTTAAATATAAGACATGAGTTTCTATTTTCTACTGAAATTTAGAAATATCTTTAATGTTTATAAGCAGTTCTTTCTGCAAATGACAATTTCTTTTCTGCGCCAATGTTACTGTCTCGCCTAAATTTTGCCACAGGGCCTAATATAGTTCAAAATTTATACTTGAAAACATCTTCACAAAACATGTAATTTTGGAAAACACAACCGGTTTCGAAAGGAAGTGGCTTTTCTTCTTCAGGTGCAAAACACATGCTACTGTCTTAAAGACTTGGAGCAAGACTAATATTGTACTAATATAGTTCAATTTATAAATATTATATGGAAATATAAGCTTTCATATAAAAACCTTCAATGATGCTACGTCGCCTTAAACAAAGGTTGCCTAATTCTATCAGTAATATCTCTTTTGAACAGAACAGTTGGGAAAAAAAAAAAAAAATCAATTGCAGTAGAATAGTTTTTTTTTAAATGAAATTCAAGTACTTTTTAACATATTACAGCAATTTTCAAGCACTTTTAAGCATTTAAAAATGAAACTTTTTTTTTCAAGCACTTTTCAAGGATTTTTAAAAGTGTACAAACCATGTAATGTATTTATGTATATATTTTTTTTAAATCCATTTTCACATTCAGAAAATGCACAATTGCTAAATTATTACTCATTTATTAAATTTTATTTATGAGTTAAAAAAGCGAAAAATAACAAAGTGCATTTTTTAGCCAGAAAATAAATTATTAAAAAAGAAAAATCAATTTTTCGAAAACGAGTGTTAATTTAACAATTGTGAATTTTCTGAATGTGAAAACTAAATTAAAAAAAAATATATTAGACAATGAGTAATTGTGGAAACAAATTTTCCCATAGAATAACATGGGCTTTGGCTGTCAAAAAGATTATGTATTGTCCGACTTTTCTGATTTATTAAAAGAGCTCTCTTTTATAATTTTGTTACTGTTTCTTACATGAAACAGGAAGAGGAAGGACATAACAGGTCACAGGAGTGTACTTGTATTCAAGTGCAATAAGCAAATTGGCCAGCTTAATAGCTACATATGTCACGTCTGGTGCAATTTCTACATTCTCACTGGATATTTCACCTGCTTTAAAATCAACATATAGTATATGCCATACTTTAAGGTGGTAAAAAAAGTAAATAAAGGATGAAAAGGTTAAGATATGGTTTATAAAATGAATAGAAAATATTCCTTTCTGAAAGATTTTCCTGATATTTTTGGAAGAATTTTGCAAAAGGTGAAAAATAGTCTCCCAATAGTTGCCTTTTTGTGAAAATAATTGCTTTTTCAAGATTTTAGGCAAAAAAAATTGCCATAGTCTCCTCAGGCTGAAAACAGTTGCAAATAGTTGCCTTTCAGTAGCCTATGGCAACCCTGTTTATATAACCAACATTGATTTTTGACTATCAAATATTTTGTTTCTTGTATTTTCATTGGGATGTTTCTGAATTAAATGAGTTTAATAGTTCTTTTCGCGAAGCTCTTCATCGTAAAATCGGTAAATTACTTTGTGTTAATCTGGGATAACTCATTTTCTAACCTTGCATGACACAGGGAAAAAAATAATCGTTTGAAAAAAGCCAGACAGTAGCCAGTACCGCTAAAGAACACAATTCAAGAACCTTTCCTAATACCCAAGATGAACAACAGCCAATAAATCATGTTATGAATTTTAAATGGGGTATTCTAAAAGTTGTCCAATTTTCTGACTTTCATGTTATAAACATGCTTTACCGCAAAACTAATTTTACAGGGAAAACTTCAGAATTAATTATAATTATGAATTTTGAATGGGGTTTTTCTTTAAGTTATCACACCATATTAGTTTGAAATAAAAAAATAATTTAAAATCTTAATTCTTTCTATCCTTTCATATATATAATATTTTACCATTTACACTCAAATAAAGAAAATGATTTGTTTCATAACTTTTTTTATCATCATGTTTCATTGCATTTCAGAGATCAATTAAGGGTTTAAAAGGCTATAAAATGAAAATAGTTTTAAAGCATTGCACTAAACTTTTTAAAACAGATAAATTTTTCATTTTGCCACAATTAATTAAAGCATAACAAACTTCCATTAAGAAATTATATTCTACGTATAATTAATCCATAAATGAAATAATACTTACTTATATGGAGATGAACGTAAAGCAGAAGTTCTACGAAAAATACAGGACATATTCTTATAATTATATTCTGCACAAGAGACAGTAACTTGATCAAATCCACAATTCTAGAGGTAGAAAAAAAAATAGTTTTTATTATTTTTTTATTCTATCATCCTGACTAGATGACCATCAGAGTTGTATTGTATTTGGAGGGGGGGGGAGTGAGAGTGAGAGTGTGAGAGAGAGAGAGAGAGAGAGAGAGAGAGAGAGAGAGAGAGAGAGAGAATAACAAAACTTTTTAATAAGACAGGTTCATTGTACACAATTTTGCCAATTTTTGTTGAAAATCTTCTACTTACACTCTCTCTACTGAACTGTTTACTTCAGAGAGAAATGAGTTTTGGTTCCTGATCTGCTATAAGCCTCACACCTAACTGGTGAGCGTTATTTTTATTATTTTGCTTAGATTGACACCTCCCCCCCCCCCCCCACACACACACACACAGAGAGAGAGAGAGAAAAAGAGTGTGCTACAATTTTTCACAAAAATAAAATATAGTTAAGATTTTTCACAAAAATAGGTATTAAGTTTGAAATCCTGGATCGGCCCCTGAATGGGTTCAATGGATTTTCTTCAAACTCACCCTATTAACTCCTTTTAAATGTGATCTATATAATATTTCTCTTGCATGGACCAGTTACAATTAAAATTTGTTGAAACAATATGATAGTAAAGTAAGATGTTATTTGATTAGTCAATCCAGTTTTGTTTAGTCAAAGCAAAAATTTGGCTGCTTTACAGCTACAAAAATTTAATCTAATACACTTAAAGTGCACGTTTTCTTAAAGAAATTGAAAAAAACATTAACTTTTTGTGGGGAAATACAAGTTCAAAATCTCATATTTAAAAAGACATTAAACCCAGCCTAGCATTTTGGTTGGGTAATCAGTAGATTGGATATTAGGACAGTGGTATCATCATCTTTATTCAAAATCATCATATCAATATGCATTTTTAAAATACCATTCTAAATTTTTGAAAGCCAAAATTATATATAGATTTTTTTTTTTCTTTTAAATAAAATAAACATTTTTTTTTTCTTTATTTATTTTGTAGATACATTTATTAACTATGGAATTTCTGTTATGTATGATTATATGACAATTTAATTCTAAGAATTTTTAACTTAGCAGCAGATTTTTTTTGGGGGGGTGGGTGGGTGGGGGGGGGGTGGGGGGGGGGAGTGAACTAAAACTGACTATGCTGAATGACAGTGGTTATGCTATCTATTGGTCAAAATCAAATTAAGATATTAAAATGTTGTTCTACATAAATTTCTGAAAGTCAAAATTATATCTTTTCTTTAGATTTTCATTCATTATAAATAGAATAAACGTTATTTCTTTTTACTTATCTATCAGTGGAAAACGTAACTATTTACCTATTGCAGAATGAACTGCCCAAAATTGGCAATATTTTTTATTTTTTTAATTGAAATTTTGAAATTTCTAGATATTTTCTTAAATAAATGAGAAGAATGGGAAAATAATGAATTCTTAAATATATGAGAACAACATTCAAACGTAAAAATGGGAGAGTTAGCAAGTACAATATTTATAAAATCCAACTTACCGTTTTAATATCTTTTTCTATATTTTCTAAGCCTACTTTTATACTCCGATTAACACAAAATTTTTTTACTGAAAAGAACAATAGAATAAATATATAATGAAAAGTAATTAAAATTTAAGAGTTTAATAATTTACAACTATTGATAATTTAAATTTATATAACATAAGCAACACTTAATACATTTTTAAATATGTTTTTGAAAATCAGTTTGCTTCTTACACAATTCAAAACTTGATTAAATAATTCTAGAAAATTTCAATTCTGATTTGTGACTAATTACGAGCAAATTGAAGCCCAATTGTTAATATATGATATATATAGTCATAATTATGTTCTTCAAAATAACCAAATTTATGTACAAAAAGTCGGAATCCCACAAAAGGGTTGTAGTTCTAGTATGTAAACTGATCTCCACCTTTATTACTATGAACATAATTTTAGCTATAGCAATATGTAATTTTATTGAAATATATATAATATATCAACAGGTAATGAAACAATCTAAAATTTAACTATCCTCTTAATTTAATTTAAATCAAAAACAATCTAAATAATAATATTAAACTTTCTCAATTTAAAGATTAAATTAAATAAGAAGAAAATATTAACCGATTTATATAAAAAAAGTAAATATTTTAGATTTTAAAGCTAACATATATACACATTTTAAAGCCAGTCTTCATTTATCAGTTTTTAGAAATACAATTCTTATCTATCTATTTATAATTTTAAAAAAAATTGTGTTCAACAAAACCGTTTATAATACAACACATTCAGGTTTTCCCAATAAATTTGTCTATTCACTAATTTATCCATAATTATGGTCGTTTAAAAAAAATAATAATTATAATAATTATACATATATATATAATAAAAATTAACTAAAAGAAAATTTTAAAAAAGTGGAGTATGGGTGAGCAAATGTTTGATTATCGAGGTAAGGTGGTGGTGTTTGATTTGGATGGTCAGTGGGTTGTTGAATTTAATAACAATTCAAAAAAAAAAAAAAAAAAAAAAAGAATCACTGCATCTCAAAGTACTTAATTATTGATCCTATGTATTTCATTCGGCAAATTCATTTTAATTAAACTATATTATAACAAATTTAAAATTAATTATTAACACTTCTATGTTATAACTTTTATGGGTTTAATAAAATTTAAACATTAAAATGGGGTTTAATGCAATTCATTGCTACATAACATAAGTCTAAATTAACATTACTGTAAATATACTTTTTTTAAAGTAAAATAATTAATGAAGGTGCTTAAGATAACAGTTAAATTACTAAATATAACTGAAATTGATTTTAATGCATGTTTTAAATAATATGAAATATTGCCTACACAATTATTTAAAATCATTAAAATTTCTCATCTACAGGTTTTAATTTCATTTTAAATCATACTAATTTCTCTACCTTTATGATAAAATCAATACTATGTTAATTTATTAAATGGTTTCAGTTTTCAGTTTTAATTTTTCTTTTTGCAGAAATTCTTATCTTCATTTTAACTTTTTATTTTGTTACAAAATGATTTTGCCGAGGTTTTGGGGGAAACTGGGTGCCTGTAAAACTTACTTAACCTGCTCCACCTGGCTTAAACATTTGTGGCTTCTACTCCTTCTTATTCTAGTTTTGATGTTTTATGTTCACTGTCTTTTTTTTTAGTTTTTAACAATTGCAATGAATAATTATTTATTATATGTGTATATATTATATACGCACTGTCAGTTGTACTATTTACCACCATTGATTCTTCTGTTGCATGACTAAGAATTTCTTGTCTGAACGGGCATTCTTTATGCCAGTGAAAGGAATTGGGTATGTTGAGTTTCTCGTAGTATTTACATAGGAAAAGGAGCAAGGTTCCTTAAAAGTGTATGTGTGCGTTTGGGTTTGAATTGTGGGGTCTAGGCCCTCTTGGATTAGGTCAAGGATCACCTGCTAGGTTTGGTCTGTTTTGACCATAGTGGGTCTATATACATTAGGGAATCTAACTCCAGGGTTGTGGTCGGGGAGCATATTGAACAGGGGTTCTATTAAACTTGTCTTGCTGAAAGTTATACCTTTGACACTGACCTGGTGACCTATTTGGGAGGGGATCAGCAGATTTTTCAAAGATTTGTAGCTTATTTAATCTAAGAACAAGATCCCTCCATTCATTTAAAGTTTTTGGTAGAACTGTTTTTGTTCTATATAGGTGAATGACAGACATGCCTGATATCTGCAAAATGTTTTGCTAATGCTGAATCTGTCGGATTTGAATAATTGGATTATGAATATATTGCTTAAAAATATCAAAATTTGTTTGTTTTTCCTCAAATAAAATCATATTAAAGAAAAAACTAGTATGTTGTGGCCACCACAAGACTTTCTTCTATATTTTCCTATACAAATTCACTCAGTAACAATTAAAAAAAAAAAAAAAACTACGTTTTTCAGTTTTTTTCGTTAAAAGTAAAAAAAAAAAAAGTTTGGTTAAATTCCGTTAAAAAAAAAAAAAGATTTTTTTTCTAAGTTTTTTTTTTGTTAAAAGTAAAAAAAATCGATACCTTTGTTTTAAATTATCACAGATTTATGATTCAACCATTCGTTTTAAAGGTATTGACGAGACCTTTCGAAAGATACCCATCTTGAAACTTTGCCCCCCCCCCCGGGAGGGGGGGAACCGATGCCCCCACATGCACAAAATTTTTTTCCTAGTTAACTACTACTATTATCAACGAGATCTTTCGAAAGATACCCATTGTGAAAATTAACCCCCCCCATGCACAAAATTTTTTTCCTAGTTACATACTACTATTATCAATAATTCATATTAATTTTACCATCACAAGTTTAAAATAACTCTTATTATGCACATTTATACGAATTTTTGTCCTATACTGCCAAGTTAAAAATTCAGATAAAATGCTATCACAGCGCCACCTGTTGAGCTATTGATCCCCAAGCACCAGTTTATGTCGGGGACCAACTAAATACCAAGTTTGGTAAAATTTCGTAAAAAAAAAAAAAAAAAAAAAAAGTTTTTTTTTTTTTTTTCTAAGTTTTTTTTTTGTTAAAAGTAAAAAAAAATCGATAACTTTGTTTTAAATTATCACAGATTTATGGTTCAACCATTCGTTTTAAAGGTATTGACGAGATCTTTCGAATGATACCCATCTTCAAAATTTACCCCCCCCAGGGGGGGAAGCGATGCCCCCCCATGCACAAAATTTTTTTCCTAGTTAACTACTACTATTATCAATAATTCATATTCATTTTACAATCACAAGTTTAAAATAACTCTCATTATGCCCATTTATACGGAATTTTGTCCTATGCTGCCATGTTAAAAATTTGCATAAAATGCGATTACAGCGCCACCTGTTGAGCTATTGATCCCCAAATCTGATAGGCACCAGTTCATGTCAGGGTGCAACTAAATACCAAGTTTGGTTAAATTTCATTCATTGGTTTGTGAGATACAGCGTCCACAAAAAAATGATACAGACAGACAGACATTTTTAAAAAACTATCAATTCGTGTTCAGGACATCCCAAAACGTGTAGATCCGTCAAAAAACGGAGGTCGAAAATTTTCGCGAATCCAATACTTTCTCTATATTACATATAGAAGAAAGTAAAAAAAAACTTCTGGTATTTAACAAAAAAATTTTTATTTGTCATTCTTTTATGGTCAATATTTTATGCATTATTCAACAGATGAGTGCACATATGCTTAAAGGATTAAACATACATATATATTGAAGAGAAATGTACTTACTAAAAAGTAACGTTATACAAAGAGTGGATTTAACAATTTCGAAGTCACAGTCAGTGAAATTTTTCCTGGAAATACAATTGATTATTATTTACTTTAAAAATATTTTTACTTAAATTCAAATATATTTTTTTACATTTAAAATTTATAATTCATAACTTAAGAGTACTTCTATATTAAAATATAAACATGCACATATTCATATTCACACATCATCAGAGTTGCTTTGTTTTGCCCAATCTGAAAAAAAAAACTGTTTTTTTTTTTTTTTTAATTCTTATTTACAAGTGCACTTTTACATAGCTTATAATAAAGATATAAATAAAAAACAAATATAATATACATTATTATAACATCGACAAAGAATTTGCAAAAATATTGGAGGTGCTTAAACTGCTCTACAAAACAAAATATTGAAAAAAAAAAGAAAAAAAAAAAAACTTTTTTTTTTTTTTTTATTAATAATCTTATTAAAACACAACAACAACAACAAAAACTAGTATGTTGTGGCCACCACAAGACTTTCTTCTATATTTTCCTATACATATTCAATCAGTAACAATATTAAAAAAAAAAAAAAAAAAAAAAACGATTTTTTTTTCTAAGTTTTTTTTTTGTTAAAAGTAAAAAAAAAAAAAAAAGTACGATTTTTTTTTTTCTTTTTTTTTTTTTTTTCGTTAAAAGTGAAAAAAATCGATAACTTTGTTTTAAATTATCACAGATTTATAGTTCAACCATTCGTTTTAAAGGTATTGACGAGACCTTTCGAAAGATACCCATCTTGAAAATTTATCCCCCCCGGGGGGGTACTTCCCCCCCCAGGGGGGAAAGCGATGCCCCCCCATGCAGAAATTTTTTTTCCTAGTTACATACTACTATTATCAATAATTCATATTAATTTTACAATCACAAGTTTAAAACAACTCTAATTATGCACATTTATACGAATTTTTGTCCTATGCTGCCATGTTAAAAATTTAGATAAAATGCTATCACAGCGCCACCTGTTGAGCTATTGATCCCCAAACATAATCAGCACCAGTTTATGTCGGGGACCAACTAAATACCAAGTTTGGTTAAATTTCGTTAAAAAAAAAAAAAAAAAATATTGCGATATTTTTCTAAGTTTTTTTTTGTTAAAAGTAAAAAAAATCGATAACTTTGGTTTAAATTATCACAGATTCATCGTTCAACCATTCGTTTTAAAGGTATTGACGAAATCTTTCGAAAGATACCCATCTTGAAATTTTGCCCCCCCGGGTGGGAACTTCCCCCCCCGGTGGGGGGGCAACCGATGCCCCCACATGCACAAAAATTTTTTCCTAGTTAACTACTACTATTATCAACCTGATCTTTCGAAAGATACCCAATGTGAAAATTTACCCCCCCTGGGGGGGTATTTTTCCCCTAGGGGGGGGAAGCGATGCCCCCCCATGCAGAAAATTTTTTTCCTAGTTACATACTACTATTATCAATAATTCATATTAATTTTACAATCACAAGTTTAAAACAACTCTAATTATGCACATTTATACGAATTTTTGTCCTATGCTGCCATGTTAAAAATTTAGATAAAATGCTATCACAGCGCCACCTGTTGAGCTATTGATCCCCAAACATAATCAGCACCAGTTTATGTCGGGGGCCAACTAAATACCAAGTTTGGTTAAATTTCGTTAAAAAAAAAAAAAAAAAATATTGCGATATTTTTCTAAGTTTTTTTTTGTTAAAAGTAAAAAAAATCGATAACTTTGGTTTAAATTATCACAGATTTATCGTTCAACCATTCGTTTTAAAGGTATTGACGAGATCTTTCGAAAGATACCCATCTTGAAATTTTGCCCCCCCGGGTGGGACCTTCCCCCCCCGGTGGGGGGGCAACCGATGCCCCCACATGCGCAAAAATTTTTTCCAAGTTAACTATTACTATTATCAACGAGACCTTTCGAAAGATACCCATCTTGAAAATTTACTTCCCCGGGGGGGGATTTTCCCCCCCAGGGGGGGAACCGATGCCCCCCCATGCACAAAATTTTTTTCCTAGCTAACTACTACTATTATCAATAATTCCTATTAATTTTACAATCACAAGTGTAAAATAACTCTCTTTATGCCCATTTATACGGAATTTTGTCCTATGCTGCCATGTTAAAAATTTGCATAAAATGCGATCACAACGCCACCTATTGAGCGAGTGATCCCAAAATCTAATCAGCACCAGTTTATGTCAGGGTGCAACTAAATACCAAGTTTGGTTAAATTTCATTCATTGGTTCGTGAGATACAGCGTCCACAAAAAAATGATACAGACAGACAGACAGACAGACAGACAGACAGACAGACAGACAGAGACAGACAGACAGACAGACAGACAGACAGACAGACAGACATTTTGTAAAAACTATTAATTCGTGTTCTCCATATCCCAAAACATGTAAATCCATCAAAAAGTGGACTTCGAAAATTTTCGCGAATCCAATACTTTCTCTATATTACATATAGAAGAAAGTAAAAATTATATAAATAAATAAAAGAAAGGAAAAACACAATTGTTTGACAATATGAAGACAATTGTAGGACTCAAGGAATGTACAAGGAAACTATAAATAAAATTCAAATTAACATCTGTTTTATTTAAAAAAATATATTCTCATAACATAAATCATGGAAAACTATAAATTTTAAAATTACATTTTTAAAATTTTTATTTTAATGAATAATTAACATTTGATTTTTTAAATTGTCTAATTAATAATATACTATACTGTTCAAATTAATTGGAACAAATGGAAAAAAACGATTTTTTCTAAAATCTTAGCTTTTAATCATTACAGACTGATAAATTTCTATATTAGTACAAAGTATGTCCCCCTTTAGCAGAAATGACCTCTTCAACACATCTTGGCATTGACTCTAATAGTGTAGTGCACATGTTCTTGACTTCATCATCGTGTAATCATTCATCATCGTGTAATCATACTTGTATAGCACTTTTTTTCATTTGTTCTGTTGTCGTGCAATTCGTCTTAGCTAAACAATTCTTGAGAATATACCATAAGTTCTCAATGGGATTTAAGTCTGATGAATTACCAGGCTAATCAAGCACTTTTATTTTATTTTTCCGCACAAAAGTCTGGACCAATTTCGAATTGTGACAAGGGGCTAAGTCATGTTAAAATGTTCCGTCAAATGTTTCCATGAATGGAAATATCCTACTGTGTAATGCTTCTATTTATTTGACAGAATTCATCATGCCTTTAAGAGGAACTAAGCTTCAAGTGCCATTTGTTGTGAAAAAAAACCCCAAAACATCTGTTTAGAAGGGTGTTTTACAGTCTGTTGGATATGATCTGGTCGCAGAGTTTCACCTCCACTTCGTCTAATTTTTCGGCCCATGCTAAATATTTTTTTATCATTTTCTGAGTTAGAAATTGCTTTTTTCTCAATCTTGTTGCCTTAAGGCCAACTTCCAAAAGCCTTTTCTGTATAGTTGAGGTACTCACTTCTATATCCTAATCCAAGAAATCCCTTCGAAGGTCTGCGCTTATCTTTCCTGAATTAATTTTGCTATTTCTTTTTAGAATTTTATCAGTTCTTGGAGTAGTTATCCATTTGAGGCCACATTTTCCTTTTCCTTTTGAACACAATAATCCGGAATTTTGAAATGTTCTTAAAATTCTTGAAACACTTGATTTGCCCACACACCAACTGCCGTAGCTATATCTCTCAAAGTCATAGAAGTGTGTTCATTAAGAGCGATTATTTTAAAACGTTTTCTCGGAATAATAGCCATCTTTGAACACACAAAAATAACACGTGACGGAACACAAAATTATAACCACCAGCTGCCACACTGAAAGGCTCATAACTGAACTACTGACACAGTAAAACCAGTCAATGAGTAGATTATAGTCAAGGTCGACCCATCACACTAAACCTCTATACAGATATAACTGGTTTGAGGCAGTTTGGGACATCACTGGTAATCACATACCAACTCAGACAAGAACAACATGTTTGTCCCAATTAATTCAAACAGTACAGTACTTCATAATAAAAATATAAAGGAAGAGAAAAATAAAAAATATTCCTCAAAAACCCACTGAGCTGGGTATTTTTCAATCCTGTCACACATGGTATCTTAAATAAGTCAGTGGAAGACTGAAAAACTATGACTGAATTCTGATGTATAGTATGACTGAATTCTGATGTTCTGTACTGGCCAAAAGGTGGCACTGTTAGACTGCATCACGAAAACTATATCTCAGTTACTATAGTATACAACTGCACACATTATATGCGAGAGGGTCATTAAGGAAAACTATGCTAATTGAATTTGGATGCATATCGAAAAACAAATAGGGTTGCTACATCGCAATTTTTTTTAATATAGTTATCTATGTGAGATGGCCATTATGAAAAAAAAAAAAAATACTTATTTAATTTAGATGTATGTCCACTGACAGGTGGCATTAATATTATAATGAAAGTAATTATAACCACCTGTATTTCAGAACTAAGTAAAGAAAGATTGAAAATTACAAGGCTTCTTGTGGGCATTTGATTACCAATCAATAGCGGTAGGAGAAGGTTGGGGAGGGGTAAAAAATTATGTGAGTGCAACATAATCAACAATCCTACTTCTTTATAAGTTCTAGAAACTAATAAAGACAGTTTAAAAAGAACATTCCCATTTATGTCGCGGATTGAAAAAGATAGATTATCGCAAAGATTCTGTGAAAAGTTTCATTACTGGTCATTAGCAGGCGGGGGCAAAAAAAAATTACATGAATGAGAAATATTGAACAATTCTAACTATTATAGATTCCAGAATCTAACAAAGCAAGTTTAAAATGAACATTGACATTGATGCTGTGGATGGAAAAAGATTAAAAAATCACAAGGCTTCTGCAAAGCGTTTGATCACCGATCATTTTAAATGTTACGATACAGAAAAATCAGAACATTTTTGGGTAAAATTGGATTTCTGGAACAAAAATAAAAAAACGGAACAAATACAGGAAAATCGGAACACTTGGCAGCTATAATAACTGACTTTTAGCACAAAAATTAAAAAAAAAAAAAAAAAATTCTAAATTCCTCAAACTTTCCCTGTTTTTGCAATAATTTTTTTATTTCCCCCCTTTCTTTAGATTTTTTATATTCCCTCAGTTATGCAGGTTTTCTCTCAATTCCAGGTACTGTAGCAACCCTGAGATTATTCCTTATTTTAAAACTGTCATCCTGTCTCCATAGAATACTGATAGAATTTGATAATCCAATTTTTATATTCTTTGACAGTTCACTTAAAAAGGAAAATATATATATGTTACCGTTAAAGCCCAGAATCCATTAATGTGCAGATTACCTAGCTACTCTGCAGATTGACTAAAACGATCCGTTAAAGTGCAGAATCAAGAGTTTTCCACATTTTAACTAGGTAATCTACACATTAGCGGCTTCTGTATCGTTAAAGTTCAAAAGTTTGTTTCTCTCATTTCCTTTCCCCTCTCTTTCCACTTTTAGTTTATATTTCGCTCCTACCTTTTCTTTTCCCTACTCCTTCCTCCCCCCCCCCTCGACTTTTGGTTTCTGGTTGCCACTGGTTGCTTTTATTTATTGTTTCTCATGATTTGCATCGGCTGCCTGTGAGTAGCATAGTTAATTCTGTTTTCAAATTATATTTCTCATTGTTGGCACGTGAATTTCCGTTGTGATTATTTTAGAAGCAGAAAATTTATCTTCAAGTAAGGAAGAAAACACGAACCTTTTAGCAAAACAGATTATGAATTTTATAAACTTGGTACTAATTCGGGTATTTTAAAACAATTGTATGCAAAATCTGAATTCAGTGTTTGCAAAGAGATTTTTAACGAAAGAAGATGTCGTTGCTGTAGAAATATCTTTATGTCAAACAGCAATTAAACAATCCCTTGGTACCGACCAGGATTTCAAAAAATGTGACTGCAAACCTAAATGTGCCACGAACAGGTATGCTTGTCACAAAAACGAATTGCTATGGAATTCAAAGTGCCACCAAGCTTTAGAATGCACTAACAAGCAAGCAGAATTTATATTTTGCAAATTTATTTCCTTAATTGTAATAATATGTTAAACAGTTGGATTCTTTGTATTATAGTTTTTCAATTGATTGATGATTGAGTCTATCAACTAATTTGTTGTTTGACTGATTATAATAACGTGATTCTTTAGGTATCAAAAATAAATAAATATTATCTCAATTTCTTTAACTGCAATAATATTTTAAACTGTTTGATTCTTTATATTGTAGTTTTTCATTTATTGATGGTTGATTCTATCAACTAATGAGTTGATTGTTCGATTGCATTAACTTGATTCTTTAGATATCAAAAAATAAGTAAACAAAATTTAATTTAAGTGAACAGAAATATTGCTGTTGTTCCTCCAAAGATCTTATTTTCACTTTAACGAGTGCCTAGTAGATAATGTGCAGATTAACAAGTGTCTAGTCGGTAATGTGCAGATTATCTAGGTAATTCGAGAAATAAAACAATTTTCCGCACTTTAATGGATCACCCTAGTTAATGTGCAGATTAACTGATTTATGCACTTTAGCGGTAACATATATATAAATAAATACAAGAGTTGTTTTATTGTCTTTTTGCAGCATTTATTTCAAAGTAGTTTTTTGAACAATCCTGTTAATGTAAATAATTATGCTTTTCTTTTTTTGCTATATTTGAAAGCCTCTCAATTTTTCTTTTTCTTAAGGTGCATTCAAACATACAAATAAAATTAAAAGGGTCCTCCCCCTTTTTTTTTAATGATTTTTTGACTAAACTTAGAAACTTTCGCAGGGGTCAAATTAAACATTTTATAAATAAAAATATTATAATCCTATTGATTTGGAGTTTTTTCCTGCTGATTTTGTGTCGCTAGTGAGTTTTTATGCAAAGTTGAAATCTTTTTCCCCTTAAAATTGGAGGAAATTTCTCAAAACTTTAGGTTTTTAAAGATTATTGTTTAACATTTAATAAGCATGTTAAATTCAAAACTATCTATTTTTGAATTTTATATTAACATATACAGTAATGATTAGAACTCTACAATAATGAACGTACAATCAAAACTGTATTTTAAATAGTAGAAAAAAAAATCCTTCTTAAAATATGTTCTATTAATTTGTAACTCAGCTAGTGAACACATGCATGTTGGGGTTGGCAGCTGAAATTACTTAATTTTACGAGTATGAAAATCAGTTACTGAATACTACAGAAGTTAATCATATTTTCTAGAAAAACATAACATGCTTCAAATCAGTTCTTTATTTCAGTAAGTGCATAACAGAAAGATTAATTTATTTAAACAGATGATATAGGATTAAATACTGTATTTCATTTTTATATTAAATATCAAGATTTTTATAATTAATATTGTTCTGCTTTTGTTTTGTGTCATGCACTCTTAAAGAAAAGCAAAGAAGCTGTAATCAGGCATGTAGAGAAGGGAAGGGGAGAGGGAGGCGAAGCCTCACTTAGGATTTAGTGAATGGAGCGAGCAGGGGGTGGAGCCCCTATATATACAAAATTAACACAGTTGTTTTATATATAAATTGTACTCACATTTTAAAAAGGTGAAAGGGGTAAAAGAGAAAAGTGAAAGTGTAAAAGAAAAAATTTATGATGAATTTACAATAAATAAAATAAATTTATTTGATCATGAATATTATCATATAGATAATGTAATACTTACTGAAAATCAGGATAAAGATGACATATATTATTATTCAAACCATCGACAAGTAGTAAATTATGAAGTTTTTGATAATTGGGATTGGACTGATCTAAATTCATATTTATCTTAGGGCAAAATAAAGCTCCAATGCAACAAATCTAAAGCAAAATAATAATAATTACAAAAATAAAATTTTTAATTTCATTCTGAATAATGCAAATTATTTCAAATAAACAACTAAAATTATGAGCCACTGACGCAGTTTTTTTTTTTTTTTTTTTTGTTTTGTTTTGGGTCATATTTTGTGAAAGGAAAAAAAAAAAATCTATTTTGTGGAAGAAAAAAAAGCATTATACGAAAAGAAAATCATAATAGGAATAAAATAACCCCTTCGTTTTTTAGTAATCAATATTAGACATTTTCTTTCGGTAAGTATTTTTTAACTGAATTAATGTTGATAAAAACAAAATAGTTATAGAAAAGATTAAGTAAATGTTAGTGTACACATGGTTTACTAAAAGCAGTTTTGTGAAAGTATCCATCCATTTTATGAAACGGAATTTTGTAAAGAAGCCTAAAATAGGTCTAGACTTTTATATCTGGATGGAACTATATATTTTTTATCTGGAACGTCTTGCTAAGATAGGACAGATTATTTGTATAAAACCCCACTCTTTTTTTTTTTTTACTTTTTTAAATTTACAAATAATTTTTCATCTTCATTTTAAAGTACAAAAATCTTTCACTTTTCGCTAACTAGAAAATCATACCCAACAAGACAAGAAATTGCAGAAATATGCAAAAAAAAACATTAGTCTTAAATTATGGTGAGTAAAAACTTAGTACACAAACACCATAAAATGCAAAAACACACAACTATTTTAGCCTGAATAATTAAGTCTGATCCTTCATTAAATGAAAAATAAATAAATAAATAAACAAAATAAGCATGGAGAAGCAACCATTACTTGCTTATGCGATTTATATGTTTGTTCACAAAGTCTTTTTTCACTAAAGATTGCCAGAGCATTTTCCAAAAACACACAACAACTGTTTTAGCCTGAGTAATTAAGTCTGATCCTGCATTAAATGAAAAATAAATAAATAAAATAAGCATGGAGAAGCAACCATTACTTGCTTATGCGATTTACATGTTTGTTCACAAAGTCTTTTTTCACTAAAGATTGCTAGAGTATTTTCCAAAAAGCACATTAACTTGGATGTTCACACCACGATCATTTAAATTTTACACTCAAAGACAATTCTCAAATTAAACAATGTTGCATAATATTCATCTGCATAGGTGTAGAGTTTCCTAAATTATTGAAGGAGCTCAAATCCATAGATATAGTAATATATATAGATCTATCATCCCCATGTTAGTGAGCAAAAAATGTTGATGCCGAAAAAAAGTTCTAAAATCAGCCATTAGAGAGTATTGAAAAAAAGAATAAAAAGAAAAATGAATTTGAAACTGTATCTGGAGTTTTTCATTCACCTTTAGTAAATAAATTATTCATAAATTTTATTTATTAAATTATCCGTGTGTATTCCTGTGTGTGATTTACTTGGGGAAAGGCAGCCATTAGTGTGACTTTTCCCGAAAAAAAAAAAAAGGTATCACTTTTTCAGTCTCGCTGATCAATCTATGTCTTATTACTATATCTATACTCAAATCAAGCATAATTTGTTTGATTGTATATGCATCTATGTGTAAAATCTATTACTAGTCGAGAAGCCTATTAACCTAAATGAAAATATAATACTGATTTAAAATTGCTTGTTAATAAGTAATCCTTTACTCAAATTAAACAGATTCAAATATTTAAAAATTAAAATTAAGATTAACAGTAAAATAATAGACTATATAATAATTATCTGTTTAACTGAAATTTTCAGAACTGTTGTGTCATGTTTCACCCAATTTTTGATTATCAGTTTCTTATTTTTTTTTTTTTTTTATTTCTTCCCCATAATCACATTTACTACGCTGTTTGTTAGTTCTACCAATTCTGGCAGCATCAGGGCTGATAGATTGAGCTACAGATGGCTCTAAAGAATATTAGTTTAAAGTAAATAAATACATAAAAATAAAATCTTCATATAGGACAGGAACTGTCAAAAATAGCTCAATGGTTAAGGTCATTAATACATTAAACCACAGATCCCAGGTTCATTTCCTGGCCTCAGCAATTATATAAAATTTATTTATTCATATATATATATATATTTTTAATATGCGTTATCATGCTAAAGATGTATAGTACAGAGCATCTCATAAATATAGAGACAGGTGATTTTTGAAATAACAGTTTTGAAATAATAGTGAAGTAATAATCACGAAAAAAATTATAAGTATATGGAATCAGAATATACGTGTATTGCAGCAAAGGAATAAAGTATAGGTATTTTTGGATTTTTTGTAAAATAAATAAATAAATAAAAAAGCAAATATGCTGTCTTAAAAATATAAAGACTTTTTGAGTATTTGGTACTTAAATTAAAATTATGATCCATTCCTTTGAATTATCTTGTAAATCCTATCAGGCAGGCTTAGAACTAGAGTTTCGAGAATGTGTGGCTGTAACAGGGTTGCCAACTTTTCAAAAACAGTTTGAGGAGTATTCAGAGAAATTTTGAGGAGCATTTTGGCTACTTTGAGGAGCAATTTTAAAAATACATTAAAAGAAATAAACTACTAACAAAAATAAATTAACAATAATCATATGAAATTAAGAAATATTTATTGATAATCAAATATATTTAGCAAAACAGTGAAGAGAGATAAGAATGGAAAATGATTAAGTCTGAATATAAGCTTAAAACCCAAAAGTAATTTGTTTTTACATAATGGCATATTTTCCATACATAAATAAAGACAATATATGAAAGTAGATTATTCAGTTTCATAAAAAAAAAAAAAAGCACAAAGGGAAAAAAATTAAATTTCCAACAATTTTCATGAATGTCAAAATAATTATTATACTATCACATAAAAATCTAAAAACAAAATCTCCGATATTCATATAAATGTGTAAATGATCTCATCTCTGAGTCAACTCCCTCTAATCTGCATAGCTTGGGGACAATATGTTTTGTAAACTTTAGAATTTTGCAGATTATTGGTCATAATTTGTTTACTTATTTTTTATTTATTCCCCCCCCCCCCCAGATACAAATGAAGATATAATAATAAATCATTAATGCTTTAAGTGAATGATAAAATAAATGCATAATTATTTCAAATAAATCTTAAATAAAGCGTTGTCAATCGGCCTTAAAGTTCAGTAGCTTTGAATCCATTATTTTTATCGATAAAAATTAAAATAAACAATTTTTTTAATGACCTATTAAGCATTAAGATAACTGAAACATTGATATAGTTTAAATGAAAATCATAATCATAGCATTCGGTTTCTTTCTTCCCCCCTTTCAGCTTGTGGTTTTAATTAAACACATCTTAGCTAATGTAAACAAATACTTGTTCCCGTTCTGAGTCAGCAATATCTCGATTATGCAATGCCTAGCACTAGAATGTTTTCTTTCTTTCTTTTTTCTGTACTATTTATTTTTGAGTATTGTACGATGAAGCGTGTGGTTCTTCGGGGGGAAAAAAAAAAGAAAGAAAGTTTTTTTTTTTCTTTTTTTCGGCGTCTGCCACTGTTCCGTTTTATGTATTTAATAAAAAATAGTCAGGTGGTCAAGACTGAATTTGCGGAGCATAAACATTACTTCGCGGAATTGCGGAGTTTTTAAATTTTTTCTAAATAATCAAAAACTGAAGACCATGGGCATACACTTCTCATGCAAGTACTTCCCAAAGGTTTTTAATTGCCTATATATCCGGACTGATGACTAGGTAGTCTATTACAGTAACTTGATTCTGCATAAGCCAAGTTTTGGTGAGTAGGAGGTGTGAATCTATGCATCATCCTGTTGGAATTTTCAGTCCCCCCCCCCCTCCCCAAAGATATTTTCAAACTGGAAGTAGAATGCTTGCTTTTGAGAACATTTTAATAATCCTCAGAGCAATGTAGATCACTAAGAAAAGCAATATCCATTTGTTCTGCTGAAACAGAATGCAACTCATACCATGAGAGAATCCTCTCCTTGTCGAGAAAAGAACTCAAGTGGTCCTCGCCAACTGGCAGAATGGTTCTGCAGTGAAAGAAACTTTTTTTCAATTGGCTGCCCTAATAGTTGGTAATACCATTTTCATGATCTATGACAAGAATCTCATGAGTTCTTAGTCAACAAAAAGGAGAGGTTTTTCTCATGGTGTAAGGCATGTTATATCTCCACAGAAAAAAAAACGATATTGATGAAATTGTTTTTCTTAATGGTCGAAAATGCATCGCAGATTATAAAAATGTCCTCAAAAACAATCTTCTTCTAAATGGAAATATCTTATGGAGGTAAAACTGGAAATTCAACAAGAAGATGCATTAATCCACACCTACTACTAAAGAATAGCTTGGTTTATGTAAAATTATGTTATTGTTATAGAATGACCAGCCATCAGCCCAGACCTAAATCTAATTAAAAACATTTGGGCAGTACCAGAATGAGAGGTGTATACCCATGGTCTTCAATTTTTAATTATTTAGAAATTAAAGCAACAAGTAGAGCAGAGCTGGTATTCATTACGATTACAGCTACACATTATCCAAACTCTAGTTCTAAGCATGCCTGATAGGATTTGAAAGATAATTTAAAGAAATGGATTAAAAATTTGAATTTAAATACCAAATACTTGAACAGTCTAATTTAATTTAGAAATTTATTCATCAACCTTGAAAGTTAATTTCAGAAAATTTTGGAGTGGAAGGCTGATTTTTTTTTTTTATACCAACTATGTGAAAAATACCAGAGCCGGGAATCAAACCTGGGCCTTCCGCTTTACGTGTGCGGATGCTCAAACCATTGAGCTACCCTGGCTGATTACCAGCCAGGCATTTCTCACATAACATTCATTGGCAAAGTCACTGAGTCTGTAAACACAGCTACATCAAGTGACATTAATATTCATGGCACAACTCCAAAATTAATTAAAATTTCGTGGTCTATTGAAGTTGTGCCATGATTAATAATGTCACTTGATATAGCTGTGTTTACAGACTCAATGAATTTGCCAATGAATGTTATGTGAGAAATGCCTGGTTGGTTATCAGCCAGGCGGCTGGTTATCAGCCAGTTATCAGCCCAGGCCATATCAGCCAGGGTAGCTCAATGATTTGAGCATCTGCACGTAAAGTGGAAGGCCCAGGTTCGATTCCCGGCTCTGATATTTTTCATAGTTGGTAAAAAAAAAATCAGCCTTCCACTCCAAAATTTTCTGAAATTAACTTAAACAGTCTTTATATTTTTGAGACAGCATATCTTGTGCTTTATTATTATTTATTTATTTTTATTTTATTTATTTATTTTGAACTGTTATTTAAAAAAATCACCTTTCTCTACATTTATGACTCTATGAGACATACTGTACATTAGTATTACTTATGATATATTGATAAGGAAACAAATTTTAAAGATTTGTTAAAATTATATTCAATTAATCTCTGTAACAAAGGGAGTTCACTGATAAAAGTTTGAAAATAATGCAAGAAATTGATGGATGAAATTCTACTACATATTGTTTCCATGCCTTATAAAACTAAAAAACTTTAATTTACTAAATCATGCTAATTGATAATACAGATCTACAAAAATAATGGACAAACTTGATTTGATAATTTTAGCTGATATGTATGTTTTTTGGTTTGCTGAAACTGAAAATGAAGCCAGATTTTTTCAATTACATATAGATTTTTGTCAATACAGGGTGTCTACAGCAGAGATGCCAACTTCTTATGACAAAAAAGCAGGAGATTTTTTAACAGAAATCAGGAGACTTTTCCAACAAGAAAATTTGTAAGAAAAATGAATAAAATAATGTAAATTTAATTTTAAGTAAAGCTTTATAAACTTAGGAGGTATTTACAAAGCATCAGTGTTAAAATTAAATGAATAATATGTTTCTTGCAGTAAAACAAACTACCCCCCCCCCCCCCCAAAAAAAAAAAAAAAAAACCCTCAGACATACAGTTGTTTAAAATTTAAGTCACAATAGACAGATTTGATCATTCTGCTCCTAATATAAAACAATAATGATCTTAGTTATCTTTGTAAAAGAAAAGGTAATAAAGAAATGAAAATATTAGCTATATTCTAATGAAATTTGAATTATTTAAGTTTTCAATAGTTATGGTATTTAAAAAAAAAAAAAAAAAAAAAAAAACTTTTAATAATAAGACATTTTTTATTATGCAAAAATGAAAGTTAAAAATTTATTCTTAGCAAAAATTAGTTTCAAAGCATTGTATAATAATTCGCATTCAAACTGAACTTGATAAATTGCAGGGCAAGATAAATTTCAATTTTCTTTCAATTTTTTTTACCCAATCCCACAAATTTTAAGCATAAATTATGCTAAGAGGGATAGATAAAAATCACATCAGAAAAGCAGGAGAAATGAGTGGAAAATCAGGAGCATGGAAAAAACAAGCAAAAATCAGGAGACTCCTGCCAAAAGCAGGAGACTTGGCATGTCTGCTAGACACAATTTCTTCATTTTCGGTAGATTTCAGTGTATTTCTATTATTAATTGAAATATAACATAAATAAGTTATATATAATTATATTCGTGGAAACATTATGGAAGCATTTGTGTCGCTAGAACACTCTGTATTGACAAAAATCTGCACCTGATAAAGGAAAACCGGATTCGATTTCAGCACACCAAAATAAATAAATAAATAAATAAAGATCAACCAAAATAATCAAATCAAAATTTTATATGGAGATCTGTATAATTAGAATATGACTAAAGAAATTTACAAGTAATTGATAAAAAATTTTCATTTGTGCATGAAATTTTTATTCTGTATTACTTAAAAATTATAGTTCAATTTCAAAACAATATACTAAATATATAGTATATGATTTTGAATAATTAGTTTAAAATAAATGAATTATCAAAATACTATCCTTACTTTAGACAAGTGACATATGGTAAATATAACAGCAGAATCTATAATAAGAATAATTTCCGCAGCTTCTTCTGAAATAATCTCTTCAGCTTTTGCACCATCAATAAAACTTAAAATAAAAAAAGAATCTTAAGATGATAATAAAAACTGATTTAAGAACAACAATAAATAAATGTAACAAAATGATAAGAAGAAAACACATCTAATAATATTTATACATTATTCTGCTATGCTAAGGAAAACAGAAATTTCAAAGAATTTATGAAATTTTGAAACTAGAATATTCACAGTCAATTATGTTAAATCAGTCTCATAAATGATATTTTAAATGTTGTCTGAAATCTTTAACGATGAAAATGCCCCCAAATAGACATTTATGCAAAATTTTTAGTTATTTTGCCTAAAAGTAGGAAGTGGTATGAAAATGGCTGCACATTAGGACTGGGCTTTACATCGATGTAAAATCAAATATCGATTTAACGCTAATATCGTTTATTCGATTTAAATATTTCATCTTCCGTGAAATATCGATGCAGAAACATAAAAAAATGTGAACTTCTGATGCCGAGCTAAACCGATTCAGTAATGCTGGAATAATGCCAGATAGATATTCATTCAGTTGGATACCGGTTTAGTGACAAGCATGCACAGTTATAAACAGCTAAATTATGAAAATCTTTACTCAATCAAACCGCAAAGAATCAAGAGAGTAGCCATTTTGATTTAGTGTTGCGCAAGAGTACTGGGAAGAGAATATCGGTTTAAGACCCGACCCGAGGAAGCATATTCTTTCGAATGGATTACGGTTTTAGGAACGCATGCGTAGTAACGAAATGAAAACCGAGAAATGATGTCTATTCATTCATTCATTCGAAATTCGTTTGATTACTGGAGATTTACTTTATCAATATTAGTATTTTCTACGGCTATTTTTATTATAGTTCCTGTTCCTATAATTAAAAAATAAGATACTTCAGTTTCTGTTTATTAGATAAGTGAATAATTAACTATTCTTTATTAATATTTCCTATAATTAATAATATTCTTTCATTAAATTTATTAATTTCAGTAAAGACTATGACATTGTCATATTGTCAAAAATAAATTAATTCTAACCACAGCGTCATCTTAGATATGATTATTCTAACATTTAATTATCTGATTTTTATTTATTTCGAAATCAATTACTTAACAGTATATAGTATGGGTATTAAAAAATAATTTTAAATACGGTAAAAGTTGATGCTTTTTTTTTTTTTTTTTTTCTCTTCAAGTGTACCAAATTGTTTTTCCTTCTATTACAAATTTTCTTTCTTACACTGAGCCAATTATTAGTCTTAATTTGTCTTGATGTAATTTAATCTAACATAAGCACAAATTTAAAACTTCAATAGAAAAAAGAAAATCTCGTGAAATTTGTAAGAAATTGTACTTCAGAAAATTTTAATTAAGATTTACATTTATTAGGAGATTCAAATCATTATAGAAATTTAATATCTTGTGTGAAGCCATTTTATAATTCGTTTGCATGTAAGTAGAGAATGTAAATATTTTAATGCATTAAAAAGTAATAAGAAATAATAAAATTCTGAATTTATCAATTAGTTAAAAATTAAATAAATAAAATGGGGTGCTTTATATGTTCCAAAGATTACTCATGAAATGTCACGTCACAAGTCAATGGGAAATATCTCTGTGATAAAAATAATAATTTCGAGGAAATAATTTTGTCAAACTAATATAATTTTTTTATGGTTCATTGTTGATTTTCGCGTTTTTGCATTCTTCTGTAGGTATTCATTCATTACAAGAAAGTACTTGTAAAAATTTTTATCTTCTGGTTTTCAATGAATTTACACGTTTCGAGAAGTCTAAAGAACGTTTTGAATATTTTTAGAAATTATCCATCTGCTTGAGTGTGAAAAAAAAAAAAAATTCCAACGAATTTAGCGCGAAAAATAATGCACAGAATTTCCTAAAATTTTTACATACTTGCACCTTGATATAAATTAGCGATTATTCGCATTTTGTACACATCAGTATACAAATGGCACTGTCGTCCCATTTTAGAACATAAGGATATAATAAATACTTTCCAGTATATGATAAATTTTTCTATAAATGTACGAAATGACAGTAAGGAATATTGTGAAACTAACAAACAATTTTCTGCAATAGTAATAGTCAACTAGGATAAAATTCTTGAATGTTTGAGAAGATGACTCGAGAAGGATTTATTTAACAGAGCAGTATAAAGAGTACTTTTTTTTATATATAGGCATTATTGCTAGTGCTCAAATACTTTTGCTGCCAACTGTATATGGAGTGAAATAATAAGCAATATCATAAAATGGTACAACCTTTTTTTTTTTTTTTTTTTTTTTTTTTTTTTTAAGTTTTCTACTTCTTGCGATTGAATTTAAGTTGCGCCAAAATTTGGAGCTACCATACATCCACTTACAAGGGAAGTATGAATCAGTAAAATTCCTATTGAAATTAAACTAAGATTAAATTAAAGAGTGTGGTCGAAAACATAGGATAAAGGGCAAATTTTGTGCAACAACTCACCCAAAGGCCAAGATAAACCTTAGAAAATTTAATCCCTTTTATTAAAATGCTCGAAACTTAATCAGTGGGCAAAAAAGCGTGGTACAGTGCCAGATTGTTTGATTTGAGACAAGGTTTTCAGTTCAATCCCTGTCTCGGTCGATTTTTTTTTTTTAGTCCTTACGTGTAGGGGACTAATCCCTACAGTTGGTAACGCTACATTAAATCGATATATCCTTATATCGGTATTTAAGATGAACGATATATCGATTTAAGAAATGTCAACATCGCCCAGCACTACGTGCACATATAAAAACACTTCTGGTATTTAATTGCATAACTATACACTGAATGTTGTAATTTAGCTCTAAGTATAGAATTATATGTATCCACTTAAAAGCGTACAAGTACGAAATCTCGCCAACAGTCAAGGCCCATGTTATTTTATGGGAAAATTTGTTTCCATAATTACTCATTATGTAAGGAATATTTCTCAATTCTGTTTTCCCATTCAGTAAATTCATAAGCATTAAATTAGTATTTATTTACCAAAAATGGATATTTTAAGTTTTTAGTATTTCATTTTGCTACTAAAAAAGGAGAAAAATACACTTTGTGAAAAATCGCATTTTTTGACCTCAAAATTAAAATGTAAAAATAAAGAGAAATCAATTTTTCAAAAATGAGTACTAATTTAATGCTTATGAATTTTCTGACTGTGAAAACAGAATTTAAAAAAATACATTAGGTAATGAGTAATTGTCGGAACAAATTTTCCCATAGCATAACATTGGCAACAGCTGTCTGTGGGATTAGGTATTGACTCCTCTTAAACACTAACGTAATCTTCATATTTTTCTTCCTTTATAATTCCTTAAGTTATGGGTATTTTCTAGATTAAGTTATCATTTATACTATTATAAGTGATAAATTTATATGCTGAAATTTAGAATTTACATCTCTTATTACTTCAAAAGGTGATGATTTAAAAAAAAAAAAAATAAATAAATAAAAGATCATTCTTTAATATTAGACTGTTTAATATTAGGCTTGTTATTTTAAGATAAAAACAGTTGATCTGCCTCAGATTGAAAAAATTTGTAAATTAATATCTTCAAACTAATTACTAGTATACTATCTGTATAGTTTAAAAAAAAAAAAAAAAAATCAGTTTTCATTAAAAATGACAGAATGGTTAGACCCAGAAACATTAAATTTTGTTTGCCAAATAACTTTTTTTAAATTATAAGAAGGGAGATATTACCAGATTTAGATACTTACATTTTAGCCATAGCTGGTGTTTTTTCCATCACCTTCTTCATTGTCTCACATTTTGGAGATTTGAAACACAGAAATGGATATAAAACATTGACTCGGATATACTTAAAAGCTTTTTTAGGAACTGAAAAAAAAAAAAAAAAAAATAATAATAATAATAATGATAATTAAATCAATCTATGAATTCATATAAGACATAAAAAAAAGGAAAACATAAAAAAATTAAAATTCCTTTTATAAATATGCATATTAAGTTTTTTTGATATAAATAATTAATTCTATTTTTCCAACCAATATAAATTTAAAAGGTTGATCATGACAGTAAAAAGATATATTTTGGCAGATAAAGTGACTACGGTAAAGACAAAATACATACTTGCCAACCATCTCATTATGAACCGTACAATTTTTAATACCCGCCTTTTTTTCTACACCAATAATTTTTTAGAGTAATTTTAATCTTATTTAATTGTAACAACATTTGGAGAGAATTACTCAAAAAATAAAGTGGGTGTGAGAAAAGGGGTGTTTTTCCAGGGGGTGTTAACAATAGTACGGTTATTAATGAGATGGTTGGCAAGTATGAAAATATAAATTTTTAATAAAAGTTGTTAAATTAAAATTAAGCTGCCTTACTATAAGTTATTCCAAAAGTACGCCCAACCTCCTTCAGACATACTCCTTTCTTGATTGCTAGCTTCTTTCTGTTGGGAGAGGAATAACCAGTCTATAAGTTGACTTCCTTCCTGATCATTGCCTGATCAAGAAAAGAGTACGTCAGAAGAAGGTCAGGCACCCGATTTAAGTAAAAGTACTTATGGAGTAACTTAAAGTAAGGCAGTTTAATTTTAATTTAATAATACTTAAGAAGTTCTCCTTTATTTTATATTTGATTTTATAAAAGTGTTTGGGGTCTAGAAAATATCAATTAGGAAAAATCAGGGATTTCCAAACTTTTAAACATTACAAATTCACTTCTTGAAACCCAATAATTTATACCAACACATTTTTTCAAGATCCCCTCTCAGCACAGTATTTTTTCAGATATTTTCTGTTGATCATGGTGGCTGCAAAATGTTTTGTTTTTGACATTTTTAATATCTCCAGATATTGTTACCCAATTCAGTCAAACTACTGAAATCGCAAATTACAATAACCCAGCATATGCATTCTTCCACAAAACAATATCAATTATCCACAATTAGCTGTTGCAACAATCACAAAACAAAGACTGGCTTGGACCGACAGTGGCACCCTCTACTCAAGAAGAGAGAGGATGAGAGAAAAAAACATCAAACACTTGCAGCGACACAGACCATGAGGAATTGCACTGAGGAAGCAGGGTGGGGGGAGGGGGAGCAAAAGCAGCTATACAGGCAACAAAGTAATAAAATTGGGTTTTCATGTAATTTAGTTAGTTAAAGAATACTTCATTTTAAGAAATTTAATTAAAGATTAGTTATTGAAGAAAAAAGAGTTTTTTATTTTTATTTATTTATTGCATTTGAATAATGAATATTATTAATGCTAACTTCTACACATTGTTTGATGCCCCCCCCCCCCGAGAAAAACGGCACAAGCCACCACTGATGACGAATATCACATGCCCTTACTATCTGGATGCTCAGAGACAACTTGGCGATCACGCATGCATAAGCAAGCAGATTTTCCCCTCCACCAATCCGAGCATGCTGTGACTTATATTTGCTTTACAGTAAAATAACTTACATTACTTTTTGAACGAACTATGTATATGGGTACTGATATCTTTAGATGATGTAAACATAATGTAATGTTTTATCATAAAAGTAGGTTTTAATGCACTTTAATTTAGTCTAGCTGCAGCTTCTGCTGTATTAGTACAAAGTTTCTTTTTCTTTTCTTTAAATCTCAACATTTATTATAAAACATTCAATTCAATCAATGAAATTTTTGATTTTATAAAATTGTATACCTTAATTTTTATATATCTTTGTAATTACTTATGTATTTGTATATCAAAGATCAATATATAAAGAATAAATCTCAAGGTCAAATTTTAACTAAAAGTCTATATGTGTGATTTATATATATATATATATGTACATGTTTGGATGATATGTTCTACTTACATATGTACTTTTTATTTTAATAAATAAACTGTTTTCTGTTTTTTTTTTTTAATGATCCAAAAAAGTAACTAATTGTTGAAAAGAACAAGTTAAGGTTTATTAAATACAAGCACATATGATTAATAAAGATAATCAGTTTTAACACATTTATAAGTTGAAAAATAAATTTAATAGGTACAACATGAAGTAAAATAATTTATTACAATACATAAAAATATACATACATTCCTTCTTTACTCCAGGTAATTGATCCTATAAATATAAAAGTAATTAGATATTTAAAAAATAATAATAATAATTAATAGTAACAGAATTTTTTCATAAAATTTAAACTATAGATTTTTTTTTTTTTTTTTTTTTTCATGAATTTGAAATTAGTAAATGTACGTTATTTTTTCCTCCTGATACTTAAACAATGCTAACAAAGGTATAAAATAACAAACTTATAACTTTATTTTTTAAATCATTGCTTTGATTTTAAACTGATTGTCCTTTTTTTTTTTTTACTCCATCCTCTAAACCGGGCTTGTCTAACCCAAAATACTTGGTGGGCCACATTAGAAATCTATTTTATTCAGATAGGTAACATCGTATGTGAAAATGTGTATGTGTACATATGTTTGTGAGTGTATGAATCATGTATGTATATACTTTTTTCGGGGGAGGGCAGGGGAAAGATTCAGAGCAATACATTCATTTTAAAATTATTTTCATCAGACATGGTACAAGCTTACAGAAAAAAAGACTGAACTTTTCACGACCCCGGCCCCCCTCTCTCAAAAGTGGCATCAGGCAACTGACACAAAATAAACTTTAAATAATAAAAATAATGTTAAATCTGATTGCATACATTTACACACAATAAACAAATTCAGAACAATAAATTTTATATTGAATATCATATTAATTATAATTAAAATATTCGTAAGTGCTTAAGAAACAGACAAACTTATTACATATACTTGAAAATAAGTTTATTCTATAGAAGCATTGTTTGCTGGGGCAATTGATTAGCAAAATAATGTAGTTCAAGTTCATTAGGAAAATGCAGTTAAGCCAATCACATAGAAATTGCTAATAATATATTGCACAAATTCAGGCTGCCCCCCCCCCCGTTTAGGGGTGGTGCCAGAAGGGGGCCAGGGGGGCACAGGCCCCCCCCCCCCGTCGGGGAGTTCGTGCACCCCCATCGGGGCAGATTCTCAAAATCTGTCGGGAAAAAATACCCTTTTTTACCCTTTTGTTCAGCAACAAAATATTTTTTTCCTTTTCATCATTCGGAGTTTGTCTTTCTAGAAGTTTTTTTTTTTTTTCCAGAAAAACTAATGGCATGCAACTGCTTTGTTTTGCTAGCATTGATATGCTATGTATTCCTCTTCTATGTCAGTTGGTGGGAACGGCAACAGGAAAGTAAAAAGCGGCGAGTATTATTTCAAGGATTGACCCATTCCTTATCTTCTAAAATCACACTTGTGATGCTTCTGTGAAGAAATCGCTTTTTTATTGCATATTATCCAGCTCTCTTTGTAATGGACAAAAAGCATGTAGGCTGCTACGTATGTTTCCATTTCCCTTTTTGTCTGTGAACAGCAACTAGCTAGACCACACACACACATAAGTTTTTTTTTTTCTTCCCTGGAAATTTTTAAGAATAAGATATCTCTTTAAAAAGTACATCGGAAAAAAATCTTAATTCCCCCCCCCCCCCCCTCCTTAATAAGAACAAAAAAGAAAGAAATTTCATTCAAATAGATCACGAAAATATAATTTGCATATTGATTTAAGTCACATTTCCTTTAATTCTACTAATTCTTATTCAGGATACTGTTTTCAAATATTGCGTGTCTATGTCGGCTGTAGGTGTAGGGAGGATCATACATTCAAAGAAAATATCTAAAAAATAAGATGAAAATGTGTCACTTTTGCTTTAGAACTTAAAGACAGCTTTAACAATGAGAAATGAAATAAGTAAAATAATTGACACCTTTTAATAAGATTTGTTTTTTGCATTCTATTTCTAAAGAGAAAATTCTATTTGTGAAATTTTATAACGATAATTTGTTTAATGTCTGTCAAATTCAAAGCATTAAAATATTTCCGTGTAATTAAGAGTCGTTTTAATAATTATATGAAATTAAAATTGTTATATTTATTTTACATCGCTACACTCTGCATCACCAACAAATCAAAAATTTATTTATCTTTTTAAAATTTACTCTTAATTACTTTTTGCTAGAGAGTCAGGGAACAAAAGAGAAGAAAAAAAAAAGGCAATCGGGGAACAATACAAATTTTACCGATTTTTAATGCTTGTTTGTATGAAAATCAAAAATTTCGGAAACAGTAAAGAATGTTCTTGCTCTATTTTATCAATTCAGCCACTCATATTTTATTATTATCTTCAAAAGTCATATTGCAATTTTTCATTCCGCATTTTTTTTTTTTCCATCAAAAAATATCCCCTCCGTGGAAGATCAAAATTGTGATGGCATGTTTCTGGGCCATCCTTAGGGATAGGGTGTGTCCCAGACCGTCGCCAATTGTCTATTGAGCAGCACTAGTGCAACGTTAAAACCCAACCAACCAAACAACAATAAAATATATTAATAATTATGAAATAATTCAGCCAACGACTGAAACATCTGTCGGTTCAATTTATAAATGTTAGAATAGTGAAAAACTACTTCAGAACTTGCAGTGCAGAAAGCAGGTTGCAAAATTTGATGATTTTAGGGCTTCACAGTGCAAGATCAAAGAAATTAGATTTAGAAAGTAGTAGCAATTAGTAACAATATTTGATAAAACCTATCCCAAAAGCTGAATTCAGTTACAATAATACGTAAATAGATTTTTTTTTTTTTTTTTTTTTTTAATTTAAATTTAATGTGTATGCAGGAGATTCGCAGAAATCCACACAAATTGGAAAAAAATTATGTGTATTTTGGAATTTTGTGAAAATTAGCATTTATGAAACGAGATTTTGATACTGTAATGCATAAAAAATGAGGAAAAATACAAATAAGTATGCTTGGAAAATAATTAACATTATTAAAAATTTAAAGAGAATAAGCAACTTAGTAAAAAATATGCATATAATGAAGTTTAATTTAATTTTTTCTTGAATTAAGAAATTAAAATTTATCTAATAAAGTAAGATACAAAATTTTACACAACATGTGATACAATATAAGCTTCTGTTACAAGTATATTACCTTTCATTACTTTTTTTTTTTTTTTTTTTTTTTTTTTAAATAGGCAAAAACAGTTTTTTATTTTATTTATTTATTGTTATTTATGAACAATTATTATTTATTGTTTATAGCATTAATGCATTTAAAATTTATCATCAACAGAAAGTAATCTGCATAAAATTGACTTTCTGTGTTTCGTGAGATTCAATTTCTGATGAATCATTGTTAATATCAGTGCTATCTTGAACTTTTCATATTAAAAATTTTACTGTCGGTTTGATAGTTACATTGGTTACAACATGCGGATTTCTGGAAGTCTACTGCATTTGTTCATGAAGTATTTAACATTATGAAGATTAAATAACGTAATTTTAATATTGATGTTGTATGATTATGAGAAAATTATACCTTAAGTGCATATTTAAATCAGCATATTGTAAGTAAAATTTGAACATTTAAGAGAAATGTAATATGTATATACTTTGTTACAAATGAAATGTATACCATGTTAAGAAGGAAGTTTTATCTGACATTTGTTGAATGTCTTTGACTCTATTTTTTCACAACTATGCTCATGCTCTAATATACATGATTTACTTTTTTTTAACACGCTTTTATTGGCTTCACCTGTATGTATGTATGTTTGTATGTATGTTTGTAACTGCTCTGGGAGCAAACAAAAAATTTATATTGTAAAAAAACACTTTCCCTACGTGAACGATGTGGCGTTGAGGTAAGGCTACGAACCTAAAGGTCCAGAGTTCGATCCCAGTCAGGGGAGATTTTTTAAAAATGGTTTTTGTTTAATTCTAAGTTATTTTAATTAAAGATTTAAATGTATGTAAATATTATGGTGTGTCACTCACACGATTTTCTCTTACTCTGCATTTTAATACTAAGATAGATATTTTGTGGTTTTTTAGTTCACATTTCTATAAAAGCGTGTTCTTTAATTTTTTAAAACAATAATATTATTTTTTTTAATATACATATTACATATATATTATTTTAGGAGGGTAGGGAATAGCTCGATACATTGACGAGATGACATGGCGATTAAGTGAAAAGCTAACTTTATAAAAACAATCTACCTTGAATTTAATACTCTAATTTTTCCATAAAATCTCTAATTTTCAGCTGGAAGAACACTAGCTTATAAATTATGAAATGTGAATGTGGCACTGGTGATGAATTTAATTAAATAAAATTTTTCTTTAAAAACTCCAATTTTCAACTGAATTTAGGAGTTTTTTACTGTGAAATCATAATCATTATTTTCAATTTTTGACAAAACCAATTAAAAATTTCTTTTTTGTTAAAAACAGTACATTTCTATAATAGGATAATATAACGTGATTTATCATCTAACATGAATTGGAAGTTAAAAAGTTGGCAGCTTGTAAAGTTAATTTAAAATGTCAATGCAAAGTGGCCTGAAAGGAAAAAAAAAAAAAATCACATTTTAAATTATTTTAAAAATATCTCAAAACTCAATAATTTTGAAATGAACTGAAAAAAGTTTGACTGTGAACTCATATTATTTTTAACTCTTGCCAAAATCGGTTTACAACAATTCAAGATTTTTAAAATACTTGTTTTTCAGCTCCAATGCAAAAAATAAAAAAATAAATAAAATAATAAATTTAAAAAAAAAAAAAAAATACGGTATTTATAATCTAACATGATTTAAATTCGGAAGATTGCAAGCTCGCATGTCTTAGCCGAATAATATGAAAAAAGGAATACTGATAGCACGCAAAAATTAAAATCTTAATGCAAAATGACCTGAAAAATTACATTTTAATTAATTAATTAAAAAAATAAATCTATCAAACAGAATTTTACTAAGAACCATCCCGATTAAATCAGCCTTTATTTATTTTATTATTATTATTATTGGGAAAATTGCATTAAAGACGATCTATTCGTTTGGACGTTACAGTGCCTCAAACAAAGGCTTCAAACTTATCATAACCCCCCCTCTTTCTTATCTTAGTCGGTGTTAAAAATAATACAGAAGCACTTAAAAAAAAAACAGACAAACAAAAAAAATACCATTGTATATTTGACATAGCGGATAGACACTGACAGGAAGATACATGGTTTTAAATATGCCTGTAAAAATGTTTCTACATATAGTGCCCCCCTGTCGGGGAACCGGTACCCCCCGTCGGGAAATTTCTGATGCCACCACTGCCCCCCCCCCCCTACACATGTCCAAAAAGTTTTAATGCGGATTTGCATTGATCCCAAGAATAATTTTCAAGCTTAAAAAGGCTGAATTCAGCCTTAAGGCTGAAAAGTAACATGTCTGTTTCATTCATAAATTAGCAATAGTATCCTAAATATAATACGACATACTTTATAAAAAACTAAACCATGAAGTAAACATCTAAATTTAAAACATTTTAAATTATACAACCTTTTTAATTCTTTATGTCAGTAGTTTAAGTAGTAATTTAAGTAGTTATCTTCAATATGGATATTTATTGTAAAATTTAAATATTTTATTTCATTAAGTAAATTTAGGACTCTAAGTTTGGATCTCTAAATGAAATATTTAAATTTATTTTTTGAAAAAATTGCTCACTAAGTTAAAAGGCGACAAACTCAAAGAGTAATATTAAAAACACAGGATTTGAAAAACTTCATTTTTGAATGAGATATTCTTATAAAATGAAGCAATGAAAATCTTACTGTTTAACATGGGAAGAAACAGGGAATCTGACTGATGTACAAACATAAAAAAATATTTATTTTGGTATTAATAAATAAAACTTTCACCTACACTGTAAAAAATATGTCCTATTTGCTGCCAGAAATTCTCTGTAATTTGTGAAAATGCGCATTACGTGTATTTTCACAAATTACAGAGAATTTCTGGCAAATATGACATATTTCTTACAGTGTAGTTATGTAACAAATATTTTTGCTAATTTTGTATAAAACCAATTCTGAACAACAAAAGACTAAACCATCTAATAACCAATAACAAGTTACCTCTCATATTTAATGTTCACTTGGTTTAAAAAAAAATTCATAATTAGCAAAGACAGTCACACATAATTATAATTGTCTGAAGGTACTTCATAAAATAAATAAAAATATAGGTACATACCTCATTGAATTCTTTTGAATGTTCAGTGCACAAACCTTTCTTGATACACTGATTGTATTCAATCCAAGTTGAAATGCCTTTAAGCATTGCTTTTTGTTGTTAAGGACCCTAAGGATTAAAAAAAAAAAAAAAAAAAAATCATAAAGCGAAGTGTTGCATTAAAATTATTGTCAAATAATACATTTTGTAAAGGAAAAATAAATAAATAAAATGCTAAAATAGTTAATTAGGAAAAATATGTTGCATCTTTTTTAAAACAGAACCTTCAATTAAAAAAAAATATATTTAAATGCATGGAGGAAAACATGTACAAAAATAAAATTCTACTAAATAAATTTTAATTCAGTACCAAAGGTTTGGTAATCATAGAATTTCTTGAAATTTTTTTCAAAACCCAGGCAAAAAAACTTATGCTGGTAGACACCCCCCAAATTTATTCTGTATTATAGAGGTCAAGACTCGCGGTCGCCACTCGCTACGTGGCGACCTAATTTGAAAAAGTGGCGATCCAAAAAAATTGCTGTAGTCGCCAATCAGACATGCGGTTTTTTCGCGATTTCGCGGAAATCTGTGATTTTTTCCCCTTCTAATTCGCGGAATTTTGCGAATTAACTTCTGCTTTTAAAAAAAATCACGAATATCGTCCGTTTAAAAAAAAGAAACCCTATTAACGATCGGCGATTAAATTCGCTACGGAAGCACCCAATTCATAATCTTTTTCCATCCACAACATGAATGTCAATATTCATTTTAAACTTGCTTAATGAGATTCTAGAACCTATAAAGAAATAGAATTGTTAAATATTTCTAGCTCATGTAATTATTTTTTTCCCCTCCCCCCATTTTCTTATCTCCAACTAGTGATTGGCGATCAGATGTTCTGCAGAATTCTTTTGTTTCCCAGTCTCTCTCCATCCACAACATAAATGTCAATATTCATTTCAAACTTGGTTTGCTAGATTCTAGAAGTAGAACTGAAAGAGTTTAATATTTCCTACCCATGTACTTAATTTTTACCCCCCCCCCCCCCCCACACACACACACATCGCCAGATAGTGATCAGTGATTAAATCTAGAAACAATAAAGAGATAGCAGTGCTCAATATTTCTCACATATGTAATTATTTTTTAATTTCATTACTGAACTTGATAAATCTACTTATTTTTTCTCAATTAAATTAATTATTTATATTTAATATCTATTCCAAAAGTTTAAACAAGGGAAAAAATATAGACTAAATTTTCCAGGTAGGAAATTTTTTTCTAAATCAATTTAAGAAAATTAATACTCAGTTGGTATATGCATATTAGAAACTGATATAATTAACTACTGTAGCTTTTTTAGATATGTATGATTAATGTACATAAATAAAAATCATATTTTATATTTGTTTGATTTTTTTTTTTTTTTTTCGTTGTTGACATGGTATTTTAATAAGGTTTTATGTGGATATAAAACTTATTGCAATAATATTAAAGAATTGTTTTGTGCTGATGAAAAAAATCCTGAAATTTTTAATGTAGATAGAAAGCTATAAATATACATATATAACTGTTTAGGTAGTTAATTTATTAAAAGTGACATTATCAATGTTCAATCAATTAACTAAACAATCATGTTAGCAAAAAAATTTCAGCTAATTTCTAATTTTAGCAATCACATGTCTGTTAATATAATTAAATCTCGGATAATATACCAAAAAAGTTTTTTTTGCCCCCGCCCCCTCCCTTTTCCCCCAGACTGAAAATAATTTTTTCTTCTAATGCTAATCACATCTATTTTCTGTATGGAGATGTCACACTATGTGAAATTTATGAAATAAATAAAATTTTTGTATTTCTCTTTCAATAAGAGAAAGTAAATATTCTTGCAAAACACGAATTGTGTATGAGAAATAACATTATTTTATTAGTGTGTCATCATTATAGCCTGCTGTTTTCTGTAACTTAAGTACGAAAGTCCATATCTTTTTCCTCATTACTAAAACTTTAAAATCTTCTTTCTAATACTATAGTTCTTAATAGCATTTAAAAGTTGCATTATATGCTACTATAACTACCTTATATGTTTATAAAACTCACTCTTAAAATACTAATAAGAATAAAATCATAAACACTCAAAGGAAATTCAAACGAGATCATATCTTCATTCAAAAGTCGAATCATTTTACAATGATTTGTTTTCTCAGCCAATTTTGTCTTTCTCCCACTTGCTTTTATTTCAGATATTGAGAATGTTAAGCTCGAGAAGTATGAAAGTTTTTAAAAAAATATTGAAAATTTTAAACTTGATATTGAAAATTTTAAACTTGAGAAGAGAAGTATGAAAGTTAAAAAAATATATTTATTTTCAAACAATATTTAAAGATTTTTTTTTTTTTTAAATCTGTGGAAGTGCATATTTTTTTTTTAAATTATTATTACGATAATACAATAAAGGCCACTATTTCATAATTTTCCGACCAGCCAACTCAGCCAATTTTGTCTTTCTCCCACTTGCTTTTATTTCAGATATTGAGAATGTTAAGCTCGAGAAGTATGAAAGTTTTTAAAAAAATATTGAAAATTTTAAACTTGATATTGAAAATTTTAAACTTGAGAAGTATGAAAGTTAAAAAAATATATTTATTTTCAAACAATATTTAAAGATTTTTTTTTTTTTAAATCTGTGGAAGTGCATATTTTTTTTAAAATTATTATTAAGATAATACAATAAAGGCCACTATTTCATAATTTTCCGACCACATCATATGTGTTTTGTGCCTTTATATGTATATAGATACATATTTTTTAATTATGTGTGTGAATATCAGATATAACGTCGACTTGCGAGTAGCCACTGAGTTAATCATGTTCAGTGGCCACTGGCTACTTACAAAAGTTGTAAGTCTTGACCTCTACTGTATATGATATAAAAAACTCAAACGAATTCCTAGTACCTAATATTTAATGAAAGTACCTTTTAGTTTTAACCAAGGAGTAGTTAAATGGTGGCCCACTGAGTAATAAATAATACATTGTGGCCCATGACAGAATTCAAGAAATTTACAGATTGACAACTTTACTTAATACACTAAAAAAATAATAAATTCATTGGTTCTTCGGAATGAAAATACCAGTTATGGTCTCTAAAGAAACACATATTGTTATATTATGAAATTGAATTCAACAGCAGAAAGTTTTCCATTGTCTGCATCTTGCACTTTGTACAGTCACCCAAAAAAAAAACGCCACCCCCCCACCTAATTTTGCCGTAAATTATCGTAGAAACATGCGACTGGTACCAATCAGTTTGTAATAACGTCTAGTTTATAATGTTATAGTTAGATTTTACTTAGGGGGTCGTCTACATATTAAAACTGACATCAACTTCATTTTATTCAATAGTAACCCCCATTTTTTATAATTTATTTGAATTCTTTGGATCAAATCATCACGGAAAATGGTATAGTTTATATATTTCGCTCAATTTTTCATAGAGTTATAAGCTGTCAAAGTTTGGGGGTGCTAATGTTAAATGAATGTGACAAACATTAAATCATATCTTCCGAAATAATTATGATATTTAAACTCTGTTTTTTTTATTCGTTAGAATGAAGTAACCCAAACATATTCCATGCAAATTTTTGCTAAAAAAACATTTTTTGAATTATGAAAATTATTAATAAATTCATATTTGAAAAAATTATGAATTATGACCTATGTTAATTTTTGCACGAATAGAACGGGCATCATCAAAAACATGGGTTTCCAAATTTACAGCTCGTTCCTAACATTATTTTTTGAGTTACAGTGATATTTCACTTTTTATTCCTGTTTGGGGGCCGTCACTTGTTATAATCTGTATCCTCTATAAGTAAATGCTTGTATATAATTTGACGGAAAACTATTTTAATTTACCTTTATGTTATTTTTATTGTTTCCTAAGCAATATTTCGATGTTTATTATACAAATTGCCATATTTTTGTAAAGTTATCACAATGTAGGCGAGGGATTGTGAAAGAATTTCAAAAAAAAAAGAAGCCCCGCCTCTGATTCGCTGAAACACTCTTTAAAAAAAAAGACAAATTTGCATATTCCTATTTGACTCTATATGTGACGCTGGTATGCATAAATCACAATGGTATTTACTACATCGATTATTGAAGACAAAACTTCAATGATTTAATTAGAAATATGCAAAATTATTTTGCTTTATATTATAAAGTTTTAGAAAATTTGTGAAAAGGCGTGGCTATTTACATTAAGCCTTGATATGGAAGCTATGTTGCTGTTTTTCGATGCTGCGAAATTTACAAAATATATTTGTGTTAATATACTATACAGATAGAAGAATAATTATATAATATCAACAAATCTTCTTTAATCAATATGTTTATATACATTACTGTATGGAAATGTTTATATATGAATATTGTATTTATTTTTAATGAGAGATATAAACACAAAATACTAAAAAAAAAGAAGAAAATGTGTTATAAATTTTTATAAATCAAGCAAAATATATATGCATATTTGCCAACCTAACCTGTAACATTGTTAGTTCCCGCCCCTGTGTGTACACAATTTAATTTTTAGAGTAATTAACTTCAAATACATTTACGATTAACTCATTGAGCGCCACGCGAATTCTTATGGAAATCCCATTCAGGCCACACGTGCTTGTTAGAACCGTGTTATGTTTATCGAGTTTCAATAAACCCCATTAGGCCTTAACGATATAATCCTATAAAAATCCTATTAAAAAAAAAAAAAAAACCAAGAAGTAAATTTTAAATAAATTGTCAGTAATTACTTAAAACTATGTAAGTTCTGTATTTTTATATCATATTTTACACTGCCGGCTGACTTAGCCTAAATGGAAAGATTAGTGTCAGCCACCGATGGCTGACACAGCTCTAAAAAGACTGATGTGAAAAAAATGTACGGAAAGGGGCGGGACCAGTAATCTTCCGGGATAGGTTGACAAGAATGTATATACATAGAGCAATGCCAGAAAATGTTCTTTATTTTTCATGAACCAGATGAATGGTATTTTTTTTCTGAATAGTCTATGTATTAAATATAATGCTGCTTTAAATACCCTTTAAATGAAAAGTTTTATTACGTAAAGTAATTTTCTGGCACTCTACAGCTCCCAAATGACAAAACAATACAAAACCCCGCCTTTTCCCAGTGTTTAAAGGGTATTAACGTTTAATATGCTTTATATTCGTTTTGATCTTTCCTTCTCCTCCTTATCTTCTTCTTTTTTCCTTAAAAAAAAAAAAAAGAGTTATGTAACATTTTGACCTTTTTAAGTGAAGATTTAGATTAAGGTCAGTCAGCCTTTCTACACCCACCGTCCACTTCGGTATCTGTGTTACAGTGTAGAATTTTAGAACATCCTATTAAGTAGTAGGATTTATTATTTTACATATTAATTTGTTACACATTATAAAATATAAAAGCAAAAGAATATCGTGGAGATTTATGTAAAAGTTTTTAATAATGTCATGAAAAAAAAAATAATAATAATTAATTAAAAAAATAAATAAATAAAAATAAAAAAATCTGTTTTAATATTTTAAAAAAGTCAATTAAAGAAAATGAAAGTACTGCAGTATCAGAACAAACTCCCATTGTCACTGTGAAACGGCCGGGGGAACCAGGTTGAGTGCCGCCGTTTCAGACAATTATACGGCAGCTTGAGTTAAAATAATTTTGAATTTTCAAACAAATTTAAAACCATTCATCTTTTGATAGATATTTTCATATCTATTCAAGCTATTTAATTTTCTTCGTATGAAGTGAAGTAACTGATGTTTAATCAATAGAAACCAATAATAATCTTTTAATTTATAGACTAACTCAGAAAGTTCTGTGAATTAGTCATTTTTTTTTTTTTATAATTAACATTTCTGAATTTCTTTTCCGGTGTGAATCTTAATAAATAATGTATACTGGGTGGTAGATCGTGATTTATATTTTCTAAATGTATAGACGGACCCCTAATACATTTTCACGTGTAACTATATTTAAAATTGATTTAAGGTATATAAATAGGTATGTTTTTCGAACCGCCTTGATCTCGGAAATCTGAATATGAAGTCAAAAATAGGGGTTGCCATTGAAGAAAATGAAGTTAATGCCAGTTTTAATATGTAGACGACCCCTTAGGCAAAATTTAACTATACCGTTATAAACTAGACGTTATTACAAATCGATCGGTACCATTCAAATGTTTCTACGGTAATTTACGGCGAAATTAGGTGGGGGGGTGGCGTTTTTTTTTTGGGTGACTGTACATCACTTTAAAAAAAAAAAAAGTGCTACAAGACAAATGGAAATACATTTGAGAAATTTGAAACTGCTTAACAAGTGGCACTGCTATACAGTGATTTATGCAATTTAAGGGCAGGCCATATCTCAGGTTCTATTGCGTACAATCAAACAAAACTTGATATGTATGAAGGGAAGTATAAGGCATTATGCTGGTGCAATTTGAATGCTTATTGGCCAACAGGTGGTGCTGCTATATAGCAATATCTGCAGTTTAAGGGAAGGCTATAGCTCAGGAACTACAGCACAGAAATGCATATAATTTTATATATAGATGCACCTTGACCTAAATTAGTGCCTAACAACTTTTGGTGTCAACTGCTCAACTCTTGGCACTGCTTTATAGCAATTTCCGCAATTTAAAGGGAAGACTATAACTCAGGTTCTATTGCGTTATAAAGAAGGCCATTATGAAACCATGTATTAACTAATTTTGAATGCTTATCGGCAAACAGGAGGCGCTGCTATACAGCAATTTCTGCAATGTAAGGGAAGGCTATAGCTAATGAGCTAATGCACAGAATTGCATATAAATTTACATGTAGATGTACCTATAAACTTTTGGTGCCGACCGATCAACAGGTGAAATTTCTGCCAGAGCATATGTTCTTTCACGACCTGTTTGCTATGACTGACTTCATATCCTCTTCTGAATTTTACAGTTATACAGATGACCAACAGAGAATAAAAAGTAATGGCATTGCATATGCACAATACTTTTATACCAATTTTCTGGATTTATTCGGCATAAACTTAGTGGATCGATATCTGCCACAATATTGAAATGGCTGCTCCCCTATTGTCAGCTTTTGTGATAGTTTATATTTTTTAGCCGAATTATTCAGAAAAAATCAAAAACAGGGTTCCCACTCAATTTCAAAAATAAAATTCCCTGACATTTCCAGCTCTATTTTTATGGAACTCCAAGTCACAAAATTTAGTTTGTGACATAAAACATCCTGCGACCTAAAATATAAATAATGGCATAAAACATAACGCATGACGTAAAATGTGACATAGTACATTTTACTTTGCCTGCTCAAAAAGCATTTTCCAGGTCTATATCATCATTTTTCCAGGTTTTTGGGCAATATCTGCAATTTTCTCTGACTTTTTTCACCAATTTCAAATTCTCTTTTTGAGATTTTTTAGGTTCTCCTTGACCCGTGTGAACCCTGTAAATAAGGAACTGTGGTAACTTTTAACATTTTCAAATTGTGTAGTTTGTGTGTTTTGATTGTCAAATCCAATAAATTGAAGCATCCTATTTCAAAATTTATTTATACTCATTTATACAGGCCTAGGAGTGGTAAAACGCTCTTGAAAAAGAGAGAAAAGAGGCTAAAATGTTTAAAAAAGAGACTAAAATATTTAAAAGAGACGAGTTTTTTCCTTATAAATGAATATTACGAACAAAGATGTGAAATTAATGTATATACTGCAGTGGCATAGCAAGGGGAAGGTGGAGGGAGTGGCCACCCTGGGCCTCTGATCATGAGGGGGGGTCTCTGAAGAAACTTATCTTTAAGTATGTATATCTGGTGAAGCTGCCGTGTCATTAATTTCTTCCCTGCAATTCCATTTTAAGTTGTAGGTTCCTGTCTAAGGAGCTTTAAAGTACAAAATGTGACCATAGAGGAACAACTCCAAAACCAAAAGAAAACTCATTTATATTTCTGAAAATCCTAAATAAGGCAAGGCAAATGGGGCCATCAGTGAGAATTTCGTCCCTGGCTTCGACAACTTAAGTCTGCCACTGATATGCTGTTTTTTTTTTTTTGTTTGTTTTAATGGAAAAAAAATGTGTACAATGTATTGTGTACAAAACTGAATGTCAGCTTGCATCATATGTAAGAAAAATTATCTTTGTAAAAAAATTTATAGTAATACCGGAATTACAAGTATTTGCTAAATCTTATAGAATCCAAATGTTTACAGAATTGTTTTATGGAAGTTCTAAATTAAAATGCATCGCAGATGCTGCTAAATTCTAATTCCTGAAAACTGAAATGAGAATAACATGCATGTTACTTATATGTAAAATAATTTTTAATAACACAACTAGTACATATATAACGAGGTGGAGAATTCACCAAAAATCTTACCAGCCAGCAATATAAAATTGGATACTTAGGACAGAATAACAGCTACATTACATGTACTACATGATATGCCCTATAATAAAATTTTCTGTACCAACGACCTGCAGTAAAATGAAATTTAATTGCGACCTAAAAATGTTTGTCCAAGTTTGCTACTTTAATAAGTAACAACTCGTAAAACAAGCAAAATTTGTATATATATATAAAAAAGTAAAGTACTATAGTAATTTAGTAACATAAAATGTTTTAAGCTTAGCATTTCTTTTTAAGCTGTTAAATTGATTTACCTATATTCTGAATGAAGAAAACGAACTTAAATTCCGTGATTACTTCATTGCCCTTTGCATGTGGTGAGGGAATAAATATATCGCACCATGGCAAGAAAAGTGACACAAGTAAAATAATAACAATTTTGAGTTTACATTAACAAATATGCATGATGTGCCCCCAACATGCAACCTTTTTACTTAAATCTAATTTTCATTTTTATTATTATTCTGTATTTTAATTTCTACTAGCCGCCTTCGGCGACCAGCTGGTTTGCGATCCCTGAAAAATCCGACTTTACGAAACTCCCGCTCGGTCGCACCTGCGGCGCCTTTTTCCCGTTTCAGGTCTAATAACAGCTTATTGAAATCGCAGTAAATTCCCGTGCGGTAGCGCCTTCGGCGCTCTTTTTCCCTTTTCAATATCTGAAACAGCCTGTTCGCTCACCATGTTATGATCTTTCAAATTTCTGACTTTAGCTAAGTCCCGCTCGGTGGCGCCTTATCCCCGTTTTTGAACTTACAACTTCACCGCTCATTAGAATTTGAAATTTTAAAATATTACAGCGCCATCTAGCGGTAGAAATTTCTGTAATATATTGTTCAATTCCAAATCAACAAAGCTTTCAAATAATGTATTACTTATGAAATTCTTTTAATTAGTAGCTGAGATACAAAAGAAAACCTAATCAGGACACCTTAAAACGTGTAAATCAGGTGAATCTCGAATTCCACTTTCAATAATATAAAAATGAAATTATACTAATTAGAAGCTGAAATACAAAGATAACACAAACATTTTTTTTTAAATATTTGTGTCTGTGGTTTTCTCCAAAACTTGCTTAATTCCGGGATATATACCGTTAAAAATTATTAGCACGAAATGTGAGCGAAAATCTGAATTTGAAACTCTGTAAAATATAAAAGAATAAAAATTTTCTGGTTTTTCCGTAGTTTTCTCCGAAAGTTTCGTACAGAATTTGAAAGGCTTATATCATTTTAATAGCCTGCAATAAAAATTCTTTAAAATATCTTTTGAATGATGTATTATGTATTACAATAATGAATATCTTTGATATATTTAGACTCAAAATGGCTAATCTATCAAGGGCGATTAACGATTTCTATTGAAATCCGTCTAAAACTTAAGAATTCCAAAACTGTTTTTTTACAACCGAATTCATAAAAAAAAGGGGAAAAAATCAATATTATTCTGTTAAAAGTAACTTTTGGTGTCATTAACAGATGAAATAAAAATGAATTTAAATAAATATAATATGTCTATTTATTTTATTTTTAAAGCTATACTTTAGATTTTTTAACTGCATACAAGTGAGCCATAATGACATGCAATTTCGAAGTTCTGCTTTTGATCGATTTTAAATTGAAAAAATTCAAAAACTGCTTTTTTTATTTCCACTACTTTGTCACGTGGGCGAAAAACGAAAAACATTTTTTCCTGACCGGAAGCCAGCATGTCTAGCACCTGACACTGAAGAATCTTTGATAAATGAAATAATTAAGTGTTCTGCCTGTTGCCAACTAAATTTCATACTTAATTTTAATACTTAATTTTAAAAAATCTAATTGCTGTAGAGATAAACCACTTGCACTCTTAGATTCGGAAAAAAATCCCCTTTCATTTGGTACCAAATTCGTAACGATCGGACTAATATTTCTAATTTATTTTCCACTTTTTCTGTTTTTAACTTCGTTAAAATATCTATTTTTATGCAATCGCGGTGAATTCTTAGTCATTTGAGATTGCTTTTAGATTAGACATAGGTTTACATTTTAATTAATATCTCCGCAACTAATTAAAATTTTTAAATTCTGTTTTCACTATGCATTCGGAGTAGGGATGAAACGGATATCCGGTAACAGGGTTGCCACAAAAGAAATAGAACAAAAATAGTTGCTTTAGTAGCCTAGATGCATCAAAATAGTTGCCTAAATAGTAGCCTAGTGACCAAAATACTAGCTTAAATATCACATGCTAACAATCATTAAAGGATAAAAACCTTACGCGTTTCCTTACTATTCAATATAAATATACCAAATTTAAAAAAAAAAACTTCCAAATGTTAAAAGTGAATTAAAAAAAAAAAAAAAAAAAAAAACATTAGGCAGTGAGTGAGTCATTGTGGAAACAAATTTTCCCATGGAATAACATGTGGTTTGGTTGTTGAAAAGGTTAAGTATTGTTCACTCTTAAAAGCTTATTTTATTTTATTTTAGGCTGTATTTTTCCTTTTCTGATTTACTATAAGAGCTTTCTTTTATAATTTTGTTATTTTTTCTTACATGAAATCAGGATGAGGAAGGACATAGCAGGTCACAGGAGTGTACTAGTGAGTGATTCCATACCAACTCACCTAATGAGGGTTGCATGACCGACTCGGATTTTCTTTAAATTTGGTACACAGATTGATGATATAGAGACATGAAAAAGTCCAAATTTTTAACTACTTGCTCCACTTATTTATAGATATACAGTAGAGTCCTGCGCGGGTTGGGTTTTACCCGACCCGAACCCGACAGATGAATTTTAAATCAACCCGAAACCCGACCTGAACCCGACAAAAAAAATTTCATCAACCCGAAACCCGACCCGAACCCGACAAAAAAATTTTCCTCAACCCGAAAACCGACCCCAACCCGCAACAGAAAATTTTTTGCGACCCGAACCCGACCCGAAACCCGAAAAATAAATCAACATTACTTATTCATCAAAAAATCATGCAAAATAAGGTAAAATGATATAACATGTTATAAAATAAAGTACATTTTCATTGTCACACAGTTGGTAAATTATAAAAAAAAACTAGTATGTTGTGGCCACCACAAGACATTCTTCTATATTTTTTTGTCAAGTTCAGTAAGTGCGAATAATTTATTAAAACTATTATTAAAAAGTTTAACGTGATAAATGCAAATAATTTTCATCTTAGGGAAATCTAACACAAAATATCCAAAGAGAGAAAGTTTTATCGTCTATAAATAACTTCTTAAACAATGAGTTTTTATAATGGTTATCTCACATATCATGGTTCGTACAGTTATATGGCCAGAAGTTGAGATATAGCCATCCTGTCATCGATGAAATTTGCAGTATAACAACGCCACCTATTGGCCGATAAGCATTCAAACTGATTCAGCATAATGTCTCATAATCTCGCCTTCTCACATATTAAGTTTTGTTTGATGATACACAATAGAACATGAGATATAGCTTTCCTTGTAATTATGGAAATCGCTGTGTAGAAGCGCCACCTGTTCAGCGGATTACACCAAAAGTTGACAGGCGCTAATATATATTAAATGGCACCTACATACAAATTTATATGAAATTCTGTGCAGTAGTTCTTGAGATATAGCCTTTCTTTAAATTGCGGAAATCACTGTGTAGCAGCGCCACCTGTTGGCTGATAGGCATTCAAATTGAATCAGCATAATATCTCATATTTGTCTTCTCACATATGAAGTTTTGTTGGATTATGCGCAACAGAACCTGAGATACAGCCTCCCCTGAAATTGCAGAAATCTCTGTATAGCAGTGCCACCCGTCGAGTGGTTGACACCAAATGTTGATAGAATCTAATACTTTCTTTTACTGAATATAGAAGAAAGTAAAAAATAAAAAATAAAATAAACTTGTAAACTGCGAAACCTTTTCAATTTCCAGAATGTAAATGCGAGGTTATTCTGTACTTGTATTTCTTTAATTGATATAATAACAACAGTCGAGAAAGATTTCTAATTTTCATACAATTTCTACAAAAGACACATATTAGTTTCGTTGAAGAAAAGAAAACAGATCCAGATACAAATACGGGTCTTTTTTTCTGCCGGATATCCGCGGATACGAATAGTACATGTCTGCCCACCAGCGGTCGAGCGGTTCTGTGCTCGAAGCTGCTAGATGGGAGGTGTCGGGTTCGATCCCATGTCGCGCTTATCGACCTAGCTGTTTGGAGTTTTCCGTGGTTTCCTCCGAAACACGCGTAAATACGGGCTAGTACCCTTTAGAAAGACTCAAACGGGGGGCATTCCCCCTATAGGCCTAGGACACATCTGGAGTGAATCGGCCTTAAATCCTCTAACCAAACAACCAACCGATACATGTCTAGTATGTGCAGAATGTTTAAATTAGTCACATAATTGTAAACATGCCTATAAATTTATGTTTATAATTGTAAAAAATATTTTGAAAGGTGTTCTCAAGTCGACCCGACTTGTTGAAAACCAAACCCGACCCGAACCCGAACCCGACCCGCAAGAAAAAAAATTCAGCCAACCCGACCCGACCCGCACGAAAAAAAGATCAGTCAACCCGACCCGAACCCGACCCGATGCAGGACTCTAATATACAGGTCCTCAAAGTTTGTCCGTTCCTTCAAAATGCCAAAAAATTGATGTTATTTAATTTTTTTTCTTAAAAATTGTACTCATGCAATATGAAAGTGTTAGGTATCTATGGAAACTAGCTATTCCAGGCATTCAGGAAAAAAATACTACAATGTTTATAATGAAAATTGTTAAGGTACAGTACTCTTAGAAGTTGCAACCACAAAAATTTGATTTTCCCGATTTTGCTAAAATTGAGACATCAATTCCAAAAAAAGGAAAATAAAACCAAAGGTTTACTCACTTTCTGGTAGAGTACAGGTGTTCACCATAAATTACTACACAATAAATTACTTGGGTTTCTCACTCCTTCTTGGAAATATTTAAACTTAAAGACAAACCATAGGGCAAAAACATGCAATTTCGGCCATCTTGGCAGCCATTTTTCTCATAAAGGGGGAGCACTAGAAACTTTTTTATTTTTTTTAAATAAGCTACTGATGTGTTAGCTATTCACAGGAAAAGAGTTTACTTTTGGTTATTATTTGTATAAAGAGATATCCTGCTTATAGTATATGCATGTTTTTCTCTAATACCATATGCTTGTGTTCCCCTCTCATAGACTTAACATTAATAAAAAGGAAAAATAATAATGCATGTATTAATAGTTGCACTATCTATACAAGAAATTTAATATATTAAATTATTTAATAATAATAAAAAAATAATTTCTACATTTTATAGCAAAATTAGATATTTGATGAAAACAAGAAATGAATTCAATGAAGGTCTGAATTTTTCCAAAACTGAACGTTGTCCATTTGTAATTATAAAGTACTAAATAATTTCTTGAAAAATCAATCAAAATAAAGGAGCTATAAATATTTATTTTATAAGCAAATATATTTTAAATACAGCAATATATTAAAAATTGATGTGTACAGAATTTTATCCAGCTGCAAGCATAAGTTCCTGTATTTTTTTCACAGTATTATTTGATATTAAAAACATGCATCCTGTGGCTGCTGCTGCTGATGGCATTGGTATTATATCTAACAGACGCTTGTATGAAATCCAGCATGTATCTGGTTTCTCTGGCCAGTAGAAATTTTGGCAGGGGCCATGAGGATGCATAAATTGTATTTGAACATCACCTTTTTCAAAACAGTTTTCTAAGACAACTCCTAACCACCATTTCTTATCATACATGCAAGCAACATAAAAACCTTTAGAAATTTTATTAAGACTAAATTTTTGACATGTTGCTTACCTACTGCAGATACTTTAATCTGATTCAATATGTTTGTAGATAAAATGGAAACTTACTAATAGGAATAAATTTATGATAATCCTTGATACTCTCAATTCTTACAGCGAAAGTTAGTCTTTCAGAAAGCAATGCTCTTGTTTCTGCTACATATTCTTCAGATTAAAAAAAAAACTTAATATTTTTTTAATTACCTGTGCAATAATGAAACAAATCATGTGGAGAAATTATCTGATCCTTGTAAAGACGTTGAAAGCTGGTTCTGTAAGCAGACCTTTTAACTGTGCCTCCAGTGGCATCATAGGGTCTTTTGCCATAGGAGGTGGCAAAAAAATATCACTCAGCATTTAGTTTGAAATCATCTTTATGTTGGCATAAATTTAAAAAGTTTTTCTTGTTTCTGTACTGTGCTGAGCTGAGCTACCACCACTGAAATAAATTATTTTCTATATGTCTGGATATTGTGATGTTAAATATGGAATTACAGGCCTTTGAAAAGAAATTACTGCCACCATATCATGTGTCAAACAGTCACTGATAATACACATAGAAACAGGGTTGGGTTTCTTCCGGAAGAAACCAGTTTCTTCCAGGACAGTGGAAGAAACTGGAAAAAACCGGAAGAAATGGAAGAAACCAACCAGAAGACAAAACAGATGTTAAAAATAAAAATTTATGGACTAAATACACTCAAAGCATAAATATAATATCAAACCTAAACTATAATCTAATTAATATTAAAAATATTTTTAGAAAAAAAAGTTATTTGATAACAAACACTAAATATATACAGGTGATGGGTTTTTACGTTTCAATGCTTATATTTTTAGAATTTTTTGCATAGATACTATCTCATATTACTATACCTTCAAACAGTACAAGTGATAATTACAGAATCAGCCATAATATTTGCATTTTGTTTTTTAAGGATACAATTTTTTGTATAAGCTCGAAGCTAGTACCCAATGAACTGTATCAATAAGTACTAAGATACCTATTTTTAAACTCTCCTGCAGGTTCTCGAAGATTAAAAAAAAAAAAAAATCCATAGTTTGTATTTATCTATTTTAAATTGAAAAATAAAGTGCAGTATTGAACTACTAAAAAACTTTTCATTTGTTTTACAGTCAACTCCCTCTAACTCTCAAAAGTTTTGTCCACAGGTTGTGTGGATTACAGGAATTTGTAGATTGGAGATCATTGCCTTTGTTTACAGTTTTCTTTTGCAGATACAGAGTCAGTTATTATTAATTCATAGACAGACATCAAAATGGAAAGACAATTTTTAATAATTTTAGAATAAAATATTTCTTCAATATTAATAAAACTAATCTATCATAATTCATATATGATGGTAAATAATTTAAGCATATTCAAATAAATAGGCACATATAAAATGTAAACAAACAAATTTAAAAAATACGAAAAAAAATATTTTTGTTAAACGTTGATGCAATAGTGATTTGTTTTAAACACTAGTCTATGAATTGCAGGATAATAAATACAAGAATGTTATTCCCCCTCCTCCCCAACTGTGCTTCAAAGTAAGGATTAAGCTAAAAATTTGTTTTAAAAAAGTAAAAATGTGAATTTTTTTAAAATATGAGATGTTAATTTCTTTTTCATTCAAAAAACAATTACGGATTAGAAGGATTTGCAGATTATAAATCTGTGGATTAGAGGGAGCTGACTGTACTGTATATGACTATAAGGAAAATAAAGTTTTTGATGACATTTTGTAATATAATAATTCTGAATATTAGTACTCTTAATTAACTGGATGTTTGTTAAGAGCTGTTTTATCAGAAAGTATAAGCAAGTGATCCAAACTATTATTTATTACCAGTTAAAGAAATAAAATTGTCTAGATTATAAAACTTTACACTGTTTAAATTTAAATTAATTTTTTTTACTGAATTTTGAGTATTTTGGAACGTGATCATCAGAATATCAGATACCAAAAATCACTTCGGTAAAAATCTCATAATTATTAATTAAATATGTAATTAAAATTTTACAGGTATAATTAAAGTTACTTAAAGTTGTTTATAAGATAAATGAATCCACTGTATCTTACAAATCTGCAATTTATAGGATAAATTTTTAAGAAAAACAGTTTCTTCCATTTCTTCCACTTGGAAGAAACCTATTTCTTCCAGCCGGTTTTTTCCATGGTTTTTTCCACCTTGGAAGAAATTTGCCAACCCTGCATAGAAATAACTTTTAGGTTATCATTTGGCCGAACATGCGCTAAAAAAGGATGCAGTGTAGCTTGCGTGTTTTCCCAGTGATATCCCTGTATTGAATCCTGTACCATAAAAGTAAAATTTTCAGAAAAATCAAATAATAAAATTCACTCATCTGGTTTTAGTTCTGCTTTTCTTGTTTTTAAGTATTCTGATTGAGATTTTGCAATGTAATGGCGTTTTACTTAATTTTCAATAAAAGTTCCGATTTAAAATCAGGTGCAGACAAAGTAATTTAACGAGTGTTGAATGGACTGTAGTTATCCACCGTCGAAACGTCACTTCAGATTCTTCATCATAATCATCCATTAACATATCTAAAAATTCTTCAAATGCAGTTTGGAGTGGACACTGAACAAAATCCTAACTTACATGCTTAATTGTTAATGTCACACACATAATGAGACAAGAAAAATCACTGATAGATGGTTTGATAGATTGTTTTAGAGATGCCATCATTAGCCTGTCATTTTGGTGAATCATACAGACATAGACCGAATGAGTTCCTGTACTACCAGCTAACACACACCACTTCGGTTACAAATCAGCAAATTTAGGTATTTCAATCTTGTGATTGGGATATTCCTGTTTAAAAAGTGTGTACACTTTTTTGAGATTACATAAAATGAGATGTTTCTGTTTTGTAAATATTTTATTTCTTCACTAAATACCAACTTGAATTTTTTTAAATTAAAAGGTTTCCGACATCTTTCTTTAAGATATCACAAAAATAGAGTACACATTAGTTTTGTTTTAATACCAGAATATGAATGTTGCCACCCTTATTCAATGCTTCATGCACCTAATAACACTATTTCTAAAAGTAACTAAGTAACGTTCAGAGGGTAAATAAAGTCTGATACATGTATTAAATCAATATTTATATAATATTCAATAAGTTTTGTTTTTTTACATCTTTTTTTATCAATGTTAAGTCTGTAAGAGGGGAAACACAAGCATATGGTATTAGAGAAAAACAAGCATATACTATCAGCAAGATATCTCTTTATGCAAATAATAACCAAAAGTAAACTCTTTTCCTGTGAATAGCTAACACATCAGTAGCTTATTTAAAAAAAAAAAAAAGTTTCTAGTGCTCCCCCTTTATGAGAAAAATTACTGCCAAGATGGCCGAAATTGCAAGTTTTTGCCCTATGGTTTGACTTTAAGCTTAAATATTTCCAAGAAGGAGTGAGAAACCCAAGTAATTTATTGTGTAGTAATTTATAGTGAACACCTGTACTCTACCAGAAAGTGAGTAAACCTTTGGTTTTATTTTCCTTCTTTTGGAATTGATGTCTCAATTTTAGCAAAATCGGGAAAATCTAATTTTTGTCGTTGCAACTTCTAAGAGTTCTGTACCTTAACAATTTTCATTATAAACATTGTAGTATTTTTTTTCTGAATGCCTGGGATAACTAGTTTCCATAGATACCTAACACTTTCATATTACATAAGCACTTTTTTTAAGAAAAATAAATTAAATAACATCAATTTCTTGGTATTTTGAGGGGGCAGACAGGAGGACCTGTATATCTATAAATAAGTGGAGCAGGTAGCTAAAAATTTGGACTTTTTCATGCCTCTATATCATCAATCTGTGTACCAAATTTAAAGAAAATCTGAGTCGGTCATGCAACCAACTTTTATTTTTTTAGGTGAGTTGGTAAGGAATCACTCTAGTATTCATTTGCAATAAGCAGGGGTGCAGAATATGTCCGAACGTGCGAACGATGTTCGGGGGAAATTCTGGCTGTCTGGGGAAATTTTGAATAATTATTATCTTAGAATAAAATAAAAATGAAAACGGAAGTAAGAAAAAATTACTGAAAAAACAAATTTTCGAATATTAAACTACAAATTAACAGCTGTATTCTTCTTTTACAAGTGTATTCCCTTTAAATACCCGTTATCCCCCCCCCCCCCAAAAAAAAAAAAAAAAAAACTTTCAGATAATAGGTTGATGCGTTATTTTAGGGGAAATTTCAGAGGTCTGAACATTTTCTGCACCCCTGGCAATAAGCAAATTAGCCAGTTTAATTGGTACATATGTCATGTCTGGTGCTATTTCTACTTTCTCATTGAATAGTCTACCTGTTTCAAGGTCAGCATCAGGGATATACCGCACTATAAGGTGGTGAAAAAAAAAAAAAAAAAAGGTGAAAGGTTAATATATGGGATTGTTTATAAAATGCTGAGAAAATATTTCTTTCTGAAAGATTTTCCTGATATTTCTGGAAGAATTTTGCAAAAGGTGAAAAATAGTCTCCCAATAGTTGCCTTTTTGTGAAAATAGTTGCTTTTTCAAGCTTTTTGGGTCAAAAAAGTAGCCATAGTCTCCTCAGGCTGAAAATAGTCGCAAATAGTTGCCTTTTAGTAGCCTGTGGCAACCCTGCAGTAACTATCCGGTATCCGGCCAATCCGGCTGGGTTTTAAATATCCGACGGGGTACCGGATACCAGCAGTCCGGATACGGATATCCGGTAATTTCAAGTCGGATATCCGACGGATAACCAGAGGAGAAAATTCAAGCTTAAATTCCCCTCAAATGAAAAATTAGCGACTTTTTTTTTTTTTTAGATCAGTTGTAGCTTGTAAAGGTTAAAAAAAAAAAAAAAAATTGCAAAAGTCAAATTTGGCCATTTTTGCAAAAAGTAGTGTTACAAAATTGTAAATAATTGTGTTTATTTCTGTATAAATTCTTTCAAAGAGGCTTAGTAAGTTGATAAAGTGCTAATTTTGTGCATTTCTAGTCGTTTTAGCGTTGAAATAGCCTTATTTTCCCTTAAAAACGCATTAAAAAGCCCCAGTAATGCAGGTAATGGATTTGGCGCCAAATTTGGCGACTTTTTCCCACCTTGGCGATTTTTTTGGCGACCTTGGCGAGAAAATCCTTATATAGGATATACCAAATATGGAAGCTGTAAGTTGATTGGTTGACCACTTTCTAGAGTTTTCTCGAAAAATCTGGGTTCCATGGAACAGCATATAAGGAGCGCTTCCTCGCCAAGGCAGTCAGTTCAGTTCAGATCTCAGCCAGCTTCGCTAGTGCTTGCATTGCTCTTAAGCCTCTTTGAGAGAGACTTGCTTCAAGTGTTATTGCTATACAGTTTGTACTGTATAGCAGTAACCACAGCTGTTGTTTAAGCTGTGGTTACTGCTTGAATTGAAGCTGATAATTGGTTTATTGACCTGTATTTTTCTGGAACTTTCTGTGAATAAATTACTGAATTTTTGTACGTTTGGCCTTTCATTCTCAGACAACTCACGAACCCCCAAGTACGCAACATTTCTGGTGTCAGGAGTGGGGTTGTCTGTGAATGGTTATAACTAGAGCTATGGAGGAACAGATGAAGAAACTTCTAGAAAGCTTAGATACAGATGAATGAAATGAAAGAAGGGCAAAGAGAAATGAAGAAAGGACAAAGAGAAATGAAGGAAGGACAAAGAGAAATGAAGGAAGGACAAAGAGAGATGAAAGATAGCCTCAGTCAAGAGATGAATGAAATGAAAGCCGGACAGAAAGAATTGAAAGACGGCTTGACTGAAGAAATGAAGGAAATGAAAGACACTATGGGTGAAGTTCAGGAAGAAATTAAATCTAATCAAGATGAGATGAAGAGAGAGCTTTCAACGGTGAAAGAATCAATCGAAAGTAAATTATCGGATATGGGAAGCAGAATAGATGGAATAGAAGAGAAAGTTTTGAAAATAGAAGGAAGTTTTGAAGAGAAAGCTATGAAGATAGAAGAAAATGTTATGAAGGTTGAAGAGAAAGCTATGAAGATAGAAGAAAATGTTATGAAGGTTGAAGAGAAAGCTATGAAGATAGAAGAAAATGTTATGAAGGTTGAAGAGAGTGTTACGAAAATAGAACGGAGTTTCGAGGAGAAAGTTAAAGAAAACTTTGATCAAGAGCTGAAAGGAAGGTTTTCAGAGATAGAAGGTAAACTGAAGAGAATAGAAGAAGATCTGGAGAGAAAAGTGGAAGAAAAGTTAGAATCCCTGCCCCAGGAAACTGAAAAGAAAGAGAGAAGAAGCCAGGATCAGGAATTTATTAAGCTATCTACCTACGATGGCAGTTCCTCCTGGCATGTATATAAGACGCAGTTTTCCATCGTAGCTGAAGCTAATGGCTGGGACTCTGTTGCAAAGACGGCTCATCTGGTAGGGTCATTGCAGGGCGACGCCGCAGATATTCTGGAGACCCTTTCAATGGAACAGCGATATGACTTCGAAGCTGTAACCAGAGCACTAGAGCTACGTTTTGGAGCGAAATGGTCCAAAGAATATAGTCAACTCCAGCTAAGGTCCCGTCGTCAGAGACCAGGGGAAAGCTTACAAGAACTGGCATCAAACATCCAGAGGCTTTCACATTTGGCTTTCTCAGACTGTCATCCTGAAACACGCAATGATCTGGCTCTAGAATATTTCATTGATGCTGTCGAAGATCCAGATATTCAACAAGCCCTCAGACTCTCTGGCGTGAAGGATGTGGAGTCAGCCTTGGTGTATGCCCTAAAGCTCGAGACTGCCCAACAAGCCTCCTGTAAACATCGCCAGAACATCACAGCACACAAAATGAACGGCTCTCAAGATGATCTTAAAGAAATTCAGGAAATGATTGCAGAAATTAATAGAAGACTACACATTCTTGAGAGTAAGAAAGAAGGGAAGACTCCAACAACTAAATGCTGGGGCTGTGGAAAAGACGGGCATATCAAACGAAGCTGCCCAGTAAGAACACCTAGAGACGCAACCGTGAATGTCTCTGAAGTATGCCACCTAGGAGGAGCGCTCCGAAAAATCCAGATGCCTTCTTGCGGAAGCCTCCATATGAAGATCATAAATACAGCTGTAAAGCTGATGATAGACCCCAAAGAATACAGCCAGTTGCTCGCCAAGTTACTGTCTCAACACCATCAGATCAAGATCCCGATCTATGGAGTGACGAAGAACTTAGAAAAGCCCAGTTGGAAGATCCTGACATAAAGCCAATATTACAGCTGAAGGAGACGACCAGCAACAAACCTACCTGGCAGGACATTTCCAGATTTAGTCCCATTACGAAAAGCTATTGGACACTTTGGGACTCTCTTCATTTCAGAAACGGCGTATTATACAGAAAGTGGGAATCTGATGACGGGAAAAGCTTCAGATGGCAGATCGTATTACCAAGATAAAAAATTCCAGATGTTTTAGAACAACTGCATAGTAGCTCTACCGGAGGCCATTTTGGGATAATGAAGACTCTACAGAAAGTTCGGGAACGCTTCTACTGGTGCAAGGCAAAAGAGGATGTGGAGAAATGGTGTAAATCCTGTGATGCTTGTGCGGCACGTAAAGGGCCGCAGAAACGAAGTCGAGGAAGACTGCAACGGTATAACGTGGGAGCACCATTTGAACGGATTGCAATCGACATCTTGGGTCCTTTGCCACGGACCTCCAGTGGAAATAAATACATTCTCGTCGTGATGGACTATTTCACCAAGTGGCCTGAGGCATATCCCATTCCCAATCAAGAGGCAAGCACAGTCGCAGAAGTCCTAGTGCAGCAATGGGTGTCAAGGTACGGCACGCCCCTACAACTTCATACCGACCAAGGTAGGAACTTTACCTCTGATGTTTTCAAAGGACTGTGTGAACTACTCGGCACAGAGAAAACCCGGACAACACCCTTACATCCCCAGTCGGACGGCATGGTCGAGAGGTTCAATCGTACCATCCTGAATAACCTCTCCCTTCTAGTATCAAGGAACCAGCAAGATTGGGACTTGAAGTTGCCATTGTTCCTGCTGGCTTATCGAAGTGCTGTCCATGAAACCACCGGCTATACTCCAGCCCAGATGCTGTTTGGACGTGAACTTCGTCTCCCTTGTGATCTCCTGTTTGGTTGTCCACCCGATGCGCCTTCATCGCCCGAGGAGTACATCCAAGATCTCCAGGCACGATTTGAGGACGTACACAACTTTGCTCGGGAGCGGATTAACATGGCGACGGAGAAAGTGAAGACAAGGTACGATCTAAAGGCTACACAACATGAGTTCCAGGAAGGAGAGAAGGTCTGGTTGTGGAATCCTGTTCGACGCAAAGGACTCTCTCCCAAGTTACAGTGCAACTGGGACGGACCATACACAGTCTTAAAAAGGCTGAATGATGTAGTGGTGCGGATCACTAAAACACCTTCATCAAAACCGAAGGTGGTGCACTATAACAGGCTGGCCAAGTACCACAATTACCGGTAATATTAAAATTAAAAATGTAAATACTGATAAAATTTGCGCATGCATAATGTAAATATTTGTATATAAATATTTGTACATATTTGTCAATTTTGTAAATATTTCTCACTTGATTTATATTTCTATTTTATCGTTATATGCAACTTAGTTCTTGTATTTTAGATTGTGTAAATTTGTTTAGTTTCTCCTCTTGACCAAGGGTTGCACTGCCCGGGACGTGCAGTCCTTGGGAGGGGGGCAGTGTTACAAAATTGTAAATAATTGTGTTTATTTCTGTATAAATTCTTTCAAAGAGGCTTAGTAAGTTGATAAAGTGCTAATTTTGTGCATTTCTAGTCGTTTTAGCGTTGAAATAGCCTTATTTTCCCTTAAAAATGCATTAAAAAGCCCCAGTAATGCAGGTAATGGATTTGGCGACTTTTTCCCACCTTGGCGATTTTTTTTGACGATCTTGGCGAGAAAATCCTTATATGGGATATACCAAATATGGAAGCTGTAAGTTGATTGGTTGACCACTTTCTAGAGTTTTCTCGAAAAATCTGGGTTCCATGGAACAGCATATAAGGAGTGCTTCCTCGCCAAGGCAGTCAGTTCAGTTCAGATCTCAGCCAGCTTCGCTAGTGCTTGCATTGCTCTTAAGCCTCTTTGAGAGAGACTTGCTTCAAGTGTTATTGCTATACAGTTTGTACTGTATAGCAGTAACCACAGCTGTTGTTTAAGCTGTGGTTACTGCTTGAATTGAAGCTGATAATTGGTTTATTGACCTGTATTTTTCTGGAACTTTCTGTGAATAAATTACTGAATTTTTGTACGTTTGGCCTTTCATTCTCAGACAACTCACGAACCCCCAAGTACGCAACAGTAGCTTCAGGTTTAAGAGATATAGAAAGCCTTTTTACTTCCATTACCCTACTACGGTAGGTAATGGAAGTATTGTATTCGGTCTGAAAATTCGATATCGGGTTTTCACCTGATTTACACGTTTTAAGGTCCCCTGAGTCCAAAAAAGTGGTTTTTGGCAATTGGTCAGTGTGTATGTATGTGTGTGTGTGTGTGTGTGTGTGTGTGTGTGTGTGTATGTATGTGGAGAATCTTCTGGCTACTATAGCTCAGAAACTAATAAAGATAGAGCTACGAAATTTTAGAATTGAAATACGTCTGGTGTACAGATGAAATTTCCAAATTTTGGTGAAAATTGAAAAACCGGAAGTGGGACATCGGAAACCGGAAGTGGGACCGTAAGTCCGTATCTCAAAAACGGCTCTAACGATTTTCTTCAAACTTGCTATATAAACACTCTGTTAGATGTCCTTTCGAATGATATAGTTGGTTAGTTCAGGAAAATTGATAGGCGTCCTGTAGAAATAGCTCAATTTCAGGCCTCGCAAAGGCGGTCCTTTAAAAACGGTTGTACGGATTTTTTTCAAACGCGCCATTTTAACTCACTTTTAAATATGCTTTTGTATGTAATTATTGTTTTCCTGTCAATAATTGAGTTTAACCGGAAGTGGGACATCGCAAACCGGAAGTGGGACCGTAAGTCCGTATCTCAAAAACGGCTCTAACGATTTTCTTCACACTTGCTATATAAACACTCTATTAGGTGTCCTTTCGAATGATATAGTTGGTTAGTTCAGGAAAATTGATATGCGTCCTGTATAAATAGCTCAATTTCAGGTCTCCCAAGGACGTTCCTTTAAAAACAGCTGTACGGATTTTTTTCAAACTCGCCATTTTAACTCACGTTTAAATATGCTTTTGTATGTAATTATTGTTTTCCTGTCAATAATTGATTTTTTGTAAATGTTGGTATCTCAAAAATGGCTCTAACGATTTTCTCTTTAGGTCACTTTTATGTTTTCTGATCACATTATCTCTCAAAAATGCGTATAATCTGTGTAATAGTGGGTAATGGAAGTCGTGTGGTTGTTTCACACCAGATTTTTTAATTTTGTGCAGAGTTAGCTAGGATTTTTCAGAGTAATCAGGGCATTTAGCACAACTCTCTCAAAAGTTAAGGGACTTTAGGGACCAAAATGTAAAAAAAAAGGGACTTTAGCGACCTATTTATTTTACATGCTCTGGAATATATATACTGATTTTTTTGTCCCCCCTATGATCCCCTACCATGTGTAACCCGAGTAATACCTGAAATCAAATAATTTAAATATATACACAGTCAATGTCAAAATATAAATATATATAGAGTCAGTGCCATACTCTTTCGATTTTGCTGAATACCTTATGATAAGATATACCATAACATGGGGCTTGGGCACCTTTATTTCTAGTAATTTTAAAGCATTTTTACTGTTCTTTGTGATGCAAAATGAAAAAATGTCATATTTTACAATTAAATAAATTTTTATCTGTCAATGAATTAACTGTCCTCAAATTTGCCATTCTAAGTGTGTTGTGCATGAATATGTGCGCTCTCTCCCCCTCCTCCAGGGGAGATCTTCTCAAAGAATTGTTATCCTATAATTATGTGAGTTTTTCAGAAAACCACAGATTTTTTCAAATAGCTATGTTATTTGAAAATGTGACATGAGTATGAATGCGGAATTTCTCCTAGCCCTTCTTTGAGAAAAGAATCTTTCAACAACTGGTGTGGCTAGCTGCTTTAAAATTCATTTTTGTATAATTGCAACACATGCACCAGCCTGTACTTTGCATGGAAACCCATAATTATTCTGCACGTAACAGTCATGAACTTCTGCAAATAATTAAAAAGTATATACAATTTTTATTAAAATCACACAATCAACTGTGGAAGAAATTCATATTATTGAAATTTAATTTTTCCGACAGTTTTTCAATAATATGATTTTCTTCCACAGTTGATTGCATGATTTTAATAAAAATTGTATTTCTTTCTCCCATTGTTTAATGGTGTTTTCCATTTCCTGCGGATTACTTCTGTTGAGCTATCTACATGATAGACCAGAGATGTCTCTGCCTAAAGGTTGTCTGAGTGAGTAATGCTGACCGGTTTGTCGGCCTGGATAGCTCAATTGGTAGAGCCTTGACCTTGTAAGTCAATGATCCGGAGTTCGACTACCGGTCCAGGCATTATTTTCACTCAGTTGGAAAAATTAAATTTCAATAATATAAAAAGTATATGTCTGCAAAGGTTTGACTGACAAAATAAAACATGTTTTAATTAAATTATAAGCTTTATTTGAAGTTTTACACAGAAGCTTTCCAGCAACTGCCCTCAATGCTTGTGTGATAGTCTACGAAATAAAAAGAAACTAACAGAAGAAAAATAAAAAGTTAATAATTGAGGAAAAATGGAACAACAAACCACCTAAAATTTAAAATCACGCACCTAATACTGCAAAAATGAGTATGTTTAGTAAATTTAAAGATCCTAAGAATTAGCCTAAATTTTACTAAATAATAAATAAAAGGGAAAGTCCAACTTTCCTTCAAATTATATATGAAAGACATTTACCGTGAAATCCTCCCCCTCCAAACAATAGCTTAAATTTCACCGGCAACTTTATAAGAAAACTAAGAGAAATTAATGAAAATAACACTATTGTGAATTTTGATGGTATTAAATTGTTCCCATCAACAACATTTACAAAATTATAAATGAAATAATGAAAAAAAGATACACTTAAATCAGCACAACATTAATAGCAGCAAACAACTTAATTCTCAATGAAAATTACTTTAAATTTAAAAACAAATTTTACAAATATAATTAAATTAAAAATAAAATAACTTAAAGACTTTCTATTAGCTTGATTCATACTAAAAGGTATGAAAAGATTAAAATGAAGTGTTGGCACCTAAATTTCATACTTTAGTTAATTTAAAAAAATGTAATTGTCGTCTCGTAAAGGGCAAAATTAACGGTCGCCACCGGCCACGTGGCGACTAAATAAAAAAAGATGGCGATTAAAAATTATGCATCGATCGCCACTAAAGTCGCCACTTTTTATGATCATTAAAATAATCTAAAAATCGAGCGACGATAGGCAATCGAAGCCTTGTGATTTCCAATCTTTTTGCATCCATGGCATAAATGTCAATGTTCATTTTAAACTTGCTTTATTATATTGTACAATATATAAAGAAGTAGAATTGTTTAATATGTCTCACTCATATAATTTTTTGGAAACCCCCCCCCTCCCTTTCCCTCCCCCTAACGATCTGTGATCACACAGCTTATAGAAAGCTTTATAATTTCTAATCATTCTCCATTTTCTGCAAAAATATAAATATATATTTTAAACTTACTTTATTAGATTCTAGAATCTGTAAAGAAGTAGAATTGTTTAATATCTCTTACTCATAATTCTTGTAATTCCCCCCCCCCCTCCTCCATGATTAGCAATCACATGCTCCATTGAAGTCTTGTGGTTTACAATCTTTCTCTATCCATAACATAAATGTAAATATCATTTTAAACTTTCTTGATTAGATTCTAGAACATATAAAGAAGAATATAGATGTACCCTCCCCCCCCCCCCACACACACACATGTGAGCTCCATATCCACAAGCAGTTAATGATCAAATGTCCTGCAAAGCACAATCTTTTTCCATTAATATCTCCATAGTATTTAGTGTATATTTAACCCATTTAAGATAGTTGACAAATGTGTGTATCAAAATTTGATTTGACTTAAATGTGTATTTTTCAAAAATTTTTGTATTTGCTTTCTTTTGTGTAGAAATCTTCCTTTTCCCTTCCCATTTTAAAGTAGAAATCTCCCTATTTTTAAAGCTACAAATTTGGCAGCTAAGTTTCCATATCTATACTTTTTAAGAGGAAGTATTTTAACTCTATTGAAATAAAATCATTTAAAATAGTGTGTCTTTAGAAATAAGAAAAAATAAATAAAACTGTTAACTGTATTTACACATGACCATGTAAAAGGTTGTGATGATGATGAATCAGCTGATTCATTTACTAGAAAATATCAATGTGAACTGTGAATGATAACAGCTTATTTCACTTAAATAAATTGAAAAAAAAAAAAAAAAGTACTACTGAATTATCTGAAAGATAATAACTTTTGCTGTTATTATTACAGCCCTAAGCAGATTTTAATTTAGGATGTGCAATTTAGGATTTTTAAAAAGAGTGTAATTACAAATTACAATTTCAGTGTCCCTGTGTTAATTTTATTATTATATGTATTTCTTATTTTCATATTTTTCTTGTGGTAATTATACCGCAAAATGGTGACAATGCTTTTTGCAGTCTGAAAGAAATAGTCTTATCATGTGAAAAGTGGCCACTAACTTAAAAAAGTGGCTACTAATGAAACTGACAGTACCGGCCACTGGCCACTAATGAATTTTCCCAGTTTTGCCCTTTATCGTCTCGAAAAACTGTTTGCACCCCTGGATTCAGAAAAATCCCCCCCTTTCATTTGGTACCGAATTTGAGAGATAGGACTGATATTTCTAATTTATTTTCCCCTATTTTGTTTTTAACCCGGATTTGGCAGGTTTATGACAGAGAATGCAAGCTAAAGAAATAATAAAAAAGAAAAATTAATCTTACATTGCCTATTGGTCATGTGTGTTAGAAATTCCCAATAAAAATGTAATTTTTTTGTTACCACCTAAATTTCATACTTTAGTTAATAAAAATGTAATTGTCATGTCAAAAAACTGTTTGCACCCCTGGATTCAGAAAAATCGCCCCTTTCATTTAGTACCAAATTTGTAACGATAGGATTGATATTTCTAATTTATTTTATGCCTTACACAAAAGTTGTCGCCACCTAAATTTCATACTTTAGTTACTTTTAAAAAATCCAATTGTCGTGTCAAAAAACTGTTTGCACCCCTGTATTCAGAAAAAATCGCCCCTTTCATTTAGTACCGAATTTCTAACGATAGATCTGATATTCTAATTTATTTTCCCCTTTTTAACTTGGATTTGGCAGAAGGTTTATGACACAGAAAGTAAGATGAAAAAAGTCTTAAAAAAAAAAAGAATTAGAAGAAAAAAGAAGGGTGGGGGTGGGGAGAGTCCCAATGGAATCCCACTATTCAAGTTCATCACTGAATTCAAACTTAGTTTAACAGAAGAAATATTTTTTTTTTAATTTTAAAGATGAAATTAAATGTTGGTTTAAATACGCCGATGATGTTTTTGCTGTCATCAACAAAAACATAAAAATTTAAAAAACACTATAAAAAATAAATAAAATAAACCTTAACATCTAAATAAAATATAAGAACTTGTAAATGAACTAAATAAAATATGAGAAAAGCTGGTTATAAGAAAAACCTAGAGTGTAAACTATATAAAAATAGAATTAAATAATTAACTCATAGTCATATTGAAAATGGACAGAAACCAAAAGAAAAATGTACTACAGCAATTTCATTTAATAAAGGTGCACTCAATAAATTTAAAATGAAATTTCAAAACTAAACATAAATATCCCCACTAAACCTAGCAGATATTTTCCAGCATATCAGTAATGACAAAACCCCCATAAACCCCTTAGAAACTGCAGGCATTTACGAAATAAAATATCAAACAGAGGAAAGTACAAACAGGAAAATACATAGCTATGAGCTATGACTAAGAGGAAAATAGAAAAAATAGGATAAAAGAACGTCAAACTGATATTAAATATAATAGAGCTACTACAGCCCTAACCAAAAATAATAAAGAACAAAATGTAAAAGTAGACTTTAAAAATGTAAAATAACTAGCAACTCTCAAAAATCTTACATGTGCAAAAAAAAATCATGAAACAAGAGATTTTAGTGAAAGTGCAGTTGCAATTGTGTGGAGGCCAATAGGAGTATTGACCAGGGATGGCTACCTACTCGGCTCGAGAAATCGAAGAAGAAAAGAATCAGCCACTGTAATACTTGACCATCACACAAGCAGCAAAGGCGGCGATGTGAATTGTTCATACATGTAATACTTACCAAATGTAATTCAGGGTTTATGAGAAAAGGGGTGACACAAAAGAATATAGAATCTCAGCACTGAGTCATAAAAGCATCATTAATCAATGAAGTCTCAATTATCAAATAAAATAGCACCCCATACCACAACTCCCAGTTGTCAGACCATGTGGCACACAACAGTCAAGAACAGCGGCACATTTTTAATTTATACTATAACAATGTTAGTACTCACTTTTTTATTTATCCCTTCCCCCTCCTCTTTTTTTTTTTGAAAACTGATTTTCTTATTTAATTGTAATTGAGATATTGGAGAAAATTATTTTACAAAAAAAGTGGTGTAAAAAATTTGACAGGTACTAATAATGTTACAGAATAAATTAAAATTGTGGCAATTCTGAGTAAAGTAAATATCTAACTATTATCTTGAATGTTTACAGATATGTCTTTGGTGGTCATCAGGGATGAATTTGTAACTGGACTCATTACTGAAAACAGTTTGTTTCCTGATCAAATGCATCCAGTACAACTGATATGGTTCTAGTACTATGCAATGGTGAGGGACAGTCAGCAAAACGGTCTTTTTAATTTTAGCCTCAAAAGCCCATTCGCTGAGTTATCTATGAATAATAGTGTTCTTAAGAAACATCAGATCATTGGCTGCTAAAAGTTAATCATTTTAATATTCTAAATTATGTGCCTATACGATTTTATCACATTTGAATAATTTTTTGGGCATAACCAAAACTCTTATGACTTTTAGTGGAGGGAGAGAAAAAAAAGGGACTTAGGGACCATTTTACCAAAAAAAGGGACTTTTAGGGACCTGAAAGGAGTTAAGGGACTTTTAGGGACTTTAGGGACCACACTAAATGCCCTGAGTAATCTATAACATTCCCCCTAATCTTCCCCATAACAATAAAAAGAGCTGTTCATTGTTGCTCCTATTCGGAGCACCCGTATGTCAAATTTTGTACTTCTGCGTTCAATAGGGGCTGAACGTATAGATACTCAGACAGACAGGCATCTTCCTTTATTATCTCCTATATTATTAAAATCTGTACGTGTGTGTGTGTGTGTCTGTGAGAAACGGCTTGAAGCAGCAAAAGCTCGGCCGCTAACGGTCGCACGGACTTCGAACAGCTACCGATGGACAGAGAATTTATCGCAGATCTGGGGTAGCTAATTTGCTAAACGATGCGACCCTAATTAGCGGAGATATCAATTAAAATGTCGACCATTGTCTAACGAAAAAACGATTCGAAATCGGAGGCGACTGCCATTTTCTACCGCGATCGCTTACCTTGAAAGGAAAAGCAAAGAGAGGAAATTTCGTGGGTTTTTGTAAAGCGATCCTGCTCCAACGGTTCGAGATATCGAAATACACCTCAAACAGCAGAAAGAGCATTTATTACCGATTCTTACGGTACAATTTTTTTTAAAAAATACGGATTTTTTATATTTTTAAAAAAAGTTTTAAAAAGGGTCGAAAATTTCTCTTTTTCGCAGTCGTCTTTTTCGAAACGCCCTGTACGACCGAGTAACTCTTTTATTTCTTAACATCTGGTATATAAAGTAAGGCCATTTAATCCTCTTTCGAACCATATAAACATTTTTACAAAATACGGATTAGCGATCCATATTTTTAGATTTTACGAAACATCGATTTTTTCGCAAAACATTTTATAACTCAAAAGCGTTTAGAGATAAATCATTTCATTTTTTTTTTTTTTTTTTGTACATAGATCTCGCATTCATAATTTAATTCCTAAAAGATTGAGAGAAAATTTCAAAAAATGAATGAGTTATAAATTTTTTAATTTCACTCATTGAAACAGAATACGCGACCTTCCTTCCGTCAAATGAAGCATTGCAAAATGAATACCGTAATCAAATAATGCAGACGTCCATTGCGTCACCATAGCAACCCGTTCAATTTCTCGACGAAAGCGAAAAAAATAATGATAATAATAATAATAACAGCTGGCACTGATTGAGAATCGGAGGTATTTTGAGTAGGATAAAAAGTACATTTTAATTGCAAATTAAAATGTCGCTTTAAAATTTCAATATTTCAATTTCTAATTATGATTAAATTATTTTTAATACATCATTCGAAAGATATTTTAAAGTTCTTTTAAATTATCGAAAGTTTTCACCGGATTTACATGATTTGAGGTGTCCTGGATTACGTTTTCTTTTGCATCTCAGCCAAATGAGTTAGATCATTCAAAATTGGTATACGTAGGTTAATTAAGAGGGCCTGAAAGGGTGGAGAAGAAATAGGCATGCACCGCACGCGTATCCCTTAACTTGTGCACGCGCAGAGCGCACGGGACTGCGATGCCGAAGGCAGTGGGGACCCGGTGCGAGTTTTTACCCGATCAGAAATGATTTTTTTTAGGAGGCACGTAGGGTCAGGGAAGGAATATGCACGTGCAGTACGTGTATCCCTTAAGTTGTGCGCTTTTTTTTTTAGGGGGCACAAAGGGTCAGGGAAGGAATACGCGCGCACGCAAGGGACTGCGCTGCCGAAGGCAGTGGGGACACGGGCCGACTTTTTACCCAATCAGAAATGATATTTTTCTTAACACTAAAAGTTACTGTTAGTGATTCATTAGTTTTAGTGATTCATTTGAAAATACTGACCCGCTAGCGGGCGAAGCTCGCTAGTTATAGATATAAAGCTTGTGGCATCCCTCTTTAAGAGTTAAAATCTATCACATTGATTTGAAAGTGAATCTTTGAAGAAAAATGAGTAAAGAAAAAATATCATTGGTAAAAGCATGATAAAAAAGCTAGAAAAGAGACTAATCGAACAAAAAAGAGACAAATGTGAAAAAAAGAGACAAATAGCTAGCCACTCCTAGGTCTGAATATAGTTAAAGTGGATTTTTAAAATCCCTCTCTGAAGTAGTATTGTACATATGGATGTTTGATATCCCAAAACAAATATTTAAGCTGCTATTACATGGAAGAATATATATTCTGAAGCATAAGACATTGCCTCTCAAAGCTATCAAATGACTCTGTTGAGCTGCATGTAGGGTTACTTTTAAGCATAAACAAAATTCCTTAAATATAAACAATGGATGCAAATGCAACACATGGCAATAATTCACCTCAAGGAGGTTTGAAAGGAATAATGATAGGGGATATTCTAGAATCACGATTCTCTGATTAGAGGAGTACCAGTACGGCTAAGCTTTATTATAAGGCATCTATTGGCAACTTGTGACGCTGTGATGTGATTCAATGTATCAACACTTTTTAATGTATCGGAACTTTGTTTTTCTTTTTGCACTGACCATTCGTATATGTTTATCATAATGTGGCTCAGCTGAATGATTTTTTTTTTTTTTTAAATGTGTTTTTGAGATCTAAAAATTATTTTTTTGAGTGTATTTTTTTATTATTTAGAGAAAAATTAGTGCATGGTAGTAATTGATGCAGTACAGATTTTCATGCATTTTCAGATGCATGCACCACATATTAGGGGTATTTAGTGATTTTTTTTTATTTTTTTTTTTGTTTTAATATCAGGATACTGACTGCTGCGGTTCAGATTTTTATGCATTTTCTGATTCATGCGCGGCGAATTAAGGGTATCCAAAGATATTTTTTTTTTGTTTTTAATATTGGGATACTGACTGCTGCAGTACAGATTTTTATACATTTCTGATTCATGCGCTTATGAGTTAGGGGTATCCAGTGATGTTTTTTTTGGTTTTAATATCTGGACACTGATTGCTGCAGTACAGTTTTTTATGCATTTTCTGATTCATGCACCTCTAATTAGGGGTATCCAGTGATGTTTTTTTTTTTTAATATTAGAGTACTGATCGCTGTAGCACAGATTTTTCATGCATTTTCAGATTCGTGCACAACAAATCAGCTGTATCCAAAGATTTTATTTATTTATTTATTGTGATTGTTTCGGCCAAGCTTTACTATAGGACACCCATTGGCGATTTGTGACGCTGTGATGCGATTCAGTGTACCGACACTTTTTAATGTATCGGAACTTTGTTTTTCTTTCTCCACCGACCATTCGTGTTGTATGTTTATACATATTAGTACATATTGAAAACTAATGTAGAAGATATAAACAGACGAAAATTCATTAATGAAGAATTTATGTAAGGGAATTTGTATCAAATGGGGATATTTGAACCGTTTCCTTCATAAAAATTTGTTTATGAGGTTGTATATGTTAATGACTCTTGTATCAAACTTTGTCTGATATCGCCTTTAACCTTTTCACTAAAATAAAATTGAAGAAAAGAGAAAAAAAATTAAAAAGTTGGGTTCAAACTTTTTAATATCTGGATACTGATTGCTGCAGTACAGTTTTTTATGCATTTTCTGATTCATGCACCTCTAATTAGGGGTATCAAGTGATGTTTTTTTTTTTTTAATAAATTTAAATTTTAACCTAAATTTTAACTTGATACTTCTAATTTTTCTAAGTTTTTCCACACTGATTTCTCATTTCTAAGTTATTCCAAGTAGTAATCACACAAAATATGCAAAGAACGCACCAATTTGGCGATTGTTGAAAATTCGCGAGCAACATTTTGATATAAAATAAATATATTCTCATTTTGAAATATCGTATATGTTATCAATATATTATCACATAAAATACAGATTTTTAAAATAAGATAGAAAATGAAAAATACGAGAGTAGAAGAGAGATATATCCGAGCTAGGCTTAATGGATTTCTTTGTTTTATATTTTATTATTATGGCCTTATAATTAAATCTTTAACTAAAGCATAAAAAAGGAGAGCAATATTCAATGAACAATTATTTTAAAAATATCAAATAAATAAAAGCCTTATAAAGCAAGTTTACTTTTTAAGTAGACCAAACAAAGAAACATACCTAACCTCTGCCAGGATAAATAGATACCGTATATAGAGACAAATAGATAGATATCATATAACAATTAAATAAAACCCGTGATATATGAATTAAAATCTAACTGATATTTTTTCTGATATATTTTTTTATTAATTTTAATACTAATATACTAATAAGCTCACTGTGGATCAATGATTTGACAAGCAGAAGTAAACCAAAACATCAACTCATAACGTCACGTTGTTGATAGTGGATCGAATTCCTAAAGATTCGACTATCGAATACATATTTATTTTTTATATAAAATAGCTCATATACTTAATAGCTCAATAATTGAATCTGAATAAAAATTACGAAGAACTATATATTTAAAAGCACTTTAAGAATTAATTAGTTAAATGACATCCTTTCAATATTGTGTAGCATATCTCCATCTAACAAAGCAAACAACCAGTCAACCAACAAATCAAATAAAATATATTTTGAAGCGCACATGAATTGTAATAATTGTATTCTATGTTGTGTTATTTATACTGTCAACAGCAATAATTTCTATCCTCTCTTTTAACATATTCCTATAATTATAGTTAATAATATGAATGAATCGATAATACGTCCTGAAGTACCTCCTGGTCGGATATATGTGAATGAAAAATGGAGAAACTCGAATTTATTTACATGGCTTTCTCGTAAGATTGTAATTTTTTAGAATTCTAATTATCTATATTTTAATTTGTTGATTTTATGGTGCTTTTAGTTAGCAAGTAATGCGATTCTTTTTTTTCAAATACTTACCTGTTCCTTGTAAAAGTTGTATTCTCCCCATAACACATATTATAACAGTAGATGGAGCATTCCATTATTACGGGAATACAAAAAAGTGTGGCAAAGATGAAACAACTGACTATAGGAAAAAGGTTACCTTTTTTGGCATTTATTGCGTTTTTGGCATTTTTTTTGTTTTGAATATGAATATTTTATTATTATTATTAAAAGTCCATGTGGGAACCCTCGGGGAAATGAGTGCGCTGATATCCAGGAAGCTCGGGACTTGGATAAATGTCTTACCGTCACTTCCGTAGATACGAACGCTGTTGTCAAACGTAGAATTTTTGATCAGCCTTTTAAAAAAGCCTTCTATCCCAAATCTTAATTGCTCTAGAAACCTGTCATCTATTATTGCAAGACTCCGTACAGGACATTTTAGAGGCAAGAAAATATCTCCAGATGACAACTCAAGATCTTACCTCTTCTGCAGAAATTGTCCACACTCAGTTAACACCAGACTATATTTTTGATTGCCAGGCCATTACTGCCTCTTTTTTTCAGCTTGGCAAGCCACCACAGGACAACCTTTATAGTAGGGGTGCACAACCTTTTTGTCTGGAGGGCCACTCTCACTGTTGAGTGGGACATGAAGGGCCACAGATGAGATAATATAAAAGAATTAAACTATGCAGATATATTCACCATGTAATATATATATACATATATAAAGGTATGCACTATCATTGTCGGGTGTCTGTGTACAGAACATGAGTTTGTATCATATGTTACTTAAAAAAAACATCCTTTTATAAATTTTTATCCAATTAGCAAGTCAAGTGAATCTCGAAGTGTAATAATTATATGGTTGTTGAATAGTAAACAAAAGAAATAAATGTTTCATATAAAATGCAAAAAGGATAAATAAAATAAACAAATAAAAAGTATGCTTTGCAGAGAAAGAAAAAAAAAAAGTTGCTTGGGAGTTTCAAAAACAACTAGCACAAATGTAAAGGCAGATAGAGGATACCAAAATAAGCATTTTTAGTGTAGGTAAATGGGTATGAAAATAATTCTTTGAAGTATTTGATGGCACTGGCGAGATCTGTAAGTGAAAAGACTTCTATGGTTGTAATTGTTATTTTCCACATGAATTTCAAACAAAATGCTTTGTATCACCTTGTTCTGGCATAACATAAAAAACATGGTCTGCAAAAGTCTTAATGAGCTTGATGAGGATTCGGTTGCTATTATGATAGCAACCAAGGGCTATAGCCAAGGAAAGGGGGGTGAGGGTATCAGGGCTCAAATATTTCTGAATTTAATAAATTTTTATTTCTGACTTTTTACACAAATTAGGAAATCAGTCTCAGTCTCTTACATGCCCCCTAGTGTGGTTATGCCTCTGTTAGCAACCAGCTAAACAATCATGATACTAGTAACAAACAGTAACAACTGCATCTACTTTTGAAAATCCGTGATATGTCATGCTTTTGCGAATGTAACACCAGTACATGTGTGACCACTGGAAATCTTGGTGGTCGTTTTGAAGCACAAAACGGTCCATTTTCACCTGGTAAAAACCATTTTTGTTTGCAAACCCATAAATCATAAGTGATCACCATTATTATCGGGCACTGTGATTTTATCAGTTATACAAAATAAGCATCAATCAGGTTTTTTTAATTTTATATTGCCAGACAGAAATAAATTTGACTAACTGCACATTTAAATTTTTTTTTTCTCTAATGGAAATTAATGTTATAAATTTACGTTTCTTTATCATTAATTTCAATGCACATAATTATGTTTCGGAGACAGATTTAAATTAAAAAGGTGGAGGGAAGGAGCTTTTACTTACTGATTGCTACATTTTTCAGTTTTTAATGTGCTTGGATAGGTAAAAATATGATACAGTACACCCCTTCTCATATTTATAAGGACACTTTATATTTTGAAATAACTAACGTAAAAATAATTGTGAACAAGGTAATACTAAGTGCACTTAATATATCTAGTATTCTAAAAACCAAAACTGTTATAATTTTTTTAATATGAAACAAAATTAATAAAAAATTATGCAAAATATTTTTTCTCTACGTTTTTAGGTGTTCATAATTATAGAGACAATCAAGATTTTTTCGTTTTATTTAACTTACAAGCGGATAAATTACAGTTGACATGCGAATTTGTTAACTGCTAGGCTAGATTAATTCATATATAAGCCTTCAATTTTTCTTGGACGGACAACACTAATAATTGCTCGAAAAAAAGAATGTTCAAGTAGTGAAGTATGATAAATGTGTTTTTTAAGTGGAAGGATAATTTCAATCCGCCGAATTTCTAATGAAATTCGAAGGTCTAAAATTACTGAAGGAAATGTGATCAAATGTTGAACTGCTGGTTCGATAGGAGAGAGATCTGATGCAAAATCAGAGTTGTTCTATAGAGATCGAAGACTCATAATTCCTCTTACTGTTCTACTCATAATGACTGCTGCTGAATTTGCTCCTAATTTTTAATGAAAGGTTGGGGTCCACATTTATGGATGTTTAAAATAATTAATAATATGTTAAAATGTATAAAAATCCTGTAATAATCAATAAGCATTTAATGGGGGAAAGAGCGTCTGTGTTAAAGTTGAATAAAGACAATATTAAATTGTAAAATGTTGCATTTTCGGATGAAAAACATTTTATTCTTGATTAATCAAATGGTTTTAACAGTTACTGGCAAAATCTGAAGATAGCGAAAGACAGAGCAAGATTTTTTAAAGGCAGATATGAATTGGGCATTTTAAAGGTGGATCTGTGGTGCTCTGGGGAACTGTTTCTACTGAAGGCAGAATGAATTTAGTAATTTTTTCTATTATTATGAGAACATCAAGAGAATGTCAGCAAATTTTAAACTTGGAATTCTCAGAACTCAGATTTTTGTTAGATTTTGGGGGGTAATAATATTTTTTTCAACAAGACTTGCATTTTTGCTCTACTTCTAGAGCAATAGGAAATAGTTTGAAAAAAGAAACTTCTTTATTGCTGCCTTTCCCGTGACGTAAAAGTTGAAAAACCTTAACTTTTCATATTAGAAAAGTGCATGTAAGTGGAAAGCAATTTTAAATAGTTTAAATGTATTCAGAATATCTTCTATGCTGTATGAAATGGTATTGAAACTGAATATTAAAGAAAATATATATGTATATACCAGAGAGAATGTCTGACTGTTTCACCCAAGAGACCCCAAAAAATATTAATTTAAAGAATAATTGAAAAAAAATTCTAAGATTCGAGCTGTCCTTATAAATATGAACACCTGAAAAATGCTTTTTTTGACCGTATTTAAAGTTTTAAGATAGAAAATCGATAAAACTTTTTAAATATCATCTATTAATGAAATTCAAATTAATAAAAAGTACATTTGTTTAAATAAAAGTTTTCAGTGTTTAGTTAATATAGAAAAACGGGTGTCCTTATAATTATGAGAAGGAGTGTACAAATATACTTACCAATACATTATTCCATGATTTTTCCAATAAAAATTAAGAAGCATACTGTGGGTTACATTGTTGCGAAATAGAATGAAAAACTTAGCTCTCAAACAGAAATATGTATAAAAACCAGCATTTTCATCCCCTCTTCCTCTCCCCCCCCCCCCTAAAAAAAAAAAAAAAAAAAAAAAAGTTTTTGTAAATGCCACTTTTGCAAATTTTGGAAATAAAATATTTTTTTGCTGCTGCTAATGATTAATGTGACCTAAATGTCTATCCCCCCACGGACCGCAAATTGATGGCTACTGGGCCGCAGGTTGTGCACCTCTACTTTATAGGCTCCAGACCTGGCAGCCCTCATTTTCAACGCTTTTGGCTCCATCTAGCTTTCACTTTCCTGGACCCGACAACAACAACATTATTAAAAAATACAGCAATTAAAACTTGTGTAAAATACTACAGCTGCCGAAATTTATTTTTACCTTGTTACCTTATTTTTACCTATAGCACTAGGAACTGCACGAACCAAAGGACTTTTGTCTTTTGATGTTAATTTGAGTCAATACATCAGTTTATGTTAATTTCAGTCAATTCATAGTGTGTAATAAAATTGCATAAACCAATTTAACTTTAAAAATTTATTTACTTTCCATTTTGTTTTCTTTTTTTTTTTTTGTTAACTTCAATCCTGTCCCATTCATCCCCATAGGTGGGGATGAATAGGACAATGCACATGCATATAAAGAAATTATTATTATTAATTAAAAATGATAACTTTTTATTAAAGTTAGTATGTTTATATGTAACTGATTACTGAAATGTACTTATGAGCAATGTTGCAAAATTCTGAATTACATATGACCGACGTTATCAATAAAAACATGAGAAATGTTCCATTCATCCCCACTCTCCCCTATTTCATGTTGCTTTATTAAACTTTTCGTAGTCAATAAATTTTCATAAAATATTTTGAATTATTGTCCTTCTAGATTATATAACAGTATCGCACTGTTAAATTTTTCAGAATTTTTTTCAAAATTTAATTTTTATTTATTTATATTTTACATTCATCGAGTCCTACAGTTTTCTTTTTATTGACAAACAACTTTTTTTTTTTTTTTCTTGCTTTTATTTTTTTAATATGTTTTTTTATTGTATAAATAAGAAAATTATACATGTTTTTCATGAGAAATTTTTCAGAATTTTTTTCTATGAGCGGTTTGAGCATCTCCAATATTTCTGAAAATTCTTTGTTCATGTTCCAATAATGTATGTAATATTTTGTTTTATGTTTGTATGTTTATAGTAAGTTAGACAAAAGTACAATTTTAAACAAGGATTTTGAAAAAACCCACATGGGCTTTTTCTTGGGTTTTTTCAAGTGGGCTTTATTGAAAAAACCCACCCAGCTTTTTTCGGGTCGGGCAAAATATAGCCAACACTGCCCCTACCTCACTGTGCATGGATCTAAAAAATATCTAAAATTCCATATTGCAGCAATAAGTAATATGTACATGCGTGCTCCCCATTCATAAAAACCAGTAAAGACATCATTAGATATCTCTATCTCATTGTTCATGAATCTAACTTATGTACAAAAGTCTGCATCTACAGAAATCAGTAATATATTGTATATGCATAGTGCATACATGAACACAAAAACAAAAAATATCACTAGATCACAACCTCTACTTTTCTGTGCATTAATCTCCAAAATATATACAAAATTACATAGTAACCAAACACATTTAAAAAAAAATAATAAATCAGAAAAAAAATCCATGTATATTCAGCTAAAAGGCAACAAAGAAACATAATTCACTTCTCTTTTTTTTTTTTTTTTTTTTTTTCTGTATACCATATATGCTTTTGTAATTAATAATGGCATTATTCCTAATTCTTTATTTTATTTTTTGTAGATCGTGTTCATGCTGAGTTTTTAAGTTCAATGGATTTTGTAGATTTTTATCCTATTAATGATTTTGCTGCTGTATACATAACTGAAGCTGACCTTATTAGTGGTACCTATAAAAGAAATTTAGCAAAGCTAAAAAAGGTAATTTTGAATAACGTTGCATATGAAATTAATTATGCTACCATACCCGTAGCAGAAACAGTGCAGCATAGTAGCGAGCGCTACAGATTTTTTTAAGCTCTGCAAATTAATTTAATGGCTCAAAAATAAATGTCAAGCTAAAAAATACAAATATAATTTACATTATATAGCTGTATTACTGTACTTATTGTATATTCTTAATTAATTCTCTTTGTAGATGCAAATTCTACATTTTTACGAATTATTAGTATGTTTTGTGATAACAGACTTCGTCTGATATTTCCGGAAAGCAGGCAAATACAGAAAATTCTACTGCTGGGGCTACCATTAGAAGTGGGCAATGTATTATACTAATATAGCAGAGTTTAAACTGCCATTAGTGTTTTTAGCATTTTGCTAAAATATGTCAGTAAAATTTACACTAAAAAGCTAAAACTGAATTATTTCATAAAATATCAGGTTGTAACATATGAAATGTCAGATTCTCACCAGTAAAATTTTTGAGATTTGGTTCCTTATGAACTTTTTTGATACAGTCGTTAATTATGTATCATTTTAAAGCTAAAACCTTGTCTTTTTCATCTGATGTGTTTCAAATAAAAATATTGTGATTTGGTGGTAAGTTTATAGCTTTAATCGTAGGATGAATTCTAGGGATTTTAGAGTGCTATTTTTGTATGAGCGGAAAAGTAAGCATAATGCTGCAGCAGCTGCTCGAAACATTAATGCTGCATTTGGAAACAGTTCTGTAAATGAACGTACCATTCGACATTGGTATGCAAAGTTCAAAACTGGGGATGCGAGTCTCACAAACGAAGACTGGGGCAGACCAGAGTCTGTTGTGGACAATGAAGTTTTATGAGCAATAGTTGAAAAAAATCCAGGCAATACTGTTAGAGGTTATGCAGAAGAACTAGGTGTATCTCCTACAACCATTTCACATCATTTAAAATTGATTGGCAAAGTTAAAAAAATGGATAAATGGGTTCCTCATGAATTGAATGAGAATCAGAAACACAAATGTTTTGAAATCTCGTCTGCCGTTCTTCTTCGCAACCAAAATTATTCTTTTCTCAATCGAATTGTAACTTGTGATGAAAAGTGGATTTTGTACGACAATCGTAAACATTCAGCGCAGTGGCTGGATGCTGACAAGGCTCCACAACTCTTCCTAAAGCTGAAACTCCATCAAAAAAAAGGTTATGGTGACTGTTTGGTGGTCCTCAGCTGGTTTAATTCACCATAACTTTTTTAAACCAGGCGAAACCATCACAGCAGAGAAATGTTGTAGAAAAATTGATGAAATGCACCAGAAACTTACACGTAAACAGCCATATATTGGTCAATAGGAAGGGCCCTATTCTTATTCTTCTCCATGATAATGCTAGACCGCATGTTTCAATGATCACTCGTCAGAAGCTGCACACGTTAAACTATGAAGTTTTTTACACAATCCACCATATTCACCTGACCTCTCACCTACAGATTTTTACTTTTTGAAACATCTCGATAACTTCCTGCAGGAGAAATGCTTCAGAAATCCAAAGGATGCTGAAATGGCATTCAATGAATTTGTTGCCTCCAGGACGACTAATGATACGGGCATAAAAAAAACTTGTTTCTCGGTAGAAAAAGGGTATTGAAGCTAATGGTTCCTATTTTGATTAATAAAGTTTGTTCTGTAAAAATATATTCTTTCAAGTAGACCATGAAAATCGGACATTTCATATGTTACAACCTGATATCTACAAATAACTATTTGTAATTTTTATTCAAATATTCCTGCGCCAAAAGTACAAAAGCACTGAAAATATCAAGAATTGTTATTTATAATATATTTGGATTTAATTTCGAATTTAATAGTTGAATTTTAATGCAAAAATATTTAAAAGTACAGTCAGAATTCAAAATGTGCTTCATAGATGCATTCTCAGTACTAGTATTGCATTTGTTGAAATTGAAACAAGGTTTTGCAGATTCATGTTTCTTAAATCATAAGTATAGATGTTTGGTTTTAATCATCTGTGCAGAAAAGAAATATAAAACAAAATTGAAGATAACCATGTTGAGAAAAAGAAATCAATAGTATCCAAAGAATTAAATTAATTTTCGTAAAAGCTAAAATACTGCTTGAGCATTTTAGCTAAAATGCTAAATAAACTTTTTTGCCAGGTTAAATCCTGTAACATAGTACATTTATTTAATTTGTAATATTCACTTGTATATTTTGCAATATTTAAAAAAGTACAGTGAAACCCCGATCTATCGTTCCTGCATCCATCGTTTTCCCACATTGATAATTATATTTCTATGTCCCTGCAAAAACTGTATTTAAATAATGTTAACAGAACTTGCATGTATTGTTCTTCAAAAAGTCATTTTCCCGTATTCATCATTGTAAATTTTTTCTTCTGACTGAAATAAAGTGAAAATTAAGCAATTCCATGTGGCATTCAAACTGGAATTACTTCTTTTATCCTAAAATAACCTCCTCCACAGAGGATCAAAATTGTGATGGCATGTCTCAGGATCATCCTCAAAAGTAAGTTCCAGACTGTCGCCATTTGCCTATATTGTAGCACTAGTGCAATGTAAAATCCAACCAACCTCAACTACTCAACCGTATACTGTTTTAGGTAAAGAACAGGGATTGTGCAGATATTGTAACATGTGTCTATGAATAACTGAATACGGATCATGTGTTGTTGCTTGGAGAATAAGTTATTCTACTTTGTGTAAAGAGGAGAATGGATGCATCCAGTATGACCAGCTACTACATTTTTTCACATTCCTGAGGTTGAGCCTACACCAGTGCCAAGTGTGTCTGACGTAATTACGGCATTTGAAAATGTGTGATTTTTTTTTTTTTATATGCACATGAAATTGGAGAAAAGGACCAGAAAATGTTGTAAATCTGGGAAATCCCCGTTTAATTTGTAAAATGAACAAAAAATTCAACCTAAAATTAATTTTTAAAAATAAATATCACTTTGAACATTCTACAACTTTGTTTTATTTTTTTGACAGTTTGGAGAGTAACAAATTAATTTTTATTAGTAGTATACAATATATATTGCATGTATTATTTCATAAACATTGTTTTATTTGTGTTTTGACTTTAACCCGCATTCATCGTTTTTTTCTTTTTTTTTTTCCCAATGCACCCCATGAAAAACTATGGATCGAGGTTCTACTGTACTTGTATATTGTATTTAATATACATTTCCTTCAGCATATTGTATATTTTACAGGACTTAATATAGAATATACTTAATCCCAACTTCTTGAAAAAGAAAAAAAAGAAAGAAAGAAAGAAAATCTTTTTTTCTCAATGTTAGAACGGAATTTTCACTACCAGAACTCAGTTCAAATGTTCCTTCCTCATAAAAGCTGGCATGTTGATTGGTTATCACTATAAATGATGTTGAAAGTCATCTTTAACAAGAAGACTGGCCAAACACCAACCTCATTAATAATAATAGATATACTACACAAAGGAGTAGTTTAAGATGTGAAAATCAAGTGTCAATCTAACTATTTTTTCTTACTTGCTAAAATGGTTTACTCAAACTTTTTTTTTTATTATTGGGATTATAACAAAATAAAGCTTAAAAGTTTCATTTGTTTATTTAAATAATAAATACAAACACAAAAGTTGAAAATTTAATATACATTTATACTTAAAATAATAATAATAATTAAAAATAAGTCAAATACCATATATTACATCTTCAAGCAAAATGAGAACCACCAGAAAATATTCATCTAAACTATTTATAAATTATTTCAGGGGGTCACTAGCCAGGGAGTCCTTTGGCTTTTTTTTTTTTTTTTTTCATGGGGAAGAGGGAGATTATATTATGCAGTCTTATTCTTAAATACTTGAAATACTAGAAAACTTAAATCTAAAGTTATAAATTATTGCTAATTAGCTTTTCCTGTATGAAAAATCTGATAAATAAAATCTCTGAACAATTCAGTTCTTCCCCCCACCCATCCTTTTTTTTTTTTTTTTAATAAAAGAGATTTAAATCTATGATAATTGCATTATGATTTCAATTTTAAAAAATAATTTTTTTCTGCTGCTAAGTTAAAAAATCTTAGAATTAAGTTGAATTATTGTTACGTTAAAAATCAATATTTCCTAACCTTTGACGGAATTAAATTATTTTATCATCATACATAGCAGAAATTTCATAGTTAATTAATGTATCTACAAAATAAATAAATAAAAGGAAATAAAGTTCATTCTATTGATAATGAATGAAAAATCTAAAAATATATATAATTTTGGCTTTCGAAAATTTATTTTGAATCACATTTAAAAAAAAGTATCTTAATATGATTATTTTGATCAATAAATGGTGCCAACCCTCAAAAATTTAAATTTTTTTTCCCCCAATAAAAGAGAGCATATTTGTAATTTCATCATCTTACAGAAGAAACAACTCCCAAACACTGATAATTGCAACTTCCGTATGAATTTACTGGAATACATAATTGAGAAATTCTATGTTACTGCACCACGACCCACCAAATGAAAGACATTACAAAGTGACTCTGCTTACGACTTACTGATACACACTTTCTGGATTTAGTAGCATCAACATGGCCAAAGAAAAAATACATCAAGAAAATTGTTGTTTGTTCAAGGAAAAAAATACACTGTGAATCTCTTTATCAATGAATATATGATGTTGGTTATATATCCAATCATGTTTCAAGATATATTACATAACAGCTAAGTTCTAACATCTTTTTTATTGTACTGTTACTCTATACTCTATACTTTAAATTTTTTTGTTTGTGTGTGTGAAAGTAAACACCTTTTAGATTGAAAAGCGAGCCCCTTCTTTTCCTCCAATACACCGTATAACTATGCACTCCTGTGTGAAAAATGATGGCACTGAGAAATGAATCTCATAAGTTTTCTTCGGCAGGTAAGGGGATAAATAAAATATACAGATACACACATATTAAAAAAAAAGTCACTAAATGATCACAATTCTAAACCATAAGGCACTTGAAATAACCAGTGAGATTCTTGTATTTAATTATCCTGCAATTTTTATGTACTAGCGCCGGGTCAGGCCAAAGAACATTGGGAAAGTATATGAAAATTTAAAACAAATACTATTACAGTAATGTTTAACAAATAAAAAATAATCAATGATAAATATTCATTTGTGCACTTAAAATATATTTTTCTTTATATTTTTATATTTCATTGCTATGTATTATTTGAGTGTGCTTAAATTCCTTACTTTCACCTGATTAATTAATTTTATTAATATTTAAAAAATATTTTATTCTGAAATTTATTGGAAATCATCTTTTAATTTAATGTCTATTTATGTGTTAATAATAAAAATAATAACTCAATTTTTATCTGCAAGTACAAAATGGAAAGACAATGACCTATAATCCGCACAATACAACCTTTGGAGAAAACTTTTGCAGATTAAAAGTTGACTGCATTATTATTTTACATTTCTAGAAGTTGGATTCAACCGCCGCTTTATAAAATCACGTTTGTTTTCTTAAAAATGATTTTATTAAGCGGCTGATTTTTATATCCAGCGAACATGTTCGAACTCAATAAAAGAGTATTCATTATCTAAATATGGAAATAAATTATTCTTCGCCCTTCCATCTATCAACTAGCCATCCGTAGGAATGGAGTTTTTGCTACTTATCATTCATGTAAATTTTTCAGCTTTTAGGGTCAAAATTACGTAAAAGAGGGAAATTTTCTTTGACCTGGCATTCTTGTGCCTATCTAAATGTTCTATGCTGATGACTTCTGCTCTCCTTATTCATTTTCACTTGCGATTCACTCTTCCGCTTTGTACAATTAGGCACTAATATCATCTTTATTATTATGTTTCATGGAGCAAACTGAGAAATTTCAAGCTTCGATGTGGCCTACCTTTGATTATACATTTGAAGAAAACCATCATATTTTACCAAAATGTTACGCTTTACCTTCAAAATAAAAACTACCAGCTTGCATATCTTGCAGCTGAGTTGCTTCAAAATAAGAACTTGAAACTCTATTTGAATATTTTAAGACAGAAAAAAATACTCATTGGCCAATAATTTGAAGAATCCATTCCTCGAATTCATAACTACAACACATGGTGGGGCGTGTTTTTCTTTCTTTTCTTTTTTATTTTTTTGGAGGCATATAATTTTTGAAAAAGAGTAACAATGTGATGGTTTGCTATATTTTGTTTCTTTTCAAAATCCGGTGAGAAAATACAATTCGTTGTTTAGCTTACATCATTTTTACTATTGGAAAGATTTTCTTTTGAGTTTATTAACCGGCGATGCTGATTTTATTATGCGGCGGTTTGTACTGATTTGATTCCGGACACAGGAATTTGATCAGATTAAGCAGCTGATTTTATTAACCAGTGATTTTATAAAGCGGCGGCTACTGTATATGTTTTTTTTTTTTTTTTAATATTCTTTCATTTTTAATTTATAAACAGTTAATCAAAGTTACATATGTATTATGTACAATTTCTTATTTCCTGGTACATTTTTTGCTCAGGGCCTGATTATCCAAAAGGCTCAAGCACAAGCTTCTCCTCTAAAATTTAAGAGGGGCCCCATAAGGATTAAAAACATGGTCTTGAATTTTTTGTTTCATATTTTCACACTGAGATTGAATTTTTTCTGAGAAAGGTTACCTAAAACAAAACAAAACACTCACTATTTCAGGAAAAATCTATTATTTAACCTCAAAAATCTGAATGTTTCTAATTAAAAAGTTGTATGATTTTAATGTTCTATGTAGAAACCACCCAGATGTATGAAAAAAAAAAAAAATTAAAATAATGAACGCACACTATTTTTTGGTCTATAGCATTTTTATATTACAATATGTTACAGGAAAACAAGATTTTCCGAAATGAAAGGGGGCCCCGAAATGATGCTGAGCTTACCCTAGCTTCAGAGCTTAATCGGGCCCTGTTTTTGCTAGAAAATACTTGCCATAAATTTACAAAAGAATATTTAAAAAACACTTCTTAATTACGACTTTACTTATTTATTTAATTTAGGCGAATTTTGATAGAAATGCTGTAATTGTTGAAAAAACTCAAATGAGTAATCAGTATTTTGAAGGTATTCAGAAATTTGTTGTGCTGGAGCTTGAATTGGGTCTTATACCTGTGACTGGTATAGAAGAATGTTGCCATGTGTTGGTTACTTTGGTAAGTAATAATTATTATATTACTAGTTGGTCAGTGCCCATCTAGCACTAAATTGTTACATATTATTTCCAAATGTTTTCCACTTGCAAGTTTAAATTATTTAAAATTGGTTTACATTATATTTGAAACAAATGTCCTTATCTTTTACATCATAATATTTATATGCTTTAAAGTCCAAACATCTCTAAGAAATTAAAAATGATGTAATAATCCTTTAATTCAAATTTTATAATAATATGTAATTTTAATTCAAATTTTATAACAATTTGTCTATTTTGTTATTTATATTATTAATTTCTCGTGACGTAATTGAATTTTATACATTTAATTTATGAAGTTTTTTCCAGGATGGAAAATTTCACATAACAACAAAAAGAGTGTATTCTAAAAAAAAAAAAAAAAAAAAAAAAAAAAAAAAAAATTTAATTCAAGCTTTGTTTTGTTGGTGAATAAATTCTTGAAATTTATCTGGTTTATTATAGTTTTATTTACTGAAAATGAAAGAACTATGTCATATACATATCTAAAGGTGGATCCCAACTGCTGCTAATTGCACAGTGTAATTTTTTTGTTTTAATCGCTTTATGCAATTCGAGTTTAAGTGAATTTACACTAAAGCTACGCAATGGGCAATTGGCAATGGCCTGGGACTAACCTCTGGGACATGTATGCAAGGAAAATTTTTAAATGACACAAATGTTTTGATTTATGATTTTTAAAGGAAACTTTTAAAATATTTGAGATATTTAAATATTTAAATAAAATTTCCTGTTTATACATAATATAAATTCAAGAAAACAGCCTACTTGGAAATTCTGGCTAAATTTTTCGGTGTGGATCCACACCATCATCAGACTTGAACTCCGAAAATCCCAGGTGTTGCGTTGGTACTTCTGTCACTTTCCTTCTACCTTTTATCAGGTAACAACACCCTTTTAACACCTGGGATTTTCGGAGTTCAAGCCTGATGATGGTGTGGATCCACGCCGAAAAATTTAGCAAGAATTTCCAAGTAGGCCGTTTTCTTGAATTTATATTATATTTGAGATATTTTGGGGGACTCTTGTTATCAGGGCCCTGGGGCATGTGTCCTAAATACCCTGTTGTAAATTAGTCCCTGTTTATGGCCCCAACCACATTCAAACAGCAATCTAATTCAATCCACCTGGCATTGATTGTGGAAGAACCTGAAGACATGTGTTATTTGCATCTTCAATACTTCATTGACAGCCATTAAAAAAATCTATTTGTCCTTTTTATACTCTCACGAGAAGAAATCAAGAAGGGTTAATTCTAGAGATCAAGGTGGTCATCCTAAACTACAAAAAGTATTATATAAACAACAAAAATAAAGACAGCTAGCATCATCTGAGGGTAAAATTTAGAACTAATTTTTTTTTTTATTTGCTTAAACTAAACTTTTCACTGTAAGGAGCATTTTCGTGCAAACCATACTGTCACTTACTTGATTATATATTAGTTTAAAATGTGTCAGGAACTCTTGACCTACACTGTATGTAAAAATAGCAATCGCTTTTTACAAAATAATAATTTGACAGCAATATTCGTACTCTAACTGTTAACTCATTAAATATAATAGAATTTGACAAGTAAATGTAGAATTAGTGCATTTAGTGACTTAATTAATATAGAATGCCAAACCAGAGTTGTTTCTAAATTTGAATAAGCTTATTTTTAGTTATGAATTTAATTTTAATTTTCATTTTACAGTAGCATCAACAGACTTTCAAAATTAACCAAAAAAAAAGGGGGGAAAAAAATTTCTGATTTTTTTTTATTATTATTTATTTAACTTAAATTTAACTGGTAAAGCACATAAAAAATAAATGAATATCATGGCTTTTCTAATTAAACAAAATTTATTAAAGGATAGTGGATATCATATATGTTTTTTGTAAATAATTGTCTTAGATTTATAAAAATTTGCATTTTTGAAATATAATAACAGGGCTCCCATTAAAGCATGAGACTGTGAGAATCTTGCATATTTTTATCATTTTCTCACATAAAATTTTTAATAGTGTGAGAAATTCACACGCTCTTCTGACAGTGGTCAAGTAGGAAAAATTTTGTCTCAAAATGAACCCATTATAAAAATCAATAAACTATGGACTTTTTGCAAAACTTACCAAGCTTAAGATATACTCTCCAAAAAATCAGATGATTTTTAAAAAAGTTTTTAAAATTTTGGACAAGAAAAATTGCATTTCTATTAATCAGCCCCCCCCCCCCCAAAAAAAAAAAAAAAAAAAAAAAGTATATTTTAATAATGAAAATAAACAAAAGAAAAATTGTCAATTTTTAAGTAAATTATCAAGTATTTTGGAAATCAACTTTGAAAAAAATGCACATTTTTTCAATTAAAGGTACAATAATTGAGGGTGAGAAAGTAATTGCATATTTAAGCAATTAAATGTGATTAAACTTCAATTTTACCAATGAGCTGTGAAAATATGTGATATTAGCAATTCATATTATTATTATTATTATTATTATTATTATTATTTTGTCCCCAAAGAATTTTTCTTTTCTCTCTTTATTTCTGAGTAAGAGTGAGACATTTTCACTGAATGTTTATCTTTGATAAAAAGCTTGAATATAATATCAAGCAAATTAAAATTTCTTGAAAACTATTTGATTAAAAAAATATTATTAAACATTTTAAAAATTTTTAAATGTTTCAAAAATATTTTTATATTTAAATGTTAATATATATATATATTTTTTTTTTTTTTATTTCAGCATTCAAACATAAAAATAATGTTAAAAAAAAAAATAATTTATCAATGAATGTACAAAGTTAAAAAGTAACCTTCAAATATGTTTAGAATATACTGTTAAACTAAATAGTTTGACAATATATTCTAAATATATTTAGTTATTACTTAGACTTTCAGATTCATCATTATATTATTTATTTGAAATATTTTTATATTTGAAAATGCTAAAATTTAATACAAATATTTAACATTCAAACATAAAAATATTTTTTAATAATATTTTCTTCATTTCAAGATTGATTAATTCAATATAATTTCTGTCGAAAATTTTAAAGCCCCTAGTCCTAAACTTCCTGTTCTTTGATGTCTATTTCTTTTCTTCTTTTTAAACTATTTTTCATGTATATTTGATTTGTGTCAAATTATTAATTTATTTTATCTATTTATTTATTTTTGTCATGCATTTTCAATTCCACCCCCCCCCCTTTCCTTTCTTCCATATTCAATAAAAGAAGGTATTGGTTTCGTAAAAATTTTCTTCCGGAAGATTTCTATGGATTTCTATGTTTTGAGAATTTGGTGCAAGAATTTTTACATCTAGACTAGGTCTAGAGCAGGCCTATCCAACCCAAAACACTTGGTGGCCCAGCGGCAGAAACACCGCGACACGGCGACATAGTCGCGGACACAGAAAAAAGGCTTGCGGACAGTTTTTGTCTGCACTGAGAAAAAAATCTATCCGCAACTTTCGGATAAAAATTCACTTATAAAAATTTGTGTATCAAAACTAAAACTAATACTTTTATTATTTATAATTATTTATATTGTGTTGTGTCAAACATTGCTATAAAATATTTAATTGAATGAATGCAATTGTTTATACTATATTGTTTTGTAGTAAAATTGTATTCGTGTATTGTTGCATGAAATCACCACTGATGTTAAGCCCCTCCCCCGTCCCCATCAGCTTTCAGGCTTTTTGAGTGTAAGCCATTTTCACCACTGATTACACGCAAATTTTGCAGACAGATTATGAAATTTTAAAAGCCTGTCGCAGACAGCTGCAAAACTTTCTGCCACTGGGCTTGGTGGCCTGCATTGGAAATCTATTTTATTCAGGCGGGCCACCCCATGTGTATATGTATGCTTGTGGGTGTATGAATCATGTATTGTATATGTATACTTCTTTCGGGGGAAGGCAGGGATGAAGATTTGGAGCAGAATACAGAAATTTAAATTGTTTTAATTCATAAATTAACAATAGAACCTATAAATCATATATGTACAGTGGGTGATCAGATCATTAGAAAATTTCTCTATTTTGACTTTTTTTTTTTTTTTTCTAAAAAAGTACTAGACGAAATAGCCTAAAGCTTCACACATGCAAAGCAAAGAACATTTAAAAACTCATTGTTTCCACTATCAATTTAGACTAGAGTGCAATTAGGGGATCAACCACAATTTGAAGAAGAGCGAAAATACTTTAGATCGTCCTGTATCATAAAAAGCTGCAAATGACTTGTAACTCGAATACATTATTGTACATACTATGTACAATATTTGTATGTTTTTGTGCTGAAATTGCGCAATTATTTAGGCAGATTTTTTTTTTCCTTTTTAATTGCTAATTGTTTTTGACAAGTTTCTTGCTTATAACTAGACCGGATTTCCATAAAATTTTACAAAACTTGCTGAAAAATTGACAAAACATTAAAGAAACATTATTCTGAAACATAAAATTTACATGTGTAATATTCGTTGAGATATGAGCATTTTTAGTAAATATTATTTGACTGCACATGCGCGAAAGATAGAATAAGTTTTATTGCATAAGTTGAAAGCTAAATATGTTGAGAAACTTTTGTCAAAAGCTCATTTGAATTGAGTAAAATTTAAACAAATTGCCGGCAAAAGAATAAGCTAGATTTTAGGTATTTTCCAGAGCTGAAATCAGGGGAGCTTCATTGTTTTGACATGCTTCATATTTAATTTGAAGATCCATTTATTTCAATCACATTGAAAAGGTTCTTTTTTTTTTTTTTTTTGTGAAAAACCGCTTATAAGCTTGTAAATTTAATATATTTTTATTTATTTACTAAGATTTGTGAGTTCATTAAGGATTTTTCACAAAAAAGAACTTTTGCAACGTGATGGAAATAATTAGATCTTGAAATTAAATACATGGCAAATGTAAAACCCCTTATGAAATTTCAACTCTGAAAAATGTCTAAAAATCTAGCTCATTCTTTTCCTGTCAATTTTCTTAATTCTTACTTTATTCAAATAAACTTTTGATAAAACTTGCTCAATATATCTAGCTTTCATCCTAGATGCAATAAAACTTTTCTAACTTTTGCGTATACACAGTAAAATAATATTTAGTAAAAATGCTCATATTTCAACAAATACTACACATGTGAATTTTATCTTCCCAAATAATGTTTCTCTAATGTTTTGTCAATTTTTCAGCAAATTTTATAAAATTTTATGGTAATCCATTCTAAGTTATAAGCAAAAAACTTTTCACAGAAAGTAGTAAGTTTTGAAATATATATATATATATATTCACCTAAATAATTGCACAATTCTCGTAACAAACAAAATAAAAACAAATCCAGCAATTCCGTAGTAAAATGATATCGTAATCGATATTCTGTGCAAAAATCACCAAAATAATAATAGAGAAATCACTGAAAGTGCAAATAAAAAATAAAATCAGTAAAACCCAAAATTATCTTGTCAGCAGTCAATGTTCCGATTTTGCATTTTAAAATATTTTTCTAAGTATTATTTACATGCAACTCTAATTTCATGAGATTGCTCATTAAATTTCCTTTAATTTGAGCCATCGCTCATAAAAATAGCTTAAAATTTAATAGTTTTCTTTTCCAAAAATCGTAAGTCCAAAATTACTCCTTTTTATTTACTGAATTCTTGAAATCGGAAGTCAGCCATGTTTTCTTAAAGCGTTCGTACTTGCCCGCGCTTTCAAGGGGGAAAATTTGTTCTAGAATATTCCCGATCGTTCCATGTGACGCAGAGAGCGTCATCTCTGACGTCAGTGGCGTCCCTTTCGAGGGAGCTCATTGGCTGGCTCGGAAGAGAGCATGAATTTTCACTTGGCGTTCGATCAGAACAGTAAGTGGTCTTCGGTGTGCTAGGTCGGGCCAGCAGAGGCCGGGGCTCTCTTCCCGTGCCGAAGCTTGGCTCTTCTGCTAGAATAGAAAAATGGACTTCAGCACATAGAATCACCATAACTGCTTTAATTTTCCTATCAAATGTTTTTTTTTTACCAATAAGGAGCAGGTGCAGCAGCATCGTTTTTTGGATTATGTAAAATTTTTGTTCTGCTATGCAATGTGTTCACATTAACAGCATCGTTTTTTTTTTTGGATCATGTAAAATTTCTGTTCGGCCAAGCAATCTGTTCACTATAAGAGGAAACATCTTTAGCGTCGTCAATCGTTTCTCCAGCCATAGCAAAGGTTGAATGTGATGAATCCCGTGCAAGCGCGAGCGAAGAAGAGTGTCCACCGTCATGCCTAAAAATCAGAATACCGCTGCAAAGTATTAAAAAATTATGCCTCTCTAAATATTAATTCTTCAAGCAACCAGTGCTGATCGGAGGAATTGTAAATTTTTATTCCCTGATTATGTGACGACGGCATTAATTCTTCATGCAACCAGTGCTGATCGGAGGAATAGTAAAGTTTTATTTCCTGATTAGGTGACGACGGCATTAATTCTTCATGCAACCAGTGCTGATCGGAGGAATAGTAAAGTTTTATTTCCTGATTACGTGACGACGGCAGTGTAACCTTGGTACTAATGTGCATGTAGACTCCTCTTCAAAGTTTCCTAGAACGATTATGCTAAATTTCAATGAACTGTGGAACATTTCGCGAATAAAACTTTATCTTCACTGAACTTTCGGCCAAATTCATCTTCCTAAACTCTAAAACATGTATGTTAAGTGTGCCTACAAATTTAATCAAGAATCGTATGGTGTGTTCTATATATATAATGGTGTTATAATTACCTATGTGTGTGAAAAATTTCAGTTAGCTCAGATGGTACCATCTTCACAAATAATATCTTTGGATTAATACGTTTATAAATAAATAAAGATTTCACGTTCTGTTTTGGTAAGTCAGTTTCTCTTTTTATTTTGCATGTTATTTTCACTTAAGATATTTTTTTTACATGTAATCAATCCAGCTTTACATAATAGCTCATGTACTCCACTATTTAAAATATGCAAACGATCATCTGGTGCCTTAATTTAATTTATTATTTAATGAAAAGGGAAATCTGTTTTTTTTTTTTTTTTTTTTTTTTTTCATTCATTTTTTTAGCTCTGAATATAGAATTTTAGTACTTAGTAACTTTTCAGAGATCATTTTCTCAAATTCAAAAACTTGTACTTCTCGAAAACATAAGTTCTAAAATTATCAATTCTTAAAATTTCCCTTGTTTAAAGTTTTTTCTGTTTACATTAATATTGAAGAATATTTTATAGAATGTAATCTAAACATTTTTAAAAGTGAAAAAAATCACAATTATTGTTCATGTTAAAAATTTTATTTTAAGAAATTTTTGAATGCACTGTTTTAATGACAAGAGAATCAGTTGATCAGGAGTGTAATTAAATCTCTGATTTTAATTTGTTAAAAAAACATTGAAATCATGTAATTCAAATCCTTAAAACCCTGTTTTAAAATACTGGTAATTTTTGCCATTTGCCGAGACATTTTTTTCCACTTTGGCAAAAATTGGCAAACCCTGACTGAATATTTAGTGTTATACTTCTCTAGAATGAAGATCGTCTACATTCGTCAGGAGAGATAATTTTAATATTTCTACTGAATGAATTTGTATAAGAAAATATAGAAGGAAATTATGTAGTGGCCACAACATATGAATTTCCATTTGGTGGGGGCAATTGAATCCACAAAGTAATACAATACCCAAATATGTTAAAAACATATTGTTAAATTATAATGATGTAAAATGAAGAAGAATCAATTTAGAAATTTTTTAACAACCTTGAAAGTTCAGTTTTTGATATAATGGAGGGGAAGGCTGATTTTTTACCAACTATGTGAAAATTACCAGAGCTGGGAATTGAACCCGGGCCTTCCACTTAAAGCACAGATGCTCTAAACCAATGAGCTACCCTGGTTGATAACCAGCTCGGCACTTCTCACATAATATCCAGTGGTTTAGAGCATTTGCACGTTAAGTGGAAGGCCCAGGTTTGATTCCTAGCTCTGGTATTTTTCACACAGTTGGTAAAAAATCAGCCTTCTACTCCATTATATCAAGAAGAATATTTAACAGGGAGTGCATTTAAAAATTTTTCAATTTTTTTTTTTATTTTTGAAGTTTATTTCTTTTTAATTTAAACAGGTTTCCAGAAAATTTAATGTACTTAATATTGTTTGTTATATTTGAATTCATATGTATGGAAATTTTCATAACTCTTAGATAATAATTTACAAAAAATGCTTTATAGCATCCACTGTGAATTCCTATAGTTAAATAATTTTTTAGTTATTATTTAGTTAATTATCTAATCCTTCTTTCAATGTATCTTTTCTTAAGGTAAGAATGGGTGGTGAGGATAAAAATTGTCCCTTCATGTATCAGAGGCGTGCAGCACCAATTGATACATATCTTTTAAGGACATTGTCGACAATACCTTCTCTGGGTGAAACTAAAGCTCAAGCCTTACTTTTAAATTTCAAAAGTAAGATACTTTTCTAATTATTAAATATTATTTCTTATATATAATAGTTCCAGTAGCAGAAACAATGCAACATTGCAGCAGGTACTATAGATTATTTTAGACGTAGCAGATTAATTTTGTGTGTATATGAGTGTGATCTAGAGTTAAAGTACCTAATGGAGTCCAAACAGACCCAATGTTTTAAATTTAAATATATAACCGTATTTTCATTTTCTATGTTTCAAATTCAATTTATGTAAATTTCCTTTTTTTTTTTTACCAAAAGTATTCTACATAAAATATGAATTTTCATGTATGTCGATTTTGGTTCGAAATGAACCCGAATACAGCAGTAAGATTTTAAGCATGCTATTAAAATTTTACATTAATAATGTTACATGCTCTGGCATATCAAAAATTCACAAAATTCTAAATAATTTAGAACTCTGCTTACCACAATTTCAATTACAATAAACAAAGAATACAATAAATTATTTTGAAAGGGATTAGTTGTCTTTTTACACTTGACTTGAGGTTATTTCCCTTTTCTTTTTTACTGTATTATAAATGAGTGATTAAGAAATAGTAATCTTAACTCCAAATTATAATACAACTAGCAGTTCTACCTTTTTCTTTTCACACAGAGAAAAATTAAAAAAGAAATTTAATTAATTTGACCTGTTGACCAAAGATTGTTTATTCTGATTTCTGATGAAGACCAAGCATTATTCAAATCTGTTAAAAATTCTATTGTAAACCTAACCACTGCAATTTTCACATGTGAAGAACGTGTAGAAATGCTAGACACCTCCCTCTTATCCCCTTAAGTGAAATTTTGGTCGATTCTTATATTTTATCTTAATTGGAGCCTAAGATAGGGTGACCAGTGTCTCGAATCTATCCTTTGTCACCAAAAAATTAGAACACATTTGAGGACGCCAGTTATAAAATTATTAATGTTTTACTATAATAACTTATTTTATGCATAATGAATAAGCTCAAATAAATACCTTCAGGTACTTTGCACATAAAAATTACTAAAATTTTGCAATTTAAAGTGATTTTTTTACTTTGTCCTCGAAATTCAGGGACATCGCCATATTTGTCCTCAAATTCAATTTAAAAAATCTGGTCGGCTCTAGCCTATGAGGAGATTTTCTTTTTTCTTTTTTTTTTTTTCCTAAATTTTACTCTGCTACAGGAAACACTGTGATTTTTCCCATGTGAAGAACAGATAGGAATCCTAGACACCCCTTTCACACCCTTAAGCATTAAATTTCGTTAGATTTTAACCTTTTACTTTAATTAGGGCCTAAGAAGAAACTGTCCAAATGGGATGTTTTTGAATTACACTTATTACAATTATTATATTATCAGAAATTATGAATTTACTGGATGTGACGTTGATTTGAGTGAATCAGTGATAGTTTGCCATTATATATAAAGATATGAAAAAGCTTTTCCGCATTACAAATAAACATTTTATTCATCTGAAAAACAAATACAAGCTTTTTTCTTAGAACAACAGTTTTTCTTTTTTAAGAGTGTTGCCATATTTGAGCTCATTTATTATACATAAAATAAGTTATTATAGTAAAACATTAATAATTTTATAACCAGCGTCCTCAAATGTATTCTAATTTTTGGGGGACAAAGGATAGATTTGAGGACTGTCCTCACTCAAGAATCGAGAACGTCTGGTCACCCTATCTTTGGTGATTTGGATGTGACGTTGATTGAATCAGTGATATTTTGCCATTATATATAAAGATATAAAAAGGCTTTTCCACTTTACAAATAAATATTTTATTTGTCTGAAAAACAAATACAAGCTCATTTCTCAGAACAATATTTCTTTTTTTAAGAGTGTTGCCATTTGAGAGTTATGTTTTATAAAGGAATTATTTTTAAAATAATTCATTTGTAGTAAATGATAACTGCTCTGATTTTTGAAGTTTATTAGTAAATATAGGATTAAAAAAAAAAAAATGTGACCAATTATAAAAAGGATTCATTTACATATAGTGGGCAAAGCCGACTGTGGAAGAGTTTAACACACATAATCATTTTTATATTTAATTCTTTAAAAATCTGAATAATTAATAATTACATTTTGCATGAGAAATTAATTTTATTTTAAATTATATATTTGTTTATTAAAGTAATTTGCATTTCAGTTCTTTGAAGAAAATATTAATTTTAATAATATATTAATTATGTAAATCTTTTTTTTTAAACAAATCTTTCATTTAATTTCAAAACGTAAATGTAGCCCTTTATTAGTAAAATAATCTTTTGAAATAAAATATAAATTTAAAATTCATACATTAAATTAATCTAATAAAAATTGTTCTCAGAAATAAATAATTAATTTAAATTATATTATGTTTTTCAATATTTCTGATGCAATCTTCCTTTAAAATATCAAAATTGTGCAATGTAGCTGTAATTACTTGTATTTCCTGTTTTGCAGACTCCAATCCTTTTGGCTTTAATCGAGCCCGTCAAGAAATAGGTTAAAGTAATTTTAGTTGACTTTCAAAATTCAAAATTTTCCATATTTGATTTACATTAAGAACAGAGAATTATGTTTGGTAAAAGTTTCACCGGGCTGCCAGTATTTGGCAGAGTAAGTGAAGCACACATCTGGTTTCTCGATACATTTAGCTCCTTTTCACCTGCCAAGTGAGCACGTAGTAAATTAATCTCTCTCTCTCATTTTCTCATAGCATATCCCCGAAGCAGTTCATAAAGTAAAAATAACTGAATATATATATATTTTTAAATGGTTTAAAATGCAATGAATAGTTGTTTTTTCATAAAGTAAAAAAATAATTTTAGTTCTTCATTTTTGCTTTTTGTTCCTGCGGTTATCTGCGATTAGCAGTACTTTTTAATTACGGTAATGTATTGGTTTCAACAGAACACCAATTAGTGTAAAATATAACATTTATAAGTATATCCAAAATTTGCAGATGAATTGACAGACTTCCAGATACCGGGTAATCACTTGAATTTGTTATCTGTTCCCCCAAGAGATTTTGTGACAAAATCTTCACTAAAAAATATTAGGAAATACTTTTATTTCCTTTATTACTAAAATTCAAGAACAATTCATTAAGTATTTTTCATGATATTCGACAACACATATACAGCCGTCCCACTTAATCGGGTAACGGATAATCGAGTACCCCGCTTATAAGAATATAAATTTATAGAACCAATTTTTTTCCCATAGAAGTAGTGTTAAATTTCCTCGTTTAAAGAAATATTTTTTACAACGCCACCCCGCTTAATCACATAAACACTCAAAGTTTCTTAAATAAAATTCCTCTATTTCTGGGCAGATTTTTCCTCTCATTCTCAAAAAAAAAAAAAAATATCTGTTCTTCTTTTAAAAACTTTTATTAACTAACCTATAAACATGAGACGGTATTCCTGCTGAGGTGATAAAAATTGTTTTGCAAAAGCTAAATTTATAAAATCAGCAACTGATGATGAAAATACAAATTATCTCCAGGAATTAAAAATCACAAATTTTGAAAGTTTTTAGATGATTGAAACCATACTTTATGAACTCATAGATGTGGATAAAGATGGAGAAACAGAAAGAGATGAAGAGTTTAATCTTCCAATAAAATCTTTAAATGAAAGCGATAAAGAAGAGCAAGCAGATCCTCCTCCAATGATAATAGAAGTTGCAAAATCCTTTAATATTATTCATTGTCATTTTGAGTCTCTTAGAAGCGATTATAATCGATTTATGTGCTTTAATAAAAGAAACAGATTTTTTTTTTTTTTTTTTTTTTTTTTGTTAAAAATAAAATTATAAGTACACTTTATTTTGTATTTATTCCAGTATTAATTGCATTTATAAATTATTATAATATTTTAACTTAGTAAAAGTTTGTTAAATATTTGAATAAGAAAGAAGTATTGATCATTTATCTGTTCATGTAAGCATAAAATTATTATAGTTATACATGTAATTGCGTTTCTAGTCTTCCCTGCATAATCGAATACCCCGCTTAATCGAATTAATATAGTTGGAGCAGGGCCGACTGTAAAACTGAAAGTGTTTCTATTATTTTATTCAACATCTGTATGTAGTGGGTGAAGACTGCTAGATTTTAAATATTTTATTTATTTATTTTAGGTTTACTGAATATATGCAATGCAAGTGTAGATGACCTTGCTAAAGTAGTGGGAGCTAGCAGAGCCCAGCAAGTTTATAACTTTTTTCACCTCTGTTAATGTCACCATTATTTTGTACTATATTATTTTATGAACTTTGTCATTGTACACATTTTTATTATATAGTCACTTTTGTATGCAATAAATGATCTTTATCATATTTAACTTTTCAGTTTTAATGAATGAAACTTTCTGGTTATTTTAACCCACTGAGAGTCTTAAAAAAGCAAATTTTAATGCTTTTACTGCATGATCTTTGTAATGTACTAAAATAATAGTTATTTCAGCTTGAAATTAATAATATGATTATATGCATTTAAGCAAGGCTTCTCTCTCTCGTATATTTTTCCATTTTGGATCACGAAATCCTATGCAACTCTATGGTGAAATTTGTTTATAAAATTGCTTATTACTTAAATGTACTTTTTAAAATTCCGTTTTAACATCCGGAAAATTCATGATAATCAAGCCTTGTTTTTCTAATTTTTTTTTTTTAAATAGCTGTAAATTGTGAATTTGAAGACAAGTTTTGATTTAATGGTCTTGAATTTAACCTGATAGTAGTCGCTATAGACAGCGCCACCTATTAAAAATTGCACACTTTTTATTTAACTGTCACCAATAATTTTAAGTGATGTGACTGACATTTCTTCAATTTTATTCGTGTTTTATGTATATCAAATGCTACTTATAAAAATTTTTGGTGGCTATTGAATAAAAAAAATCTGGCAACACTAAAAAATGGGTGGCAAATCGACCAACTAGCGACTACTAACGGGTTAAAAATGTGTACTACGTAATAAATGAGGATTTTTTCCCCATAGGTTAACAAGAAGTTTCGTTCACCCTGATGTGCTATGTTGCATTTCATTAATCCTCACAGTACTCTTGAAATTATAAAGTTTTATTGTGTTTAAAAAATGTACGCTCAGATGTTTTCTAGGATTTCTTTTATTAAAAGGTCTCTCTCATAGTTTTGGTATGTTTCAAGCGTTTCAGTTTTTTTTTATTTATTTGCATCAGTTGGAAATAGGATGACACTGAAGTGGGCTCTATGCTGTAGATCATAAAATACCAGGAAGCTATGTGGTTATGTGCAGGGCTCGTGAAATACAGTCGCCTGGTTGCCATTGGTGATCAATGTATTTTAAATGGCGACTATGAAAACTCAACATTGTTATTATTTTCTTTAATTTTAATATTTTGGTGAAAACATTGGTTCCAGAATCGGCTCCTATTCCACTTTCGATGTAGTCTAACTCTCATCATTTTGATTCCCGCTCCTCTCACTACGTTTTGAGACTATTGAATAAATACACTATTAGATTTACACCACTTTTCTTCATGCAGGTTTCACAACTCCGTGTCAAATTAGTGCATCATTTTAGGGATTTGGATTATACTGCTCCTATATGCACATGCTTACCAACCTGGTGCTGAATCGCTGGCCAGTGTAGTGATGTATCAATGGTGTATGTGTTTGTGAAAATAGTAAAGCCAGTTTCATGATGTTAAACTTAAATAGGTTTTCCTAATGTATCATTCTAGCCTAATAAATATTTGGTTTTTATGCATAGAATTTTAATTTCTACATTCAAGTAAATTAAAAAAAAAAAGGGCAGGGAAAATTTTTTACTGGTTATTGGAAAATTTTACTGGCAACCAGTATTTTTCAAATTCCTGGAGTCCTGGATATATGTAAAATCATATTTCATTTGATATTTTCTGTCTTGATTGCCAGAGTAATTTTGTATAAATTAAATATTTGTAAGATTACAGAAATTAATTTTTCTTGTTGCAATAAAAGTTGATTGCCAGTATTATATAAATATTTTAGCTTTTGATCAGTTTTCTGGTCAGCATTTCAAGCATCTGTATGGGATCAAAATAACCCCTATCTTAAGCATTTAATGATATTTTGATCTTACAAAGGAACCTTTTTAAATGTCGTACTTGGAATCAACACTAAGCACATATTTTACAGTTTTTAATGCTTATTCAGAATATGTAATAATTTTTTTTCAAAGCTTATTTTTAATGGAATTATGACCCTTTTAAATTTAATGATTTTCCGACTTCTTTCCTTCTTGCCAGAAAATCCCACACACAGTATTTCCTAATTGTTTAAACCCGTTAAAATCTACTTGCGGTTTATAGAACGAGAAAATATAAATATGCTAAAAGAAATAATTCATTGTTAGTTTAAAATATTAAACATCTTATTGATAAATTTTGAAAAATGTATGAATGTCTCCTACGTACATGAACTTTTTTTACCAAATATGTTACCCAAACTGACACTCAAGTATATCTTCAATATATGATCATGTTGAAATTCTAAAGTGTTCTAAATTTTGAGTTTCAGATTCTACCTTTTTTTTTAGACTGCTCTTTTTTATTCCTCCAAATTTCGATGATTTTTGAATTGCTATACCCCTGGGTTGCTAGATGCTGTATTTATTGCATCTTGCTCTGTTGCTCTTTAAGGGCCCTCTTCACTCACCGCCGCCGGAAGCTGAAGCTAATGTTATTCTATTGGAAATTTTTCTTTACAAATAACTTATTAACTCATACATATTTTTAAATTCTGTTTTCACATTCTGAAAATTCCCAGCTGTTAAATTGACGAACCTTTTTTAAAAAATTATTTTTTTACATTTTATTTTGAAGCTGCAAAATATGAATTTTCAATGTGTGAAATTTTTTCATTTTGCAATTTCAAAATAAAATATCAAAAATAAAAAAAATACACTTTTAAAAAAGGTGCATCAATTTAACAGTTGGGAATTTTCGGAATGTGAAAACAGAATTTAAAAATATGTATTGGTTAATAAGTTATTTGTTAAGAAAATTTCCCCATAGAATAACATTGGCTCGGGCTTCCGGCGACAGTAAGTGAAGAGGGCCCTTAATTGCATTGCTGCAACTAATTCAGTTTTAATATTATTTGAGAAATTTTAGCATCATTCTACAAATTAAAAACTATTCCCAGGTACATTTTGATTTTTTTTTTTTTTTCACAATAATTCAGTATTTAAGAATAAGCTTTTGTTTATCTTACATAAAAAAAACAAAGAAAATTATTCATAAAAGAAATATTTATTTAATAAAATCATTAAAAAAAAGCACAATTATATAACAAATAACAAGCAACTAATAATCATTTGTACAAGCCTCGATTTCGAACACTGAAATTTTCGTCACAGTTATTCAACAATATACTGCACAATACATCTTAAGCTCGTTCTTTACATGCCAGGGATGATATTTCACCCAACAGAATATTTCTAACGTTACAAATATTCAAAGATTTAACACAAGGGAAGAAAAAATAAAAATCTTTGATCAGTTTTTCAAGCATTTGCGATTGTCTTGAAGAAAAACGGGTCATTATTTTTGGTTAAATACTGAAGTTACACTTTGAAGATGAATTTTTTACAGATGCTGTTAAAGGTGAAAATCATAATTTCTATAAAAATTTGAATCTAAAAATGGCTGAAATATATTTATAGGCCATATTTAACTATATAATTTGATAAACTGATTAATATAAGGAAATTTATAAGTATAGTACTAAACGTGAGAGCACAGCACATCTGCTTCTTATATATGATGATAGAGTATTTTTCATTTTTATGCTAATTAATGATTTTTATGTTAATTTTTATGAAGAAAATTCAATGAATAAGATATGATATAAATGGAACAAAATCATGCATGAATTTGTTAAAATCTCTATAAAATAATACTGATAAAACAATATGCAAAAGCTGCAGAATCTTTTTCTTCACTAAATTATTGCAATAACGAAGCAGAAGTTTTTTTTTTTTCTTCCTTCCCTTTCCAATTTAACGAAAAGAACTATCTAACATTTATTACCCTATCTAAAAACAACATTTTCGTCTTTTCCTATGACTGGAAAGTCTATGTCTTTTGAATGACTTCTTCTGAAAAAGTTCCATGTGGCTCTACGTCTTCTATCTTTTGCAAATGGATTTGATGAGTTGGACCTCAAATTCACTCGACCTGAGCTGAGCGTAGAAGTAGTGGAAGTATTCGGACTTCCTGTAGAGGAACTGTTGGGTGACCGTAAGTAATCATGATCAGTTGGAGTAACGACTTTGAGAGATAACTTTTCTCCACTTTCTCTGATTAGGCGGACAACTTCTTCATGTCCCATCCACTTTGTATCTACATCACCAATGGCTACAATAAAATCATTTTCTCTCATTCCAGCTTCCTGTAATAAATTAAAACAAATGTTCATCCTAATAAAGTAATACAAGGAAAAAATTAAAAGAATTAATACCAGTTTTATTTTATTAAACAAAAAATTAAATCTTTTGCAAAAAATAATTGAGTGGTAATATATTTGGCAACTTAAATATTGACTGAAAAAATGTCGAATATGCAGATGATTTTCTTTATATCACATCAATGATACACAAGATCTTATTTTTACCCTGATTTTGTCAGAATAGTGATACTAGGAACTAGACATTTGACCTTCTACTCTTAGAATTATTTTTGTTCCTACTTTCCAGCTTAAACTTGATTTGGGTCATGATATAAGACACTAAATTAGGACTTTGTACAGTGAATGCTCAAATTAAAGATATTCCAGTTAAATTGTTTTTGGAGAAATTAAACCTAATTATGTGTTGCTCATTTCTTGCTAGTTAAAGTAATGACCTAAGCAGTTGCACTGCCTATGTCACCAGTAGCCAAACCCCATATTATTCTATGGAGAAATTTTATCAGAATTACTCCTTAACTACTTTTATTTATTTTTCCATTTTCACATTTAAAATGGTACATTTTTTGCACATCATAGCTTCAAACTGAAATGTTAACAATTTAAAAAATCAATTTTTAGAAAACATATATTAAATCAACAGTTGTGAACTTTTTGAATATGAAAATGTAATTAAACAAAATACATCTGTCAATGAATATTCTGATAAAAAATTTCCCCATAGAATAACAGTAGGTTTGGCTGCTGGCAACGATAGGTAGTGTGTCCCCTTAAGCTATCACTTGCAAACAATGGTATTTTATTGTAATATCAAAATGTGTTTAAATGGATGCAGTAAAAAATCTAGAATGATTCCTTAGGCATACTTGTAGAAGAAAATTGTGTTTCTGAAACAGTTATTTAGATTATTTAAAGGGAATGCTTACCAGAGCCACACTTCCATGGTCAACAGCAGCCACAATGACTGGGGAATCTCCCCGGACACTGAATCCGAAATTACCATCTTCTCCTTTCTGCAACTGAACGAGCCTAGGCGCTGTCCACTGTCGACGAGCATTAAATACTTTAAGAGGGCCCTAAAATAATACAAATGTATTTCAAATTCGCACATTAAAAAGACAGCATTAGCAAATAGCATCTAGAAAAATTAAGAAACTATTCATTATAATAACCAAAATATTAGGTTGAATGAGCAAAATGATATTTGACCATAAAAGTTAATAACTACAAAATGACATCATTATGCTTTCTCATGAGTAACAAGCATTAATGAATCAGAAGAATATCCCTAAAACCTTAAAGGGTTAGTGGAAGTTATAAATCTTTTCTGAAAATTACTGCCTTATCTTTATGAAAATTTGCATGTTTATCCATTGAAATATAACATTAGTATAGTTAATTATCTGGAGAACAATTTAAATAAAACTCAAAAATTTAATTTTCTGGCTAACTACTTTTTACATTTATTAATATCATACAATCAACAGATTGGGAAGAAAATCATATTTTATTGAAAATTTATTTTTCCAACTGAGTGAAAATAATGCCTGGACCGGGAGTTGAACCCCGGATCTTTGACTTACAAGGTCAAGGCTCTACCAATTGAGCTATCCAGGCCAACAACCGGTGGGTATTACTCACTCAGACAACCTTTAGGCAGAGCAACTGGTCTATCATGTAGATAGCTCGACAGAATAAGCTGCAGGTAATGGAAAACGCCATTAAACAATGGAAGGAATAAATACATTTATTAATAATTCATTATTTTCACTCAGTTGGAAAAATAAATTTTCAATAAAATATAACTACTTTTTGTCTCTCAGTTTTATATTATTATAGTTTAATATATTCTAAACATATTTCGGTATTACATTGTAAATTGATTGAAAATTATTATTATTACTTTTTTTTTTTTAATAATAATAATTTGTTTGAATGCTAAAACTTTACAATAAATTTTAACATTCAAATATATTTTTTTTAATTAATTTCTCAATCAATCTACAAAGTAATAAACTAAATATGTTTCAATATAGATTTTTAAACTACATTAATGTAAAATTAAGGAAAGGGATTAAAATTAGCAGAAGCAATTTAGAAAAATTTTACAAATTTTCAAATTTCATTTTATTAACCTCTTAATGCACTTGCCCGTGTCTGAAACGGGCGAAAGTTACCAGTAAATTTGCACTTGTATCTCGCATTATTTAATTTCTAATGCCCGTCTGAGATTTGTTCCAGTAAAAATAGATAGGCTAGATTATAATTGATGATTAGCTAAAGGTTGTTAGGAATTCTTTGTCAAAAAAGAAATAAATCATTAATTGTTTACCAGTTTTTCCGAAAAAGATTCGTGCTTTAAGGGGTTAAATTTCAATACGTTGTTATATTTCAATACTTATGTATGCAAACTTTTATAAATATAACTATTCTCTATTTTTACAACTACAGTAATTTACATAAAAAATTTATAATAAACATCTACTATCCTCTTAACTAAATTTACAGCAATGAAGATATGTTTTTAAAATATGTACCAATATATGAAATTTGTTTCATTTTGAATGTATGCAAAAATCTCAAAGATCTATAAAACTTAATTCTTTTAAAATCACTAATTTGATTTTACACAAAAGAATTTTCAGTTAAGTATTTAAGTTCATTTCAAATGGAAAAAATATCAATTACTTTTTCATAAATTTTACAGAATATAATACCTGAAACATTCTTTATAAAGTTTACATCAAAGTAAATTTGAATAACCAATTATTCAAAATTTAATATTTTAGAAATTGTCTTTTGTAATGTCACTCAGACAAAATTTGAATCTATTTTTTTATTTGTGGTCAATGCATATTTTAAAGTATATGAATTAATACTACAGATTTTAATAAGGAAAAGTTTGTATCTAACGAGTTTCAATTTACACAACACAGAATTATATCATGAATTTAAGTGATAGTAATTGTACAATTTTGTATGTATTGCTTTATAGGGTGAAAAATCTCAAGTAGTACTTAAAATTCTTTAAGCCTATATCTTCTGATAATAATAATATCTTGAATTAAAATCATATTTGAGTTATAAATTTTAATTTTACTTAAACACTTGAAAAATTATGCAAGGTTATGTATGTTTACTAAATAATAGAAATTAAACAATCTTCTTTGTAATTATGTTCTTATTCCATTTCAAGCCATACCAATTTTATTAATGCTTTTGAATATTAAAATAAAAATTTTCCATTAAAAAGACAAAACTTACTAAATCATGAAATGGATCACTGATGGCATGTTCACTAAAGTCTGGTGGCATCAGCGTTAATTGATATTTTGTAGCAGCTGAAAGAAAAAAGTACTGTTAATAAAAATGCAGGTATATTTTCTCTTGCAAATCTTAAATATTTTTTTTAACATACATGCATAAAGAACCAATAATAAATCAACATGAAAGAGAAACATACATGAGTAAAAAGTTTATATTTTTTTTAGATTTAGAGGGGGGAAAATAATAATAATAATAACATAGTTATTTTATGAAAGTGCTACAGATTTTGGTTGGAATTAAAAATGATTTATTTAAATACAGTGACCAGCGAAGCAGGCTAAGTTTGCTATGATAAATATTTTTTAAATAGATGCAAGAAAGATTAATTTATATATATTGTTATGAATTTGTAAATAATAGGTAATATTTTTATGCAATTTCATTTAAAAAGACTTAGTCAGGTGATAATTTTTAAATTTTCAGCATTTTTTGCTTGTTTTGCATTAAAATAGCTCATTTTCCTTTTAAAAAACCTGTTAAAAAGCTTCACCAGTGCAGATAATGGCTTTGGCAACGAAATTGGTGACTTTTTCGCCCCTTGGTGACTTTTTTAATGACTTTGGTGAGAAAATCCTTATTTATCAATATATCAATTATCTAAGCTCTAAATCGAATATTTTATAAGATTCTGGAAAATTTTGGAAATGTATGAAGCTATATAAAAGTATTGCATCCTGACCGTAGTACAGTGAACTCTCGTTAAAACGGCCCCGTTTAAGATGGATTTCTCGTTATTACGTACAAAAACAGAATCCCCAATTAAGGCCTATAGGGATTGCATGTAATAAACATTGCTTTATACGTACAATTCATTCATTAAGATGGACATTTTTTCCCCCTCAAAGCGTACTTTCTTCGAAAAAGAATCAGTTCCTTAAATCTTTTCAAATTCAATTTTTTTTTTTTTTTTTTTAACATGAAAAGGTTTAATAATAAAAGGGTTAATCTCTTTCACTCTGTGCTATTACACTGTGGGAGGTAAATAGTATTGGTTGACAGTTGAGGTCAACAATTTGCACCTGTCTCCACTTCTATTGTGGACACATAGCAAAGGATTTTGTTATCAAGTTGTACTATATTAAGAAAAGAAGTTTTGAAAGTAAGTATCAGTTTTCATGCTTTTATATTTTTAGTGAATAAAAGGGTTTGAGGAAACAAATTTTCATTCCTATTATACTGTGTATGTGTACATAATAGTGATTTTAGAGTTCATATAGAACTTCAGTTTATGAACTCCTGTTATAATGGACTCTCGTTAATATGGACAAAAACTGCTGGCCCTTGATTGTCCATTTTAACGAGAGTTCACTGTAGTTAGTTTTACACTAAGTCATTGCGTTAAAAAGAGCTCTGTTTGACCAGGCCTCTGCTAAAGATTACAGTTTATATGCTGTGTGTTATGCTTATGGTATAGTTTATGTTGTAGGCTATTATTTAAGCTGTGTTTTCTGGTGAAATTGAAGTTAATACTTGGTTAATAGATCTGTAATCTTCTGTAAATAAACCTTTAAGCCTCTGCAAGAGCTGTCATTCATTTATGGACAATTCACGAACCCCAAGTACACAACAATATTAAAACACAAAGCTTTTTCTTAAATACCAAAATGCAGCAATCTGAGCATGTGGGAAAATCTTTGAGCCAATTCAAAATGCACATTTTATAGAATTTTATTTTCATTGAAGCAAGAAACCAGGGAGGGGAAAAAAAAAACTAGGAGTGACATCAAAATTATTTACACACCTCAATTAAACTTCTTATATAAAAACCCAACTTTAATTTTCAAATCTTTTTAAACTAATTCTAAAGCAAAAATATATGCATGTTTTTCTTGTAAACAGTACCAGTTTCAATAAAATTTGTGATTTCAAACTACATAAAATTAATGAGTCAAAATTACCAGTTGCAGGTCCAATTCAAGTAACAGTTAATTTGAGAAGGAAAATTTTTGACATTCTTTTCATTTTAAAAATTCTGTCATTGGAGATATTCACCAAAAGATATTTTTGAGTACTGCATAGTCTTCTAGACAGGTTTTTAATTTCCTAAAAGATTTTCGTTTTTTTTTTTTTTTTATGCCTTAAATGGTTAAAATATGAACAAACCCAATACTTGGTTTTCCACTTCTTCAAGAATTTAAATAAAATTTAACTTTTAAAATTGTGGCATTAGGATGCAATTTTCATAACACCTATCATTTCTGTACATTTTCTTTTTTTTTTTAAATAAATATGTATGTATAGGAATGGCAAGTTGTCCTCTTCCAAGAGCTACATTTAAAATAATAATAATAATAGTAATTTAGCAGAAAGCTACAAAAAGCAGGAGTGATTTTTTTCTACGAATTTAAGCAATCAGTATATTTCATTTTTAGATTATTTTTCAATATTTTTTTCTTGAAATACAAACTTTATATGCATAAACATGTTTCTCCAAAACTTATAAAATTTATTGGGTTTATTTTGAAAATTTTGCATTAAATCACACAGAATCTGGTTAGTGTGTATATAAAAATACAAAAATGCATAAATTATTTTAAAAGAAAAATAAAACTATAAACATTTTAACTTACCCTGGATTGGTGGAGGTTCTAGTATCTCTTGAAAGTCGTCTTCCTGCTCACATTGAGCATACCTGTCTAGTGTAGCATCATGAGCTACTCTTAGGCGTTCCTGGAGATTGTCAATTTGTCTAAGCTGGCGGCACATTCTGTGTAAGCGTAAGGCTTCTTCATGCAACAGTAATGATTCTCGAAGATGAGCCTTACCTAAAAGCATTAAAAATTAAAAAGAAAAGCTTTTATTTATTTTTTTATACTGTACAGTTTTTACAAATGTTGTGTCTATAAATAAATTCACTAACAATAATAATAAAAAGAAAAAAAAAATCTTAGTAGTAAGAAACATAAATGTGTATTACAAACTTAGTAGTAAGAAAAATAAATCCACTACTATCCCTAAACTCTTAAAATTTAATAATGTACAAAACTATATCAACACTTGCATTATTAAACTGTTACGATCAATAAAATTTAAATTGGGAGTTTTATTGACTTTACGTTTTAATAAATAACTAGGGTAAATTTCATTTAGATTAAATTCAGCCACTTAAATTATGAAAATATCCCTCTTCCTATAATTTAAAAATTGAATACTTTTTCATAAAAAATAATAAATGAAACTTTACATAATAAAATAAACTAGTATCGCCCAGTGATCAAAACTCAAATAATTTTTTAAGTAAACATTTAAATAATAAAAATAGAAATTCAAAGTTTCTGTGTAAACAATGTTCTTAGACTATTGTAAAAATAAATGAATAAATAAATGCATAGCGAGTTTGTTGCAGATATATAACATAAAAGCTGAGATATGGCCTTTCCGTAAATGGAAATTAACTGTAGCATAGCAGAGCCATCTTTTGTCCGATATGCACCCAAATTGAATCAGCATAATTTTACATGTTATCGATCACACATACCAAGTTTGGTTTACTTTATAAAAGCTGAGATATTGTCTTCTCATAAACAACATTAAAATGTAGTACAGCAGCACTACCTGTTGTTTAATATGTACCCAAATTAAAGCAGAGGTGTTTGTGTTCAGGGTTTACCCCTGATTTCAGGGTTTTTACTCTAACCCATGTGTATTTTTTATTTCCTATAAAGTTATTTTTTGTTTTCATTGGTTGTTTATTTGTCATCCAGGTGATATGTGAATGAAATGTAAAAAGATTGAGGGCTTCTGGCCTAAATAATTTCAGTATTATTTGATATTTTGGGTTTTTTCTAATTTGAGGCTCTAATTTTCAGGGGTTTTACCTTTGAGTCGCATACTTTTACATAAAATACATCTTATATGGTGTGTTTATGAACAATAGGAGTTGTGATATGGCCTTCACTCAAATGGGGTGAATCACAACATAGCAGCACCACCTATTGGGTAATATATCCATAAAGCTAATCAGCATTTATTTAAATCAAGATTATTTTTAATTAATTATCAATCACGCTTAAATTTTGTCCATTGGTTCCCGAGATATAATATTTTGCTAGCACATCATAGACACACACAGACAAATAATCATTTTCTAAAAATAGGTGAATTGTGTTAAGACATATCAAAACATGTATAATATTCAAGTTATACATTATACATATAGTACAGACACAAAAAAAAAAATACTCACAATCACAAGTATGTGGGGAAAAAAACGGCTAACACTGGAAGAAATAGGTGAAAATTGACTAGAAAAAGTTATTGAAGCTCAGGAAGGGATTGGGTTCGTTGAGGGTTTGCTATGTTTCACCTAATATGTGTCTTTATGGTGTTATGAAAACGAAAGATATTCACAATCACAAGTGTGTGGGGAAAAAAAAAAGGCCAACACCGGATATAATATAAGGTGAAAACTGACTAGAAAAAATTATAAAAGCTCAGGAAGGGAATGGGCTTGGAGCCCTGAAGCTATCGTCGAAGGTTTGCTACGTCTTGCCTAATAGGTTGATATTACATGTATTAATAACCACGGAAAAACATAAGTCGAAAATTTTATGAATCCAATACTTTCTTATGCATTTTCGCAATTTTAATGTTTTTCTTAAAGATTGTGGAAACTATATTAATTACTTGTTAGAAAATAAATGATAATTACCTAGCTGCCTTCTTTCCTCTGTAGTTCTTGGCACTTTTATGTCTATACAAGTATTGCTGTTGTTGGCATCATTGTTGTGGACAAATTCGAGATAAGTTTCTATTTCTTTAGTGAGGTCACCTGAAAAATACAAATATTCCAAAATTAGAATAGTTGAATATTGATCAACATTAACAGTAATACCTTTTTACAGTCCTTCGTAAAGTTTCTTAAAAATAAAATATTATGGAAACTTTGTTTAAAAACTTCTAAAATTCATTAATTTTTATTTATTAATTTATTTTAATTTATTTACTTATTTATTTATTTATTTATTTATTTTTTTTTTTTTTGGAGGGGGGTGGGTGACATTCAAAATACAACACAACTTTTATTAAATCTAATTTTTAGGCATAAATATATGCATGTGTGTGCTTCTTATCCACTTCTACAATTTTCAACTACTTTTAGCCAAATTACACATACATTTCAAAACCTAGTGAAAAATGTTGTTGTACTTAGTTAAATCCCCTTTTTACAATAATTGAATTGTTAAAATTTTAATATTTCACTTTACAGCTTAAAAAAAAAAAAAAAGAAAGAAAAAAAGGAAAATGCATTTAGTTATTTTTTCTCATTTTTAATTAAAAAATGAAATATTAAAATTCTAAAAAATCAGCTTTTAGAAAACGAGTACAGTATAGGACCCACTATCCGAAACCCACAGGACAAGAAGTATTCCAGATTTTGGATCTTATTCCCAATATTGATTTTCCTGAATTATGAAGCCTAACTAACTAACTGATAGGCACCAATTTATGTCTAGGAGTAACTACATATAATTTTTTATAAAATTCTGTGCCTTAGTTGTTTAACTAGAGCTGCACCAAAATATTTGTTACACACATAGATAGGCATTTTCTAAATATAGTCAAATCGTGTTCTAGACTTCTCAAGACATGCAAATAAATTGAAAACCAGAAATCAAAATTTTTTGAAAATCCATTACTTTCTTTAAAAACAACTGTAATATATACATTAATCATCAAGTAAAATCTTTTTTTTTTTTTTTTTTTTTCAAATTCCAGAAATTTCCTGGACTGCAAGCATCCCTGACCATCTCCAGAGAGAAAAAAATTCTGCTTTAATTTCTAATTTTCAGAATACTACCTTTTATTTTATCATCTGATTTTGGATGAAAATATTTTTTAAATTGTTTTAAAAAAAATCTAAAATGATTCCAGATTTTGGGTTTTCTGGATTTTGGAATTCTGGATAATGAGGCCTATACTGTACTAATGTACTAGTTGTGAATTTCTTGATTATAAAAACGGAATTTTTAAAAAACATTAGGTAATGAATAATTTTATATACAAATTTCCCCACAGAGTTACATGGGATTTAGTGATTGGAGGCAGAGAAAATATACATGGGAATGAGGAACCTTAAGAATGCTGATAAATCATCACTATAAATATTTTCATAACCCTTTTCATAAATTAAAGAGTATTACAATGCTTTATTATAAAAAAATTATTTCCTGCTTCCTGCTCAGGGTAATTTTTCTTATTTCAAAGAATTTTCTGCGAATCATGTGGGTATGACAGTATGTATAAAAATTTCCCGTAAATATTTAAATTAAACCACATAAATAATTTAAAACAGTGTTTATATGAAAATCTACCACCGATCAACATGGGAAAGAAAAAAAAAACATATTTTTCATTTTTCCAAATAGCACTTTCAAACTGAATTAATCTGTTTTAGCCATAGACCTATTATAAAAGTGGACAGGACAATGGCAACCTTTTTCAGTGGCAAAGATAACTCATAAAAAAGTCACGTGAGTGTTGAACTACAGGAAGCCAAACTGGCCAATATTGAAATTTTCTCTCCATGCCTTAAATTCAGAAACCTTTGGACAGCCCCTACCTGCCTGGATTCGGCCAAGCTTAACAGGTTTGGAGTGCTGCATGCTCTAAACTCTGTTTTTTCTTAAGCAGATGATATTTTTCCTTTTTCTTTGAAAATTCATTTTAAAATTTTTATTTCACTTTAAAAATTAGATTGTTTTGAATTTAAGAATTTTATAGCAAGAAATAGTAATTAGATGTACTTTAAAAGCACTAGAAGTTATGTAAAATAAGAATTTTATTTCACAGGTAAGATTCTTTTTAATATTTTATTATTTCGTTCTTTTTAAGTAATTATTTTTATAAAATGTTTATAATTGCTATACTTAATTCTGCAAATTGAATTAGTTTAAATATATTAAACCTAATATGATTTCAAAAATGTCCATAATTATTTATGAGAGTTAAAGCGAGTATAGACAAACTGAAGTTATAAACACTTTTAAACTTTGTTGGAAAGTAAGGTAAAAATAAATTTCAGAAGCTGTAGTGTTTTACGCAAGTTTTGCTTGCTGTATCTTTTAATAATAATATTTATATTTAGAGCAAAAAGTCGTCAATAACGCAATAAATGCCAGAAAAGATAACCTTTTTTTCAGCAGTCACGTGTTTTATCTTTGCCACTTTTACTTATATTCCCTTAATAATGAAATGCTCCATTCACTCTTATAAGTCTATGGTTTTAGCTGCCCGGGGTTGATCCAGGTTCAATTTTTTGGGGCCTATTTTGGTGAAAAACAATATATTTTTGTAAAAAAAAAAAAAAAAGGCATTTTTATAAAAAAAAATATTTATTTATGTGAAAAAAATATTGTACAAAATATTCCATTTTAGTGTTTATTCTAAATAATGTTTATTATCAAGTTAATGGACCATTAACTTGATATTGGTTCAATAAAACACTATTATTAATGATGTTTCATTGTTCAATAGTGTTAATAATAGTGTTTCATTATAGGTAATCATTTGAAATAGTTCAGAAAAGATAGAAAAAAAATTATGAAAAGAATCATTTTTATAAAATGAAATTTTGTAAAAGGGCCATATTCATAGATTTGAGTTTTGTGAAGGGACGTATTCTATAAATTTGAATTTCGTGAAGAGACCCATTTTATGAAAAATAATTTTGTGAAGAGGCAGGTAAAGGACCCTAATTTTTGCTTGGATCGTTCCCTGGTAACAGCATGCTATTTATAGCAGAGGTTTAACGGAAATTACCCTCCACATTTTTTACTTTTTCAAATAGCACTTTTAAACAGAATTTGTTTGCTTTAGCTAAAGGATGCTTTTTATAATCGAAATTAAAATATAACTACCCTGTATGTTATTTAAAATTTTCAAATAGTACTTTTAAAATGAACTCGTCTGTTATAGCTGCCACATGCTGTTTATAGTGGAAGTAATTTAACTATACCAACTCTTTATATATTACACTTTTCTTTCCTCTGTCCAAGAGCTTTTTAGTTTTCATTCTGAATTATAACTGTAAATATGAGAAGTGTAAATTTCAGTTATTCATGTTTTTCATTTATGTACAATGTATGACACACTGAAGTAAAAAAAAAAATAATAATAATAAATAAAATGTATACTAATAAAGTGAAGTGTTTGCCTGTCTGTGTGTGACATGACGTACAGAAAAAATTATCACACATACAGTTCTGAAAATTTTATTCTTAATAAAAAACAAATAATGCATGCAGATTTGCAACATACCTTTAGATTTTTGATATTCTTATAAGATTTTTTAAATTTTCGTGTTTTATGCTAAATGCTTCCGTCCTTATGCTAAACGCAATGTCCTCTGGGGGCATTATGCAATGACAAATCACACTGCATTTCTAATCATTTGCATATCTGCCTGGCACATACCTACATGCCAAGTTTCATTACGATTCAACAATTACTTCTTGGTGTGCAAATTTTTATGGCAATGAGTATATTTATTTAAATGGTTCAATTATTCAATTAAAAAATATATGGATATATAAATCATTTTAATATAGTGACAAGTGAAGTGAGCAAAGCCTGCCAGTAAATAAATGAACAACCAAATTACATGTAAATCTATCAAAAATTTTCATGAATAATATATTTTCTTCACCTGAATGCACATAATAGAAAATAAAAGTTCTTTAAATAAACAAGTAAAATTAACAAAATAAACATTGACCTTATTTTAACGATGGTGTTTTAAGAGCTATAAACAGTGGTAATTTATTCAAGATTATTAAAAAACAAAATGCTTTAATAATGAATTTGTTATAAGAAAATTACCATTATGTTCTAAGAGTCCAACTGCTGCATAGTGGTGAGCCAGAGCCCTGTAATGTTCAGACTTGACAAGGAGTAAGCTGATCCAGGAATAAGGAACATAGTCTTTTACGGAACTATTAGTCATTACTTTATGGACGATTGAATAAACAGCAGATACCTAAGATGAAAGAAGCAAAAAAAAAAAAAAGAAGAATATAGTATGAAGAATTTTCTAAACCACTGTGATAAATTCTGAAGAAAATTATTAATTTTTAGAATATGCAAAATTAAGACATTTTTATTTAAATATTGTAGGGTATTTGATGAGCAAGTGCATCATCCAAATTCAGTGAATATTTTTGGAGGATTATAAAAGAAAATTGGCAATCAACACTACAGCAAAATGAAAAACTGGCAAAAGTTACATTTTCTGCATCATAATCTTTCACAAAACTAGTCATTAACTTTATAGACGATTGAATAAATGACAGATGGCTATGGCTGCCTTAAATTGGAAATATGAAAGAGGACAAAAAATATGAAGAAATAAGCCACATCATCATTATTAATTTTGAAAAAATTGTTAACACATATTTAGAATAATGCAAAATTTACAAATTTTTATTTAAATATTTAGGGACATTTGATGAGTAAACGTATCATTCAATGAATATCATTGGAAAATACATATTTTGTCTAAAATGATAAAAGAAAAATCTGCAGTTACTGCAAGCAGGCCCTGATGGCCAAACTGGCACAAGAAGTATGTGCTTCCCTTGGAAAATTTTGGAAAGGCCTCAAATTAAGCAAAAAATAAGCCCCCAAATTGAAAGCTTGTGATTTGAAAGCATTGTCTGATTATAAAAAATCTCAGTAGACCTGATTGCACAATTTTCTAGGTTATATAGGAAATAAATAAGCTAATGAAGAAAGCTTTTGCGCATACATTTATAAAGTAATAATTTCATATATTGTGGTGAATACAGGATTTCACCAGTTTACATTTTGGTGCTTATATTAAGTGAATTTACTTGTGAACATTTTCCTCAATTTCAGATAACTACAAAGTTTAATGAATTTTTTTTTTTTTTTTTTCGAGGTTTTTGTATGAGTCTTTAGACCAAGCAGTCATTGGGTTCCCCAAATAGATTTGTGCTTTGCCTCATTTGTTAGGGTTATCAAACCCCTGACTGCAAAAGGAAAATTAATTGGTAAATGCTACAACATTTTGATGAACTATCACATACCAACTTAAATAAATAAAGACTTTTGTAGTACTCAGATTTTTAAATTATATATATATTTAATATAAATATCAGAGTAAGTTATTGTAAATTTCAAAACTAACAATTATCAATTATGGCCAAATTTTGTTTGGAAAAATTTGTAAAATTCTGTTACAGATTCATTAAAGAAACTTTTCAGTTTGGAGAAAACTCTTGCTGAACTGAATCTGATCATTTTGATTCAAAAAAATATCAATAAAACCTGCAGCGTTAGAATGGATAACAACTATACTATTTCATTCCAATCAATAAGAAGAAAACAGGGGTGATTGTGACTCAAAGGTAAAAACCCTGAAAATTAGAGTCTCAAATTAGAAAAAACTCAAAATATCAAATAATGCTCAAACTATTTAGGCCAGAAGCCCTCAATCTTTTCACATTTTATTCCCATATCACCTGGATGACAAATGAACAACCAATGAAAACAAAAAATAACTTTATAGGAAAAATACAGATTGTTAGCGTAAAAACCCTGAAATCAGGGGTAAACCCTGAACACAAACACCCCTGAGAAAATATTGTTTACTTGATCCTTTAATTAAATTCTTATATTAGAAAATCGTAGTAAACCAGATTATTGACTATTTAATTGAAATGTTTCCCCCTATGAAATCAACAAGAAAAAGTATCAAAATGTTGCAAAGTTATTAAACTTTACATATGAACTTTACATGCATTACAAAGACATTTAACAAGATTAGTACAATATTTTAGAGGTAAATTAAACAGAAAAAACAATGAGTTGTGAAAATTGAGATAGAATAAAATTCAGGTGTTATTTCACTTTAGAGCACTTGCATAATAAATATAAAAAGGCCATTATATAATTTTAAGAGGAACGAATTTCCAATTCTATATAATTAATAAATCGAAAACTAACTAATCTAGTAGGCTATTTTGATGCTTATAAGAAAAGGGGTATATCATATATCCCTTGCAATCTGTTCAGGAAATTCATCAGGACTGAAATAGCACATCTCCTTCCTGTAGTGGTTAAAATATCATAAAGAAAGATTTACCTTTCATTTCTTTAATACATATGTATATTTTTAATGTTTAAAAAACTGGTGTGTTTATAAAGAGCATTTTACACCATTTATTTATTAAGCAAAAAGTAATTTTGCAATTGGAATTTCATTTGTATCACATCATTTGATTACACAACTCACATTTACCCCATAAAAATTAATATAATAAGAAATGTGAAAAAAGTGAAATATTTTTCTAAAATATAGAATATTTTACCTCTTCTGCTTCCTGAGCTACTTCTAAACAAGTTTGAATTCCAAGTTTCTCCACTCCAGGAGTTAATTTCTCGAAGAGGCACTCTCTCGCTTGAGCCTTTAAGATGATGATAAATAACAATTAATAAGCACTGAATTTCAAATTCTTATAAGTTTATTTTTAGAAATAACTTTTTAAACAAATATATACAAGTTAGGATAGGTGCTCCAGTAATTGACATCTATCCCGAAATAATTAATAAATAAGAAAAATAATAAAATCATATATTTTACATATAAGAATATAAACATTTTATGTCAAACACTGGAGCATAGGGTGCTAATAACTGGTGAAAAGAATAACTAACAGTGTCAATCACTGGAACATAGAAGTATGTCTTCTTCACCAATTTCATTGTTTGAAGATCTTCACCAATGGGGGGAAGGGGGCACCCTTAGACTTCAGGATAGGAGGAGGCCTCCAAAGAAACTTAAGTTTTAAGCAATGTATCTGGCGAAGTTGTAGTGGCATTATTTTAACCTGTAACATTGGCGGAAATTTCACTTTAACGGCCCTCTTCATTCACCATCGTCGGAAGCCCGAGCCAATGTTATTCTATGGGAATTTTTTCTTTACAAATAACTTATTAACTAATACATATTTTTAAATTCTGTTTTCACATTCAGGAAATTCTTAGCTGTTAAATTGACGAACCTTTTCTAAAAAATTATTTTTTTAATTTTTTATATTTTATTTTGAAGCTGCAAAATACGAATTTTCAATATGTCAAATTTTTTCATTTTGCAGCTTCAAAATAAAATATAAAAAATTTAAAAAATAATTTTTTAAAAAAAGGTCCGTCAATTTAATAGCTGGGAATTTTCAGAATGTGAAAATAGAATTTAAAAATATGTATTAGTTAATAATTTATTTGTAAAGAAAAATTTCCCATAGAATAACATTAGCTTCGGCTTCCGGCGGCGGTGAGTGAAGAGGGCCCTTAAGAAGTTCCTGTTTGCTCTGATTATTATTATTTCAGAATTGTACAAATTGGAGTTCTGTCAGCCAAGTACAGGAATTTATCTCGGCATAGCAAAATGAAGGTTCAACATGCTTAGTTTGAGTTCATACTTGAATGTTTCTCTTGAGGCTAGTCACATATCAATCATAATGAAGCAAAATATGATATTTGGTTAAATTAAGAAATTACCTAATAAATATTTTTATTATGAAACTTGATAAAATTGAGCCTATTAAAAAAAAAAAAAAATCGTCATTTTCATCGAAATTCTTACAGTTGTTATCGAAAAGAAAATTATCTTTCTCAGAAGAAGAAGGAAAAAAAAAAAGAGAAGACAACTACAACGACTTTTGTGGATGGTTCTAAGAAAAAGTCAAACATGCATTTATATCAGTTTTATGGTTAAATAATATATATAACTTTTGAAAAAGTCACTAATGCATGTTTATAAAATATAACATGGAAATTTTTCTATTATGACAGAAATTACTTGTTACATGTTAAGTTGCCATCTAAATTTCCCATTTTGATGTCCTACGGAGTAGAAAAACAGAAAGATTTAGCATTAAACTGGATTCTAATGAGATATTTAATTCAACTTCTTGTTCTATCAAAATGAATGTATATTATGAATGTTTTTTTAATTCATATTTAGTCAAACAGGGTACAAAATATTGATGAACGGATCTATCAGTCTATCAGAGTGAGTATATTAAAGCTCCTCCGTGCACTAACATAAGAAACACTCAAAATAATAGTTATATTAAACGATTTTTAAATTCATATAAAAAAGCATGATGGATCTTGATATTTTAAAAAATAGAATCAAGTTTGCCAGATTTTTATTAATTTAAATAAAGGTACTTAGGTATTAACGCCACCGCAGCAGAAGTTACTTACGTATTAACGCCACCGCTGCAGAAGTTGCACTAATGCGCCAATAAAGAGCAATCTTGTTCGCGCACACGAGACATAGTGGGACAGCGAGACATCATTTGGAATCTTATTTATCAGAATTCATATGGCGACAGTATCAGGTGAAAGAAAATAGAGACTGTTTTGAATCTATGTTAAACTCTATATCGGCCCATTTTCCACTAAAATCCGATTGACTACTTTGTTTTTAAGTAAAGTGGTTTTGAATTTTGAAAGTGTTTTGATTTTAAATAAAGTGTTTTATTTTATGATTTGTCGGAAAAATTTTAGGTGTAGATTGACGGCACTACGTATTAACTGCAGTGGTATTAATACGCAAGTACCTAAATAAGATTAAAACATAACTATAAACTGTTTCTATTTTAAACTATTCACATTCAGTACCACAAACATAATCAGCTTCCCATGACAAATGATCTGCTGCACAAATTTATATCAATAAAAGAAAAGGATACTGATTATTAGGGTCTATTGCTTTTATAGAAATATTAAAAAAAAAAAAGTTTATATTATGTAAATTTTCTTCCCAGGACACATACAATAATCAGATCCTGCTTCGGTACATCTTACAATTTCCTCGTCTCTGGTCACCAAATCCCATATAACTATATGGGGAAATTTGTTTATAGAATTACTCATTGCCTTTATTTATTTTTTAATTCCAATATTCGTAAAATTCATAACCGTTGAATTAATACTTAGTTTTACATAAACGCACTCAAGTAAAATGCCTAGATTACGCAAAAGAAGCATTTTACATTTGTACATATACACACAATCCTTATCTGTAAATAAACAAACTAAGTGCCAGCAAAAAAGCAAAATTGCAGCCTACTTGGATAATGGATAATAATGAAAATTTCTTTCAAGGTAATATATGTGTGAATTAAGATTTTCTTCCTTCACAACTAAGTGTATGAAGAGAGCTAGAGAAATTGATTTATTTATTTATTGTATTGGGAAAAAAGTGAAAGATTGCTTTTAAAATATTTACCTTAATTATTATAACATATTTTTCCGAAATGTGTATTAGTGTTTTGACATCAAAAAGTTTGAGAATCACTACTCTAACGTGTTCGTTAGCTCACAGTTTAGTGTTCTGTCCTATTCAGAATTCTTATTTGTCTTTACTTCAAAGTCTCTAAAGTAAAGCAAAACATCATCTATTATCGCTGGATGCTAAACTCCATATTAATCTACAGGAAAAATTGTCATATGCAAATTACTTATCAAATTCTCTCTCTCTCTAAAGCTCATGGACTAAGTTCATTTTTTGCACCTTGTAGCTTCAAAATGAAATATTAAAATATTTAAAAATAAATTTTGAGAAAACGGGAATCAATTTAACGATTGGGAATTTTAGAAAGTACATTAGGTAATGAGTAGTGGTAAAGAAGCATCAATAAACTGGCGTTGTAAAAATATTACTTACAAACTTTGAATAAACACCATAAAATGCAATAAACTCGCAACAATTGTTTCGGGTCGAAAAAACACACGACCCTTCATCAGGCGAGTTTATTGCATTTTATGGTGTTTATTAAAAGTTTGTAAGTAATAATGAGTAGTGGTATTGAGCATTTTACATAAGAAATTTCCCCGTATAATAAAACATGAGGTAAGTGTGCCACCTAAGTTAGGTGAAGTATCTCTTTGACGAAGCTTTCAAGTAGAGTAAACAATTAACATTTAAATGTTTCAAATCATAAACATATTTATTCTCATAAATTATATGAAGAATGGTAGCTATATCTTCCATAAGTGTTATAATCACAAATAGGGCTATTTTTACTCACTAGCATAAGTTGAATAAGAGTGTCCAGTGTGTTGGGGGATAAGTCCATACTGGGAGCATTGCTGAAATTGTCCCGGATATATCGAAACATACCGGCAGCCCTAAGGAAGTTGTCTACAGCAGCGTCCACACCAGAACTTGTCAGACGATCCTGAAATGCACAAAGAAATACCCACAAGTAACATTAATTATAATAAATACCAATAAAAAGCATTGCATTATCAAGAAATTTTTTTAATTCCGTTTATTTTAAATACACAATACAAATAAAATCTTAAGTGCATGATGCTGATGTGTTGTGCAGATTAAGATCGATTGACAAACGCTAGGGCCCAGGCCTGAGTATAATTCCCCTTGTGAGATTGGAGACACCTTTCTAAGGGGTCTATATAAGCCCGTATTGCATGAGTTATCCGAGTGTAGTAATTTAAACGAAACATGCAGAATGTCTGAATGATATTAGATAGTTTATGAGTAAAAATTTAAAATTACGAACGAAATACGCATCCAGAAAACGATAAGGAGTAATTATTTAAACTTATAAGAAGGAGTGGCTATTATGAACTTATATAGATTTAATTTCTAAAAAATGGGAAATGTCAGGGAAAATAATAAATTTAAAATTAATTTTTTTCATTCATCAAATTGATACATTATCTATCGTGGTTAAGGCCGATTGACTACGAAAAGGTCTTAGACCGTCGTAGAATTATCGTAAGGAAGGGGGGGGGGGTATAATAAGTAGTCCTACAGTGTATTCACGCGAGTGTTGGAAAAAACAACGGCAAGTTCCGAAAGTCGGCAAACGCCAATTACTTAATTTAAAATTAATTAATTAATTTTTTCATTCTTCAAACTGATACATTTTCTATCGCGGTTAAGGTCGGTTGACTACAAAAAGGTCTTAGGCCGTCGTAGAATTATCGTGTAGGAGGTGGGGATTATAAGTTGTCCTACAGTGTATTCACGCGACTGTCGGAAAAAAACAACGGCAAGTTCCGAAGAAGAAAGTCAACAAACGCTAATTAATTATTTTTTTCCTTCATCAAATTGTTACATTTTCTAACGTGCGATTAAGGCCGATTGACTACAAAAAGGTCTTGGGCCGTAGTAGAATTATCGTGAGGAGGGGGGGGGGGTTATAAGTGATCCTATAGTGTATTCACGCGAGTGTCGGAAAAAACAATGGCAAGTTACGAAGGAGAAAATCGACAAACGCTACCTGTGTTCGAACCTGCCATCTCTCATCTACCAGATTCAAAAGCAAAACTTCCCGGCTACTGATGGGGTGATTTTTATTTTTATTTTTTCCTTTTTTTAATGTGCGTCAACATGGCGTATTTAATGCAATTATGCTGTCATGTGTAAAATATATATTAAAATAATTTTTTCTGTGTTTGCTTTCTGTGATGTTTAGTCTGAAACACTGGTTAAAATAGGTTTCGATAAGTGCTAAGTCTTCCGTTTTTCAAGAAAGACTTACTAGAAATATTTTGCAATTGTTTCAGTTTATTTAATCGTCGAAAATATATAAGACGTATTCCCTTTTTAAAAATAGTAGTAATAAAACTGATTTAAAAATTAGAAAGGTGGCAGCTGTGAATTTATAGAAGAATTTTTTTCGAAATATGAACTTACCTGTCTAGCTGCAATCTGTGTATAGAGTGCAGCGATATTGAATAATACGCTTGCTTTTTCAAAAGCAATGGTTTTCTGAGTACTTGGCACACCGGTCAAGGAGTCGAACCTATAAATTTGAAAAATTAATAATAATAATAATACTAGAAATTAAGTAATGACCTCAATAAAGCTGCTTTAAATATGGAAAATAAATTAATTTTCATATAAACTGACTGGTTAACGGCCCTCTTCACTTACCGTCGCCAGAAGCCCGAGTTAATGTTATTCTATGGGGAAATTTTCTTTACAAATAACTTATTAACTAATACATATTTTTAAATTCTGTTTTCAGATTCAGAAAATTCCCAACTGTTAAATTGACGGACCTTTTTTAAAAATGTATTTTTTTAATTTTTAATATTTTATTTGGAAATTGCAAAATGAAAAAAATTCACATATTGAAAATTCGTATTTTGCAGCTTCAAAATAAAATATAAAAAATTAAAAAAATAATATATTTTTTAAAAAGGTCCGTCAATTTAACAGCTGGGAATTTTCAGAATGTGAAAATAGAATTTAAAAATATGTATTAGTTAATAAGTTATTTGTAAAGAAAAATTTCCCATAGAATAACATTAGCTCCGGCTTCCGGCAGCGGTGAATGAAGAGGGCCCTTAAAGTCCTTTACCCATAACTGGAGAAGGGAGTCACAACAACTCCGCGTTGTTCATTGTTCATTCAACATTTTAAATATTTTTTGTAATTACATGATTTCCAGAATATATTGTGCTTCCAAAATAAATTGAATGCTAAGACAAAAAAGTAAAATAGCATTGGAGTCTTTTTGACTTTATGTCTCTAACCGCGTAAGAAATTCATGTCTCCAGTTATAGGTTTATATTAACCCGCCAGCCGCCAGAATGCACTGTAAAAGAAACATTTTATATACTCTATGAAAAAAAAAATTATAACGAACGTAAAATTTTATACTTCGTATTTTTATTATGTGATTTTATTTTGTTTGTGTTATATTGTAACCATTGAAATATCGAAAGAAAATTGTGCCTTTTCCCCACCTGTGTATTGGCGGGTTAATACACAAAATTTCAATTTAAAGAACTCGTGGGGTAGATCTGAAAAATCTGAAAATATCTACTTACCAGGTGGCGAATAAATGAAATAAAGTGGCGAATAAAAAAAAAATATATATATATATCAAAATAAAATAAAATAAACAAGTCACCACTTCTTTTTCTCCTGTGACTTTTGATAAGTATGAATTTATATAATCTGGTGTATTTCGGGAATTAAATGTAATTAACTTTAATCAAAAATCTGCAAAACAATATCGCATTTCTGTCAACGACTGAATTTATGTGGCATATATTAGAAATCACATATGTAAGAACAAAAATTTTGTTCATTTTCGGTAAAACAAATACGTATTTCAGAAATCAGCTCTTTTTTACTTTCCGAACACTATAGTGAGGAAAGTATTGTAATCATGTCAAAAATCCGAATTTGAGATTTTGATGTTTCTATACGTTTCCAGGTCCAATGAGTCCGTTTTCACTATTTTTGGGATGATGTATGTATGTGTGTGTGTATGTATGTGTGTATGTCTGTGAGTGAACACGCTAGCGTCTAAACGCTTTGTTCGAATAAGCTGAAAGTTGGTATGTATATTGTAAATCACCATAGTACGAATCCTATAGATTTTGGTGAAGTTTAGTTTTTTTTAGGGGCTTATAGTTTTTTTTACAGGGACACAAATAAAAATTCTTTATCATTATGGCCTATGGGACGAAAATCTTAAAAGTGCGATAGCATCTAAACGCCTTATTCAATTGAGCAAAAAATTATACACATATTGTAGGTCACAGATACTCAATCTGTATGGAGTTTGGATAATCTAGCACTTATAGTTTTTTACAGGGACACAAAGAAAAATTATTTATCATTATGGCCTATGGGACCAAATTTTTAAAAGTGCGATAGCATCTAAACACCTTATTCAATTGAGCTGAAAATTTATATGAATATTATAAATCACTGATTCACTAACTATAAGCATTTTGGTGTATCTAGCATTTATAAGTTTTTACAGGGACACAATGAAAAATTCTTTATCATTATGATCTATTGGGCTCAAAGTTCAGTAGCATTAAGTAAAACATTGTGTAATATATGGAGAAAAATTCTCAAACAATCTATTATGGTTTTCTCTTTTTTGTTTGTTTAACAACTCCTCTTTCTTTACTTTCAACTGTTAATTACTCAAAATTGTTAATTACTCAAAAACAAAATCTACACACAAAACTGTTAATTACTCAATGTTCGGAAAGTCGAGTGGAGTCACTCCAGTTTTTTTTTTTTCCTTTAAGCGATATTTTTATCGATTAGTCGTGAAATAATGGCCTAATTCAAGAGTCAGCTTAAAAAAAAGAGCGACTTTTTCTCGATATGCGATGAAAGAATTATGTATTTCAGAAACCAGCTTTAAAAAAAAGAGCGACTGTTTTTTTTAATTCGTGGTGAAATAATTGTTTATTTTAAATATTACTTGCAATTAAACGTAATACTTTTAATCGATTAAACTGATCGAAAATAGTTCCATATTTCGGCAGTCTTCCTCAGAAAAGCACAATTTTCATTAATTCACTGTGGCAAAATGTTACTTTGAAGGATCTAGCTAAGAAAATGTGGGTCCAAAGTGATTCTTCACAAAAATTAGCGATTTTAAAAGGATTCACAAAAACGAGTGAACTTAAAACGAACGATTTTAAAAAGTTCTTTAAAAATTCCGAGGATAATTTTTTTTCGGTTATCTACAAAAAGTGGCGAATAAGTTAAAGTACCTACCAGCTATATGGCAAGTAACATAAAAATTCAATTTTCAGGTTAATCATCTTAAAAAACCTTGAATTTTTGTCAGCCCAATTTAACGATTAATTTGTCTCAAACCTCGACATCAATAGCATTTTTTTTCTTTCCCCTTGAAATAAGTTTTTAGGTCACTTACCATTCGAAGAAAATCCCCATATTCCGATGAGGCGGAAAGAAACGCCTGTCGATGTAATACAGTAAGTTGTAGTAGCCGAATAGCAGTTTTACGCCATTGTGGTCTCTTGTAGGAGTCCTCACAGCCTGTTTGAGAAAATAAAAGGTTCAATTTTGTGATCATTAAATAAGATTTTAAAATTTTTATTATAAATTAATATATGTCATAAAATTAAATCAAGATTAATGAAAAAATATTGTTTTAAAAAAAAGGGAGGGGGAATGGGGGAAGGTGCTTAAACCTCATAGGGTCTGGTTGATATTTTTTTTTTTTTTTTTGTTTATTTAATGTATGTTACCGGTGCAATGAATTACTATATATAATATATAAAAATCACATATTTATAGTTCAACCATTCGTTTTAAAGGTATTGACGAGACCTTTTTAAGGATACCCATCTTGAAAATTTAACCCCCCCCCCTCCAGGAGGGAAGCGACGCCCCCACAAGCACAAATTTTTTTTCCTAATTAACTACTACTATTATCAATAATTCATATTAATTTTACAATCACAGGTTAAGAATAACTCTCATTATGTGCATTTATACGAAATTTTGTCCTATACTGCCATGTTAAAAATTTAGAAAAAATACGATCACAGCGCCAGCTGTTGAGCGATTGATTCCCAAATCTAATCAGCACTAGTTTATGTCAGGGGTCAACTAAATACCAAGCTTGGTTAAATTTCGTTAAAAAAAAATACGATTTTTTTTCTAAGATTTTTTTCGTTAAAAGTAAAAAAAATCGATAATTTTGTTTTAAATTATCACAGATTTATAGTTCAACCATTCGTTTTACAGGTATTGACGAGACCTTTCGAAAGATACCCATCTTGAAAATTTACTCCTCTCGAGGGGGGACTTCCCCCCCCAGGGGGGGGGGGTGGCGAGTCTCCTACACATACAAAAAAAATTTCCCAGTTGACTATCTCTATTATAAATAATTCTTGTAAATTTCATAATGATTACAAGAAAATAATTCTCTTTATGCACATTTACACAAAATTTTGTAATCACAGTACTCCGTACGAAAACGTACATTATTGCCCTTTTATGATTTTATTTAAGTTTTTGAAAATATAATTAAGCATTACACTTTTTAAAACGAAAATAAAATCGAAAAATCATGAGGTACACATTGATTATCAACACTTTCCAACTGTACGTACTTGTTGTATTGTATAACATTCTACGTTCTTTGTCTATATTATCACACAGTGGACAGACAGAAAGACAGATATAGACTAATTGAATTCATAATCACTCTGAAACATTGTTGGAAAGTGTTAAAAATGCTTAACACAAACAGAAATGCTTCTTTTAATTTCCTATTTGCACCCCTTAATGTATCGAAAAATTTTTGCGTAGCCCTGGAGGTTAAGCATATTATAGTTTATACAAAACATTTTTTAGCATATAAAAAATAAATGCTAATTTCTTTATGATTTTTTGATGAAGTTATTTAAATGTGATTTATGAAATTGTCTCCCCTAAAGCGCAATGCAATGGCATTTTTTGGATGTCCATGTACACAAACCAGTGGCATAGGTTCAATTAGAGTCATTTTAAGTAGGGAATATTCAATAATGAATTTGAATAACACATATCATAAAAAAAAAAAAAAAAAAAAAAAAAACTAGTATGTTGTGGCCACCACAAGACTTTCTTCTATATTTTCCTATACATATTCACTATGTGCTTAGATTCACTATATGTGCTTCATCTTAGAGAAAACTAACACTAAATATCCAAAGAAAGACACTTTTATTGTCTATAAATGACATCTTAAAAAATGCATTTTTCTAATAGTTCTCACATATCAAGTTTTGTACAGTTATTTGCCATAGAAGTTGAGATATAGCTTTCCCGTTATCGAGGAAATTTGCAGTATTGCAACGCCACCTATTGGCCGATAAGCATCCAAATTGAATTAGCATAATGTATCATAATAGCATTCACATATATCATGTTTTGTTTAATTATGCGCAATAGAACCTGAGATATAGCCTCCTCTTAAATTTGCTGAAATTGCTGTATAGCAGCGCCACCTGTGGTGCAGTTTAAACCAAAAGTTGACAGATACTCATTTAGGTTAAGATGAATAAACATATAAATTTATATGTAATTCTGTGCAGTTGTTCCTGAGATATAGCTTTCCTTTAAATTGCAGAAATCGCTGTATAGCCGCGCCACCTGTTCGCCGATAAAGAATTCAAATTGAATCCGCATAATGTCTCATAATGGCCTTCACACATATCAAGTTTTGTTTAATTATACGCAATAGAACCTGAGATATAGCTTCCCCTTAAATTGTGGAAATCGCTGTATAGCAGCGCCACCCGTTGAGCAGTTGGCATCAAAAGTTGATAGGATCAAGGTGCACGCACCTACATGTAAATTTATATGCTATTCTGAGCAGTGGTTCCGTAGATACAGTTGCCACAAAGATTTCGCCACACACAGACAGACATTTTCTAAAAATAGTCAAATCGTGTTCTAGACCTCTAAAAACGTGTAAATCCGTCTAAAACTGGAAGTCGAAAATTTTTACGAATCCAGTACTTTCTTCTATTGAATATAGAAGAAAGTAAAAATAAAAAATACTTAAAATATTTACGGAGACAGACAAACGGACAGTAGAATAGACTACACTAATTCAAATCATACTCACATTAAAAAAAAAAAATGTTAGAATAAACGCTTAATGTAAACGAAAATGCAATTCAGCAAATTTTTAATAATAACCCTCAGTGTAACTGAATATTTTTGTGTGACTCTGTAAATCTAATGCTAATCATACTACATTCTATAGAAAGCATTCTTTTGTGCATTTGAATAAAATATTTCAATTTCATTAAAATTTGTGCAAAGTTATTAAAATTTGGTTTATAGAAATACCTCTCATGGAACGAAATATTTTGGAATACTTTCGGCTATCCTTGTACATAAACCAATAACAATATTTACTCCATTTTCTATAGAGAACACGCACATTTCGTATTTCCGCTAAGGACACGGCTTCTTCTATTCCTCCTTCTTCCCTTTCAACCGATTCCACTAAGGGCATGTTCCGCTAAGGGCACGTCACCCCCACTCATAAGAGTGGTCCTGAAATATGCCATCATAATTTTGATCAGCCACAGAGGGGATGGCTGCCCCTCTTCGGTGACTCCCTCCCATAGATATAATTATATATATAAAATACGATATTTTCAAACTGATTGAAATTTGTACATTTTATTTTTAGTTTGTAAATATGGTATTATTAGCAAGATCATACAGCTTCAGTTTTCTTTTTGAAAAATGTTGAATTTTTTCTATTTTAGTTATTATTATTATTACTATTATTATTATTATTGTAATTATTATTAACATTATAAAATTTAACTATTCAAAGACGTGTGTCCGCCAAATTCGGTGAGTTTAAATTGTTTACAAATAGTTTTAAAATATTGAAATATTTAATATCTATTTCTGTATAATATTCCTCTAACGTGGTCCAGTTACGATTAAATTTTGTCGAAACGATATGATAGTGATGTAATTAATAAAATACGCGAGGATAAAAAATAATATTTATAAATGGACAATATTTACGCACACGGACTTAGCTCAATGATCTAATAAGAAAAAAAGACGACATTATTAAAAAGTTGAATCTTAAGAATCTTTGCAAGCGTCATTTTAAACCTAAAAATACCTTCAAGGTATATGCAGGATATGAATTATTATCATAAATTGACTAAAAAACATTTGGAATTAGATTTTTTTTTTTTTTTTTTTTTTTTTTTTTTTTAATGACAAATAAAATGCCAAAATAAATAAATAAAAAGTAACCGCCAATATGACGACAAAAATTTAAAATTCGTTCATGGGGGTCCCATACTAAAGCAGTACTGCCTTGCGGAAGTATAAAAACTGGGTCGTTAATTATGAATTTTATTTCGAAATCTTTCTTTGTATGATTTTAATTTTACTATTGCACAGTATTAATTTGGTTCTAATAATAATTTGGCGACTGGTGAATTAAAACTTTAATTAATTGGTGAAATTCATATAATATTTATGAGTTTCAAATTTTAAAGGTGAGTAAGAAAACAAATACAATGCGAAAATTTTGCATGGGTTTGCTAGTAATTTAAAAATGATTATAATTGTTTAGGGTATGATTTTAAAAAAGTACATATAGTAAAGTATATGTGGTACAGAAATTAGGAATGATTAGGGTTGCTACGGTCCCGCCTTTTTTCCCTGACTCTACTACTCCGATTCAAAAAATTAGAATAATGAAAAGAAATATGGTCAAGGGAAATGAAAATCGAATTTATCAAATAAATAATCAACAATATCAAATATAAAGTACTATAATATGAATCTGCATATTTTGCAGATTATAAAAATGTAAACACATTACAATGAAATAGAAAATATATTTAAATCAGCTAACAACAAAAAATTCAAAATATTAGAATACTTTCTAACATGGTTCAAAAAATTAGAATAATGAAAATATATTGAACATAATTTAAACTCTAAGTATTTTTACTTGCTAATCAGTACTTTGTTGCATCACCCTTAGCTTTAATGACAGCTCTTAAACGTTTTGGCATGTTTTTAACTAAAGGTTCACAATCTTTTTTATCCAAATTCGCCCATATGCTCTTTATACTAGAAATAAGTTCTTTTTTGTCTCTAGGCGCAACTTCTTGAAGTCGTTTCTTCATAATTCCCCACAAATTCTCGATAGGATTTAGATCGGGTGAGTTTGCAGGCCAAGGGAGTACAGGTATGTCCTTCTCTTTGAGCCATTTAGTTGTTGATTTGGAAGTGTGGGGAGAAGCTGAAACAAGAAATCGTCATCACATAAATCCTCAGCTGAAGGAATCATGAAATGTTCAAGAATTTCTTGATAGACTTCTGAATTGACTGTTGTGGAAACAATACACAACCTGCCTGGGCCTTCAGCAGTCATGCAGCCCCATACCATAACAGAGGTCGCAAATTTAAACGAACGTTTTAAACATTCTTTCTTATAAGCTTCATGTTTGAGTCTCCAGACACGTATACCTTGATTTCCGTGAGACACACAAAACACACTTTCATCGCTGAAAAGTATCTTTTTCCAATCGTCGTGATCCCAGTATTTTGGAAAAAGATACTTTTCAGCGATGAAAGTGTGTTTTGTGTGTCTCACGGAAATCAAGGTATACGTGTCTGGAGACTCAAACATGAAGCTTATAAGAAAGAATGTTTAAAACGTTCGTTTAAATTTGCGACCTCTGTTATGGTATGGGGCTGCATGACTGCTGAAGGCCCAGGCAGGTTGTGTATTGTTTCCACAACAGTCAATTCAGAAGTCTATCAAGAAATTCTTGAACATTTCATGATTCCTTCAGCTGAGGATTTATGTGATGACGATTTCTTGTTTCAGCAAGATTCAGCTTCTCCCCACACTTCCAAATCAACAACTAAATGGCTCAAAGAGAAGGACATACCTGTACTCCCTTGGCCTGCAAACTCACCCGATCTAAATCCTATCGAGAATTTGTGGGGAATTATGAAGAAACGACTTCAAGAAGTTGCACCTAGAGACAAAAAAGAACTTATTTCTAGTATAAAGAGCATATGGGCGAATTTGGATAAAAAAGATTGTGAACCTTTAGTTAAAAACATGCCAAAACGTTTAAGAGCTGTCATTAAAGCTAAGGGTGATGCAACAAAGTACTGATTAGCAAGTAAAAATACTTAGAGTTTAAATTATGTTCAATATATTTTCATTATTCTAATTTTTTGAACCATGTTAGAAAGTATTCTAATATTTTGAATTTTTTGTTGTTAGTTGATTTAAATATATTTTCTATTTCATTGTAATGTGTTTACATTTTTATAATCTGCAAAATATGCAGATTCATATTATAGTACTTTATATTTGATACTGTTGATTATTTATTTGATAAATTCGATTTTCATTTCCCTTGACCATATTTCTTTTCATTATTCTAATTTTTTGAATCGGAGTAGTATATGCAGAATATGTATTAAAAAATCCACTCATTTAAAAATAAGTAGTCAATTTCAGTTAATTGAAATGCATTATGTTTTAGCTAGAAAATGTGTCTTCAAATTAGAGCTGACGTAAGTCACAAAAAAGAAAAAGAAAGAAAGAAAATAAAAGAAATTATATCATAAATAAATTCGAGAAAAATAAATAAATAAATAAAATAGAACTTTCATAAATCAAATCCTTTTTAAATTTGTGTATATGTTCAATACATAAAACTTCGATCTACCACTGATTCACTCATAATCCTTTTTAGCCACTGTAATGGCCGTTGCTTTTTAGAAAGAAAAATCTGTAGTTGAGAGTTTAAGAATGCTACATCTATACAAATTACTGTATTGATGGTTTTATTTTAAGTAATTGCCAGATTTAATAGCTTTTTTCTTTGGGAATTTTTTAATACAAAAGAATATGTGTATGAAATGAAAAAGCGCATAGTAAATAAAAGTATTTAAAATTACCGTAATTTCGCGTATATAACCCGCAGCGGAAGGTAACCAGCAGCATAAAAAATTTATTTAAAAATAATTATAACCGAAAGATACTCCGCACTTCTAAAATCACATGGTCGGCAATCGCCGTTTATAATTTCAATACTAATTGCTATTGTTTTAATAATAAGTAGGAAAAGATACAAATAATAAACAAAATTACGACTAAAATAATAAACAAATAAATTTACTTACCTATAATAAAAAAGCAAATAATCATAACATAGTATTAATCTTTCTCTCTATATAAATTAATATAAATTGGAGTAACTTCTAATGATTAACACCTTTATTCAGTTTATAAGAAAATTATAGATTAATAATATAAATTTATTTACAAAATTCATTCAAATCCATCGAAATCGGATTCTTCCGTATCAGAATTAAAATGTCGCAATATTGTATGAGACGGTTTGTCTTCATCATCCGTATTACCCTCCTCATCAAGTTACTTTTCACCGTCCTTAATTCCATCGTCATTATACATTAATAATCGAGATTTCCGAAATAAAAATGAAATTGGTGTTGATTTTCTCATTGTTCGCGATAGATACCCCGCACCGGATGGCAGGACATACAAAGTGAGGATTTTTTTATAGATTACCTGCGGGTTATATACACAAAATTACGGTACTTTCTTGATATAGTAAGAAAATAAGTTTTGTATTCTGCAAATCTGGCTAATTACACCTTTCGAATGATACCACTTTCAACCCTCCACTTCCATAATTAATATGTTAAAAGTATACCACAAATTTCATGTTTGACTATTAATATATAAATTATAACCTTAAAATTTATGTTAGTTAACTAGTCATAATTACCATAAATCTTTCAATTTTTCATCTGGTGGTACATTAGTAGTTCAACATTGAATTTTGATGCAGTTTATCAAAAGAAATAAAAAGTTTGTAATACAGTAGCTTATAAAAAAAACCTTCAATATTTAGAAAGATTCCCCTTTCCACCCCTCCCCCCAAAAAGTTCAAACTTAGTAAAAATAAATAAATAAATAACAGATTTTTGCGTTATTTTTGGAGAAATTTGGAATGTGTTCGGGGGTAATTTCAGAGGTCTGAACATTTTTTGCATGCCTGCTTTTCTTAATATTGAATGAGTAAGATTGACGAAGAAACCATACAAAAAATTATTACATGAATACAATGACTTACACTCTGCTTCTAAGATATTAGATTTTAAAATTTAAAACAATTTTTTGCAAATAGAAGTATATATTTGTGATAGTTAACATTGGAAACTGATATCATCATACATACTGGAGATATACAGGGTGATAAGTTTAAAAGAGTGCCCGTGGATTTTTCTTATAACCCTTAAATTCTGACGGATGTGGCAACTATTCTAACATTGAAGTATGATTGTTTGAACCTTGTTTAAGTTTGTGAGATAATTTCTAACATTGTTGGACTGTTACAACTTTATTTGTGATGAAAACAGAAATTGAGACGCACATTTTTTTAATCCTGTAATAATTTTATTTTTGAAAAATTTAATTCAATTTTTTTACATTATCATTCCTCACAGAAAATGTTGAAAATGTTCGCCATCATTCTGAATGCAAACATGAACACGTCGAACCAGGTTTTTGACGCACTTCGCAGCATTGCTGGTGTTATTGACGAGATTTCTTCAGTTATGATCTGTTTTAATTCATCGATGTTTGCAGGACTTCTCTAGAAAAGACTATGAAATGATAATGTAAAAAAGATAATGATATTGTAAATGTAATGCAGGAAGGATAATGTAAAAGATTTTAATTAAACTTTGTTTTTCATAAATGAAATTGTTACAGGATTAATAAAAATGTGCGTCTCCATTTCTGTTTTACCTCACAAATAAAGTTGTAACAGTCCAACAGTGTTGGAAATTGTCTCCCACATTTAAACAAGGTTCAAACAATTATACTTTTCAGTGTTAGAATAGTTGCCACATCCGTCATATTTAAGGGTTATAAGAAAAACCAACGGGTACTCTTTTAAATTGATCACCCTGTATATAAATATCGTTTTTCTTAAACAGTTAATGATTAAGATTGCTTATCGGTTGTATTTATATGCGATATGCGAACTTTTTTATGCATCTTTGTAAAAGGGCTATAAAATGATACGCACAGCTTTTTTCATCAAGGAGCATATAATAGCGAGCCTCAATTACTCTTAAATTTCGCAATTCCAATCAAATTTACAAAGGTAAAAATACAAATACGTATAAAGATATGTGTTTTAAAATATTTAAAGGTTCAAAATTGGGGATGGGGTATTTTTGACTTTATCTGATGCCAATACTATCGCCTTTTCAAAACAGAATTAGGAAGGGAGGAGTTTTGAACTATATTTTCTATGCATTAAAATTTTGTCGTTGATATTATAGAGATGGATTGTTTAGAAGACATATGGGTCTAAAGTTTAAATTCAAGTAAATACGAATTGTTAATGCATGCAGTTATTTTAGTTGCTCTAGAATGTATTCAACATTAAATTAGAAAAAACTAAATATTTGAGACAGTTAGCTATCCACTGGTACACACGAAATTTTTAGCTTAAAATTTGCAGATATTTTTCTTTTTTATTTTATCAATTGGCGTCAAATTACAAATGAAAGAAAGAGAAAAGTATTTTTATTATATATCAAGGAGTTAAGAGTTACTTACCTGCCTTATGTCCATAAATTCTTTTATAGCATTTTCATATTTGTTGCTATCTTCACTATAATGTTCTAAAATGAAATCCTTAAAAAAAAAAAATAAGGTCGGAAACAAACATGAGATTAAATGCAAAATATTAAAACAAGTTTTTAATAATAATTAAAGAAAAGTCTTACGTCACACATAGATTATTAATACTTTTTTATATTGCATAATGTTACATTGTTATCTTTGAATGCATTAGACAGGGAATATTTATTTTTTTGATTTGAAAGTGTTCATAAACCCAAATCAATTAACAGAGTCTATAAAGAATTAAAGTTAACACAGGTCTCTAAATACATTGTTTCTGACACCATTTCATTTTATGGTTATAAATTTGATTTTTAGAAGGGGGAAGGATTATTTTAACCGTTAAATATCTTCTGAGGGCCTACAGAGTTGGAAAATTCTAAAACATGGACATTTGCGACAAGGGAAAAATTTTGGGTAGGATTTGCCACTGAAATTATGTATTATATATGTTCATATATATATATATATATATATATATATATATATATATATTAATCTGTTAATGTTATTTTTAAAAAACTTTATATATTTTTTGTTTTTAGGTGTTAAATAAATTATTTTTCATTCTTCAAATCAAATTCATGGTCATAAAATTATCGAACAGGGAAAGAAATTGAGGGGGGGGGTGTTTCTAAAAAATGGTGAGTGACTGGGCAAAATGGGAGTCTTATTCGGATTCAGGAGGTCATTATACGTAAGAATCAGCAAAAATGGCATCAGTTTCCCCCCCCCCCCCCCCCCAGAGCAGTGATATTGAAATACTACTCTTCTACTCTTTACTTACTATCTACTTACGTTCTACTCTTTACTTTCTTCTCTTTACTTACTATATTAAAAAAAAAGCTAGTAGTTTCGTGTAGTATATTCTAAAATACTATCGATAACTCAGCTCTTATGAGTCGTAGGAAGTGTAATTATTTATTTATTCATTGAAATAAAAGTTTGATAAAAATATCGCTAAAGTGCCTATATGCTCATGAGCACAAGGGTGCAAGAACTTCCGTCTCAAGACGGAACTCTAACACCACTATTTTTATCAGTAATTTCTATCATGTTCGATCTTAAAATATTACTGTACAAATATAATACAAATTATTGATACAAAAATTGTGGTATAAGAGTTCCGTCTTGAGACGGAAACTACTGCACTCTTGATTATACAGATGGGGTTAACTAAGTTCTCCCCCCCCCCTCCCCCATAATTAGATAATATGTTAAGTGTTTTGACAATATCACCTCATTCATGACTATTTATAAAATCATCTGCATCGTGAAAAGAACATAATAGTTGTTGTGTGTTGAGTTATATATACGCCAAAATTCAGACTACTTATTTTTCCTGAAAATTCATTCTACCTATTCAATTTCTTTCAATTCCTAGTAATAGATGTCGTTATACAGTTATTTATCCCACAAATTACGAAAAATACAGTGTAACAGTGCCAATTCATCGTTTGATATGCATCAAATTCTAATCTGCAAAAACGTGGGTTGGAATCTAATTAAATACTATAAAATTTCGCGAGAAATTTCGAGCATTTTTTATTCAGTTAAAGCACCCCCGAAAATCAAACAACACGCAGACTAAAATATAAAGATAAAAAAAAAAAAAAAAAAAAGTATTTAGATATAAAAATTTATTAATAAATCAGAAATTGAAAATTTTTATAAATCCACAATTTTGTTTTATGAATGTAAAATGATAGGAGAAAAACTTACCTTGAATGGCTCCCTGAAATCAATTTCTTTGGTTTCCTTGAGTCCCAAAGGAATCATTGGCACTAGCTGCGGCGTACTTAACAAAAGAAAAGAAAAAATATATATTAAAATCGTACACAAGATTTTAAAGTATCAAAAGAAATCTTATATTGTTTTACACACTTTTATATAACTTATTAAATTATATATATATATATATATACATATATATATATATATATATAAAAGCACTACAGAACTGGCGTTTAAAAGTAATAAGTACAAAACTTCGAATAAACACTATGAAATGCAAGCTCGCAACAACTGCTTCAGGTTCAAAGAAGACACAACCCTTCGTCAGACGAACACAGTAGGCATAAGTGCTGCAAACAAAGTTGTGCAGTATTAGCGTGCGATATGCATAAAAGCAATAGGTGCGTTGCCGCTTTGTTTGCAGCACTCGTGCCTACTTTGTTCGCCTGACGAAGGGCCCATCTCTTGTTTCAAGATGAAACAATTGTTGCGAGTTCTTACATTTCATGGTGTTTTTCAAAGTTTTGTACTTATTAATCTGCTATATTGTTTATTTCCGTGAGTTAATTCTTCTAAAAATTGAATTTTCACCCAGTTCCTTATCATCCGACTGAACTGAAAATTTGCGTACATGTATACCTTCAATAGCAATACATGCAATGGCATAGAATTAGTAATGAACTTAGGGTTGCGGGCCTGGGGTCTCAACTCCAGTTCAAAATTGGTTTTCTAATTTTATCTAACTTCCTATCGTCCGAATAAGCTGAAATTTTGCATATAAGAATAAAAGGATAGAAAGAATTAAGAATTTAAATTATTATATTATTATTTTAAACTAATATTGTATGATAATTTAAAGAAAATTCCATTCAAAATTCTGAATTTGAAAACAATTCTGAAGTTTCTCCTGTAAAATGTGTTTCACTGTAAAACACTTTCATAACGTAAAAATCGAAAAATTGGACGACTTTAACAGCAAAATTAGCTGACTATTGAGCTTTTTGCATATGTGTTTGTGGTTACAAAGTGCATATTTATTAATCCTGAATTTTTGGAAACTCACTGAGATGTCACTTATAAATAGCAACCAATGAAAAATCACGCCAAAATTAAGATTTTAAAAGGGCCTGCACGCGAAAATCGGTGCCTTTTTGCGTATAGCTCTTGCTAAAATAAATCAAACGCCAACCTCACGATCGGTATTAGGATCGATGTCGTTCGTTCGTTATCCGTCTTTCTTTGTAATATTTAGTGTTAGTAAAAATAATTTATTAATACTATTATTTATTAAAATTATCTACTATGATGAATGCAGAGGATTTTCATCTTAGAGAAAACTAAGTGAATTTGTATTGGAAAATATAGAAGAAAGTTTTGTGGTGCCATAACATTCTAGTTTTTAAATTTTTTTTTCCAACTACTAATCATTAATATCATAATATATATTTATTCAGACACAAGAAAAAAAATCACCCTTTGTAGGGTTAAAGTACACAAAGCTTATCTTTCTATGGGTGGTCTTGATTATTTTTACTTTTTTGGTTCAAAAATACAAAAATTGACGAAGATACTTTTATTTGTAACAGTATCGAAATTTTAAGCACAATTATCATTTGATAGCCGAAAAATGAAAACTATTTCTCCACATCAATTGGGTGTATTTTAACCCGATCGGGTTATCATGGGTCATTGGAGACCCGAGCCATTTTTCTTGTCTCATCCGTCAGAATCTACGTATAGAAAAAATACCTATCTATCGTGTTCATGACTTCTTTAGTAAAAATACGATTCTTAAACTTCATTATGCAATTTGAATTTTTCAAATATCTCAATTTGTTCAAAAGTTATAAATTTTTAGTAAATGCCAGCATTTTATAGAAATGGGCGCATTTCTGATGAAATATGAAATAATTGTTTACATTTCTTTTGCAATATTTATTGTCTGCCTTTAAATTAGAAGTATTCAAGAATTTTGTGACTTTTTTTTTTTTTTTTTTTTCATTAAATATTATGTTTCTAACATTGCTCGGGTCTTCAGCGACCCATGATAAACTGAAAAGGTGCCAAAATAACGATAACCTGATCGGGTTAATTTTAATCGATTGTTTTTTGACGAACACTTTTCATGACTCCCAAGTCTTGAAAATTTGCTTAAAAGGTAAACATTCGCAATAGATTTTGATAGATCACTTGTCTTAAAAAGGAGAAAGTCAGGACTAATTTTTGCTACATAGAGCCTTTAAAAAAAAAAAAAAAAAGGAAGTTTTATTTTATTTTATTTTTAGCCACTTTGGGGCATAAATGATACAGTTTGTTTATAGATAATTTATTAAAAGTTGGGTTGGAAAATGGCAAAACAAACGTGGAAGTATTTTTATTGATGCATTTGTCCTTTGATTTCCAACCTAAGCAGTGAATAGCAGTGATTTTCATTTCTCGATCACAGTGATAAATAAAGCAATGAACACTCACCTTTTGTTCTGGTAAATGTTTACTGAACTGTTCAGATCGGCAAGCTGCTCTTTGAGGAGCTGCAAATTGGAGTTGATGAAACTCAACTCCAGTGCAACTGTTTCACGTAACTTCTTGTTCGTCGTGACTCTGCAAAATAAATAAATAGAGATTTTTTTTTCCCTAGCATATATTTACAATATTAAAAGACATTTAAAGTAAAACTTTTAAATTTATGTATATATACTTATGTGGGTGAATTTTTGAAAAACAATACTGGCGCAAACTTTTTGTTGACAAATAAATATTTGGTACATTTTTTGTTAAAATTTTGAACCTAACTCAACACTATAATTTTTTACTACAGAATATTTCAATAAGATCTAGTTCTGGTAAATAAAGTAATTACTAATAGTAATAGTCATCTACAAAATTCTTATGGAAAATGACTTCCTGAATCTGAATACACAGATTTATTTTGCCCCATCACCCACTTTCTTTTTTTTAAGGGGAAGGCGGGATGCTTTTTTATTACTGTTCTGTAATTTTATGACTATGAATTTGACTTTGTGTGTGGGGGGAGGGGGGTTATTTTAACTGTTAAATATCTTCTGAGGGGCTATAGAAGTGGGGAAACTTAGGGAAGGGAGATTTGGCAATGAAATTATAAATTGCATTTATTATACTTTATTAATCTATTATTATTTATTATACATTATATTTTTTTATTCTAAAAAGTTAAAATAATCCCTTTCTGCCCTCCAAATTAAATTCATGGCCATAAAATTACCAAAGTGATAAAAATTGGGAGAGAGGGCGACGTTCCGAGAAAACGGTGCGTGACTGAGCAAAATGGGGAACATATTCGGATTCAGGACGTCATTTTACATAAGAATCGCCAGAAATGGTATCAGGGATCGAATTTTTCATTTTTTCCCAGTGCAGTATTGTCTATTTTTAAATATTTAAAAAATATTATTATAAAAATTAAAAAAAAAAGGTTAGACATTTGTAAAAGAAACATGTGTTTTATTTAAAAAAAAAAAAAAAAAAAAAAAAAAAAAAAAAAACAGGCTAGCAAAAAACTATATGTTTACATAATTTATATGAAATCTATTTCGAAAACAAGTTTTTATCTAGATAAAAGATTTATAGGTACAATATTCCTATAGTACCTACACTATATATTGCACAATGGTCATTTAACATTTTGAGAATTAATAATGTTTATCATTTGGCGTTTTGGAAAGGCATAAATAGTGTATTTCAAATAGATGTTTCTATATTTTTCTTATATTGGTATATAAAATTATTTCTTTAATCTGTAAAAAAAAATTTCCCCTTTTGCTTAAAAATTTAATAAATTTTAACTGAAATTTATTATTTTTTAAACAAAAAGATTTCGAATGCATAAAAGATTCTATGTTTTAAAAAGAAAAAAAAAAAAAAAATGTACGCATCACATTTTTATTTATTTATTTTATGATTATTCTTGGAAAATAATCTAAAATTTATTCAAAATAGGTTACAGGATAAAATAATAACAAGCATATAAACCGAATAAATAAAATTAATATTTTAATAAGAAGAGCTTTAATTTTACGGCACCGGTTTGTACCACTCTGCTTGAGACCTAGAAATCCGCCATTTTTGTTGAAAGATGGGTGTTACCGTTCCCGCATATTAACACAAAAAATTAATACCGTTTGGAAATTAATTGAAAAAATAAACATTTTTCAACTGAATGTTTGTTATCTGCATTCAGAAGATAACGAAATATACTAAAATGGCACTATTTTTGTACATTCATACAAACAAAATTAAACTTTCAATATTCATTGGTTCATTTCAGAGATAATCCCGTTATTGAAATTTTTTTCAGAATAGCACAGAAGATACTTTTTACGATAGCAACAAACAAAGCTTCAATAACTAAATAATTTTTCAGATCTATTCACCCATAAAACAGAGCTTGATTTTTTTTTTTTTTTTTTTTTTTTTTTTTACTTTCTGAACATATGTAAGGAAAAGGAATGTATAGTAATCATGTCAAAAATCAGACTTAGAGATTTTGGTGTTTCTGTACGTTTTAAGGTACTGAGTTCATTTTTACTATTTTTACGATGATATGTGTGTATGTGTGAGTGAACACGATAGCGCCGAAACGCTTGGTTCGAATGAGCTGAAAATTAGTACTTATGTTATAAGTCCTCATAGAACGAACCCTATTCATTTTGGTGAATCTAGGACTTATTATTATTCTTTTTTTCCACAGGGACACTAGCAAATATTCTTCATCATTATGGCCTGTGGCCAAATTTTTCAAGTGCGACAGCATCTAAACGCCTTATCCGATTAAGCTAGAAATTTATACTCATGTTATAAGTCACCGTCACACAAATTGTATAGATTTTCGTGAATCTAGCCCTTATAGATTTTTATAGGGACCCAACGGAAAATTCTTTATCATTATAGGCTCAAATTATTTGGAGTGCCATAGCGTAAAAATAACCAACGGAGAAAAATACTCAAACACCCTATTACTTTATTTATACAACAGTTTATTATTTAATGTTCGGAAAGTCGAGTGGAGTCACTCTCAATTTTTTAATAATAAACTTTTTGTTGCCATGGGGAATTTCGATACATCACCTGAAAATAATAAATTAAATATGTAGAATTCAGCTCCGCACGAGAAATTAATAAAATAAAGACACAAATACAGAGAGGTTATAAAAGTTGAATAAAAAGATTATGATGTCATTTTTAATTTCTTGGAGTCTTTTGGATATTAAAATATGTAAATGCTATAATGTAAAAGATGATGTTATTACTTTAAAAATATTATGTGAAACGATATTAAGTAATTTAAACTGGCATGGAAGATAAACACGTAAGGAGTAATAAATTTCGAAATACATGTGCGAAAATCGAACGCGGACAGGCGAAGGGCGATTAACAATCAAATAATCGCATATGGTAAAATTACTGTAGCAATCGATTTTATATTTCAGTTAACGTAAAACGAAAGCTCATGAATAGACACCTATTGCAATTATATATATATATATTTTAAAAAAAAAAAAAAAAAAAAAAAAAAAAAAAACCATAGTAATAAATAACAACAGAAAACACCTATTTTTGTTGTTATTTATTATTTTCCCCGTGTACCCCAATTTTAATTCTGAGTGTGACGTTTTTATGGAGGGAGGGGAAATTATTAGCTATATGAACTAGAAAAAATAAATAAATATTATTCTGTTTTAAATTAGAAACGAGTTTTCTTTACGGAGTCAACTTTAGATGGAAATAAATTAAATTTGCAATCCTCATTAATGAAATAATTAAAAATGTACTTGTGTTAAAAAAATTTCCTTTAATGTCCGAGTTAAAAAAAAAAAAATTGAAATCAGTGAAAACTTGGCTGATGACAATTAATATTCTATAACACACACAGAAAGATAAAAAGAAAATAAATAAATGAAAATAAATAACTTTAAAAGGTTTTGGCAATAAAATATTTGGATTAAAAAATACTTTTAACAGTGAACTGCAGCATAACAGTACAAAATCTCAAGTTCTTTAAATGTACCGCGGATGGATATGGTGTGAAGGAGAAAAAAACAAAAAATGTGGATGATGAATTTATGAAATAGTGCTGCCATCTATAAGAATAAAAAAGAAAATATTATTGAAAATCTGAAAACTAGTTTTAGAAAATAAAACTAAAACAAGATGGCAGCACTAAACACATTTTTAACAGAACTTCATTAAAGGTAGTTCTATTTTTATAAAGTTATCGTAATTTCATTTTTTCATTCGTAATGCAATGAAGAAGCGTATGCAGATTAAGGAATTATATCCCCTCCTTAAGGTTTCATTGTAATGAATATTTTTACTGTTATTAAAGCAATGTTTCCCCATTTAATTCAAACAGGAATGTAGGAATATTTGTATTGTTTGTATATTTGTTATCTACGTTACGTTTTTAATAAAAATTTCCAACACCACAGTTGGAAAACACTTACGAGCTCGATTCCTCTGTCTGTTAATACTTTTGTGCAATACCTTCCATAAGACTACTTAGAAAGCTATGGCGGTTATGTAGCTTTTACAGTTCGTTTAAGGGGCAGATACAATAATTTCTTATACATTATGGAATATGGTAGAAAAATGAAGCTGAAATACTGCTTCAAATTGTACGAAATTAATATATTTTATTCAAATGCACAACATGATCCATTTATAATTTGGTGCAAGTAAGATTTATACCAGTGTTGGGCATAATTGATTAAAAAGTAATTGAATTACAATTATAATTATTTTACTGCCAATCAATTAAAAGTAATTGACTGGAAATAAATTGAATTACTTATTCAATCTATTTGTAATAATTCAATTTATTTGTAATCAATTACTTGTTAATCGATTGACAGTAAAATAATTATAATTGTAATTTAATTGTATTTCAGTTACTTTTTAATCAATTATGCCCAACACTGATTTATACTTCTTTTAAAGGGACACGCAAATGATTCCGAATACATTACTATCTATAGATGGTTTTAGTTTCAAACCGAACTAAATCGACTTTTGTCATCATTAGAATTCACTTAAGTAATATATTACGTTAAGAATATTTGTATGCAACATAGATATATACACATCCCGTGTATGTAAATATTAAAAAATAAACAAGGATAAATTGCAAACAACTTTCATAAATCTTTTGTATACGCTATCACGCTAATGACTTGTTTATTAAGAAATAACAACAATAGTTGCGAGCGATAATGCATCTGAAAATTAATTTATGAAGGCTTTCAAAATTTTACTTTATTTCTTATTTGCATTATGAATAAAATATTATTCTGAATCTGAATAGCTTGCATTTGGAATAATATTTGAATAATTTGCAGGAGAATGATATTTGAATTCATAATTGGGGGAGAGAAAATAATTTTTGCAATGAATTCAAATGCAAGCTATTTAGAATGATATATTATTTATTTATTTAAATATATCAGAAACTAGTTTCATAGAAAACCTTCATTATTAACTTTGTTAATTGAAGTATTTAAAAAGTTTTATTAAGCTTTATAATTTAATTGAAATAATAAACTGTATGCAGCATGCATGAAAATGCGGCATTTATGAAAAAAATTCATTTTTAAAAGCAATTTATTGGTTATAAAGTTAAGGATAGCAAGAAATTGTCATTTTTAGAGATGCATATAGATATATTCAATGAAGATTCAGTAGACACTGTAATGTGATCCTAATAGATTAGGTAAATCAGACAGTAGGGTGAAAAAAGCTGGCATGAGTGTCCACCCCTTTTTTAGGGGCGTATTATTATAACAATAGCAGATTATTATTCGTTATCGAGGATATTTTCCAAAATTCTGTGTAATCACTGACGGTTTAAAAAATTATTTGTTTAAGCTTTACTACACCGTGACACATACCTATAAAAGCCTTCTATTTCCCAAGGGATCTTAAATATTTCTTATGTAAGTTTTATCCCACATCAGGAGCACTTAAATATATATTTTCAAATATTTTTATTCACTTAATGGCAATAGTTCATTTATCTTTTTAATTTGTATTGATAGGAGGGGGGGGGGGGTCGATTTTGCATCCACGAAAAAAGGCAGAATTTGCTTGTTTTTTTTTTTTCTCTTGAAAATAACACAAGGGGGGGGGGGAATGACAAGAAAAATGTATCAAATATTTTTATTGACTGCCTTAAGGGCCCGCTTGACTCACCGCCTCCAGAAGCCGAAGCTAATGTTATCCTATGGGAAATTTTTCTTTACAAATAACTTACTAACTAATACATATTTTTAAATTCTATTTTCTCATTCTGAAAATTCCCAGCTGTTAAATTGACGGACCTTTTTTAAAAAAATCCTTTTTTAATTTTTTATATTTTATTTTGAAGCTGCAAAATACGAATTTTCAATATGTGAAAATTTTTCATTTTGCAATTTCAAAATAAAATATTAGAAATAAAAAATAAAAATACATTTTTAAAAAAAGGTCCGTCAATTTAACAATTGGGAATTTTCTGTATGTGAAAACGGAATTTAAAAATATGTATTAGTTAATAAGTTATTTGTAAAGAAAATGTCCCCATAGAATAACACTGGCTCGGGCTTCCGGCGACGGTAAGAGAAGAGGGCCGTCAAAAGAGTTTTTATTTTATTTTATTTATTTATTTACTGAGATTTTCTCTTTATTGGATAGTGCCTGTAAAAAAGCTATCATCATGCAACTAAAATTAGGTACGGATAAGCAGTATATGTGCCCACTTGTATGTCAGAGAAAAATTCTATAAATGAAAATAAACACTGAAAAAAAAAGTTTCCATTCAGTTTATATTGCGGCGCACTGATTACAGAACACGTGCGGTTCTACATTTTCTTTCGTAGAAATCGTTGTGTTAGTTTCTCTAGCTTTGTAATCGAACACCACCGACATTAGAACGATTTTATTCTCGGATTCTGAGAACGGCGTTGAAACAAAACAAGCTACTAATACATTTACAAATATCTAAATGCAAATAACATATACATTCTATAGCAGATTACGCAAGTCAACCGTGAATATCATGAAAGTCATTCTCTGTGTATTTAGATAAGTAAAACTGATTATTAATTACTTTTGTGATGAATCGTTTGAGATAATAAATGGAGCTGTACTAATCAGTTTAACTATCTTTGAAGATTTAGCTTTTCGGTAACACAATGGAGCTTTGTTTAATAGTTGAGATAGGCAGGCAAGACAATCGTAGTTGTATGAAGCTGGAGAAGTAAAGGGATATTTTTTTTTTTTTTTAAGGAACAAATTGTTTTTTACTGATTACTAGCTGATATACCCCGTACTTCGAAGGCTCATATGTTAAAAAAAAAAAAAAAAGAAGAAGAAGAAGAAGAATCAATGACAATGATAAAAAGAACAAAAATTAATAATATAGGAAGGCTCTGGCTGTTCCCAAATTGCACAATAGAATAATTTTTATCCTCCATTTGAATTCCCTCCCTCCCCTCTTGTTTAACACATAAACGTTTATTGGTTTTAATATTGAAAGTGAATATTTAAGGAAACAGCCTACTTTTAAAAATGAGTAAAGGTAGAAATTTCTGATCAACTTTCAGATTTTTTTTAAATTTTTTTTTGAGAATGAATGCATGTACAAAAAATTTTGTTGTTGTTGTTGTTAATTAGTATGACATTACACTATTGAATAAAAATATTATTTTGGTTTACTTTAAAGTAGAAAATTATTTAAAAAAAAAAAAAAAATTCAAGGGTGCTTTCTCACTGCGCGCAGGATATCTCAATTATAATTTCCACTATCCTTATAATTTTTACATCAAATGAAACAAATCATTCAAATTAAGAATCTGATCTAAAAGGTTTTAATTATCTTAACCCGTTAGTAGTCGCTAGTTGGTCAATTTGCCGCCCAACTTTTAGTGTTCCAAGATTTTTTTATTCAATAGCCACCAAAAATTTTTAGAAGTAGCATTTGATATACATAAAACGCGAATAAAATCGAAGAAACCTCGGTGACATCACTTCTTGAAATTATTGGTGACAGTTAAATAAAAAGTGTGCAATTTTTAATAGGTGGCGCTGTCTATAGCGACTACTAACGGGTTAATAATAAATAATTAAATTTTAAATATGAAATTACCATTAAAATTTTTACACCTCTACAATCATATTGCCCTCCCCCCCCCCCCCCATTGAACAGAACTTTTTATTTTTAGTTCATTTTATTCATTATGTCAAAATGTAGGGTTGAGGAAAATTTTAAGTTCATATCTCATTTTTTAAATAACATGAGCGCAGTGAGAAAACACCCTTGAATTTTTAGAAAATAATCTGCAGTAAAAATAATTTTCTATTTTAAAGTAAACCAAAATAATATTTTTAATCAATAGAGTAATGTCATACTAGTTAATATAAAAAAATAATTTGTTTGTACATACATTCATTCTTTTTTTTTTTTTATTTAAATTATTATTCTGAAAGTTGATCGAAAGTTTCTTCATTATCCGATTTTTAAAAGTAGTCTGTCTCCTTATTTTTTTTTTTTTTTTTTTTCGTGCAATAATTCTTTTTCCATGTTTTAATCTATTTTAACGCTTTTGTTTCTTTTCTGTTCGGTAGATAGCAGCACTACTATTCCGAAATTAGACATTTTGATGTGAAACAACTACTGCGAGTGTTTGCAGTTTAGAGTGTTTACTACCTACAAAGTTATTTATTAATTAAATTCAATCAGGCTAACAAATATATGTTTAAAAAACAAAAAAATTCACGATTTTTTTTAAATTATTATTATTAATTAATTTTTTTTATTATTTATTTATTTATTTATTATTATTATTATTATTTTGTCTTTTTACATATTTATGATCAATTATGTGCCCAGTAGTCATTTTTGAAATTAATTTAGCAATTTTCAAAACAAAATATGTAGTAAACGTTAAAGGTTTAAGGGAGTTGGGCAACTTTATAACTGTGTAATAAATATCAACTTGAATGAAGAATTTCGTAGCCAAATATCAAGTTTTTAACTCAAGCATTTTCCAAATTACACAGCATACTTTCCCTCTTTTCTGGACCCACCGAAAGGGGTTCTACTTATTGTCCCAGAAGCCAAAGCCAGTGTTATTCTATGGGGAATTTTGCTCCCATTATAACTCATTAGCTAATATATATTTTTAAATTCTGTTTTCACATTCAGAACAAGCGCAACTGTTAGATTAGTTATATTTAAATTTTTTTTAAATACTTTTTAGCTGCAAAAAGTGAATTTCCCTAACTGAAATCTCCTAAGTGTTATTGAAATATGTTGATAACAGGCACACACACACAAACTAACCACTAAAAATATGTTTTACCGGGTTCAGGGGACATATTTATTACTTTCTTCTATATTCAATTAGAATAAAATGTCGGATTTGTAAAAATTTTCGACTTCAGGCTTTCGATAGATTTCCAGGTTTTGAGACGTCATGAACACTATTTGATTATTAAAAACTAGTATGTTGTGGCCATCACAAAACATTTTTCTATATTTTCTATACAAATTCACGTAGTACAAATTATTTATTTATTTATTATTATTATTATTTTTAATCTATTATGAATGCAGGCGATTTTCATCTCAGATAATGTCCAATGGAAGGGAATTTTTACCATGCAGATATCCTTCCCGTTGTCAGGAAAAATTGCAGTATAGCAGTGTCACCTATAGGTCGATATGCACCCAAACTGAATCAGCATAATGACTTTTTCATATAATGAGGTTTGTTCGATTATACGCAATAGAAACTGAGATAGGCCCTTCCCTTAAAGTGCAACTATCGTTGTACAGCAGCGCCACCGTTCAGCGATTGGCACCAAAAGTTGACAGAAACTAATTTATGTCAAGGTGCATCGACATGCAATTCTGTGCAGTAGTTCCTGAAATATTTCGCCACAAAATTTCTCTCTCTCTCTCTCCCATACACACACAGACAGACATTTTCTAAAACGGATCAAATCGTGTTCTGGACCTCTCAAAACATGCAAACCCATCGAAGACCAAAAGTTGAAAAATTTTACGAATCCAATATTATCTTCTATTTAATATAAGAAATAAAATAAAAATAAAATGTCCATCTGTGTATGTTAGCGCGACAAAAGTTTTGTGTTAGCTCTAATACAAGAACTAATGCACAGAATTTCATATAAATTTATATATAATTGCACCTTAACAAACGTTAGTGCCTATCAACTTTTCATACAAATCGTCCATCAGATGGCGTTGTCGTTCCGTTTTATCATAAATTTTAATACGGTAGCATACGACAAAATTTCATATAAATGTGCACAAGAAGAATTATTTTTACCGAATTATTGTGAAATTAAAAGAATTATTAAGAGTAAACTAGTTTTTTTTTTTTTTTTACATACAGAAGTACTGTTGCACTCTTGCTTTGTTAGGGCAGGTTTCCAATAAGAGTTTTTTTTTTTTTTTTCTTTTTTTCTTTAAGAACTCACAATACTTTTACAACGAATGGTTTGAACCATAGATCTGTGATAAATTTAAACAAAGTTACCTGAGCAAAGTATATCCTGAAAAATTGCATTTCGTCAAATGTTGGCAAAAAACAGACTTTCTTTGGACATTTAGTGTTTTATTTCTCAGAGATGAAAATCATCTGCGTCCATCAAGGAAACTGAATTTTAATAAATAATATTTCTTTAAAATAACTTGTACTGCGAGAATTTGTAAAACAAAATATACAGTGCGTTAAGAAATTATAAGACCACAAGCCTATTGGTGCATTTCTGAAGGAGAAAGAATAATATGCAAATTTTTAGTTGCTCATTTAAAATTGATAAGAAAACGCATCCTATACTAATTCCAACTTTTAAAATTAAATTAAATTTCATTAAAACTTATTCATTTTTCTAAAAATTAAAGACTGTGACTGTTAAGAAATTATAAGACCACCTGAGAAAATTAGCATATTATACATAACGTCAAACTCAATATAAAGTGCATGCGTCAGTATTTCGTAAAAGCATTACCTAAGAAGCAAAGGCTTAGGTTTTGAATGTGTTATCTACGATTAATTTGACGATGCCTCGAGATAAAGAATTATCGGAGTGCGAAGTGAGAAAAATTTTATTTTATAAAGGTTCTGGTAAATCTGAACGAGATATTGCGAGGTTAATGAACCGTTCTAAAACTGCCATTCATAATGCCATAATTAGAAAAGATTATTCAGTCAAAATAAAACGATCTGGTAGAAAAAATATTTTGACAGCACGTGATAATAGACAAATTTTTCGACTGTCAACTAAAAAAGGTATTTCAAATCGTGAAATTTCGTAACGTTTCAGCAAGAAAACTTCACATGTAACAGTCTGGAAGAGTCTTAAATTAAATATTAATATAAAATTTATGAAATTGAAGAAGAAAAACCAAAGTTATTGAAATGCCATAGAGAAAAAAGATTAAAATGGGCTAAAAATGTCATGTCATAGAATGATGAGTGGAAACAAATTATATTTTCTGATGAAAATAAATTTAACCTTGATGGTCCCGATGGTTGCAAACACTGTTGGCATGACTTGAGGAGAATGCTTCAGTCGACAAATGGGTGGAGGATCAGTAATGATTTGGGGAGCTTTCAGTTATGAGGGGTTGTGTGATTTACAGCGGATTTCGGGTCATATGAACTCTACACAATATCAGTCTATGCTATATGGTCATATGATACCGTTTGGACCTTTATTAGGTGGTGCTAACTGGATGTTTCAACAGTACAATGCTGCTTGTCATACATCTAAACCCACACAGGAGTGGTTTAAAAAAGAATGAATTAATGTTTTGCCATGGCCAAGTCGAAGTCCAGACTTGAACCCCATGGAAAACCTATGAGGTATATTATCTCGCTAAGTTTATCCTAATAATAAACAATTTTCATCGGCTAATGAACTGAAAGTAGCCATTGTAAAAGAATGGTACAATATTTCTATAACTGAACTTAATCACCTGGTTACTTCAATGAAAAACAGAGTGTTTGAAGTCATCAGGAAAAATGGAGGACCAATATCATACTAATTTTTTATACAATTTTGTTTTTTGACAAGTGGTCTTATATTTTCTTAACAGGTTATTTTTCACTTATTTCTAATATATATTTTAATTAAACATTTATTGCATTATACCAAGTTATTGCAAACTAATTATAAAAAAATACAGAGCAATATGTTATTTTATGTATTTAAATTATGATTAGAATCTTTATTTTTCTTATAATTTACAAAATTAAAGTGGTCTTATAATTTCTTAACGGACTGTATAAGAACATTTTGTGATAGCCACAATATTCCCCCCCACCCCTCTTCTGAGTACGGAGTATTGTCTCCCTCGTCTCTTCTTAAAACATTACACTTTTCTCTTTTCTATTTTATAATGCTTCGGTATTTTTAATAGCATTTTAACTGTAATTTGTATTTATAACACCAAAAAACAAAAGACTTACAAAGACATAGAACACACATTGATGGACAAGTTTTTTTCCCCGCCTGGCTGTTTGTCCGTCATGTAACTGTACCAGATGCGAAACACGCAAGGATGATCTTACGAACCGGTCAAAGCGACTGTGAAAGTGCGAACAGTAATTTCCCGAAAGAGAAAAGAAACATCTTCAAGTTGACACAACAGTGATTATTCTCGCATTAACGGTGTTGCGGAAGGTCGAATCAATCATTACATCTTTGACGTAATCCGTGGTCACCGTTTCAGAGAGTAGTTTCACAATTACTTCTCAAGAAAGAAAAAGTATGCATTGATTAAAAAAGGTCTTTTCTATAAAACGAAAAAGGTGTTGCATTGGCATACGAGATATAACGATGAATTTTTGGGGAATGTATTTTAGATGCATACACAAAATGACCTGTTGACCAATTAAGTGCTTTACGTATTTTTAGTTTTGAATACTGTATATTTTCGCAGACAGTACTTGAAACATAAAAAGATTTAGGTCTCATCTTATTGTACAGATAAAAAGAAAAGAAAAAAAAAAAAAAAAAACTTAAAGCAGTCTTTGGGGACTGCCGATAGAAATGAAAACTAAGTAACTTGTGAATTGTATCGTCGAGCTATTAGATTATTAGTTTTGAATTATTTTTGGTTTGTAAAGAAGTGTTAATGACCAATTTAAACTTTCATCATTTAAACTTTAAATTTATATTGAAAGCAAAAAGAAGAATATAACAGCATGTATAAAAACACGTGCTTGTACTTTGTGAACTATGTATACTGTGGAAAAAGTACATACATACATAGAGTATAGAACTAGAAAGAGACAGATGCCAGTAGCCAGTATACTACTCGTATTAGTATACATTTTATACGTGTGTATATATATATATATATATGTATATGAGGCATGCCTCGCCGTGCGCTACATATATAAATATATATGTAGAGAGATATACTCTTTGTATATATATATAACGTATACTAATAACGCACGGAGGTATATCTATGTACATATATACACAGTATACATATAGCTCATGGAAAGCGTTCGGTGACGACGACGCGAGTTCCATGATTTTTGTTCACCCAAAAGTGCTAAACGCGCCTAAAGAAGTTTTCATTAAAAAAAAAAAAAAATGCAAATTTAAATCATTATAGAATAAAACAATTCACCCACTAACGTATTAAAATTCTGCAAAATCCGCACATTCATCATATAAAGCAAATAGCTAAATTCTTATTTTCGTACTTTAGAAGAGCGTCATATGAGTTCCATACTGTAATTAGCAAGCCTGTACCTAAATTTTGCCAGAATGCTATTTCATCTTCTCACAGCTTTATTTATTTATTTATAACAGCATTTTTACCCATTCCTCAATACTTTATCAATAATCTTTTTTCAAGTATTACTACTCGATAGTTTGGAGGGTCGTCTTATAGGTAAGATATATGCGAAAACTATAAAATTCCCACGAAAATCGATACCTCGACTTCGTCTTTTTGAAAGTCATCTTATACGGTAGCTATTTTTCTAAATGTGGAAAAAGTTATCTTCAGTTTTCATCGTCTTAACGTTTATTAACAATAAAGTTACCCAACAACTAATTGACTTTCATATGATATGGGATGAAAGTCATGTATCATTTTTATATGTTAAAAATTTTGAATAAATTTTTTTATATATTATATAAATATATATTCTTTATATATATAATATATAAAGATATATATAATATATCTCTCTTTATATATATATATATATATATATATATAAAGAGAGAGAGAGAAAGATATATTTAAGATTTGGCAGCAAAATTTCACTTATGAGAATTTTTTTTATTATATTGTCCAAAACTTTCTTATTGTTACTGTGTTATCTTGTCAACTCTAGTCTTTATCAATAAAAATGTCACCCCTAGATGAAATAATAAATCTGAATAATTTATTTAAAAAGCAATACTGTTTTTAACAGGGAGATATCAAACTTCTACGAAAAAAAGTCTGGAGTGACTTCACTCGACTCGACTTTCCGAACATTAATTAACGGTTCTATAAATAAATTAAAGTAACAAAAGTCGTTAAATAAACAAAAGAGAAAATTACAACAGGGTATTTGAGTATTTTTCTCCATATAGTATGTTGTTTCAATTAAAAACATTACACTTCAAATAATTTGAGCCCATAGGTCAGAATGATAAAGAATTTTTTTTTTTTTTTTGGTGTGTGTGTGTGTGTGTGTGTCTATAAAAATCTATAAGTACTAAACTCGCCAAAATCTATACAGTTCCTATGACAGTGATCTGCAAGATTTATATAAATTTTCAGCTAAATCGGAAGAGACTTATAGACATTATTGCAATTTAAATAATTTGAGCCCATAAGCCACAGTAAAAAATTTTTCTTTGTGTCTCTCTAAAAAAACAATAAGTGGCACATATTCCAAAATTCATACAGTTAGAGTGACGGTGGTGTATAATATGTATATAAATTTTCGGCTCAATCGGATATGGTGTTTAAACGCTATTGTACTTTAAAGAATTCGAGCCTATAGAGCATAATGGCAAAGAATTTTTCGTTGTATCCCTATAAAAAACCATACGTGCTAGATTCACCAAAATTTATACAATTCGTGCGAGGGACACTTATAACATGTATATAAATTTTCGCCTCAATGGAATCAGGCAATTAGACGCTATCGCACTTTAAAGAATTTGGGTCTATGGACCATATGATAAAAAAAAAATTCGCTGTGTTCCTGTAAAAGAACTATATGTGGTAGATTCATCAAAATCAATAGGGTTTGTGCTACGGTAACCTGTAACATACATACCAACTTTCAGCTCATCCGAACAAAGTGTTTATACGCTATCGTGTTCACTCACATACACCTCCATACATCATCGTAAAAATAGTAAATATGAATTCAACGGTCCTCAAAACGTGTAGAAACACTAAAGTCTCAGAGTCGGATTTTTGACGTGATTACAATAATTTCCTCACGTATGTTGTATTCGGAAAGTAAAAATCAATTAACGTCAACGAATCATTATCAGCAATATGTCAAGAAACGTCAGATTTCGCATGTCAGAAAAATGCGTTGAAATGGGATGATGAAAAATGGCTTGATAAATTGATTTGAACACTTTATTATGTCATCGAGATAAAAGGCAGTGTTTTCCTGTTTACCATCCAACATTTTTCTTTGCTTATCTTCTTTTATTTATTTATTATTTTAAAGTAGCCCTAAGCAAAAATAATATACCAATACGATCAGGTGATTTTTGGGGCCACTATCGTGGCACACGCAGAACCAGAAATCTTTTTTAGTCTTCACATGGAGGTCTCCACTGACGTTTCGGAAACTATGGATACGTATCTAGTAATAAATTTCATTTTATACATTACAAGACCAAAACACATAGGTCATAACAGGGGCTTAACCAGAAACATTTGCAGGAGGTTGAGACAAACTTATTAGTTTGTTTTAAAAATCAAAAAAGAAAAAATATTTAATTTCAAAGTATCTGGGGAGGGGCTTAAGCCTCTATAGCCCCCCCCCCCCTCTTGGCTACGTCTTTGTGCCGTAATGAATGAAGGTAAAGAACAGAAAATATGAGAAGCTAAACAAAGAAATACCAAAGTTTAAAAATTTTAAAACGGATTTATCCCCGCTATTTTAAAATAGAAATCTGCCATATTTATTTTCTATGATTAAATAAATTTAAATATATATAACTTTCTGGTATGAAATCTTCCAAAGAAAACCGGAGAGTCGATAGTTAAGATAGTCTAAAATTTAGTTATTTTTCTCTTTTTGAAATTAGCATTATGTCGATTATGTAAATAATATACATACTGATTAATAACTTTGCCATTGAAATAATTAATTGTTCCAAAAACGATATTTGTATCTTTAATTTTTAACACCACTGTATCTAAATCACATGAATAGAAAAATCTTGAAGAAAGGTTAACACCTTAAAAAATATTCTTTAACATAAAATACAGAAATATTTTACTTCAATGAGAATTATATTTATACTTTCTCCTTGGCAGAAGCCGTCATTTTCCGACAGAACAAAAGGATGAGGGTTTTTATAGTATATCGGTAACACTTGAGTGCACAGTAGTGTCAATGGTGTTTGGCAGAGAGGGGGTGGGGGAAGGGAAACACTCTCGCATAACCTTTACACATATACACAATCGCACATAATGTTCACACAAGTTTCTCTTATCCTACATTCGACACCAGTTCTGAGAAATCTATCTAACGCACCAGTGAAGCGACAGTTATTTTACTATTTCAAAGTATAACAGTGGAATTTTACATGGATTGACAGTGGAAATGACAATAATTAAGATAAAATATATTCAATTTTACATATCTATACAGTAGAACTTGGATAATTCGAAATTGAAGGGACCAGAAAAAAATTCGAAATATCCAAAAATTCGAATTACATATACTATTTTGTCAAAAAGAAGAGATAAATTAAAAAATTAAAACTCTACGATCAACGATTTAACACATAAACTTTATATCCAAGAATACTGCTACATTTTTTTTTCTCCCAGTAAATCAATATTTTTTTTATGAGCTTAATTATTCCACACTTTTTAAAAAATAGTCAGATATTTTTCATTTCTTCTTTAAGTACAGTCTTTGTGTCATAGCATATGACTTCAACCTATCAATTGATACAAAAATAGAATCTTCTACATTAGACATGACTTTCAATTAAAAAAACCCCTCGAAGTTCATGTATGTGCACCATATCTTCAGATGCACTAGGTAGGTGCTTCTCTTATATTTCCTTATCCTTCTTTTGAAAGACTTAAAATAAATAATGCACTTTAGCTGAGAAAAATCTCGGGAACAAATTTTACTGTAATGTTTAAAAGGTAATCGTATGAATAATTAGAATAATCCAAAATAGAATTCGAATTATCCACGATTTTTTAACATTATTTTAATACAAAATTCAAGGGACCGAGTAAAAAATTCGAATTATCCAGAATATCGAATTGAACAAGTTTGAATTATTCAAGTTTCACTGCATATGGAAAGGTAAAACAGAAGTGAGACAAATAATCTTAAGGAATTTTGCTGAAAATTCAACGTTATCAGTCCCAGGGCTGAAATTACCTAACATGCAAAAACTCTGAAAACTGTTACTTGCATGCAGAATCTATATAAATACAGAGGAGTGTCTGTGCGTGTATCTCTGTGTTGGTGCTAACACTACTGATCGCAGAGTTACAAAATTTAACTTGGCAGATGGGTAGCTAGGCCTGCAGGGGTGCACCTCGTCGAGATTTTTTCGAATTTGAATTTTTTAAATTAATTATTTTTCAATTTTAAACATTAGCTTCGCTGTTTCCATTTTCCTAAATATTATTCTTTCATTTCAATCGTCTGCGTATCTTAGCAACGGCTATAGAGCATTTCCTCATGACGTCTGGTGGTTGGCAAAAAAGCGCGCTCGACTTTCCCGCGCCCCGCCCACCATTGCTAACCGCATAGCGATCCGCCATCGCTATGCTTTTCCCAAGCCTTTTTGCCAACCACTCATAAAAGTTGAGATGTTTGTTTACAAACAAGGAACTGCCCTATTACGCTATTTATTTTTTATTTATGTAATTCATTCATTTGAAGGAATCTTTTTATTATTATTATTATTATTATTATTATTTATTTATTTATTTATTATGCTTATTGAAAATCAAATGGTAATGCAGTAGAAAAAAACAAGTATATCTTATACTATTAAGTGAGCAATATTTGTATGTAAATTTCACTGTTCTCGAAAACGGTAGCTCGGACAGTCACGAGATTTAACACAAAGGTGCCCCCCGAAGGATCATTGCGCACATCGAAGTCAGAATTTCGAATTTCTGTTTAGTTTTCTTTTAATTAATAAAAATATGAAAATAATAAGCTAATAATAGCAAAAAATTAGCCATTTAAATTTAATCTATAATTTAATTGTTGCCCAAAAAAAATAAAAAAAATAAAATAAAATAAAATATGAGTTTATTTTTTTTTCCAACAGGAAAATAAATACATTTATCTAAACATGAAAAATACTAACACACTACTGATCGCAGAGCTTCCAAATTTGGCATATAGGTACCTGGGACCCTACAGGTGTGCACCTCATCGAGATTTTTTCGAATTTGAATTTTTTAAATTAATGTTTTTTCGATTTTAAACATTGGCTTTTATGTTTCATTTTTCATGAATTTATTCTTCGATTGTAATCGTCTGCGTATCTTAGCAACGGCTATATTATGCAATTTATTTTTTATTTAATACATTTATTTGAGGGCGAATCTTTTTTCTCTTTTTAATTTATTATATTTATTGAAAATAAAATGGTAATGCAGTAGAAAAAATTAAATATATTAAATTTAAAATCGTATTTATAACAGTTATGTTCATGTATAATTTTTGTAGTATAACAACAATTATTTTTCATTTGTTAATTTAATTTCTTTAAAAGTTTTTTTTTTCTAATTTATAGTATTTGTCAGGAAATAATGGTAGTATATAGTAGAAAGGATTAAACTGATTGGAATTTATTTGTTTTTTATGTATTTAATTCCTTCTAAAAGAAAATCTACTTTTTATTTTATTTCATAACATTGGTCGGAATCAAATTGTAATACAGTGTAAATAGCATGAGCAATAAAATACTTGGTTCAAAATCTAAAATATTTAATAGACGCTGAGATACAGTTATCTTTAAAATCGTAGTTCTTAAATAATGGCAGACCCACCTATCGTCAATAAATACCCATATTGAAATACACTGGAAAGAGATTTCTGCAGGCAGCGGGAACCTACTCCCGATACAGTGCGGGCAGAGAAAGAGCTGCCGTAGTCAGCGAGTACCCGATGCGAGATCTAGAGCGATTCCAATGTAATTATTTTAGTTTTTATTTATAATGTGATATGAAAAATAAATAATGATCCAATTCTTTTGGAGATTCATTTAAATATAGTGGCCAGCGAAGCGGGCGTAGCCTGCTAGTTTAATTTTTAATTTAAAAACTTATTTATAACAGTTACGTTTATATATAATGTATTATTTTTTATAGTATAACATTTTTTTATTTTTCATTTTTTTACTCAATTCCTTTAAAGGGGATATTTATATTTATTTTTTTATTTATGGTATTTATCGGAAAAAATGATAGTATATAGTAAAAAGGATTAAACTTATTAAAATTTAAGTTTAATTAAAATTTAAGTTTAATTAAAATTTATTTGTTTTTTATTTATTTAATTCCTTTTAAAAAGAAAATCTACTTTTTCTTTTATTTACTGCATTGGTCGGAATCATATGGTAATATAGTGTAAAAAATGAGGGCTATAAAATACATGTTTCAAAAACAAAAATATTTAATAGATGCTGAGATACAGTCACCTTTAAAATCGTAGTTCTTAAATAACAGCCGATCCACCTGTCGTCGATAAATACGCAGATTGAAGTGCCTGGGAAAGACCTTTCTGTAGGCAGTGGGAACCTAGATCCGATGCAGTGCGGGAGGAAAAGGAGCTGCCGTAGGCAACGGGGACCCGAAGTGAGGTTTTGAGCGATTTCAATATATTTTTTATTTTTCATTTTTAGTTTTTATATACAATGTGATATAAAAAATAAATAGTGATTCAATTCTTTTGAAACTTTATATAAATATAGTGACCAGCGAAGCGGGCGTAGTAAATAAAGGCAGACTTATTACAAAGCTATAATTATATTAGTTTATTGACAAGTATTAGTTTATTGACATTATTGATATTAGTTTATTGACAAGTTATACTCTCCAAATATCACTTGATATTTGGTATTAAGAACTATTATATTTGTATTAAGAACTCTCCAAATATCACTTGATATTTGGAGAGTTCTTAATACATTATAAGGCAAATTAAACAATCAAAATAAGAAATTTCTATATTCTATAAAAACACAATAATTTAACATGATACTCAATGGCAGCAAAATTTTCAAAAACTCTGAATTTAGAGGGTTCTGAAAAATTTCATCTCTGTAGTATAATTATTTACATATCATTCAAAAGACAATGCTAGAATTAATAAAACAATCGGCTTTGCAAGAGTGTCTCATAAAATGACTCGAATCTTGCAATTTTGAGGTGCTAACGGAACAGAAATATTTTAAGAATTAACTACATTAAAAAAATAAATAAATAAAAACAAAAATATTGATATACATCTAATTTTTTTTTAACCCTTTAGTGTGCTGTTTTGCACATATACAACGCGATACATCCATGCTATATATCTCCCATTTCTGTTTTTCCTCCCTACTGCAGACAGGATTGCCAGATTTGACCTTTTTTTATTCAATAGTCACCAATAATTTTTATTTGTAACGTTCGGCTAATCACTTCGAAGATTGATAGTCTATTATGTATATCAAATGTCACTTCTCAAAATTATTGGTGACTACTGAATAAAAAAAGGTCAAATCTGGCAACGCTGACTGCAGACGTGGGGTTTACAATATTGGCCTGAAAGGAAGGAAAAATGGACAACATGGAAATTTGCCGATTGCTACGGTTCCACCTACGTGGCATCGTGGCATGTGAAAGCATTTAATGGGGTATAATGAAAAAAATTAACAATTAGTTACTGCGACGAAAATCAGTTTGTTTACTAAACTACATTATCTGTGTCCAATTTTCAAATATGACTAAATGCGCAGCTTTGGAGATTTGCAATCGCTAAATATACTGCTCGGCACGAAAATTTTCCCCAACACCATTTTGGCAAATTCTTATGTAAAATGACCTCCTGAATCCACAAATATGACGTTCATTTTGCCCTATCATCCACCCTTTTTTAGGATGGCCCCCTATTTTTATCACTTTCCGGTAATTTTATAGCTATAAATTTGATTTTTAGGGGGGGGGGTATTTTAACTGTTAAATATCTTCTGAGGGGCTACAAAGTTGACAAATTCTAAAACATCAACATTTGCAGCAAGGGGAAAATTTAGGCAGGGGGGGGGGATTTGCCACTGAAATAATGTATTACATTTCTTATATATATTTTTTATTTTTTAGTAAAGTTATGTATTAAACATTATATATTTTTTGTTTTTAAGTGTTAAAGTAATTCTTTTTCAGTCTAAATACCAAATTCATGGCCATAAAATTACCGAAGAGTGATAAAAATTCAGGGAGGGACTGGTGTCCCGAGAAAACGGTTGGTGACTAGGCAAAATAGTAGTCATATTCAGATTCAGGAGGTCATTTTACATAAGAATCAGCAACAATAATATCAGGGGTCGAATTTTTTTTTTTTGCAGCGCAGTGATATTTGGCAAATAAGCCGACACATACGAAGAATTTCTTTTTTTCTTCTTCTTCATCTGTTTTAGTATTTTTTGTGAGAAATTTGTTAAAGTGTGGATGTGAGATAAATATCAGGTTTTTCTAACAAAGATCATTTTTTTTTTTTTTTTTTTAAATACGAGCCAAAATAACTTAATGGAAATAAAATATCGTCTACTATTGCGAGAATAAATAAATATGATGTTCTAGTAAAACTTAAAAAACAAAATATGTTAAACAACAATATATTTTCTTTAAAATGTATATAAAATTATAGATAACTAAATATTTTTTAAAGAAAAAAAAATATATCGAATGAGCGATGACCCAGGTCAAATTTAAAAATTTAAATTATTAAATTGTTTTTCTGTACAATCAAACTCTTAACATTCCAAAATCCAGACTAGTATATACTATACTTCAAATATGTATAATCCACGGAGTAGTATAATCTTATATCTTATGTATATTATAAATGTGAATGTCCGTTTATTTGAGTCAGTTTCACGCTAAAACTGCTCGATGGATTTCGATAAAATTTGTTATGGAGATAGCTTATACCCTAACTTAAAAAGTTGGCTACCTTTTATTCCGAAAAAAAAATTTGTTTTTGCGATTTTTATGCATAAAATAGCAATTTTGTAAGCTAATAATAGCAAAAAAATTAGCCATTTAAATTTATCCATAATTTAATTGTTGCCAAAAAAAAAAAAAAAAAAAAAAAAACGAATTTATTTATTTTTTTCAACAGGAAAATAAATACATTTATCTAAACGTGAACGATAAAAAATTATAAAAAAAAATTATGCATCTCACAAAAATTGACGTCATTTTTAATTAAAAATTTCTTTTACACATTGATAAAGTGCTAATATGCAAGCGAAGTGAAGACGTCACTGGCCGTTCGTGGATGAAAGAAAAATATTTCCTATGTTAAACGTCCATTGGATTTTTTGTAAAAAATTATTAAAAATCGAGGAAAATTATTTCCCGATTTTAATCCCCATATTTAGGTATAGGTATGTATTAATTATTATGTCCATGCGTTAGATTAAGTTATTTTTGTTGTAAAATTGACAAAATTTGAATTTTTAATTTCAAAACTCTAGGGAAAAAAAATGGCAAATTTCCATATTCGATTGAAAACACAAACATTTCATTTCAAAAGATGATATTTACACAATAAATATCCAACTAATATACTAATTAAAAGGAAAATGATAAATATTCTATCATAATTTGAAGTCAAATTTGTTTTCAAATGTCTAAATAAAGTATCTGATCTAAGATACTAATATGTTGCAGCGGAATAGATTTGATATCGGTCATCCTTAGCAGAAAAAAAAAAAAAAATATCGACAAATTATTTGGCGAACATAATTTAATTCCTTTCAAAAATCATGGTTATTTTAACAACTTATATTAAGAGAGTAATGAATAATATGAAACAATATTTCGTACAATGCATATTACGAAAATATACATCTGGCATGCATATTTTCGTATTACGTTTTTGATCACCAAATACAATAAGCGCCAAGAACGACAGAGTTTTGAAATTTAAAATTAAAATTTTGTCAACTTGACTGCAAAATAACTCAATCTAACGCATGCACATGATAACTAATCTATACTAATATTATAAATGCGAAAGTTTGGATGAATGTTTGTTACTCAATCACGCCACAACGGCTAAACGGATCTGGATGAAATTATGTACAGAGATAGATAATAGTCTGGAATAAGACATAGGCTACTATTTATACCGGAAAAAATTTAAATTTTTAATTAATCTTCTATATAATATAAATATTTCTTCTATAATAAAACTTTAAAATAATATATTTTAGTTTTTAAGCCAAAGTGTTAAGCCAAGTAGTGTTAAAGTGTTAAACGAAGTAGTCCATAAAATAGATAAACAAATCTGTACATATAAAAGAGTAAACTCAATGATTCACTGACTCAACACTGCCATGACGATTTTGTGGGAAAGAGGGTCACAAATTTTAGTGACTAGGTTGGTTTTCGGAGCCTGACCCTCCAACTAAGACGAAATTTTACAAAATACCCCCCCCCCCCTGTCCCTCTTGGGGGGCAGAAGGCTTAACTCGGCTCCAAATTACTTAACGGTGAAGAAATTGCAGATGGAAAGACCAGACTTGAGTACAAAAAAAATATTTTCTGCGATTTTGGAATTTTGGATTTTTAAGCGGGGGAGGGAAGGGAAAAGGTTTTGGAAGAAGGGTACTCAACACACGAGGAAATCGAACTGAACACACACTACCAAGGGATTTTATGAAATTCCACCCTACCGCCCTTTGGAGAATGTGGGGCAAAAACATGTATTCATGCGTAACGCTGCACTAAATTATCTAAGGTTGGACATTTTTTATGTAAGGGACGATTATATGTATCTAACTCATAGTATGAAGAGATTTTGCGAAATTCCCTCCTTTAAGAACGGGGGGAAGAGATTAAAAAAAAAAAAAGTTTTAAAGCATAGCTCAGCTTTAAATAATTTCATGATCTCAATTTTTTGATGTGTCGGTTAGGTATGTGTATGCAACATGCAATATAAAGTAATTTTGGAAATTTACTTCCCCCCCCCCCCTTCCTCTTGGGGCGGGCGGGGCAAAAACCACATTTTGAAGCTTAAATCCGTCCAAATTACCTAAGAATGGCGAATTTTGGTGTGTTGGTGTTAATTAAGTGTGCGAAATATGCACTTTGATGAGATTTTGTAAAACTTTCAACTGTAACCGCGAGGGAGGGGGAGTAAAAAGCAGGTAAGGGACTGCCGAAGGCATTGGGCAACTTAAAATTAGATTTTGACGGATTTCAATGATTTTTTTTTTTTTTTTTTTTTTTTTT